>OY978460.1:27192722-28540502 GCA_963854805.1 Plagodis dolabraria | reverse complement strand
TAGGCTATAATGAGTTGAATAGTCTTTAATAATCGTCGGGCGCGATCTCATAAAGAGTTTACAATAAAACTGTCAAGTTTAAAGCTTTGTGTACTCGTGGTAGCGACCAGCGTACAGAGACCTCTGATCGTATTATAAACCCCAAAAGGAAAAGGTCATGTTGTTTAACCATTGTTTTTATTAAAATTCTCTTAGAAGTGCTCCTACGAAGTAATGAGCCATGTTTTTGAAAAGGCGATTGTATATTAAATGTTTGATTTCAATGTATTAACCTTGCAAAACACACGAAGTGCGGGCAAAAAAGACAATTACATTATGTAACAATAACAAATATAATAAGAAAACATCGCGATTGAGTGTTAAGAAGACTCGAAGAGTCAAGACCTCCTGAGGATCCTTCCCATAGAAGTACAACGCGTCGAAAATTCTTACGGTTTGGCTGCGTGGCGTTTGTGACGTGACACGTCTGCTTAACAGGAAAATTAGGCAGAATTGTCACTAAATATATTTTTTGAGCATTAAATATTAATTTAAGAATTAAATATTAATTTAAGAATTAAATATTAATTTAAGAATTAAATATTAATTTAAGAATTAAATATTAATTTAATATTTTCTTAAAGTATTTTCATATTTAATATACTCTCAACCTTAAATAGGACTTCATGACAAGCACCAGCTTTCAAATATAAAAAGAATCATTCAATTCGGTACACGTTGTAAAGAGTTATAAGGTAACACTCACGAAATAAAAAAACAGTCGAATTGTGAACCTCCCCTTTTTTAAGTCGGTTAAAACATTAGTCAAAATCTTCGAAGCTCGAAGAGAAATACTATTAAAAAAACAATGTGACTCCAGTAGCTAATTGCTTCATTATTCGTGGCATCGTGCCCAATCCTACAAGATGGGGTTAACAAGGGGTGAGAGGGCTCAAACTACACTGGTCGAAGAGTAACGATCACAATTTAACATTCAATGAACGAATTGCCGCTATTTTTAGTAGGTAGCACTCAAGAATATTTTTTGGTTTTATATGATGTATGTCGACAGGAATAAATAGTACTCACTATCACAGTTCGTGAGATACAGCCTGGTGACAGATAGTTAGTGGAGATTTATAGTCATAGGGTCCCGTTTTTACCCTTCCGTTACGGAACCTGAAAAAGATACATTTTCTAATAGACCTTAACTTCATAACATAAATACTAACATAATAAGTATGTCATAACTCCTAAAAATATTGAGTAGGGATTTTTTATGCCTTATATGTAAACCTTTGACCATTATCTCACCTGATAGTAAGTGATGATGTGGTCGTAGATGTTGTGCAGGCTACCTAGAATTACTGGCTCTCATAGATAGCTACCGGAACAAACCTTTAAGTGCTTGTTGACAGTTGTCTCTACTTGAGGGTGGTAGCTAGCCAGGCTAGCATGCGCAAAACGCCCTTCCACTATGCGGTGATGCTCCAGCTGGCGATGGGGATCGAAACATGGACCTGTGGCACGGCAGTCCACACTTTTTACTGCTCGGCTATCATTGCTTCAATACTTTCGTTGGTGGTCACATCTTCGAAGTCCTAGATTTGATCCCCTAGTAAAGCAAGTAGCGTAGGTTTTTTTCACATAAAATTCTCATTTTCCTCAGCCCGGAGTATGTCTGGTAGACGACAATATGCTCGCTCCCACATTAAAATGTTATAGAGGAAAATGTTTCTTAAACTTTAAACTACTCTACCTCCCAGAGCTACATAGGTTTCATTAATGGGTCATTTTTTAATACTCAGACTAAACAATTTGTCGAACGATATTATTAAAATCCTCCGAATAAATATCTAAAGATATGTAAGTCAAGTTCAAAAACAGCTGAACGAAAACATTGCCGAGGCAGGCGTGGTATAGACTGTGTACCGCGCGGCACAACAACATTACCTTGACAGACCAATCAGATGCAATCATTTCTAAGCGCCAAATCAATTGAATTTGGAAGATTCCACGTTTGGTAATAGCAAAGTTAACGAGTCCGAAGTCAAAGCGATAACTTTATGAGACACTTCTCTACATATTTATTTGTAGTTAAAATAAACACCAGCAGGAGCATTATCAAAAAAAGCTGATAATGTAAGATAATAACACAAAAAGCTGTATGAAGTACGAAAGAAGCACTTAGCATTTTTAAACCGTTTATGCCGTTTTAATACGTCAGCAGAGGGACAGGGGTGCCGTACATTGTGATAAGTCACGCACTGGGGTGGTACTGATGACTAAACGAATGTTTTCATTATTGCTTCAAATATGCCATTTATTCGAAAGAGAAATGGATTCGTTTTATTTAAATATTGCGAGGAGGCTACTTACAGAATGATGACAATGGTTTGTTTCATATTTTCAATGTTGGTATGTCAACTAAGTTTGAAATACGTTGTTTGGAATACTAAGACCTAGGTACTGATGCAGCAGTAGTGGTACCCATTATGGTGTCAAGGTCATGCGGAAGCTACAAAATTTTTGTTGTGTGTATGTATGTGCGTGGGTGTGTGTGTGTGTGAGAGAGGGAGAGAGACATAGAAAATGTCTTATAGAAAATATTAGGCTAAGAAGAGTTGGCCTTGCCCATCGAGTGTTCCGTCCGTGCCACAAACAGTATCGCTATGTAATAGATACAGTGTTTAATTTCATTATGTTAAGGAACCCTGCAGTTAGTTTAACACATATGTGACAGTTTTTAAGACTTGCTGTTTAAAACTGTATATGTATAAGTAGTATCTGTTTGATCCACAGATTAGAGCCAGATCTGAGGTTTGATCCATTGGATACGGAACTTTAAAAAATATTATAAACGAACAATCACATCAATTTTAAGACATTGTCCAAAATTTATTTCATCAGCAGTTATTTTTAAGTATTCGTATTTACACAATAACCTTGTTAATAAAAAATTAAAACCTTGTAAATTTATACTAATCTAAATAAATAGGCTACAAGTCATTGATAGAGCCACAGATCCCGCATAGAACAAAGCAATTACTTATCAACTAAACCCTTAATTACATCAAAGCTTTAAAACCCCTGTAGACCAATAAAACTTCAAAAGTTTAATAAAATAAACCATCCACTTTCACCCAATAAAATACTACTCAACTCAAAAATAACCAATAAAAGTAATCCCCGAGTCAAAAATAATATTTTTCGTCCATAAAAAAGGAACTACAAAGTGTTTTAAAACGACCGAACGACAAATCATTGAGTTGAAGACATAGTTAGAACAATAAAGGCGGTCGCACACCACATCACTAAAATAATAGAGGCTAAATCAAAATGGATTTAAAGCCGACTGAAACAGGATGCGACGTTGTATTAAAACGTTGGCTTTGTCACAGTATAGTAAATTACAGTATGTTAACTTTCAACAAAATATACTGGGTGAGTCGTCTTATAAAAGAGAGAATGATAATCAATGAACAGAGAGTATATATTATTTCAGTGAGCATCTGGTCCGTCCGCTTCAATCGTTCGGATCAACTTATTCATACAAACCCGAGAGAGTGAGACAAGAGGATAATTTAATACTGTCACCACTTCCATCTCTAACGTCACTTCGACATATATTGTTATAAATATATATCTGCCTTATGCCCTGTTTTACAAATTAATTCCCGCCTTGGGCATAAAATTTTGTACTCCCATAATTTGTAAAATATGATTTTCGCTCAGCACGCGATACTGCTTGTAATCATATTTATAAATATAGTAATATGAATATTAATGATATTAATAAATATCTGCCTCATTTTTCATATACAATTTGCATAAAACAAAAAACGAGGGTGCTAAATTAGTTATCCTCTGTATAAATAGACAGGTGATATTTACAAAACGTTTACAAATTTCTTTAGAAATACTTTTATACGTCAATATTTTAAAGAGGTGAACTTAGAATAGAATTGTAACTGTCTTGATTTAAAATAATGAACTATTGACTAATCTGCTCCATTAATATTGTCAGAGTGCCGTAATATTCGACATAATTTATGTATCATTAAAGGTCACGGAATAAACAGATTTCTAATTTTGTCATATATTACCGATTGAGCGCAATCCCAATAATAATGAAAATAAATGTTTTCCAATATCTACAAAAAATACAAAAGAGCTGTGCGCTGTTTTTACTAAAACATTTAATATAGTACACGAGAGTTGATTGATATCTGAAAAACCACAAGATACAATTTCTTCGAAATGTCTCAAATTATTTGTCAAAAAGTATGAGTGTTTAGGTGACTACAAATAAAATTGCCATTATTTGTATGAACTTGATTTACTGTTCGTCGACTGTATATTTTTTGCGCCGGTGGGTCTTTTTAAGTGATTCCACGCGAGCAGATGATAATTTAAATTAATTATGTTTGGTTAATAGCCGGCCGACGGGCACGAATGCCGGGTTTCCTTCTTTGTTGTTTTGTGCCCGGGAATTTATGTATTGGATGTACTTTTTTATATACATACTAGATTGGTCCCGCGACTTCACCCGCTTGAAACATCGCTTAATTGCTCTTCCTGTGGTTCTACTTAGGAAATCGGAATAAAACATGTAGTCGTAGGATTCAGATATCTTCCACAAACATTTTCATTTTAGGGGTGACAAACAAATAAACGTAAACTTCAGTATTTATGATTATAATATAAAAATTGTTTCAATTGAACGTCATAAAAAAAGGTTCTGAATGAAGTGGCGGGCAAACCCGTGCAAAGACAGTTACTTAGTTCTAAAATTGTGCTTTTATTTTCCACGTGTTCGTAGCATTCGAAAATACTAAACAAAGTCAAAGTCAAAATCATTTATTCAATTTAGGCGTCTACGACGCTCTTATGAAGGTCAATTACAAATTTTAATATTGAAATATACTACATTGTACTGCCACGTTCAGCAAACAAAAATTATAGAGCCACTGCGAGAAGAACGGGCAAGAAACTCGGGGCCATTCTTTTAAACGTTTTTTAACAATGTGTTAAGTACATACTATATAGTAAAATTATTACAATACTTAATTTACATTACGTAGGTGTTAGGCGCTAGCTTGGAAGAGGCGAACCAGTCCAAGCATTTTTGTCGTTTAAGTAATCACAAACTGTGTAGTAAGATTTCTTTATCAAAATATTCTTCACATGCAACTTGAATTTTCTTTCTGTGAGCGTTGTAATATGTTTGGGTAATTTATTATAAAACCGCACACAATTGCCTAAGAAGGACCTTTTATTTGTCTTTGCTAATCTAGAACCTGGCACCGCTATTTTATCTTTATTCCTAGTGTTATAATCGTGATTGTCACTGTTTGATTTAAATTTGCTCAAATTTTTACGAACATACATAATATTTTCAAATATATACAGACTTGGTAAACTTAAAATATCAATTTCTTTAAAAAGATCTCTCAGGGATTCCCTAGGATCCATTTCATATATGGCTCGAATTGCACGCTTTTGTAAGATAAAGATTGTCTCTATCTCAGCAGCAGCTCCCCACAGCAATATACCATAAGACATAATACTGTGGAAGTACGCGAAATAAACGAGCCTAGCAGTAGCTACGTCTGTTAGCTGTCTTATCTTACGAACTGCATATGCAGCAGAACTAAGTCTTCCAGATAGATCATGTATATGTGGATTCCACTGTAAAGTTGAATCCATTTTAATTCCCAGGAAGACTGTCGCATTGTCAAAAGAGAGTTTTTCTAGGCCAAACTTAATGTTTGGTTCCACATAAGTAACATTTGGTAAAGAAAACTTTAAACATTTGGTCTTTTTTGAATTTAAGAGAAGATTATTAGCCGCGAACCACTTAGAGATCATAGATAACACATTATTTACATGAATAAGTTCACTATCCCTCCTATCTACTTTAAAAATTACGGAGGTATCATCTGCGAATAAAACTATATCGCAGAAATTTTTAACCATGCAAGGCAATGCAATAAATGATCTCATTTATATATGCTAGAAACAGAAAAGGTCCTAAAATTGATCCTAGCGGTACTCCTATTCTTACCAAAGACCCGGAAGAAGTATTGCCATTTATTCTGACCTTCTGTAGCCTGTCTGACAGGTATGACTTTATAAGATCCAGAGCTGTTCCACGAATACCATAGTGTGAAAGTTTTCGAATCAGAGTGCGGTGCTCTACACAGTCAAATGCCTTAGAAAGGTCACAGAATAAGGCAATAGCATCCTGTGAACTCTCCCAGGCTTCAAGTATATGTGACATCAATTGAGCACCTGCATCTGTTGTGGATCTGCTCTTTGTGAAACCAAACTGATTCACATTCAATATATTATGCTCATTAAAATGGGATAGAAGTTGTTTGAGCATAATTTTTTCGAATACTTTACTCAGAACAGGTAAGATAGAAATAGGTCTGTAATTGCAAGGGTCCGATGTAGCCCCCGACTTCAAAATTGGAGTGATTTTACTTTGTTTCATTAAGTCGGGGAAGTTTCCTTTATCAATACAAAGATTGAATATTGTTTTTGAATATGGTGCAATAATGCATATTATAGACTCTGCCACTTTAATTGACATACCCCACAAGTCTTCGGTGCTCTTAATATTAAAATTTTTAAATGTCTTTATAATTTCAAATATTGTTGTGTGTCTGAAAGAAAAATCGCCGGCGATTTGCAGGGGAAATTATGTTTTAGCAGAGTTTCTGCTACATCGGGACATGCATCCAATGACTTGTGACTTCTAGGGGTAAGTTAGAAAAAAAATTGTAAAATATATTTGCCACTTGTATTGGATCAGATATTTGATTTTTATCAACATTTAAGACATATGTAGAATCTCTAGGTTTTTTTTTACCGGTCTCAGTATTTATAGTCTTCCAAATGGTTTTTATTTTATTTTTAGACTTGCTAATTTTATTTCTAATAAAAAGAGATTTAGCACACAAGCAAACAGACTTAAGCATTTTTGAATAGTTCCTAACATAATCACGAAACTGCTTGCATGATGTCAAATTCTTCCTGCGATACAGATCATACAAATAATCTCTACTTTTTCGAATGAATGAATGAAAACGATGCCCGAACCAAGACCTATGTTGTTATAATATATATATTTTTAATTCTTCCGGTTTGGCTGCGTATTGTTTGTGACGTCACGTCGGCTTAGCAATAAAATTAGGCGGAATTGTCACTAGATATATTTTTAAGTGTTTCATTTTAATTTATATATAATAGTTTATGAATATTTATTATCATGGAATATGGATTTCCGCAAAGTAACGCCTGAATATATTCATTAACCTAAGTTATAATTTTTACTGTCTAGTTTCTCGTGGATTCAAATATTTTCCGGCTGTTTGAGATAATTTAACTGGCAACAGGTATTATACATAACATTTCAGCAAAACATTGAATAAAAAAATTAATCTAAATGGTAATACATACTATTAAGATCTGATTAGTCTCTAGAGTCTCGATCATGTAAATTCAATGAGTTTCTAAATTTTATATTCAAAACAAAATCTCCGATACTACGTACTAAGCTACGTACAGAGCGCGTAGTATATCCTCTTAAATCAGTGACCAGGGCTGCCCCTCGCCCCTTCACTAATGAGGTAGCGGCACGTTTGAACAGTAGGGCTGTCATGAGCCGATTATAGCCACATCCATCAAAATTAATGGAGTTGGTTTGACCATCTTTTATTAGGCCATTGATTTTTAAGTAATAAAGAATTGGGGTTTTTAACATGATATAGGTCTTTATTTTGTAGGAGGAACTTAAAGCTTGTATAGTTCAAAATATTTTAGATTTTTGTGTGTTTATGTTTTGAGTTTGATAAATATGAAATCGGATCGTTATTATTTATGTAAGTGTACCCATAGTCTATTACATTTATGTTTATAAGTACTTAGGTACCCTAGTTAAGTTTTGTTGCAAACTTTACAAAATGTGCGCGATCAGGGTGTTGCAATGCAATGCACATAAAGTAAATATCTCGATATCATACCAATGTGCCATCGATGTTGATCTTGTACGTACATTGTATGCATGAATTTTAAAGTTCTTCAATTCTGAATTATTATTATTTTATTTTTTGTTGCTGATAGGTAAGCTTTTGACCACAATATCACCTGATAGTAAGTGATGATGTGGTTGAAGGTGTTAACAAGCTTAACCTAGAATTACTGGCTCTCAAGAGTCTCAAGGACAGATGCCGGAATACACCGCTAGATGCTTGGTGGCAGATTTTCTACTTGAGGGTCCACCATGCGGTGAAAGGCCATGAGTAGGTAGTTAAGAATGTTAGACCTGCCTTTATCAATCATTCATTTAAGATTTTTTAAATGAAAAGTGCAAACAGTGATCAACAGAACAAAGCGGAGGAAAAATACATGTTCTGACGAGGGATTAGGACCTGAAGAAGAATATGTTCTTTTAAAATAAAATACGTAATGTAATATTATTTGAAAGATCATGTGTAGCCTCATAAATATGAGACATTTTAATGTGCAATTTTTTTATTTATAAATTAGTCCTATGGATGAACGCTTCTAAAATATTAAGGATTAAATTCACGTAGGTATATAACGGGAAATTTAAAATCTAAACAGTATTATCGTGATTGTACCTTGGTTTAGAAACCATTATATTCTACGATGATGGTATTCGCGATTCTAAAACAATATTTATCGTATTATTTTGAGAACTTTCTAAACACCTATGCACATGATTCCATAATCCATATTAGTTAATCTTGAAACAGTCAAAAAAAAATTTTACAGATGTAATTCAATAAGTATTTAAAGATCAATTAAGTATCGTTAAATACCTTCTTACGTATTATGTGATCAAATACAATAGCTAATCTAGCTACAAAACTTAAAAAATATTTATTTCTTCATAGAGATCAGGGTTCTACGATCGTCCTTAAGGTAAGTTCATTTGGGTTCGATTAATTTAAACATGTATTAATGCTGTTACATTATATGATTTGTTTTGGCAATCTTTATACATCTGGGTTCATCCAAACATATTTAACTCAATAAACGACCCCGTCACAACACTACACAATATAATAAACTTTAACCTCCAAATAAACAACTCATATGAACTCATAATGAACCCACACAAATTCCTCAGTTTAATAAACCGTCTAAAACGCGAAACATACGAATCTCTTAACTTCGCAAGAATTCCGCTTCAACGAGATATAAAGCTTATTTTGAGAGTAATAAAGTGGGAATTCAAATAAATTACAATTAAACGGATGCGGATTCGAGTTTAGTATAATATTGAGGCAATTACGGTAGCGTGGCAACTGACAACCCTATGTGTGCTTACTTGTGTTTGTAATATTACTGTATTGGTTTACGTGGGGGAGTTATTTTATATTCTTCGAACAACATAAGTGTAATTTGTGAAAACGAGCTTGATTGCATTATGATATATTTAACTTAAAAGATATTTTTAGACAGTTAATGAATTAATAGAAACAAAGACACCTTTTGTTTTGAAAAACTTATGCAAATGACTGATTCAAAATGGCTGATGATATACTTAGGCATTCAAAACAGTACCTAGATAACGTATATCTCGATGACCTAGATGATATTTTGTTGATGAGGACGATTTTATTGAATAAAAAATTTCCATACGCATTTTTTGGAAATAGGAGACATATTATGAAAGCTTTTACACATATTCGTAGGTATACATGCAAACCATGGAGTACCGGGATAGAATGTCACCTATATTGACCTACACCCCCGTGACTACTTACCTGTGGGTGTCGTAAGAGGCGACTAAATCTTAACTACCGGAAGGTGAGCAGCAGCGCCTTCTAAGGAACTGTTTTCTTAAACTTCGAACCCCAAGATGCCTGCCAAGCACGGGGTTTGTGGCAAACCCTCCCTTAGTGAAGAGGCTATGTTCAGCAATGGACAATCTGCCTGGTACAGTACACATAAAACAGACATTTTTTCTTTTTTTTGAAATTCAGCCGTTTCCTATTTTCGCGCTTTTTGGACCAACAAAAGTTGGTAACCACCTCGTCCAGCACGAAATAAAATTAACAATGTTTAATTAATTTTTTGTTTTATTTTTCCATTATAAGGTCCTTATTGATGTACATCGCCCCATTAATACATCATTAATTGCTAATCCTATAATTTTGTCTAATTGTATATGTAATTATTTCTTGTTAAAAATGTGATTGTAAATTAATATTTAATATTATATTAAATGTTAATTTGCACATTTAATATTATATTAAATGTTAATTTGCAATCATTTATTTATATTTTGATTTAGGCTTCTCAGTCATGTAGAAGTCAATAAGTCAATTACATGTGTGTATAGTAGATCAATATATTATTTCACTGTTGCATACGATTTACACACACTTGATCATATTCTGGAATAATTAGCAGATTATCCAGCAATATGACAAAAGACATTAAGCGTCCGTTTTAGAATGTCCTAATAAAGTTTCGGATTGCTAACCAACACATAAAATTGATAAAAATTTACGGTTAACATTACATATCACGTTTCAAGCTTTAACCGTTGGATAGGCTAAATCTATGACTGTGACACGCAAAGATAGTGTTTATTTAATAAATAAGTTCTGGGTAGTATAACCGGAACTTACTCGAACATTCTAAAACAGGCCCTAAGCCCCCAAAGAAACACAAAGTTTGTAACTTTATTCAAGGTCACGTGTTAAGTATCCCGCTGAAACTCTACAATGGTATGTACTTACAAACACCTATTATCAAAGTTTGTGGCGGCATTTTGGTAACAACTATCTGAAAAATTGTGTATAAAGTTTATGATTTAGCTATGTCCCTTAGAAAACTTGTATCCCGAAACCTATTAGATACCTAGGTAGGTGCTGTATTTGTTAGTTTAAGTTGAAAGTGTAGAGCACAACTATAATTAGATATTATTTCCAGATAATTTCTCACTTGCTCATTCATAAATCATGTATGTGAACCTTTAATACTCCACTTCCGCCCCATTCTCTCATCATTGCCATTAGGAGTGGTAAAATAAACACCATTAATTATGTTAACCCCATAAACTAAACATGGTGTATGATTTACAAAATGTCTCACTGACAGCGCTATGTCTAAAGTTTTGTTGTAGATATGCTTTTACTGTAAGTTTAATACTGAAGATTTTGATTAATTTATATGAAAAATAAATTGCTTAATTGCGACTATAAAACGGATAATTGCCATCTGATTAGGTTAAAGTTTAGGGAGTAATTATTACACACATTTTTATGTTTAGATACCTTATATATAAATGAAGATACCTTAGAAATTTAACCTTAAGCTGTAGCAAATGTAGGCACGATGTTACACGGTGAATGAAAACATCTGGAAAGACCGCATACTTCCTTCACTCTATTCTACTAGGTCTAATTATCATTGCAGAACATAAACTTTCACTTCTGCATGCAGTCTATCAGTAGTATCTTCGACCTTTCCCTGCATTTGTTGTCTGTCCACATTCATATTGGCTCTTTTAGTTTACATATATCCTTATGACATGCCCGGACCACGACAATCGGGCTTATAATTATAAGCATTTCTAATCATGTCCCTTAATTAAAGCACGGAACGACAATTCACCAGTACTTACAGTATCTAGTTTCGGGATGTAAACTAGAAGAAAAGTTCTCTTTCTGTAGATTGACAGTATTCACAAACCATTTTAAAAATAACACATCAAAAACCAAGAAGCGTGCTCTTAATTAGCCCTCAAATACCATAAATATAAATAATTACCAAACTACAAAACCATCGTTTGATCTCCCACCGAGTGTAAATTGATGCACTAATATCACAGATTAGATAAGAGTTACTTCCATAATGTAAACTTACTTTAGTAAGTAATAGATACAATCTAAACATAGCCAGTTACAAACTATTATTGATTCAACGCCCGTGGTAAACGATTTAATGAATTGTGAACAAAGAATATTAAAATTTAGACGTGCTTTATATTTTGATAGGTTTTATAACTGCTTTCTGGACCTCTTGTGAACTTTAAACAGTCTATAATAAATCAGGTACTTATAATCATCCCGTCTACGACATGCAGTGCTTTTAAATAAATGCCTATAAATAATCACTGACTTCCGATTAGAGTGCCTTTTGGGAAAACATACACGGTAATCAGTTTTTGTTTATTTACATTTTATCCGTAATAGATCCTATTATTTTTAATCTATCTAGATAGACAACAGTGAGTGGTTCTATAAGGGTGTTTAATTGGATGTAAGCTCAGTTCATAGAAACAATATGATCCGAGGATGTAAGCCTAAAGTTAAACCCTAAATATACATTTCATTGGGAATTGGAACAGCGGTCGAATGACAACTGTTAATAATTCAAAATGGCGCAATTCATGATCGCCGTCTTTCAAAGTACTCAGATCCTGCTGAAGCGAAAACGTTGTAGCAAATTTATCATCTCATTTTGATTTCATATATTATTATATGAATAATTATTCACAATATATTCTTAATAGCATAACTAAACTATAAATAGAAAATACGAGTATTAAGTGCATGGTGCAACAAATTAGGTGATCAAATTAGCACCCATAAACTCCATATCACCATAAACACCCTCAATCTTATCACAATATTTAAAACCAACAATACTATTTTATGAACAAAATTCAATGCAGTTGTCCACAAGTGGGCAACTCATTACATTAGGCAACATAAACTGTCACATCTGCACAATGTGCTCTGTGACAGTGTAAACGTGCCATCATTAGAGGATTGGTTAAGTGGAAGCGCGCGGGGGACTACAAAAAAGCGCGGTGCTCTTAACAAATGACATATGGTGAGAATGACATTATACAGGATGGTCGAAAGAATTTCAAACGTTTAATTAGTTATTAAGTATATTAACAAATTGTTACAGCTAATTTTTTGTTTTATGTTTACATGTGCCGGTGGCCGAATAGTTTAGGCGCCAGACATGAAATCAAGGACGGGGGTTTGATTCACGCCTGGGAAATAAAATGCTCTTCATTTGTAAGTGTAATTTTCGCTTAGTAAGCGAAGCTTGCTAACCATTTAAAAATATTACATTATTATTTTTTATAGTTTCACGATAGATTGATATTGCCAAATTCCATTTTACTGATCGGTAACCTTCCACTTTAATCCTGTTTATCACCTCCGCCCGGCCACATCATTCCTTATTATCGATTGATATTGTGTTCAAAGACTAACCTAGCAGCAGTTAAAAAAAGCTCCAGTATAGCTTATAAATCTTACAATACATTTTTGTGTTATTTGCTATCCTATCATAAAATTATTATACGAGTACTTCTGTCTGCCCAAAAGTCAAAGAGGAAATACTAACATTGCGGTTTAAATCATGCAAGCACTGCTTCCGATGCATTGCTAATGCTCGTTTCATAATTAAATACGGGCATGCATATATCAGAGAAATATTAACTGTTTGCACGCTAACAATTTCAACCGAGTAGCAGCTACGCGTACACAAAAGGAATCTTGACTTTAATTATTGGAATACATTAGTAGTATTACATTTCAAGGCATACATTTGTTAAGATATATATTTACCTCGACTTTTCAGTCATTTTCAGTCCACTCGTGACCAATGCAGCTTGGTTGAATAATATAGGTACATGTTTTATCGCGATTAAGTCCGGTTAAATACGTATAACTAAGTGTTCAAGTCATAAAGTAACTAACAAAAATCTCCTAAGATATCTATCAAACTTTCAGTTTGAAGTTTGTGCACACACTGCACTACCTCTTCTGTGAGCGTTATATGCAGCTGGATATAGAGCACGTTATAGATGACGTCACATTGTAGTCCTGATTGAACGATTTGGTTGAAGCTATCATGGTGTTTAGCATACTATGAACCGTGAGTAATCATGTTAATATGCACTATTTGCCAGTGCAAATAGTGCATTTCATCATTCGAACCGCAGTGTAAATAAAGTTGGAGCTACTTTGTGATCTCTGCATGAAATGCTTTAATCAAAAATAAAATACCATAAAATGTAATATTGATGACTAATTTATTTTATTAGTACAAAAGACATCAACGCGTCTTAGTTCCATTAATTAATATCTTAGAATACCTATTATGTATATTAAATGACTGTAATACACAATATGAGTTAAAACAATTTTGAATAACTGACAAATTTAACATTTTGCTGATCTTTAACTAATTAAAAAGTTTATTCAAAATAAACTCGCAAAATGAAACCATCCTGTGCAAACGATTCCCCGCGGACAAGAGAGATCAATAGCCGCAATATATACACAAATAACAACTTTATTTCTGTACGCATAAATCACAGTTTCGTGTGGTACGTTGATGGGCCACTTGGGACCGTATGAAGCATCAATTAGTGAGGTAGTTATAAAATAATATTTATATTTGGGCCTTTAGACACAGTTTATGTAAAAGTTACTTTTCGGTTGATATGTGTAGACTATTGCAAAGTAGGTTTTAAACACTCTTTTACACAACGATATGTTATTTGCGTTTTCCTATATACTTAATCCGAATACTCATTTACCACACTATAGAGAATATTAGTGAACCACACAGTATCTACTATACCATATAAAAATAACTAGGAAAATAAATAAAAATACCAGTTACGAGTACATTCCACGTAAAAATATATTAAAGACTGACTTTGATTCATAAAAAAATAATGTAGTGTAAACGGCCAATAAACATAGTAACAAGGATATTCTGTAGCCAGCACTTACCTACTTTATGATTAGCTACCAAACATAATACAGGTACCTATATAAATCTGTCCAAAGCCATATTGAAATAAATAAATGCAAATAAATCCATAATAATCCGTGGAGATATACAGTTCGATTTCATCATGTTATATAAAAAGTTTTTCAATATCAATTTAAAAGAAACAAATTGTATATATTCCATTTTCATATATTATATGATAGGCCTGATATTATTATTGTAATTTGAAACCATTATATCACAACTTCTCAAAACCCTTTTTTTTTCCTCAACGCAAATGAGACTCCATTTCAAAACATTCATCACAGATTCTTCGAAAATAGCAAATGGTCTTCTACGAAAATCAACCCATTCTTTGGAAAATGTCAAGATGAAATTAGTTTTTCGAACGTTTTTAAAATAAACATTATCTTTGTTACCGAATTTTGTTGAGTTCATAATGGCCCTAGACTTCGACTGTTGTATTTTTCTGTATTTATGTATATTATTTTTCTGGTTTTATTTATGATGAAATTGAAGGATTATGTTATAGCATAATTCTTTACAGACAATCTGTAAATTCGTCGACCTTAATTAGCCTTTAGCAATTTTAGTCAGTTCGAGTCCAGAACCCACATTGTAACATTGTTATTAATAATATGCATCCGTTATAATATTAGGTAATATTAGTAAATCAGTAGTTATTTAGTAACGGTACTTATGTTTAGTAGACTTTGAGATTTTATTCAAAGTAAATATTTTAACAAATATAAAATGTAGTAACTAATTAGGTAGGTAGGTATTCAAAAAAAGGTATTCCCACACTGCGGGTTCCGTAATTTTGTGAATATTTCAACTTGTGCTTATTACCGTTTGAAAGATAGGTGTACAGCCCTTCAAAGGCCGGACGGATGGAAGTACGGACAGTCAAAGCTTTGTATATAATAGGGTATCTTTTCCTATTAAGAAACAATCATAAAAAGGCCACGGACGATAAGGTTTGATTTAAAAAATATGAAAAAAACTTTAACGCCCTGTTTATGTTTCTCTTTATAACATTGCCTGCATCTTGTGTTTCCCAGTGTCTGTAACGGGGAATGAAAGTGTAATTAGGGTGTCAAGTAATCATTCATATATAGACTTATTCCATCGTCAATAGCATCATGTCACTTGAAATAGCTAGGAGCTGTGCTAGGAGTTCAATCTCATACTTAAAGTTGAATATGTTTGCCGCTCTTAATATAAAAAGCTTTATAGGTAGTTTAATCGTGTTGCATAGGAGATTTTAATACTAGCATTCATTATAGAATAGATACAGTGTGTGTAGCTTTATCACTATCACGTGCAATCATTCATGGCAATGCCATCTGCTGGTGTGAATAGTATTTAATAACTGTACAGTTAATATAGTCATCATTTCATTTCTGGAATTTGAGAGCTATGAGAGAATTAGAAAGTTTCTCGTACTAAATTAGTAGTGACATATAACGTCAATTTGCAGTTCCTTCAATCATCCGATATAAAAAGCTGTTCCTTAATGAATATGTCCTGAACTCTTGAGTCGAGATGTGTGAAGCACAACGGAACAAATCACTTAATGGCCGTCGTCGGTTCCACGAATTCTAAATTAAACGGTTTCGGCTGTAACCCACACGTCGTGTTCGCTCGGTGATTCTTCATATTGCGAGAGGCCCAAAATGTAAGATACAGCGGTTTCAAATGGAAGCTTGTTCCATAGTCTTTATATATGAGATTTGAAGTTAAAGCCTATGGATACAGAATATAAAAGGACTAAGTATATGGATTGGTTTTTAGTAAAACTAAATGAAACTGTTTCGGCCATAAATGCCATAATATCGTGTTCACTTCGAAGAATTCATTATATTGTGAGTATTTCAGATATGATTTTTAAATTTTTATGTAAATTATTAAACTGAACTTGTGTGACAAAATGTGTTTTTTAATTACGTTTGAAATTTCGTGATTTTAATTTCTTGTTTATTTAGTAGGTTTAAATCAAGACTGTCGAAAGGAGAGATTCACTTTATGAAAGCTGATATGCTAAGCGAAAAGAACAGATGGCATACATTTAAGCTCAACCATTCAAAATAGTCAAATAAAGGAGGCATATAATGAATTGTAGATTAGAATATTTAGTTGCTAGCAAATTAATATGTATGGATTATAACATAAATTTTCGACATATACGACGACCATGTAAAGACGTTCTGAAATAATAATTTTAGCACCAGTGTTGTACGAACTGGCTAATCTTGGGCTTAGATCATTATAAAAGTTTTTATTACAATAATAAGTTAGTTCAATAAGTGGAACACATTTCATATCCAGTTGCCCCAGGAAGTAATAAAAAAAATGTTTTGATGGTGTTTTTGTAATTAACAAAATTTACCAAAAAAAGGATTTTTCCAAACTCCTATCGCTTACCCCAATCCATTAACCGCTAAGAGATAATTATACTATCCAAGGTGGCAGAAGTCAGGACAAGGGTACGCGAGGGGTTGTGGGACGAGGTTGGGGGGTGGGGGTGTGCCCCACCGGGTGAGCTGTCACATATGGCAGTAGTAATTAAACCGTGTGTGCGTTTGCGGTTCACGAGTACTGATTACGTCATACAATAACGGTTATTTTTGAATGCATAAAATTATTTAAAACTCTTGTAAATAATTTATTCCTTACAACAAATATCTACAAAATGTCCTACAAGTAAATTGAAAAGACGTCAGAAACACGTCACCAAGCAGTAAGAGGATTTTCTATGCGTTAATTTTCTACAAGCAACATTTTAAGGATTTCTAAATCGACAAACGGGCGATTGTACTCTCTTTCTTGATGGCGGAATCATCATCAAATAAATATTTATGTAAATAGGTACCTTTTATATTTAATGTAGTTATGTTTGCAATAACGCCGGCTCGGAGGATTCCATTACAAATTTACTAGAGAAAAAAATATACTCATGTACGGGATTTGAATAGATCCACCCCTATTCGAATCCCGCGTGTACGCAGGTTTGTAAATATTAATTACAGACATAATTTGATTGAAAAAATATACTTTACTTAGGTCAATAATATTTCGCGGTCTGTCAATAAGCTGGAGCTCCAAGGTACCATGCGAGATATTCGTATCGTAGCTACTATAACAAAACTAAAAAATCTACAGTATATTATATTCGTAGGTGGTTTATGTAAAATATTCCCATTATAAAGCATGTTTAGCAAATATGTTGAAGCTGTTCAATATTTCACTGGAACCACAAACGCCCCCTTTTTGAGCCGAGGCGCGAGCTAATGGTGTGTCGGGTCGCCTTAATTGTTGTGTTGATACGATAATAAAGTTTACGACTGATACTGGCAACATGGGTAAATATTTTTAACTTGTAAGTTGGTACTATTGATTCATACTGATCAACTTTTATGAAAATTCATAAACACCCACTATAATATAACTCTTCGGGTATAAAGTATTTTGCGGGAACAAGTCAAACCCTACAAAAATTTCTACTTCAGGGGAATTCGTCTTCAGAAAATTATTATTTGGATTCATACAAAAAAAATATTTTACGTTAGTACGGACGTTTTCGCAAAAAATCCGTGCTAAACGTTTTTTATAACTGCTGGATTAACTATTTTACAATGATTTTTAGGAGCTCCTCTTCAACGATAACTAAGTTTCACACTTAACTTTTGCTAAAAATGTGAACAATTACATTTTTAACAAGTGTCTATGTATACATATTATTTATATGTATATTGACGTATGTAATATTTTATAGTTACCAATCTATTTAAGTGTCAGTGATTACTTTGTGTTTTTATTGGTTTTAATATCTTGCACACTACTATTCGCAATTCAATGTCCATTCAACGGTATTGCTTATAAGACATTGCTCTTAGCGATAAGGCCGCCCATTGTAAATGCATTTGTTTATGTGCCATATGAATAATTTTAATTGTTAAAAATTTGTTTTATTTTCCGTTACCAGGGTCCTTACTGTGTAGTTAGAATAGTAATGGAGATAATTTTAATTTTCTTTTGAAAACGATGCCCAATGCAGCCTTTTTTTGGTGTTTGAATGTCAAAATGAAGGTAATTTGATTAAGGCCTCAACTCTTTATTGTTCTGAATAGCGTTTGGTCTTTTAACAGACTGCACACGTCATCTTACATGGATATATCTCTCCCATGTGGCGATGCCACAGGTATATACATCAGTCTACCGACTCTGTCTTCTCTAACATCTCAAAAGATAATACAAGGATGTAATATTAGAAATATTTGACATCGGTTTTATGATCATTTTCTTGATGCAAATACTTCTTTGGGTGCTATCGTATTATACCCGCAACTTCTTTGGGAATAAAGGCATTACGATAGCATTAACCTAATTGCGCAGCTCCACACTCTCATCGGCATAAATCGTGGGAATTTAGGTCTCTTCAGCATGAGTCTGACTTGGTGGGTACCACCGCGATGTCAGATAATATATCTGGAAGCAGCAGTGTGCAAATACTACTGTGTTTAGGCGTGAGGGTGTCCAACAGAATGAGGTTGGTGACACTACATTTGTTTTAGACATGCGTAACGATTGACTGTTCGCGGGCAACTTGTCCGTCTCACCAGTCTTCATTTGTCCTCAAAGATTCGTATAACATTATAAAAGAAATAAGGGACAGTCGATATATCGGAAAATATACAGCTAGTTTTTCAGATTGCAGTGTATTATTATAAAAGAACCGAGGGTAACAAATCCGGGAACACAACGTTTGCAGGCATTATGCAATCTAAGCTCGCTATCCTACATTTCTAAATATGACTCTCTTAAGTATTAACTGTCATAAAAATAGCTTAGTTTCGGCTTAATTAATATGAAGTCACCAGTGATTGACTTGCAGTTGAGTCATGCACGTGTCACCACGGATAATAGTCCCAAAAATGTGTTAATTTTTTTCGAAAACTTCTTCAATTTTTATCCTTATTTTTGGTTATACAAAGATTAATGAAATATGATTGAATATCATTCCTTTTTATCATTCAGAAGTTGGAAATATGTAAAATATAAATATACAAGATTTTTGAGATAAATGCCGTATATTTTATTTTATTGTGATATAGATATGAAAGTTCAATATAATTATCTGAGTATTTAAGCGGAATCGGAATCGTTAGAGTTGAAGGTTGGAGTAGCTCAGAGTTCCAGTGTATCTAACCTCACCTTCAGCCTTCTGATGAACGATCTTCCAAATTCCGTTCCTGACGCACGGCTGGTGATGTATGCAGATGATGTAGCTGCAGTTGTAACAGCAACAGATGTGAATGAGCTAGAGAGCAAGTTGAACAACGTAGCTCGTCAACTTTCTTACTGGTTTAAAGTGAATGGTATGGCACTAAATCCAAGTAAGACAAACGTCATACATTTCAACTTGTCAGGAAGGCGATATCGCGATTTAAGCGTAGTGATGGACAAGGTGACTTTGACACAGGTTGATATGTTTCCAATAGTGGGTTTCCTACTGGACAGATCGCTTACCTGGTCCATTCACCTAGATACGCTATGCGAGAAGTTAGGACGAGCTTGTTTTGCTCTGGTCCGGGTAGCTCGCGTCTTGTCGCACCAGGCGGTACGCGACTGTTACTATGCTACCGTGCATTCTCTGTTAGCTTACGGTATTGATCTATGGGGGCAATCCTCAGATTGGCACCGTGCATTTGTCATGCAGAAGCGAGCTGTGCGCGTGGTCGCGAGAGTTGCACCCAATACACCATCTCAGACGATATTTAGGGACTTGAAGATAATGACGTTGCCAGCTCTGTATATTTACCATGTTGGTGTATATGTATACAAAAACATATTCTCCTACAAACGACACAATGATTATCATGACATAAATACGAGGCGCGCACACGACCTTATAATTCCTCGTCATAGGCTCACTAAATTGGGCAAATCTACTAGGATTTTCGGGGTCAAAGTTTACAATGCCCTCCCTGAACCTATACGCAACGCGAAAACGCTATCGATTTTTAAAATTAAATTTAAGACTTTCCTCACTGACTTGGCACCATACACAGTCGAGGAATTCATTCCAAATATATCGTAATTGACATGATAGATATGTAATATGTATATTATTTAATATACTCACATTTCGAATTGTGTATTATTAATTTATTTCATTATAGATTTTTCCTTATAAGTACTGTTTCTTCAGTCTGACTATTATTTAAATTTTAATAATTGATATTTTAAGTTGATGTTTTTTTTTTTTTTTATTTTGTTGTAACGATACATAATATTTATGATGTTTATTTGAATTATAATTATTCTATATTTTTATGATGACTTGTATAATAATCGCTGTACTTATCTATTAGGAAACTACATATTTATTAATATTATTATGCTCATTAGTATGCATAATTACACTATTAGAGATATGCGCTTTATATTTTTAGATATAATTATATTGTGAATTGACGTGTAATTGCATTATTACCAATAAATATTATCATTATCATTATCATTATCATTTAAAGATTTTATGATGATTAACGCATTGATTGTTACTTACTACATTATTTAGTAAAATAATAAATAATTAATAAGTAAAATAAATAATATATAAAAAAAAGATTGAAACTCATTTATACTGCAAGTTATAACCTATACCGCTATTGTACTCGATGTACAAAAGAGTGCAAGTCTAGAAAGAAAAATAATGATAAGAAAATACACGACATCACACAAAAACGCTACATAAAGAACAAACAGATTAATTCAGATAATATTTAAATCAAGATGTTGCAAAATGTCAACAAAGAGTTCTTACTTAGTATATACGGAAGAATTACCTCATTACTACTCGAATAACCAATATGTTTTCATGGTCTTGCAACGCAAGGTATCCCTATGACTGCCAAAATACATACATTAAATAAAAATGTCCTTACCTGAGTCTCAGTAACGTTCAACAGCTTGGCCATATCAGCTCTCTCCCCAGACGAAAGGTACTTCTTAACCTCGAATAGCTTCTCCAGCTCGAAGATCTGCCTCCCAGTGAAAGTTGTCCTAGCCTTCTTCCGCCTGCCCACTCCTGGGTCCTCACCTTCCTCGCTGGTCATGGAACCTTCACCGCCTAGAGGCGAGCGTACATCTTCCGTGGATTTCTTTCTTTTGATGAGTTTTGTTGGATCTGGAAAGGATGCAAATTTTTATTCTGTAGTTAATAAGTACAAACCAGACTGTTAGTTCTCATTTCATTTATAAGGCTATGACGGAATAAGCACGAGGCTCACCTCGTGTTAAGCGGGAACCTCTGCCTATAACAGATGCATTTCGTCACAAGTGACGAAAAATAATCGGTTCCCTCAGTCATAGTAGAAAGAGTGGGATGGAGTGAAAACCTCACTCTTTCTACTATGACTCAGTCAAAAGTTCTGAGGTAACAAACAAAAAATAATACAGACGAATTGAGAACTTTTTTTTGAAGTTAGTTACAAATATGATCGCTTGGGTAGGCAGTAGGTAGTAGTTGCAACTACAGTCAAAAATATGAAAAGGCGCGTCTTCATGAGTATAAAGGCCTGAACCATCGTTGAAAAAGTCAAATAATAACTCACATAAGTTGAGTGAATAAATAAGTACCGAAACATATCTCTCGTCATTCTCACTCAACGTCTCGTCATTAAATCTAAACTTAAGCACGTAATTACGAACACATCCGATTTTCAGCACTGTAGGCTATTTAAAGTTTTCGTCGATGTTAATGCGATAATAAATCTACAAGAACTGTTGTTAATGTTCCAACATATTTCACTTTCAGCAGGTGTATTTAGATGTTGTTGAGAGCAATTCGACTTGTTCGGAAAGACTGTTTCGATGCCTGTATCGGAATCGGTTTGAACATAAAACTTTTGAAGATGTAGGTATTAGTGGCATTTTTGTTTTTTTTCCGGCAAACTTATGATAGTTTAGTAAAAAGCAATTATAGTTTTATGTTGAACAACAATTAAAGAAAAAAGACTTGTGAGTCGGATTCACGCATTATTTATCTATTTATAGATATTTCTAAACGTTTAGTTGAAGCGACTCGGACGGGTGACAATTGCTTTGTTCGTAAACGCCAACACTGTCCATTACACTTGGAGTGTAACTTTTTGCGTTCTGCTTAACATGGACTGGGCTCGTCACTCTGAAGTGTTAGTTCTTATGTCTCAATTGCTCAGTAACCACAATGGCCACTGTGCCTCTTGCGCCTAAAAAAAGCAGTATTTGCGTACTACCGCTTTGAATGCAGAATATTCGACACTGGTGGTACACACCAAGACGGGTTCACGCTAAAGAGTCACCAAGTTCAATACAAAACATATCAATTTTATTTAATGTATGATTAGTCCCACATGTTTGTCCTTTGGTAACTTCTACAAACTACAAAGGAAACTGAACTAAGAGTATTGTGAGTTCTCAATCATTGTTCAATTGACGCGAATGCATATCGCTTCAAAAGGACCTTTGATCTAAATCCATAGCACTGGTTGATACTCAGAATCGCAACGTTCATCTACAAACAGTAAAGCAAGCCGTAATCGGTTATGATTAGAGTCTGGGGGAAGTGACGTCAAGGCTTGCATTTTAATAGGGTTGAAAAACGACCAACCTAATTATAGTAGGTACCAAATCCGAACTGCGCTGAATGTCATTTTAGTATTGTATAAAACTGCACTCAAAGTATTATCTTTATAATCATTATAGAAATATGAGTATTACATATAAGTGCTTCGGAGAGTACATTAAGCCGTCGACATATTACACGACTGCCCAAAAGTGATGTTTTCAGGATTCATGTAAGTATGTATGTTTGTGAGTTTATTCTACCTACCATAACTTCTAAACGCTTAACCGATCGTTAGAATCGTCTTGATAGCGCAAGTGACACTAGGGACATAAATAAATATTAAAAAACAAATGGGCGGATTTTAGACGCAATATTTTGAAAAATATATATTTTTTTCTTCCTGATCCATCGAGTGGGGTTTTGTTTCCATAAATATAATATATAACTTACACTTTTTAACTTCAATAGAATGATGAAAAGATTAACGAAAATAAATAAATTGCAGTCTGGGTTTTTACTTTTTTAATAAGTTTTACTTGTTTTTACAAGCGAGGCGTAATGATTTTAATTCAGCGTATGGCTTTGTTTATAAACCTCCACAAAGCAGAAGCATTGCATTGCTTGCAAACTTTGGATTGCAATGCTTATTCGTTGAGCTAATGATATGTTAGCCTTTGTACACTATCTCACCTGATGGTAAGTGATGATTTAGTTCAGGCTTACCTAGAATTACTGGCTCTCAAGGACATCTGCCGAACCACACCGTTAGGTGCTTGGCGACAGATTATCTACTTGAGGGTGGTAAGGCGGGCATTCGCAAAATGAACTATGCAATAATGGATGCCATCCTAAGACAACAACCGGGATCGACGACTTCACGTGCCCTCCGAAGCACGTGCACGCTCAGTAGTTATTTCACTAGCAGTCACCCATCAAACTTCGATACGAACGCTTCAGAAATGTCATAATAGGAACCTCAAGTTTTGAGGCTCATTTCTTCTATCTATTGGAATTCTGGTTGTGACTTTTCACACAAACAGAAGACCACCAGATGACGTGTTTTGCTGTATAACTTATGCATTAATCCAGTCCAGCAGTTCATTAGTTAAGCTTCCGCATTAAAATTTAGACTGTAGCAAAAGCCGGGAACTGTACTGGTCTTTAATATCAAGTCAATCGTATTCCCATTTAAAAACCATACCATCAACAGAACAGCGTCAATTGGAGCGTCAGACCGTTAATCAAACGGCGCTGGACATTAACGGCGCATTGTGGATGACGCGACGCGACGTGCTGTGCTGTGTCGCTTCTGTACATTTTTAGGGTTCCGTGCCAAAGGGTAAACAATATTTTAATAAAAAAATGAAACTGACTTCAACACTCAAAAGTGTGAAATAACTTGTTAAAGTCGGTACCATGATAGTTCAATAGTACGTACCTATTATCACAATATTGTGCGCATGGTCATGGTACGATTCAACAAGTTATTTCACACTTTTGAGTGTTGAAGTCAGTTCCATTTTTTTATAAAAAAAAAAATACTATTTTTAGTGACCCATGCTACTTACAGGTTCGATTGTCATTCACAATCAACGACTTTATCATCAAGATAGGAAAATATTTTTCAGTTATTGGAGTATAACTCAAAAATGGCTTGACCGATTGTGATGAAATTAAAATGGGACCAAAGGACAAGCATCAGCTTTCAAATAAAAAAGAATAGGTCGGAGATTTCGACTAAACACCGTGATTGCTAGCCGGTATATTTAAATAATAAAAAAGAATAATCAAAATCGGTTTACCCAGTCAAAAGTTATGAGGTAACAACCATAAAAAAATACAGACGAATCAATAACTTCCTCCCTTTTTGAAGTCGGCTAAAAACAGGACCCTATTACTAAGACTCCTCTCTTCTGTATGTCTGTCACATCGCTGTAACTCATGAACCGTGGTAGCTAAACACTCGAAATTTTCTCAGATGCCGTATTTCTGTTAATAAAAAGATAAAAATAACGCAAAGAAACGGTCTCAAATAATGTACAGGCTTACCCAAGAATGGAGCTCAAAAACAGGTGCCAAAATATCTTCTATTTTATTGGCAACATTTTTGCCTCTAGCGGATATTAAACCCGTATCTTCCGTTTTTTACGCGTCACACACTTTTAAATATTTGCTACCGAGAACAATAGCAGATGAGGGAGTTTTTAATGGTGGTGGGGGATGGTATCTCGTCATACAAACTGTAAAACTTCGTATCAAACTGAACTTACGAAATGAATGTATTCAAAATGTACCAAAAATACGCACCCCATCATTAAACATGAAGAGTTCAAAATTCAAATCTTGCTGTAGGCCTGAATTCTACTTATCTTTGACCAAATGGTCACTCAACATCTGAGAAAGAGGTCAGAAGCTAGCAACAAAAATGCAACTTCAACATAAGTTCATGAAAATTCGTCGCTTCTCTGTTTAATTCGTTAAAGATTTTCCATCTGATTTCATAAGGTAATATGTCATTAAGGGCACGCGAGTTGAATTAACAATATGCTATTAAGGACTGTCACACCGCCTGATTTATTGTCCGGGATTTAATAGGCTCCATGATAACGTCGGTATAAAGCACTCCAGCTTGTTTTAAATGTACCTACCTAAGGATGAGTACAGTATCTGAGGTGTTTCGAAAATTTGTAATCAACAGTTTAATGTCAATAAATTTAGTTGTAGATGAATATCTTGCATATTTCTCTATTATTTGCCAATCGTAAGTTATGATAGGATTTTATCCATTGAAATAAATATACTTTTCTCAAACATGCTTGGAAATGTGAGCATTATTTTGACAACCTTCTTCGAGATAAATCGAAATTGCTGTACTGGCCAAATACATGCGCGCAGCGGCCGGCAAAAAATGTATGAAAATCTGTATCTGTCGTGCTAGCGGCCAAATAAATTGCATAGTAAACTCATATCTGTCGTGTAATTTAAAAATGGAACGATCTTTTACTTCGAAGCATGGCAACCAAGGAGGTAACTTATCAAAGGTTTTATTGAAATTTCGATCTGGCTTGCAAATAGAACGCTGTTTATTGAAAATGTACATTTAACAACTGTATCTTCAAATAAAAAATTCTGCCTAGGTACTATTTTGTATTAATTTCCGAGCATTATTTGAGAAAAGCACTATACAAGCCTTGGACACAACTAGGTATTGATGGACTTACGTATGTGTGCCTCGGCTTCGCCTCGGCCCACATTTACACGTTCGTCCATCAATGCCTCCTTTGCTAGCCGCTGCAGTAATGTACTATAATTGGAATGAATTGTTATTACAATGTTAGAATAATAAAACTATTTTGGACACCGAACTCTATCCCAAGAACATGCCTAGTGCCTACTGCATACATTGGGGACTCGCAGACTAGACATTAACTGTACTAGTTCCTAAGTAAGGTACTTATTTAAATATGTTTGCTAATAAACCTTAGGTACCTTATATATCTTGTTGATGTAATATTAAGAGGAAGTAAAAGTGAAAAATATCATATTGCGAGCGTCGGACAGATACAACTCGTTTAGAAGTTACACAGAACTACGCAATGATTAAATAGCAAGAGCAAATTCATTTAAATAAATTAATATAAAAGTCTGCTATTTAAAAACGGAAATAATATTTTAGGTACTTTATTTGCGGGATTCGAACCATGGACCTGCTGCGCTGCAGTCCATAGCCAATGGTACTGAGCCATCACTGCTTCAAATCTGTGACTTATTGTGAGAACTGAGTGCCGTTTACGAGTTACGACACAGAGTGATCTTTAACGGTATAAATATGAACTTTGGCAAATGACGTAACATCTAATAGATCAGCTAATTTATAAGAACCGGATTTAAACGATCTACTTTTAATAGGTTTTGATTAAAATAAATTGATGTAAATCAGTGGATATCAATAAAATTTGCATTTCTAGCTCGGATTTCGAATAGATTTGTCTTTAAAGCTGATAAGTTTGTCTGATTTTGATTTCAATGATCTGGGAATTATGTGTAAACAGGATGCTGTAGAGGTAGAGCTGCAACTCGGATTTCTAATATATCTAATATGAATATATTTCATGTTAACATTTTAGTATATATACTATAATTAATGGTAAACCGAAACATTGTTAAGTTTTTCGCATCATTGCATTTTAATAAAATAAACTAAGTAACATACACAACCTTTAAAAAAAAATGGCCTATTAGGGAAGGATTGCCGTAATACCCACGCTTGCCAGGTGCCTTACGAATCGCAGTGTCAGATGACAGTTTTTCAGAAGGCACTACTTTCACCTTCTGGTATATCCCCTTTGTCACCTATTAATTGATCTCAAATATTTAAATTGTCGTTCTTACATACAAAATACAAATTATGCAGTAGGTATACCCTTAACATAAAGAATACATTAGTGTATGGTTACCTTAATGGCCGTGTATGAATGGAATGTAGAATTAGTTTCGGTGGTAGACTATAAAAACTTCACGGCAAATTGTTTTATAGCTCTAAATACAACCATTAACTATTAACAACCATTTAGTCATACAAATGAAGTCGGAAACCAGATAAGTAATAACTACAAGTACTGACTTAATGAGCTCACGTTTATAAAGTGTTAATATCGTTCTAGAAGTAGGTAGGTATTTATTTTACCTTAAGAAGGTACTTAACTAAAATAGTACCTATACCAAGCCTGGCTCACTCAGTTCTTTAGGTGCCTACAAAGCTACAGGATCGTCGACGTACCCATCCGGACGGGAAATATGTGAGGCGTCAGAAGAGATCAGAGCTATGCGGGACTACGTGATAGAAAGAGAGATACCTTGTAGGTGAAAGTACTCCGCGCTTAACGAGCTGAAATGCACTCTATTGCGTCGTAGCTAGAGTCGCTTCTTTATTGGTATGGCTTTGCGGAGTGACCCTTATGGTCCTTTTTATTATGTGCGGCGCAAGTATGCTAATCTCTTTTTTTTTTTTTTTTTTTTAGGGAGGACATAGATGCTGGCTACCGCCTGTGCGGTCGTCCAGCTCCACCGGGTTTTGGGCGAGGGCCTGGCCCTACAATAGCCCGGGAGGGAGAAGTGCCGAAGGCACTTCTCCCGAGACGGGCGTAGAAGGCGAAAAGCGCCTTCTACCTCCGTCTCCTGCGGACGCCGAAAACGTACCGCTATTATAGGAGGGGTTGACAGCGAGCTCAAGGGCACCACTGTGGTTCGGACCTCGGCTTGTCTCACTGTCGAGAGACATGGGGGGGATCGGAGCAAAATGCCTCTGTGCAACTAAATGCCTCTGTGCAACTGTGCTAATCTCGGTAGTAGTTACAGATTTGAGCCGTTTGGTGTAGAGACATTGAGTAGGTGGGGACCGGGAGCTCATCTTATTTCAAAGCTAATCAGAGCGCTTGGTCGATGCGACGCTTTACCAAAATGCTGGCCCTTACGAATAAACATTGCAAATTGCAATCCAACGGGGCAATGCTGACAACATGTCAATTGCACCAAATCTTATCAAGTCTAAATTAATTCTAGATTAAGCCTGTTAACACCTTCGATCACATCATCACTTACCGTCTGGTGAGGTCGTCAAAGGCTTACCCACCAGCAATAAAAAATGGCAAAATTTAATACCTTTCTCATTCGAAACTACACTCATGATTTTAGTAAAAACTTCATAGGTACCATATCAATCGGTAGATAATCATATTTAGCAATGATTCAATTTTGAAATAGAATAATTGCAACCGTGTTAAAAGCATTTTTTTGCAATTTTTTTTACTATTAGTAGGAAACGGTAATGACATGATCGTTACTTTTATGCGTACTTACTACTTACGCGGAGCCTAAACTTTTTTCTATGGCTGGTACAACTCTTAGTTCAACGTTTGTTTCTTAGATTTACGTACTGGCCGCCAACAAGCTGTTAATTAGGAGACTATAAAATACAAAATCTATAATGCCCACACATAGTACCAAGAATAATAGTTGAAAATAGACATAGAGAAGGCAGCGTGTCCGCCATGTTCGCGGTCGCCAACAATTTTAATTGCTGAACTCGCTAAACTGCTGAATTGATTGCGAATGTCTGACGGACAGGTCGAGAGAAAAGTGCTTTGTATTTTTCCAATTAATCACATATAAATTTTCATCATAATTGTTTCATGATAAATATGTGTCTATTTGATTTTTTTATTATATAAAGTAAAAGTCATTATCCTTTATTCAATTTAGGCGTCTGCGACACTCTTACGAAGGCCAATTATAAGTTTTAATATTGAAATATCCTACATAGCACTGCCACGTTCAGCAAAAAAAAAATAGAGCCACTGCAAGAAGAACGGGCAAGAAACTCGGGACCATTATTTTTAATTTATGTAATCGGATATCTGGCATTAATGCTATTTTTATTGGTATTGTGAAATATAAAAAATGTGAAAAAATATATCAATGTCAATTTACTTTATTGTAAAATAAAACAATGTATTAAATTAAATTCAGAAGCAATTTAAGTTGCCTTGGAAATTGATGTTTTTATAATATAAAGTGTACGTGTTTGGGCTGACAATAATATTAGGTATATAAAATAAGCTATTGCTATTGAACCACTTTTTAATTCACCTGTATGTGGTATCGAATGTATTCGAGTGCATTTCGGTTCCAGTTTAATTTAGCGAGGGCTATTTTGACGCGACTCTCATGTTTGCATTTCATATATATCTGTAAAATGTTATCCTATCCTGTTATGTGAAATATAATCCTGGTCTTTTGCAAGTTTTTTCTTATTAAAATGGTATTTTTCAGTATACGTTTATAACTATTGCTGACAAATTTATAAGGACATCGTTATGAAAGTTTGAATGTGAAAACACTACGTGTTGTTCGTGCGATGCGATTCTTGCATGATTAGAATTAGATAAACGTAAAATTTACTTTATTCTATATATGTATATTTACAATACTCTGTTCTATTATAATTTTAGGGCTACAGCTACAAAAATATTTAATTATTAGTAAAAGTATATTAATAGATACATAATTTTGAAATTTGATAATGAGAAAATAGAGAGCGTCACAATGGAGGCCTCAAACTGCAGAATGTGATAGATCTATCCAATGGCCGAACATAAAAAGTGTGAGTTAAATAAATGTCCTCATGTATTCTTTTATCGATACTAACTAGAACGATAATATAGTGAAGTTCCTCCCACGCTCGTCTTTTTGGTGGTGTACATCACTACCATGATACAATTTTTGTCTACTTTCACACAAACTACTTTTCAGACAAGTAGAACCATAAAGATAGGGATTTCAGTGCCCGCTTCATAAGTTGAACAGAACATCCAATTATATATCACGCCCATCTGTCATAACCGCCCCCTTCAGCGTGTGATCTATTAAAAGATCCACCTGAAAACTGTTTTATCTGGTTTCAGCCATATTTCAATAAAATATATTAAAGTAACGGTTTACATTTCTAAAAAAGTTAGCAAAGGAAGCGAATGTTTAGATATTAGTATACTTATACAATAGTCTGAAACACACAAATACTTAGATATGTAACGTCATCAATGGCATTCCTTAGGATATATCATATATCTGCATCAACATTATACGCACCAAATAAGAAATTATATTAGTAATTAAAATTCCTAAATTACATTTTTTGGACAATAGGTGGTATACTTTTATTTACAATATAGTACGAACTATACACAATACTACAGCTACTACAATAAAAGCATTTAGATAACTTATAAGTCATAGCAGACTCATATAGGCAGTTGGCAGCCGCGTGCCCAGCATGCTGGCAGCTTTGCCCCGTTGAATTGCAATGCTTATTCGTTGAGCCAAATAGTTGCCAGCATTATGATCAAGCGTTGCATCGACCAAGCCACTGTAATACTTATAGATAATATTACCGTGACCAAGGGCTCTGATAAGATTTTGGATATTGAAACGCTGTACGACTCAGTTAACTATTTTTGTTATACTGAATTGGGTAGCACTTGACCACTATCTCAGCTGACGTTAAGTGATAATGCGGTTGATGATGGAGCGCGCTTACCCAGGAGGTATCTATTCAATCGCGTTTTGAAGACCCCCATATTGTACTTAACCGGAAACACAGACTCAGGCAGGGTGTTCCATTCGCTGGCGGTTCGCATGATGAACGAAGACTCAAATCGCTTTGTTCGGGAGAATGGAATATCAACCATATAGCGGAATCGCTTCTGAGTAACCCTGGATGTCCGATTATAGAATGGGAATGGCGGAATCAAATCATGCAGTTCTGTGGCACACTCTCCGAAATGTATCCGTTAAAAGACCGATAAACAAGTTGCTTTGCGGCGATGCTCTAGACTTTATACTATAGAATTTATACTTATACTACCTTTTATTCACAAGATAAAACACCTAAAATTGAGAACCTGGGTATGTCGGAGTGTAATTCAAAATTAAATGCATGTCATTACTGATAAGGCATCCGATTGGCGCCATTTGTCATTATCACTCGATGGCATCGATACTTATCGTGTACGATACGTACAAAATGCAATTAAAATACTCATTACCAACTTTATCTAAGGCTTTAAATTTCAACTGGCGTTTTTCTGGTTTGTACCAGTAGTCGTAAGTATATTTGGTTTGTAACACCTGTTACAATAGGTGTCACGAACAGCCTATTAGCAGAGGAAGAATGGATGCAGAGTAAATGGCAGCACAGAGGTGTTTTTTTATGTTATTGTGACGGAACAAGCTCGAGGCTCGCCTTATGTTTAAAGTTATTTAATAAAAAAGTTATATAGAGCGGACTAACCTATGGCTATAACAGATGCCTTTCGTCACAAGTCGCGAAATGCACTGCGCCCTGAGACATAGATGTTAAGTCTCATGTGCCAGTAATTCCACTGTTTCTCAAGGACTACTGCCGGAATGCATCATTAGGTGCTTAGCGACAGATTTTCTACTTGAATCTTGGTCACTAGCCAGGCGGGACTACTACTGAGCGCTTCCGTGCTTCGGAGTACACGTTAAGCCGTCGGTCCTGGTCGGCCTTAGGATGGCAGTCGTTATAGTATGGTGGTAGGGCATTCTGCGAATGCCCTCTTGGTTAGCTACCACCCTCAAGAAGGAAACCTGGCACCAAGCACCTAAAGGTGTATTGGAATACACCTTTAGGTGCTGAGCTGTCCTTGAGAGCCAGTAATTCGAGCCTTGATTTTGGCCGCGTTCCAGTTTTCAATAATTATTTGGTCAAAATAGGTACTAATTACATTTTAAACGGAAAATATTATATAAATATTTTATCATTGTATCAAGTACATATACATAAGTGTTAACTAATTAAGTACACAGTTACCTACCTATAAAGTTCACGAAGAGTTGTATAACACAGCGCATATTTATGTATTAATTAATTAGCTATCTAACCTATAAAGTTCACAAGAATTACAAGTACAAACCACCTTTGAGAGTCCCACACACGTAACCCGATTACGTGAGAAAAACTAATGCAGGCGAATGATTTCTATTGTTTTAATAAGGCTGCGGATTCATTGCATAAGCGAGTGGCAAGCTTTGAAATATATGCGACGTCACATGCTATGATTTAAAGAAGTTGAATTTTCTAGACCACTTTCTCCGCGTCTGTTGATAGTTAAGTGACGACGAGGTATACAAACTCGGGGTAAAATGTGTACTGGCTTTCAAAGAAAGCTGCCGAAACTCAGCAATAGGAAGGTATTGGGGACATATTTTTACTTTTCACTAGCAATATGCGTTACCAATATTCAAATGGTGGAACATAAGTCTCCGTGTTATCTGAGGTAACATAATCACCATAAATTAATGGTCTAACTAAACCTTCAGCAACCCCTCTACATACTCTCAATTTGAAACCATATTACCACATAGAACCATTAATTTTGAATTTTTAAATATTGAAAGAGTACATTGTTATAGTTGTGTAAGTGTGTAACTGCTGCGTATTGGTGTGATATAAGTCTGGAGCTGTGCGATAACAACAGATTCGCCCCTAATTACATGTAATAAGTTCTGTCAAGTCTGTTGTCACATGATTCCATGGGATCATGACGTGTCTGGAAATACGTTGATGTTTTGCCACCTCTGCCTAACTTTTCAGGGAATACAGCTTGATAATATTATGTACCCGTGGGGTGCCGGGTTAGAATTGTACCTCCCCATTTCTTCCCGTGTGGGTGTCGTAAAAGTCGACTAAGGGAAAAATACAAGAAGGTGGGCAGCAGCGCCTTCTTAAGACCTATGCCATCTTGCACTGCGAGCCCCAAGTCACCTGCCAAGCGTGGGGATTAGTGCAAATACCCCCTACATAGAGGAAGCTGTGTTCAGCAGTGGACGATCCGGGTGGTAATATTATGTATCTTTTGAGACAGTAAGTTTGACTTAAACTGCTGACTGTGTTATCTGGTTAGCATACACAAAGTGTCCTTACCATCGTACATACAAAATGCCATAGTATTTTCCGCTAATCGCTAAACCGCTTCACTTATCGCTTCGCTCATCACAGCAGTACGTCACAAAGCTAACAATAACGTCTGACATGCACAATTAAAGAATAACACGTCCCGTTTCGTTACTATATCAATTACACTGTGACATTACGAGGAAATGAGGCGCTGTCTCCACAGAATGTTGGAAATGGAACGAATGGTCATTAGCGTTTTTAAACGAAGAACTGTTACTTAAATATGATACTTTGGGACATTTGAAGAAAAGATTCTTATGGGACAAGGACAGAGCTTTAAACTTTTACGCGCTGATAAAAAGAAGTGAACTAATCACCACCTGGGTGTTCCACTGGTAAAAAAGTCTCCCATATTCATCAAATCTGGAGAGGATTTGGTATTTAGGTATATTATTATTTTTCTTTGTGCTCTCTCAACACAATAATATTTTCTAGTTAGTCAGCAAAAAAAATGGATTAAACAGCCGATTCATCCAGCGTTAAACAAACGCCTTCCCACTTTAAGAGTCGGGGGGAGAGGGTGGCAGTAATCCTTTGGCTGGCGTCATTGGTGATCGCTGTATAAGATGTTAGTTCTTCAGCAGGCGCTGCTGCCAACCTTCCGTTATTTTTGCTTTCGTCACAAGGGTACCACAAGATGTAATGGGGCTGCAATACTAACCCGCTTAAATATGTGCAGCCCCAGAAAATCAGAATCTTACAAAAATCTTACACACTTGGCCTGTCTAGCCATAGTACGTTCTTTATACCTATAATTTAAATGTCGCTGTCATTTAGTTGTTGTCGCTGTCACTTAGTCATAGATGAGACAATAGTCAGTAGAGGTCTGACACAGATTATACTGTAGTAAGAGTGTGTTTTGAGTCGGTATTTACTAAAACGATTAAAGAAATAGTACCTCCCGCTGTTCACATCAGTGCTATTATTTATAATTTTAGAAGTAGGAACATATTACAACATATTCAGAAAAAAAATCACAGTTTTAATTTTTAATTGTGTTCTAATGACAAATTCGCAGGAAGAGAGCTATTTTTATAAGTTAAATTATTAATTTACATGCGTTGTGACCATAATGCATACAATAAAGCTCAGCCAAGATATGAATACATTGTCCAAATGGAGCTCTGAGTCCCATCCAAGTGCCCATCCTTCGGGCTTAATTACGTGTTCAAATCCATATGAAAACTACGATAATGTAACTAACCCATGATGCGAAATAAATACCGAAGTACATCGTGTACGCTGCGGAAATGATTCAAAATAGAGCAAAGTGGTGTACTAAAGTTTTATAGAAGACATCAATATCTATAAAAAAATCCGTAATACTATTCGTCTAAATATTACAGTAATGTAAGAATAAAAAGGAAACTACCTTTTTATGTGTTAAAATTTATAATTTTTGAATTTTTTGTTAAATACCCGTGCGAAGCCGGGGCGGACCGCTAATTGCCAATAAAAAGTTAAGCAATACCATGTTCCATACGTATAAAATAAGACTCATCCTCATCACATATCTGAAACACCTTTCCGAAACATAGTAGTCCGAAACGAACTGATTAATAAAAAACACTGTTAATCCCCGTTAATAAAACACAAGAAACATATAAACGTAACCGTGAGAACCGCGACGTAAACGTAAAACACCAGTTTCAACAATCTCGGTTAAACAAACACCTGACATATAAATCTCAAATGGAGATGTAGTTGACATCCGGCCACAGAGTTCACATAATCCGGCGTAAACAGTATCCGGCTTTTTGAATATTGTTTTAAATGTTCACTGAATAGAAATCATATACTTCTGCCGAACTTGATTCCAAGAACTGACATCCTACTAGGTAGCTACTTAAAAATAAATATATACAATATATAGTTATCTAGGAATAGCTCGGTTACTTATCATATTTATACTACCTTCTCGGAAGATGAGTACCTAATTCAGGTTAATTTCAGGGTATTAATATTGCAAAAATGCCAGTCGTTTAGAGTATTTAAATATCTTTTAATGAAATTAAGTACAGCTTTAGTATTTTTAAAATTTCCAGCTGAATTGCTCACTTGTTGAGAAAGCAAGCATTAAAAATTGTAATAGTAATAATTTTACGAGCTGTTAAAATTGGATAAGATCGAACACTATACAATATTTGTGGTCTGTGACAATACGTCTAAAGAACAATGCTAGGTAAAAGTAAAGAAACTATACTAGAATATTTATAGTTATACTATAGTAGTAATAGTTCTAGTATAGTGTATTATGTTAGGATTCTTCCAATTGCCTCTTATCGACATCTCCGGCAAAAACGGTCCATTTCCCATCTAGTCTATATTTAAAGCGATGGACAGACATACAGCTGGAAGGACGAGGGACACCTGTGGCCATTCACTAGATTTACGCCGGAAACTCTAACTTTTTAATGAGGAAACTGTAAAAGATAATGAACGATTCTGCGGCACGTTAGATGTTGCGATTTAACGAATGATGTCACCATTCATTCATCAGTTCGTATTAAAGTTTTAATTATAGTTTTATCATTAATTTCATGCGGTATAAATGCAGTGGTGAGTCACCACACCACTGGTGACATCTCTGGTTTATGTAACATTGCCTGATATTGTAAGGACAAGTCCGGCTGGATTAAAACAATTATTATTGTTTTTATCTGAAGAGCTATTGGACTTGTATTAACAAATCACTAAATTTTCACATCTCCTGAAACTATTAACTAAGCACGTTACCTTGTTGTTGTCCTGTGATCCCGTAAGTAGCAAGGGTCACTTAAAAAAAAATAAAAATTAAATAAAAATTTAACCGACTGCAACACTCAAAAGTGTGGAATAACTTGTCGTAATCCGTACCATGCGCACAATATTGTGATAATAAGTACTTTTGAATTATCATGGTACCGATTTCAACAAGTTATTCCACACATTTGAGTGTTAAAGTCAGTTCCATATTTAGGTAAAAATGTTTACGGGTTGATGCAATGCGGATCCTCAATCTAATTTAAATAGTAAATTGAAACATGTATCCCCATGACCCATGTTATAAAACTTAATTTCTTTCAAGAAGATGAGACCCCACGTTGTGTCATTGATATCTTCTATTTAACCAAAAAATAAGGAGAACACCAGAATATAATGTGGTCACGAAGATTTGATTAGAATCGATTTCAAAAGATTCAAAAGAGGTACCTACTTAGTCTTGACTCGCACTTGACTAGTTTATATTTATAGATTATTTCGTAACACGAGTATAACGTCACGAAACAAGATGACAGCACGTATATATGAAGTTTAGTTAATATACAATTTTCCAGAACATGAAATAGAGTTTCGTGTACCTATAAGCTGTACGTTGCTTGAAAAGACTCAATATACAGTTTAATAAATAATGTTGTACAGCTTATAAAGTTTCAATATACAGCTTATAAAAATTCATACAAATTCAGATACCCTACAGTAAGCCGATTTCATCGTTCGTATTCTTGAACGTGTCGTTCTGACATATTATTATTATGTTCTATGGATCTGCTTGAAACGAGTTCAAATGTCGAATTGGATCAGTTTACATGAAAATAATATCACCTGTAATATTCTAATCGCATTTAGTTTTCATAGTAACGAATATTGGTTGGTAGAATGTGAAAGATCTCTTATGCGATTGGCTGTAATATTTTGATAACGGTAAAAGCTCTCGCACGCTTTTAAATGTATCAAAACGTGCTGATTTCAACGATCGTGTCACTAGACGGGATTAAAAACCGAGTTTTACTAAAACGATTACACCGTGCCATATAGGTACACTAAACGCGACCAAAATATTACATTTTAGTTCCAATAGCAACGAATACTGTGATTGGTCGAATGTCAAAGCTCTCATGTGTGATTGACTGTAATTTGTTAATTACAATGAAAGCTCTTGAACGCGTTTACTTCAGTTAAACGTCGGAAATCGTCCGTTTAGAATTTAACATTGGTTCAGTTTGCACTTGGTTTAATTTATGTTGCTTAAATTCAGAAAACTAAAGTTCTGAAATGGGTCAAATGATTGAAATAAACTTCGTTGAACTTGAATTGATCGCGTTCAGTTTCCGGTAAAATCAGCTCAATTGCCTGCTAAGCAACTAAATAATATTTACCTAATTTCGGATACAAAATACTCCCACTCCTAAATATATCCATTAAATACTTGCAAAAAAATTACGGGTAGATGCGGTTTGATTTCCATGCATTCACAAATTTCTAAATAAGTTCCAAATTCATATCCCATAAATACCAGCGGGTTATTATAAAATTCAGTACAACAGAAGTACCTACCTACTTAGGTTTGCATAGTGCTTTGCAAATAGAGCAGCCCTGTAAAGCTGTACAAAGACATCGACGTAAGTAGCGGCATGCTCCTAATTTGATATCTCTTACTCGCCTTATCAAATTCCAATTGGGAGGATATGGTAGAGATCATATTATTAAACCGGGAACAGTACTACATACATGATATAATTGGCCAATCAACCATCATCCCGCCGCTCATCACGCAAGTTAATACAGCTATAAATAACAAACCGCACCATAAACTAGGAAGTGCTCTTTTGAAGTTGTCGGCTAATTTACAACTGAAGCGAGACCGTTTACTACCACTGGGAGTACTCGGGGAGCTACCGAAGCATTTGGTTACTTCAAATAATCCAGCACATAGGATTTAAAGGGACAATAGCCCAGCGGCAGAAAGTGGCGGCTACAAGTAGAAAATCTATCGCTAACACCTAACGGTGTATTCTGGCAGCTATACTTGAAAACTAGCTCCCATTCTAGGTCTTACCTATTTGACCATATCATTAACGTGTTAGATAGTGGCCAAAAGTAAGCAATAATATAAACCAATGAAATAATCTCCACCAAATAGTGGCCAAATTTATAATAATATAGCTCAGAGGACCGAAAATTCCCAAGAACTTGTAAGAAACCATATAAATATTTTAAGCCTCTTTCGATTTCAATTTGTTGGAATAAACCCAAATCAGAAATTACAACCCAAGATAGATCGTCTTGTCGCTAGAGGATTTGGAGAGCCGACCCCACCTTAATATAAGTGGACATTTCTGTGGTTCCTACAGTGCCTGAGTATCAGCCAACACTGGCTTGTCAAAACTAGTGCATAATAATGTTTAAACGAATTTTCAAAACAAACCAATTTTTTTTTTCTTTTTTATATTTGTTACTTGATATCTTTGCTAGTTATGAAATGACTTAAATGTTTTTTTTATTCTTTTGGTACTAAACCAGTTTTTTTTTTCAAAATACAACCTTTAAAGTAAGCAGTGAAATTTCAAATGTCGCAAAAGAAATTTATTTCTATGGTAACAGAAAAAATATTATGTGTTTCAAAGACGTGTAAACAGCTACCTCGACTTTGTCAATGTTTTCTCAGCAGTAAATATTTTCTCCCATAGCCCCTTCACTACTTAGGGAATAACGTTTGGATAATTTTGATGGACCATCAAGATAGTTGAGTGAAGTTGGGTCGGTGAAGGATGTCATTATCTTAATGTCTGTTGAAGTAGTGTAAAATGAATTGATCTGGTCTCTTTCAACTTCCTTCTGTCTGCAGGGATTCCTTTTTACAGCGTGAAAGTAACTACCTAAATATAGAAGTGCCTGTAGTTGTACGAGCCTATCCTAGTAGTTCAAAACCGAAGCAGTTAAAGCAGTGTCAGCCGAGCGGTAACAGCTTAGGACAGCCGTGCAGCAGGTCCATGGCTCGATCGCCACCGCCTGCTTGAGCTTCACTCCATGGTGGCAGGGCGTTTTGCGAGTGCTTGCCTGGCTAGCTACCACCCTCAAGTAGAAAATCAGTCGTCAAAACATAACAAACACACGAGACTGAACATCTGTTTGTCTCAGTGACAATGCAACTGTTAAAGGCAGAGGTTACCGCTTAACATCAAGTGGACCTCGTTGTACCGTCACATAGTCACAATACCATATAAACGATTAACTAGGTTATGCAACGTTGAGGCTAAGTTTAGTTGGATTGGAGACCGTTAGTGGCAATGGGAGATTGAATTATAAAAACACTGGAAATTCTAAAAAAATAATGAAATTTGAAATTTTCGCCTAATTTTCCTGTTGAGCTAATATTTTTCCGTTTTGGCTATGTGGCGTTTATGGCGTCAAATCGGGTTGGCAGTAAAATTAGGCAGAATAGTCGCTAAGTATTTTATTTATTTTTGATATGTTCTACTATATATTAAATAAAGATTTTCTTAAAATATTTGTTTTTATTAAGTATAGATTTCCGCAAAGTAATGCCTGTCAATAAATAAATCTACTTATACATTTATTTATTAATTATTATTTTTATTTTTCTTATCGTAAGTATCGTACAGGCAGCTCATATGGTGGTAAGTCCACACTGACCACCATCGCCCACGGACATCCGCAACACGAGAGGCGTTACATTCTATTTATTCTCTCATAATTATGTTCACGTAGAAAGTGTTAAAACATCATCCACAAAACAAATAAATATTCAACAGCATCTATAAGAAGTATTTGCATAACACAAAAAAATACTCTGCTTACAAATCGATCACTCAACATTATCGATTGTAAAATACCAATTACCGTATCACGATCGGTGTCGATTGTATCACGATTGTGGAACCGATCATCGGATCGAAATCGTTTCGTCATTCGATTGGAGCGCTAATAGGGGCACTTAACATTAAGTTGGCAAAGACAGTTAAGTGTAATAAAAAGGTTATTTTTTATATACCTGAAGAAGTAATTAATATTAATGATTCGCTGTTATTTATGTCTTGTCTGTATTTATATTAATGTGCTAGTAAGTAGGTTCTTTTGTAGCGCTTTCTGGTATTTACAAAACACAAATTAACAGATATTTCGCGAAAAAATAGTTTTTGGCTATCGAGTACCTATTTATTTATTTTTTATGTTCAGCTGATAGACTAACGACTGCCATTCTGAGATAACAACCGGAACAAACAGCTTAACGTGCCTTCCGAACCTTAGCGGTCACCCATCCATGTTATGACCGCCGCGAATGTTGCTTAACTTAACGAAAGCTAAGCAAACTACGAGCGCAAACCTATATCAAATATTTCACCTCGCTAGTTACCACTAGTAACTCTAAGAATTTCGCGACTCGAACACATAGTTATAAGTATTTCACAGGACTTTATCACGATAAAAACATGTATATTATTTATTTAGCTACGTTTCGACCAAGTTGCATTGGTCGTAGTCACGAGCGGCTGAAGAAGCGGGTATCGGCGTCTTGAAGGGCGAGTATTTTCTCCAACTACCCGCATTTGATCCAGATATGTATCGTCTCGACACACAACACTGGCAACACCTACAGTTTTTAATGTAGGTAAAATTCGCAATTTTAGTACTCGATTCCAGAATGCAGCTAATTTAAACGTCCGGTCCTAGGATTGCTGCATCGTTCGTTTTCCTTAATCAATGCACTGTAAACGCAAAACGGAATGCGCCATTTACTAATGGCGCATTCTTCTGAAGAATGTCTTCAATGTGAAAAAGTTTAGAATTACTCTACTGGCTCTAAAGCTGCAACACATCGTTACATGCTTGGCGATAATTTTTGGTTGTACCTAGCCATGCGAGTAGCCCATACTATTAGTGATGTCAAGCCTTGGAATACCCAGGGTGGTAAACATCTAGCCTCAAAACACAATATGATAAATTAGAATCTGCGTTTGAGGCAGACAAGACAACCAAACCAAAATAACAAAAGTAAATCCGCCATTTTGTTTTGTGCTCCTTTCATGTTGCCGATTAGCAACGGCCCCGCCACAAATAGAATAGTTTGTTTAATAGAGCTATTAAATTTTTATTTGCTTTTTTACTGCTTTATTGGTTGAATAATATTGTGAGGAATCTCGAATGGTTTCTGCTTTTTTGGATTTTAAAGCTTTCGCGTGACATTTATGGTTACGATGGCGATGGATATATTAACCGAAATGGTGCAGATAAAGGCTGGCTACATAGATACACATACACCTTGATAGGACAAGGATTACACGTTCATAAAGTATTGAAAAGATACTTGTAGTAGTTTTTGTATAAATCACGATTATTATGTAGTTAACTTCTTTATACACCTTGGTATGTACTCTTCTATCTATTAACTTTGCAATACATCGTCAATACATCGCGTCGTGAACGGAACCAATTCAATCCATCCAAAATAGCTCAGATAACAAGCAATTTTAACCGACTTGAAACATAAAACACGCATTATTAGAGATAACTGAAATACTACTTGTCAGATCTCACAAAAAAAAAGATAAATATTGTGTAAAAATTCCAATAGACCCTAAAGATGTGCCGAAAGTTCCGTTTGCACACTACATTTACAAAATACCTCACCTCGAGTGGAAATCGAATCAACGTGCCCCGATTTTACGCACTGGCTGCCTTAACCACTAGTCTATCGAGGATTGCTTGACTGAACCAAAATTTTGTGCTCTAATTGAATTAACCTAACCGTCATTGAGGGCTGTTTGGAGAAAGACCAAATCAAATCAAATAATTTATTTGCTAAAATACATGTCATATAAGATCTTATATTAATTGTTAAGATACAATGTATTTAGTCTTTTCTTTTTACATTAAATACCACTTTTTGATATGAGTGATAAAGCGATAAGGGCCGGTAAAATTATAGCCCTACTTGAAGAAGGTTGTTCGCAAACTTACGTGTCTCAGCGGCTAAATGTGAGTCGTTCAACTGTCCAGAGGACTTGGCAACGGTATCAAGAGACTGGTTCGGTCAAAAGAAGACCCGGTTCGGGAAGAAAACCATGCACAGAACCAAGAGATGACCGCTTTTTGGTGAGTCAGGCGTTGCGTAATCGTAAGGCGTCAAGTGTGGACCTGAAGAAGAGCCTTGAAGAAGTAAGAGGAGTAGAAGTTAGCTTGTGGGCGGTCAGGAGGAGGCTTTTGGCTGCCAATATCAAGAGTTACCGCCCAGCTCGGGGCCCTAAATTACTCCGTGAGCACCGTGTTGTTCGACTTCAGTTTGCTCGGAACTGTGCTTCATGGACTCTGGAGGACTGGAATAAAGTATTGTTTTCTGATGAAGCTAGAATCTCTTTGTGTGGAGAGGACCGACGCCGGAGAGTGCTGCGAAGACCACGGGAACGCTATGCGGAAGTGTGTTTCGAAGAAATCACTCCTTATGGCGGAGGCTCCGTTATGTTTTGGGCAGCAATTAATTCGACGGAGCGTACGGAGTTAGTTTTCATAGAAAATGGAACATTAAATGCACACCGGTACATAATGGAAGTCCTAATTCCATATGCACAACCCACATTGACTGCACTTGGGGAAGATTCCATTTTTATGGACGATAATGCTCGCCCGCACCGTTCTGGCGACGTGGAAGCGTACATGCAAGAAGTTGGGATCCGTCGTTTAGATTGGCCAGCTCGAAGTCCTGACCTCAATCCAATTGAGCATGTGTGGGATGTTCTAAAGAGACGGGTAAGATCAGTGCAACCTGCTCCACAAAACATCAGGGAGCTAAAAAGAGTCATTGCAGATGCGTGGGAACGTATTCCTCAAAACGTTATTAAAAACATCGTGGAAAGCATGCCCATGAGGATTCAAGCTGTGATTTTGGCAAGAGGAGGTCACACTCGTTATTAGGTTTTTATATTTGTAACTTTATTTAATTAAGAAAAGTAAAAAAAAACTTGTCTTTATTGCCGACCACTTCTTATTGTTTGGGCGTGTACATCGATTTTAAGGAATCCATCGTTTTTTTTTCTTTTAATTGCTCGAATTCACTTCACGCGCATTAATTTACACGATTATAAGTGTACAGACTACGTCAAAGAAATACATTTCATTTAATTAACTAAAATCGACCTTAGAACGTAAATTTCCTTAGGTGTCCGTTTTTTTTGCAAAAGAGTATACAGTATATGGGTTTGTAAAATTACAAATTTACAAGAGGAAAAATTAAAGTCAGTGTGGGATTCGAACCCGCGTCCATCCACCCCTTTAGTCGGGGTACGCTCTGACCGACTAAGCTAACATGACACTGAGTCATAACTCCAATTTGTCCTCTCGTTCTTAACCATCGTATTGGGCTGGAGCGACACCTATAGTTCAACTTACGTTGTACTACAAACAAGACTTATTTTGCACTTGTTAATGATGACGCAACCCTATAATATTTATAGTTTTATTTTTGCAGTGACGCATACTCTGCGGATGTAATCCACAATAAAATATTAAAAGTATTTAGATTTGCCAACAAGAGTATTTTTATACAAGATAAGACAATCAAGCGCAATTCAATATATTGCTTCCAATTTCCTTCGAACAGTTCATTGCAAAGAAAACCAAGTCGAAGATCAAGTACAGTACATTCTAAGTCCAGATATAGAGCGATTTATGCCTAATCCTAGTCTAAACAAGGAGCGACGGACAGAGTTCAACAAATTATGCTATCGTCGCTCCAATGCACGCGAATGCGTCGCGAAAACGATCAACCGCTAGGGTTGTCATCTTACCCTCGACGATGAAAAAAATATATAAAATGCTGAGTAAATAAAAGAAAATACTAAAAGACTACAACTTACGGTTTTTTACGTCAAGAGGACGTCTCGTCCGGCTTAAATATTTTTACTGTCTAACTTACGTTAGTTTTTTTTTCTAAATATGATTACAAGCACTATCGTGTGCTGAGCGAAAATCATATTTTTACAAATGATTGGCCTAAACCACTCGGCATCCGGCGCGAAGTCAGAGGACGCGGGTTGGATTCCCGCCCGGGGCATACAATTTAGTGCTCCAATAGTTTTATTCAATAAAAGAAAGTGTAATTTATTATCATAATCACACCTGGTAAGTGATTATGTGCGCGAAGTGATAAAAAGGCTTAGCCTAGAAATGGCACTGGCTCTTAATGACTGCTGTCTTCTAATACCTTGAAGTAGAATCTTGGTTACAGAATTTCCACATGGGGTGGGGGTGGTAGTTAACGAGCCAGGCGGACATTTGCATATTGTTGTACCACCATAAAACGGTCAGTTATTTCACGGTCATAGATTTCAGTGTTTCCCAATCGAAGAATCCAAAAAAGTCTATAAACTCGTGTTCGATATGGGGATAATAGCAAAAGACGACAAATGAAAATAGGAAATGACATGCCAGATGATCAGCAAGCATGCACTACACATGGTGTTACCATTCGGTAGGTTCTCATTGTGTTGCTGCACATTAGATATTATAACAAGGTACTGTGCATCTTAGCGCAATTATTAACCGAAAAATAGTTGGCAGCCTGAAATTTTTTCATGTGTCGTATATATATAGGTGATGGTGATTGGATAATAGTGGGAAGAAGACAAGGTTAATTTTTTTTTAAACAAAACGTGTCATATAATTTCAAATCTAACTTTTAAAACGTAGTTACGACTTCTTAAATTTGTACTTAACATAACTATAACATTTAAGTGATTATTTTAGTATCCTTTATAAATCGTTTTAGTGTGTTATGATAAAAAAATGCATTAGCTGATTCATCGTGATTGAGTAAATGATAATGTTTATATAATAGTTGATGACTATCATATTAAATTAATGCCTTCGATAAAATTTAATGCAGATACTACGATAAAAATAAATCCAATAACGCAATACAGAAATTAAGTTACCAATAAAATTGATGATGCAAACTTATAAACATGCCAATCCGACAAGAAAATTTAAACCTACTAAAACAAATGACTAATGTAATAAACATCAAATCTAGTTTTATAAACATAACCTCAATTCCGAAGATCCAGCCCTGGACTGACAACTCTAATAAATCCCGGTCTCAATCGAAAACTGGCAACACTAAACTCACATTAACATCGGTAATCCATATAAATTAATTTCTATAAATACTTTGGCAACCCTAAGTACGGACACAGCTGTTTCGACGAATATGGACGCCAGTGATTTGAAATCGAATTTGCAGTCTTAAGACTTTAACAGCTTTAATATAAAGCTGAAAATAGCAAAGTGTTTGACATCAGAGGCATGTGAGAGTTTGATGGTCGATTAAAACGCAAGGATATGAATGCAAGAGCAAAGTGAGCTAGGATAGACTTTAATCACTATGCGTACTAACTGCAGTAAGAGGAGTTACTACCTAGCTTCCTGGTTTTATTATTACACGGCTCATCACCTTGCACCTAGTTTCGTGGTTCCCAGCGAACGTGGAAGACGTCTAATGACATACCAATTGCCGTCTTTCCTCGAAGACGTAGCTGCTTCAAGAAAATGGTTGTTAGAGTTCTTCGAAATTTAAAAGAGTCACGTTTTGTTTATGTTTAGTAAGTACGTCTTTGTTTCAAGATTCTATTGAATATATGGGTGACAAAATAGTATATCTATAGCTCAGTGAAAGCGGTCACCGAAGACGTAGATATTTGGAACACTGGTGCTGCTAGTACGTTGTGATGACACCAGGCAGTAATCAGCACTATAGATTTACTTGTTTGTCAGCACACCATCTAAAAAGTAATGATAAGCTAACAATCTGAAACCTACGAACACGTGCGAACTTACTTTAAAAAATACTAAATATAACGTAACACTTTTAAATCTCGAAAACTTTGAAATATCGAAAGAAGTAGACTTTAACTGTCGTTGAAAAACTTTAGGATTTTTTATTGTACGTTATATATTGTACTTTAATCGTACAAAGTTTGAGGGTTGTGTGTATTAACGTTTTTACGATAGAGTAAAAAGAATAAAAACGTTAAAAAACACCTTTCTTGTTGGGATAACACTTTTGTTATAAATTTTTTGTAATTATTGTGAAAATGTTATCCAACTTTACCCATTATTGTCCTAAAGATACAGCCCTTTAAAGGACGAACGGACATACAGTCGAGGCATAGTAGCAGGGTCTTGTTTTCCAGTACGGAACCCTGAAAATGGGTTATAGAGCAAGGCCCAACGTGAATATTATTGATAAATTACAATTCTTAAGACATCCAGACTACGTAGTCAGCTATAATCTTTATAGTACCTACGTACTCTTTAAAAGATGACTTCACTACAGAGCCAAGCACCTAGCGGTGTGTTCCGGCGGCAGCCCTTGAGAGTCAGTGAAATTACAGGCATATGATACTTAACAACTGTCTCGCGGTGACGGGCGCAGTGCAATTCGTGACTTGTGAGGAAATGCATTTGTTATAGGCAAAGGTTAGTCCGCATAATATATAAGGTCAGGTGGGCCTCAAGTTTCTTCCGTCACAATAACATACAAAAAATTTTAAAAAAATATCACTTCACTCCATACTGTTAGTAGGTACAACTGCAGTGAATCGCTTCTCCGAACGGTCGGAATAAGCTCTAACGATTGACAATAAATAGACTGAAACTTAATGACGGGCAAGAACCAGATAATGATGAACAATTACCAGCTGAGCTACTGTTCAAATGTTTATATTAGCAACATTGTTGGCCTTATAAGTATTATCTGTATCCTTTGACATACTTCTAAAGACCTGCCTCATAATATGGAGTGATTTTATAAGATATTCACAGATTTTTATTTTATATATTTCATGCAATGCATTAATTAAGGAAGCAGTATTTTAAGTTACTGATTATAATTACCAACATTAAGGCTATTTTAGAGACGGTTTTTTTATGAATTGTGACAGAACAAACAAGAGGCTCATCTGACGTTAAGCGGGAACCAAATCTTTCATCAATCGATATTTAATACGTATTTCAATGAAACCACACTCCTTACTGCATAAATTATAGCAACCTAACTGAACTATATAGTTTCTCGGAACGGTCGGAATAAGCCAATCGATTGACAAATAGAATGAAAACTTAATGACGGGCAATAACCGAGTAATGATCAGTGCCTTACTATTCAGAACTGGTCAATTGAGCTACTTATTATACAAATATTTAGGTACGTTGGAAACGTCGAAAAAATTTCACTCAAGTCAATACACTGAACAAGTAACCACCCGTTTTAGTGAGTTACACCATATTTTCTTAATTACAAATACCACAGCAAAAATGTGTTAACATTAATGCTACATCTGCTAAGTGCTATTTGCCACTGCATAACTTTAAAAAAAATACAAAATAATACATTTTTATTTATACATTTTCGGTTTAGGATTTAGAAATGTTAATTCTATTATTTTTTGATATTTTATTTTTATACTTTTAGGGGTAGGGTCCGTTTCAGAATGTCGTAATAAAGTTTCGGGTTGCTATGCAACATATAAAATAACTGAATCATAAAAATGACAGTTATTATGCAGCGCGTTTCAAGCTTTAACCGATGGATAGCTTAAATCGATGACTGTGAAACGCAAAGATAGTGTTTTATTTATTAAATATGTTCTGGGTAGTATAACCGGAACTTACTCGAACATTCTGAAACACGCCCTTAGTGTTGTTATAAAACGTAATTAAAGGAAACTTCAGAACCTAATTTCGCGATTTTTTCCTATCGAGGGAAATTTTTACTATCGTGTTTTCGAATAAGGCACGTTATGGGTTATATTCTATAGAATCATATATTTTTATTTTTTATCTGTAATGTATATATTGATGGGTATAGTTTCATAAAAAAAAAACCTACCCAAAATTACCGTTCACCTTAAACCATAGCTATTTATATTCCAAGTGTCATCGTAACCGGTTTATCCGTTTCAGCGTTAAAGAGTAGGTAACGAACATACTCACTCCCTCACTCACAAACTTTCGCATTTATAATAATATAGTGAGATTAATTTAATGTTCCAGTGCTGATAGAGAATAGTTGTCCGTTATGTAAGACTGCAAAGTTGATACTTGGCGCGAGTCCCCTTAACTTAACCTTAAAAAGTGAAATGTTTTATGAAAGAACTATAAGCGAAGCTTCAAAAATAGCATAACCAGAGTTTCAAAGGCAAAACACACAGTTTTTCACCTCACTTCAGCGAGGAAAGTGCTATAGATGCAAGATATTGTCTGGCTTGACCAACCTCAAGTAGAAAATCTGTCACCAAGCACCTAACGGTGTGTTCCGGCAGCATCTTGAGAGACAGTAATGCTATCTATGCCTGCTAACACCTTCGACCACATCATCCCTTATCATCATGTAAGATTGTCAAAGGCTTACCTATCAGCAATAAAAAAAAGATTATTATTATCTGTACCTAAACTCCGTTAGGTACCGATACCTTTACTCAATTGATAATATCATCGAGTATTATTTGTCCATCTTCGCAGTTGGTACCGAAATCAATAAAAGGTCATAACAGCGTACTATTTGCGATACTAAAACCATTCCACAAACCTATTTACGCGAACCAATAACCCCAAAAGTGCTACTCAATTCTTGAAATTAACCGGGAATCCATAAAACACAATGTGTACACAATGAGCAGCAATCAGTTAACTGCCATCGCCAACTGTTGCTGCTAGTAAAACAAGGTGTCTAATCACCTTAACATCTAATTTATGGTTCACTCGAAACAACAACTTTGGCAGTGTTAGAACTATGCGATTTTTTACAAGCCCTGTAACATATAAGTAAATTTTTAATTATAACTAGCTGCCCGGACAGACTTTGGTCTGTCAAACGTAATAATAAAGTAGGTAAACGTAACGTTTTCGAGTGTTCACGTTATTTATATCTCAACAATAAACGACGATCTCATACAAATATAAGTTTTTAATTTTGTTCTAATCAACTTGATAATCAACGTTGATAATTTACGTCAACTGGTTGACAGCAAATTTTTATGTGAAAAAGAATGATATTTTTTTACTATTGCCCACGTATTTTTTATGTATGAAAACTTTCCGTTGGTCTAACGCAGTGTTTTTCAATCTTATAGATTTCGCGACCCCCTTACAGGTCGAAAAATTCTGGCGACCCCCTTGTCAGACAGACGAAGAATTTATAATTTAAAAGACTACGTACAATAATTACTTTGTTTGACTTTGATACCTTTACTTATTAGAGAAAAAAATATTTTTACAGCAAAAGTCAAAGCATTTCATGCAAAACTTAATTTATGGTCAACGAAAGGGGTTTACAAAGCCATTCTCCACAAATATAAAAGAATGCTTCATACATTTAGCTGCTGACGGCATACTTGAAATAGAATTTTATTAACAAAGTGTCGACACGTTTTGGAAGTAAAGAAAACAAGAATACCCAGATCTAGTAAGGCTAGCAAAGCTATGAAATTAATAGTACCATTCGCTACTTCATACCTGTATGAACTGACATTCTTTTCAAAGGTGGATATTATAACTAAAAAGGAAATTAGAAAATTATTTGTTTGTTAACTTTTCAAAAATAGCACCACAATTTGATATTTTTTGTTGATTATTAAACAAGCCCATCCTTCTAACTAAAATTGTATTATTATTGTAGTCTACCTTACCTTTTTTCCTTCTGCCGGCGACCCCCAGACTAAGGTGACGCGACCCCCCTGGGGGTCGCGTCCCCCCTGGGGGTCGCGACCCACAGATTGAAAAACACTGGTCTAACGAAACCTACAAAAATATAATTTAGCCGAATCGGTCCAGCCATTCTCGAGTTATGCACTTAACAACATTCATTTTTATATTTATACTAGCGGCCCGCCCCGGCTTCGCACGGGTAATTGCGACTATAAATCGCGGACAAACAACGTGACACGTAATTTTTATACATATACGGATTGATTGTGCGATAATTAATTAGTCTTCGTTTTCATTTGACTGCTTGATTGGTCGAATGGCCTAAAGCGTCGCTTCGGAATATCGAGTCCAGGTTTCGATTCCGGTACAGCTGGGTTATTATTATTTATTTTATATTATTGCCAGTCATTATTTTTTGGGTTTTGTGATACAATAGCCCTTTTCGGTCGAAGGCAGATTCTGTATAAGACAGATTTTAATGCTTACGTCAGATTTCTTTTATGGGAGATTCAGTTGTGTACAGTATTTGATTTGTTGGTTAAATTAATAGATAACTCTTTATTGTATGTAGTGTACATACGACACTCAGATAAACACACACAAAATAGCTATGATACAAGTGTCACAATTGGCAGCCTGATCACTATTAACGATCTCTTCCAGGCAACCTTTATGACGAAGTAATACATACGACGGTGCTACAGTAAAAAACATAAATATATAATTCTATGGAAATAATTAATGTTCGTTTATCTTCTACGAAATAGCTACAAAAAAATTTACAAATTAAAAAAATAAAAATTATATCTAGTGACAATTCCGCTTAAATGTCTTGCTAAGTGCCTACATGACATCGACTTAACAGGACAATTAGTCGAACTCAAAATATTTTATATTATTTATTATGAATTTCCGCAAAGTAACGCCTGAACCTAATAATGATATATTAATACTATGTTGTGTGATCATGATCAGAATCACCTTTGTGGAAACACCGGTGAGTTGATGAACAACATTTTATGGGACTCCAGTAATTTATATCTATTGTAACATAATATGTGAATATGTAGAAAAACTGCCCTTTTCTATAATTTCAATTAGATTTTGTTAGTAGTAAATAACATAATTGACCTGCGGGACGCGGTGGCAGGAATAAAAACGTGTTTAAACCAATCAAAGAGAATCAAAATAAGTTAAAATTTAAAATCCTTAGTCAATAGTTTTATTAAGTTCATTCAGTTCGTCAGAATACAAGGGTACTAGGGAGTCAATTTCCATAAATTTAAAAGAAACACATACTGAACTAGGTTTAGCATATATAGGTTGGTACCTAATTTAGTCTAAATGTTCATTTCATTTTTTTTTATTCATAAATATCAATACTATTAAGTATCTTGTACACCGCCATCCCGTGTCAAAACTTGCTCCTCTCCAGTCGAAGTTTGTTTGGAAGAGATCGCTTTGTGCGATAAGGCCACCTGTTGTTCACTATTATAGGCTAAATATTTTTTATTTTGTTTTAGTTTAAGGTTTTCAATAAAAAGTTTATCTATCTATCTATCTACTCTTATTCTTCATTACAATCAGCAACAGTCATCTGCAAATTCTGCAATCCCAAAGGAATACAAGAGGCACAGGCAAGAGTCTAACATGAATGATTACCCTCCTAAAACCGATAGCAGCCGCCACGTCTAATTGACTCTGATTTACAACTCGGTCGGTTTATAGTCTTTGCGCGGTCTGTTTATGGCATAGTGTAGTTAGTTTGAGTGGGTCCATTTGGAACAAAAGGTTATCAACCGGTGGGTATACAGCCGCTAACGTATCGGGATTCGAATAATTCCAACTTAAATATAATTAACAAAACCTTTACTAAATTGTTTACTTATTGGACGGTAATTAATGAGGCGGAATTATCATAGATATTTTTTTTTCATTTTGAAGTGTTTTATTAAAATATTGATTTAGTGTTTTCCTTGAATACTTTTAAAATATTTGCTATTATTAAATATGGATTTCCAAGTAACACCTGAATTATGCATTAAACAATAAAGACTTGCATTTTGTATATTATTTTGTTTTCGATTCCGGTACAGATTTTGATTTTTTATATGAATACAGTACGCTTTTACCGCGAAATGTAACTATTTAATTCAAAACATCAAAACGTGCATGTCTTAGGTAAGTACCTAATACTATAATACCTTCCTAATACAACAAGAGAAAAATATTTTTTCTGCAGCAAAACTCAGCTTGGAAATTGAGGAATTTGATATGTCACATTTGTATCAAAGAAAACCTTTGGAAATCCTGTTTTTCATACAAAGTGCTGCCACGCGTAAAATTCTACGAAACTTTTTGCAACTAACTGAATGGAAGTTGTAGTTGAGCTACTGTTATCAAATTATCTACTGTTGTCTAGTTCGCGAAGCGCTGTGGGTGGTGAATGTCGATGGTGGCTAATTGATGGTCGTTTCATGGTATGTGTGCGAGTAATTAATATGGTTTGATGGTCGATGGATGTGTGTGTTTGTGAATTTTCACAATTTGATGGTACTATTTGATAGCTTTGTTGACTCGATATGAGTATATTGTTTAGCCTAATATTTTTTAATAGACAAAATACACACATTCAAATATGCAGCAGCTCGAAACGTTTGATTATGATAGTATTGAAAACATGCTTTCGAATTGTTGATCTCATGAAAATAATAGAAAACTATTTTAGCACTACACACATGAGTTCATTGTATTTGCTGTATTCTTATATTATATCAATAAAAAAAATTACTACAAATCTTACAATACTCACATCTTAGCATACTTTATCTTACCACGTATTACCACAATTGCACTTTTCACATGCTCATCTATATTCTGCGGAATGGGGGCCCTGGTGACCTGTAATACAGGTTTTTAAACCTAACTCGGGCACCAGTCAGTCAGTTTTTGAAGCGCTCGTAGCGAAGTTTGCTTAGCCATTCTGAATCGATCAGCAAAGTTAAGGGCAAGACAGTAGTCAAAATAATTTCTAATTCGGGCGGAGCTAAAAGAAATAGGCGTTAACTTTTAACTCATAAAAATATTCAGTCGCACGGCGGCACTAGTCGCCGTACCACGGATAGCATCGCTAAAATTGTAGAGTTTCGTGTGCTATTAGAAGCGGCAGAACAGAAGTGTACATAACAACATTTTATCTGCAGTTACTGCGAACCTATACGGTAAAAAATATCATCGCTTGTAAGTATAGAAATATTTAATAGACTAAGCGAAGTGTGGTCTCGGTGGAGGTCTGAGCAGTGTATATTTCCCAGTCATTATCTCGATTGCCTGATACGATTTTCTTGAAATTTTGTTAGAAAGGTGCCTATCTTCCATATCAACATAATTTGCAAGTAAAAGTCTTAATTGTTTGGTGGTTAGCAGAGATGATAAGATCCATAAAACGAGCTTATAATTTAAAATTGTAGATAATATTTTAAAAACATAAATGGAACCGACTTATGTTCCTGATAAGTGGGAAATTACTTGTCAAAGTTGGTACCGTGTTAGTTCAAAAGTCAGTATTGTGCTCAAAAAAGTAGTTCGATTTCATGAAGCGGTACGAAACGTAGCTTGTATGTGTACAAAATACACATAAAACAGTACTACTACAGTAAAGACATTCAACCAACCACCGGGTTGGTGCGGATAACGTCCTGGAGCATATTTGTGCCTGTAGGACTTACATTGTACCTACACATGTGTTTTGTTGTTGTTATTCATAGTTCTATGTATACATTATGTGTACCTTAATGCTCCAACATGTTAAACGTTTTTTGAAATAAAATTATTATTATTATTATTATGTATGATAACGCTCATGTAGAAAAAGCGAAGAAAGTGTGTCAGTGTTTTGGTAAGCAGATAGAAATGTGTAGACTGAAGGGAAAATGGTGAGAATGTGTATTTAATTTTAAACAACCTTGTTTACAAAAAACTGTCAAATAATTTGTGTTTGGGCTTACTGTAATATTTCTATAAATCTATAGGTGAATAAATGTAATGTATAGGTATAATTTCAGTTCTAGAAAGTCATTACGAAATTTTAAAGTTTATTTACGATATTTATAACTCACTGAACTCAAGAACTCGTTCACAGTTTGTGTTGCTACAAGACGTTAATGGAGCACTTTATACTTTCGTTTATTTCCCATTGTATTACAAATCTAAAAAAAAATACAATTACGTTTCTTATGTAACCATAACTTTTTAATTATTTGTTATGTACTTATATGCTAACAAGTTTATCAGGCAGTGTCTCATTTATTTTTATGCAGTATGAAATAACATAGGTACAAATAATAATATAATAAAAGTTCAAAATTTTTATATAAGTATTATCCCAATGCAATGCTCAATACAAAAGATAACCGTAATGAAACCGCTATATAAGATTCACCCTACCGCTACTAAAAGTGGTACAGGCAGAATCGTACCAAGTTTCTGAGTCACATTGGTTAAAGAACCCCACTCGTAGGTGCTTCGGTTATCGCGGCCATTCATCATGGAGACATTGGAGATTGGATTTTAACATTTGGAGATACGGAAAATACTCCCAACTTCTCAGCCTTCGGCCTTGCAAGTTACTGACTCGGCCTAGACTGCAGCCTCACCTTGCACTCGCCCTTCGAACTCACGCACCATCCGTGCTCTAAATGCAATATGATAAATAAGAAGAGCAAAATGGCAAATCCAGAATGATGTAATTTAAGATCCGACCACACTGAAGCTCAACCTTACTTCAGCGGGATCGCACTTCAGCACTTTGTATGAATTCTGCTATTTTGGATTTTTGTTGCGTGTCATTTGAGTGCTCTCTCGATTCCCTATGACATTTGTTCAAAACTTCTTTACTTATCTGTAACTGTTTACGAGATACGTAATCTATCTTCACTTGGCAGACGTCATTTTATGATTTTCCATTATTTCTATATCATGAAAATCACTTTGTTATCTTCGGTTTAGAATACTTTCTTTCCCCATGACTCCTTCCCATTGAACAATTTGAGCCAATGGTTTCAAAACATCTATGTATGGCGGCCATCTTGAAAAATTACATCATAAGCAGAAATTTCTTAATTCCGAATAACGACGCCCACGAACGAACCCAGATAGGGTTGCTTAGGGCGTTTATTTTCAGCCGGATCAGGGCATCTTGAATTTTGCCTGCCATCTTGAATCCGTCATTTCGGTTTTTGTAAAGTCTCATTCGACTTAGAGATCCGCGCCACGCCGTCGTGCCGCCGCGGAGTTACCTCAGCGCGCCGCCGCCGCCGCCGGGTCATGAACAAATTCACGCCGACGTCGAAAATCAATTTATAGTTTTCTGCCGTGAGGTGCATTACCCTGGATAGCTGAGGTGTGGGGGAGTGCTCCGACCGGAATCCGAACTGCTCCGGTCAAGACTTCATGTGAGGGGCTATCCGACTTAAGAAGAGGCGTTCAAAGACTTTCGAAATGCATGTAAGTACAGTGATAGGCCTGTAATTCTCGGGTCTCCAAACGTCTTTGCCGGTTTCGGGAACATATCCACGTGGCTCATTGAGAGGGTAAGTGCTCCGTGCGCAGGATCCCGTTAAACAGGCGCGTGATAGCTGCCGTGGTTTTAGAGGACAGGTGACAGATCACTGTCCAATATCTTCTTCTGTGTTTTATGGGACACTGAAGTATTCATCGAGGAACTGTTCCATAGAGTCTGAGTGTTCTCTGTTCACTGTGGGATTGGGCTTGAATAAGTTCTCAAGGGATTGGGCAAATATTTCTGCCATGTACTCTGCTATGTATCTCAAGTTGCAATTTTCGTGGAAAAGACAACGAATTGGTTCTGAGTGTTTCCTAAGTTGCCTGCAGAGTTTGTGGAGTGAGGCCCAGTTCTGTGGATGGGGTCTCATTAATGTTGCCAGGTTTTTCTGAGCAGGCGTTTTTCTTTTATGAGCTCTCTTATACAGCGGGGGAGGATGGGCAATCTCGATTCTCCTTAGGGGTTTTCTTTAATTGTGGAGGTATGAAGTGCCTTCTGCGTGCATTGAGTGATCTCTTCTGCAAGATTGTCCATTTCTGATGGGGTTGTGACATGCCTTGAAGTTGAGGTATCTCATGCGGTTTTCATAAACTTAGGCCAGTCGATTTTGGGCTTTTGTGGAAGTTTGTGTATCGGTTGGTGGCAAGATCCTGTTTCTTCAATATTTTGACTAATTAATTTGAGTAGGAACTTACTTGTATGCAAGAAAATAAACATTTACCCTTTTAGTACATATACAGCAGATTTAATTTTTCTATTCCACCATATAGGTAAAAAAATCAATAACACGCCGGCTACGCCTCGCCGCGCCGGGTACGTTTACCAGCGCGCCGCTGCCGACTTTCATGACCGCGGCGCGGACCTCTACCACCGAACCGCCACGAGACGTTCCGATCATGCTGCGATCTCTTTCACTCTCTCACACCAAACGATACACATATCTCGCTCATCCATTTCATTGAGATTCGTTCTAAGATAAAACAAAATGACGATATTTTCTGTTTTAACAATAAAAGCTATAATTACGCGTGAAATTAAACAGTTTTCTTATCTCTCACAGTGCCTGTATAATTGGTGCCGAGTCTAAGACACAAGGAAGGCATATTGTCCACAGATTATTCCTAAAAACACGATTAGCGGCGATGTAGGTATTCACCGGATGCTCGGAAGTGCAAGACTGGTAGTACTACTGGTACTCAGGTAATTACCCTGAATTCGTCTAGTATATGGAAGGCATACAAATCATCTACAGGTAAAATAATCTTTGATAGTTAGGTACGCGTTCTATTGAAAACTACCACCTCTCTTGGAGGTCGGTAAACAAAGGGTGTCGATCTTTGAAGGTGCACATAATGTGATGATCTGCATACCTAGTAGGTACTTAATTCATATTTGCAAGGAAACGTTTTCATTCGTATTCTAAATAACATTCATACAAGTACAAGGTACAATACCATTCGAAAAGCTTCCGAATCCGAGAGAAAACTGTACCTAGATAGGTACTCTGGAAAATACACTTACACACATTACGTACGTACTTACCTACTTACGAACACCTGACTTAAACATGTAGTAAAAAGTTAAAACATTTACATTATTGTAAAAGAACACAAAAAGTGTGTTTTGTTTTTATCCCAATCCGCAGCGGGAGTACGATGAGACGCGCCACGAGCGACGATTGTTCGTTAGTTATAATTTTAATAATATTAATTGTATCAAAAAGGGGCGCCCCCTGCCGCTTAACGCGCCGACGCCGATGCGACGCCGAAACTGACACCTATTCCGACACCGACGCCTATTCCAACAATGACACCGACGCCGACGCAGACACCTATTCCAACAATGACACCGACGCCGCCGCCGACGCCGATGCGACGCCAAAACTGACACCTATTCCGACACCGACGCCTATTCCAACAATGACACCGACGCAGACGCCGACACCTATTCCAACAATGACACCGACGCCGACGCAGACACCAATTCCAACAATGACACCGACGCCGACGCCGACGCCGATGCGACGCCGAAACTGACACCTATTCCGACACCGACGCCTATTCCAACAATGACACCGATGCCGACGCCGTCACCTATTCCAACAATGACACCAACGCCGACGCCGACGCCGATGCGACGCCGAAACTGACACCAATTCCGACACTGACGCCTATTCCAACAATGACACCGACGCCGACGCCGAGACCTATTCCAACAATGACACCGACGCCGACGCCGACGCCGATGCGATGCCGAAACTGACACCTATTCCGACACCGACGCCTATTCCAACAATGACACCGACGCAGACGCCGACACCTATTCCAACAATGACATCTACGCCGATGCGACGCCGAAACTGACACCTATTCCGACACCGACGCCTATTCTAACAATGACACCGACGCCGACGCCGATGCGACGCCGAAACTGACACCAATTCCGACACCGACGCCTATTCCAACAATGACACCGACGCCGATGCCGACGCCGATGCGACGTCGAAACTAACACCTATTCCGACACCGACGCCTATTCCAACAATGACACCGACGCAGACGCCGACACCTATTCCAACAATGACACCGACGCCGACGCCGACGCCGATGCGACGCCGAAACTGACACCTATTCCGACACCGACGCCTATTCCAACAATGACACCGACGCCGAGGCCGACACCTATGCCAACAATGACACCGACGCCGACGCCGACGCCGATGCGATGCCGAAAATGACACCTATTCCGACACCGACGCCTATTCCAACAATGACACCGACGCAGACGCCGACACCTATTCCAACAATGACACCGACGCCGACGCCGATGCGACGCAGAAACTGACACCTATTCCGACACCGACGCCTATTCTAACAATGACACCGACGCCGACGCCGATGCGACGCCGAAACTGACACCAATTCCGACACCGACGCCTATTCCAACAATGACACCGACGCCGATGCCGACGCCTATTCCAACAATGACACCGACGCAGACGCCGACACCTATTCCAACAATGACACCGACGCCGACGCCGACGCCGACGCCGATGCGACGCCAAAACTGACACCTATTCCGACACCGACGCCTATTCCAACAATGACACCGACGCCGACGCCGACGCCGATGCGACGCCAAAACTGACACCTATTCCGACACCGACGCCTATTCCAACAATGACACCGACGCCGACGCCGACACCTATTCCAACAATGAAACCGACGCCGATGCCGACGCCTATTCCAACAATGACACCGACGCAGACGCCGACACCTATTCCAACAATGACACCGACGCCGACGCCGACGCCGATGCGACGCCAAAACTGACACCTATTCCGACACCGACGCCTATTCCAACAATGACACCGACGCCGACGCCGACGCCGATGCGACGCCAAAACTGACACCTATTCCGACACCGACGCCTATTCCAACAATGACACCGACGCCGACGCCGACACCTATTCCAACAATGAAACCGACGCCGACGCCGACGCCGATGCGACGCCGAAACTGACACCTATTCGGACACCGACGCCGATGCTGTCACCAATTTTAATACCGACACCTTTTCCGACACTGACACCGAGTTCGACGCCTATTCCGACACTGACACTTATTTTTTTACTGACACCAACGCCGACGCCCTTTCTGATACCGACGCCGACAGTTAAATAAATTGATCTTCTTTTTAAAATAAAATTTAAAAAAAAATAAAGAAATTGATTTTTTGAACTTTATAAAGTCTATAATTGCGTTCACCTCTGATTTTGAAGGGCAGTCAGTGCGCTCTAAGGTTTTCTCGTACGCGGACGTACGTTTATTCCAAATAAACGGAGTTAGACAGGTTTCCGGTCGCGGCGATCGGATGTGCTAGCAAGGATTGCTATAGATATTAGTGAATATAAACATGTGGTTTATTTGTGTGAGTGACCGTTATTTTGGACGCCGTGCGTTCCTTTTGGTGGAAGGATGAGCAAGCTGTTGGCGGGCGGACAACATCGAGGACAAAGGAGCGTATCCCTTACAAAAAATCCATAGCGTTTGTTAATTGATCAATTAATCATTTGTAGGGTGTGTTTAGTGATAGGCTTCTTGTGACGGAGCGACGAGCGGGTCCTCTGAAAGTAGGTCCTTCCCGCCCATTTTTCCCACGTGCCTAAGGGCATATATATCGGCTGGTGTCTTCCTGTTACATTCCAGGAGCCCAGTCGAATATGCCACGACATCGTGGTATAGTTTGGGACTACGGGGATCAAAAGGGGCCCCATTCCCAAAGAAGTGTCCTAAAACAAAGCTTTAAGAAGCAAAGGTTTTAGCAAAGCAAAGGTAAGTATAGTTAGGCAGAGATTTGAAATACTTACATAGATTAGTTATATCCGAACACCACTGCTCTAAAAGCTTACTAGAATTTACCTATATACATACCTACGCCCATGTATATGCAGTTTGTAATGACAAGGAAAGAACGTTCAAATATTATGCGTCATATCTGTTGTTAGAAAGAGATAAATGAGCAATTCGTGTTACCACCGAATAGAGATCCGCGCCACGCCGGCGTGTCGCTGCCGAATTACCTCGGCGCGCCGCCGCCGCCGCCGGGTCATGAACAAATTCGCGCCGACGTCGAAAATTAATTTAGACTTTTCTGCCGTGAGGTGCATTACCCTGGATAGCTGAGGTGTGGGGGAGTGCTCCGACCGGAATCCGAACTGCTCCGGTCAAGACTTCATGTGAGGGGCTATCCGACTTAAGAAGAGGCGTTCAAAGACTTTCGAAATGCATGTAAGTACAGTGATAGGCCTGTAATTCTCGGGTCTCCAAACGTCTTTGCCGGTTTCGGGAACATATCCACGTGGCTCATTGAGAGGGTAAGTGCTCCGTGCGCAGGATCCCGTTAAACAGGCGGGTGATAGCTGCCGTGGTTTTAGAGGACAGGTGACGGATCACTGTCCAATATCTTCTTCTGTGTTTTATGGGACACTGAAGTATTCATCGAGGAACTGTTCCACAGAGTCTGAGTGTTCTCTGTTCACTGTGGGATTGGGCTTGAATAAGTTCTCAAGGGATTGGGCAAATATTTCTGCCATGTCCTCTGCTCTGTATCTCAAGTTGCAATTTTCGTGGAAAAGACAACGAATTGGTTCTGAGTGTTTCCTAAGTTGCCTGCAGAGTTTGTGGAGTGAGGCCCAGTTCTGTGGATGGGGTCTCATTAATGTTGCCAGGTTTTTCTGAACAGGCGTTTTTCTTTTATGAGCTCTCTTATACAGCGGGGGAGGATGGGCAATCTCGATTCTCCTTAGGGGTTTTCTTTAATTGTGGAGGTATGAAGTGCCTTCTGCGTGCATTGAGTGATCTCTTCTGCAAGATTGTCCACTTCTGATGGGGTTGTGACATGCCTTGAAGTTGAGGTATCTCATGCGGTTTTCATAAACTTAGGCCAGTCGATTTTTGGCTTTTGTGGAAGTTTGTGTATCGGTTGGTGGCAAGATCCTGTTTCTTCAATATTTTGACTAATTAATTTGAGTAGGAACTTACTTGTATGCAAGAAAATAAACATTTACCCTTTTAGTACATATACAGCAGATTTAATTTTTCTATTCCACCATATAGGTAAAAAAATCAATAACACGCCGGCTACGCCTCGCCGCGCCGGGTACGTTTACCAGCGCGCCGCTGCCGACTTTCATGACCGCGGCGCGGACCTCTAATTCGACTGCTGCCATTAAAAGTTATACGGGAAGAATCGTACCGGGGTTCTTAGTCACTTTTCCTGAGGAACCCCACTTATTATAATAATAATTATAATAAAAAAAAATTTAAGCAAAAAAATAGAACCGACTTCAACACCCAAAAGTGTGAAATAACTTGTTGAAGTCGGTACCATGATAGTTCAAAAGTACCTATTATCACAAAACTTTGCGTATGGTACTGACTTCGACGAGTTATTTCACACTTTTGGGTGTTGAAGTCGGTTCCATTTTTTTGCTTAAAATTTTTTTCACACTTTTTAGTGGCCTTTGCCACTTACGGGATCGATTATCATTCATTTTTAACAACTATATCATCGAGATAGGTAAATATTTTTCAGGTATTTTAGTGTAACTCAAAAACGGCTTAACCGATTTTGATGAAATTTAAAATGGGACCAAACGACAAGCATCACCTTTGAAACAAAAAAAATAATTTTCAAGATCGGTTCACTCAGTCCAGAGTTCTGAGGTAACAAACATAAAAAAAAACATACAGACGAATTGAGAACCTCGTCCTTTTTTGGAAGTCGGTTATTAAAATTATAATAATAGTTCACATAATCACTTTTGCTATGAAACCATCTACAGAAGTTACGGTTCAAAAGTTACGGGCACATGTCTTTATAGGTAGGACGAAAGAACTGAGTAGTCATACAGATGTAACACAAATTTCAATCCAACTAACTACCTACTAAGTAACTATTAAAGTCAAAGTTATAATAAATATATAACTTCCCTTTATTTGAATGATTGAATATCTAAATTCCTAGAAAGTAGTTGGTCGTCTCGGAAAGTGTGTTAAGTGCATTAGAAATTAGTTCTCGTTTAATTGTACAGTAGCTTATAAATAACAAAATGAAATATTTTACTTAGGGTTAAAAATCTAGATACCTACTAAAATAGAAATTAACAATGCCGTGTCTGAACTTTAATCAACTCGTTGTTATAAAGATTTTATAAATCAATATAAAGAAAAGTACTTACCCAATATTTTTTTTACTTGAGTTTCAATAATTTATGACTTGCAAATTAACGTATGGTAAAAAAATATTGTATATTTCGTAAAATAAATGCACAAAAAATTATGGAGTAACGAACGGCACAGATCCCACGTCCAAACGGCCCGAGCGCTGCGGGCAGACTGATTTTCGTTGAGATTTCTTCTCGCCATCACGCAATTTTGTGCCAAAAATTCATAAAAATGTTTTCAACACAAGTTGGTAAGTAGTTCATTAGAGTATAGTATTAGCTATTTTTAAAAAAAAGAAACGTTGCAATTACATCAATTATGCCTCTTAAATTAATAAAAAACAGTCTAAAAAGGGTCGCCGATTACAATTTATTACAGAAGAACTAATAAGTTTTAGTAAAAACTAGTCAACTAATTCACTCAATAAAGAATTAAATAATATGATATATTTTTTTCGCACTTTTTGAACGAATAGTTTCGGTAAAAGAAGATTCCAAAAGTGCGCGTTTCACTACGGTGATCACCTTAAGCAACGTCCGCCGCGGTCATGAGTTGGATGGGTGACCACTGGTGACATTACTACTGAGCGCTTCCGTGCTTCGGAGGGCACGTTAAGCCGTCGGTCCCGGTTGTTGTCTTAGGATGGCAGTCGTTACAGCATGGTGGTAGGGCACTTTGCAAATGCCCGCTTGGCTAGCTACCACCCTAAAGTTGAAAAATCTGTCTCCAAGCACCTAACGGTGTGTTCCGGCAGCTGTCCTTGAGAGCCAGTAATTCTAGGTTAGCCTGTACAACATCTTCGACCACATCATCACTTACCATCAGGTGAGATAGTGGTCAAAGGCTAACCAATCAGGCATAAAAAAAAAAAAAAAAAGTCTCTCATCACAGGTATACATGTAAAAGTAGATAAAATGTATCTCATAATCTTTAATAAATTAAGATACTTTTGTGGAAAGAAGAATAAAGAATTTTATATTGTAATGAATAGATTCAGGCGTTACTTTGCGGAAATCCATATTTAATAATAACAAATATTTTTAAAAGTATCTTAAAAAAACATGAAATCATATTTATATAAAACATATTAAAAAGTATAAAATTATATATCTAGTGACAATTCCGCCTAATTTTCCTGTTATCTACGTGACGTCACAAACATCACGCAGTCTAACCGGAAGAATATCCTAGGATATTCTTGGTGCTTTGTTGTAACAATAAGGTAAGGCGTTAGTATTGACGTCAAGTAAATTAAATACTTAAGAGATATTGGATATAAAATTTACAAATAAAAGGAATAAGATTTAGGACCTGTTTCATAATGTTCGAGTAAGTTCCGGTTTTACTACCCAGAACATATTTAATAAATTAAACACTATCTTTGCGTTTCACAGTCATCGATTTAGCCTATCCATCCGTTAAAGCTTGAAACGCGCTGCATGTTAACTGTCATTTTTATTTTTTGCGGGGGCTTTTAAGTGGCTTCTCCTTATGTATATATGTTATTTTGTAATTATAGCTGTAAGCCACCCGAAAAAATAAAATAAAATTATTAAGTTATTTTAAGTGTTGCATAGCAACCCGAAACTTTATTAGGACATTCTGAAACGGACCCTTAGTTACTAATATAATATTATAAATACCTATTGCTTATGTTCAATAATCTGTAAACGTATTATTTCTAATATTTATAATGAAAGTATCTGTCACTTTTATTAAATGACATACTCTGATTATTACCATTCGCATGCGCGTATACTCAAATATACAGAAACACACACCGACACATACGCTTTTCACAACCCTCACAAACATTCACCTCAACTCATACACGCAATACTACACCGTAAATATTAATTGTTAAAAATATGCAAAAAAATGTTACTTTCAAATGTACTTAAGCAACATTTCGTTAAAATAGTTTTCATATATTATGTATCTATGTTTGAATGTATTGGTTCAATTTCGAATTGTTAATTAATTAGTTGATAATAATAAAAAAATACAGATGTGTAACAGATCCACTAAAGCTGGATTGAAATACAGGCCACTATCCTAGTTTAAGAGTCAGAGTCTCATCATAAATGTATCACAATAAGGATGAAATAAATTTATTTGTATTTTGTTGTATATGTTGTTATTTATTTATTTATTCATAGCACATAATACAGAATACAATCAAAACATGAAATAAATACAAGTATTTTGCTTAGATCTAGACAGTATTCCTAAACTATGTATACCTAAGAGCTTCGTATGAACAGCTAGAGAGCTTCAATCTGTGGTAATTATTCATATCCTTGTTTATTTAAAGCTTTATGAAATCAAACAAATAAATGTGTTATTAAATGCTTCCAGTTTTTTTTTTTTTTTTTTATGTTATTGTGACGGAACAAGCTCGAGGTCCACCTGATGCTAAGCGGTTACCTCTGCCTATAACAGATGCAGTTCATCGTTCAAGTGACGAATTGCACTGCGCCCGTCACCTTGAGACATAGTTGTTAAGTCTCAAAAACGAATTTATACAAATTAAAATGAAATATATCTATGTCTCGGTTTGAGACGAGAATTTCATTATATTGGCGACATATACCTATGAGAGGGTTATAATAGGAGGTATTGTTTGTGTAAATTTGGAGGGTAAATATATTATAATTAAAATTACTGGATCGAAAACGTGTATTAAAATTCAACAGGGATGACATCTAAATTAATCTTATATACCAACTTATAAAATGTAGACTATCACTATATACTAATAGTACTTTTGTGAAGATGGTGGAAATCTATAATAAGTTACCCCCAGCTTTTAAAAGATTACCTAAATAATAATATTTTTAAATGTAAACTACGAAAAATTTTAATTGACGAAGTATATTCTTCAATTGATGCATTTCTTAAGGATAAGATAAAATTAATTTGACTTGTAATAGTAAAATTTAATTAATTATTATGTTCGGATTATTTTACAATTAGACAAAGGAACAATTTGTGTTATTATATTTTTAACCGACTTCCAAAAAAGGAGAGGGTTCTCAGTTCGTCTGTATTTTTTTTTTTTTTTTTTATGTTTGTTACCTCAGATCTCTTGACTGGGTGAACCGATTTTGAAAATTCTTTTTTTGTTTGAAAGCGGTCAAGCCGTTTTTGAGTTACACTAAAAAGATTAAAAATTTTTTTTAAATAAAAATGGAACCGACTTCAACACCCAAAAGTGTGAAATAACTTGTCGAAGTCGGTACCATGCCCACAATATTGTGATAGTAGGTACTTTTGAACCATCATGGTACCGACTTCAACAAGTTATTTCACACTTTTGGGTGTTGAAGTCGGTTCCATTTTTTGGTAAAAATTTTTTGTATCATCATATTATCAAATATTATTCAGTGTAGTTTTCTGTGTGTATGTTTCAATTAATGTTAAATAATTTCGCATACCAATAAATGAAATCATGGCGCAGTTTCTATGTAATATATTTCAACACTTTGTTATTTTACCCATATTTTGCGTAATAAATGATTTGAATTTGATACTTATAATTTATTTTATTTCTTAGTAAAGTGAATTCTAAGTTTTGTAACTAATCCAACCATTCTAGAAAATTCTATTTTGGATAAGATAGACACTAATGGCGCAACGCTTTGTCTAAATCACGTGTTTGTGCATATCTTAATTCGCATCCATCACGATAAAATAATGCAATTAACATTTTTATGACAGATTTTCAATTTTGGTATGTATGATAAAATAAGTGATTTAATTACCTAATTAAGTAATTAATCATCGGCTTCAAATTGTGTATTACTTGTATTATTAACTTATGTTTTGTTGTTTTGTTAAGTTGGCCGCGTCTTAATTTTCAGGGTTCCGTACAAAAAAAGGGGTTCATATTACAAATCATATTACTTTTTGAAACAGTGACGGCTCAGTGGCATTGGCTATGGACTGCTGCGCAGCAGGTTCATGGTTCGAATCCCGCCGCGAGCTTGAGCTTCACTGTATAGTGGAAGGGCATTTTGTGAATGACCGCCTAGCGAGCTACCCTCAAGTAGAAAATCTGCCGCAAAGCCTCTAACGATTTATTCCGGCAGCTGTCCTTGACAGCCAGTAATTCTAGGTTAAGCCTGTTAACACCTTCGACCACATCACTTACCATCAGGTGAGATTGTGGTCAAAGGCTAACCTAACAAGCATAAAAAAAAAATTAGTAGCGTACCTTTCTAGGAAAGTTTTGGATGACAATACTTACAATAATCAATAATTATGAACGTAGGGACAACAAGCCTGAGCTGATCTGATGATAGAATTTACCTTTTTATCACATCTATTCGTAAAGAGCAAAATCCCCGAAGGACTAAAAGTGAATTGAATTTAGAATGTGGATATTTTTAGTAAAAGTTCCAATCACCAAAAAGATCAATTACAAACATTGTATGAACAAGCTACAGGTTTTTTTATATGTAATATTTTATATATTTTTTTACAACCTTAAAAAAATATTAATTTCTCAAAAACTACATCCCGAGACGACGTTTACTGAGACTATTTCTAATTCTCAAGCTTTACATAAATCGACAATTGTCCAAAAACATTAGCTTCTAATTTTTTCAATGTCTTATTTTTCCTAATTATATCTAAATAAATAAACATAGGTACTATTCTAAGCTCGAGTAACTTTGATGTGGTCGAAGATATTGGCCAGGCTAACCTAGAAGTATTGGCTCTCAAGGACAGCTACCGGAACATACCGTTTGGTACTTGGCGACAGATTTTCAACTTGAGGGTGGTAGCTAGCCAGGCGGGCATTAGCAAAATGACCTACCACCATGCTATAACGACTGCCATCCTAAGACAACAACCGGGACCGACGGCTTAACGTGCCCTCCGAAGCACGGAAGCGCTCAGAAGTAATATCACCAGCGTTCACCCATCCAAGTCGTGACCGCGGCGGACATTGTTTAACTTAGCTGATCATTTCTGAACGGCTAAGTAAACTTCGCTACGAGCGCTTCAAAAAAATTTACGGACACTGAGAAAATCCGTCGATAGATTTTGGCAAAACTGCCGACTTAAGGTCAATTGGGGTGAGTGCGGCGTAATTTTTTTAAAATAAACTTAGCACCCTTATAGACTTGATACAATGACAATTTTAAAATACATTGTTTTTCTGCTACGTTACCGCAGAGGAATAATTTAGATTTCAGGAATTGAATACAATATTTACGGTATTTCATTGGTTTTTAAAAGCATTGCACAAGCAAGGATTTTTTGTAGATATTGGTCTTCTATAAAATTGTAGTATGCTTTCTCTATTATCAACGATTTCCGCAGCTACGCGATATAATGATTTATTTTGGTATTATTTTCACACGTTAGGATCCTTAATTGCCGTAGTTTTCATCAGGATCCCTAATTTTTTTTAAATATTCCATAGTCTATGTTCATCAGAGATAGTGTAAGATAGTGAAGGTTCTAATGGAAAAAGTGTTTAAGTTTATTCGTTACATACAAAAATACAAATGATTAAGTATTATAATTTTTCCTCTTTCTCCGGTGAAGTGTTAACATTGTAGCATAAAGTACTATAATGTTTATACTTCACAAATATGTCGTGTGATATTAGTGTAGATACAATAGAATATAATATTCGAGCAATTTGTAATTCTCATTTGTGGCATATGTCTCAAGAGATAAATAAGTACATTTTTGTGATACATTTCTGGGGGCGTAACCAAGCATTGGAGGTCCAGAAAAAATATATATTATAGGTATAATTTGAAGTCAGTTTTAATTTACTGATTGTGATAAATCCACGTTAACGATACCGTACAGTAAGGCAGAACCTACTAATTTTTTTGTATTAAAATAAATTAATTTAAATAATTAGCGTCACTAATCTTTGCATTACTCACTATCTGCGACCTTGAAGGTTCGTATTTTACCTTTAATCGAGTGTAAGGTTATCTTCGATATATCTGCAATTAAATTCACAATTTCATATCGTCGAAAGAACAGGCAGATAAGAGATCCTATTATCTTCATTTGGCAATAGATAACAACCTTTAATAGTCAAATTGATAAGATGCAATTATCATTAAAGTATCACTGATTAATAATATTATAATGCAATTTTTACAATCGGTAGTATGAAGCAACTTCAGAAGCAAAAAAGATTCCATACCTCAACAGGTGCGGTTATAGTTAAAATTCTAGTGACATATTTAAACCTTGAGGTTTATGTAGTACATTAAAGCTAGCTATGCTTATTGACGCCACAGGTGACAAGATGGAGATTTTCACGATCTAAAAATATTTTAGACGTTCAAGGCATAGTTTCGATTGCCGAAGATATTTTTAGATATAATTATAACGAAACCTAGAATTTGTGACTACTTGCTTATATCATAATAATTAAGCCAGTAGTACTGCAAAGACCTTGAATTAGCCTTAATGCTTTCATTGTAGTAGCTATAGTGTTGTATTTCGTTTGTAGTGTGTTGTTAATAAAAGCATATTATCTAAGTCTAATCAGTAATCACTTTTCATGCATGTATATGTAATACTAGCTTTCTGGGCGCGGCTCCGCCCGCGCGTATGTCGGTTATCGCGCGAAAACATTAACCTCTTTTTGCGCAGTCAGATAAAAACTATCCTATGTTTTTTCCCGGGTCTCAAACTATCTCCATACCAAATTTCATTCAAATCGGTCCAGTAGTTTTGGCGTGAAAGCGTAACAGACAGACAGACAGACAGACAGACAGACAGAGTTACTTTCGCATTTATAATATTACTAGCTTTCCGGGCGCGGCTCCGCCCGCGCGTATGTCGGTTATCGCGCGAAAACATTAACCTCTTTTTGCGCAGTCGGATAAAAACTATCCTATGTTTTTTCCCGGGTCTCAAACTATCTCCATACCAAATTTCATTCAAATCGGTCCAGTAGTTTTGGCGTGAAAGCGTAACAGACAGACAGACAGACAGACAGACAGAGTTACTTTCGCATTTATAATATTAGTACTGATTAGTACTGATTATTATAATAAATTATATCCTGTACATTTAATTATAATTACTTAATCATATCCAGTCCAGGTAATGAATGCAATACCGCAACACTTCAATGTCCTAAACATTATTAATAATCTTACCTTTACAATGTTTCTCGTCGTCAGCACTCCATCCAGGTGAATCCTTCGACTTTGGCACAGAAAGGTTCAATGGTTCCTCACTCCTAAAGTAAACCTTCTCAAATTCACTCTCACTAGTCCTAACACCTCTCTGCAACAACTGTTCCTGCAGCTTATTCTTATGAACACTCAGCACTTTTTTATCATCAGTCACTTGAACACATTTCTCGTGATATGCATAAGGTTTCTCGAATCTTTTAACGTTCATCAATTGACTTACAGACTTATTTTCTTCTGTTAGACCTAAGATGTATTCTATTGTATGGGGCGTAGGCTTTTTTGGTGGTTTTCCGTATACATGAGGATGCCATGATGGTTCAATGTCTTTGCTTTCAAACTCAATGCGTTCCTTCTCTGCATCTTCATTGGGAGTATCGTCTTGATCTATGACTAACTCTTCGTCTCTTTCATCGTCATCGACGTTAATTTTTTCGTCTGGACTAAGCCTGTCACAATCGTATCCCGAATCGTTAGCATTATGTTCTAACTTGCTATCTGCTTCTATGAAATCAGCAGCGTAGGACACCACTGTCTGCATATCTCTATTATTAACCTCGTTCATGTGTGTTAGTGCAGTTTCACATATAACATGTTTATTTTTATGATTGATTTAGTTTAATAGTCCACTTGGGATTCTGTTTGATGTTGTATCTTTTGATGTTGCTTCCTGTAACAAACAGATGGATGTTTAGTGTGTGATTGAATCGGAATCAGAGCGGGTGGAATTGTTGGACAGTCGGGTACATTGATAAAAGTTGTCATTCGTCGTTTCGTCCTGAAACAAGCCGTAACTGAGATCTACGAATTATTCGTAGATTGAGGTAGGTAGATACTGTGCTCTTGGCGCGATTTTTCATCGTTTACCTAACAATGGTACTTTACGATTTCTTCCTATAAAATTGTTGTATAACGTGCATCCTAGGGGGTTCTGATAAAATGTATAGAAAGTAATGTTAAAGTTTAATTTACGTAAACGATGAAGACTCGTACTTAGGGTACAGAAGAGTACCTAACCTGGAGTATATTAAAAAAAACAGTGTTTATGTGTATAATAACATGCATATAACACAATTAGGCTGTAGTGAGCTTATAGTAAATAAACCATCCGCTAGCCTAGGTTTATAATAAATTAACTTAGTTGCCAAAATAGACCTCCTCAAATCAATGCGTATTTTTACATTGATATCCATGTTATTACCTACTCTGAATTTATTAGACATATTCACCTATTTTAGCCGAAGTAAAAAAAATTGGAAAGATAAAACTTCGATCGGGTTTCGTTGAGATTCATCAGTGTCATCACGTAGGTGGTTTATTACAGTATATTTTAAAAGTTTTGTAACGTATAAAATGAAACAATTTCCATGACTGAAAAGTATGTAATAACTTGTAAAAGTCGAAGTATAAAAATTTTAGCTTAAGTTTGAATCAGCACGGTACCGACTTCAACAAGTTATTTCAATACTATTTGGTATCAAATGTCCGGTTAGGTTATATTTAAAAAAAAAATATATTTCAACCAGTAGTATACCTCCGATACTAGTAAGTGTTTCTTGTCCATTGATAGGTTACCATCATCGGCATTAGCTGCAATCACAGTGTAGGCTTAAAGGAAATTTTATTTTATAGTTAATTCACAAAAAAAACTCTATAGATGAAATGGAAATGGGACGAACATGGAGATATGTAACCAGCAAAAAATTGTTAAGGTTGGAAGATCCAGTAAGAAGTTATTACTACTTATCGGTTAAAATTTCAATGCTTATTTCTTCTAAACTTCGTAAACTAGTCGAAATACATATCAATGCGTTTCGTTTCCTCAAAAATCATCGTTAATATTATAGACTTCCCCAGAATTCTGAAGGGCGGCAACGCATCCTAGAGACCGTGATCACTTACCACTAGGTGGGCCGCATACTAACTAGCCCTCTTATGCCATAAATTAAAAAAAATCTTTTTAGATCATGGAATATGTTATAAACAGATATCGTGGATCTAATTATCAAAAATAAAACGCTTAGATTACTATTGAGACGTTTACTTTGCTCGGTCACATATTGAATTATCACGAGTGTAATGATGAGTCATACGTTGAATAGGTACGTACCACTGCAGTTGACTGTACCCGGTACGTAAAACGATAAGTGCGTACGTATGGTATGGCGTGGTAATGGTTATTGGCTGTTTATTGCAATTGATGGTGTTATTGATTTACTGTTTGATTGTGCAGACCTACTTATAATATTTACGGTTCCGTACTAAACATCAAGACCCTATTACTAAGTCTCGGCTGTCCGTACGACCTATAAAAAGCTGTATGTTTGGAACCATAGCAGATTGAAATTTTCACAGAATCTGTGTTAGTATTACAGATTACCTAACAGAGAGGCAGATCTATGGCATTTTGCGAATGCCCGCCAGGCTAGCTACCACCCTCAAGTGGAAAATCTGTCACCAAGCACGTAATGGTGGGTTCCAGCTGATGTACTTGAGAGTCAGTAATTCTAGGTAAGCCTAAACAACATCTTCGACCGCATCATCACTTACCATCAGGTGAGATAGTGGTCAAAGGACCTACCAAGCTTAAAAAAATTGTCTAAAAAATGTTCCATGGTGGCAGGGCATTTTGTGAATACCTAGCTACCACCCTTAAGTAAAAATTCTGTTACCAAGCACCTTACGCTGTGTTCCTGTAAACTTAACTACTTGCTAGAGAGCAAGTGATACCTCTTACTGGGCGGACTGTTACTAAAAGGACCTACTATCTGGTAGAACGGTAAATTAAACGCATTATCAACATAATTAAATAATCATAACCTGTACCTACTTCTATTATAATCTTAATCTCGCTAGTCTATATACGACATGATATCATCAATACAAAACAAGCTAACCATGAACACCGAATAAATAATAGCACAAGAATGACAAATTGCATCGCCCTATAAAACACCCATACAAAACCGCCGCCGGATCTATCTCAACAAAAACTATTGAATACCATTTTCAACTTAATAAACGCAAAGATAAATGTCAAAATTGTCTGTATTAATCCCGCTAAGTTCCCTCTTGTTACACTCACATAGCTAAACACGCACACAAGCTCGAAGGATCAGGTCTCATCAGAGCACGCTGATTGATTTTTATTGGAACGACAAATCAGGGTTGCCAAGTACCAACATTCAACACGACTGCGACTGTAGCTTGTTTTTCTTAATTAGAGTTAAAACCACTTAAGACAAAGCCACTTAGCGGCAAATAGTATCCAAACTACGTATGTCAACATCATTTTTATAATAAAATTATTTGTGACATTTTTGGTGATTTCAATTTGAATTAGTTAAGTATCAATATTTTGTGATAAATTCAAATATTCTTTCAATTTCTTTGTCGCATCCTCAATTTTTTTTTTTATGCCTGATAGGTTAGCCTTTGACCACTATCTCACCTGATGGTAAGTGATGATGTGGTCGAGGATGTTGTTCAGACTAACCTAGAGTAACTGGCTCTCAAGGACAGATGCCGGAACACACCGTTAGGTGCTTGGCGACAGATTTTCAACTTGAGGGTGGTAGCTAGCCAGGCGGGCATTTGCAAAGTGCCCTACCACCATGTTGTAACGACTGCTATCCTAAGACAACAACCGGGACCGACGGCTTAACGTGCCCTCCGAAGCACGGAAGCGCTCAGTAGTAACGCCCAACCAGCGGTCACCCATCCAAGTTATGACCGCGGCGGACGTTGCTTAACTTTGCTGATCGATTCAGAATGGCTAAGCAAACTTGGCTACGAGCGCTCCAATTTTTACCGTTTGACAAAAATGTCAAACGGTAAACATTGAGTTGAGTGTATTGTCAAACTGCATGGTTGTTAGGCATTTTGCGAAGCCGCGCCTTGTTCTAAAACGGTGTGTTACGGCAGCTAACCTTGAGAGCCATTCAAGCTTAAGCTCGTATAGCAAATTTTACCACATCATCGCTTACCTTTATGTTAAATTGTTGCCAATTGCTGTAGCATATATACTTGTTTCTAAAATATGATGATACGTACTACTTGCTTACGTAAAATCTGTATCGTAGCAGCCCTGATATAAATGGAAACAAAGCCTGAACTCGGCCGCACTCGGATACGATATACGAGTCAATTAAACGTTACAAGTGCATTCGCTGTCCGATCACATGCACTGCTAAACGATGCTCACTGCAGAATCGCGGACATAATGGAATGGCCTTATTGAAGCCTCCTGAAGTCATTTCAGGTAACGGTCAGTGATTTGTAGAAAAAAAAATACTAACCAAAAATTGGAACCGACTTCAACACTCAAAACTGTGAAATAACTTGTTGTAGTCGGTACCATGATAGTTCAAAAGTACCTATTATCACAATATTGCGCGCCGTTCCATTTTTTGGTGAATAATTTTTTTTTTCATCCCACCATCTCGGAAAGAGTATTTTTAATCTTCAATATCTGAGTGGAAAAGCCGTTTTTATTCTCTAGAGGATAAAGTAAATTGAATTTAGAACATCGTGTGCACTAAGTTTATGAATTAAAAAACCATTAAACCTATTTACTGCTACCTCTATGGTGCCGAATATATCATACAACTTTTTTTTAATTTGTTAAAAACTCAGACTCGGAACCTTCTTGGTGTTCTTTTTTCAATTTGCTTTGTACGCGGTTCTTTACGCGGCATTTTTTCACGTCATTGTTAAACCTTATATTAAAAACAAGAAACTTGAAAACAAGTGAAAAAAATAAAATTAGTGATTCTAGCGATGAGGAAGTTTGTTTGACGCCAACAGAATTGACTGAAACTGTTAATAATGCGCAAATGAGCTTTCTCCCTCAACAATCACGCGAGAAATATTTAAAACAGTACGATATGTTCAACACGTGGCGACTAGCAAAAGGAGCCAAAACTTTCTCAGAAAACGTTTTGCTGGCATATTTTATAGAATTATCCGAGAACAAGAAAGCAAGCACTCTATGGAGTACGTATATTCGATGCTAAAAGCAACAATAAAGATGAAAAAAGACATACATATCGATACATATCCTAAATTAGTGGCATTTTTAAAAAGAGCCTCATCTGGTCATCAACCAAAAAAATCGAAGAAAATGTTTTCGAAAAAATATTTTTTTTTTGCATTTAGTCATTTCCTCGCTGAGGTGGAATGAAAAGTTACGTGTTGCACTCGAGTGCAAAGATTTTTCACCTCGTGCTCTTTTGATTCCCTCGCAAAAAAAAGCAACTTTGCACTCTTGTATAACAAATTTTTTGTAAAGTTACGTGTTGCACTCGAGTGCAACACGTAACTTTTCATTCCACCTCAGCGAGGAAATGACATATGCCGCGTAAAGAACCGCGTACAAAGCAAATTGAAAAAAGAACACCAAGAAGGTTCCGAGTCTGAGTTTTTAACAAATAAAAAAAAAGTTGTATGATATATTCGGCACCATAGAGGTAGCAGTAAATAGGTTTAATGTTTTTTTTAATTCACAAACTTAGTGCACACGATGTTCTAAATTCAATTTACTTTATCCTCTAGAGAATAAAAACGGCTTTTCCACTCAGATATTGAAGATTAAAAATACTCTTTCCGAGATGGTGGGATGAAAATAACTATTCAATCGTTTTAGTGACCCTTTTTACTTACGGGATCGATTGTCATCACTGTCAACGTCTATATCAACAAGATAAGAAAATATTTTTCAGTTATTGGAGCGTTACTCAAAACTGGCTTAACCGATTTTGATGTAATTTATATAGCACTAAAAGAAAAGCAACAGCTTGTAAATAACAAAGAGAAGAAAAAAAGAACGAATTATGAAAATCGGTTCACACAGTCAAAAGTTAAGAGGTAACAAACAAAAAAAAACATACAAATTGAGTACCTACCTCCTCAAATTATGATTGAAGAAAAATTATGTTTATCATACTAACAAATTATATTTACGAGTATCACATTACCAAACGTTCAAAGGAATAATTTTTAAATATTGGCAATTTATTACTAATTAGGAATTTGAAAGCAACGCCTGCATTTGTTAATTTTCAATCTAGTTTTAAGCGTGTAATAATGTGTGGGAGTAACTCCCACAGTTACAAAATAAGACACTATTATGAGTTTTTAACGGCTAAATGTTCCTTCTGAGTAGCTGCTGCGCCTTATCAGTAACTGCTATTTTAAAAAGCAATCTTCAAGCAATGACCTCTGTCCTCACCAGCTCGTACGTGAAGATGTGCTCGAAGAGTATTTTCAAGCTATAATTTCCTAGTACAATTGGCTATTCCAATTATAGTTGTTCTGTTCACTCCCTTCAATTGATCAGTAGAGAGAAATGCTTTGTTATAGGCCTTTGCTTTTCTATAAGAATAACTGATAGTTTTATAATAGTATACGTTGGCTTAACTAACAAATAAAATGAATCATTGAGACATAAAAGCAAACATTATGACAATGTTAGAGGTCTTCGGGCGAGCCTGAAAACTAATATATCTTCCTATACCAGGCAACCATGACTCCAAAGAATGTATACCTAGTATACCTAGTACCTAAAACAAAGGTTGTAATGTAGACGGTACCTAAGAAGAAGATAATAAAATATAATAAATTGGAAATAAGATAGCAGGACTGCTTACAAACTTTAATTTGATAAACGTTTTATGCTAAAACTTTATAACTTACAAATACCATGCACAATTTATTTTGTATATCAAAAACTACCCATAATCATATATTATTTACGTGTTATTCCAATTAATTAGGCATCAATCCCATTACTTCCATCGTACAATTATTTATTTGTGATATCGGTCGATTGATATCATTATGATCAAAGTGTTCGCGCTTCGTGAATACTCATTACGGGTGCCCGGCACGTTACGGAAACCCAAATTAATATTATTTGGGTTAAATTTAACGGGCATTTAATTCTGGGGTCTCTTTATTTTATGTCTAATTATGAATAATCTAGCTGCAGACCACGGCTTTGTTTATGTTGGATTAATGGGAACACGTTATTTACAATATGTATTTATATCTGAAGAAGGGTTACTGTTGACTGTCTATCGTGCCGGACTAGGTTTGATTCTCACGACAGATGTAAACTTTTTATTATAGCTTGTAGATAATGAAAAGATTCAGGCGTTACTTTGCGGAAATCCATATTTAATAATAACAAATATTTTTAAAATATTTTAAGAAAACATCAAATTAATATTTTTATAAAACTCTTAAAAAATACAAAAATATATCTAGTGACAATTCCGTCTAATTTTCCTGCTAAGACGACGTGTCGTCACAAACGCCTTCTGGAGTGTGTTCCTCCTAGCCATCGGCCAAGACATATTTTGGTCTAAACGCAGATACACGCCGTTCCAGCACTCTAATCGAACTTAATTTGATCCTGACAAGATTTGATCATACCCGTTCCGGGCGACCTGTCAGAGCAAATTTTGCTCTGCCTGGCCAAATTTTTGCCCTACCAATGCGTTAGAATACCTAGAACGTGTGTGTATGTGTGAGTCTAGTCCACGGCGGCCGCGAGTGTTGTCGTCGCTATCATTCTCAAAGTCAACGCGCCACAGCTTAGGCAATAGTTAGTATTAATTTTGATTATGTGAAAATTAATTATGAGTGGATCACATTCAGTTATCGATTCTACACCATCCCCCGCAGTATTGTTGATGAATTAATAGTCACCTTATATATAATAGATATTTAATGAACTTGATTTAGATTCGCATAACTCGTTCAATATTGAGTTGAAAACTTTTGTCACCAACACGTGTTAGTAACACTAAAAAGCCAACTTTTGTATCAACACGTGTTTGAAATATAGAAAATGCCAACTTTTGCTCGGTGGAGAGCTAGTTTTCCAGAAACTTTTGTCACGAACACGTATTTACAATTTTTGTTTAAATGCCAGTATCAGTCACCCATCCTAGTAATGACCATAATAATAATAATAATTACCGCAGGGATCAATTTTGGGACCTTTTCTGTTCCTAGCGTATATTAATGATCTGCCTTGCATGGTCAAAGATTTCTGCAATATTGTTTTATTCGCCGATGATACCTCTCTGATTTTTAAAGTAGATAGGAAAGATAGTGAACTCATTCATGTAAATAATGTGTTATCTATGATCTCTGAATGGTTCACCGCTAATAATCTTCTCTTAAATTCAAAAAAGACCAAATGTTTAAAGTTTTCTTTACCAAATGTTCCTTATGTTGAACCAAACATTAAGCTTGGCTTAGATAAACTCTCTATTGACAAAGCGACAGTCTTTCTGGGAATCAAAGTGGACTCAACTTTACAGTGGGATCCACATATACATGATCTAGCCGGAAGACTTAATTCTGCTGCATGTGCAGTTTGTAAGATAAGACAGTAGCTACTGCACGGCTAGTTTATTTCGCGTACTTCCACAGTATTATGTCGTATGGTGTATTGCTGTGGGGAGCTGCTGCTGAGATGGAAACAATCTTTATCTTACAAAAGCGTGCAATTCGAGCCATATATGAAATGGATCCTATGGAATCTCTAAGGGATCTTTTTAAAGAAATTGATATATTAACTTTACCGAGTCTGTATATATTTGAAAATATTATGTATGTTCGGAAAAAAATTGAGTAAATTTAAATTAAACAGTGACAACCACGATTACAACACTAGGAACAAATATAAATTAACGGTACCGTGTTTTAGATTAGCAAAGACAAATAAAACTTTTTAGGTAATTGTGTGCGGTTTTATAATAAAATTCTCGAACATATTACAATGCTCACAGAAGGAAAATTCAAATTACACTTGAAAAACATTTTGATTAAGAAATCCTACTACACAGTTTGTGATTACTTAAACGACAAAAATGCTTGGAAAATTCCACCTCTGCCAAGCCATCACCTGTCTCCTACGTAATTTAAACAAATATTGTAATTATTGTATTATATTGTTTATAACAAATTGTAAACAGACGTTTAAAAGCATGGCCCCGAGTTTCTTGCCCGTTCTTCTCGCAGTGGCTCTATAAATTTTTTTTGCTGAACGTGGCAGTACAATGTAGAATATTTCAATATTAAAGTTTGTAATTGACCTTCATAAGAGCGTCGTAGACGCCTAAATTGAATAAATGATTTTGAATTTGAATTTGAATTAATAATTATTATTATTAATACAATTAATAAATTTAATACACTGCTAAATGTACCATGCAAACTTTTCTACGAGCGCGATTCAATACTACAAGCAATTATTCGCATAGATTCAGAGGAGGTCGTTTAGATCATACCATTTATCATGTGTCGTCCAAAAAATTACCCATGTAGTGCGCAAGCGCAACTGTCGGTTACAATTTGTTATGAAACCCGATACACGATCACGTTCGTAGGTGCTTGCTATGATAGTGATTAGTGCGGTGAGGAGTATGGAGGTAATAAAAGTTCTGTTGTGATATCATTGAACGAACGAAGGCAGCTTAGATTTCTTAAGAGTTAAGCAACGTCCGCTGTGGCCATGAATTGGATGGGTGGCCGATGGTGGCGTTACTAATGAACGTGCACGTGCTCCGACGGCACGTTAAGCCTGTTGTCTTACGATGGGAGTCGTTATATCGTGATAATTTGGCAAATGCCCGCCTGGCTAGCTACCACCCTCAAGTGGAAAATCTGTTGCCAAGCAGCGAATGGTATATGGTATTCCGGCAGCTGTGTTAGCCTAATATTATAGCTATAGTTATACATAAAAACCTTAGGCCTGAAGGCTTAGGAAAGTATTTGTTGGACCGTCGTTGATAACTTTCGAAGATTTGTTAGCCACTACTAGGCTTAGACGCAATTCGTCCAACTTTATTACTTTCATTTTTAGGGTTCCGTATCTAAAAGGTAAAAACGGGACCCTATTACTGAGACTTCGCTGTCCATCCGTCCGTCCGTCTGTCCCCAGGCTGTATCTCAAGAACGGTGATAACTAGACAGTTGAAATTTTCACAGATGTTGTATTTCTGTTGCCGCTAAAACAACAAATATAAAAAGTTGGCCAAGTGCGAGTCGGACTCGTGCACGTTAAAACAAAAAAGGTTCAAATACGATGTCTAATGTTGAATAGCTAATGGTACGGAACACTTCGTGCGCGAGTCCGACTCGCACTTGGCTGATTTTTTAAATGTTTTTCATCCAGAACGTATCCAGAACACACTTCGTACACTACACATTTTATCCAGCACGCACGTTCCATCAGAATCACGTGGACCAATTTGGGGTCCACGTGATTTTGATGGAAAATTAGCTTAAATAAACATAATTTTGAAACTTTAAAAGCGGTGCTTGCCAAGTCATTCTTAACCAATCGACTGTCTGCGGACACTACTTGGACCTCTGCTAGTGTAATTTACTACTGACCACTAACGTGCCTCGGAGGGCACGTTGAAGCCCTCTTAAGATCTCTCTGTTGTCAATCGTTAGGAACTCCAGCACATTGCATAATGGTAGGGCATTTTGCGCGTGACCGCCTGTCTAGCTACATACCGTTAAGTACCTAACGGTGTGTTATGCAGCTATTCTTGATTACCAGTTAGCATTCTAGATCTTCGACCACTTCACTTTACTTTAGGTGAGATTGCAGGCAAAGGCTAAGCTAGTGACATGGAAATTAAAACTGGGCAACTGCAAGTCGGGCTAACGCACTGACAAGCCTCTAGGTATATATGTATTAATAAAAGTTATGGTATTTTTATTGCTCATGAAATCCAGACAATAATTATTAATGTTAAAACTTATGTGATGTATCTAAAAATGTATGCTTTTCGCAATGTGTCCTTTTTTTGTGCTATAAATAAGACGTTGCTTAGTACCACATGTCAAGATTCTGAGTAACGGTAAGTACTAACGGGAAGTACCCTGTAGGTTTTGATTCCTTTGCGAGTGTCGAAAATTTGCGGCATAAACGGCTGTATCTTTTGATTGCGTGGGCTTAGTAGTTTGTTTTTTTCACAGCTCCAAGGGACAGTAGACCTGAGTATTTGATATGAATTTCAGCTTGATACCTCTACGTGTTCCTGAGAAAAAGTTTTTAACAGACAGACAACAAAATGAGGGTTCCATTTTTCCTTTTGAGTTACGGACCCTTTATTTATGCCTGATAGGTTAGCCTTTGACCACTATCTCACCTGATGGTAAGTGATGATGTGGTTGAGGATGTTGTTCAGGCTAACCTAGAGTTACTGGCTCTCAAGGACAGCTGCCGGAACACACCGTTAGGTGCTTGGCGACAGATTTTCAACTTGAGGGTGGTAGCTAGCCAGGCGGGCATTCGCAAAGTGCTGTAACGACTGCTATCCTGAGACAACAACCGGGACCGACGGATAAACATGCCCACCGAAGCACGGAAGCGCTCAGTAGTATTTTCACCAGCGGTCACACAACCAAGTCATGACCGCGGCGGACGTTGCTTAACTTTGCTGACCGATTCAGAATGGCTAAGCAAACTTGGCTACGAGCGCTTCAAAAAAGCTACAAAACAAAAGCTGAATCGATCGGGGTGTACATATACCTAAGGTCTTAAAACGGAGAATGGAGGTAAAGGGGTAGATACGCGTGGAAAGAATTTTGTACTTCTGTTGTGTTAAGATGTCTAATAGATAAAGCAACTCCAAAAAGCCATATTTTTTCAAAATCTACTGTAAATTTTACCGATTACATAATCGACATACCAGAACCATAGATTGTAGACTCATAGGACATGCATGCAAGGTTTCACTGAGTTTGAACATTTGCTATTTAAAATATGTCGAAACTACGATCATACTGAAAGCGCCATAAAGACACCAGTCTTAAGATTTATTAATAATATTTTAGCTTTTCTTTCATGAATACCTGACAGTTAGAAAATCTCACAAGACAGTGAAAGACGTCATTCTCATTAAGCCGCTGACTTTCCAAAACGTAACTGCTAACTACGAAATTTAATATCATTCCCTTTCCTCTCACACGTTTGTAGATGACCTCTATGGTACATCGATAAGGTCTAATATACTCTAATTAATATAATGTTTACTAATTAATAAGTATTTAGGACGTTTGATTGACGTCAATAGAACTATGACTGTATCTGTGGCGTTAGCTAGAAACAAGAGCTGGTAGCGTTTTAAATGGATGGACTCAATTAATTCATGAATAATGGATATTGATGGCAATTAAATTATAGATTTAATAACATGTGATATCTATTAGTAGAAAACAAGACTCTTCCACGTGGATTTAGTTGTTACGCGATTTTTTTTAAACTAATGCCGGCTGTACCTCCATCGCATGGTGGAAGAGCATTTTGAGAAGGCTCACCTGGCTAAACTAGGTAGAAAAATCTGTTGCCAAGCTCAAAACAGTAGGTTCCGTCAGCAGTCCTTGAAAGCCAGTAAGTAAGTAGTACAAGCGTATGAGTCTTAACGACTGTATGTTTCGGGGTGACCGGCAAAGTGCGGTTCGTCACTTGTACAAAATGCATCTGTAATAGGCGGCGGTTACCGCTTAACATTAGGTAGGCCTCATGTGGGTTACGTTACAATAACATAAAAAATCTCAACATAAAAATAAACTTAGCTTTTTGTCATAACAATATGAGTAGGTACAATAAATTTTACTAGGTATTATAATATAAATTTTGAGTTACTTTAGGTACTCATATACTTTTAAATTTTGAAGGTAGCGAGCCAGCGCAAAATACATCAACCACCACACAGTTTTCGAAAAGCCGAAAGCTTTAACATAGCCTAACGAATGCCATCCGAAGGCTACAATCGGAACCAACAGCCGACCGTGCCCTCCGAAGCCAGGAATCGCTCAGTAGTAATCGCTCGTAGCGGTCGTAGTGGCTGCAAAACCTAAGACAACATCCAAAGGCTGACAGCTTAACGTGCCGTCCGAAGCACGGAAACGCTCATTACAAAATGCTAATAGCGGTCACCAATCTAAGTACTTAGTGACTGCAAAAAAATTTACTTAGAACGAGCGACGAGGCTAGGTATGCTACGAGAGTTTTTTAAATAGTTCAGTTTATAAATTGTTTAGTTGAAATATATCTAACTGTATGTGAATATATTCAATATTTTATATTACCACTTAATTAACACATCTCTCTCGAGCAAAGCACAGTCGAACTAAAATTAAAATGAGTGAATTGGGCCACCACGAGGAAGCCCGTCCAAGAAGCCTGTCATTCACAACCCGCGAACTTGTCAACCATTCTCTATAAAAACTCTTTTGAAGCCAGCTGTCATCAAATTCTAATAAAAACACGTAAAATAATTCACAGAAATCAAAGTGACATCAAAAAGGAAACACTAAAGGAAATGTTCCACTATTAACACATGAAAAAACTAGCTTTTTCGCGTTATAAAGCCTTTATTAATGCCTATAAAGTTTAAACAGATGAAAGGCCACACAAGTCGCTCGCTTGACTTCCGTTGCTTTGTGGTCGCCGACGTCGCGATCGGTTTATATCATAATCATAATCAATAGTGGACATAATTGGCCGGAACGCGCTTGTTTTTTTATTGTCAGTTGACAGGACATGAATGATGTAACAGTTACTGGTACTTTGGTTTAAAGTGTGTGTCGGTTGATTTCCGGTTCAGAACTTTGACATTAACTAACGATGGTGGCTCACTTGATATTACGGCCGGCACTGTTTCGTTTATGTTATTACGTTTGACTACAATCTCATCACCTTAAAATGCGAAGGATTCCAAGGTGGTAGGTCTTGGTGCATACCAACTCAGGGTGAAATGTTTACCCTCGAATCAATAGTATGCAAACACCACTATGCTTAGGCGTGAAGGGCACTGTAGCTAGTGAAATTACGATTATGAACGAACGAGACAGGAGAACTAACGTTATGGAGTGACGAGTGAATGCAGTGATAAGACAGTTTACACGGCAGTGGACAGACGTGCTGCTTTTTTTATGCTTGATAGGTTAGCCTTTGACCACTATCTCACCTGATGGTAAGTGATGATGTGGTCGAAGATGTTGTTCAGGCTAACCTAGAATTAGAACCTAGAAGGTGATATTTTTTGCTAATGATGCGGTGTTCGAACGTATTTTTTGACTTACATAGATTAATAACTTCTTATAACGTTTTGGTGAAACTTCAAAGCACGAAAAGCTTAATTTTTAGGTTGTGGCGAGCTTCGTTTCAAAGGTAAATATGTTAATTAGGCCAACAAGCAAACAATTTGTTTCATTAACATTGCTGATCTGACCTAAAACACTTTTTCTGTATAATCCTAAATGCACAACATTATGGGGTGTTTGGTCCAAAGTTTCAACATTTGTCGTGTGTTGACAACTATAACCAAACTTATATATAAAGCTGGAAAAATAAACATCAAATTATCTATTCATTCATTCTTCTAGAAAGTATAGATATGAGATTTTGGGTGTCCCCGGTAAACCATAAAACATCTGTAAATACTTCTTAACTTTTGTCATTAATCTTAAAAGCCATTGCTGGATAAGTGAAGCATGCATGTATTCTTATACAAAATACACTTAGCTATGAAATGACTACCATTAGCATTTAGGTACTACCTATTTTTAAAATCTGCTTCAAGGCTAGCTGTTTTATCTAAACAATATTTTAATCAAATCAGCGCTACTTAAAAATAATTTGATGCCTTTAACAAGTACATTTTATTAGTACATAGGTACTTAATAAAATAACATAATATCAGTCATTTTAATTATAGGGGTAAATATGAGGAATAGAATTAAATACAAAATATGATTATGAAGTTGCCGTTTTAACACACTGGCCGCACTTTGAATAAATATGATGAAATTATAACTGCATATTAGATTTTAGCGCGAAACTATTTTGTGAAAAATTATAACATTCGAAGTTCAGAAGAAGGCATGAACTTTGATGTTCGACTTTCAGTTGTTTTTACATTCAGCTTAAAACATGCAGATAGATACAATGAAAATCAGAGTAATATTCGAATACGAGTTCGAACGTGGGACTAACGCAGCAGGAGCTGTTCGCAATGTCAATGTAGTGTTTGGAGAGGCTATGGCTAAATCACTTGCCGTGCGTTATTGATTGATTAGCTTTTATAGTGGAAACTATGACCCGAAGAAATAACCATGTAGAAGTGTGAGGTAAATACCAATTAATTGAAGGTGGTGGAAAACGATCCATTTCAAACTACCACAGAATAAGCTGCAAGGTTTGACGTTAGCATACCCAGAAAATTGACTCATTTGCAGCAAACTGATAATTTACACGATATTCCTATGGCAGAAATTTCTAGACAACTTGAATTTAATTAAGGTATCTACTTTGATAATTATATTTAACCCTAAAGAAAAGTTTTTACCTTTAAGGAACTCATGCCTAACCAATAAGAAACTAATGACATTGGAGCACTTACTTAACCATCATATAATAAAAGCTAGTTTCTAACTAATTAGTCATATTTGTATGCAACTTATTAGAAAATAACTGTAACCGTGCAGAAACGCGGAACAAACATGTACAAATGTAATTTATTAATAATCATTATGAAGATAATAAAATTGATCAATACATTGTGAAAGTAATTAGCTGTTATCTTGTTTTATAGTTTAAACATTACTTTTTAGTGGGTAGACATAACTGTGCGTATATTTAATCGCTACTCGAGTTAGCAATTCAAAAGTACTTGATACTAGGAGATAGCTTAGATCTGTTTTATGAGCTAAGTACAAAATGGCAAACAATGTATTTATTTATGTTGTATAGTAAGTATACCTACCCAGTTTGTTGGAAGGTTTATACCAAAGAAAAGTGATAAGTTTGATATCAGACTATGTAATACAAGTACACTCTATTCATAACAAAAATGTGGTAAGTGTAGTCTAATACATTAATTAATAAACTGATACCTATAAATACCTACTTAGCGCATTCCATTATATGCATTTAGTCGTTACCTGTGGAGATGAATTCGTGCTAACAATACCCAAAAAATTAGTTTCGGAATTGTAGAACGCATCTGTTTTGTGATCATTGGTATATAGTAATTGCCTTATCAAGAAGTAGTACTAAATATGTTGCCTAATTTCATTATTTAAATCAAACGTATTAAAATTATTATGATTTACGAATAATAAAATATCCAAGTAACAGAACCTTAAAATTTAACAAAACAAAATTGAAAAAAAATCAATAAGGCATTGGGTCCTTTATTGATGGGTATTGGGTATACTTATTTTTTTTTTTGCCCTGTGGCAACACTATTTTGAACATGTCATAATTATAGCTCCGTATTTTAATAATAGTTTTAAATAGTAAATAAGGCTAAATTATAGTGTTATTGTTTAATTAACGTTAGTTAAAAGTAGCTTTATAGTGTGATTAAATTTATATCGTGACATATTCATTAAACAGTGAATAAATATAATAGTACGTCATCCTGCAGCAGCGGTTGAGATTTCAAACATCTTGGATTTTACTGGGGAGTATAATGTCTAATATCTAACTTTAAGTACACATTTACCACATTTTCACTGTAACTCACTTGATTAGCTACGTTAATAATCTCACACTGGAAGTGTACTGACTCTCTTTCCTTGACAAAATAGTGGAAGCAAAGTTAATGATTTTTGCCTCAGACATTTCAACACTATTTGACTCCTAATCCTAGCTGCAACTCATTCTCAAAGTTTTATATTTGTAGTAGTATCCGTAGGCACTGGTATCCAAAGTGGTCGTGCTCACAGAAAGGTGTTGTCTAGTGGCGGTGTTGTGTGTCGGGTCGCCATCTTCCCTCAAATATGGTTGAGGAAGGCGATGGCTGGCACATGCATCAACTCGTGAACGGGTGCTGCTAGAGGACACAGGTCTTCTCTGGATGCTAGTGCTAATGACTGTGGAGTGTAGATTTATACAAAATTGTAGTAGGTAGTCAGGTCTACAAAAATTACCTATTAAAACATATGATAAGGTACCTATTACCATCAATCATTTGCACTTTTGTTATCAGATAAAAGTTTCATCCTTATTTCTCTCCAATCTGTTTCTAACCGTCATCTGTAAACTAATTTATCTGTGTTTCTACTGCTTAACAAATTTCCTCTTTCCTTTTTCCCTTTTATCTGTATATAGCATAGGTAGGTATTTAAATGTAAACAAATAATAGATATTTGTGTATTAATTACTGTTCTCAGACTTGATTGTTTATTTTGTTTGCAGAATTAGGTATGCACCATTATTGTAATTTATATAGAAAATAGTTGTAACTTTGAGTTTGAATTGTGATAAATACATACCTTACACTTAAAATACTTCTTGAAACAGTAACTTAGCTACTTTTATCTGTTTTCCAGATATTGTGCAGAGTTGTTGGTATCCAAATATGCCTGTAACTACTAGGAAAACCTTGGCAAGAGAACTGGAAGAGAAACTCAGAGTTGCTCTTCAGGACCTTAAAAAGTATAAAGACCTCTCTGATCAGCTCCTACAAGAAAGAGATGACAGTGAGGTTGAGGTGAACAAAATTGTGTCAAAAAACACTGACCTCAAGAATGAACTTGCCGGTCTATACACAAATTACTCAGAAGCGCTCCATCAAAATGAACAACTACAAAACATTGTACTATCATTTAAAGAATGTAGTGAGACTCATGAACAGGCCTTGAGTCGTATATCAGAACTAGAGTTTGAATTAAGCAAGGCACAACATGAAATCTTGTCTTTAAAATCAACAAAGTTTAATGAACAGACCGCTGACACCTTAAATTTATACCATGAGCTGGTCGGTAGTGGCATGGAATCAGCAAGCTCCCTGCAGCCTATTGAAACTATTGACTTGACTGATGAGAACACTATATGTAGTCAATTTCCAGTCTTTCAGAGCCATAAGAAAATTAAAAAGTACTTTAAACTTAAGAAACTGATGCGGATGTGCGAAAAACAACTTAAAAACCGCAAATATTTCAAGAAAAATGTGAATTTGGTGAAAGATAAGCTAGTTTTACAGGAAAAACTTCAAAATTGTTTGGATGAAGTAGAAATTACTAAGCAATTGTATGATGATGATACTTTGAGTCTTCGCTCTGAGCTGCTAGATAAAGAAAAATTATTGCAAAATATTTTCTCTAGCTACTTATCAGCTCAAAACCATCTTAGTGAGCACTACAATGAAGCTATAAGTTTAATGGATCTTGTGACCACCAATATGGAGAGTGTGAGAACTACTGAGTGTGCATGCTCAAAGTCTCATAATCAGCAACCAACTAGAGATTCAATACCAACAATTTGTCATACAGTTCAGCCATTGAATAAAACATGCACTGAAGCAGTACGGAGGGAGAATCAAGGTATCACCTCAAACCAGGATATGGTTACCAAAGTATTAGTTTTTTCAGATGCAATAGGCAGAAATTTTGGTTCTGTGCTCTGTAATTCACTAGACTGCTCTGTTGAAAATTACTGCATGCCTGGTGCTTCTTATGCTCAAATTGAGAAAAAAATTATGTCTGCCGCAATTGATAGCAATACTATAGTCATTGTCTATTTAGGCCAAAGTTTAGGTATAGACAGGAAACAGGTTATAGCAAATGTAACCTCATTGTTAAGCCTTAATGCATTTAAAATTATGTTATGTGCTTTTCCTTACTCAGATGCACTAACTAAAAGTCAGAATGAGCATATTAACTGCTTAAATACAATTTTATATAATATGACATGTCGTCATAAAGACAAACTTTTATTTTTTGACTGTAATAAATTTATTACTAAATTTATGTTGACTCAGGATAGGATGTACCTACCTAAGAAATGTAAGAATTTAATTGCTACTTTGGTAGCTTATAATATTGAGTCGGTTATAGGAAATATAACCATGTCTTCTATTGACGATACAGATTTTAGTACATGTACTAATACAAATGTTGAGTCAAACTGTTTAAACTTTTAAGTCCGACAACAGGGAAGTGTTTTGACATAGCACTGTACTACCAAAATATAAATCGCTTCTCTGGCAAAATACTTGAAATTGAAATGCTCTTAGATAAATATCCTTTTGATATATTATGCTTTACTGAAACATGGCTAAGAGCTGATACAATGTTATTTAATGTTAAGAATTTTAGTGTAGGCAGTGCGTTTAACAGATCATCTGCAGAAGGAGGAGGGTGTATTATTCTTGTAAAAAATAACTTAAAATTTAAAGAACGCCGTGACTTAGTCAGATGTTCTGTTGAACGTGTCTGTGAAGTTGCTTGTGTGGAGGTGGACAGGCATCTTGTGTTGTGTGTATATCGACCACCAACAGATGAAGGTCGTGCTCAAAATTTTACAGAATTCTTAGCCACTCTGGAAAGTATACTACTAAAAATTTCTAAATGTAAAAAACCCATATTTGTATGTGGTGATTTTAATGTCGATATTTTATTGAAATCTAAAAATAAGACTGATCTTATTTCATTGTTTAAGTCATTTAATTTGAAATTTCTATTCTGTGAGCCCACTAGAATAACAGATACTTCAGCTACCTGTATAGACAATATATACTCGAACTGTAAGACTAAACAAAAGTCAATAATGAAGGGTGTTAGATCTGATCATGAGGGCCTGGCAATTAGATTTGATGGAAGCAGAGAAACAGCAAGGTATGAAATTGAACATAGGCCGTTAACAACCAGTAGGCTAGAAATACTCAGTACCAATATAGAAGCTAAGCTTGCCATTACAAGTTTTTCTCATAGTGACCCGAATGACATTTATAATAGTTTATTCTCTCTAGTAAATACTGAGTTTCAAAAAGTTTGTCCAAAAATAAAGAAACAAGTAAATGGAAAGTTGAAGTTCGGTGATTGGGCAACTACAGGTATTCGAAAAAGTAGAGATTATTTGTATGATCTGTATCGCAGGAAGAATTTGACATCCTGCAAGCAGTTTTGTGATTATGTTAGGAACTATTCAAAAATGTTTAAGTCTGTTTGCTTGTGTGCTAAATCTCTTTTTATTAGAAATAAAATTAGCAAGTCTAAAAATAAAATAAAAACCATTTGGAATACTATAAATACTGAGACCGGAAAAAATAAACCTAGAGATTCTACATATGTCTTAAATGTTGATAAAAATCAAATATCTGATCCAATACAAGTGGCAAATATATTTGACAATTTTTTTTCTAACTTACCCCTAGAAGTCACTAAGTCATTGGATGCATGTCCCGATGTAGCAGAAACTCTGCTAATACATAATTTCCCCTGCAAATCGCCAGACTTTTCTTTCAGACACACAACAATATTTGAAATTATAAAGACATTTAAAAATTTAAATATTAAGAGCACCGAAGACTTGTGGGGTATGTCAGTTAAAGTGGCAGAGTCTATAATATGCATTATTGCACCATGTTTAAAAACAATATTCAATCTTTGTATTGATAAAGGAAACTTCCCCGACTTAATGAAACAAAGTAAAATCACTCCAATTTTGAAGTCGGGGGCTACATCTGACCCTTGCAATTACAGACCTATTTCTATCTTACCTGTTCTGAGTAAAGTATTCGAAAAAATTATGCTCAAACAACTTCTAACCCATTTTAATGAGCATAATATATTGAATGAGAATCAGTTTGGTTTCACAAAGAGCAGATCCACAACAGATGCAGGTGCTCAATTGATGTCACTTATACTTGAAGCCTGGGAGAGTTCACAGGATGCTATTGCCGTATTCTGTGACCTTTCTAAGGCATTTGACTGTGTAGAGCACTGCACTCTGATTCGAAAACTTTCACATTATGGTATTCGTGGAAAAGCTCTGGATCTTATAAAGTCATATCTGTCAGACAGGCTACAGAAGGTTAGAATAAATGGCAATACTTCTTCCGGGTCTTTGGTAAGAATAGGCGTACCGCAAGGATCAATTTTAGGACCTTTTCTGTTTCTAGCATATATAAATGATCTGCCTTGCATGGTTAAAAATTTCTGCGATATAGTTTTATTCGCAGATGATACCTCCCTAATTTTTAAAGTAGATAGGAGGGATAGTGAACTTATTCATGTAAATAATGTGTTATCTATGATCTCTAAGTGGTTCGCGGCTAATAATCTTCTCTTAAATTCAAAAAAGACTAAATGTTTAAAGTTTTCTTTACCAAATGTTACTTATGTTGAACCAAACATTAAGCTTGGCCTAGAAAAACTCTCTTTTGACAATGCGACAGTCTTCCTGGGAATTAAAATGGATTCAACTTTACAGTGGAATCCACATATACATGATCTATCTGGAAGACTTAGTTCTGCTGCATATGCAGTTCGTAAGATAAGACAGCTAACAGACGTAGCTACTGCTAGGCTCGTTTATTTCGCGTATTTCCACAGTATTATGTCTTATGGTATATTGCTGTGGGGAGCTGCTGCTGAGATAGAGACAATCTTTATCTTACAAAAGCGTGCAATTCGAGCCATATATGAAATGGATCCTAGGGAATCCCTGAGAGATATTTTTAAAGAAATTGATATTTTAACTTTACCAAGTCTGTATATATTTGAAAATATTATGTATGTTCGTAAAAATTTGAGCAAATTTAAATCAAACAGTGACACTCACGATTATAACACTAGGAATAAAGATAAAATAGCGGTGCCAGGTTTTAGATTAGCAAAGACAAATAAAAGGTCCTTCTTAGGAAATTGTGTGCGGTTTTATAATAAATTGCCCAAACATATTACAACGCTCACAGAAAGAAAATTCAAGTTGCATGTGAAGAATATTTTGATAAAGAAATCTTACTACACAGTTTGTGATTACTTAAACGACAAAAATCCTTGGACTGGTTCGCCTCTACCAAGCTAGCGCCTAACACCTACGTAATGTAAATTAAGTATTGTAATAATTTTATTATATAGTATGTACCAAACACATTTTTAAAAAACGTTTAAAAGAATGGCCCCGAGTTTCTTGCCCGTTCTTCTCGCAGTGGCTCTATAATTTTTGTTTGCTGAACGTGGCAGTACAATGTAGTATATTTCAATATTAAAATTTGTAATTGACCTTCATAAGAGCGTCGTAGACGCCTAAATTGAATAAATGATTTTGACTTTGACTTTGACTTTGACTTACATTATTTCATAAAAAAGTACTCGATTAAAATTGTTTATATATTCAATGTTGTTTATGAATTTTAATATATGATGATTTATGAATTTTAATATAATTTATATCTGGTTCTAAATTACAATGAAGTTTTCCATTGCAAACGATAGATACACTTAATTGGTACAATATATTTTGAAATTAAATAACGGCGTTCATATTCAGTATAACTAATGTAATCAACGAAAACAATAATAATTGAAATTAATGTATGGGATAAAATTAGGAGTATTATTTTATATAATTATCTCCAATTACGGACGGAGAAATTACCGTAATCGTCACATTGCATTGTAGCGTGCAAGATATAAGCCGTATCTCAACGGTGCTTTGTAATTTTCATACTGACCGACAACGATCTGCTGATTCGGGAACCTAAACGACTTATAAAATACGGCCTAAGGATATATAAAGCAATTGGTCAGGTCAGGGTATAGTAAAATTACATCATTAAGTACATTAATTTTCTTAATTTGATTATTAATAGTCTACCTAATGTCCTTAGTGAGCACAGACAAAACTATCTGTTGTACGAGAGATAATACCTACTAGTTTAACTCTAATGTAGTACTATTTTAATTCCTATCTGAGATGATTTTCATCTATGTAACGTACCATTTGTTAATGCTTAGATACCTACCAGCGCAGATTTACTATGTCAAATAGAAAAGCTGTTAATTTCACTCCATTTATATAAGAAAAATCTTATATAGGTTTAGTTATGTTATGTGATATGTGGTTTGATTTGTTGGAAGGTACTCAAAGAACCTACTTTATAAAATTATGTGCGCCTACCTACCTGAAGAGGTAATAAAAATTATATTAGTTACAATAATAACTAAGGACACCTTATAACAAATTATTGCTAGATACTTACTAGAACACTGTCTGAATGTTATAATTTTTAATGAGCACCTTATCGTTGATAACAGATATTTATCGCTATTTCGACACTCATAATAACAATTAAAAGTTTCGATGTTTTCCACGAACTTGGAATTTAATTTAAAACTATACAAATTAACATGGAATCAACAATTAAAATCAAATCAACAGTCAATCAAAAACCACAAAGTTAATTGCCTTGCAGTCAAACTAACCACTTTGTTTACATAACAATTTTTATCAATCAGTGTTTCGAATTTTTCTCACGTTTAATTAAAAACTTACCAGGAAAGTATCAAATCCGTTTACGAAGCACTGCACAAAAACACAAAAAAATAAAAGAAGAGTCACTCGAATTTCGAACGATCAAATTATGGCGCGAGTTTCGATTCCTTGATTTGAAAACGGAACGTGTTCCGCGCGATATGACTTTGTACTGGCGGCCCTCGATGGTCGTGATAGCGTGTGGGTGTACACTTGTGTACGGATGAAGTATGCATGTAGGCGTGTGCGAAGGGGACAGCTATCGGCTGTTAACGCGGCGATTCTCGCAGTTAGACTAACTCACATCCAAATCGCTTAATTTTATGAGTTGTTGCCTTCTCCACCCCCTCAGTGAAGCGCATGCTGTGACTTTGTACTAGCGGCTCAGCTTTGATTTCAATATGAATAATCACAAAAGCTCAGCAAATAAATGAAAAACAGCTTATTCGATAAATTACTGTTATTTTTTCTAGTTTACCGATTATTTTTGTAATAATTAAAGTTGCGACAAGTCAATACATTTAGCTTTATTAGCATATATTATGTATGAAAATCAAAGTACTAGGCAGGTATTTAAGTCAATTTTCTTGTAGATTTCATCAGTACTAATAATAATATTATAAATGCGAAAGTAACTCTGTCTGTCTGTCTGTCTGTTACGCTTTCACGCCAAAACTACTGGACCGATTTGAATGAAATTTGGCATGGCGATACTTTGAGACCCGGGAAAAAACATAGGATAGTTTTTATCCGACTGCGCAAAAAGAGGTTAATGTTTTTGCGCGATAACTGACATACGCGCGGGCGGAGCCGCGCCCGGAAAGCTAGTACTACATAAATATAGGTGCTTCAGTGCTAGTTACTGCAACTATAAAGATGCACGCTTCAAAAAAAAAGAACAAAAGTAAAAGGTAGCGAACATATGTAGCAGCAGTACGTTTGAAATTAACTATCCCATTGGCATCCGGGTGGACGATATCGTCCATTTAGGAATGAAATTCTATTGTTCTCATTATCTAGGATGCGCATGGATTAAAGTGTGAGAAAATCTCGTAGTATTTTTTGTAATCTGACACGATGCTAACAATTTTTTTAAAGATCTTTCATACCTATTTGATTTGATTATATACTTATAAAGAAAAATGTTAATTATTACTTATTAGTTCCCTAGTAAACAATAAAATGAAGTGTACATAATAATATAACATTAACTGCTACTAATGAACATTAAGAATACAAAACAGTTTTCAAACAATTCATATAAAAAATATCAATTATGTATCTTGAACTTGTTTAAAATAGCGCTGAAATACTAGGTACACATTTAGCTATACCTTAAACTTTGGTAGAACTTTCAGTTACCGCTTGGAACTACGCATTTAAAACGCTACACGCAAATATGACGGAAAGATAACTTTTTGTCGATTCAACAGCCCTTGATCACAATCTCAGCTGATGGTGAGTGATGATGTTTAGTCGTAAAGTAAAAAAAAAGTAAATTGACAGTGTCGAGATTATTTATATGTATTGTGAATAAATCCCTTGAAAGAGCATAATTCCATTTGGTATTTTAATCATTATAGTTATATACCTACTACTATTTAATCCACACCTTAAAATAAAGATTACGCTACAAGTAGATACCAAAAGCAATTAACAATAAACACCACCTCAATAATGCGTCAATGCGCAGATAAATATCACATTATCAGTAATTTGTTCAATTATTATTATCATTCTTATGTATAAGTATTGATAGTTCGATGGGCGATTCACTTAATTACTGTAATAAATATTTTATAGATGTTATCTGTATCTAACCTATTATTGAAATATGTTTTACTAATTCAAGTTATCTGTCATAAACCGGGTTATTTAACGAGGTATCTAATCATATATGTATATTTTTCATATTAATCAGCCAGTTTAATCTATGATGATAGATTGTCAAATTTCTAGGTTGTTCTTTATATTATTCTATTTAACGTAATCGGCACATAAGTTATAAAAAAAATACTTGATTATTACTTTACTTCATTTTAGTGCCTGATGGGATACAACCATCCTTTAACATAGCATACCCTCGTTTTATATACAAGTGATTTAAAATATATTTGTACTCTGACTTCATCAGTTTTAATTCATCAATATTATGTTTTCTCGGATATATTTCAATTAAAATCACAAATGAATAGGTTTTAGTCAGACTCTTTCATTAAATCGGAATTGTAAAAAAAAAGCCAGTGAATGAAATCGAAAGTGTAATTATTTTCGATGTTTTGCAATCGTAATTGTAGTCATGAAAATGATTTATATTTTTTTATACAGTAAGATGTTGAATAATTTGTTTAATATTGCATTATATAACAAGGATATTAAATTACCATAATTGCAAATATTATATATGTAAAATTTTATCACAACTCACATTAGTTATACATGCATGCAATAATGAATGCAAGGAAGTGTATGAAAATAATAATTGACTGCAATCACAGAATAAAATCACGTTCTATACTTTTTCTGAAGGCACCCACGACGACGCATTAAGTTCAAACGAAGCAATTTGTCGGCAATTATGAATTAAGGTTTAAAACTGCAAAATATGCTATCATTCTACTTGATCTTTATCTACTATAAATACATACATTACTAAACCAGATCAAACAATATATCAAGCTGTACCTATTGGTCCCCCTTCCAAAGGTTACGTTACTGGGACCATTTAGCGGCGGTACAGTAGCAATAACTCAGCGCAGGAAATCACGTCATCGCTCTATTACAGAACGCACACATGCGCATCGCGCACATTAGCGTACCTATATGTATACGAGGATAGGTTGTACGGATGAGTAGGGTGTAATGTGATGCTATTCTTCCAGGTAATATAAAATACAAAATATTTACTTTTTACAAGACTGCCAAGCGGTGTTATGTTTTCAGAATTCATGTATGACTATGTTTGTATGTATGTTTGTGAGTTTCTATATTCCACCATAATTTCTAATCGGCTTAAGCGATTTTAACGTATGAGGTAGCGTTAGATTTGTCTTGATAGCATAAGTGACACTAGGTACATAAAATAAAAAATCAAACTGGCTGTTTTCAGACGCACTATATTGACTTTTTTGTCTCCCAAACCCATCGAGTGAGTTTTCAAAATGAAGGGATTTAAAAAACGATTCCATAAAATATATATATAACTTGCAGTTTTAATTTCAATGGAACGATTAAACGTTTTACAAAAAATAAATAATTTGCAGTCGGATTTTGTTCTTTTCAATCAATTTATCAACTATTTATATTCAGCTGTTTTACAAAGCATGTCTTTTTGAATTTTATTTAAAGTTGCCCACTTACCCTAAAATAATTGTTTTATTGCTTAAATTATCATGTCCCGCAATGTTAAAATATGAATATACAGCTTCTGATATTAACCCATCCTAATACAATTTGACTTTACTGCACTTTATCAGTAATCTTTTCAACATATTTTTGATATATATTTTATCAGAATATAACAAAGAATCTGTTGAAAGGATTACGATAGAATTTGATTAAAAAAAATTTCGTATAATGTTTACTTGAAAATACTCTACAGAGACCGAATATACGTTATAAAAACTTGATACTACACGTACTACGTAGTACGTAGACTACACGTACCTAATCTAAAATATACAAAATAGAATTGCTCACAGCTTCATCGCACCCTGCTGATCCGTACAACCTGTAACATTTAATTGTGTGAGTTGCCATCACATCCTATTGTTATTAAAGCTCACATGTATCCATTTGAGAAATTAACGTTATGCGATAATTAAACTTCATGGAGTGATGTTTAGCGTCATGAAACATGCTTTATAGAACAATGGGTAAGTAGCATCATGAAACATGCTTTATAGAACAATGGGTAAGTAGCATCATGAAATATGCTTTATAGAACAATGGGTAGCATCATGAAACATAAATTAGAAAGAAGCTTGGGTGTCATGAAGACTGCTTGCTTATTGACTTATTAACTGAGTGTAGCACAGCGTTATGATGAAACAATCATGCTTTATAGAACAATGGGTAGCATCATGAAACATGCTTTGTAGAACGATGGGTAGCATCATGAAACATAAATTAGAAAGAAGCTTGTAGTGTCATGAAGACTGCTTGTTTATTGGCTTATTAACTGAGTGTAGCACAGCGTCATGATGAAACCTGCTTTTTAGAGTGACGATGACGTGCAGCGTCATGAAACATGTTGTTTAGTTAGAGCATCATGTAGCATCATCATGACACATACTTTATAGTGCAACTTGTAGCGTCATGAGACGTGTGTTATAGAACATACTGTAGCATGAATAACTGATACGTGATAATGCAGCTTAAAGTATCATGAAATATGCTTCGTAGATCAACGTGTCGTGTCATGAAAATGCTATAAATGACAATCAGCGTCATGAAAGATTGTTTTTTGAGTGACGTGTACATTTTCTTATGTGGCGATGCTATTAGTGTAACAGCTATAGCATAAACTATATGGTTCTTTCGATATCAGTGTAAATATTTAATCTTAATAATTACAGAATAATCTCCATAATGATTACACCTAAAATTACAGTGAATTACCTCGAGCATTGTAATTAAGATAAGATAATCTAGAATGTAATTATTCAGACATGCACATTTTGTAATTTTATTGCAAGAAAGCGGTAGGTACCAGTTTGTAGTCCAACAACAGCTTTTTATCTCTAATAATAAATATTAAATTTGGATAATTTGTCTACAGTTGATGCTAACTACATTTGATTACGATCGTACCGGTAAGTGATAATGGGATTGAAGTTGGTAACCAAGCTTAACATAGTATGGGAACTGGTTCTTAAAGATAGCTGTCAGAATACAAAGTTAGGTGTTTGGCGACAGATTTTCTACTTTAGAAACATTTCAAATGTTTTTTCAGACTGCGGTCGAAATCCAGACGAGAATAGTAATGTGGTACGCAGAGTGGAAATGCGTTGTTTGGTGCGTAATTAACGTCTACGCCGTAGCTAAGTGCTACACAGTTGCTACGAACCCTACAGAAATTTCAATATATCAATTAAAAACAAATTGATATTTTTAAATTAAAAAAAAACAAGTTTCCGTATAAAAACAAATTTGAAAGTGGTTCATATTTAGGACCAAATAATTATAAATTTTAATAGTGGTGAGATTTCTGAACAGATTTGATAATAATTTTTAAACAGCTTTATTTCAAATTAAGAATTTCAAATATTGTTTCTGTTAGCTTTCACTCTTACTGAAAATCCAAGCTCGACATGAATATATATACTTATTTCTTTTTTCAAAGAGAAATAAGGGTATACGTATGTTTTCCACCGTATTATTACTACTTGACAATTATACGTTATGTAATTTAAACTCTGAATAACGCATTATAAAACCATAAAAAAGAGAGTAAATAATACTCGGACAGACAGGGTTCAGTATAAACTTATTTGTTATTTTTTTAGCGTCGTTTTAGATTTTTGTTATTTATTTAAAGCTGATACCCTAGCCTTTGACCACTGTCTCACCTGATGGTATGTGATGTAAGGTCGAAAATATTGTTCAGGCTATCCTAGAATTACTTACTCTCAAAAATTTAGATAAGTGGCGTGCAGCACCGCTTTGGAATCAAGTCCTGGGTTCGAGCAATATACCTTAGTTCAGATCCCGGTAAAGGGCCGTAGACTTGCACCCAATTTATAGTTTAAAATCATACCTCGACAAAGGTGGATGTTTGAACATTCTAATAGCCCACACCTTCGAGGGTTTAAGGATAATTATGATGATATATTAAATTTCCTCTTTCGCTTGAAGCACATTTTTACTAACGAAGCAAAAAAATATATTTTCCTCTCAACTCCTATCTGTCCCATTCACGAACGCCTATGTAGGTATGCCGGAAACTAGTCATTAAGACATATACAACAAATTTGCTAACACTTATCCCTAAATATGTTTTTAATTATATATTTCACGAACGGTACCCTAAAAACTTGAAGTATATGTTCATGGAAGCTGTAACTAGTTAAACTTAAGCATCAAATAAAATTAGGTAATAAACCTTAAGCCATATACGTGCTGTAGGTCATTACCCACACTTTTTTCTACAAATATTTCGATATAAGTAGTCAATCGCGTATTTTCTTAATGTTCTGACTTATTGGTTTGTGTCAATGGATTGTCCTTAAGTATCTCTAGTGCGAGTTTTCTGAGTTTTACGTAATAAATTAACCCCGTTCACATCAGTACTAATATTATAAATGCGAAAGTAACTCTGTCTGTCTGTCTGTTACGCTTTCACGCCAAAATTACTGGACCGATTTGAATGAAATTTGGTATGGAAATAGTTTGAGACCCGGGAAAACACATAGGATAGTTTTTATCCAACTGCGCAAAAAGAGATTAATGTTTTTTAAAATAAATTAATGCGCGATAACCGACATACGCGCGGGCGGAGCCGCGCCCGGAAAGCTAGTTTTAATATATAGCGCGCTATATATTGTATCGCAATGTTTACAGGAGTGAACGTGATTTTTTTTTGGTTGTTTATGTTGAATAAATTTAATGTAAATTTATTTAATATAAATAACTAATCATCAGGCTCAGATTCGAGCTGCAACTGGGCACAAAAAAGTGTGTCCTTTGATATTATTTTATATATATTTTTTGATTTTAATATTTAGTAAGTACCATTATTTTAAATTTAATTGAACCAAGCTTCTCTTATCTATTATATACCTGTCCTCATTCCTCTTCAGTGGGTTCGGTATACACTTGTTGCTAATAAATTATTCACAACCTAACATTTCCATCATGTGGTTGGCTTTATTAGCAAGTGTCCATCTTGGTGAGTAGTACTGCAGTATTTAGATATTTTGCCCCAAATCAATAGTGTTTAGGCATGCAAAGCACTGTAGCAAGAAAAAGCACTGGACAAACGAGACATAGATCCAACGCCTCGAAGCGACAAACACAGCGTAGTGTCTTGTTGACGTCTCAATATTTCATAAAGTTAAAATCATACTTAAAATTTATGGCCAGTTGACTTCTCACGCTAGAATTATTTTAGAATTTTTGCTATTAATTATGTAGAACTTCCCATTATTAATGGGACTGACCCTCGCTGAAAGCACGGATGAGTTGTATTGCCGCAGCCACAAACAGCATATATAAGTCCATACTAAAGAAATAAATAAATATTTAGAGCTCTTGAGTCAATTAATAAGATAAGAAATGAATTTAAATTGGTATAATAATGCCTACCATTAGGAGCTATTTCAGAAGAGATTAAACACAATACAACACAAAACCTTTTTAAGCCCGTGTGGCATAATACCAACGTAAAATTTTAATACCACAAGCACTCGATCCAAAGTCGCTGAACCATTTAAATATGGCATCCTATTAAGCTGCCGGATCGCTCATAAAAAACTAATCCCTTCTCAAACAATTAAGACGGGGCAATTAAAACACCCATTTAGTTAATCGTCTAAAAAACACATATAAAAAGGCCGAACGGTCCAAAGATGTCTTTATAATGTGTACTTAATTTTTTGTGCGCGCAGGTTTCGAGATTCTATAAAAATAAGAGGCTCAACTTGAATGTTGTTTACGATTCTGGGATTCCATCTCGTGTCGACTACAGGTTATGTGATAGTTGCAGCCAAATGTGAACTTGTTTTTTTATACTGGGATTGTTTAGTTTATTCTATATCAATATATAAATAATATATAATACATCAAATTACCAGATGAGATAAAATTTCTGCAGGGCAATGTATTTATACTGTGTCTGAATATTTAAAAAAACTGACTTGACATTATTACATGTTCATTGAGGATCTCTTCCACGTACCTATCTGCATTTAGAGTGCCATTTTGAATGAGTACCAGCTCGGTGCGCTTATAAACCTACCATCATGGTAGGCAGTTGATGTACAGAAGACCAGGGAAGCGCTTCCATCAAGCGTGTGTGGAGGAAAAAGTGGCGTACGGTGGAGGCTCCGTACAAGTTTGGGCTGGGATTTCTGCTGAGGCCCGCACCGAGCTGGTACTCATTCAAAATGGATCTCTAAATGCAGATAGGTACGTGGAAGAGATCCTCAATGAACATGTAGGTCCTTTCATGGCCAGGATGGACCGGCATGGCATATTAATGCATGATAATGCGCGTCCCCATACCGCCAGAATTGTACATGACTACCTTGAAGAGGTCGGTATCGAACTCATGCAGTGGCCAGCGCGAAGCCCGGACTTAAACCCCATCGAGCACGCCTGGGACGAGCTTCAGAGATGCGTGAAAGGTCGAAACCCCCCACCAATCACGCTTCCCGAGCTCAAACAAGCACTGGTGGAGGAATGGGAAGGTATTCCTTAGCACCGGCTCCGAAATTTGGTGTACAGCATGCCTAATCGCCTGGAAGATGTCAGAAGAGCTCGTGGAGGCAATACAAAGTATTAAATGAAGAAAGTGATGAAAAACAGCAAAAAAACAATCATAAAAAAATTTAATCTTAAGAGAAATATGACTACTTTAGTTTTTTTTTTATTTAGAGATTAATACTGTGGGTGCAACTAAGTTTTATTTTATTTTTTATCTGTATAATTAAATTCTCAATTGAACAGTCTTCGTTTCATTATTTATGTATTATCTCTATTTTATACTATGTATTATTTTAAACTCAAATTCAAATTCCAAATCATTTATTCAATTTAGGCGTCTGCAACGCTCTTATGAAGGTCAATTACAAATTTTTATATTTAAATATTCTACATTGTACTGCCACGTTCAGCAAAAAAATAATTATTTTTTTGCTATAAATATAAGACAACAAATGAAAAGATTGAAAACTAAGTATAAGGAGACCACGATAATTACGTAGAATTAATTATGAAAAACTACTTCTTTCTACCACTCTCAAGTAAGAAATGAGCAATTTCGTGTTTCTGATGTGATATATTTTTCTAGTTTGGAAGCAGTGATAGTCGAGTGATAGTGAACCGGTTAAAGATATGGAATGCAGTGCCGCAGGTCCGTGGTTCGAACACCACTGCCACCGGCTTGAGCTTCACCGCATGGAGGAGTAGCATTTTGCGAATACTAACTTGGCTAGCTACCACCGTAAAGAAGAAAATCTGTCGCCAAGCATCTGGGACTGTGTACCAGCACAGCAACAGTCCTTGAGAGCCAGTGAGTAACTATGAAACTAAAGGCACATGAGACCTAACAACTGTGGTTTGAAAGGCGCAGTGCAGTTCGTGTGAATAGCAGAGGCAATAGTTACCGCTTAACATCAGGTGGGCTTCGTGTGTGTTCCGTCACAATGCCATTAAATAAAAGTTATTTTGATTCAAAAACCAAAGTACAGAACCGATTTTGATGTAGGTAATATCAAATAAAAACCATATTTTCAAAGATCATCGAGTTTAATGGTAACAAAACATGAAAAATCAGCTAACTACCTGTTCTTTATTCTGAAGTGTTACAGATCAATCAAAAAATTACAACAGTGGTAAATTTGTTGCGGCGAATTATTCGTGTTTAATTTTATAGGAAGGGTTCAGTAACATTTAGATATACTATATAAACAGAGTTCAATCTTTCTTTAGAGTCTTTAGAATAAGGATTTCATTGAGTCAAAAAATATATTTCTCAATATTAAATTCCCGATTGACAGAGTTAATGAGACACAAGCAATAGATAAACGTAGGTAATATTTTTTCTAAAGCAGCTCCTTAAGAAGCTTAAAAGCTCTCTATAAGTAGTCAACAAATCAATCAAGCCTTATCCAAAAGAAAAACACTCAAATTATTAACGTTTTTATACGACCAACACTAGGAGCTCGTTTTATAGTTTTTTCGACAAACCTTACTTTTCCTTTAAACACAAACATAGTGACCCTTAATTCCTTACAAATTAGGGATTATATTCCTTGTATTCGATTTAAATTCAATATTTTAATATGGTTATTTGAGGGCGCTAAAACTTTTGTCGCCGCTTTATCAGAAGCAGGTAGTAAGAGCTATAAAAATTAGTATAAAGACGTCCATTTTGATATAAGTTGGGTTCTACAACTTAAGTTACAACTCGGTTTAATAAAGAAAGGAATGTTAAATGGCGCCGAAAATCTTCACGTCTCACTTGCACACCAAAGCTGTCTATAGCGTGTAAGTGAGAGGTGATGATTTTCAGTGCCTTTTTAGATTTGTTTCTTGATTAAACTTTTAACGGTTTAACAGTCTTAATAAATACTGCCAATGTGTATCTGACATATAATTTAATAGTATCATATTTTGTGTATCATGAAATTGTTCAAATTAAACAATAATTACTGTTGTTGCGCAACCCGTTATATATCTCAGTGGTCCCAAAATTTGACTGGACCGCGATTCACCTAAAAAAAGTTCAAAAGTTCAAATTTCGGGATTCGTTTCTTGGTTTTCATGAAGGAAAAAGAGGCATAACTAGATATGAACGAAGGACTATACAAGCAAGATAAAAAGCATTAAATTCCAATCTAATATGTTAATGTTTAAATACAAGAAGTGTTATTTTTGAGACGGATACATTTGTTTTTTATTATTTGGTATTACATTACAATGTAAAATAGATTATTTCTAACATAGTTATGTAATTTGCCATGTAGATGTTTTTCAGTATGTTTACTTTTCTATACATTACATTGTGAAATCAAATAAATAAAAAAATAAATGTGATGTAGCTTTGCATGAGACGAATTCATTCATATTTTAAAATAAACATGCATTTTTTTAAAACACGTGCGTGACTGACAAGTCCCAACACCTGATGGTAAGCAACATGCCGGTTCACCATCAGGCGTACCAACAGAATTGTTTCAATATCATCCAGAGATTCAAACTTACAAGTTCTGCGTGCGTTCTTACGCCGAGACAGTTAGCTCTGATGTCACGTAACACTGCAGTGCAGTGGTGGCTACCGTGAGTAAGTACTACAGGTGAACACTTCCTAAAGAAGCCTGAAGAAATAGTGATAGGATAGTTCTCTGTTCTTGTTATCTTTCTGTAGTTTTATTTTTATCTGTCGTAACAAATTCACAGCTTGAATTAAATGCTGCTCCCTTAACACACTATTCAATTCATTTTTTGCTATTCTTATTCAGTATTTTTCTACAGCTGTGTTTTTTTATGGTATAGGAGGGAAAACGAGCAGGCGGCTCACCTGGTGGTAAGTGATCACCGTCGCCCACAAACATCAACAGCAGAGGTCTCGAGAATGCGTTGCCGGCCTTTCAGGAGGGAATACGCTCGATTAACTATTATCGATCTTATTGGAAACTGGCTTTCAAGGACAGCTGCTGCAACACACCGCATAGTAGCCATCCAAACTTTCGGAAAATGATCTACCACGATGCGGGGAAGAGTTGGCCTTGTGTTGCGTAGCTGTCCATAGCTATTTTCACCATGCCATTGCTCCAAAAGTATTACCTTCTACCTTTTAATCTTTTATTGTTATCAACAGTATGATGTCTAACGTCGATTCAAATGCCTCTCACATAAAGTTATTTGCCATAATCCCTACGCTTGGCAGGAGTCTTGTGAATCGCAGTTTAAGAATGCAGTTCTTCAGAAGGTGCTGTTGCGAACTATCTGGTACTTTACATATCGTCGCCTATGACGACTCCCACAGGAAGCACCGCACATGGACTTATCTTTTATCTCGTCGTTTATGTAAATACTCTCTTTATTATTGCTGTTATTGTTGTGTTTCTAATCATAGGGTTCATACGGGCCGCTTAAAACAATTACCTAAGACTAGTTAACAGAGTAATCCTTTACATTCACCGGCCGAGACAACGTTTATACGTACGTGACTGTGGCCGTGGTTTTACTGTTAAATTATTACTATATGAGTCACAAAGTCAATCCACCAGTTTTCTCGGCATTCCGTCCAACCGACAAACAATAAATAAGGCCTATCGACTATAATAAACCGGTGTTTATGTGACTCCATTCGAACGACTTAATCGCTCATTGGCGACCGAGAGTGGACTCTAATATGCACTCTAGTTTATGATCCCCTTGTAGATATGGGAGGAATTAAGTTGTTAAAACAACTTGCAGCACTCGTTTATAGAAGTGCAAATATAAAATCTAGGTTCAAAGGGTGGTAGCTAAATTGGTCGCTCTCAAAGTAGATACACTTTTTATGAGATAGGAGGGCAAACGAGTTTGTGGCTCAACTGAGGGTAAGTGGTTACCGGACATCCGCAACACCAGAGGTTACGAGGATGCCGTTGCCGGCCATTGTGGGGGGACTTACTTTAAATGGAGTTCAAAAGGAGCTACTTTAAATTTATCTCTAGTTCATCTTATATTCCTTGTTTTCGAGCATTATTATTCTTATACACTTACAAGCCTATTTACCGTCCTGGTGCTCAAGGATGGTTCAACAGGTGTATTGAAGGTAGGGCTCTGAAGAACAGCTTCTGGAACACATCGCACTACTACAAGCACCTAAGTGCTTAGGACAGATTACGCACTTATTTACAGGCCAGATACTGTTCATAAGTGGTGTGATGATATGCTTAAAGGTCAACCTTGGGTGGAAACTGGCTCTGAAGGACAGTCACCGAATTCCAGAGTCAGACAGTCTCCCGATTCTCCACTCGGATATTCAGCTAGTTATCATAATTCATATCATCAAATATTGCGATGATTTGATCTAGTGCTTATTCTATCACCTTGTCCCTGTTTCACTCATAAGGAGCCGGTACAATATCTCTGCTCTAAAGACAGAAACAGCACATTACAATATAAACATTATTTTTGCTTAAAACGAGGAAAGAATTTTAAAAAGCTTTGCCTTTGGTTCTTGATAAGCCAACTTATGTACTGAATAGTCGATATACTGGCTACATAGTAAAAAGTCAGTTATATTGGTACTTTAATTAAATAGGGAGCGAGTCTGTTGCTATATCTATTAGACACTCTTCAAACAGCTAAGTACTGATATTAAAAATAAAATATCTGAATTTGTCCTTAAAATTATTTTATCTTTAGAATATCTTTAAAGGTTGACTTATCAAGGGTTGCTTGAAAAAGGTCACAGGAAAGTATAATTAAATACATATTTTGATATCTACGTAGGTACCTACTTGTGTTTCAAACGAGATCCTTTCTAAAATTAGAACTCCCACGCTGTAATATAAATATACATACGATTAGCTAGTATAGCTATTCCGTCCGAGCAGTCCGAATTTATGAAAATCTCGTTTCCATCACAAACACAAAATATTATACTAATAATTATTTTATTTTAAAACTTTTGCTTACACACTTACGTAAAAGTTGTTTTTTATAGCCGGTAGGCAAACTTTGGACCACTATTTCACCAGATAGTAAGTGATGTTGTGATTGAAGGTGTTGTTCGCACTAACCCAGAATTACTGGCTATCAAGGAAAGCTACCGGAACTCACCGTTAGGTGCTTGGCGACAGATTTTCTACTTAGGGGTAGTAGCTAGCCAGGTGACATTCGCAAAATGCCCTACCACTATTCTGTAACGACTGCCATCTCAAGACAACAACCGGGACCGACACGACAGCTTATGTGCCTTCCGAAGCACGGAAGCGCTCAGTAGTAATGTCACTAGCGGTCACCCATCCAACTCAAGACCGCAGTGGATGTTGCTTAATTTAACGAACTGCTAAGCAAACTTCACTACGAGCGATTCGTATCAATATAGTCATGATAATTAATATAACATAAAAAACACCAAAACAATCCAACACTAACTTAAAAAAATAAAATTAGATCAAACACTTAATTCAAACAATTAGGTATCTTGAACTCAGATAAAACGTTAAAAAAGATGTTGATATCTTCATTTCATTCTTCCATATAACAAAGGCAAACAATCGTAAAGGTCTAAACTGGCATCGTTATAGCCCGGAGGTGGGCCGAATAAAAATAGCATCAAAATCAATACAATACTTTGTCGGAAATACTTGTAGTGATGTTCGTTAAAAAACTGAAATTAAATCGAGTATCGATATTTGTTACGATAATAAAGCAAATAAATTTATATTATATTTATTGGAATTGTATGTTCTATTTTGACTGGCTCGTTATTTAAGAGGCAAAAACATCTTTAAGCGTCATATAGATATTGGAAGTTCAAATAGTAGTACGGAGTCTAATGTTGGCCAAAACATATCTAGTGAAAGGTCGATGCTTAGATAGCTCTGCCACCCCTTCGAGGAGTACAGGCACGATGTTAAATCTAATTAATACCTACATATAATCGCTGTCTCCCTCTACGAGAGTTAATTTTTGAATATATGAGCATGAGTTGATGAGGTATAGCTTTATATTCTGTGGCGCTGCTACTTACAAACTATACGTATATCGTGTAACTTTATTATATAAAACATTAAGAGAACAATTAAGAGATGGCTATACTTTTGATGTTTTTAAAAATAATCCAGATACATATCCAACTGATAATTATTATTATAATTCTATCACACTGCCGTCTAATAATTATATCGCACTTATTTGTAACTAGCTTTCCGGGCGCGGCTTCGCCCGCGCATATTTCGGTTATCGAGCAGAAACATTAACCTCTTTTTGCGCAGTTGGATAAAAACTAGCCTATGTTTTTTCCCGGCTCTCAAACTATTTCCATACCAAATTTCATTCAAATCGGTCCTGTAGTTTTGGCGTGAAAGCGTAACAGACAGACAGAGTTACTTTCACATTTATAATATTAGTACTGATTTAATAAAAAAAAAAGTAAGCCCCAGCCTAGTAACGTTAAAGTCATAGTTTTGTCCAAGTCATTATTTATTCAATTGGTGTATACACAACTAAAACTTCGAATGAAGATTGGACGAGAATATGAGTAGGGGTGAAGGGGGAATGGGAGCTACTGGGTAATGAGAACCAGTTTGGTTTTAACATAATAAACACTTTAGAACTAGGCACCTGTACGCGCAACCCACCGAATCGCAACGAAGTTCACTTCATGCCCACAGATCGAACTCACGTCGGGTTTTCGCGGATTCATTATCATTTTTATATATTTGTGAGGACAAAATGTAAATTGCACTATTTTCTTATGTTTTGTTCTGTATAGTGTATAACGTGATCGTTAAAGATTCTGTTAAAGTGGTAATTCTTCATGTATCTTCAACAGTATTGTTTAAAAGAGCATGCTAAGCGAAAACGTAGAATGCTAAGCGAACGCATGCTAAGAAAAAATAAATTATTTTGAATAGAAAAAGATAACTTCCAGTGGGACTTGAGCCCACAACCCCAAAATACCGTCCTGGTGCATTTACAATTATGCTATGGAAGCGGGGGCTGGACAACGCTTTTCTCTATCCGTTTTTTGAATACACTTAGTTAACGGATGGTCGGTCGAACCGGTCTACCCTCTTTCTTGTACGTTTTTAGGGTTCCGTACCTCAAAAGGAAAAACAAAATCCCTTTAAGATTACTTTATTGTCCGTCTGTCTGTCTGTCAAGACCCTTTTTTTCAGGAACACGTGGAGGTACCAAGCTTAAATTCATATCAAATACTCTGCGGACTGGCTCTTGGAGCTGTGAAAAAGTCAAACATCGCAAATATCGTAAATGTGGATAGTTTTATTACAATATCGATATCGAGAACCTAACTTTTAATTCCTCATCACTACAACCCCTTAGGGTTGTCAGCTTACTAAGTAATCGCCCATTATCTCAATCGATTCGACTCACTGCTGTCCACCGAATCAACGCCCGTTATTTAGACAACCATAGCGATCACGACTCGCCTCCTTTGTTTAGTAACCATCACTAGTTTAGTATGCTTGAACATGCTGCGTAGTTTTAGTAAAAAGGAGCAATGTGGACAGTTTTAGTTGAAAATTGCGTGTATTTTAGAGTTTCGAGAGCGGGATAAACAGACATATTAACATCGGTTAACCTTTAGGTACTGAAACTGGGTATAATTGATTCGGAAAACGATTGTTTCTTTAATTGTTCTTAACGAACCGTAAATGCGGCTTAAGTGTGGTAGTATTACGATTATTGTTTCCTACCAAATGTATGAGTATTTATTTGTTGGCAGCTAAGAAAGTTCTTCGATCACTGTATGAAAAACGCAAATTGGTACTGCGACTTCCATTTCTTATGTTCTCTACAAAGACGTTATGGATTACAACTACACTTATTTAAAAGTCACTTATGTAAATAGATTTTTTGTTTACACTTGATTTGAAAAGATTATGTAGGTAGGTCTGTTCGTAATCACGATAAACACTAGGACGAAATATAAAATAGCAGTGGCGGTTTAAGATCAATACCAATAAAAGGTCCTTTTTAGATAATTGTGTGCTGTTTTATAATAAAGTTCCCAAACATATTACAATGCTCACAGAAGGATATTCAAGTTGCACGTGAAAAACAATTTGATTAAGATATCTTACTTCACAGTTTGTGATTACTTGAACGACAAAAATGCTTGGACAATTTCGCATCTGCGGAACTATCGCCTGTCACCTTTTGGTGTTAAACAAATATTGTAATAATTGTATTATATATTGTATGTAACAAATTGTTAAAAGAATTTTAATATTGTTAAGTTTGCAATGACGCCTGCTAGGCGAATTACATTACAAAATTACAAATTTACGAGAGAAAAAATTATAGTCATGTGCGGGATTCGAACCCGCGTCCATCCACCCCTTTAGCCGGGGTATGCTCTAACCAATTGAGCTAACATGACACAATGACTCATAACTGTAATTCTTGCTCTCTTTCTTCATGCAACCATCGTATTGGGATGGAGCGACACCTATAGTTCAACTTGCGTTGTACAGCAGGCGTCATTGCAAACTTAACAATATTAAAATTTTAAAGTTGTGTCATCATTTACAAGTTTAAAACCAATTGCAAAATTGGTCTTGTTTGTAGTACAACGCAAGTTGAACTATAGGTGTCGCTCCATCCCAATACGATGGTTGCATGAAGAAAGAGAGCAAGAATTACAGTTATGAGTCATTGTGTCATGTTAGCTCAATTGGTTAGAGCATACCCCGGCTAAAGGGGTGGATGGACGCGGGTTCGAATCCCGCACATGACTATAATTTTTTCTCTCGTAAATTTGTAATTTTGTAATTGTTAAAAGAATGGCGCCGAGTTTCTTACCCGTTCATCTCGCAGTGGTTCTATAATTTTTTTTGCTGAACGTGGCAGTATATAATGTAGAATATTTCAATTTCAAAATTTGTAATTGACCTTTATAAGAGCGTCGTAGACGCCTAAATTGAGTAAATGAATTTGAATTTGATTTACGGACGAATTTATGGCGCGTATCGCTTCTACACGAGCATTCTCAGAAGGTCTTGAGTGTCTTGACTCTGCGAGCGCAAGATCGAGGATAAGATTCTTTGAGGTAGAATTATCACTAAATTTATTTTTTTATACGTTATAAATTAAAATATTTCCTATTATTAAGGACAGTTTAAGGAAATCCAATCAGAAAATTGACTTTAAAACCAATTATGAAATTCTCTAGATAGTTTGATAGATAATTGATATGTGAAATAACTTCAACAGTTTTTTTTTTGGTAATAAATCACAATATGAATCTGTAAGGTGAAGTTATTAGTCTCAAAAAGGTAAATTATGAACATGTTTATAGAAAGATAAAACAGATACAGATAAAAATAAAATATGTAATATTCTAAAAGATATGACAAACAGTACGCCTGATAAAACACGACCATATATTTCTCTTGATAGACAAAAATCGTGAATACAGCTCAAAAAATCTAAATTTCGCTTTATTAGGTTTTTTGTCTATCAAGCAAGCGAGTAAACCGCATCAAATCAAATATTATTTCTCATCATTATGTTGCAACGATGTGGTACATTATCAACATAACAGTGGTTAATTAGTCGGATACAGTATTTGACGACACTACAATTAAAATTTTGGCGAACGATTTAAACTTTGCGTTGACACCTAGACAAATTCCCTATGAAAAGTTAATATGTAGTGTAGAAGAAGCCATCCTTTGCAAAAAGGTGCCACATGTGGATGCAGAGACTCTCAGGCAGGATGTTGCCGTAATTTTAGGGAAAGTTAAACTACCATAAAGTAACGTCACCATTGAGGAACGGTTGGCATTGTACAATATCCGCAAAAATTAAGAGATTCTAGTTTTAAGAGCCGATAAAGGTAATGCTACCGTAGTGATGAACTCTGTGGATTATGACTTTAAAGTAAGGAGTTTGCTTATTGGCACAAACGTTTACAAAGCCTTGTCATATAATCCGACATGCGACAGCCCGAGTTACGCGCCGCATAAGAGCCGTGATCAGGGACTATAAGAATCTTTTCACGGAGGAGACCTATGAACGCTTATATAAACCTAAGATTGTGCAGCCACCAAAGTTCTATGGTTTACCTACAGTTGCATAGAATTGATGTGCCACTGCGCCCTATTGTAAGTCAAATTGTTTCACCTACTTACGATCTTGCAAAGCATGTTGCGTCCATACTGCAGCCACTGGTAGGAAAAACGACTTCATACGTAAAAGATTCGCGCCAATTCATAGAGGTAATCAAGAACATTGCACTGGAACCAGGTGACATCATGGTGAGTTTTGAGGTGGAGTCACTCTTCACCAATGTTCCAGTTAAGAAGTGTCTCGAAGTAGTTAAGAAGAAGCTGAAGCAATACAACATCTCGGATAACTATAATATTGTCCATTTATAAAAATATAGGACGGACGCACGGAGCAGCAGGCTTGGAGATGAGGGCCGTTTTACTCAACTGGAATTGAAAATTATTTTTATTTATATCTGATAAGCTAGCCTTTGCGCACTAAATCAACTAGTAAGTGGTGATGTGGTCGATGATGTTGTACAGGCTAAACCAAACTTCGCTACGAGTGCTTCAATTCATTATTTTGACATGTTATCGATATATGTACTTTGTTATGGTCGTAACTAACTGTTTTTTTTTACTTTATCATACATTTTATATTTAAATAATTTGTTACCTTAATATTCTAATCTAATCTGACATTTTATAACTATTCTTTTAATAATAACAATGTATGTATTAATTATTCTGAAAGATAAGATAATATGTGTAATTTTCTAAATTATTAATTCCAAGCAGTTATTATCACATTTATCGCTGTAATATTTTTATTTGTGAACATAAGCAGTTTTGTTTTAAAATTGTATAAGCTTATTTAGGTTGGGCATACGATAAGCTGCAGTTATCATTATAAATGATGATTATTTGTCAATAAGCGTCAGGTATTTCGTTTGACCTGTCTTAGTCATAGATTTCGCATTTTTAATTTCAAATCAATAGTTAAGTAAGATATATGAAGTAATTGCATAATATGTTCCTGATAAAATTTTACGTTTTTTCTATGTGGTTGGGATATATTGGAAAGAACAGAGATTGAATAGGTACCACTGCCCTTGCGTTATTTTGGATAATTATAATTGTGATATCGCGTATCTTATAAATCAAATCTATCAAATAAAATCAATGATACATTTTTAAGAATACAGTCTTATATGTAGGTGTAAGTTCTGTGTATTCTGCCTGCTTACAGACGTGCAAATTTTATTAAATATATGAATGTCGCTTAATTATTATTACTAATGAAGTCTCTCAAGGTATAGAAACATTTAGATAAAAGCCAATCACATAGTCGAATTTTGAAGAAATTACCATTGAACTACATATTTTATTTCATTAGGAATCCTGTTAAATACTTAAATACATTTATTGAAAACTTTTTTTTGTTGATAACTATAAGACAAGGAGGTTGATATAATAGATCAGTAAATTTTATTCTCATTTATTATTTGTCGTGAAAGATATCGTTTCGCAGTTGGAAATATTCTGCATGATTTTTTACAAAGAGACATTACGCATGTATGTAAACAGATGTAACATGCTTTGAAGAGTGGTCACAACTAGCCAGAAACCAAGCGTTAATGTTGCACGAATGCAACTCTTCAGCTTTTTTCCACTATAACTTTTAAGCGGCTCAACCGATTTTAATGCCTAATATATCATAAGATTCATCTTGATAGCCCAGGTGACACTAGGTAAATAATAAATCAAAAAAAAAATTGCCGGAGATTGCCAGCTCCCATTCTTAGGAAAGTGAGAAAAAGTCGTTCAGAGTACGATAGCCATCGTCTGCATAGCAATGAATGTTAACTAGTGGTAAAATATCATTGTTATGCAAGAGAAACAGTTTGGGTGATAATACGGACCCTGTGGCACCCCGGCATTGACGTGAAACGAGCGCGACTTACTATCGCCACAGCGGCGAGAGAAGTGCCATACTTCACCGTGCCAGATTTACGCAAATACCCGAAAATTACTACAACAAATAAAAAATGGAAATTCGTGTTTTTTCTGGCTTAAAGCAATGGTGAATGTGGCATGCATCTGGCCAAAAATAACAACTATGCAGCTTTGCCAAATACCTATTTCAAAAACCCAATAACTTGTCCAACCCAGGGGTGGATTCCAATGCACACAGCAACGAGAACCCTGTAATATTGATTGAGATATGATTTCACTTTATACTGTATCTACTAATTTAAAGTTTATCTACTAAGTACTTTCTCAGTCAAATGATAATTAACATTCCTTGATAGTAAAACCAATGATATTATATCATTATTTATAATATGCATATCAAAATATGAACGAATCGAAAAAAAAATTTCTCTAAATATTTCCAACTCTACTCTAATCAACAGAATATAAGGTAAGAAACACCTAAATTCAATTATGCACTTAAATCCCTCTCTGGACTCAGTAGTCTACATTAGAATGAAAACTCGGAAACTTGAAGAGTACACATAACAGAAGGGAATCATATAATAACATTAACAAACATATTTAATTTCATACGTTAAATAAGTACCAAGTGTTCAAAATCGGTAAAATTTTGCACGCAAAACAATTTATCCAAATAATAATTATGGTTGTATATGCAACTGTCATATAATAGAGGGTATTAAAACATGAGTGTAGCTTTACACTCATGTTTTAATTAATTACACGAGTGTTTTAATACCTAATTATATGCAGTTGCAAACACTACTTTATTTAATCGCATGGCTATAGGTAGCTACATTCAACAAATGCAATATAAAAACCAGCGCGTAACGCGCGCACTAAAAAGCATTATTCTCCTAACAAAACAATACTTTAAAACATTTTTTTTAATTATTAAAGTACAATGTGTCCCGACCAAGGAGATTTCAATTCAATTTAAGTGCATATAATCTGTGGTGAGCGCGCTGCGCGTGCAAAGCGCTGGTTTTTATATTGCATTTTATTTAATGTAACTACCTATAGCCATGAGATTAAATAAAGTAGTGTATGCAACTGCATATAATTAGGTATTAAAACACTCGTGTAGGTAATCTTATTTTGAAACTACACTCATGTTTTAATACCCTCTATTATATGACAGTTGCATAAAGTACTATTTTTAAGTTTCTTAAAGAAGTATGTAAATAAAAAATGCCAATAAAAGTCTGTATTTCATTTCATGATTAGAATATTACCGAATGAGATTATATAAATAATTTTAAGAAATACTGGCAAACCCAAAAGCATAGATAATAGTGTCAAGAGAGAGAAGCAAGTTACATGTATCTATACATGTAGCTTTCTTCGTAGTTGAACACCGGCGGTGTAAGATACAATAAGTTCTATTCAGTATCGTTTCATGAGTCGTAATAACAAAATAATTTCATATTTTCAAGCCTAGTAAGTCAGTAGTATACATTAAATATGTCGTAAGTATAGCTATGAAATAAGCTTCTATTCACGACAAAAGAAAATAAAATTCACCCGCCTATCGTATCAACCTCCTTGTCATAAAGTTATATAAAAAAATGTTTACAATAATTGTATTTAAGTGTAGAACAGGATTCCTTATGATATAAAAAAAATAGTCATTTATTCAAAATTCGATTGTAAGATTGGCTTTTATCTAAGTAAATGTTTTTATAGCCTAAGAGAATTCATTAATAATAATAATTACATAACTGACATTAATATATATTTCAACACACTTACTCGTAACGGCATTATAAATGCAACCAATCTATTACACACGCGTCCTTTTTTTCTACTTTACCGCACTTGCGTTTAATAAAGAAAACTTTTCCACACTTTTCACCAAGGAGATTGTAAAAAATCAAACCAAATAGTTTTTTACCTACTGAAGAAAGACTTTAGAAGATTAAGTGAGTTTATAAACCTTCTTATTCACATTAGTATTGCAATAAAAAAGATATATGTATAGTATACTCCGATTCATTTTGTATTGTATCTAGTAGTAGGTATATATCAACAACTTAAATATGGAAAAATTAAGGTGGTTCGGTGTTTTCGTCAGTGCCACATTTACTAGCAAAATCAGCGCGCCATAGAACAATTTTTTTTTTTCAAAATTTTCGTATTTGTTCCTCGCAAGTGTGTTGAAAAACGGTGTATGACACGCGTGTGGGATGTTAATCATTACTCACTTGGCTCCCTCATCACGCTCGCCTACGTCTCGCGCGCTATATCGCCTCGCTTGTAATGATCATAATACATATATCATAATATACTATAGTAAAATTTGCACGTAGACAGAATGCACAGAACTTACACCTATATATAAGACCTTTTATGACTATTTTCTAGCAAATAAACCATTGTTTTGATTACTTTATTTGTAACACACACTTTGTACAATCTCTGGTTTGATAATCTGGGGTAAGAAAACACATTGTGAGTTTTACTGCACAGAAGAATTTTATTGTAACAAACTAATACTAAAAGAATATTTTTTATTTAGGTGACAAAATAATACAGTTATCAACTTTAATAAAAAGATAGAGAAAGTGGATTAACTCATTTGACACATATTTTAAGAATGCAGGAATCTTCAAAGTACCTACACCCTTCTAAACGTCCGTATAACATATATAAGGTGTCCTTATGTAATATTATCAACGCATGATACGATGTTTACGAAAATTATCTGTTAAATGCTACATACGTAGCCATCAATCATGCAAGTAAACCGTATCTTAAAATAATATGATAAATTATTTGATAAAAAGATAAATACCTAAAAAATTGTACTTATCTATAAAGTCATCACTAAAATAACACACTAAGGTACACTACCACTAAGTAGTTAGTCCTAGGTATATTTTTTCTATATAAGATGGCTAATAAACGGTGCAAGTATTTTGTTATCTTAGGTTACAATATATTATATTCTGAGATACCAAATATACGAGGTGCAAGGAATTATCAGGAGATGCCCGGCTACACCCTCTAAAACGACGACGAGAATTTCGACTTTTGCTTTCGTGCGTTTGAGGAATCAAGACCTGATGATGCACCGTGTTGAATCGACACGCGTTGAAAATTCTTCCGGTCAGAAGTCCTTATCATCGGATATAAATACCCGTACCAAATTTCAGCTCTATCGAATTCAGAAGTCACAAAAAACATTTTCAAAATGCGTACCATAGAAATAAGCTTTCACCTCCCTAGTACGAAAAGGACGGTTTCGGTGTTCAAAAACTCGTAGCAAAATCGGACTTTGTTCCGAACATAAGGAAAAGTAAATCCTGGATTCAATATTGTAACTTTTAACTCCAGGAATTTTACTTTATAATTAGTATCTATTGATTATTTTTAAATAACTAATGTCTGAAAATAAAACTAAATTTATTGCTTAAGGGCTTTAGCAGCTTCCGCGAAAACAAAAATCAAACAAACCTACGTTAAAATAAGGATCATATCAGCGTGCACCCCAACGAACGACCCAATACTTACATTACGAAACACAAGAAATAAAGGATTATAAAACAGTTGTCAAGACAGTATTTATATTTTTAAATCTCTTATCTTTGGTGTATCAACTAAAAGCATTTGTTGTTATCACGATATTGCGGTCTTCAAAGACACAAAATAGGCGTTAGAAAAATTTTTCTTAATCGTAATGTAGCAAATGTAATTAAATTCAGTTCAATTGCAATTAATCACGATGAATTATTCTTAAACATATATTTTATAGTCTTGATAGAATATATACATTTTTCAGTATATTGAGTTAAAAATACTGATTTGGCAACTCTTAACCCCTTAATACCTGCAGTGTGTTTCTAACCTGTTACGTGATATACTTCCTTACCGGTAATGGCTCAAACAATTCCAGGTCAACGTTTGTCCGTGTTGCTCTTAAGGTACGGGTGCATGGTGAACAGTTGTATGTTTCACACGAGAGTAATTTAGTTCTTATGAATTTAAATCCCTCTCTGTGCTCAGTACTCTATATTGTAAGCATCACTCGCCACGCTCATGATTCAATCCAGCTTACTTCATTTATATCTGCCTTACCAAACTGGTATATATTGTATATATTATCATGTCCACCGATACTAAACAAAGCTCACTGTCTTTTAGTTACAAAATAAGAGTTATTAAAATCCTTTAAGCTGAAAGGAAGCTTTAAAGGTTTATTTTTAAAATATCTTCACCGTATGAGACCCGCAACTATTAACATTTTTATTGCAAGCCATATTTTCTACGAAATATGGCTTGCATCTTTTCATTGTTATCAACAAAAATTAAGTGATTGGACCGCAAATAAAGATCGAAGTTCTTAATTTTAAACAATATACCTAAATACCAAAACAAAACCACAAAAGCCAAAAACAAAGACCGAGCATTTAGCCAACTTCTTAACTGGATGAATCGGGGTTAGCTTACCAATTGTCGACACCGTTCAAAGCTAAACACACAAAGAGTAAAAAGGGTTAAAAACGCCCAAGCCCAATTAATTAGAGACAATTAGCCGCCCTTCCTGAAGCAACAAAAGGTAGAAAAAGTCTCATTAATTACGGGGTAAAGGGGGTTGGTTGCCCCTCTTTGTTTTGAGGCCCATTTGAGGGAGAAGTTGCGGGTTCAATGTTTGCTCGATGGAATTGAGTTTATGTTATGCCTTACGTGCTTCTTAAATTCAACCAACCCCCATTTTATTTCAGATAAAATGCTAGCCTTTGATTTAAGCTATGCCTTGGACCGCTATTTTTTTTGTCATGAAGAATGAACAACATCTCCGACCACATCATCACTTGCTATCAGGTAAGATAAACTATTGAAACGCTAAACTATCAGGCATAAAAAAAATATATTTTGGCTCTCAAGAACCGATGCCGGAACATGACCGAAACACACCGTAAGGTACGTACTTGGCAATAGATTTTATATTTGTGAAGGTGGTATGGCGGTATTCTTTGAAAACCCTTCCGGCTAGGTTACATTTATGACATCACGTCGCGTCGGCTTAGGAAGGAAATTATGCGGAATGGTCACAAGATATGTTGTTTTTTTTAATTCATTTAATGTTTTTATGTATAATACGTTAAAATTAATTACAGTTTTTTATATTGAAATGCAAACATTCCATTAGATTTTTTTCACTAAATACATGTATCTACATCTTTTTAAAATTGTAAATGTGATTTATTAGTTAATCACACAAAAACAATTAACACATTTCATATAAAGTACTTATATAATACCAACCTCCCCCTGCTGATCTTATACCTACTTACAAGTATCACGCTCCACCGGGAACTTCTTAATTAATCACTTCACTTGTACATATGCACTTAGTTATTTTCCACGTGAGTACTTCGTGGCCGTAATCGCAAGAAATTCAGCTCACAAATTATGATCCATATGGCCAGACAACTATCAGTGAGGATTAAAATATTCTTATCAACATAATCTACAAGCGAAAGGATAATGAGCATTGTTTTGCCTAATTGACAATGTAATTTTGATAAAATACCTATTTTGTAATTAAGTCATGTGACCAGTTCATCCAGCGTATAGCTTTCGGATATTAGAAATTGATAATATAAGACGAGAATGCTGCCTAAAGCTCCCTACATCAGCAAACTTATTACAAAAGTTAATTGCCGGTTTGGCGCCAACTCAAACCTTTCGGTCCGAGCCGATTCTTATTTAGCATCAGGCTACTGTAGGTTAGAATCCGATACAAAATGTTCTGTCACTTCACACATACACGATTCTGCCCGTATTGAAAGACCGGTAAGCAAACTACCGGCCGGCCGGGAAGCCGGTAAGCAAGAGGCGCCAGCTGCGTACAAACTTTGTACAAACGCACGGTTGCTAACGGACTGTATCCTGCAATATCCATTGCAGGATACAGTCCGTTCGCAACCCGATCCGGTTACCCCGCCCTGTGACTTTGCGGATTGCGATCATTCTTGCTTAGTGTGTCTCGATTAATACCTACTAAAATCTTGGACACACAAATTTATATATGTAAATGTGATCACATAAATGTGTACTAAGGAATTGGATTTATAAAATCATGTTCAGATTCTTATCTAATAAGGATAAGCATAGTACCGGAAAATATAAGCTCTCACTTATACGAAAATTATAAACTTTGGATATAAGGTTAAGTCAAAGCGCAGTCTGTCAGATACGCGAAATTTATAATAAATAATACCCATACGGACACGACTTTAAGGTTATAAATTGATAAATACGTAGGTAAGTTAATATTAAAGTTATCAGGCGTATTTATCAATTAGGTTACTCGTTTAATTTCATTCATAAAATATAACATGTATTTATTTATTACAAATGTATCTCTTAAAATAAGCGCAGTTGACTACGGAAGGACTAAGTGGCACCATCGTGGCGTCATTTGGCGCATCATGTAACGCCAAGATGGCCGCCACATGAGGATTGCAAAAACCAGCTATAGAGTGAAATCAGTGATTTTCAACAATGAAATTCAAATGCTAACTAGCATTGACACTTGACAGTGAAGACCGCAATCAGTGTACATCATGATGATGGAAGATGACATCAGCATCTGGAGCTGTATACCTGAAGACGACATACGTGATACGTTATGGCACACGCGCCAAAGTGAAATGGAATATGATCAGAGAGGAACAGAGTGAGATTGAGCAGAGAGTGTTCTGCAAGGCGAGGACTGGAATGGCTATAGGGGGTGGACGGAGGCCATTTTGGGGGTCACCCCCTATAAATTGTGTGTTGAGGAATATACCAAGTGTTCAAGTTATATTGCTGGAGGTTTTATTTTAAATGACCTCGATCGATAATACAATTGACTTAGATTTGAAAAAATAACAACTTCGTTTAGAAGGAGAAGCGAGTTTGAATATCGAAAAACCCTAAAAAATTAATTAAACATGTGATTTTTGGTACTAGAATGTACTGTTATTTTTTTTCTATAGAATGTGTTTTCTTTAAATTATGTTTCAAAATTTTACTGAAGGAATATTCATTCATATCATTGGTAGAATACATCATAATACAGAATACAGGTTGATAACGAATATAATAAACGTCATAATTTTACTATTTGCTAAGACATAATAATCTTCATAAGGTAATGACCTAAAAGTTAAAACAGTATGAAGTCCAGTAAGTTCCATGTTTGACATGAGCAAGTTTTGGCCTACGAAGCCACGGAGCTACTGATGCCCCGTGTATGTTGGCTTGTTGCTCAAAGCAGTCAACATTCCGGCATTTTGATTGGCATTGATGCTGCTACTTTTATTTGATAATGGAAGCGGTACCAAATACATCGTCAAAGAGAAAAGGACCAATAAGACTTTCAAACGTAAAAATATCATGAAGCACAGAGAAGATTTTCATCGGCGATGAAACAATTTCAGAGAAGCTTATATTTAATACGTAATAATACGGAATAATCACAGACAAACTTAGTACCTAGTTATGCATCCCCCTCGCCCTTCAGCCTTAGACTAGAGGGGGCTTATTCAGCAAACATCGATGCATTTCTTGCGAATGCTGAGTAAGACTTCTGCTAAGACCACCATGTCTATCTAAGTTAACATTAAGCCTTTTGTTCATTTTATTAATTCATTATTATTAAAGCCTCAGTATCGGCAACACGTATTTTTAATCTTAGTTTTTAAAAAACCTTTAGAGTGCTCCCCAAATTTGACTGGCGCAGCCGGATCGGATTTACTCGTTTATAGCTGTGCTAGTTTTCGCGAATTTCGGGTATCCAAATTTACTTGTTCGCGAATACGCTGCGCAGATCCAGAGTGAATCCTCGAACCAAACAAATTCGTCAACTACGGGACACGCAGTATGGGAGCGGTCGGTTGGTGAGTCAAACTTTTCGCCATCCTTTCCAAAAACCTCCCCTACTTTTTATTTGTTATGTTTGAGATAAGACTTTGCTCATTATAACGTATCTGGTGACTCAATATAAAATTCTATTCAGTGTGCCATTATAAGCGATAAGAATAAAAAATAGAGCTAAGAACTGTAGAGACAGTTTAGACGATTAATTATTTAAATTAAATAAAACAAAGGTTCAAGTAGAATCATAATTGCCGGTCTCTAAATTGATCAGGTATTGTAATTAAGTAATATAAACGTAATTTTAGCAATTAAAAATATATCAAGTTTTCATACATTTTTACAACTTTTACAAATTTTCTTAAAAGTGTTTTTCTTCGATTGACTGATTTTATGTGTGCTTGTTATATTGTTTTACTGTGTATTTTGTGTGTTAAATATTTTTGTGTCATTTTAATTGTGTGTACTATCTGACCTGCTCATTACTCTATTCGCAAAGATGTCTCAAGACGAAACTATTGTGCCGATCCCTCGCGAGATGTTAAGCCTTATTCCCATGTATGGAGGAGACAAGGGACAATTAAACCTCTTTATTAGAAAATGTGAATATGTAATAAGCAGGTATAGAGGTAATGATGCTCAGGATTTATATGTGTACCAATCTGTAACAAGTCGCCTTAATGATAAAGCTGCCTCTTTATTATCGGAACGTGAGGATGTTGTGACTTGGAGTGCCTTAAAAGTGTTATTAAAGCAACATTTTGGAGATCCGCGTAGTGAACAATGTATAAGTATCGAACTAGAATCCATGAAAATTAAACCCGGAGAAAATTATTTAGACTTTTGTAACCGCATACAAAGTGTTCGGTCATTGTTAATCTCGAAAGTTAATATGTTAGAAGGTGATGATTTGAAGCTCGCGAAAGCTTCTATATATAATAATACGTCTCTAAACGTGTTCTTATATAATTTACCTGAAGATATGGTGCGCATAGTGCGACTAAAATCGCCTGCAACTTTGGAAGCTGCTCTTAGTGTTGTTCTTGAGGAAGTAAACTTCCACGACCAATATAACATGAGGAAACGTATGCACGGTAGTAATAGTAGCAGTTTTGTACCAAAACCGTTTTCAACACAAAATCCCGGCATTGGTTTCAAATTCGGTGCGAATTCGCAACCGACAGGCTTTAAGTTTCCGGCCCCGTTTCCAAACAATGAAACGCAGAAATTTAATTTCGGAAATCAACCTGCACAGTTAAATATGCCTCAAGGTCAGCCGCAATATTTCGGCAGCCGCCCTCAGCTCGGGTACCGTCCGATGCCATTCGGTTACCGCCCACCTCAGTTCGGTTACCGACCACCTCAATTCGGATATCGTCCACCACTATTAGGATACAGACCACAGTTGGGTTATCGCCCGCAGTTCGGTAATAATCAACCACAGCAATCAGGTTTTAAACCAAATCTTAATGCAGGGATGACACCCCAACAATTCGGGTACAAACCGCCCCAAGTTCAACCGCCACGTTTTCAAGCTTCCGACGTGACTATGAGAACGATCCCTCAAACGCCACGCGAAGGTTTTAAACTAAACGAGCTAATTGAACATGACGACGAACAGTACTACGACAACTATGACCATGACTTAGAATATGACATGTACGGACAATATAGTTACACTGACGTCACTGACTATGAGCAGTATAACAATGATACGTCTTATGAGACCTCACAGACTGACTGTATACCTCATGAACAGACGGCTGAAAATTTTCCCATACCGGCCTCTATAAAAGACAAGAAACCATAGAGTTGAATTGTGATCCCACACTTAAATTACCTCACATTTACATACCGGAAATAGATGCGAAAATGATGATTGACACAGGCAGCACTAGATCATTCCTAAGCCCTCAAAAGGCATACCGATTCTTTTGTAACAACATTAAACATGAACCCTTTCAAGTAGTCAGCACCCACGCATCTAGTAGACATAGTGAAGTTATTGAAATTCCTCTTCTACCAATATTCCATAGTAACGATTACCACAAATTTTATTTGTATAACGTTGACTCTCGCTATGACGGTTTAATTGGAAATGATTTGTTAAAGCAATTGGAAGCAGTAATTGATCTTAAACAATTGGTCTTAAAAACCAAAACCACATCCATTCCAATTATAAATAAAAATTTGGACTATGAAATTGAACTTGAACCGAGAACTGAACACCGAGTTAGACTACCTACAGACCAACATTCAGGATTAGCTATAATTGACTATAGAGAATTTGGCCCCGGTGTACGTATGCCGAGTGCACTCGTAAACTGTAATAATGGATATGCTACTACAGTTATTCAAAACGCTTCTGAGGAAAGAGTTACCCTCTCAGTAAAGCAACCATTGCAAGTGACAAATCACTCAAGTACCGAAAGCGACCTTAATTTTAACACAAATATGACGGACATACAGACTGGCAGATTACTGATTGAAAATTTAAATAAACTCAGATTGGACCATACTAATGACGAAGAACGCGAAAAAATTTATAGATTATGTAGAGAATACAAAGACATATTTTATTGCGACCAGACACCTTTGACATTTACCAACCAGGTTAAACATAGAATACGAACTAAAAATGAAGACCCAATTTATGTGAAACCTTACCGACAGGCTCCTACACAAGCAGACGAAATAAATAGACAAGTACAGAAAATGTTACAAGACAATATAGTACAGGAATCCCATTCTCCGTGGAATGCTCCAGTGCACCTAGTACCAAAAAAAACTGATGCATCTGGGGAACAAAAGTTCCGAATGGTCATTGACTATAGACGCCTGAACGATATTACAGTTGACGATAAGTATCCCTTACCAAATATAAATGACCTGTTCGACAAGCTAGGTAAAAGCGTATATTTTAGTACCATTGACCTTGCTAGTGGGTACCACCAAATTGAGGTAGAGGAACAGGACAGACAGAAAACCGCTTTTAGCGCTAACGGACATTTTGAATTTTTAAGGATGCCTTTTGGTCTAAAAACGGCTCCGGCTACTTTCCAGCGTACCATGGACAATGTTCTTCGAGGCCTGCAGGGTCTCCACTGTATGGTATATCTTGATGACGTAATAATTTTCTCGTCCAGCCTTGATGAGCACATCCAAAAACTACGATTAGTTTTTGACCGACTCAGACAAACAAACCTTAAGGTGCAGCTTGACAAATCAGAATTCCTACAAAAGGAAGTATTATATCTCGGACACATCATAACGAAAGACGGACTAAAACCTAATGACGACAAAATTAAAGCCGTAATGAACTTTCCCCTACCAAAAACCACGACAGAAATTAAAAGCTTTTTAGGACTCGTTGGCTATTACAGACGCTTCATACCTGACTTTGCAAAACTGACGCAACCATTGACCGCATGCTTGAAAAAACGCAACAAAATTATAATCGACCAAAAGTATATTGGCGCATTCAACAAATGTAAAGAGCTCTTGACTCATGCACCACTTTTACAGTATCCTGACTATGACAAACCGTTTATTCTGACAACAGACGCATCGAATGTAGCATTGGGAGCGGTCCTCTCTCAAGGACAGGTTGGTAGTGATAAGCCGGTTGCTTACGCGAGTCGTACCTTGAGTGATACAGAGACACGGTATAGCACCATAGAGCGAGAGCTTCTCGCTATTATCTGGGCTACAAAACATTTTCGACCATACCTATATGGCCGAAAGTTCTATATATACACCGATCACCGTCCTTTAGCTTGGCTAAATTCTCTTAAAGACCTGAACAGTAAACTCACGCGTTGGCGACTACGATTACAAGACTTTGACTTTGAGATCATTTACAAGAACGGCAAACAGAATACTAACGCTGACGCCCTTAGTAGAATTAAGATTAACGCCTTAGACTCTGACGATGACGGGAACTCAATGGCGGTAAACCTAGACAAAAAGGAACGTAAATTACAGTCCGAAATGGATGACGTTGTTCAACGAATCGTAAGACTATCAACTGACAAACCTGAACGTCGCGACTCATCGACTATTACTATATCAGATTCAGAGAGGACACTGTCCACTAGCCCAGTTAGTATATCAGATTCATCAGATGCTACTGTAACTCTTTCTGAACTCGTAACAAAACGACCACTCCGAGAATTAGAACTTCCGGTAATCCCATCACCTCCTGGAAGTATTCAATCACAAACCGTTCATTCTGCCGCTGATCTAGAATCAAAAGGAATACCCATTTTACACGAGGCTATTGACAACAAACCAAACCAAATTTTAGTATTCTCATGGTTAAAAAATGAACTACATGTTAAGGATCTTTCGCACGAAAAGCACAAAATTTTAGAAGTTTTCTTACCAACAAATAACCCAGAACTGGTCAAAAACTTTCTCAAAGAATATATCAGGCCCAAAATAAAATATTTTATTTATTTCGAGGAAGACGAACATCGCCGTCAGTTTAGTAACATAGTTATAGGCTTATTTAAGAAAGATATGATCAATCTGCATGAGTGTACAGAACGTGTAGTGTATGTTGGGGAAGAAGCAGAACAGAAAGCGATTGTTTTAAAATATCACGATGGCAAGACATGCCATCGTGGCATTAAAGAAACATTAGTCAGGCTCAGAAGGAATTACTGCTGGAACAAAATGGAGGAGATGGTTACGGCAATAATTAATTCTTGCGTAGCTTGCAGCAAAATGAAATACGACAGAAAACCTATAAAACCGGTAATGCAATTAACGCAAACACAGGACGCTCCATTTCAGGAATTGTTCATTGATCTGTTTTCAATAGAAGGAAAATACTACTTAACTCTTATTGACGCATTCAGTAAGTTAGGCCAAGCTATTGAAATACCTAACAAGTCGACACCAGAAGTTGTAAGAGCCCTGGTGAAGTATTTCTCTTTCTATGGAATCCCTAAAAAGATAAGTTCGGATCCGGGAATGGAATTCAATAACGAGTTAATGAAGGAATTCCTTAGCCTCCACAAAGTAGAACGCCACATAGGTACAATAAATAACCCTAACTCCATGGGGCTTATAGAGCGTTTTCACTCTACACTTATAGAAATATACAGACTAGCCAAATACCAACAAAAGTGCACAGATGCCGCTTCAATCATGACTTACTCAGTCATGGCATATAACCATACTATACACTCCACCACAGGACTCACCCCGTTCGAAGTAGTTTTCGGTCATACAGATACAGATAATCCGTTCAACGTAGAGTTCGAAAAATCATATATACAACAACTAGTTAAAGATCATGAGAAACGAACTAAATTTTTGTATACACATCTAGCAGAAAGGTTAGCAGCTAGTAAAGAAAAGATAAGGCAGAAACAAGGTGGTGAGACTGATATTGAACTTTTACCGGGAAAGACCGTTTTCGTGAAAGACATTAACAAGCGAAAGAGTAAGGACAAGGCTAGATATAAGAAAGCTAAAGTTTTGAATGTAGTTGAAAGGAACGTAGTCCCCATTAAGGTAGACTGTGAGAAAAGAGATACTAAAGCTCCTATTAAAAATATAAAACGCCCTCCACAGGTGGTGTACTCTGACGCTGGTGACGTCGACAGTCGCCCTTCATCTTCAATTACTTGAGAGTAATCCGGGAGTACTGCCGGTAAAAGAAGGACAAGCATATGTGCAAATAGATAATTGGACAATTATTAAAACTATAAATTTAGATAACATATACATAGATTTACATTTTGTCATATCGCAATTCACAGAGTTTAAAAATTTGATAGCTTTAAACAAAACGTTCCCTCATGCATTTATTGGAATATTAATGCACGCAGAGCATCTACGCGACATGACTATAGATAAATACCACCAATTAATTCCACAGCGATTTAAGAGAGGCATTCTTAACCCATTAGGCTCTCTTATAAAAATTGTGACGGGAAATCTCGATCACGATGACGCTCTTAAATATGATAAAATAACTTCCGAAATAATTCATGACCAAGTTTTTATTTCAAAGAAAGTAACAGTAGTCTCCAAAATGTTAGACAGCTTTATAAACACTACTGAGTTAATGTATCAGAATTCACTTATTCTTGATAAACGCCTTCAGAAGTTGGAAACATCATTGCAAGAGACAATAGCTAAAGAAAATAATGTAGCCGTGTCTTCTTATATTCTAGGATTGTATAGTTTATTTATAAGTAACTTTCGTACAATATTTACTAAGTTAAGCGAAGTAGAGACTGCATTAGCACTAAGCAAAAGTTCTATTTTACACCAGTCTATTGTAAACTCTACCGAATTATTAAACCATTTAAAATTGATAAATACCGTTGGCAATTTGGTATATGAACCTAATGAGTCTAATTTAGTCAGAATTGAAGAAACTATTTCTGTAAAGTCATACATTAAGAAAAACCAGATTACGTTTATAATGGAGGTTCCATTAACTGATAATTGTACTTACAACTATTATAAAATGTATTCCTTACCTGTTTTCCATGAACCTGTAAACCAAACCTTAGCTATATTTCCTAAATATCCTTACCTATTGGCGAAAGGAACGACGTACTTGCCTATCGCAACTCCGTGCCGCCCACTCGCCGCTGGAGACCTATTTCTATGCAATGACGACAACAAAGCCCTAAGTATCGGGCCTACTTGCGAAGAACAACTCTTGAAATTTGAAAGTAACCTTACATGCTGCAGACAATATCCTATTTTTATAGAAGACATAAAAGTTCAGAAAATTAACGATGTAAATTGGATACTATTCACAAAATTGAAAACGACGCTTACCTAACGGTGTGCCGATGAAATATTTAAATACCCCGTTTATGGAACATACGTCATGACCCTCGACGAGCCCTGTGACATCGAGATTAATGGCCTTAAAATACGTCATCATCATGTCTATACGGAAATGGATGTCTCGACGCCGCTGCCCATAGTCAACTTACCACCGCTTCCTACGAACGCGAGTTTATCCAGTGCACGCGCACTTAATATGCACGAGATTAATTTAGATGAAGTGAAATACTTGTCCTTTGTGTTAAAAAACAGTGAAATATTCGATAGTGCTATAAACAGAGAAACAGACTCTAGCATCAGTGCTCTAGTTTACGTCGCGTTAGGCCTCGTAATATTAAGTTTTTGTATAATTGTTGTGTATGCTTTTCATTTAAAAATTATTAAATTTTTACGAAATTATCGGAAAAGTCCTAAAATCGAACATTCCGATAATTTCTCTCTTGGGGAGGGAGAAGTTATGCATCCCCCTCGCCCTTCAGCCTTAGACTAGAGGGGGCTTATTCAGCAAACATCGATGCATTTCTTGCGAATGCTGAGTAAGACTTCTGCTAAGACCACCATGTCTATCTAAGTTAACATTAAGCCTTTTGTTCATTTTATTAATTCATTATTATTAAAGCCTCAGTATCGGCAACACGTATTTTTAATCTTAGTTTTTAAAAAACCTTTAGAGTGCTCCCCAAATTTGACTACCTACCAATGTATGTATACCTTCCTTCTCAATCGTCACCTGACACCATAATATTGAATTATTATTCAAATTCGCAGTCAAAATTGATATAGGTACATGCAAAATTTCAGAACTTAGCCGAAAATCAATTATCAATATTGATCCGAAAAGGCAAACATTCTTATAATGCAAACAAAACCCGGTTAAATTAAGTATCCACCAAAAATATTTCTTTATATTATAGCAAAATTCCGCCTTTTACTAGGAAATAAAGTCGCTTTATTATAGAAAGAAACGCGTCGTTTTTAAATAATTTCCACATCGTGCTTATAACCTTATCAATTATTATAGTGGTACGAGTACTTTGCGAACAGAAATCTGTTGAGATAACGATAATGGTATGGGACACTCAGTTATCAATATCCATGGGTTAGCCAATCCCAACACCGCACAGGGCCAGCTGCAGGAAGGGGGCTGATGGAGTTGAAATCCTCAAAATATATCTACTAATTTAAGTAGATACAAAACACATATGTAAAATCATTACGGCGGCACAATCTTATAATACCATAATGAGGTCATATACGAAACGATAATGTTGTTTTTTTTTCTAAATAGCGTAATGTCATCGAACTTTATTATCTGGGGCCTTATTGTGTAACTTTTTTACCGGGGGTTTGACTTTATTAACAAAATACCTTGAAATTTATACAAGTTATGTTATTTAAATTACCAATTAGCAGAACTAGCCTAGGTTAAAGTGTTTTGTTAATTATGTTCCCACAATACGGTATTGTATGCTGTAATTGTTGTAAGTTATGTTTCATGTGCAACCTACTATTTTGATGTTTGAACCTACGACAGTTTTAAATGTGCAATTGTTATCGCTGGAATAGAGTTGGATATGCTCGTTTGTAAGTACCTTTTCATTAAAGCAACATTAATATATTTTACTGATTATCTTCCAGGTAATAGACAGTAGATTGGATTAAATCAATACACACCTATAGATTATTTTACCAATACCACTTCATAAAGATAATGTTTGTTAACGTTAGTACGCACTTATATAAATTTTAACATTTTTAATAGAATAACTTATTTGTAAGACATATAAGACATTGTATACATACAATTACAAAAGCACTCAGGATGGTATAAATAAATTTTATTGGCACAACCATGTCCTTGCCTTATTTGGCGAACAGACATCTGGTTAGAATTTACAGTACTCAATATTAAACATTATGTCATTCATATCATAGTTACATTTTTATACAATTATAAACGTCACATTATTTATCAATTATATTTGATGTCAAATTTATATATATTTTTTTATGTCTGTTAACCTAATAACATTTTTTCATATTTCTTTATTATACACAAAATACGCCCACTTTACTGCTGCGACTACGTTTTTATGTGTATTGCCTACCCTAACCTTTTCTATTAAATTATTTGTATTAATTTTTATGACAAACTTATTAACAAATATGTATTATGCACCCGGAAGAGACTAGCCACCCACAACACAGGGAATCCTAGTGTGGGGGCTAGTGTGATTAAGATAGTAAGCACCACTTGATAATTATATGTACTTACTCAAACTACTAAATCTAATTAATACAAAGATATATAAAACTTGTTTTTAAATTATAAGTTAATATCTAAAATAGTGTAAGTTGGCACCTATCTATTTATAAATCTAAGTTAACTATTATCTTACCAATCTGTGTAAAGTTTTTTGATCAATAAATATTATTATTATTATTACAATACTACATCTACTACAATGAAAGCATTTATTAATGTTGGCAGCATTGCCCCGTTGAATTGCAATGCTTATTCGCTGAGCCATGTATAGAACAAACGCTCTGATGAGTTTTGGAAGATACGATGAGCTCTCGGTCCCCACGGACCATACGTCTCTACACCAAAACGGCTCAAATATGTACCTAACCATTATCGAGGTTAGCATACTTGCGCCGCTTGAGTAACTATTGGTAATAGTGATCAACTTAAGTGAGTAACTGAGTAGTAGCAAATTTCGACGGTGGTGTGCAACAAGCCGCTCGCCAGAGCCAATGGGCGGAGCCCATTGTTTCCAACTGTGGCACAGCTTTAACTCTGCATTATTTTGTGATTTTCATCTGAAAACAATGCCTATTATAAAGTTCTTATTTGACAATAATTAAAAATTTCAAATAGAACTGTAAACGCAATTTGGTGCGTCAAAGTCCATACTATTTAGAGATATTTCGTACAATTGTACATTGATCCCTATTTGCTCACAACTGTCACTATCAAAGTCATTTGCATACCTACTAATTAATAATATGTATTTGTTTTTAAAAATTATCTTGCAATTTATTTGTGCCTGTATATCAACAACCCAATTTATTAACATAATTCTTAATAATTATGCATTGATTAAAAATCGCGTTTCAGTGTATACGCACACAAATACCAGATTAGAGATTAAATATCTTTGAGCATAAAACCAGATAAAACTGCTGAATACCGCAGATAATTCTACTTACAATCTAAAATTGCACATGGTCTGATTATTCGTATATTAATGATTATTCAGTCATTTTATGATTACTTATGAATTATACGTGATCCACCTAAACGACCTAAGAATAAACCAAAGACTATAAACATAGTCGACTAACGATACGGCGCCCATTAGAAGTGTTTTTCAACTGTTAGCTACTGGCGGACCTAGGGATTTTTTATTCAGGTGCTTTGTATCGATATTCTGGATCGCAATAGAAATACACTGTATATATCGATCTTATTGATTGGATACGAGATTTGTTGTTGAATCTATCTAGTATCGTATTAAGTATTTTTTATATATAAAATGTCTTTCAAGTCATCAAAATTATTTTATCATAGAGACAATTTCGTTTTGTACATTGGCCAATCTATGAATAGTAGGTTATGTAAAATAATATTTTTGATAGCCGCTCTGGATTTAGGCGATTGCGGCTCTCTTTTAAAGTGCGGTTAAGATCTTCGGAGGACACAGACGTTCCTACTACTGACAAATAACTTAGCTACTTTAAATATTTTTTTTGGTGGGTCATATTGCAACTATTATATGTAACTTTTTTGCGATTCAAGAGAGCAAAACATATTACTCAAAAATGGAAATGATCTATCATCACATATAATCATGTCGAAATTTATAGTATGTTGAAATATAAGATGCAATAACAACTGGCTTAACAAAATCTACCGCTAGAGAAATATTTATATTATAGTAATATGGACCTTTGTAGTAGACCATACTTTGTAGTTAACTCCAACTCTTAACTCGTTTCTCCAACTTCACTCATCCGCTCTCTTCTCGTCCCAAATAGAATAAAACAAGAACATATTTAAACATGTTTTCTCTAACAGCGTATTGACTGTATTATATATACATATATGTTAATTGACGATTAACATATATGTATATACATATAATATGACAAAATAATGACAAATGAACATACTTTATGAAGTTTAGGCTTCGGTTTTATGGCTGTCTGCCTGTCTGATGCCAATTCTCCTTGGGATTGCTGTCGTTGGTATATAGTATTTAATCACCACGTTTCAGTTTACAGTGCGGAAGGTATTAAAACGCCCTGCTTTGACCCTAATATGCAAAAACAACCTGTTCACAATGACGTGAGTAGTGGCATGCAACTCATTTGGCGCTTAATTATTATCTATTTAATATATAAAAACAGGAATCAAAAACCCGTTTATGTTGAATGATAAATAAACACATGTTTCAATATTGGTTTTATAGACATTACCTCATCATATAATTTGTGGCTATACCCCATCACTAGTTCATGATTTAGTTGCGTCATCCGTTCGATCGACGAATCACACGCATTGACTTGATTGACGATGATTAGGTTTAAGTTTACTGACTACTATTTAAATATAATTTTTTTGGTTATATTATTTGTAAAATTGGTTATATCATTTTTAAACTGTTATGGATTTTATTTAGCATTAAAAATACCATAACTTTTACTTATATACCTACAGGTTTGTACGGAACCCTCGCGCCTCGCCTCGGTGCGCGAGTCCAACTCGTAGTTGGTCGGTTTTAACATAAACTCCTGCTACACTAAAAAGCTGCAATTTCGTTCGTAACATCAAATAATGTTTTTTGAGGATAATAACGCTAGTCAAGATTTACTTGACACCCCTTTGTGAAACAATTTATCTGACTTGTCACGTGGTACCAGTTATGTAACTTGTCTAAGTAAAACTAGTTATCTAACTGGTCAAGCTGAAGCTTGTCACGAACGTGTGTTATCTGAGCTATTCATGCTATTATACATTGTCTTCCTATTTTAGGCACCTGCTCATAGGTATTATGAAACTATCTTTTGATTTCGCTATCTAACTTGCCAAGTTGTTTTTACGCTGTGGTCATAGCTTGTATGGATGGCCGCTAGTGTCATTAACGTCGCATCTTCCGTCTTCGTCGCATCATACAACCGTTACCCCGGTGGTCGCCTCAGGATAGCAGTAGTTATAGTATGGAGTTAGGGCGTTTGCGAATACCTTCCTAGGTAACTTATCAATTTCAAGTAGAAATTCTGTCGCCATGAACCTAACGGTGTGTTTCTATACTGCCCCTGAGAACCAGATAGATATTATTACCGTGCCTTAGTATAACGGTCGTATGACCAGCTAATCTAATTCGAATTGAACATTTTAGTATATTATTTTAATGTTATACGATTTTGCCTATATTATGTATATAATATATTATACCTATGGAAGGGAGAGATATCTAAACATTCACGTTTTATCAGATATGTTTCAGTCTATTAAGTAAGACAGCGACCCCATTACTATTACATACCATTCGAGATTCCGTACTGCTAATGAAAATTTAATAGCATTCATCTACCCCACGGATCTAAAGAAGGACCTTACGATTCGGAAGCGACTCTTTGCGCCACTCAACCAACGAGGAAGACAACACTTTAATTATTTACAATAACATTGTAAATAATTAAATTCATAACTTTTAAGACATATGTTAAAAAAATAACAACAAAAAAGCCTTGAATATTTTATAACACACAATAAGGGTACATTTATTTCAACAGCTGTTAGTATGTATAAAAAGTATAGTATGATTTTTTTTTTTTTTTTTTTTTTTTTTTATGCTTGCTAGGTTAGCCTTTGACCACTATCTCACCTGATGGTAAGTGATGATGTGGTCGAGGATGTTGTTCAGACTAACCTAGAGTTACTGGCTCTCAAGGACAGCTGCCGGAACACACCGTTAGGTGCTTGGCGACAGATTTTCAACTTGAGGGTGGTAGCTAGCCAGGCGGGCATTTGCAAAGTGCCCTACCACCATGCTGTAACGACTGCTCTCCTAAGACAACAACCGGGACCGACGGCTTAACGTGCCCTCCGAAGCACGGAAGCGCTCAGTAGTAATGTCACCAGCGGTCACCCATCCAAGTCATGACCGCGGCGGACGTTGCTTAACTTTGCTGATCGAATCAGAATGGCTATGCAAACTTAGCTACGAGCGCTTCAAAAAAATTGCTAGACAAGTCCACACATTATACAATACTATGATTTATCAATACCTAACCTTTTCATTTTAATCGCGATATTTTATCATTTTATACACAATAATCTTTTGTTCGCTATTTTTAGGTGTTCCGTAATAATATAAGAAAATAAATTTACTTTTGCCTAATTAATATAAACTGCTTATGATGTAACACTCCCACTGCTTATACTGTAAGCTTTTCGTGGGATCTAAACTATATAAAATCCTATTGAATGCGAGCTATTCTCATTCAATCCGAAGGCGGTATATAAATCACTCAGATTTTTTTTTATAAAACGTAAATAAATATTTCAAAAATTCAAAACCCCTACTGCTAAGAATACAATTTAAGAGTAATTTACAAAAAATCGGCTAAGTGCGAGTCGGACTCGCGCACGAAGGGTTCCGTACCATTAGCTATACAACATTAGACTTCATATTTTAACCTTTTTTTGTTTTAACGTGCGCTTGTCCGACTCGCACTTGGCCAAATTTTTGTATTTGTTTGTATAGCGGCAACAAAAATACATCATCTGTGAAAATTTCAACGGTCTAGCTATCACCAATCTTGAGATACAGCCTGTTGACAGACGGACGGACGGAGGGGTAGCGAAGTCTCAGTAATAGGCTCCCGTTTTTACCCTTTGGGTACGGAACCCTAAAAATACCGAAACAAGATTGAGAATAGATGAAAAGACTAAAATAAACGATAAACAGTAAACTCTACATGAGCTGAGAAAGAGCCTGATTGAAAGAAATGACCACATTAAGTTTAGTTGCAAGTTTTCTTTCAGTTTATAATTTTAGATTGGCTCTAGCCAGCGGGTATTTAACTTAGGCTTTCATTCAGCTCATACAAGTAGTCTGTTAAGCCTGCACCGAGGCAGCGATACGTAATTGTGGTTAAATTATTAAAATCAGCACGCAAATCCCTATTACTATTATGTAATCAATTACAATCGAAACACACACACACACAGCGAAAACCTGTAACTAGGTAACTTTATTTAACTGATGTAGATACATTTTTGGTATAAGTTAGCTACTGCTTACCCCACACGTAGGTAAGTCCTGAATACGACTCGATTCGATCAATCCACGGTAAGTTAATCTCATCGTGGTTATTCAAACAAGTACTTAACTACTACAACAACGGTTAGCTGATGACACTTCATGGCAACATGCATTACACTGGCGCTGAAATGAACCCACTTCAAGAGAAAATTAATAATAACAAATATTTTTTAAAGTATTTTATATATGAGAGCACGATCGAGACTGTCTCGATCGTCTGTCACGATCGTGCGCTCGTAGAGTCAACACCTCCTGAAGATGATTCGTTTAGAAGCGAAACTATAATCAATTATTCTTCCGGATGGGCTGTGTGGCGTTTGTGACGTCAAGTAGGCTTAACAGGAAAATTAGGCGGAATTGTCACTAGATATATATTTTTTTACTTTTTTAAGTGATTTATTAAAGTGATTGTATAGATAGTTGATATTAATAATTTCAATAAATTGTAAATGCAATACTAAATTTATTCTTTCCACACTGCCAAGGAAGAATATTTTTTTTTATTATCTTGTATCTTCCTAACGGCTGGCTGGATTTCGAGAGTTAAGGTATCGTTATATTAGTTTTTGAGTTTTTAATCTAAGTGTCCTTATATGTGTGTTTGAAAAAGAACAAAATGGCGGATTTTAAAATGGTTATGCATTAATAAAAAAAACCTTATCGAGTAGGGTATCAAAATAAAGGAATAATTTCCCTTATTTTGACACCCTACTCCATAAGTTTCAAAGGGATTTTCATGATATATTTCGGTATAACTATAAATATTTATAAAAAAAAGATTATACTAGTAATATCTATCAAAAGTTGCGTCTCTTGCTGCGCACTACCAATCTGACACCATTGTACACTTAATGAGTGCTAAAATTTTACACCTGACTGATAAAACTGTTTTTTGTTGTGACACTCTGAGCCGAGTTAGATCACTCTCAGGGATTAGTTCACTTGATCCTAGAAAGTTACTGCATCTCCACTAGATCATAATTCTCTTGAAGACTTGAACCGCTTATGTAAATTGTAAATTTCGTGTCTGTTTTGTTAAGTATGAAATCACTCATCTCAACATTTTTCCCAAAATATACAAGTAACGCAGTTTTTATCATAACAAGTGTCCCGGGACACTTAAATTAGGAATATGAGTATTTCCTTCGTATGATAAAAAAAATACCTATTTGAAAAATGTTATGTGTATACGTTATAGAAAACATATTGTTTTTTTTTATTTAAATACGGATGACTCTCCGTTAAGTATTTACGCCGTACTAAGGGTTTATTTCGTTTTTTAGATGTCATTTTGGATTTATTTTTCTTTTCCCACCTTCTGACGAACTGCTATCTTACGGGCGAACCCCAAGACGGGAATTAAATCCGCGTCCTATTTCGCGCCAGATGCCTATTATGACATATGACATACAAAAAAAAATTTGTGCTCCGATAATTTGTAAATGTGATTTTCGTTTAGCATGTGATAGTGCTAATCATATTTAGAAAGTTAGTACATAAGCTCAGTGCATTTGCATGCACGTCCTTGAGCCTGAAGTATATTCTTCTAGATTGTCAGTTTGGAACAAATTATGGTGAAAAGTTCTTTTTTTCATATTTATATATGAAATAAATAATAAAACGAAAAAATGGCAAACCAGAAGCATATAAATTAGATTTATATGCTGCGGCTCGTTTCAAAAAACTGCACTCATGTTTTAATACCCTCTATTATATGTTAGTTGCATAAACTACTATTTTAATTTTCTTATGTAATGAAGTTTGTAAATAAAATATGCCAATAAAAGTCTGTATTTCATTTCATAATCAGCACATTACCGAATGAGATTATTTAAAAATGTTAATTCAATGTTTTTACTACATTAATAAATGTTAAAATGTTTGTTTTTATTAAATATGGATTTCCGTAAAGTAACGCCTGAATCTATTCATTAGCTATATGGGTATTGGTTGGTAAAGGGCATAGTAGGCATAGCCAATAATATTAGTTATTGGTTTTCATCTTCTATAGTATGGGTTTTTTATATTCCATATATTTTTAAAAAATTTTAAAAATCCATGTCTCCATCATTTTTAAAAATGTCCAAAAACTGAATCCACAAAAAAAATCTATAGAATTATCAAACCGGCTCACAAAATTTCACGAGAATCGGTTGAGAAATGCGACCTGTAGAGGAAAACAACCGGACATACGAAATGATTTTTGTGTAAGCTGAGGCAGAGACGCTTCGCTGGCACTGCGTGCTCGCTCGGTCAATTATACCTTGGTACTACATATATGCTGATAGTAACTAATAACATAAAAATAATAGCATGTAAATACTAATGACTTACCTCTGTTGTTGAGCAATCTACTGCAAATAAGCATAATCTACTTTCCTCTTCAGGTACCTAGGGAGTAGGATTATGAAATAAATACTTAGTTATGTTATAATCTAGCTGCGCAATACTTTTTCTTGTCTTTACAATTAATTACACGCCCGATGACAGAATTATGTGCTTATTATGATAATGGGGTTTGGCACTACGCCTATCAAAATAATTATGTGATACGGTTGGACGTACAGGTACATACCCAATCCAAAAATGTGCCCGTTCTATATTGACATACCTGATTGCAAGGTATATCACTGTACGCGGTTCCGATTCTGCGCTAGGACATGCATATAGCAGCAGTTACTATCTACTATCGACACTATCTTAGTAATCCGGACATGGCTTTATAGAAAAAAAATATGCCACGATACGGCACAAGTGTTTTAATGGCAGATTATACACGTCCATTTAATAAGTAGCTATCAATTACTGATAATTTTCGAGGCGATAAGTTTCGGCAGTGTCGACCAAACCGCCAACATGTGCGCTTGTAGGCAGAAGAAGTCTTTTCTAATCGAAGATATCCTCAGCGATGTTAAGAAGAAACCTTACAAGAACCTGAGCAATGAGCCTTCGAAACCTCTCGTTTGTTATAAGAAGATTGCACCAGAAAAACTGGCTCCTATGAAAATCGCTAATGAACCAAACGATGACGCTATAGTATCAAGTTACCCTGAAGTTAACAAAGATTATGGAAAATCCACAATCGCTGATATCCCCCCTGCTCTTGAAGATAAGCTTGTTAAATATAAGATCTACAATGAAGTACAGCAGGATATCGAATTACGTAAAACTAACATAGAGCAGCGTAGAAACACGTACCCTTTATATCCTACCCCTGTGAAACCTAACTACTCTTGGACAATCCGTGGAAAAGATTCTATGGGGTATATAGAACCTCGAATGAGCTATTATAGCGAGCAAATGTTGAATACTAATCAGTTATTGAGAAGCCAACTCGCAGCGAACAGATATGCGCCCAACCCATTCACGTTACGACAACCCTACGGATTCGACAGAGGTGAGAAAAGCAAATTTTTATAATAGTGTGAAATTTAATATTTTACATTTTTATTTATTACTCACATTGTCGAAATAGCGGGAGACGTGGGTTTGATTCCCACGCGAGATAAAAATTGTGTGCTATAGAAAATAATTATTTAGTAGTGCTTCAAGTCTTCGTGAAAATTCTGCTTTGACTATACTTTTGACCTAGGAAGGACGTAAAGTCAAAACAACCAAGTGCTCAAACAACTAACCAGAACGACGTTCTATTGTTTCGCTTCGTCCAAAGCATGGTCGGGTATATATGTAAATCATAGATTATAGAAAAGACTATAGATAATTCAAAGAACATAAAAAAAAAATTATCTATAAACTTTGAGTCATTATTTTTTGCTTATTTTTATGGAAGTAGATTAAAAACTGATTAAATATATTGCAAAATATTGACTAGATAGCGTACAGATAACATTACAAGTTATTTGGTCGGTAAGTAAAGAAACAGCTACAGAAATAACGATAGCCGAAGGTAGGTACGATAATTTCACGATTAATGACTATTCACTGATAATCTGTTTTTAAAACACGTATCTATCTAGATAGGTTTTTATATAGGCACCAATATATACCAATCGTAATTTTCTTATATCTTGTAGTACTTACCTTTTTTTTATCTGTCACGTATTTAAGAGCTTTTTAGATTTGACTTAGCTTCATGATTAATTGAGTTTTTATTGTTTTATTGTGTGCTTATTGATGTTTTGAATGCCTGTAATATTATTTATTATTATCTTCGATTGTCTGATTACATATTGGGTAATTACTTATATGACGCTAAAATTAGGTAGTCTACCTTTGAATGATAACTACAATGTTGGTGTTTACCTAGTGTTGTTTGAAGTCTGATACAAAATCTTTTTTGAAATGTACCTAAGCCTGCACCGACACAGCGATACGTAATTGTGGTTCTTTGATCTCTTGCTGTATCTTTATTTCTTAATTTTGAGTAATGAAATTAATATATATTATATTTGAGGATTCATAAAACGATTACTTAAAATTTTCTCTATGGAAAAAAATCCACAGTTACATCTAAAAAACTAAATAAACCGTAAGTTTTATTTAGTACGGCGTAAATACTTAACGCAGAGTCATCCGTATTTAAATAATAAAAAACAACATGTTTTCTATAACGTATACACATTACATTTTTCAAATAGGTATTTGTTTTTATCATACGAAGGAAATACTCAAATTCACGCATGTACCGCCCATTTTAGTCAGAGCCGCGATGCTTTATCCGTATCCGCTTTTGTAATTTTTCGGCCGTCGGACGGGGACGGATGCTGTTAGCGTGCCTTATTTCGCACACATACGCGGCGCGCCTAAAAAGCTCGCGGTGCGGTGCGCCCTTAAGAATAACAATTCTAAATTCATATAACTCTAAGTGCGGTTCGGCACAGCGTGTATTTTTTCTCCAGGCTGATGAGTGACATTTCATACGAGAAACATTTCGTCATCTCACTACATCTTTCGCATAGATCCTTCTTCACACAGTTAATCCATATCTCCCGTGTCATTCCTTTTCACTTATATCGGGATGGATATAAGTACCTACTACTACCTACCTAGAGTCTAAGACTACTCAGAAAATCTTTGCCGTACACATTAATTCTTCAATACCCTTCTTTTTTTGTCTATTGATATGCCCATAGTCCGCGTTTCTACCACTCTTAAAATTTTGTAATTGAAGCGTCTTACAAGCTTGCTCTGTCAAACTTATTCCTTATTTGGTCGAGTCTGGTAGCACCACACATACATGTCTTCAATATCACATGTTCCAAATTCACCATTCTATTATCCGCCTCTGCCGTTGCCTAATTTTAAGATCCATACATTGCGGCACGTCTTGAGACAGATATAGTATACAATTGTGTTCATTGGTGAAATCTTAATTTTTAGGTCACTTTGTTGACGAATCCAGTGGTTTTATATTTTCCAGTCTGATCTGATGACATCTACTTACTCTCTTACCTAAATGGTTCAAAATTTTTTTACTACGGGAACACACTTTGATAAAGTTGTTTCTTGAATTGTAGGAACAACTAATACTATTTACCCATTATTGTCTTAGTCTATGCACCATTAACATTTACACCCACACCACCCAACACTAAGAAGTAGTCTACTAACGAGGCCTATGAGTACATAAATTGAACAGTGACAATCACGACTAACAACACTAGGAATAAAGATGAAATAGCGGTGCCAGGTTTTAGATTAGCAAAGAACTTCTTCTAAAAGGGCCTTCTTAGGTAATTGTGTGCAGTTTAATAATAAAGCCTCAAAACAAAATACAACGCTCACAGAAGGAAAAACATTTTGATCAAGATATCCTACTACACATTTTGTGATTACTTAAACGACAATAATTATTGGAAAATTCCCTCTCTGCCAAGATATCACCTATAAACTACGTAATTTAATCAAATATTGTAATAATTGTATTGTGTAGTAAGTATGTAACACATTGTTAAAAGACGTTTAAAAGAATAGCCCGAGTCTCATGCCCGTTCTTCTCGCAGTGGATCTATACATTTTTTTTTCGAAACGTGGCATTACTACGCAGAATATTTAAAAAAAAAAAAAATTAATTGACATTCATAAGAGTGTCGTAGACGTCTAAATTGAATAGGGTTCCGTACCCAAAGGTAAAATTGGGACGCTATTACTGAGACTTCGCTGTCGGTCCGTCCGTCTGTCACCAGGCTGTATCTCAAGAACGATGATAGCTAGACAGTTGAAATTTTCACAGATGATGTATTTCTGTTGCCGCTATAATAACAAATACAAAAAGTTGGCCAAGTGCAAGTCGGACTAGCGCACGTTAAAACAAAAAAAAGTAAAAATATTAAGTCTAATGTTGTTTAGCTAATGGTACGGAACCCTGCGTGCGCTAGTACGACTCGCGCTTGACCGATTTTTTTGAAATATTGTTATTAATATTTTTTTTTATGCTTGATAGCTTAGCCTTTGACCACTATCTCATTTGATGGTAAGTGATGATGTGGTCAAAGATGTTGTTCAGGCTAACCTAGAATTTCTGGCTCTCAAGGATAGCTGCCGGAACACACCGTTAGGTGCTTGGCGACAGATTTTCTACTTGAGGGCGGGAGCTAGCCAGGCGGGCATTCGCAAATTGCCCTACCACCATGCTGTAACGGCTGCCATCCAAAGACAACAACCGGGACCGACGGCTTAACGTGCCCTCCGAAGCACGGAAGCGCTCAGTAGTAATGTCACCAGCGGTCACCCGTCCAAGTCATGACCGCGGCGGACGTTGCTTAACTTTGCTGATCGGTTCAGAATGGCCAAGCAAACTTCGCTACGAGCGCTTCGAAAAATTTACTGATACAGGCGAATTACTTTCTGCAGTTTAGTATGAATCTTGTTCTCGTTCAAATGCAAGTAATCAGTAATCACACATACCTTCACTCACACGAATCATCCACATATTATACTCGTATTATTCGTAATTAAGCAGTACTCTTTAAGAATATTATAATAATCTGTCATATTATTTAAAATATATTCAGTAATAATTCATGTATTGTTCTACATATTTGATACCTGATATTATATTGGTATAATCAATAATGAAACACTGACGAATGAGTCCTGGTTCCTTCAGTACGGGTTTCGGTGTAGGAAAATATGAAGAAAATTTTAAAAGCGATAATAGCTATGGACTGCCGCAGGTCCATGGTTTGATTACCATCGCCGGCTTGAGCTCCACCACGTGATGGCGAGCATTCGCAAATGTCCGCGAATGCTCGCTTGGCTAGCTACACTCAAGTAAAAAATCTACCGCCAAGCACCTACCAGTCTTTGAGAGCCAGTAATTTTAGTTCTATTCCGTTTATCATCCTTGACCATATAACCGCGTAACGACAATGGCCACGGGCTAGACTATCAGCTGTATAAAAAAAACAGCTGATCAATCGTTTTAATTGTTGAACTATATGCCTAAATACTTAATCAACAAATTGAATTTGAATAGGTGTATCAGATAAATAGGTGTATTAGACAAATAGAAGTAGATATTAGATAAATAGGAGTCGTAGATAAATAGAAGTATTAGATAAAATTAGGAAGGTAATAATTAACCAGTATAGATTAACATCTAATAGATTTTGAATTGCATTGTAACAATGATTATAATTGTAGATAAGAACTATTTGATGTAGTATATACCAACTAAGTACAAAGGTTATGTTGTGTGTTTAAGTTCTTTATAATTATATGGGTGGATGGACTCGGGTTTGAATACCGCATATGACTATATTTCTTTGTAATTTTGTAATGTAATTCGCCTAGCAGGCGTTATTGCAAACTTAACAATATTAAAATTATAAGGTTGCGTCATCATTTACAAGTTTAAACCCAATTGCAAATGTGGTCTTGTTTGTAGTACAACGCAAGTTGAACTATAGTTGTCGCTTCTTTTCGATACGATGGTTGAAGAACGAGAGCAAAAATTAAAGTTGAGTCATTGTGTCATGTTAGCTCAATTGGTTAGAGCACACCCCGGCTAAAGGGGTGGATGGACGCTATAGATGTTTTTTGTGATTTTTAAATTATGCGTTATATTGTCACGGTTTTCATTATTGCAAAGTGTGGTAATTAAAACATAAGTCGAATTAGCACACGGAAGGTCCAGTACCGACATAAAATATGTGAGTAATATAATAAACAACAAAATCTGATTCTTTATTTTGGATTTTGTATGTTCGTAACATTTTAGACGCTTATGTACTTATTAATAGTTATTACTGGATATTATAAACAAGTACGTCTCTTTTATCTCTCATATAACTTTCATTTTTTTTTTTCTAAGTCAGATCCAGGTATTCTAGATGAGTAGGTATTTGAGGTAGCTATAGCAAAAAAATATCCGCAAAATTCCACCACCAATTTACATATAACACATTCACTTCATTGACCCTCTAAAAGGTTTTTTTAGTGGGTCAATGAAGTGAACTCTTTTTTACGATATATATTATAATGAGTATATTTTTCATTATTTTTCATTGTTCTTCATTAAACTTGCCAAGGAGCAAACTGCTCTTCCTGCATTCTCATTGCACCTAGATACGTATTAGGTTCTAGTGAAAAGCAGGTTAAGTAAGTAGGAGTTCACAGTGTAAATATACTTCCGGTATTAATATTTATCTCTACTTTGTCATCGTGGTACGTATATCTGAAAAGGTAGGTGAGTATGTAGGTACATGAACAGCCATATTGTCCTGAATACCCAAAATAAACCAACAAGCACTCCTTAAAAACATGATATTTCGACATTCAATAAATCTGATAACAAGACAAATTAGAACGACTAAACGCCGATAAAGATATTGTTTAAAAACACAGATAGTCGTATTAAATTGATAATAAGTATAAGATTAAAATACATTACTATCACATCAATAAGCTGAATTATCACCATAATACACAACGATAAGGCACACAAACTTTGCCGGATTATCTGTTGCAACATGACATTTTAACTAGAAATTAAAACCAACCATTCTGACGCTAAAGTAGGAATTACTTGTGATAGATAGCAAAAAGTAGCAAATAGGTACTTAGAAATTCTTGAAAAAACTCTTACGCGGGAAAACACCACAGGCGACCATTTGACACTAACGAATTTGACACATTGAAGATGACATGTGTCATCATCAGGAATTCGTATACATGAATAGTTACATAATTGTTTTCGAGATCTCGTATAGGTTCACCTTTAAGATCAATAATGAATAGACTATGACTAGATATAATAAATATAATATAACATTTTATTATTAATTTGTAAATCTTATCATTGGTAATTATGTAATAATATTCTGTAATTAATAATCTAATTAGTGTAACTGGCAATGGCCGTACTAATTATGTAAATAAATAATTAGACTAATGCTGACATTCAGAAACAGTGGGTCGAGTTTACTTCGACCGATCTCACCGTAGTTTGAACTCCAGGTTTGACGAGTTTACTCCGCTTTTTTAAATTCACAGTTGAGAACAAACAATAGCTCCATACCGTCTCCATCCAGTTTGCCTCCAGCCATAGACAAATATTGTTCAACATCTTTGTCTTAATTTTATTTTTTCTTGTCTGGTATCATTATGTTAGAAAGGGACAAATATATAAACAAGTTATGCGAGTAAGTGAAACAAAACATGAAAGGACGCGAATTGAGCTTTGAATTTGAATCTTCGCGGCATACTTAGATAACCTACATAACATTATCAAAAATAAATCCCGCCCAGCATTAACGGTGTTCAAAAAGGAATATTTGAGGGAGTTGGAAGGTACTTTTATAAATATATTGGAGTCAAAAATTACAAGTGCTGCATTTATTAATGATGAATTATTTAGAATTGTATGTTTAATTAATGTTATTGGTTTACCGTTTTAATTAAATAAATAAAGAAAAAAAAGAATCGTGGAGCAAGCTTACAGTGCAGAGTATTCACTTTCTAATATGTTAATACTGTTCATCAATAACATCAAACTTATCTCGATTGTCTATTTGCTCTAAATCCGGAAATACTTCATCGCTATTATTCATTTAAGTGAAAATAGTAAATACAATACATATCTCAGTTCCAACTACATAGCAAAGATGGTGGCGTTTTGGCGCCGCGCGCCTTTTGAGTTCGACTGGAGTCACCGATTTGGTGACTCAGCCCCTCTCATTCTTCGCTGAGCATATACTCGTGCTCCGTTGGGGCGGACTCGACTGTCAATTAAAAACTGTTTGGAGTTTGAGTCTAGACTCATATTTTGACATAAAAAAGTTTGAGTTTGAACTCGATCTCGTCTGTGAATGTCAGCCTGAGTCAACTTAAAGCTGCATTATTATCTACCAAGCGTCTTAGTCTTTTAAGTCCACGTTTAAGAATTTAATGTAAATAATTACGTGGCCAATATCGGATTGGTCTTTTAAGTTTCCCTTTAAGATAAGATGACGTGGCTATAAGGTAGGGCTGCCATCCGTCCGGGTTTCCCCGGATTTGTCCTAGTTTAGAGGGCGTCCGGGGGGCGTCCGGGAGGGGTTTTCAAATAGTGTCCGGGTAAATCCCGGACACTCTTGTGTCCGGGGAATCCGGATTGATTGAAATATCAGCAATTGATTGTAAGAAATCTGAGTAGAACATTCATTCGTTAGCTGCACACAAGTTAACTCCGGCGCTGCAGAATCTACAACAACAGAAAGTCCCCCGCGCCGCCGCCGGCCACCACCATAAAGAACTGGCGCCGACCCCGATCATTTACTCTCAGTTTTGCCGTTTTGGCGCTAGGTTTAGAAAATTTCTAGGGTCTTTGGTGCTTTTTTCTCATTACCGTACGCTAAAAACGTCTAGTAAAATCTGGCGGAAAACATGACAATCTTGATATTAGTTGGCAACTCAAGTCACATTGTGAGTTTATTCGCTAGTCTCGCGGCAATAGACAAAGGTGAAAAACTCGTTTTAAAAAGAATTACAAAAAAACGGAACCGACTTCAACACCCAAAAGTGTGAAATAACTTGTTGAAGTCGGTACCATGATTGTTCAAAAGTACCTATGATCACAATATTGTGTGCTTCGACAAGTAATTTCACACTTTTGGGTGTAGAATTTGGTTCCATTTTTTGGGTAAACATTTTATTTCACTCATTTTAGTTAATCTTGCTACTTATGTGCTATCAAGATAGGTATATATTTTAGTTATGAGGTATCAAACATAAAAAAGATGGATTGAGAACCTCCTCCTATGCAAGTCGGTTAAAAACACATGGTTTCTTCTCTGATCAAAATAAAGTATAAATTTAACGACCTGAGTTGCTTTGATTTTTCCAAATTCCTGTTGGAAAAGAAGGCTCACTTAGACAAAAATTTGAACATCTGAAAAATACCGAAATAAGTAAAGAGATTTCAATATATTTATGTTTGCAATAACACATGCTTTGCGGATTTCATTACAAAATTACAAGTTTACGAGAAGAAAAATTATAGTATGTGCGGGATTTTAACCCGCGTCATCCACTGGGGGGTATGCAGATTTTTACCTCTTATATATTTGTAATTTTGTAAAGTGAAAAGATATTGAGCTCGTTAAATTTTAACTTGTTACTTACTTTGATTTACATAAAAAGAAGTTTTACGGTTTTGGGTACTAAATCTACGTAACCAAACAAGATGACTTAAAAAAAAATTGATACTATGTAGTTTGTAGTTTCTAACTAGTGACTAGTTATTTGATTATTTATTAAACCAAAAGTTATAATTTATTTCTAATTTCATGCCAAATAACAGTGCTCATTATTTTTATCACCAGATTCTCTCAGAAAGAGAAGAGTAGGTACATTATTATGTTTGTAGCATTGTAGTTTTTGTGCAAAGAAGCTCTATAAATGAAAAAAAAATAACCAGCCAAGTGCGAGTCGGACTCGCGCACCGAGGTTTCCGTACCATTAGATATACAACATTGGACTTCATATTTAATCTTGTTTTGTTTTAATGTGCGCGAGTCCGACCTCCCCTTGGCCAACTTTTTGTATTTGTTGTTATAGCGGCAACAGAAATACATCATCTCTGAAAATTTCAACTGTCTAGCTATCACCGTTCTTGAGATACAGACGGACGGACGGACGGACGGACGGACGGACAGCGAAGTCTCAGTAATAGGGTTCCGGTTTTACCCTTTTGAGTACGGAACCCTAAAAAAATATGAAATTAGTTTTCATAGGTGTCCGGGGAAAAAACTCAATTTCGCCCAAATGTCCGGGTTTTTTAAAATCTTGTCCGGCATCGGTGGTTTGGGTGATGGCAGCCCTACTATAAGGTGTAATCTTTGCCGTCTACAACAACGTGTGGTATTCCAAGTCTCTTTTAGAGATAACTACTTATATTAGGTACCTACGTGGTCTACTTGTAATCAGTATGCTTTAGAAAGATCTTATGAATTACCTCGCTTAAGAGAGAAATAATAATTAAACTACAAAAACTATGTAGTAATTTTTGACTTCCCATCAATTTTAGTTGTGAGAACAAAACGAATGAATGTAAGCGTAATAGTAATTTGTAATGCTTGGCTTCAAAGTTGTTATTTCGCGAGAATATAGGTAGTTAGGTACTTGGATCGAAGCCTGAGGAAGCGAAGGATTCTAAATATAGAATCCTGAGCGTAGCAAAGGTTTCAAAGGTAGGTATGAGACGCATTATAACTTTGCTGCCGAGCGCAACATACCAATGTTCACCTCATTCCAGCGAGGATAATGCTAGGTGCAAGAAAAACAGCTGAAATAATACAGTAATTTTGCGTAAATATTATAGTAAAAACTAAAAGTTGGTAATATTTAAGGTAAATTGGTAATATTTAAAGTAAATGGGTAATATTTAAGGTAAATTGGTAATATTTAAAGTAAATTCATTTGAATATTTTTGCAATAATGCATGCTTTGCTGCTTACATATTTGATAAGATTGTCTTGTTGGCTCAGTCGGTCAGAGCATACCCCATCTACAGGGGTGGATGGACGCGGGTTCGAATCCCGCACATGACTTAAATTATCCTCTCGTAAATTTGTAATACATTAATGTGAAGTGAAAATGATATTATTACAATGATCTTGGCATTACCAATATGGTACGTAAATATCAAAATTAAGTTAATGTTTCTAGTTAGACAAGTTTACCGGTCTTTTGAGTTCACCTTAGATATAATTTTAGAATCGGTCCATGTTAAAGGGATCCAAGTCACATTTTTTTCGATATTGAGTTATAAATGCCACTTTGTTTTAAATACCTTTCCGGACACATACAACTTTGTTATGTAACAAAAGGATCTTAGTCCTATGAGCAACATTGATTTCAAATTTATACATAATTTCATTCCATGTTAAAGGGGTACAAGTCCATGGACATAAACCCTTTTATTATGGAACGAATCTCGCAACAATGCATTGCCGCCATTATGGTGGCGTGATGTTGTTGTTAGCTCCCTTCCCCCGCACTTTGAAGCTTGACAGATTGTGTACTGCTTTTGTTTATTAATCAGTGCTATTTTGACCACAGTTTCGTGTACATGTGACCGTAGGTAATTAAGTAAAATTTTGCATTTATCACGATGGAAAGTATCCCATCAACATCAAGGAAACGATTAAGGAATAGTGAAAACTATAAACGAAATATTATTAAACAAGCAAGAATTCAGGGAGTGGAGTACATAAGTCATAAAGGTATTATTTTATTGCATAACTACCTACCTTTGTTTTTTGTTATTGCTTGCGTTGTTATTATAAAGATATATGTATATATCTACTTAGTACTAAACATCAGAATATGAGATTCTTATTGTAAGCGGGTATGCAATTTTTTTTTTAATTTTTGTTTTTTTTTATTTAAAGGTAAGCGTGTGCCTGCGCGTAGAATAGGATCACCTTGTAAATGTAGAAAAAATTGTTCTGGATCAATCTCACCTGAAAATCAGGAGCAAATACTTGCCAATTTACTTAAGTTCGGAAGCAAGAATGAACACGATATCTTTTTACAAGGATTAATAGATATTAAACCAGTTGCAACTTGCAAGACATCGACCTCGTGGTCAAACACCAAAGAATAAAACAAATACCTTTAAATACCACGTACTGTCATGCGGTGAAAGACGAGAAGTTTGCTTGAATGCATTTTTATCAATGCACAACATATCAAAGAAAGCAGCGAGACGATTGTGTTTGTGTATCAGCCAAGGGATAAATGTTTCTGATTCCAGGGGTAAGCATGATAATAGCCTTCCTCCTGATACAAGATTACAAGTTATGGCACATATAAACTCCTTTCCACTAAAGGAAAGTCATTATTCCGGGCGATTGATACAATACCTCGATGCAACACTTAATGTCAAAAGAATGTTTAACTTATTTAAGATTAAATACCCTAATATAAAATTAAGCTACCAATCTTATTATGACATATTCGTCACAAATTTTAAATTAGGATTTGGACAGCCCCAAGTAGACACGTGTTGCACGTGCGAGACTTTAAAAGTTAAAATTAAAAGTCCACACTTAAACGAATCTGCAAAACGCTGTGCCCTCGCCGAGTTAGAAGTTCATAACAGACAAAGTAAGAAGTTTTATAATAAAATAAAAGAAGAGGTCTCTGATTATAAAGAAGGAAAAAACACTAATGTATTAGCAATTTGTTTCGACTTTATGCAAAATATTCAGTTACCAGCAATACCAATACAGGAAATCTTTTACCTACGTCAGTTGTCCGTTAATGTATTTAATATACATGACATCAAGACTAATACAGCATGTATACAAAATGTATACATATCACGAGGGAACCGCCAAAAAATCCCCAGATGAAGTTGCATCATTCGTTTCAGAGTATTTAACAAACGAAGTCGCGTTAAACGTCGATGAAGTCCATATTTATTCAGATAATTGCGGAGGGCAGAACAAAAATCACGCTTTGTCTCGGATGTTACTTGCTCTCACAGATATAAACAAATTTAAGAAAATTGTACACTATTTCCCTATTAGGGGACATTCATTTCTGCCATGCGACAGAGATTTTAGCATGATAAAGCGTAGATTAAAGAAACACGATCGCTTCTACACTCTTCATGAAATCACTGAAATAATCATGGAAAGTTGTAAACCGGGAAAGTTTGTAGTGAGAGAGATACAGACTGAAGATATTTTAGCATTTAAGCAATGGTGGCCTGAATTTTATAAGAAATCTACAATATCCGTTGAAACTAAAGGGCGTAATATAGCCAGAGAGGGAAAAGATCATTTTGGAATCAGTTCTTACCATCAATACATTTTTAATTCCAATGCTCCTGGTTTTATAACAGCATATGATTATATAGATGGATTATTAGTAAGGACGTTTGAACTGGGTCGTAGAAATCACAGGCCAAATCAGTTGGTGCAAGTACCAGCTTATCCAGAAGGATACGTTCCGATAAAGGATGCAAAAAAAATGGACATAGAAAAAGTTATGGAGTATATTCCAGACGAATTTCAACAATTTTACAATAATATTTTAATAAGACCAACAACTGAGCACCGAAATGACGATAATTTTCTATTGACCGAATAAAACCGTGAGTTTTTAAGAAAAAAGGTAGTTTTAAGTATTCCTTTAAATAATAAACCTATTAAAATAATAAATATATTTGTTTTTTTTCCCTACCACTCGCATTAGATGCTAAAAGAATCTAAGTCCAACAACTTTAAATAAAAAATTAGTGACTTTATGTACATAAAAAAATATAAATAAACATGGAATATAAGGACATAATAAATTAACTTACAATATTTATAAACAGTGAAAAAACTTCAATACATTTTTTTTTAAACAAACAGTTTTATGTGATTTTCTTAAAATTAGGTGTTATGGACTTGGATTCCTTTAACATGGACCGATTCTTATGACCTCCTTTCTTTATGAAACAGGATGCTTATAAGTCCACCTTAGAGATAAGCGTAACAGAATTTTGAATGTATTCGAGGCCCACATTCACATTCCTATTATTTAGGTTACTAACTACATTACGAGTATGTATAAACCTGTTCACTCGCAAAGACCCTTCCTTCACAGTAAATTATTGATGAGCATATGTACGGGTAGGCCTCCTTTTTACACGTCTTAGTGTGAATGTAAATGCTAATGGTATATACAGTTAAACATGATCCGTTGGGTAGGCAGTAGGTAGTAGTTGCATATATACATACTTTATCAGAAGGATAATCCACTGCTGAATACAGCCTCCCCCAATATGGGGGAATTTGTCATAATTCCCACGCTTAGCACCGCAGTGTGATATCAGTTCCTCAGAAAGTGCTGCTGCCCACCTTTTGGTGTGGTAGCCTTAGTCACCTCTTACGACACCCACGGGTAGAGATGCGAGGTGACATTCTATCACGGCACCCCACAGAAATATACGTACACTCAAGATATAGGGATGGGCGCGCCTTTGTAACTGAAAAGATCTGTAATAATAGGTACATCTAGGGGCACCGCGGCGACACCGTGATATTCGTGTGAATTTTTTACCAACTAATGTTTGCCTTGCTCAACTTAAATCTCGTTTTTCCTTCTAGTGGCACCAAACTGCTGTACGCCGTGGTGGGGCATAGGCGGACGGCGGAAAGGCGGGCAGGTGCGGTTCACGGCCGCGCAGACGGGAGCGTTGGAGCGACGATTCAACGCTAGCAAGTATCTCAGTCCTGACGAGCGGCGGACGCTGGCGAATACGTTGCGTCTTAGTGATCGACAGGTGAATGCTTTCTCCTTCTTCTTTCTGTCATTATAATTATCACTAATTACAGACTATGTGAGGTCGGCACATGTACCTATTCATCCACGTTGCTTCATAAGCCCTCACATTGTCAGTCACTCGTATTGTAGCTTTGAATCTTGCTGATTGGCTTTTGCTATGGGCTGCCCTGCGGGGTAAGGCGTTTTGCATTTGCTCAATTCAAGTTGAAAATCTGCTGCATAGCACATAATGCTGGGTTCCTGCAGCTGTCCTTAGGATACAATTCCCACTACTAGGTATAAGCTTGTTCAATATAGAATACATTAACTTGTACCATAGAACATATACCTAATAATACTACGTACCTGTACTAACAAGTCGAATTGTGGTCGAAAGCTTATCGACACTAGCATGTAAAAAAATCAGTCATTAATACACGCCAGAAACAGAAAAGGTTCTAAAATTGTACCTTGTGGAGACCCTATTTTTACCAAAGACCCGGAAGACGTATTGCCATTTATTCCACAGTTTACAGTCCTGTGATGATAATTGTATATATGGGAACAAAAAATGTGTATGTGGGTGTTAAGTTATAAACTGCCTTACCAAATAGGAAAATGTTTTTCTTGTATTATTGCTGTTAGAATAGCCTTGGACACTATCTCATCTGATGGCAAGTGATGAGGCCGAAGACTGTTCAGACTTACCTGGAATTACTGCGGCATTTGCAAAACGCCCTACCATAACGCCCCTTTCGATTGGATTTTGTATGTTTACCTACCTATTCCGTAATTTGAATTAATATCAGTGTTTCGAACTATTTCGACTTCAACTATACCTACCTTACTGTTGTAGGATTCATGGTAAGGAGACTTCCGTATTGGTATCGTAATCTGTCCTTCACTGCTGAGAAACAGTTATCATTATCACAACAACCATAACGTCTACCTTGAGCAAGGTCTCCCCCATTGAAGGAAGTTCCCATAACCCCCACGCTTGGCAGGCGTCTTTGGGATCGCAGTAGAAGCTATCAGTTCTTCAGAAGGCACTGCTCCCCATGTTCTGATATATTTCTCCTAGTCGCCTCTTACGACACCCATGGAAAGATAGAAGTCACATTTTAACAGCACCGCACAGGGAAGAATATACTTAATAACATCGGCTATTCCAGTTATCTCACCCAGTCATCCCACCACAAAGAATCTTTTTTTCCACCCTGGATAGATGAGTGGAAATAGCTATACGGTAGGCGTACTTGACGTTGCCACTCTTTGACATAAAAATATATTTTCAGGTTAAAACCTGGTTTCAAAACCGTCGTGCCAAGTGGCGCAGGACAACTCCTGACTCAGCAGACGCGGGCAGCCCCCCCACCTCCGCAGACGGCTCTGACGATGAGGTGCAGATAGCTGATGATGACAGCATCTTGTAGACTCGCAACTGACAAGTCGAGAATAGCGGAAATAATCAATCTGAGCGTAACAATCGGACTTGAATATATAGATACTATCAGTTTAAGCTTGTTTTTTTATGATTCTTACAGCATCCCATGATACTTAAACCAGCCCGGGCTCACTCCGCACTTTTGGTATAAAGCTACAGGTACAGGTGCGTATCCGTCCGGACGGGTTATTGTGAGGTGCGTGCCGCGTCAGAAGAGATCAGAGCTATACGTGGCTATGTAATAGAAAGAGAGACGCCTTGTAGGTGAATATAAATATTAGGTACTCCGAGCTTCGTGAGCTGAAGTGCACTTTATTACTTCGTAGGTAGAGTCGCTTATTTATTGGAATGGCTTTGCGGAGTGACCCTTCTGGTCCTTTATATTATATGCTGAAACTTACAATATTTTCTATTCCATTTGGAGTACAAATTTTTCAGCTACGGAGAACCTGTGCCTGATAGTCGGTAATAGGCTCGCATGGTACTTAAAACTACTGTCACTACTGTGTTATTGGATTTTAACATAAAAATATGAATTACATTTGTAAACTTAGGTACAAACGTGTAGATTATAAGGAACACAAAATAAATTACACAACAATTAAAAAATATTTTAAATTTATTAAAAAAAACAATCAAGGGAAAACCTCAAAATCAACAAACTCTTTAAACACCATTATAAAACGGACAGAATTGATTAAAACATTTATTTACGTACATTTCATTTCAAAACTTTAGGCCCTCAAAAACACCATACTTAATTACACCATTGACAAGAAAATAGCACGTTCTTGGTCAAAAATCAGTTAACTACCAAAAAGTATAACAATTATTAAATCATTTTAATATTTTAATTTTTGCAACAACGCCTGCTTTACGGATCACATAACAAAATTACAAATTTTCGAGGGGAACAATTCAAGTCATCCCCATGGTTAAAGAACGAAAGTAAAAATTAGATTTATGACTCATTGTCACGTAAGCTCAGTAGGTCAGAGCATACCCCGGCTAAAAGGGTAGATGACGCGGATTCGAATCTCCCCACATGACTTTAATTTTTCTTCTCCTAAATTTGTAATTTTGAAATGATTGAATCATTTGTCCATCTTTACAATATCTTAAAATATTCCAAGTGTTCTGAACATAATGTACCATTTTCTAACAATATATTATTAGCCTACGTTTTGGCCAGATGTGCTAGAGATACGGACGAAAAAATGCACCAATATCGTCACTTCATTTCCCAACGCGATCTCATTGGTAGGTTTATACCTCGTACATCTACCATCTCCCTCGCACATGTCTAGTGTATACGCAGGCTTAACGGCCGCAACAGACGGAGTTAGGAGCTACATTGCATTAACACTTATCGTCTAGCAACTTTATAATTTATTCTCCTTGTTTATTATTATTGTATGTTATGTAATGTGTGTGTAATGTAATATATTTATTACGACACTTAAGACTGCCCATATATATATATATAGATTTGCAACTAATGCCGCAATTATTGCCTCAATTTTCAGTAGGTAAATATTTATTATTCAGTGCGTTCGTAGCAGATAATGTCAATTTTTGCCTATGGACCATTTATTGGAACTGTTAAGATCATGCTTTCTTTTTTGTACCATTTGGTACAAAAACTTAGCGGCAAATTTTTCCTCTGAAATACGGTAATTATAAGGATGAGACACGACTTCTAAACGACTTCTAAACATGTTACACAATTACAGTTAGTAGTAATTACAGTAGCCCGTCCCTTTAAAACAGTTTAATAACAATGAAACGACAAGTTCGAACTTTGAATCATTACCATGGTAGCCTAGATTGCATGAATTTCCTACGGACGCATGTGGTTTAATAGTTTCCTTTGGTTATGTTAATATTGGCATTAGTCGGCTGGTAAACTTAATCTTATGGGCAACGCAATCGACTCTCTCATACATTGCCGCAAGAACAAAAGGTAAGACTACAAAACACGAGATAACGAGATGTATTATTATCAATGTAAAATATACATTAGTCGAAGAAAACGATGACGTACTACAATACTTGGCGTCTGTTGCAGCCCTAAGGCGAAGCGACACAATAGTGCTCTGTCTCGCTCATTGCCGCGCATCTCGAGCGCTAACGCGCGAAAGAGACAGCACGACCTTTCAGTATACGTTTTTTTTACATTTGCGTTTTATTCAAGCTCCATATCTGTTAATGGATCCGAAATACTTTATGAATCCAATAACAATTAAAATGTACACTCGCTTTGAATACAATAATGTATTAGCACTCAGCAGTAACGAAATTAATAAAAAACAAATTTTTAAATTGTCGTAAATAACTAACATTTAGATATCAAAAATAACAGTTTAATTATATCATAAATATATTCAATAAATTAACTAAATTGCGAATTTGTTAAACAAGAAACTATTCAGTCAATTTAAATGTATTTGAAAGAAATCTTAATATTGATAAGTACATTTAATTAAATACGAAAATACGTATGTATAGTAGAAGAAATTATTCTTTTAACCATTTTTATGCTGAACATATTAATTTTACCATCTGTTGGTAAGTAATGATGTGGCCGAAGATGTTAAGTAGTACAACGTAAGTTGACGCGGGTTCGAATCAGTCGGAACACATCGTCAGATGCTTGGCGGCAAATATTCTACTTGGAGATGTTAGCTACTCAGGCGAGAAATCGCAAATGCCCTACCAGCATACGGGGACACTCAATGCCCGCGGCGGAATTGAAGTCATAGACAACAGCACAGAAGTTTATAATCAATGAAAGTAACATCCATTGCTTTAAAAATGCTTCAAATAAAGTATTATTTCTTCCACAACACAAGCTAGAAAACTGTTATTTTATTTAATCTAATGTCTCTTCATTTTCTAATACAATGTTATACAATATGTAGAATAAATAGATTCACATTAGTACTTTATGCTTATTATATTTATTTTATTTACAATACTAATATAACATCCATAAATGGTGATAAAATATTTAAGGCAGTGTCTAATCAGCCACCAATGGCCGTTTATACGAGTTTTTTTAATATACCACATCTGTTAGTTTAGTTATTAAAATATGTTCCTAAACTCGAGCGAATAGTTTAATTTTGAATATACTGTGGTAGCGAAGTCACTGCGCCGGCAGACTATCAGAAAAAAGTTATTTAGGCCCAGTGATTAGTCGTCGGAAAATGAATCTTACTGCATTTCACATAAAAAACAAGTTTCAGATAGATTTCTCGAAAACGCAGTGTAGTTCATCAAAGAGATATTGCTTATATATTGTTTATAAATGACCCAAAAATACCTCATTATATACATTATATACATATTTTTCGATAGGTCTCTTAAACCTTTTTACATTGACAAGTGATAGTTACTTTAACAGAAACGTTATCGTCGTTTCTAAGTTTTTACAAAACAGAATTTCGATAGGTGGCGTAGTTTCCGTATTTGTAATCCTAGCATTCGCTCTATATTTCTATCTCTCTTCATCTGCACGCGGAAGTGTGTAGCGCTGTCCCTGTCTCGAACAAGCCTCTAAGGTTCCCCTGGCTGTATTAATATGGCTGACTAGACACTTTCATATTTTATTGATGTACAAATCAATGTTGTGCATGAATCTAATAAAAACGAGTACACAAGTACAATATCTAAAATAGACACCAAGTTACTCTTTTATAATTATAAACTGACAATATTTTAAAAAGTTATATATATTATTTACATTGCAAGACTTTTTCATTTAATTAATATTTTCCATTTACATTTATTAGAGGCTACACCCTTTAATCCGCCATCTTGCAAAATGTTGTCAAGTTTTTTTATTATTATTAATGACATAACTATAGTTTATTTACCTTTGAAATAGACCACAACAATATATGTGTATTAATTTTTACTTTGAGAAATATGTAAGATTTGAGCTAAAAAACTGTCGCGAGTTTTGTCCATAATTATTATTTAGTAACCGGCTAGGACGACCAGACGAAGAACTTCTAATAAGTTCGAAACTGGTCGGAGCAATATCCGGTAAATATTACGCGAGTCCTAGCCGGTTACTAGATAATAAATATATAAGATGATAAAGGAAAATTATATTATTGAACGAATTATTCTTTTTAACATCATTTGTACTAATAAAAATTGTACGAATAGGCCACGAACGGATAATACAGTTAATGACCAATTTTTAACTATTTCAAATTGTTAACTATGTTACAATAAGATAAGATAATAAGATAAGATAATTTTTATTGCCAAAAAGATTTATAAGTAAATAAACAATAAAATTAACTATTGTTTTAAATCCATTCGAACTAGTGAAAACGCTCCCTTGTATTTCAAACTGAGTCACGTGAATCTAGCGTTACCACAAACATGCAAATTCGTCTCAACACGCCCGTTTTATGCCAACAGTACTTCTGAAACTCACCAGTACTCACAAATGGTCCGAATAAATTTGCACGCTCACGGCCGTTTGCGTTACTAACAATTAGAGCACAGAAATATCGCACTTATGCTATCATTAATCCCTTTACATCAATACACAACAACTAACTACTCAAAAAAAACGAATTAAATCCGTGTCAGAGTATTTAATAAAGATAATTACGAGCTCTACTACCAACCTAGTTTGGACTCCTGTTCCTTCCCAAGACATTTCTTGTAATGAGTAATTCCATCATTATCAATATATACCTAGTTATAGAAACTATTGTGGAAGGAAAAATAAAGATTATTATTATTATTAATTACGCGCTCTAAAAGGTATCAGATATTCAAATATTCACTTTTTAACTGTCGTGACAGATGAACCACACGTTCATAAACAAGCTGATGCTTGGTCCGTTTGACTCATATCATTGTTGGCACGGATTGGTCGTGGCGGCTATCCGCGGGCCCGTGAGTAGTGTAAGCGCTGTGTGGTGAATTCATTGTTGAAATCCGTAATCACATCTATGAGCCGTGCAAACTTCTGGAACCCTTCGTAACATTTGGATCAGTTGTGAGCGTGCTATTGGTAACAATAGCACAAATAGAACCGCACCACTGTAATTTGTAACAACCATATAGTCTGTAACTGCGATGAGACGTCGCGTCGTTCGATGTACTTAAACATTACATTTTCAAATAAAAATGAACTTCATACAGTCAAATAACCTCATAGCTACAAAATATTTATATTGAAAGGGACCGAAAATGCACCCGTTCAGTTCACTCTTTCGTTCATTCTACCGTTTATTCTTGGCAGTGCATTGGAAATGGGTAGCGTGGTGTAATTATTAATTTTTATTGAAAATTGAACCTAATTATCTTTATCATATAGATTTTATTCTCCCACATCTATCAGATTGTAGTGGAAAAAAGCTATATCGAATATTTACGTGCTCTTAAGAATGGGGGCCTTCAGACCAGGCAGGAGAAAATTTACTAATTTCCACATATATAAAACGGCCTTTACCTAAACAGTTAATAAAATAAAAATCTAGTTTAACCCCCGATATGGACCGATTTTGATGCGGTTTTTTTTCTTTGATAACCGACCTGATCGAGATGCACAGTTATAATTTATGAAAATCTGTGTAAGGGGTTACTAGGTTCAATTTTTTTATGTTTGTTTCAGTCATATTCTTAATGCATACTTTTTTTTATAGAATTGTATTTGGACTACATATATGTATTACTAAGATTTAATAGCGTTATTGCATATTGAACTTTAAAACGATACCATTAAGAGCCAATTAGCGTGATATCGAAATGCACTTTCTATGTACAGTTTTTGAAAAAATTCTTCATTCGTTCGGAGCAATCTTAACGGCCACATTGACCTATATTGAAAGGTTGGAGTATTTTTAAAACAGAAATCCGTACAGGTTTACCTTAGGCTTAGTGATAAAGACGTCTGCCATGGTATATAAAGTGTAAAAAGGCGTAAAAAAAATAATTTGAAATAAAATATTGTTTTGACCTACTAGTTTGGTAAAGATGTGATGGTGTCATGGCAAATTGAACGTTATTCTCTTGCACCGTTAGTCGGCTTTCCTGAGCGCTCCCCTCGCCCGCCACGCTTTGAGCAGGTTGTAGCTGAAGTACAGCTGGAAGAAGTGGATTTGTGACGCGAGGAACACGAACGCGTACCAGAGGAGACCGTACGGGTAGCCCTGGAACAGGAAGGAAATAGTTGATCAGTTGAAATAGACATTTTAAAGTTCTGTGAGCGATCACGTGACTCTGTTAGTGAACCTCCGGTGAGTCCGCACTGACTGTAGACCGCTACAGGTCTCTGTTCTGTGTACACTGTGCTACACACAACGAACGGTTTAGTTCTTCAGCTGGAAAAGTTTTTTTATTTTATGCTGATAGACTAGCCTTTGACCACTATCTCACCTGATCGTAAGTATGTTGTCGGAAATGTTGTTCTATTTTTAGAATTTTTGCATGGTAATAGGGCATTTTGCGAATGCCCGCCTGGCTGGCTACCACCCTCAAGTAAAAAATTTGTCGTCAAGCACCTAACGGTGTGTTCCGGCAGCTGTCCTTGAGAGTCAGTAATTCTAGGTTTGCCTAAACAACATCTTCGACGACATCATCACTTACCATCAGGTGATATAGTGGTCAAAGGATAACCCATCAGGCATTAAAAAAATGGGGATTTTAATAAGAACAGCATAAGAACTATAGTTTAAAAAATATTAATTTTAGTACATTTGTGTAAAATCAATTCCAATCAACTGCCAAAGTACTAAGAGTCCATAAGTAGCATAGAGATAGCTAAATGCAATTTCTTTGTGGGTACATCCACAACTTAGAAGTATGAAAAGATTCTGTTCACATTGAGAGCTACCACGGTACTAAGAATTTTAAGCTTGGAGAATTTAATGAATACCATTAGCAGACTTAACAGTTCAACCTAGCTGAACAGACAAAATTACAACCTCACTGCAGTGTTCTTATCAATCCATGAGTTATCGACAGCCAAATAAACAAATTCTAACATTTCCCTGGCTTTTTTTGTTTTAGAAATTACTCTTATAATCACTATTTTTTCTGTTAAAGTAATACAATTAAAGCCCAGTGTTGCTCAATAGCCCAGTGCTTAACCGGTGTGTAATATCGGGGGACGTGGGTATGATTCCCTCTCAAGGTGAGACATTTTTGCTATAATGTGTAAATGTGATTGTCGCTAAGCATGCCATAGTGCTTGTTATCATAATTAGAAAAATTACTCTCATAGTTTTAAATTTTATAAAACTTCAATTATAAAGACCATTTTGGCCACCATAAATAACGGTGCACATTTTGCAAATTGCTTATTTTGAGCTGATCTTAATAAGTGACAGAAGTGCTACTACTTGTTCAAGAAATATTGTAATATTGCGTCGACCGACTGTTTGAAATATTGCACCGTGGACACAAATCGAAGCTTAGAGAAAGAGAAAGCTCAAAACCACTATCCACTCCTGCAGATGGAACGATAGTTGTGGCAATTATTGATTACTGACACAACTGGTGTCGACTGTCAATACGGTATCTAGTTTGCTCATAATATACTTTTCAGTTTGTGTATTATCACCATGACATCACGTACTAGCATTTTTGGAGCAGAAACAACTAAAAGACCAACAGCATCCATATATATTCCATTTGAATAACATTATAGTAAGCTTCTAACATTGTAATTTTTGGATTGTGGGGTATGTCAGTTAAAGTGGCAGAGTCTATAATTTGCATTATCGCACCATACTTAGTAACAATATTCAATCTTTGTGTCGTTAGAGGAAATTTCCCCGACTTAATGAAACTATGTAAAATCACTCCAATTTTGAAGTCGGGGGCTGCATCTGACCCTTGCAATTATAGACCTATTTCCATCTTACCTGTTCTGAGTAAAGTATTCGAAAATATTATGCTCAAACAACTTTTATCTCATTTTAATGAGCATAATATATTGAATGAGAATCAGTTTGGTTTTACTAAGAGCAGATCCACTACAGATGCAGGTGTTCAATTGATGTCACATATACTTGAAGCCTGGGAGAGTTCACATGATGCTATTGGCGTATTTTGTGATCTTTCCAAGGCATTCGACTGTGTAGAACACTGCACTCTGATTCGTAAGCTTTCACACTATGGTATTCGTGGAAAAGCTTTGAATCTAATAGAGTCTTATCTGTCAAACAGGCTACAGATGGTTGGAATAGATGGCAATACTTCTTCCGGGTCTTTGGTAAAAATAGGTGTACCGCAGGGATCAATTTTGGGACCTTTTCTGTTCCTAGCGTATATTAATGATCTGCCTTGCATGGTCAAAGATTTCTGCAATATTGTTTTATTCGCCGATGATACCTCTTTGATTTTTAAAGTAGATAGGAAAGATAGTGAACTCATTCATGTAAATAATGTGTTATCTATGATCTCTGAATGGTTCGCCGCTAATAATCTTCTCTTAAATTCAAAAAAGACCAAATGTTTAAAGTTTTCTTTACCAAATGTTCCTTATGTTGAACCAAACATTAAGCTTGGCTTAGATAAACTCTCTATTGACAAAGCGACAGTCTTTCTGGGAATCAAAGTGGACTCAACTTTACAGTGGGATCCACATAATATGTGTCTAGATCATGTATATTATACATGATCTAGCCGGAAGACTTAGTTCTGCTGCATATGCAGTTTGTAAGATAAGACAGTTAACAGACGTAGCTACTGCACGGCTAGTTTATTTCGCGCACTTCCACAGTATTATGTCGTATGGTGTATTGCTGTGGGGAGCTGCTGCTGAGATGGAAACAATCTTTATCTTACAAAAGCGTGCAATTCGAGCCATATATGAAATGGATCCTATGGAATCTCTAAGGGATCTTTTTAAAGAAATTGATATATTAACTTTACCGAGTCTGTATATATTTGAAAATATTATGTATGTTCGGAAAAATTTGAGTAAATTTAAATTAAACAGTGACAACCACGATTACAACACTAGGAACAAATATAAATTAACGGTACCGTGTTTTAGATTAGCAAAGACAAATAAAAGGTCCTTTTTAGGTAATTGTGTGCGGTTTTATAATAAAATTCCCGAACATATTACAATGCTCACAGAAGGAAAATTCAAATTACACGTGAAAAACATTTTGATTAAGAAATCCTACTACACAGTTTGTGATTACTTAAACGACAAAAATGCTTGGAAAATTCCACCTCTGCCAAGCCATCACCTGTCTCCTACGTAATTTAAACAAATATTGTAATAATTGTATTATATTGTTTATAACAAATTGTAAACAGACGTTTAAAAGAATGGCCCCGAGTTTCTTGCCCGTTCTTCTCGCAGTGCCTCTATAAATTTTTTTGCTGAACGTGGCAGTACAATGTAATATATTTCAATATTAAAGTTTTTAATTGACCTTCATAAGAGCGTCGTAGACGCCTAAATTGAATAAATGATTTTGAATTTGAATTTGGATTCACCGAGCGAAAAGCTTTGACTCACTCACTACGATAGTTCAATTGGCGAAGCATGTCCTGGCTGTAGGGACGGATGATCGCGGGTTCTAATCCCGCTCGTGGTACAAACTTTTCCTTCCAAAATGGATTGTAAAATATGTCAAGTTTTACAAAAGACTAACACAAGATAATGACATAAGAACCTCCCGGCAGGCTTCACAATGGTTATGGAAACTACTAACCTACATGGCAGGATGAAGAACTACTATGGTAGACTTTAACAACCATCAAGGCAAACAAAAGAACTAGTCTACTAACCTGCCACAGATCAATGTCAACTTCACTGCTGTCCTCGTCTTCATCCATAGAGAGATATCTCCACACGTCCCCGCAGTAGTAGATAAGGCAGTACAGCAACGGTCCGAAGCCGAGTGCTGTGATCCCATACATGTAGCGACGCAGGTGGCGGATGTTGTTCCGTTTGATTGCAGACAGGCCCAGGAAGGAGAGCAGGAGGGACAGGCTCCAGATGTACTCCCACCAAAGCGGCTGGAATGTTAAAAAAAACAATAAGGGAAAATCAACAGGTGAATTAACTTATAATACTACGAGCAATAGTAACAGAAAGCTAATTATAGGTTTTCACATGTAGTGACAAAATAATAACCTAGTTTGAGGAATAGCAATATTGCTCACGAAACACATTTATACTAAAAAGTAACATAAATAACATCACGCCTCTTTCCCGTAGAGGTAGGCAGAGACCACAGATTTCCACTTACTACTATCCTTACAAATACCCTAAATAGTTTGAAAACCAAAAAAAATATTAACAAATATTAAAAAAGTAACTTGGTAACAATTAAGTTTAAATATCACTAGTAAAGAAGTTGGTGCTCCACAGGTGTCTGGGTGAGTTTACATTCATACAAAATATATCTACATTATTAGGTGTGCATTTTTTTGAATCGGTTGCAAGCTTGCTGTAGAAATGAATTTTGTCAGTAGTTTGTTCCTACAGTGGAAGTACAAATAGTAGGGTTATATGGAGCGATTTTTAAAGAGGTTTGAATGGAAATTTTATTTTATATTAAATTAGTAAATAACATAAATTAATCAATAGTCTGGAAAATTACAACAAAAACAACAATAGAGGTGTCCATATTACATCTAGAAGTGCTATTCAAAAACATATGTAGCATCCCCATTCAGCAGTTATTGTGCGCCACCTATCGGGCATTGCTACTCAGATCTACTTGTGAAAAAGTTGAATTCAAAACCTAATTGTTCAAATCGGAATATGAACCCAGCAAACTGACAATTCACGCATTGCAAACAAAGCCTCTCAACAGTGGCATATGCAGCTCTTAAATTATAAGTATGAATATTGAATATGTAGCTAGCTATTATTATTTTAAAAAATGGCAGTATTAAGAACTACTATGGCAGACTTTGACAACTAATATAGCAGACTTAGAAATTTTACAATCCTCATCTTCTTTAATATGAAAACGTGGTTTTGACACACTGAATATTTTAATGCCGATCGGATGTCACTCACATTTAAAAATCGCAACTATAGTTTCAACCAACTTATCTAATCTTTTGGGGGCAGGGCGACATGCAAATGTGAACTTACCAAATACTTCTTGAAAAACGCCATCTTATATTGTGACTACAGTTGGGACTAATCAGTTGGTGAGACAAACTGTTCAAATATTCAAAATTAATCTTCATTTATTAAAGGCAACACACAATTTGTATTTGTTATTTCAATGTAAAGTAAGTTAATTTTGTAGAAGCTCTCACTTGTGTTGTTTGCAGCACTTATTCTTATTCTATTTGAGGGCGATATGTCCTGCACTGACGTCCCGTTTGGGGTGTTTTATGCATTTGCAGCACTTTAATATCCTGTATTAAAAAGATTACAGAGTATGTCTGTGGAGAGCTTGGCCAGCATCACCGGGAACATGACATGGTGGATGAAAACATGCAGTACTTGCAGCTCGACATATCAATTTAAAACAAAATTTTATGGCAGAATTAGGAAAAGCTATGGCAAAGAGAGGTATCTCTAACACGCAAAATAGAGATTTTGCGTTTTTTATATAGTTTGAGGGTCCGTGGGGTGCCGGGCTAGAATGTCACCCCCCCCCCCCCCCTCTCCCCCATATCTACCCGTGGGCGCCGTAAGAGGCGACTAAGGGTAACATACTAGAAACTGGGCAGCAGCTATTTCTGAGGAACTGATATCTCACACTGAGTTTCCCAAGGCACCTGACAAGCGTGGGGATTATGGCAAACCCGCCATATTCGGGGAGGCTGTGTTCAGCAGTGGACTATCCGGCTGATACAGTACAGTACAGTATAAATATTGCAAGTGACTTTTTTTATTCTCACCTGTGGTATCTGCAGCTCTTCAATCTCTAGGATGAATATGTCAAGCTTGTCAAGTATATCTGCGGAGAGCTTGGCCAGCATCACTAGGAACATGGCATGGTGGAAGAACACGCAGTACTTGAGCCTCGATTTGTTTAGTGCACTGGAATTTTAATTTATTTATTTTAAGTTTTCATTGATGATTTGAAAATGCCGTATCACATCGTAGAGCAAAAACACATCCAAAGCTGGTACTAAATCAGAAACTACCTACAATTATTTGAAAACTCCTAGCTTACATTTGTTTTTTTTCTTCTGAAAGGCCTTTGACAATAACCTTACCTGATGGTAATTGAACAGAGTACACCTAGTCATTCTAAACCGATCAGCAAAGTTAAGCAACGTTCGCCACAGTCGGATGGGTGACCGCTGGTGACGTTACTACTGAGAGATTCCGTGCTTCGGAAGGCTCGTTATGCCGTCAGTCCCCGGTTGTTGTCTTAGGATGACAGTTGTTATAGCATGGTGGTAGTGCATTTTGCGAATGCCCACCTAGCTAGCCAGTAGCTACCATCCTCAAGTAGAAAAATCAAGCACCTAACGGTGTGTTCCGCCAGCTGTCCTTGAGAACCAGTAATTCTAGGTTACCCTGAACAACATCATCAATTACCATCAGGTGAGATAGTAGTCAAAGGTTAACCTATCAGACATATAAAAAAAACCTGAAATTGTAACTAGCTATCAAGGATAACTGCCGAAACACACCGTTAGGTGCCTGGCGCCAGAATTTCTACATAGAGTGTGGTAACCAGTCAGGGGGCGTTAACAAGACAAATAAGTGGGACATTAGTTATAGTCTCGTTCTTCCAGTAATTACACTTGCTACACTGCCTTTCATGCCTAAACACAGTAATATGTGCACTGTCGGTTTCAGAAAGAATATTTGACTCTATGGTTGTACCCACCAAAAAGTCCTGCTTTTTCTTATTCCATTCCAACATATATTCCATAAGTTCCACTCCCACCCCATCAAGACATCAACCCATCAACATCAGGGCACAATATTTCTAAATATGATTACATGCACCATAGCATACTACGCAAAATCTCATTTATAAATTAATGAAGCACAAAATTATTGTCCCCGGTGGGAATCAAACCCACCTCTGATTTTGCACCGGATGCCTATTCTACATGGCAACCGGAACATATTCATTCCAGTATTACATTAACCATCACAGGGGATGGTGCTCGGCCATCAACCATACTACTAAACTTCATCCATCCTAATCACATCATCACTTACCACCAGGAGAGACAAACCTCAAAGGCTAGCTCTTTTAGGGTTATTTCTTTAGTATCAAAACTAAAAACTAAATGGTTTTCTTGGTTTTGATACTACATATATTCACGACTTTAAACCAACATTATAAAATAGCATTTAAGTATTTGATGGTTTAATAAAGGATAGGGTGCATAACATTCTGTAATTCAATGAAGATGGTGACTTTGTTGTTAAAATTTTGAGATAGATCCAAATTAAAAGATATGCCATAAGTTGAGTACAGAAACAAACTCTTTTATTCATTCTATCACTACGGTTAAATCACGCAAACACTGCTGTCACTGCATACATTGCAAAAGCTTGGTTCATAACTGAAATACGAGAATTTGCATTGTTTGCGCGCAAACGATGTGAACCGAAATGTAGCCGCGCTAATAACATCTGCTAACTGTCAATTTGCTTTTTCACAATTGACCCAAAATCTAATTATTGATAATAGAAGTATTGCATTTCAAGGCATTCTTTTGTGAACTGATATTTGTACGTTCAACATTCTAACCACAACAACAAAAATCTCCTCATCTATCTGTCAAGATTTGAGTTTGACGTTTGTGCATACATTGCACTACCACTTTTCTGTGAGCGTAGATACATTAGACGAGTATCTACCCACATAACTAAAAGTAAATCACTTGATACAAATCATGCAATAGGTATACAAACAAACATAACACAAATTATTCATTATTGCATTAATATAAAAACAAATATATTTTACTATACTTAATTAATGATCTCTACAAACCTTATGAATTGAAAAACAGTTTTAATTTTTGTATACCTTATGTAGCCCTGTGAAAAATATTTTCATTGAATTTTTAGTCCTAATCCATACTCTCATCTCAATTATTAGACAAGCATTTAAAATGAGAGCCTTCTTGATTAATAATAGTATTTTTGTATAAAAGAGCTTTGTTAGCTTGAAAGCTAACTTTCTGACTTAACTAATATTTTTTTATCAATAATATTGACTTGTTTCAATCCTTGCTGCTTTCTTATTCATAGAAATAAAATTCAAATGTTATTCTTACTTACAAGAACTATGGCACTTAAAACTAAACATTTTCTCAATTTTTCTTACTTCCATTAAGATGATTAAATGCCATATTTTGCAGACTATGTGCAGCAACATCCTACTCGCATGTGAGTAGGATGTTGTGTGGCATGCTGCCCATTATTTCCTTTTATAACATCCAACAAAAGGATATGGAACATCTTTATATTCTTTAGCTGGGAAGTATAACCATTGAATATTAATGATTTAGAGTATTGTCTATTTGTATTTTGCCTTCAACTGTGTCTGTCTAAATGTTAAAAACTTACAAATTCATTTATACTTAGTATATGTACTAGGTAATAGTAGTAGAATTGCACTTTTTTCATCACTTTTCCCATTGATAATATGAGGTAAACGTGTGCCTAATTAAAATCTGCAATGTCAGCACAATGCTCTACTACACTTTAACTTGGTACCATATTGTTTAAGATAGTCATCATTTGTTGAGTTAAATATGTTATATCATACAACACAAAGTACAAAAAAGATCTTTTTGAGGATGCTTTTGACTGCAGTTTTATGGGCCGACTTCAAATGCCAAATTCTTTGTATATGCAGATACACAAAAAATAGGAGTTATGTAAAGTTATTATTAGGGACAAAAGTATTGTGTTGCCATTGAAGAAAGGAAAGAAATCAGTCAGTTTGTTATTTTTTAATGCTGCATACTAGGTTTTGTTAATTTATGTTCTTGTTTGTATGAATGGAGAAGTAACTTTTTTTATATAATAAAATTACATTATAGTTATGAGTTATCTGTAATGACATTATTCATAATATTGACTCCTAACTTAAACAAAAAATAAACAATAGTTTTAATATGCCATAGAGAGGGATATCATTATTAAAAAACAATAATCAAGCACTTTAGATTTAGCGTGCAAACTTGCATACCTGTTGCACATACCTACATCTAATACTGCATCTAACTTGCATCTTGATATTTAGAGATAAAAACATTTCTATGAATTGAACTTTACTTGATAATACTACAAACATATACCTCAGTAAGATCAATCTTCCTGTGTATTATCATAATAATGGTACTTCATTTTGAGAAATGACATACCGTGTTTATCCAAAGGCTTTTTTTTGTAAAATTACTGCATTGAATGCCTTGATTGGTTGCTATCTAGAGCTAATCTTACAACTAGTGTATTTGCTCTACACGTACATAGATTTTTATTGACCCAGTCTGTATTGCAAAATTACTATGAAAGGAATTTTTTTACCACAAGAGGGATTCGAAACCAGCACGATTCATCCCTCAGAGAGGGACAGATTCTGCCAATTTGAGGTATTTGATTACTTGCAGTCTCACACTAAATATGAACTAGTTGGTCTAAGCTTGCAGTAAGATCTGGAATTGTCGCAAGTATGAAAGAAAGTTTTTGAACTTATGGTAGCATTGTGTTTTAGTGACAGATTTGTTTATAAATTGTGATATCATCACGAGGAAGTCGCGGCCATGCAGACTGTGATATTAGACATTGGGATGTTTTAAATAATTGGCGCGAACATAATTCGCTATCGATTGCTTTCGTCTAAAAATAATTTGACGGAACTTAGTGAAAAAAATACCTGTCAACCATCAATGCTAGTCTCTATGAAGGGCCCTTACAGGTCACGCAGAGCCCTGAATAAGCAGAAATTTTGAAGTTACTTGCCTGAGTTGGTATTGTATCGCAATTTTTTCCCGATGTTCGAAGTCAGCACCGTTAGTTCCTGTTACCATAACACCGCCTCGTGAAGCCATTTTTCTAACTAAATTCTTTCACAAATTGATATGAAACACAATCTACAACTATCAGACTTCAAATACAGGGCATCATTCAGAAAATTCAGGCTAAGAATTTCGTATTTTCGATCAATTCAATTCATATTTTTATTTTCTAGCCCTCGCGACACGAATCGAATTGAAAGCTAAGTTAAATGTCAAAAATGCCAGCTGTCAAATGACACATGCCAACACAATCTGCCAACGTTTCATGGTTTCACGTTTCTTTGTACGCATTTTTGTGTAGGATAAGAAATGGATGATATAATTTCTATATAGAAATTCAATTTTCTTCATATTTCCATCATGTACGTACATATCACACTGCTAGGAATAATGTTCCCAGTAGGTACCTACATATGCTAGCTAGATTAAATAAAATTTCAAGGATACAAGGGGTACAGTAAGCATGACTGTTGGTTTTCAAAGAACAAAAAATACCTACTTCCCAATTCACAATCCGTGATATTGGATTCCCATTGTGTTGTGAGACATGTCCACGTGTAAAGTTCAATTAATTAAATTAGCTACGTTATCTTAGGCATAGGAGCAAATTGCCTTAATCGAATAGGGTTGCTCAAGCGAAAATGAATAGGTGAAATACCTACCTAAAATATAAGAACGGTCATATTTTTTCAAAAGTCACGTAGGCGTAGGATGGTATTAACGGTTGTGTAATTTGTTTTCTTATAGGCAGGCACATGCATTCATGTTCTGGCGTACGTGATGCTGATTAATCTTTATTTTGACTTTATCAAATTAGACGACACGCTCGCGGCTATACCCATTTTGCTCATCGGCAAAACCGACGCTAAGAAAATAGCAGTGCTATCTACCTACCGAGGTAGGCATTTACTTGATGGCAATTTTCCTAGGCTAGGAGAAAATCTTTGTATCGATTGATGTTAAGCTAAAGTTCAGTAGGACTTTAGTTTATCTATAGCCAATCGATTTTATGAAGGTAGCGTAGGAGCTGTAGGGCCCCCTTATAGAAGAGGAACCTGCGAAAACCCCCTTCGCAGATGTACGTTTTGTTTATAAAGAAATTTCGGCTCTTCACTCGCCGATGTCTGCCGCGGCATGTCAGCTTGCGTGATTATCTAAATATATTTTTGCTCTGTAAAAAAAAACTATCAACCTCTTTGGATTTCTTCTATTATTGTTAGGTATAACAGTGATTATGAGCATCAAAGTTATTGGGATATTAGTACAAAATCCATAAAAAATACCAAAAATTTATAAAAAAAACTAGCTGAGTGCGAGTCGGGTCTCGCTTTTTAGCGTTCCACATTGCAACCGCCCGTAATTCTTTTACAGGCTGTTGCAATATGGAACGCTAAAGTGTTTTTTGGTATAGATTACAGATTTAAAACTACAATAAGCTCTTACATATAATTTATGTTTAAGTACCAATGTAATACAGGATAGGTATAGTTCATTTAATACTTACATTGAAATTTCATACTCCTTCCTAGTTAAGTTCTTTATTAAATAGACCTCGTGACAAAAATAGTACCTACCTACATGAATGCAATTTTGACGACTCCCCATTTATTTACTTACCCCCTTACTTTTTTATTAAGAGAATATAAAAATTATATTTGCGTATAGGTATATAGGTATCTTATCTAAATAGGTACTCTATTCAATGATCTCTAGACGATGACACACCACATGCTGGGGTAGCAAAAAACTTTTTTTTTCGACGTCATTCTCAAATCGTTGTCGAACCCCCCTGAAAAATATTTTTATTGAATACGTATGTTATCTAGTTTAATATTTGTCTTAAGAGCAGCTTTCTTCCATATATAAATCCATCGGGGGTTTAAATCTCGTTGTATAAATCATTCCATATACAAGCTACAGACATTATGACACACGGATAGACAGCGGAGTCTCATTAATAGGGTTCTGATTTGCCCTTTCGGGTACTGAACCCTAAAAGCCAACTAAGTACTTTGTATGAATTGCGCTAAATATTCCAAGAGAATGAAGATATAAGGAATTATTGGCAAATGAATACAAGCAACAAATATTATTGTGTCACGGAATATAAATTATATAGGCCAATATCACACAGATTTCAGATCAATTTCTTGTTCTGAAATCTGTGGTCCATATATTTAAATATGCTCCACTATAAAAAAAAATATTAGTACGGAATCGACACTCGAACTGTACTTTAAATAAGAATATTAGGGATCTCTGACAAAATAGAAGAAAAGACGGAGGCTCGTAAAACATAAAACTGAAGCCACACTTTTATACATGTGTGCGATAGAAGTGTTGCCATATGAAAGCAAAAATAACTAAATTGTAAGATTTATGGGAGAAAAATGTTTGAAGATATAAATATACAGCAAAATCTGTTCGTAAGAATACTTCGCAATAACATTGTAATATTTGAATTGTGCAATATTATTATAATATTGCACAATATTCACGATTATTGTTTAATATGTTTCGCAATTATTTTAAAGACATTCTAGATTTTACGTTCTCTAGGACAATAAATAATTGACCAAAGGCGTGTTAGGTTACGTATATGGTATGGTTTCGCCGCAGGTGCCGTTTTTTTTGGTGTGTTTATTTATATATTTTTGACGGAATAAGCAGAAAGTACATTAAATTCAATACTTACGTGTGAAAAGTAATTCCAGATAATAATTAAACAACTTTAAACGGTTTAAATCGCGTATATTTGTCATTATTTTTGTCCCGACGTTTCAAACACTTTGCAGTGATCGTGGTCACGGGGTGACTAATTGATTTTATTTGTCACATGAGTTATTAAGAAATTATTTGGTCTACCGTCAGAAATTTTTATATTAATCATAACGTTCCCTATTCACGCAGTATTCGCTCACGGTGTCCAGAGGTCTTGCAGATTTGTGTCGGCCATGAGATTTAATTAATTTAATAACAGGATCCCAAGCAGGTGGTACTTGCCAACCATCATCTCTATTGAAATTTGGGTACTTTTTGATTTCAATTGCCTCGCGTAACATTCTTGGCATAAACCGGGTCTCTCTGGCAAGGATTTGTGGGTTGTCGAACCGAATGTAGTGGTTGGGTTTGTCCTGGGCATGTTCACAAACCGCAGACTTGGTCGAGCGTCTGTTCTTCATGTCAGCAATGTGTTCTTTTACCCGGATACCAACGCTCCTCTTTGTTTGCCCAATGTATGACAGCCCACATTCACAATCAAGTTTGTAAACACCTGCATCTTGTAGGGGAATATTGCACTTAACAGGTCTTAAAAATTGGTTGATCTTCTTGTGCGGCTTGAAGTAAGTTTTTATTGAAGCTCGTCTTAAGATATTACCAATTTTGTCTGTGACACCCTTGATGTAAGGTAAGATGGCAGGTTGTCGCTCAACTGTGGCAGGCTTGGGCCGGCTTCTGTGTAGCATACGTGGGAGCTTGTGATTATTGCTTCGCAGTACTTGTTTTACATACTGAAGCTCCTCCTTGAGATGGTCAGTGTCGCAGATGCCATGTGCTCTCTGTAACAAAGATTTGCCTACGGTAGCCAACTGACATGGATGGTGATGGGAGTTACCATTGAGATATTTATCTGTATGGGTGGGTTTCCTATACACTGTATGACTTAGGGAGTTGTCAGGATTCCTGATGACTAAAACATCAAGAAAAGCTAAGCATTTATTGACCTCAGGCTCCATTGTAAATTGAATTTTGTTATGTAAAGAGTTTAGATGGTTAAGAAATGCAGAAACTTTATTACTGGGGAGGAGGAAAGTTTCTGCATTTCTTAACCATCTCAAGGAGGAGCTTCAGTATGTAAAACAAGTACTGCGAAGCAATAATCACAAGCTCCCACGTATGCGTCACAGAAGCCGGCCCAAGCCTGCCACAGTTGAGCGACAACCTGCCATCTTACCTTACATCAAGGGTGTCACAGACAAAATTGGTAATATCTTAAGACGAGCTTCAATAAAAACTTACTTCAAGCCGCACAAGAAGATCAACCAATTTTTAAGACCTGTTAAGTGCAATATTCCCCTACAAGATGCAGGTGTTTACAAACTTAATTGTGAATGTGGGCTGTCATACATTGGGCAAACAAAGAGGAGCGTTGGTATCCGGGTAAAAGAACACATTGCTGACATGAAGAACAGACGCTCGACCAAGTCTGCGGTTTGTGAACATGCCCAGGACAAACCCAACCACTACATTCGGTTCGACAACCCACAAATCCTTGCCAGAGAGACCCGGTTTATGCCAAGAATGTTACGCGAGGCAATTGAAATCAAAAAGTACCCAAATTTCAATAGAGATGATGGTTGGCAAGTACCACCTGCTTGGGATCCTGTTATTAAATTAATTAAATCTCATGGCCGACACAAATCTGCAAGACCTCTGGACACCGTGAGCGAATACTGCGTGAATAGGGAACGTTATGATTAATATAAAAATTTCTGACGGTAGACCAAATAATTTCTTAATAACTCATGTGACAAATAAAATCAATTAGTCACCCCGTGACCACGATCACTGCAAAGTGTTTGAAACGTCGGGACAAAAATAATGACAAATATACGCGATTTAAACCGTTTAAAGTTGTTTAATTACTATGTGTAACAATCGCGAAAACTTAAGACAACATTAATTCCAGATAACTTTTTCTTCACTCAATATGTTTTGTTTTTGCAGTATTTTAACACTCAAGTATTTTTAGGCATTTTTAGTTTATTTATTCCGTTATGTGACGTGTGTAATGTGCGACGGTCTATCGTGAACTCATAGTAGGAGTGCACGATATACAGGGTGTCCCAGAACCCAACGTCAAGCGGGCAGGGGGTGTGAGGGGGGGTCACACCAGTCCCGGGAAAAATATAATAAAACCCTATTGGATATTTAAATTTTAACTGACAAATTTATAAAAATTCGGAAAATCAATACCTTTAACCATATTTGTTGGTACTGTGACCACAAAATTCCACAATTTGACGGTGATTTTTTCGCTAACGTGGTCTTTTATAAACGTGCTAAGGAATCGCAGTCACTAATAAAGCATAAAAGATTGCTAAGTTAGATTATTTTAACTTCTGCTAATTATCAGCTGTTGATCTTCTAAAGTGTTGGGATTTTGAGCCATTGGTCATTTAAGCTGTTGCTCTTATCATGTTTTTTTTATTATGCCTGATAGGTTAGCCTTTGACCACTATCCCACTTGATGGTAAGTGATGATGTGGTCGAAGATGTTGTTCAGGCTAACCTAGAATTACTGGCTCTCAAGGACAGCTGCCGGAACACACCGTTAGGTGCTTAGCGACAGATTTTCAACTTGAGGGTGGTAGCTAGTCAGGCGCAAATTGCCCTACCACCATGCAAATGTTGAGATTTTGAACCATTGGTCATTTAATCTGTTGCTCTTTTTATGTTGGGATTTTAAACGTCGATCAAATGAGGGTTGACCCTGCTACTTGTATCGCCAGGTAAGTTTTAAACAGATCTCATTTGGATCAGGGGCAACCTCAATGCTTAGATTTATGCGGAGAGTATTTTTTCAGAAGTGATCATCTCTATGCGAAGCCGTTTGGGTAATTCGTTTCGTCTAAAGCACGATAATGCACGTTCACACACGGCTGGAGTCGTAACTCGCACTCTTGCCGATGCGCGATGCTCGCATCAACGTTCTGCCGTGGCCTGCTCAATCGCTAGACCTCAACCCCATTGAACATGCATGGGATATGCTAAAAAGAAGAGCTCTGCCAAGTATGGATGCCGTGCATACCCCACAACAGATTTTGACTTGTTACAAAGAACGTGGACGGTCATTCCTCTTCATTTTCATGAACTGATTTTAAGCATGCCAAATCGCTGTGCTTGTGTGATTAGTGTAAACGGTAGAACCACAGATTATTTATTAATATAATTTTACATAAACATAATTGTAGCAACAATCCTATTTTTTTCGTTTTTCTGTGAAACACTACGAACAAATTAGTAACAAGTCAGTAATAGTTCAAAATATACATGATTCCAAGGTACTTTTGATGTGTGTATATTTACAAAAAAGTTTTACTTATTCAGTTCGGGATCTTACCGTGAGGCCAACTTGCCATTGGCCAGTTTTTACTATTTATTGTTTTATAGTTTGCACTCTTATTACACCTAGTTTTACGCTTTTATTTATCACAGTTTTTTATAGTATGTAAAGCAAAAACAATATTGAAAAAATATTACTTAGTAGGTACGTTTTTAGTACAGAGACAGCTTAGTTTTTCAATTTGTGGAAATATTTATATATTTTGAAGCAATCCGCCATATTAAAAAAGGAGTGTAAAATTTTCAACCGGGGACCTAAGTATTTATGTGGGTGGGAATGCGTGAAGGCATTTTCCACATGAAATAAAAACCCTTTAAAGGTGGGATAGTGGGACGGACGTACAGGATTATAAGTAAGTACCTACAAGCTTATTATACTATATACGGTTGTCAACTGCTAAACACATTCTCCCCATTATGAGGGATATGCCATAATTCCCGCGCTTGGCAGGCGTCTTGGGGATCACAATGTAATATAGCAGTTCCAACGTTCTGGTATTTTACTCATACTTAGTCGCCTTTTACGACACCCGAGGAATAAGAAGTAGTGACATTCTAGCCCAGTACCCCACGGGCTATTAAAGTACGTAATAAATAAGGTATACTCCAATAATTTGATATTATTTCCGCTTAGCACGCGATAGTGCTTATAATCATATTTAGAAATATAAAAGGTTACCTAGCGACATCATACCGAGAGTTAAGTGTTTGAAAAAACACTTCTTTCGATCAGATGAAGTCTAGCAGTCTGGTTGATGGCCGCGCACCGTCCCCTATGACGGTTAAAGTAATACAATTGGAGCACAAAATTTCAGAAATGCCAAGTCCCAGGTGGCCGAGATGGTATTAGGCATCCGACGCGATATCGGAGGCCGCGGGTTCTATTCCAAAATGTTGTACTCCAATAATTTGTTTGATATGATTTTCACTTAGCACCCGTTAGTGCTTGTAATCATATTTAGAAATAATAATTAAGGTTCTGTTTTCCTATATACATATGGAACATATTGACAAAAAAATATAAACAAAATATCTCGTGTCAGCTAAGGCTGTGGTTAAGGACTTTTTTATGAATCAATCCTCCTAATTTAAAAGCTTACTGGAAGAAAATAATACGACGAATAAGCAACCTCAACGATTCTAGTTGGGTTTTGCTGCGCATTAATGAACAAAAGGAATCTTGTATCAACTACACACAAGCTAGATCAGCATAACATCAGCCGTCAGCCGTTGAACAATGGCCTCCTCCATTGGGAAAGTTCACACTTGACGCGCTTCTTCGGGATGATCACGCAATTTAGCAGTTTCTTAAAAGTTCTTAAGAAAGTAAGTTATTTTTCCTTTCATCGCCTCTTACGACCTCCAGAATATATAGCTGTCACGTTTTGGTCAGATGGAAGTAATAAGTGCGACCGAACATATTTGCCCATCAATTTATACATCACACCAACAATAGGACGACATCCACAATACAACAAACGCGACCCCCATTATAGAAGGTTTTCCATGGTCTCCATGCTGTGAAGGCATCTTGGGAATCCCAATGTAAGAAGGCAGTTCTTCAGAAGGCGCCGCTGCCCAACCTTCAGACATTTTTCCCTTCGTCACCTCTCTTCTCAGCAGATAAGGGGAGTGAAATTGCAGCCTGACATCTCACGGAATAATTGATTTTATGCGTACATAAGTGAAATTAATCAGAGATGCGTAGGTAGGTACGTGGGTACGTGCGCTAAAGATCAATCTAAAACTGTTTAATAAGCACAACCCTGAATCATGACGCATTTTCAATTACCTACAATAACTAGTGGCGATAACATCGATTGTTCCACCCAACGTGTTTTATAAACAAACCAGCATTTGGACGTCTAATCATTGTTTTGCAATCGGCCGCCGTGCTTAGTTGGTTATAAATAGAAGCTGATACTTGTAAAGGTCTATTAGTCAGTTATGATGAAGGTCTTAGTTGTTGTCGCTCTTTTCGCTTTCGTGGCTGTGCAGGTATGTGCTCATATTAATAATTATTATATATAATATTTATAATTTTTTAATGAATAGATTCAAGTGGAACTTTGCGGAAATCCATATTTAGTAATATTTTAAAAAGAAATATATTAATTTAATATTGTAGAAACACTTAAAACATATAAAAAAAATCTAGAAAATACTTCCGCTTTGGCTACTTGGTGCTTATAGCATCACGTCAGCTTAACTGGAAAATTAGGCGGAATCGTCTGGGAATCGTCACTAGAAATATTTTTATATTTTATAAGTGTTGTTCTAAAATGCTAATATCTTTTATTATTATTTAATTTTTTCTGAGTTATTTATTTTAGATTTATTTTGAGTAACGGTCTTATCTGCCTCGCCGGGAATTTAACTTGACGTTAAGTAATTTCCGAGTTGCTTTTGCATTTAACTTCTCTAATCTCCGTTTAATTATAATTAGCTATGTTTAATTTTAATTATTAACTACTCCTAACTAGTTAGGTAGTAGTTTTTCTGTTTTATGTTCTGAATGCATTTTACTTTGAAACCGTAGTTTTTTTTTCCTATGCATTTCCCTAGCGTCAGTGGCTGAATTCATAGAGACTTTCAGAGCCTACGTTTTGAAAATTATTTCTTTATCGTATGAATTTTTATGCATGTGTGTCTTAGAGCAGCACGGACCTCTACCGTCCTTGCTGGGTGGTCCTTAATGTAAGGGAAACAGAATAGAAAGCGTAAAATTTACTCAAATAAATCAGTCAGATAATATTGAAATCAAGCTAGTCAAACGTTGAGGACTTCCAGAAGTTTCGATTTCGAAATGGTGCTGCATTGTGATTGTAACTCCAAAACATTGCCCATCAGTATTACCATTTAATAATTTGACTAGCTGTAGATTTCACATTGGTGGTCACATCCAGTGCTGTTCAATCACAGCAATGTTATGTTTAATTCATTAGGTAGGTACATCATTAGTTACGTGCATGTAAGTAAGCTGCATACGTTTTTAGTCGTTCTTGGCCGATAAGCAATGATAAGGAAAGTTAGGGGACGTTCTCTATCATTTCTGATCGGCCATGACTTGGATGGGTGACTAGCATTACTACTGAGCTTACCTTGGTGCCGGTTGTAGTCTTAGGATGGCAATCGTGTTCGCTTGGTGGTAAGGCGTTTTTCGAATGCCCGCCTGGCTAGCGAAAATCTGTAGAAGCACCTAACGTCGTGTTCCGGAGGCAGTCTTTGAGAGCCAGTAATTGTTGGTTACCCTGAACAAGATCTTCGACTACATCATTTACTATAATGAGATAGTGATCAAAACTAATCAAAAGCTAACATATAAGCTTAGAAGAGTAAGGTACTTTCAAAGCCAATACGTTATAAAAAATCTTATGTCTAATAACTAGGTATAGGTGTACTCCAGTATCACACGTTGTGTGCCTAATTTTGTTATCATTACCCATCGAAATCTTGTAAACTAACAATAAAACTCTTCCAGGTGTGCCAGTCCGCCCCAGTGCCTGATGAGGACAAAGCCGACAAATCCGCAGACATAAAGAAGGATGAGCTCGCAGCACCGGCAGCCGTCGCCGACATTGCAGCGACTGCAGCCGCCGTCCCCGAGGTAAGCAACACAGCTTAGAAGATGTACCAGGTGGCCCCTGTTCCCTTTTAATAGATTTTGGACGATGGCTGTACCGCATGGGTGAAGAGGATTTTGCGATACCTCGCTATGCTTGCCACCACACTCACCTCAGAACTTTCGACTGGGTGAACCGATTTTGATGATTCTTTTTTTATTTGAAAACTGGTGCTTTCCGTGTGGTCCCATTTAAATTTGAACAAAATTGGTCTAGCTGTTTTTGAGTTAAACTCAAATAACTGAAAAGTGTTTTTCTATCTTGATGATTGATTATGATTTATTAAGGGTCACTAAAAGCGGTGAAATTATTTTTTTTTCAAAGTAATTGAACCGACTTCAACATTCAAAAGAGTGAAATAACTTGTCAAAGTATGTACCATGCCCACAATATTGTGATAGTAGGTACTTTTGTACTATCATGGTACCGACTTCTACAAGTTATTTCACTCTTTTAAGTGTTAAAGTAGCTTTAATTTTTTTGCTAAAAAAAGTAATATCAATAGTGTACACAAATGTACAAAGATAATTATATTTCGATCATAATTAGTACTCTACCTATTAATGTGTGTTCTATTTCAGACGAAGTTAGAATCAGTAAGTTCTGATGCTGCCAAGCCTGCCGACCTCCCGGCTGCCCCAATAGAAGATAAGAAAGAGTAACTACTCATCATCACCTAAGATGCACAGGATCACGCCAGAGCTGCAGTTATTGGAACATCAACAAAAGTGTAACCACCTAGACGTAGCCACTTAGTACCTAACACTTTGTAAAATAAAATGAGATTAATCTGTAAAGCCTGGCTGTGACCTTTTATTTTGTGTTTTTTTTTTCATCGCATTGCATGCAAAATTTTAGGTAGTGCGAACAGAAAAAATCATGGTATATTCCTTCCATTAGTTGAAGCGGTAATATCACGCGAAATAAAAATGTATTGTGATGGGCTTTTTTTGACATGAGGAAAATGCTTTTCGCATATACACCCGCTGGGGAGCAGGTGGTTATATCGGGCTCAGCGTCAGGGGGGATCCCACTACCGACTAAAAACCTCGTGGTGTTCCGTCGTCATGTTGGCCCTAGAAGAGCAAAGAGGAGAAGGTGATCTTATATATGTTGAAATCCTTGTATGGTTTGTATTTCCCGAAGTTGGAAGTTTAGACAGCTGTTGGAAAATATCATTAGGTGCTTGGCGACCTAATATTGTATTCTGGCAGCTATCCTTACATCAGAGTCATATTTAGGCTGCGACTTTTTTAAGTTATTGAATAAGCATAAGGCCTAACTACTGCTAAATTTGGTATATCACCAAATTATTTATAGCACGCTCCATCATCGATCACATCATTACCTAACATCAGATGAGATTGTGGTCAAGTGCTACCCAGTTCGATATTTAAAAAATGGTAACCTCTGTCTATAACAGATTAAGTGTAAAGTCACAAGTGCCGACCTGCACTGCGCCCGTCACCCTGAGACATACAGTTGTTAAGTCTCATGTGCCTGTAATTTCACCGGCACCCATACCCTTCAAAAAAGAACACAGTAATGTTAACATTACTGCTTGTCGGTAGAAATAGATATAGTAGCAGTCGTCAGTACCTCCCTGGACGAACTGGCACAAAGAGTTCTACTGCTACTGAAACTTCCAGCTTCGCCCACATGTCGACTTACCAACAAGTTGTAGTGGTTCTTTAATCTTTCGAAAAGTCTTCTCGTGACCACGATATACAACTTGTTCCCCAACACTTTATTGGATTGCAATACAGAACATACCTAGTCATTTTAAACCATAGATAAAAGACTAATAAGTAAAACCAAAACTAAAAAGAACCTATGATTAGTGCATAATGCGCCCTGTCGGTTTATAGCACTGAGTTACCCCGTATTATTTACTTAAATCATACGTAGCTAATTAAAAAGTTTTCTTTTATTAGTATGTTTAACCACGACCTGATCTGTTGGTAAGTAATGTTGTAGCCAAGGATACTAAGCAGGCGTAATCTAGAATAAACTGATTTTCAAGGACAACTTTCGAGACAAATTATTGGTGCTTGGCGACAGATTTTCTTTTTGAGGATGGGATGGTAGCTAAGCAGGAGTATAGGCAATGATTTTAGACGATTTTCAAATATTGTTGTTTTTGTCATAAAAAAATTCCTACACAGATATGCTGTAGACTACCTTCTTATTTTGATATGGGTTTGCTTCCCACATTCTTGATTTTTGTATTGCTGGTTAGTTTAGTTCGACACTCCTAACATGGCAACAAATAATTCCCATTAATCAGATTCATGGGGTCATCGCAGCTCTCAAATAACCATAACCATAATTTAGGCAAAAACAATGCATATTAATTAATAATTAATCGAAAACATATTTGAACACGTGATTTACTGATGTTTGATTGATTATACTCGTAAGCACGCAATAACGATAGTTCGTGACTTCGTCAAATTTGTGAGGGAAGAGATATCTCTGTTATAAGCAAGCATTTTGACCGTAATATCTCACCTGATGGAAAGTGTTGACCCGGTCGACCATGTCCGGCAGAATATGCTTGCCCAGCTAACATTTTGAGTAACATATCCTACTACAAAGTTTGTGATTACTTTAACGACAAAAACGCCTCGACAATTCCTCCTCTGCCAAGCTAACGCCTGTCAACTACGTAATTTAATCAAATGTAATAATTTTATTATATAGTAGGTATGTAACACATTGTTAAAAGACGTTTAAAATAATGGTTTCTTGCCTGTTCTTCTCGCAGTGGCTCTATACATTTTTTGCTGAACATGGCGTTACAATGTAAAATAATAATAAAAAAAATATTTTGACTGTGACTTTGAACCTATTGATTCTGCACTAGAAGAAGACTTCCAGAATATATCTGCCTACCGAAAAAGCTCGACTGTCAGTCCTCAAATGGGTTTAGATGATTAAATAATCATCATGGATGGAAAACATCTGTTGGATTCTCCCTTGTAAACACCAACCATTCTCATTATATTAAGCGCTTCCCACATGATTTATGACACTAGCATGTACGGACATTGGCAGAATTGTGACAATATGCCACAGAAGCCATAAATATAAGAAGTCAAGTCAAGAGAGATGGATACATAGATAGATAGATAGATAACTCTTTATTGTACACACCACTACATTACAAAAAACAAAATACGAAGGATTTAATTCAAGTGTTACAATTGGCGCCTTATCACTAACAGCGATCTGTTCCACGCAACCTTTGGATGGAGAAGAAATAGGAGTAATAAGATGGGGGTGCATTAAATGAATATAGGTACGTACAATCCTACAATTGTGATGATGAAGTACAATCGATAAGCAGCTTCGAACAGAACAGGTATAATTAATCAGACAAGTAATACTTTTACAGGTTTACAGCAAATTAAAAATAATGTTATTAGATTTATGCGCCAACAACGCAGTTATTGAACTAGTTGGTTTATTTTTATACAGTTTGATAAGCCTAACTATGTTGAACAACTACAATATTACAAATCGTAAATTTGTAATTTTGTAATGTAATCTGCAGATATGCGTTATTGTAAAAATAAAAATATTTAAAAAAGAAGATGTTCTTGAAGTAAATTGTATACGTTACTCCGAGACGTTAAATCTTGTATCTTTGTTCGCCTCAATATTTTCACTTGCTACAGTCCCTTCACGTCAAATACAGTAGTAGTAGTGCTTGCAGACTACTGCTTCAAGACAGAATATCTGACACTGCGGCGGTACACACCAAGACGAACTCTTGCTAAAGAAACTAACTGGTAAAAGCTACGAGTAGATCCCCTGTGACATATTTACTGACGGCATTGGATGGACGGACGTACAGACTCATCAGAATCTCATTAATAAAGCTCCGATTCGCCCTTTGGTATGGAACCTCAAAAAGCAGGAGACAAGTTCAAAGTGAAAAGTTTTCATATCTGACTAAAATTGTGATATATTATGTCATTAAAAAAGCCCTTTCCCAGGAAGAAATGTTAGAGCTGACTCAGTACAATAATGAATACATTTATGTTAGCATACATTTTTTCGACAAGCCATATTTGTTCGGAAAGAGTGTTGGGCAGAGCAGTTTCTGGTTCAATAAAAAGTCTAGCTTCGTTTCTCCAAAAAAAGGGTTTGCAGAATGTTTATCCTAACTTGGATATAGCTTCATACATATAGACATATAGGTGTATATTATGTATAGACTTAGGTACTGCAGTTACAAATTAAATGTCAAAACTAAAAAAGGGAAGAATTTAGGAAGCTGGCAGGGGGAGAGACAAAACACCCCAAACGCGTAGTCAGAGCGGGTTTTATCGCCCCTAAGTAAAATACCAACGGGAAGAACTTTTTGAAAATTTTAATGAATTATAAGTAGTAAGCGAAACGCATGAGTATTACAGTTATAGAATCAAAGTTCTTGTCCTGCTCGACGCTGTACTGCGCTAATCGCTCTAAGACGTAGGCCGCAGAAATTTCACAGTGCCCTTCAGGCCTAAACACAGTTTCAACAAATATTAATAAAATCCCTAAAAAATTACCTTAAACTGCCCCCCCATTGAATTTGGATAAATTAATTCTCCATTCTTTATTGCATCATATTTGGTGAAGGTACATTTTGCTGGTCTCACATACATTTTTAAAAATTATATTTTTATATAATTTTTACTATACATAGTTAAATCTTTTTCTATAGCAAAATATTAAACTAAATAATAATAATTTATTATCATTTGAATTTGTCACCAAGGAATTCGTTTATATACAACATTTAGTAATTATTGACATTTGGTAGCGAGTTAAGGCTATCTATTACTTCATGAGTACGTAAATTCGGCATGCGAGAGTTGCTGTCTATGCGCACAACGCGGCGCTGCGCTCTAGTTGCACAGCGCGCTCTCAGTACACCGAGCGTCGAATAGCTCAATGTCACGTCACACACAGTGCAACTAAAACAGTTGATTGACTCCAGGAGGTCTACTGCCAAAAACGAAGTTCAAAGTTTCGTTTGAAGGATCGCACTTTTTCTTACCACGAAACACTTTCGGATCCAAATTTCTATAATTCGTACTTCGCGAATTGACATAATATTGCCCGTATTTTACCCTACTCCCAAATGTTATTTGGAATTTATAATTTCGTATTTAGAATTTAAGTTGATTATGGATTAATGATAATCTCTTAATAGATACGCCTACTTTTTCGTCTGTTGTAGAGTTATCGTTTGCTGCGAAAATACTTTGCTTCGACAAAACTTGCTGCATTCCATATTTACACTTTTCGTTTTTAACTAAGAAACTATGTACCAAGTATAAATGAGCACCTACACAGGTATGCTATTTCATAGGATAGTTTATACATTGTACATTTTATCCCTCATTTGCAGCATACATCACAAAAATGAAACTAACTTATTTTATACCCATATAATGGTGATGCCGTAACTTACCCATAACTGACTCCATAACTTTTTCTTCCACCACCGCTTGGTGGTGAACACGAATGTAGCTATATACAAGAGTCACTGTTACAACATATTAAATCATTCTTGTGTTTTCAAGAATATGTTTACTTAATTTAGGTACACGTTGCATGGTTGTTCGTAGAAAGCAGCGCGAGAAACAGGAACTTCAAAAAAGAAGGGTTACGTGTATTAAGGGTCTGCCTCTTCAAAAAATAAAACATTCTGACAAACGTTGTATTGAACACATGGGCTTATCTACTAATGTAAGGCTCATGGTTGCATTCTCGTTTTCATATTCGAAGTAGAATTTACTAAAGAGTTTATAGTGTTAGGCATTATTCCATTAGGTTCTTTGTTCGTCGACGACACAACCATCACTGTGAAAAACATTTGTTTACTAAGAAAATAAATCGTAGAATGCGTTGAATTCTACAAACACATACATGAATAAATAGTTTATTAATTACCGAAACATTATTCTTCTCAAATTCTTTTTAGTTTTTGATTTATATACCAACTATTTTTTGTTGTTACTTATTTTATTATCTTACAGTTCAAACACCACACGGTATTATTTATTTGCTTACTGAGTATTATAATCATGAAATAATACTCAATATAATAGTACCGCTCCTTAATATAATTTACGCTAGTTGTCTCATATCATCCCGTGGGTGTCGTAAGAGGCGGCTAAGGGAAATTTACTGGAAGGTGGGCAGCAGCGCCTTCAAATGATCTACCAACTTACACTGCGATCCCCAAGCCGCCTGCCATGCGTGGGGACTCTAGTCACAACAATTTAAGATATTAATGATTAAACAAATCTTACATTCACGAAACGATAAAAGTATAGAACTATCCAATAAACTACTTACATACCTATTTTATATAAATGTAGATTTAAATTTAAGTTTAAGAATTAGTTTTTTAATCAACTTAAAAAATATGGAGGAAAGTTATAATCACGTATATTTTTTTTATGTTACTGGATCATGCAAATCCAGTAAAAAGTAACGCTTAAACGTATCGTTATGATTATTTTATGTTGAGCAGCATATACCTACAAATGAGTGTTCTAGTAGTTCGTATGTTACTCTCAATTTACTTAATGAAATTATTTGCTAAACTACCAATTACTAACTAACAATTACTACTCTTGCTGATGTTACCCAATATTATGGGTGACAACTTGTCTTAGACGTTAAATATACGTCTAAGACAAGATACTAAACATTTTGAAATAAAATTAATTAAACGTCACTGACTCCTTTTTGAAGCGCTCGTAGTGAAGTATGCTTAGCTATTCTGAACCGATCAGCAAAGCTAAGCAACGTCCGCCTCAGACATGAGTTGGATGGGTGACCACTGGTGACATTACTACTGAGCGATTCCGTGCTTCAGACGGCACGTTAAGCCGTCAGTCCCGGTTGTTGTCTAAGGATGGCAGTCGTTATAGCATGGTGGTAAGACATTTTGCGAATGCCCGTCTGGCTAGCTACCACTCTCAAGTAGAAAATCTGTCACCAAGCACCTAAGGGTGTGTTCCGGCAGCTGTACTAGAGAGCCAGTAATTCTAGGTTAGTCTGAACAACATCTTCGACAACATCACTTACCATCAGGTCAAAAAGTCAAAAGGCTAACCTATCAGGCATAAAAAAAAATAACACCAAAAAAGATGAAAGCAACTTGTGGAAGTCGGACAATGATACTGTGAGCTCAGAGTGTTTTGAATCTGCTTGGTATCGACATCCACAAGTTATTTCATACTTTTCCGCGTATGAAATTTATGTAGTTACGTTTATAAAAAATATTTTCTAAAACTCCTCTAAATTTATTTGACGTATGCTTTCTCCTAGTAGTGAATAATTAGGGTGAACATTGTCGTTATTGTTTTCATAATCAGGGTGAATGTTTATGTTGTCATCTTGAATTTTTAAGTTTCTAATGGACATACCACGCTCATTTCTGCTGTCTATGATTTCGGGCAGTAAGCATTTCATATAAAATTTTATTAATTTTGGTCTCATCTTAGTTTTCAAAAATGTAACCTTGAATCTGGTAATACCAAATTGAGTTTTTATTTACAGAAGTAGTTCTAATGTGTTTATTATATATATATATATATATATATATATATATATATATATATATATAAACTTTATTCTGCAGTTAAATAAAACATCTTGAAGAAAATATAGGAATGTTTATTGCTGAAAACAACTCCTCGATCTGAGAAAATTCTATTCCAGAAGCTATAACTCCCGTGGTACAGCTAAGTCAAACAAACTTCTTTTCACATTTTGCACTCAAATTTGAATATTAATATAAGTTAATGTCTTCTCTCACCAATCAAGAAGAAGTTGTTTTATTTACATTCAAACAAATTATTGTGGTGTTCTTTTTCTTGAACTTGTTTTAAAAAGTAGGAGATGTCAATTATTCGCCGTCCCGATATAGGTTGAAAATAGTCTTATATTTATCCATTTGAATAATAAACGCGTCCTCGTTGCCATCAATTTCTCTGTAACACCATAAAATAAGATATAAAGATAGTACGAAAATTAAAAAAATATTTCTATTAAATTCCAGTTTTAGAATTCAGTCCTTATTCTAATTTTGAATAAGTAAAAAGCCCAAATTTACACTTATTTTAATATACTTAAGGCAATAGTCGTACTCGTTCGTTTTAACGGGCATAACGTAGAATTACTGGCTCTTAAGGGCAGCTGCTAGATACATGGTTAGGTGCTAGGCGACAGATTTTGTACTTGAAAGGATGGGAGCAAGTCAAGCAGGCATTCTTAAAATTCTCAACCGTCCGCAGTCCTTGAGAGCCACTTAAATTGCAAGCACATGAAACTTAACAACTATGTTTCAAAGTGATGGGCGCAGTGCAATTCGTGACTTGTGACGAAATGCATCTGTTATAGGCAGAGGTTAGTCCACTTAACATCAGGTGGGTGGGCCTCGACCTTATTCCGTCACAATAACATAAAAAAACTTAGTTGTCTGAAAAAAAAACACCACTTTTTCAAACTGAAAAGTTGACTGAATCTACAATATCTGAGAGCCATGCATACCTAGTCATAATGTTAAGTGTTTTGAAGGATTACTAGAAATAGTAACTTTTTACCTCTTTTTGAACCTACTGTTATGTTTAGACTGTGGTCAATAGAAATAAATAAACAAACAAAAAATTACTTACCATATTTCAATTCCCATTTTCTTTTGCCTTCAACCGTGATTTAGTGCGTGGTTTATTTTCTTTATTTGCCATTTCCAGAAAACAACCAAAAAAAATATTGTCTCATATAAGTTTTCATAAAATATTTACACAACGGGAAATAAACACAAACACAGTCTATCTAATGCCTCTATATTCTAATAGAGATATTTACACTATGAGGAATAAACACTATGTCATAATTATATGCTATAGTTCACTAAATAATAATTATTTACAATTTATTGTGTATCCTCATGATATTTGTTTACGCAGATACCAAAAAGTGCGCGCGCAAAAATTTGACACAGATCTTGTCTTGGTGACGTCCCGAGGGACACTGATTAGCGACGTTTGGATATATTATCACTTAAATATTCGATTTAAAAAAGAATAGATGTAATGAGAAAAAAGGATCGCTTTATTTGTATTTCAAATTAAATTACCTACAAAATGGTATAAGTTATAGATTAAGTGGAGTATTAGTACCTGTTAAAAATTAAATTTGGCCGGTAAAAAAACCGCAAATCGAACTTAGTTCACTATTTTTTTCTATAGAGAAAATTTACTCGTATCGTGATTTGAACGAATACACAATAAGGAGAAAGAATGTAACTAAAATATATATTTATTTCAGATTTGAAATGTTCTTCTTTGTTTATAAAAAACAACATCTACTTTAGGCAAAAACGGGAATACCCGACCTTAAAATATTTGTATTGCCATTACATTCGGAGCAGAACTGTGCATTGCTAGTTTTAAGCTTGGTAGAATGAGGTTATGTCTAAATCTAATAGTATATCTTAGGGATTTTTTTTTTATGCCTGATAGGTTAGCCTTTGACCACTATCTCACCTGATGGTAAATGATGATGTGGTCGAGGATGTTGTTCAGGCTAACCTAGAGTTACTGGCTCTCAAGGACAGCTGCCGGAACACACCGTTAGGTGCTTGGCGACAGATTTTCAACTTGAGGGTGGTAGCTAGCCAGTCGGGCATTCGCAAAGTGCCCTACCACCATGCTGTAACGACTGCTATCCTAAGACAACAACCGGGACCGACGGCTTAACGTGCCCTCCGAAGCACGGAAGCGCTCAGTAGTAATGTCACCAGCTCACCCATCCAAGTCATGACCGCGGCGGACGTTGCTTAACTTTGCTGATCGATTCAGAATGGCTAAGCAAACTTGGCTACGAGCGCTTCAATAGTCTACTTCTTTATTCAAGAATTCGGGGTATTTATCACAAATTTAAACGTTTCTAGTATATATAAGGACACAAGGGCTAAAATATTATATTTTATACAATATAAGTCAGAATTATATATTATTAGTAAGAATTAAGAACGAATGTTTCAATGACAAGTTTTAATCCCAATAATAGACGTTAAATTACCATTACAAATTCATAATGAAACAATTAATAGTTTTCCAATATATATCGAATAGCTGGCGCTAGGGCCGCAGCAGCAACCGCCGTCACATGACCACTACAATGTCCTTCGTCAGCTGCACTTGACTGGTCTTCGAAGAAATGTTTCCTCGGAACAACGGGAAGGTTTTCGTCGAAGCATCCATATTGAGTTTGGTATTGAAGGAGTTTGGATAACCATGACTTGCGAAGGAAACCAGCATGTCCTTCCAGAGAGCATAAAGCCACTGAAATAAAGATGAAAAAAATTAAAGTAAGAAAAATCCGGGCGCCTGGCTAGTTAAATAAATATTAGCATGGTTTATAAATCAGTCAGGGGGCTGTTGAGAAGTCTTATGAAAGGGTTGACATTTTCTAAAAATGACATAAATAAATTGAATAGAGGGGGGGGAGTAAATAAATGCGAACTTTGATGACTCCCTTGTCTTAATTCGAATAGATAGAATAGGTAGAACATATGCAAATATCCGCCTGGCTAGCTAATTCTTTCAAGAAGAAAATTTGTAGAAAACAACGCTAACGGTACTAACCAGCAGCTGTGTTTTCGGTGTGTCTAAGGTTATCATGAACAACATCGTCCTTACACATCCGTACAAATAAAGAATCGTCCTTAAAGGAGAAACCCCATCGGTGAGTCCAATTAATAACAGTTTCTTGGAATCAGTTACTATGCTCAAATACATATAGAGTGTCAGCTTACTATAATCAATTGTCTAGAGTTTCTTCATAAAACCAGCTAACTATGCTCAGATACATTTAGCGTGAAGAGTTAGCTTATTACTCAAATATTATAGTTTCTTACTAATAGCATAGAATATATAATAATACTACTAATAGTATAAGCTTCAGGTGTCTTCTAATAGTGTCTTATACTCAATTTTTGATAAAGTTTGATATAGAATATTATCGCCTACTATGCTCAAAAATCTTTATGTATAAAAATTACTTGTCACATTGTTTGTCCGCGATGGACTCCTAAACTACTGAACCGATTTTAAATTTGATGTGCACACCGTGTGCAATTTGATCCAAAATGAAAGATAGGATAGCTTACATCTCAATTTATAGTCGCAATATTATTTTATTGCAAATTATTTTTCTATTAGTTGACAGTTACAATTATCTGTTTGCCAAAGTCCAAACGATTCTAACAGATGGCGATATATTTTGACTGGATTGAGTATATTGAGTGCGGGCGGAGCCGCGGCCTGAAAGCTAGTATATATATATAATACTAGCAGACCCGACAAACGCTGTTTTGCCATATGGGCAAATAAAGATGAAAAAAAGTTTAATATACGTATTTGCAAAATAGTTTACGTCTTTTGCTCAGACCTACTGAATATACACACAATATTTCATAGCAATCGGGCAAGCCGTTTCGGAGGAGTTTTGTTACAAACACTGGGACACGAGAATTTTCTATATAAGATAGTCTGTTATAGTATCAGCTTACTATGCTCGAATACAAGGTCAGCATTCCTAAATCCATTTCTCGCATTGTACTCAGCCTCGCCGTAAGCCAGCTCGCAGAAGCTACTCCGCATCAGCTCGTCCATACTACTGGAGAATAGGAAGCATCCACGACTCAGTCGAGCCTCAATTAGAAGTAACAATCTGGAAATAAAGTATATTAAAGATAAATGACTCCTGTTAGACTCCGAAGTGGTACTGCAACAGTCCAAGCATCCACTATTCACTATTTATGTTTCTAGCTCTGCACAAGTTTCCAACACAGCCTTTGTTGGAAACTGTAGTGCTAACTTATTTGCTCTGAGGGTAGTGAAAATGTATTTGTCAGAAAATACAAATAAACAAACTCGGATACGTAGAATTTGACACACAATTTTAAACTTACCTACAGCAAGGAATGTACTAGGTGCAATAAGATTAAATAAAGTAGTAAATTTACGTTACATAATAGTAAAAATTGCGTGCGCCCCGTGTAGGCACCACACGGGGTAAGAATTGCACCTTCCCATATCATCTTACGAGACCGTAAGAGGCGACTAAGGGAAAACAACTGGAAGGTGGGCAGTAACGCCTTCAAGAACTACCAACTTACACTGCGATCCCCAAGATGCCTGCCAAGCGTGGGGATTAGGGCAAATACTCCCTTAATAGGAGAGGTTTTTATTTGGCAGTGGGCGGTCCGACTGTTACAGTAATAGTGAAAATAAAAGTAAAATTACCTACTGAAATGTGTAATATTTTAAGAAAATTATTCTTTTAGTAATTGTTACAGTTTTGAATTTCAAAAACTTTTACTTTTATACCCAAACTTAATATGTTAATGTTTTATTAGTTAAAAAGAATAATTAATAGATTCAGGTGCTACTTTGCGGATTTCCAGAATTATTAATTGCCAATAGAAAAAGTTATTTTAATAGAACTTATACAAAAATATAAATATAATATAACAATATATCTAGTGGCAATTTCGTGACAAAATCAATGCCACGTAGCCTAATTAAGAGAATTATCAATGCATTTCGCTTCGACACGAATCATAGAAAAATATTTTCACTTCAGTAGCTCAAACATGTAGGTTTTGCTATCTGAAATCAGAGAGCAAAATTCGATTTTTCTCACTGAGTGAGACAAAGTAACTTTTTAATTATTTTTTTCAGATCATACAATTCGAAACATTCACACTCTATCTCTTTCCCGCCATTAGAAAGAGAGAGAGAGAGACAAAGACCAGCCCTTTTCCAAGTTCCGATTTTGAATTCGACCTCAAAGGTAAACACGTTTTGAATTTCGTACTAACTAAAGAAATTTTACAATAAACATGTCTTGGATAGATTCAGGCGTTACTTTGCGGAAATGCATATTTAATAATAACAAATAATTTTAAAAGTATCCTAAAAATATTTAAATAAAACACTTAAAAAGCATAAAATTATATATCTAGTGACAATTCCGCCTAATTTTCCTGTTAAGCCTACGTGACGTCACAAACATCACGCAGCCTAACCGGAAGAATACCCGACTAGATTAGATATATAATTTTATGCTTTTTTAAGTGTTTTATTTAAATATTATTTAATATTTTTTAGGATACTTTTAAAAGTATTTGTTATTATTAATTATGTCTTATAATGTAATACATTGAATTTTTTACTTATTGTTGTATATAAACGAAAATAAGTATTTACTGCAAATAAAACTGATATTTAACCTGTAAATATGTAATTCTAGTTTTATATTAATGTTACGTAATATTATTTGTATAATAAAATATCATGGGTGCTATATCCGACCGAAGTCCGAATAAAATAGCGGGAATAAAATTTCGTGGCTGGCGTAAGGAGTCTATTCCTGTTTATTATTTTATCTCCTAAAGTGTTGTCGCTGCTGAAGTGAAAAGTTATGTGTATTATACGAGAGCAAAGTTTTTGCATCTCGTGCCTTTGAATCTCTCGCCACACTCAGGATTCAAAATCAGCACTCGCGGCAAAAACAGCTTTGCTCTCTTGTTGAACAAATAACTATTGTTATAATTACATCAAATAATATGTTTTTTCTAACTACACAAAAGACAGCACACATAAACATTTGGCTTGATTTGGCGTCTGCATGACTGCAACCATGATTGAGAACGTTCTCGTTAGTATAGTGTATACTTGTAGTAGTGTATACCCCAACTTTCAGATATTCGGATTCGAAAGATGTTAAGAAACTCTGTTGTGCGCCGAACGTGCAGCAACTCTCCACATATTATACGCCGACATATGGAGTCTCTGCTACACGTTCGGCGAGTTTCATTCTGCTGTTTTGTGGAGCTGTATTCGAAGGTGGTAAACAGGCATATCATTTGAAATGCCCGTAGCGGAGCTTGCCTAGTCGACCTTATAATATCAATTAGATTATGTGGTGTTCACTGCGGCCGTTACTTTGATAGGTAAACTAATAGAATCTAAGCCGAATAAAAAAGCACTAACCTACTTTAGGTTAGCGCTTTTTTATTCGGCTACTTCTTCATGTGATTGACCCAAAACTTGTGTGTGCGTGTCTGCTTACCTGTGTGTAAGTCCGTAACCATAGTTACTACCAAAGAGGAGTGCTTCGTAGCATTTTGTCGGGAGCTCACAACGTTGCGGATGATCTAGGAGGTTCTCATCATTCTGAGCCAGAGCCTCTAAGCACACATCTGCAAGCAATTTATTATCAATGAACAAAACTAAGCTATAGTATATACTTAATTTACCCACGACAGCAAAAAACCTTGATTTCCGAAACATTGAGTCTTTCCAAAAGCACTTATAAAGTCTATACAAATTATGGTTAACGGCCTATTATTAGCCCTATAAATAAGTATATACCAACTCTTTAATCTTAACGAAAGAACTGGGTTTAAAAAGTCTAAACTGGTTTTAAAAAATTTTTAGTCTTTGATTCTTTTTTTGAGTTTTCATATACCTATTATATTATAAACACTATCACACGCTTGGATAACAACTTTAAGTTTGAAGCAAAAAATTGTTTTCTTGCTGTCGTTTGTAAAATGTTGTACTAACCAAGTGTATTTTTGTGGTAGATTTGTGGTGGGCAGCCGTAGACGCAACTTCTGTTACATCACATACAACGAAGCAAATAGATTTTAACTCAGTTTATTACTAAATATAGGTTTTGTAAGCGGTACCACGTGAATTATTAAATATGAAAGATCCAGTTTCTACTAATATTTTCAAAAGTGTGGCATCGTTTACACTCAAAAAACAGGAAACGGTTGGAGATCGCAGCTCGCGTGTGAAAATGACGAAATAATTTTGAAATGTATTTATCGTTGACCAAAATGTCGTAATTTTCGATATAAATGGGAAATATGCTAATAACTTTTCGGTTTTACTATCTATCTAACTATATGCGTGCACTAAGAAAGGAGTGTACCAAGAAAGGATTCTTTGAAATTCAACCTATAAGTGGGTAAAAAAGTTTGTATGAAAGTCCTTTGTTTTTTCACTTACACTTCTGAAAATTAGAATTCGGAAAGATTCAAAATAAAAAATTGATGTTATCAACAATTTTTCGATAAATGACTCAAAGGGTAATGAAATTGGGTATGAAATTTTGTATGGCAAGGTGATTGTTTTTGTTGTGAAAGTGATGAACATTGGTATCCGGATACACTTTTTAGAACAAAAATATGCCACAATAATATTTTTTGCTAGGGTTGAACATTTGTCACCAGAACCTAAACCGCTGGCGTTCGTCCTGTAATATTGAAATACTTTTTGAACCAAGGCAGAACTTACAATATACGGGGTTAATTTAAAAAGATTAAAAAGTAACCTATTTATACGTAGGTAACACTTTTTACACAGCTCCCAAAAATGGAAGGCTAAGTTAATTTTAACCTGTAACAGTTCTTGAGGGATAGTCCCCGCGGGTAAAGGCTAGTTGTTAATATATAAACTGGTTTCGAATGTTTAAAATGTTTGTTTGCAATAACAAACTTTCAGTATATTTAATTGATAAATTCGTTAATTACAATGATATTCCTTCATTAATAACGAATCTAAAATTATTAAACAGAATTGATTATGATACACAAACTTTAATGTTAGAAACGCATTTTTCTGGCTTAGGCGAAGTAATTATAGGTATACTTAGGTACTGTTCAATTCTGATAACGTTACGCCTTCAGGTCATGCGAGGCCACTCAAGAACCTTTCTTTTGCATCTGTTATCAGTTGTACTGCCTATTGCCTCTTAGGTACAAGTTAAAATACACATAATATATAATAAGAATTGATTATTATATTATTATATTATATTATATTATATTATATTATATTATATTATATTATATTATATTATATTATATTATATTATATTATATTATATTATATTATATTATATTATATTATATTATATTATATTATATTATATTATATTATATTATATTATATTATATTATATTATATTATATTATATTATATTATATTATATTATATTATATTATATTATATTATATTATATTATATTATATTATATTATATTATATTATATTATATTATATTATATTATATTATATTTCATTTTGGCGTCTACGAAGCCCGCCTTTATCCACAATATTATTGAACACAGCACACTACTATTATAAGTGCAAAAGTTTGTGAGTGTGGATGTGTGGATGTGATGCACGCTGAAACGGCTGAACCCATTTCAAATAAAATTTGGCGTATAGATAGTTTAGAGCCCTAGAATCATCATCATCACTTTTCATCGCTGTCTAGGCGGGTAAAAGCGCGGGGTATCCTGAAAAGTAGCGACTTATGCCCTTGCCAAGTTTGTCCGCCATTTTTCAAGTCAGTTCTGGAACTTGATCCCACTTTCCCTACAAGAACAATGTCATCGTCGACTGCACTGCGTGTTGCTGCTACTTCGGTGTGATTAGACGCATAGACAATAAGGCCCCAAGTCGCCAAAACAACGAGCTAAGCCTTTAACAGCCCTAGATCCACCCTAAATCCTTACCAGACAGCCTCGGGTGTGGTATGATCCTGTCGATGTCTTCCACTGCTCTCTGGTATGTGCTCCAGTTTGGAAGCGGGTACGCATGTGTGGGTGTGGAAGAACGAAAGATCAACTTTGGTGTACGCTTTGACCACACCGTATCGTTGCTGAAGAGAAACGCTGTTGAATAAAATATGATCTAAATACAAAATCAAATCAATTTAATTCACAGATTTAGTTGGTGAAGGTATGATACCCGAGCTGCAGTGACTGTCGACCGTGCCCTTTGTCACACCTTCATAGATCACTACGATCATTCAGCCCAGTTCATACCCAGTTGGGTGTTTTGTGAATGATCGTAGTGCTTTTAGCACAGCTTGCTTAGTCATTACTTGGATAGGTAACCGCTAGTGGCGCATTCACTGCTGTGCGTGTATACATACTTCGGTGGGGACATTCATGTCATAAGCTTATAACTACTAACAAAATGGATCATGTTATCTGAACAATAAATATTATTATTATTCACGTAATTTATTTTACAACATAATTTTAAATTTTTTACAACATTCATATACAAAAAAAAATGTTATAAAAAACTTAAAACTAGGATGCCGCCGGCAGCGGGGTAGTGCCCAAGCTACCAGCGGTTAGGGCTGCAGAGAGAGGAACCTTCGGACAATGCGTGTCGTGTCGAGTATCACTGCCTTCTGCATCTGACCCTTGATCCAACCGTCTAGTGAGAGCCTCTTGAGGTGTTGGTCGAGGCTCTTCGCTATTAGGCCGTTCGCCGAAACGACTATCGGGACAATGATCGTCGAGTCAACATCCCACATGGCGGTTACCTTATTATTATTATTATTCGGCCATCGGTCCTGGATGTTGTCTGAGGATGGCACTTTTGTGAAGACGTCATATCACAATAGGAGGCCGCGGAACGGGTCTAGGAGGAGAGTGAAGTCGATAACCCTATCTGAAGGAGTGTGTGTGTGTGTGTGTGTGTGTGTGTGTGTGTGTGTGTGTGTGAGTGTGAAAGAGGTGTGTGTGTGAGTGTTAGTATGTGTGTGAGGGTGTGTGTGTGAGAGGGTGAGTGAGGGTGTGTGTGTTTGTGTATGTGTGTATGTGTGTGTGTAAGGGAGAGAGCGAGCGAAGCTGTGAGTTTTTATGTGTAAGTATGTTTGTATTTATGAAACTACCATTAGAATTTCTTCTGCCTCACTGTATGTTAATGTATATAAGTAATTTATTAACGTTGTCTTCGCCACAGAGGTTCTTAATATAACAAAATTGTTGATTGATCAATTTATTTTACTCTATACTTTAGGACCAAGAAATAAGTCATGCTTTTTTGCTAAATTAGTGTTAGTCCTATGTCGAGAAAAAATAAGGCCTGATTCGGATTGATGAATGATTTGTTTGAATAGCGGAGTTTCATAAATAGGACTCAGTTTTCAGGTTTGTACGGAACCGGAAAAAATATGTTTTAATTACATTCCGTTTTGATACGGAACCCTTCCTTTGGAAATCCAACTCCCACTAGGCTGGTTTTATTGTTAAGATTGAATATAAAACAAATTTTTGTAAAAAAAAATAAGATTAGTCAACTAATTACATTAAAAATTTAACGTGGCCAACTTCTATGCTTTACCGTAACTTGCAAGCAAAATCATTACCAAGATCAGATGGTCCAATTAAAACTTATGTGTGGACAAATACTACAAAATATATAGTCGACTAGAGAACATTCCACATTATTTAAACACTTAGATAGGTACTTACATATATTCATCTTGGCATTTTTATGTATAAATTCGTCATCGTAACGCACATCTTGCAGTTCGTCTATTTGTATCGACAAATATTCTAGGTCATTTCGCACAGACACTGGTATAACCTCATGTTTTGTAAAATGCCGAAGATGCACTAAAAATACGCTTATTAGGTCAATGCAATACTTACATAATTGATAAAATTCTAGAAAATTCAAACTTACCGTTGACGAGAAACAAACCAAACAGAATATTCAAATTTAAATAATTTTTATTATTCAAGAAAAAAATTACTATTCGCTGTAACGAGTTCAGATAAACCTGGTAATCTTTATGTGCCGGTAAATCACTTTTATCTTTTCTTGATTTTATATTGCTATACGATGCAACAATCTGACAGGATATGATGTTGAACACCAAAGAAATTATGATTATTTTTAAAACGTTCGCCATATTTATTTTACGATTCCATAACTATTTATAGCTCAGTGTTTCATCGTCTAATTTCAAATGAAAACTGTTTGTTTTCCAGCAGCCTCTTGGGTTTTATTCCCTTAGATTTCAAATGAATAAAAATGTCCTCTCCAGGGATGGATTTACAAAGATAAATATACCACGTAGATGAGACGCCCTGTTGGTTCGCAGATTATGTGATTTTTTAGGGGTTTTCATTCGTCAATGGAATCTCTTGTCCGAGAATTGGTTGAAAGGAAAAATTCAGGGTTGAGATACTATTTTATTGCTTGTAGGCTAGCCGATTTTAACAGACCTAATGGAAATTGTTGATGTAGGTAGTCAAAGTATTTTTTTATGCTATCGTGATGGAACATGCGCTCTTGGTGCTAAGCGGTAATCTGTGAAAATGCAGTTCGTCACATGTGGTGAACTGCACTGATCCCATCACCCTGAGACATAACGTTTTTAAGTCTCATGTGACTGTTACTTCACTGACACCCATACCCTTCAGACAGGAACACAGTATCGTGAACATTACCTATTGCTTGGCGACAGAAATAGGTATGGTGGCAGGGCAGTACTTCCCCGGACGAACTTGTACAAAGAGTTCTACTGCTACTAAAACACGTCACAGCACAGGACGTGGTCAACTAATCTATATCGCCGATTCTCAAATTTGAACTAGCTTCTTGTAGGTCAGTAAGTACCGAGTAAATTTGACGATTTTGCATTGTTTAAAAACAAGCAAATTTGTATATGAATAAAGAAAAAAAGTTCGATCAATAATAATAACAGTATTTTCAAAAATATTTTCAGAAAACATTTAATTACATAATACTTTAATAAAACACTTAAAAAAGTATGAAAAATATATATCAGGACAATTCCACCTATTTCTCCTGTGAATCCTACGAGACATCACAAACGCCACGCAGCCAAACCGGAAGATACTACTGGTACGAGTTTATCTATGGCTATCAGATCGCAATACAAATGCTTACTCCGGGGTCAACCATGGATAAAATCAAAATTACAGAACATAGGGGTAGACATAAATATATTCTTTAGTAGAGACTGTAATGTTTGATCATTAAAAATAAGTAGGTAGACTTCTACTAAACGTCGAGCTGTGTACCCGAATTCCGGATAAGGACTTTATCGGACAAAAAAAACAGTAAGTATAATCAACTACCATTTTAACCGACTTTAAAAAAAGAAAAAACTTCCACTTTTCTTCCTCAATTCGATTTTTTTTGTGTTACCTGATAACTCTTTACAGAGTGCACTGATTTTGAATGTTTTTTTTTTATTCGAAAGCTATTGCGTGTTAGGTGGTCCCATGAGTCCAAAGAGTGACATTTGACGAGTAGTCTTTGAGTTATCCCTAATAATGTATATTTTAAGTACAAACTTGGGTTATTTTGTTTTGTGTTTGAATTATTTTAATGTATTCTTATATTTTATATTACTGACAGAAAGTAACTACAATTTGTATTATATGAAAAACAAAAAACAAATTACTCAACATAAACAAGAACATTACGCGGGGATAATCTACCGTTGGTGAGTGGCGACATTGCCCCGGGCTGAGTCTTTGCGGCGGTGCGGTGAAGCAATCATTCAGGGATCACTGGAAACGCTATAAATAATGCTTGAGCCGTAGAAAAAATAGTCAAGAAATAGAGATGAACTTTAATTTGCAAGGTTCCGTATGTGAAGTTTCATAGTATAAGTAAGGGTTGTAAGGATAAGCTTCAGGGTTATTGAGTGGCAATATCGCCCCGGGCGGGCCAGAGGCCCTGGAGGGGCAATCACTCAAGGAGTGGGTTTTTCTCAGAAGAGCTGCGACCGTTATAAATGACGCTTGAGCCATAGATATACAAATAAGATACGATTCAGGCAAGATATTCTTTAAAAATTTTATGTATTGAATTTAAAAATAAAAGTGAAGCGTACTGGCGGAAGTCAGTAAAACTCCTCAATATCGTAATACAGACTTCCACTTACTATTGCATAATATTGCTATCTGACTTACACAAAAAGGAGAAAGGTTCCCGGGTCAACGCTTGTAATTACTTTAGCTCAATCATTATTATTATGAAGATATTATCCATACTAATATTATATATGCTAAAGTAACTCTGTCTATTTATCTCGCTTTCATGCCAAAACTAGCGGACTGATTTGGATAAAATTTGGTATAGAAATAGTTTGAGACCCGGGGAAGGATATACGAGTTTTTATCCAACTGCTCAAAAAGAGATTAATGTTTTGCGCCGTTACAGACATACGCGCAGGCGAAGTAGCTTTATTATAAAAAAATGGATATAGTTGCTGTACCTAAGCGAGTAATGTCTGATTTCTGCAATGCTTGCTTTCTATGTTTATTAGTACTTAAATTACTATTGAGCGTAAATTTGAATGAAAATAATAGAATTTACATCTACAATTTACAAAATTCTTGTCCCGAACGGGCAACAATTCTTGTCGAACCTTCGTCTCGTCCCCCGGAGTCTTATCTGCCTATTCGGATTAAATTCGAACCTAAACTGTTCCTATATTATGACAGCTGTCAAACTGTCGTGTGATGTCGTATTTTATGGTTAGAGCTTTTAATTTTGATGATTGATGTCAAAGTAAAACGGGCTAATTGTGGGAATCCTAGATGATGAAATATAGAAAGTAAGATTTTATTATCTAACCGCCACACTTGTGTGACAGAGCGGAGTGAAACTTATTATATTGTTTCGACCCCACATGTGTAAGCTAAGGGTAGGCAGATGATAAGGATGATGGCCTTGAAGAACACATATTACGAAACAGGTTATGTAGATAACTAATAAAATTCACATGACATGTTCAGTTGCAATGAAGTTTATTAAACGTGGTTAGTGGTGAAGAAGAGTATGTCTCTGACGCTGCCACCAGAAGGCAGCTCGAGCGGCGCGAGGGTTGCATTGCCGGAGCGGCGACCTGCCGTCTCCGAACCTTGGATGTACAGGGTCACCTGGAAACAAAAATTCTGCATAAGCATCTCAAATATGTATTATACTTATTATTGCCGTACTGTCCCCGTCTTGTTGGATACCTTAAAAGGCAACTCGCATTGGTGCGAGTACACTGCAGGGACTGGACGGTAATTACTTACAAGGAAGAATAGTTTTTTTAACTCTGTGGTGACCTTAATTCCGCTCGACTGTATTAAGATAGGCAGGAGAAAACGGAGTGAATAGTACTAACCTGTGAAAGAATGATACCAGGACAACAGAAATGCACAACAAGTAACCTGTGCCAAATGCTGTGTGAGTGAATTGATGTATAGGTACAGAATAAAAATGGCATAGGTTAAACAGAAAATGAATTAGGAGTAATTATTGACCTGCGGTAGATTTGTGTGATTCTTGGGCCCATGCCCACTCAAATTGTGTTATGGTACACGGCTCATAACAACAGTCATTGTACCTCACGTACCTAATCTAGTAAGGTGGATATCAGGAGAACAGAAAAGTGTAAGGAGTAAATGCTGACCTGTGGTAATGTATGTAAGTGATGGGCTCACTCGACAGTGGCACGGAGCGCAATGTCTTGATGACTTTAGTGAGGTTAGGTAACTGGGCTTGCTCGATGAAGCGTGGTTCATGCATAAGTCTCATGTAGTGAGGTTGGTCGGTACCAGGAGAACAGGAATTAATAGAGAGTAGGTATGTACTGATCTGTTTGCTCGCTGATCTGGGCTCGCTCAACAGTTGTACGGAGCACTCCTCATTGATATAATATGTTGTGTAGTGAGCTGGACAAGTAACAGGAGAACAGACAAGAGTAAGGAGTAAATGCTGACCTGTGGTAAGTGTGTGTGAGTGCTGGGCTCGCTGGACAGTGGCACGGAGCGCGGCTCCTTGCGGCGACGTTTGTTTGCGCGCCGATCGTGCCGCTTGCGCATACCGGCCGATACCGCTGATGATTCTGTCACAATACAAGTCAACTAGTAAATGCAGGGCAAGCCTGTTGATATCATTTTGCTCACTGCATGCCTAAAACGCAGTGTGCCTAAATTATCTAATTGTGTAGCGTGGTGTCTAAACGTCATTTCAAATAATTGTTTGGACTTAGTAGGTAATCGTCGATGTCGCTATTGATCTACTTCTTACTATGTCCATTTCGGGATATGACTATTTGTTATTGGTATATTTCTTGTATCGCCCATATCGCGATACGACTTTGCCAGTCTTTGCCGACTGTAAGTACTTTAATTTTACGTATGATTTTAGTCATTCCGGCTTATGTTAAGCTAATTCAAAACAAACTCTCTTTACATCATATAATTTTTTGTCTCTCTGATTTTCATTATGCAGGCGAAACAGCAAAATGCATCCTGTAAAAAAAAATGTACCAAAAATGGAACTGACTTCAACACTCAAAAGTGTGTAATAAGTTGTTGAAGTCGGTACCATGACAGATCAAAAGTACCTATTATCACAATATTGTGCGCATGGTAACGACTTCGACAAGTTATTTCACACTTTTGAGTGTTGAAGTCGGTTCCATTTTTTGGTAAGAAAAAAAATATGTTTCACTCATTTTATGACCCTTACTACTTACGGGATCGATTGTCTATTCACTGTCAACAACTATATCATCAAGTTAGGAAAATATTTTACAGTTATTGGAGTGTAACTCAAAAACAGCTTGACCGAATTTGATTAAATTTAAATGGGACCAAACGACAAGCGTCAGCTTTCAAATAAAAAAGAATTATCAAAATCGGTTCACATGAATTGTTGATTTGGATGACACCACAAATCGTAATTCCTCACCATCGTTTTCCTTGGGCATCGGCGGCGGCAGCGGCTGCGGCGACGCGGAAGTTCTGTACAACGCGGCGCGGCGACCGTCTATCAACCGGAGCAGGCACTCGAGGGCGGTCTGCTTGTTCTAAGTACAATATGGAACAGTTACAAGTTTGCTGGAACTTTCCAAGTAATAATACTTGCCCTTCACCCCATCTAGAGCCGAGGCGTCCAACGACGCTTCGGTAGCAGTAGAACTCTTTGTGCGGGTTCGACCGAGGCAGTAATGCCACCTATATCTGTACCTATTTCTACTGTCAAAGAGTAATGTTCATATTACTGTGTTCCGGTTTGAAGGCTATGTGTACCAGTGAAATTGCAGGCACATGAGGCTTATAACTTTATGGGTGATGTTCGCAGTGCAGTTCGCCACACGTGACAAGCTGCATCTGTAATAGGCAAAGGTAACTGCTAAACACCACGTGGGCTTGTGGTTGTGGCATTGCATAAAAAAGAAAGTATATATGCTACTATACCAAGCACTATTACGTCCAACGTTGAATAAAAGCGTCCCCTATAATTAATTGAAAGGATTTGCTATTTTGCAGATTGCCACTTGGCAGACGTCTAGGGGATCGCAGTATAAGATGGCAGTTCTTCAGGTCTTACTGGCTACTGGTCCTACATTCCGGTACTATTTGCTTCGACGCCTTTTAAGACTCCCATAGGAAGACGTGGAAGGGTACAATTCTAGCTCGGCACCCCGTGAACCTATCAGTTACCTTATATATATATAAATTACGTGTCACGTTGTTTGTCCGAGATGGACTCCTAAACTGCTGAACCGATTTTAAATTTGATTTGCACACCGTGTGCAATTTGATCCCAATTGAAAGATAGGATAGCTTACATCTCAATTTATAGCCTCATTTAAGCCGGGGCGGGCCGCTAGTAAACTGTATAAAAATACATAAGTATCTTGTGTCCCAATCCAGGACCTAATGAATCAATTTAACAAATTAACAAATTAGATAGGCATTATGATCCGTTCAGTAAAGAATATTGAGCTGAGTTCATAGTACGTTAAACTCATGGTACGTTTATAAAATGCGTAGTATCTATGCAATGGTATGAATACGCATTTTATGAACGTATACTATGAGTTCTGAAGATGGACCTGTTTCAAAAAAGAAAAGATATCTACAATATTCCGTATTCAAAGTGTGAGGCCATGTAACTAACTCTGATCTCTTCTAGTAGAGGATCAAAAGCTGCAATGTCGATGGAATCTTTCAAAGACTCCCAAGTTTTGTACAACTTCCGATCAGATATCCGCACTGTGCTCTCCAGCTCCCGTACTTCTGCAGCAAAGATATGTCACAATTGTACAAGGTGGTTTAAACCAACTAATTGTACGAGTAGGTTTATATATTACAGTCTAAAAATGCACACCCTACCAATGTCAACCCTTACTATACATGCAATAGTCATTTGTTATGCACGACTGCAAAGTTTATATTGAAACCTGAACGTAACAAAGGTTTCAAAGGTCCGAGAACCTAATAGTTATTTGTTATACAAGAGTGCAAAGTTGCTTTTTAACCGCGTGTTCAATTTTGATGACCGAACAAGCGAAGGATTCTAAAATTAGAATCCTGAGCGTTAGCGAGGGAATCAAAAGAGCACGAGGTGAAAAATCTTTGCACTCGAGTGCAAAACGTTACTTTTCATTCCACCTTAGCGAGGATAGAAAAAATGCCCCGTAAAGAACCGCGTACAAAGCAAATTGTAAAAAGAACACCAAGAAGGTTCCGAGTCTGAGTATTTAACAAATTAAAAAAAAAGTTGTATGATATATTCGGCACCATAGAGGTAGCAGTAAATAGGTTTAATGTTTTTTTTAATTCATAAACTTAGTGCACACGATGTTCTAAATTCAATTTACTTTATCCTCTAGAGAATAAAAACGGCTTTTTCACTCAGATATTGAAGATTAAAAATACTCTTTCCGAGATGGTGGGATGAAAAATAACTTTGCTGCCAAGCACAACATAAGTACAGTGTTTTACCTCACACCGGCGAAGAAAACGATAGAAGTAAAGCAGCTTATTAATTTTACTAAATATGTGCTAATTATTTTCAAAAATGAAAAGTAAAATTACTAAAATTGGTAGCATTTGAAGTAGGTAAATTATTTGATATCGGTTCGAATTTCAAAGACATTGTCCACGCTAACGGATAAAAAGCACTTTTTCACGCAGATTTCGAATGATAAACAATACCTTTCCAAGCTTGTGAGGTGAAAAATATTGTAGTTATCATTGACCTATGTATACTAGACGCGACATCTCAAACAAGGATATATATATCTCAACAAGGAAATATGCCGGCCAGCATACTTGCACTGGTCGATTGTCCTCGATTGGAATGTCGCGTCTAGTATATGTAGGTCAATGGTAGTTATAGATGCAATAAAGGCCACGTCAGCACGAGTTGTTCAGTCTGAACCGCCCTTTTCTGCCAGAGGTGTAATTGAAGATATTCTTGTCGTACCTGTATAATTACATTTTATCGGTATTAAAACACTAGTTATTAACATATCTAGCATTGAATAAAAAACGCAACAGATTTGGACAAAGTATGGTCCATATTGGCGACAGAATATCCAATTTTTTAAATGTTTTACAACTGGCCGTTTTCATCAAGGATTTTAATTTTAGGACGCAGTATCCTTAAGAGTCATTTTGTTTATTGCGGAACGTGCGTGGTTTCTCCGGATTAGATGTTATAATAATTAAAACGGCACAAAAGACCAGTTACATTAATTACACAATTTGCATCAGAAAACAAATTGAAAACAGTCTATTTAATAAAATAAAATCATATATAAAAATAATTCAAGAATACATAATGCCATTGTCTTATTATAATCATTGTAATAGACAAATAACAAATCAAATAATAATGTCACATCATTCATCCCTTTCGCAATATCTCAAGCACGCCGACATCATTTCCGACCATACATCCCCAAATAAATCACATTCTGGATTGGTGTAATAGGAAGCCAAAAATAACCATGCTCTTCTTCATCCTTCCTTTCACGTTCGCATTTGTAGGTATGCGCCTGCAGATCTTTCCATATGTAGGCGCATCCCTCTATATTTTTTTAATGTAGTTGCATTTTCTGCAACGATTTTACGTTTAATTGTATGTAGGAACCATTAGTATTTACACTCACACTAAGACGTATTATACAAACAAGGCCTTCCCGTACAAATGCGCATCATAATTCACTGTTGAGGGAGGGTATTCCTTCTGTAAAAGGAACAGGTTGAAATGATTATAGTTCTCTTAGCCTCAGTTGTATCGCGCGGTATGCTCGATCTGAACTTGTTTATTGGTCTGAGATGACATAGAAAAAGTTAAAGTAAACTTATGATGTAGGTAACTAGCCAGTATCCTTCAAGCCAGCGAGGTGTTCCTGCAGCTGACGGCGATGGTCCCTGAGCGCGCGGCGCTGCACGCGCGTGCGCTGTATGACGTCACGCGCGTTGCGCGTCTCCGCCGCCAGCGCCGCCACCTCGCGCGCCTCGCGCTCCAGCCGCTTCTCTAGCTCGCTACAAAACAACATTTTTTTTAGGGAGAACATAGATGCTGACTACCGCTGTCAGTGGTTCAGCTCCACCGGATTTTGGGCGAGGGAAGGCCCTTCTATACCTAACCCGGGCGTAGAAGGAGAAAAGCGCCTTCTACCTACGTCTCCTGCGGTCGCCAAAAACGCATCGCTACTAAAGGAAACGGGGAGGTTTAAAGTAGGTATGGGTCGGAGAAGGCAAACCGACATCATTACGAAGACCTCTTTAAAAACGTTTGCTCGCTGTGTGCGTAAAACGCGTTATGCCTAAAACTAAACGAGAGATATTCAGATTAACCATTAAGTTTTAAATCAATGGCTAAAAAATAAGTCTAAAGATTTAAGAGCGAGATAGATCCAGTGAAACTTAGGTCCATTGAGCTTTAGTAAATACAAGAATAAGGTACCTACGATTTATTGTTTATTGCATTCCTCGGTTTCACCTGCATTAAGAATATCAAACAAACAAAAATTAATATGATGTATAACGAAGAGCTTTTTTAAATTTGTTTGACATAACACGAAGCAACTAAAAACATTTGTAAAATAATGACCAAAAGTGATATAGCTATATCGCAAAATGGGCAATATAAGTAATATACCAATATCGAAATAGTCATATCGCGAAATGAACAATGTAAGAAGTAAACCAATAGTCGAAAGATGTCCAACGTAGAACAAGTCTTTCCCATCGGAGGGATCAAAATCTCCACGCTCGGCACCCGTGCTGTCTTTCTGTAGTATTTTTCCCATCGTCCCCTCTTTCGACTCCCCCACAGTATATCTATTCTTTTATCTTTTCGTCACTAGTTGGTATAGCCAACACCAACAGCATGTTGGTATGGCATTTCGCGAATCTCCGTCTGGCTAGCTAGCTACCACGATAGAAAATCTGTCTCTAAGCAACTAACCAAGCGTCTAACGGTTTGTATTGGCGATCGTCCTCTAGAGTCAGTATATCAATTAGCATGCCAACATTATTAATCATAAGTAATACTTTAACTATAAAATAAAAGGTTTCCATGTACGATTCAGTGGACATTGCCCTAAGATAAATTAATAAGAGAAGTTTGAAGTTCTAAAGTCGCGTCTCACAGCTTGCCTTGTTTTTCTTAACAGATCATCTAAGTTAACGTCCACTCCGGTCATTACTGGGATGGGTGACCGTCACTGGCATATACTTACTACTTAGCACTTGCGTACTTCGATGAGGATGTGAAGCCGACGGTTCGGGTCGTTGTCTTAGGAGACAGTCAATAAAGAATCGTAGTAGGGCATTTTTCTAAAGAGCACTGGTTAGCTACCATATGCTGCTAATGATATGCTCTGAGAGTTGTTCTTTAAAGCCAGTAGAATTACCTAATACGTAGTAACCCTGAACAACATCTTCGTTTACCGCTTCTTTTACTTCACATACCATCAGGTGAGGTAGTATTCAAAGGCTAACCTAAGCATACATTACTCAAGTCCTTACGTGGGGTACTCCCCCGTGATGTGTGCGTACGACTGTATGTTCCTGATGACCTCCACCAGGTGGTGCAGCTGGTCGCAGAACGCCGGCAGCTGTTCCGCAGTCATGTATTGTCCACCGTATCTGTCGGACGCATTCATTAAGAATCATTCAAGAAAATTTTGCAGACTCATATATTGTTACCCGAACCTATGCGATTCTGAAATCGTCAGCCGTCGGGTATGCGTTCGTTGACGCATACCTAGAAGACATGATTAACAAGAACTCATTCTTGACCCAGATTACGGGTAGGTTGTGTATCATAGAATTTCGTTTATTGTATGTCATCCTATTTAGGGAATACAGCTCCCTTCATATAGGATATGCGCGGCACTTTGCACTTGGCTAACAAGGTTTGTTGGTGGGCACAGCGCTAAAGTCTTCGTCGACGGTTGCTGTTCAACAATGTAGTTTATCCACGCTACTGTGCCACAAGGTTGCGTTCTGTGGCCGACTTTGATTATAATGACCTGTTGTATATTGAGAATGTTCATTGTTATTCGGATGACAGCACGGGTGACGCCAGATATATCGGTCTTGCAAATATCCCCCGATCGTTAGTAGAAGATAATCAAGTAAGACTTGTAAGAACGGGAGTTCTTCAGGTGTTCTCTACTTCAGACACCTCCAAGTATCTGAATGGGGGATGACAAAATCTTGTCCATTTAGGTAAACCCACGTAGATAGAGCCTGTGCGAAAAAACTCCATTCGTCTCTGCGCCGCTGTTCCAAGGAACAGCCCATACCATCTCCAGTACTAGTATTAGGTTTCTTGGCATCAACATAGTGAATGACGTGCAGTTTCGGGGTCATCTGGAGAGCAAAACCAAATTTTTCGAATTGCTAAGGCAGTCCAAGCAGTATTTCACGACAACGGGTTGCGCTTTACAAAGCGCAAGCCAGACCGCATTTGAAATACTGCTCAAATCTATGGATTGTAGCACCCGCTTTCAGAATGAGTATGAAACTATGAGAGAAAAAATGTTTTATTCAACTAGGTAATTATGTTTTGTTTTACCGACTGGCAGCAAATAAGCATACAGCCCCCCGATGGCGAGCGGTTACCGTCGCCACTGAACAAAATAGATGTGTATGAGTGCACATTAGCCATCGGCTAGTCACATGCACATTTGCGGTCTCTTTTATTGTCCAGTCCTTAAGCCTTCGGGTAGTTAGAAAATACCATGAGCGGGATATTTAGATAGATAGATAGATAAACTCTTTATTTAACACCTTAAACTATACCAAAATTAAAAATATTTAGCTTATAATAGTGAACAATAGGCGGCCTTATCGCTCAAAGCGATCTCTTCCAGACAACCTTTGGAGAGGAGCAAGTTTTGACAAGGGATGGCGGATGGATGGATCCTTCATATCATCATCATGCAGATATTTAAAAATATCTACAATATAGATAATAAATGTATTCTTACATAATATATACATATACATACATATACATACAAAAATACATACATATATACAAATATACAAACACAGTACATAAATATGATGTTTACACGTATGGAGCTTATGCTAGCACGACAGGTAAAAAGCTTTAACTTTGTCTTTAAAAACATTTAAGGACGGAGCTCGTTTGGTATCAAGTGGCAATGCATTCCAGAGTCTGAAGAGATTTATATTTATAGCGACGTTGTATAGGAAGCTACTTGAGCTTGGTGCGAAATTCAGAAACGTGGTCGTATTTGCGCAAGCCAAATATGAACCTTATTGAAAAGTTTTGAAGACGCTCAAGTTTGTTAAGCTGGTCCTCCGTAAGGTCTAAATAGCAGGCGTCTGCATAGTCAAGAATCGGTAACAAAAGAGACTGTGCAAGCGCAACTTTAGTGGCTGTTGGAAAAAAGTTTCTCAGTCTTCTGAGTGAACCTGCGACAGCAAACGTTTTACGGCTAACGGTTTCCAATTGTGGGATCCAGGTAAGGCATAATCCCAAGATTTTTTACTGTTTTGCTGTACGGAATTTTCACACCCTCAAAGAAAATATTTGGTAAATTGTCCCAATCTATTTTACAAATAGTCCGTGAACTGCCTAAAATGATTACTTGGGTTTTGAGTGGATTTACTGTTAGACCGTATGATTTTCTCCAGTCCGAAATGTAACATAAATCATTATTTACCACATTAACTGCTTCATCTAAACGGCTAAGTGGGGCTTGGGAGTAAATTTGGAGATCGTCTGCATAGAGGTGGTAGGAAGAAGTAAGACGTTGAGATATAGTGTTTATAAAAATTGCGAAAAGAAGAGGAGATAATACGCCGCCTTGCACACCGACAGTGATATCACACCAAGAGGACACAGACTCATCAAGGCGAACCCGCTGTCGGCGACCAGACAGATAACTATGAAACCAGTCAATCGCCGTTGGAGATATGTTAATGGAGCGAAGTAGAGCGAGAAGGACATCAAAGTCAACGGTGTTGAATTCGTTGTTGAAGTCAAGCAAAGTCAGCAAAGTTAACTCTTTGTTTTCCATACCAAAACGAATGTCTTCAGTTATTTTTACTAGAGCCGTCGTTGTACTATGTCCAGGTCGAACCCAGATTGGAAAGGATTAAGGAGTTGGTGATGAATAAGGAATGACTTTAATTGTTTGTGAACTAGACGCTCAAGGACTTTGGACAGAAAAGGCAGTATGGATATTGGACGGTATTCAGAAAATGATTTAGGATTTAGTTTCTTCGGTAAGGGAATAATTTGTGCTTCCTTCCAACTTGAAGGGACTGTAGCATTTGATATGGAATTGTTTAGGATATGGCAAAGGATAGGAAGTATAATATCAAGGATACTTAACTATAATTGTATAAAAGTGAAATATACAGCGTTCCGAATACAGAGGTTAAAACAACACGTTGTGTTCTTTATTCCAAAATTTGGGAAATATTTTGTATATAAGTACATAAGTATTTTACGATCTAGAGACATAAATATAAAAAGTTAGTTTATTAGAATTTAGATGATTCAGTATGTGTTGTGTTAACAATCTTACAAAGACCGTTTGTAAGATTTGATTCTCTCACACTCCACACCCGCCCTGAAGCGAAGCGTCAAGTAAAAGCAACTTTAGTTTGTGTATTATACATTTCTACAGTGGGCACGTTGTTAGTAGTTTAAAGGTAAGGGGTAGCCATTATTGTCAGCGACACATGTGGAAAACGATAACATTACTTATAACTAGGGTTATTTTATTATAATATAACACTTAGGTACATAATTACTATGTTACCCCACGGCAAGCATATAAAATGGATAACTGCTAATAATTTCTAGTCAGGGTATCTGCGGACATCCAAACTAATAATAATATAAGTTATAGTTAACTATAATAGCATAACCGGCTGCTGTCCAGCGAGGTCCTTCTAGATACTTCTCTAAAAATGTAACCAACCTAAGGTCCTTGTTAGGATCAAAGCGATCATCGTCAGAGAATGCGCCGGCTATGTCAGGTAGACGCGCCGCGCGCGCGGGCACTACCGGGACCTCCTGAAGATCATCGTCCTCGTTCGTGGTACTTCCACACCCCGTGCTCTCACTCATGCTGGAAGGTTCGATCAATAACAAAGCAATTTTAAATAAATAGAAAAACAAATGCTACTGAAACGCGAAAGACCGTGTTAATCCCTCCGTAAAGGCTATACGAATTTTGATGAATACCTATGGAGTAGGTCACATAGTCATAGGTCATTCATTCTAAAACTACGCGCCCCTCCACGAAACGTGAGTGCAGTGATTTTACTGTGAAGTTGGACTACTAGGTAACCCTTTTTTTAGAGTTACTCCGGAGAGTGCTATACGCTTGGGTTGACAGGCATTTTTATTTAGCTTTATACTAACGTAAGTGCTTTCATTTTGGAAAACTGGACTATTTGTTCATATAGGTAGGACAATGAGTTCATGAGAACAGTCCTCAGTCTATTATGGTAATTAATGTTATGTGCATAGCATGGTCTAAGAAAACAAGGTCTTCTACTCCCGAAGAATCACAAGCTTGCGTCACTACCAAATTGGCTCTTTATTATAACATGATTACAGCAGCATACAAGTTCATGGTTCTTTTTCATGTGAATGTTTTGTTATAAAATATCAATACAATATTTCAAACGTCTAATATAAAGTCACACATGAATCAATGTTCATCTCAGTAAATGGTATGAAAAAAGTTGTCTCCTCTCATGCACATATGCGCAGTGATTCGCAAATTTTTTGGTCGGCCCATTTCTGGAAGCTACGAGTATAATAAACAGAACATGTAATTTTTTTCTATTGTGACGGAACGTTAAGCAGACTAACCTCTGCCTATAACAGATGCATTTCGTCACAAGTCACGAATTGCACTGCGCCTGTCCCCAGGAGACATAGATGTTAAGTCTCTGTACCTGTAATTTCACTGGCTCTCAAGGACTGATGCCGGAACACACCGTTAGGTGCTTGGCGACAGATTTTCTACTTGAGGGGGTCGCTAGCCAGGCGGGCATTCGCAAAATGCCCTTCCACCGTGCAAAAAGTAACTGTAAGAGTAAAAGTAGAAAAAGCAGTGATTTGAAGATTTTTCATTTCCTGCAAAATTGTTTCATTCTTACTGCGACTACTAAATATGGTATGTAATGTAAAATTTCTTTGGTTATATAACATATCTACCTAATTGGTTTTTACTTCCGATATTTTTGAGCTTTCTTTGAAACTAAATTGTACACCAAAATACAAATAACTGGCTTTTTCTTCGGCATAGAAAATAATTACTTGATTTCTATCTACGAAAAATTTAGGCCTATTAGCATCGACGGTACCCATTATAAGAAAACTACGAACATACACTGTACGAACTTGATAACCATAATTTATTCAAGAATCATTAATCTGTGTAACTGAAATCAATATCACGTGATTTTCTTTACTTAAAAAAAAGGTGAAATCTATTAACTGTTATTTTACTGCCCTCCAATTTCCTCAAATTAGGTATAAAGTTTGAGAGCCGTTGATGACGGTATGCTCTCGAAGTGTAATACCTGGCGTAGTATATTATTGTACCATGGTGCATAGTAAGTGCTCTTCAAACGATGTAAGAATTAGGCAAGATATTGATTTATTATAAATATCCATCCTTTTTAGTTGTGAAAATGAACGTATAGAATAAAATATAGAAGTAAGTACTAACTCTCGTATACTTGGGAAAATCTTATCTGCCTTTATGAAAGTGCGTTAGGCTGAGATGTTTAGAACGGCCCTAGGCTGTCAAGCCGCTGTCAATGCCCTAGCCCGGCACCGGCCAACTGGTAGTGAGGATCTACATACATTACATCCGAACAACGGTCGTGACTCCAGGTAGTACAACCATGAGCCGTATGTGTGGTGGGGTTGTGAGGTTGAGGACTCGAGGGGAGAGGCCTATGTAGACGCTCTGAACCATATTGGCGCACATATCGTGAACACAGGGAGTACAGCAACTTATTATCAATACCGAGGACCACAACTGCATTCCAGCATTGTTGATGTTACCGCCTGCTCAACAAATTTCCTCGCAAAGATCGAAAACTGGCGGGTTGACATCGATTTCATGCACATCTCAGATCATTGCGCTGTAAGGTTTGAAATACAACTGGGTAACGTTGGTCACCACAACGCAGGAATGAGCACACGCAGGTATAATACCAATAAAGCGCGTTGGAGTGATTTGCGCCAGAGGGTTCGTGAACTCTTAGCTGAGGAACCAGAAGATACCTCGATCGTGAATTGATCGAGGCCTGTGTTGCAAGATACGAAGAGGTTATACACACAGCCTGTCTGAGTACTATTCCGTTGATGACACAAAAACGAAACAGAGGAAAACGTTGGTGGAATGGGTCTCTTAGGGAGCTGAAAGACAAGGTAAAAACTCGTATCAGAAATCGTATCAGAAATGCCAGACCCGAACGGAGGGAATACGTTATGGCGGAGTATTTGAAATCAAAGACAGAGTACAAAAACAGTATCGAATCCACATCGATTTCCAGTTGGAAGAACATGTGTACAAGCCAGAAACCAGAAGACACCTGGAGGAAGTCGTATCGAATCATAAAAAGCCATACACGGACTGATCCAGAACAACTGCTACGATCACCAACTGACGGGAGAATCCTATCCTCAGGAGAATCGTTAAATCTTCTGGCTGACACCTTCTTCCCCAAGGATGACCAAACTGCAGACAATGATTACCATGAAACGCTCAGGAACATAGCACTTCTAGACAAAATTAATCTTCACAGGAATTCCCATCCAGTCAGGGAATTCACACATGAAGAAGTCCAAACGGTACTGGAGGCAATGGACCCCAAAAAAGCCCCAGGAAAGGATGGTCTTACTGCAGATATCTGCACTGCAGTATATCATGCTGACCCAGAGAGATTCCTGGCAATATACAACAGATGCCTTAAAAATGAACACTTTCCAAGAACCTGGAAGGAGGCAATTGTACGGCTCATACCAAAGATGGGGAAAAATCCAACAGATCCTAGAGCATATCGACCTATTGGTCTTATACCCGTCCTAGGGAAAATACTTTTTTTTTATTTTTTTTTATCCCTGATAGGTTAGCCTTTGACCACTATCTCACCTGATGGTAAGTGATGATGTGGCCGAGGATGTTGTTCAGACTAACCTAGAATTACTGGCTCTCAAGGACAGCTGCCGGAACACACCGTTAGGTGCTTGGCGACAGATTTTCAACTTGAGGGTGGTAGCTAGCCAGGCGGGCATTTGCAAAGTGCCCTACCACCATGCTGTAACGACTGCTATCCTAAGACAACAACCGGGACCGACGGCTTAACGTGCCCTCCGAAGCACGGAAGCGCTCAGTAGTAATGCCCAACCAGCGGTCACCCATCCAAGTCATGACCGCGGCGGACGTTGCTTAACTTTGCTGATCGATTCAGAATGGCTAAGCAAACTTGGCTACGAGCGCTTCGAAAAGCTAAGCTAGGAAATACTAGAAAAGCTCATCAGTAACCGACTACAGTGGGAGATCGGCAATAGACAACTGTTGTCCAGTAAGCAATACGGTTTCACCCCAGAGAATAGTGCTGAAGACGCGCTTCATGATGCGCTTTCACTAGCGAGGCAGGGTCTGGTGGAAAAGAAAATCATAGTGATCCTGTCCCTAGACATACAAGGAGCATTTGATAGCGCGTGGTGGCCTGGCATCCTAACCCGATTGAAGAGCATGAATGTACAAGAGGATGTGCGGAGAATCCTGCACAGTTATCTGGACGACAGAAGGGTTTCACTGCACTTCGCTGGAGCTGAGATTACAAAATCAACCACCAGAGGATGTATCCAAGGTACGACGTGTGGACCGCTCCTCTGGAATTTGCAGTTGGACCCTCTGCTCAAGACTGCCCTGGATAGTGGGGTGCATCTACAAGCATTTGCGGACGATATCCTTATCGTGGCCACGGGACACAACGCAACAGAAATTGAGACCCGCCTAAACAGAACAGTACAACTGGTGATAGAGTGGGGAACAAAGACGAAAATGAAATTTGCTCCACAAAAGACCCAGGCTATATTAATAACCAACAAAATGAGCTATGAGCAACCAAGAATAGTAATGGAATGTACACCAATCCCCTTTCTAGACAAATTAAAAGTCCTGGGCCTTACTATAGACAAGAAAATGAACTTTATTGAACATCTTGATGCAACATACTTGATAACGTGTATACTATACAAAACCCTATCCAGAGCAGCTAAGGTACAGTGGGGTCTCAATTCCGAGATCATCCGTACGATATACTTGGCAGTCATCGAACCAACCGTGACATATGCCTCAGCTGCATGTGGAAAAGTAGCCAACAGGGAATATGCTAAGAAGAAGCTGGAACGCATTGAGCGCCAATTTGGCACAAAAATAGCAAAATCACACAGAACAATATCATACACTTCAGCAGTACCACTCGCCAGAATTATGCCATTGGAACTACGAATAAGAGGGCAACTGGAGCTCTACCAGATGAAAAGAAGAGGTACGTTCTCTCACCTTCCTGATGATCGACCACTGCAACAGCGAGTTAGCCCGTTCTCTCTCCTTCACCCAGCCTCCAGGAGAAGACTGGAATACAGAGCTGTAGAATCAGAAGACGACATACATTCCATCGATAATCCCTACCCAAAGGCGTATACCGACGGGAGTAAGATACAGGGAAAAGTTGGTGGAGCGGTAAGCATCTGGGACGGTGGCACAGAATACCGAAGAAGCCATTTTCGCCTGGAAAACTACTGTTCGGTCTTCCAGGCAGAACTACTCGCCATTGTCACAGCCTTGAAGCTGATAAAAACCATCAGATACTTTAGTGGAGTTAATATACTCAGTGACTCACGAAGTGCTCTTGACTCGATAATCCAGCCTAACAACCTACATCCTATAGCGCACACGGCCCGCGAACTCATTGGAGAAATCATGGAGCTAGATGGTCGGGTGGAGCTTTACTGGGTGCGTGCACACATCGGCATAGTAGGTAACGAGCGAGCGGATGAGCTCGCCAATTACGCCGCCCTACATAGTAAAAAAGCGACAGTTTATGATGCCTTCCCCTTATCCTTGGCCAAACGCCTCATCAGGGACCACTCAGTATCCATTTGGCAGCAACGATACAGCGCATCAATGACTGGCGAAGTCACTAGAACATTCCTACCTGATGTTAAAAACGCATATAAAATCTTGTCGACTCTGGGGATGACAAATCTGAGGGCACAACTTCTCACAGGAGGAGAGGGAATGGTGGCTTTAACTCATACTTGTATCGCTTCAAACTCACAACATCACCCAGCTGCATTTGTGATGGTGCTAAAGAAGAAACTGTAATGCATGTCCTCTTCGAATGCCCAAGATTTGGCATCCTCAGGTATGAATGCGAATGTAAACTAGGCTTAGCTTTGAATAGGAGTGATATTGCAGATATATTGAATGACTAGCTGTACCCGCGACTTCGTTCGCGATTGCCGTACCTGCACACTAATTATTCACATTTGTGCACTGTTTATCTCATATTAAGCAACACTGTGGTCTGCGGTGAAGCACTCTTATAGTAAACCATAGCTCAGAATGGAGCTTTCTACTTTGGATTTCAAAACTCCCGGGTTGTATTTTCCAGAAGACAGTAGTTAAGTAACTCAGAGAGTTCTTTCCCGGTTCGCACAATAAATGTTGAAGCAAAGTACCTTGTGCGTTTCTTTAGAATTTCGATTTTAAAACGGCGGTTTGTTTGACGGTAGATCGTTTTTTTTTTATTTCTCATTCTCGGAAAGTAGTGTTTGTTTGATCTGAGTAGCGGGTAGGAGAGGCTCCTTCCCACCTAAGGCCGGGAAAAACATTGGTGTAAACAAAGTTATATGTCTAAGATTTTTCGTTGTAAAATATTCTGTTGTTGTAAAACAATTAATAACAACTATGTTTGGCAGGGTAGTAACTAAATATAAGGTAAAAGTGTAGGTTAAAAATAAATTAAAACTTTCCCTAAATTTCATTGTTCTAAATCCTAGTGTATCTTTGTATCTTCTACTCATGTTTATTATTTTTAGTAAATATTTAGAAAAACTACTATTTTTTTACCCTCCTCATATTTTAAATGAAAAGTAGAGTGTTTAACACGGATGTAAGTCATCAATTCCTACTTGGACTATAGCCGCATTAATTTTAAAAATATACTGCTCATGTTATTAAAATCAAAATAAATAATATAAAAAAACATACTATTTTTATATCGTTATTCCTTACATTAGTAGTGAAAAGCAGAGAGATTCTTATTCGGGCTATAGCCGCCCGAAAATATTCCAAACAAAATTTTACGTAAAATTTCACAAATAGTTCAAACCTCTCAATAAATTTTTAGTAAGTTTTATCAATGAATAATTTTTAGAAAAGCTACTTTAAGTATTTACTTTCTTTAAATTCGATATGAAAAGTAGAGAGCTGACCGCGGGTGAAAGTTACCAATTCCTTTCGATCCTTGTATAACAGTCTACTAAAGTTGTGCACTTCCAACTTTAAGGCTCGGAAATTACGAAATAGTGCCAACATGATATGGAAAATCTCATAAACCAGGTACCGGATGGTACTGCAATTTAAATACACGATACTCAAGGATATAAGTAATACTTTCATCGATTTCAAAACATGTTTCCTAATAATTGGCTCGATAGAAAAAAATCTCAAAAACACCTCTGAAAATAGAGGATTCCTACTTTTTCCGCCAGATTTTAGTGTATTAAAAATTGGATTTTTTTTCTAAAATATTTATTTTTTAAGTACAATAAATTTCATTGATTATTTTAATCCAAAAAAAGCACAGTTAATGCGTACTGAGCCTGTTTACAAAATGTCACATACGCCCTTTCATTCCGAGAAGCGTTAACATCATGTCGCACTATTTACTCCAGCGATCTACGTATATTGCTATCATCCTCGCTCATATCGCGGTCAGCCGCGTCATGCGTCGGACCTGTGTCACTTTTCTCGGCGATCTCAATTAAAATAAAACATGGGTAAAATTATAAATAAACGCTTTGGGAATGCAAAAAATCGTCAAAAACGCATGATGGACATAATAAGGTAAGCATCTATGGCTTCCTTTCTCCATGTACCTATGTATATATCTCTTATATTAATGAAATTATGATATGATTGTGAACCCTAACGCAATATAAAAAACACTTCAAACATTTTACAAGACATAGGTACAACTTTAGCTACCTAAAATAATTATTATAAGCAATATACAGAATTTTTCGTAATGAATGTGTTGTAATTATTTTAGATGGATCATGATTAATTTATACAGTTTCTGACAATAAGGCACACAGGTTATGTACATAATTTTCGACAAATCAATCGGCGTTCAAATAGCGCATAGTAAGTGACATCGCTTCGCAATTGAGAGGCACGTGGATCGAATCCAGCGAAAAGAGATTCTTTTTGGTCTAATTTTAATTTTACGACATAATTCTTAATAATACAATAATAATTTTACGTATGTACGTGGACCAATATAATGTGTCTGACAGTAAGGCATAAACGATATGTGTGTAATTTTCGACACCTTGGTCAATGATTGTATAGTGTGTAACTACTGAAGTCGAATCAGAAGATCGAGTACCGTGGATCGAATCTCACATACCTAGATTCTTTTTGGTGACTTTTTTATTTGTATTACTTTTTATTTGATACGTATTATATTTACGTATAATTAAGTTTTCTGACGCGTATTCAATTTACGATTACAATGCTTGCAAATTTATTAGGTATCTCGAGTTTCCATGTTTTCATATAATTAGAGAGTTTAGTATATCTAATGAACGTGAACATTAAATAGGTACTACCTAATCTAGCTACCTGAACACGTTTTTTCATAGATCTCGAAAAAGTATGTCTTGGATGGACACGAGTTGCCACAGCGTAATAGTTACAGTAGAACAACATTTTCAATTTACTACAAAGCTATGTTGAGTAAACACCGTCCTTCTGTCCACTACTATAGAAAACACAAACTTTCATACATGGAAAGTTATTGAAATATTCATGGTATTATCGAGTACGTAATATATTAGTACATATAAATTAGTAGTAAAAAGATGGCCGTAAACGTTTGATGCGATAGAGATAATGAAATTCTGAAATGAAAACTTAATACAAAAAGATGAAGCCTAAGCTTCTGCTTTAGAATGAGACTTTCCATGGTTTTCTTGAATAGCATAAGAATTAAGAACTGACTAAAAGAAAATGAAATAATTAGCACCATACCAATATTTACGTAAGAACATCGAGTAAGGTGCATTATAGAGGACTTAACTATAACGCCCTTAATAACCAAAGTGTAGCGGATATACTACCAAAGAGAGTATTCCCCAGGACGTTTTGGTGTTAAGGGGCGGCCGGTAATTCAACAAAAGTTAAAATTATACACATTATAGCCATTATGTTTTTAAATGTTACATCTTCTGTGTTGTATAAACAACATATGGTAGCCATATAAACAACCCCATATATTGGATAGGAGGATGCTTCTTGGTTATTGATACTATCCCATAACTTACTTACCAATAAAATTCTTACCCCCGGTTTCTGAAACGCAAATCAGCGACAAATTATTTTAAATACTTGTTAATCCATTGTCATACGCAGATTGGGTTTCTAAAAACTTCATGTGACTGTTTGTCAACACTAATGTCAAATCTCCAATTAATCGACAATTATTTCAATTTTGGGTTTCTGAAAAGCTTTTCGGTACGTTAACGGTTTGTTAAACTGACTAATTCTAATTGCCCAAAATCGACCAATTATTCTAAGATTAACGTGTTGATATCGTAAAAATATATAAAAATAGTTTTAAGCATTCCTACCTACAACGTTTACTCTAATAACTGATAAGATAGAACAAGAACAGAATTATATCAAGTATGATTACTCTAAAAACACATATTGCTATTTTTCATACCGAAGGTACTGGGTAGCACTTCACCACTATCTCGCCTGATGTTAAGTGACGATGCCATCGATGATGCAGCTCGCTTACCCTGAAGATACCTATTCACTCCTGTTTAGAAAACCCCCCCGTAATTAACCAGAAACACAGACTCAGGCAGAGTGTTCCATTCCCTAGCGGTGTGTATGATGAGTGAGTATAGAACAAGAGTCCGATTATAGAACTACGTAAATATATTACTAAAGACTACGTGATTATAGTGTTGCTGCTCATTTGTTACTCAATAGGGTGCTATAACATAACCATAGCAGCCATTAAACAAACCGCAGCTGGGTAGATTGTAATACCAACAAAAGCATTTCCAAGATAAGTAGGTTATGGACCTTCCAAACCCCAACCCTCTTTGAGAAAACACCTTTCGGCTGAGGGCGTTAAGATATGGTTTAAAGCTCTGTTTAGCGCCTGATGTGCGGCTACAACATATTCACGTTGATGTTAGAAGTGGTATTATTTTGTATTGATGCGCAGGAGGTCCATAGTTAGAATCTCGCCGCGGTCTTCCACTTCACCGCATGATGCGAGGGCGGGAGTTTTTAGAATCATTGATAGGCTTGATAGTTGTTGGCCTTCAAGTAGAAAATATATTACCAAGGATCTAATGGTATGTTACGACGGCTGTTCTTGCCTATTCTTCTCTACTGACTTCATCATCATCAGACGTCAATCACTTACCATCAGGTGAGATTATAGTCAAAGCGTAGCCTAGCAGCAATAAAAAATGCCACTCATGATTTTTTTATTTTAATCGATTTTTACGATATAAAGCAACAAGTAAGGGAAGACAAACACGCACATTTTCACGTACGCTAGTGACTTTCACTATCAATAAACTATTACTGACATAATAACTATAAAATTAAAGAGTATTTATAATCATCATGATGGTATTGAGGATAAAGGGATTTTTTTTAATTTAATTTTTTATAGCTGATAGGTAAGCCTTTGACCACAATCTCACGTGATGGTAAGTGATGATGTGGTCGAAGGTGTTAACAGGCTTAACCTAGAATTACTCTGGCTATCAAGGACAGCTGCCGGAACACACCGTTAGGTGCTTGGCGACAGATTTTCTACTTGAGGGTGGTCGCTAGCCAGGCGGGCATTCACAAAATGCCCTTCCACCATGCGGTGAAGCTCAAGCCCGCGGCGGGATTCGAACCATGGACCTGCTGCGCGGCAGTCCATAGCCAAAGCCACTGAGCTATCACTGCTGGATTCATAAAAATTAATGAAATTTGATAATTCCACTAGCGATAACCCATCAATGTTGACATTTTAGGTATTAGAGCGTACACTCGCACGACTGGACTCTGTCAGTTAGAAATCCGAGCGCAAATAGTATTGTTGGATGTGAATGCCCAAATCTGCTTGTATTTTGACAAATAGGAACGCTTCGAACTCCTCTCTCTTGTTGTTTTACGTTTACGATCATCCGTCATATTTAATTGGTAACCATAGTAACGGTGGTGATGCCAAAAATGATTTGGGATTAATTTCATGTCAAAACAGAAGAGACAACGCTATGTGTTAAAAAAAGACAGAACACTAGAGAATGAATGAATTTGAACGACATTTTCAAATTTCATGTTATCATAGATAAACAAGCATTTTAATCAGGTGTTCTGTAATTTTTCATTAATATGCGTTCCAGAAACCCGTTGAAAGTTAGCGGATTGTTAATTGTGATGGCTTGTTAGATGAATTGAATTTTGACACGCGTACCGAAAACCGGCGATTAATATCGGACACCAAAAATATTATTTGAAAATCAATAAAAGTTTGTTATTTTTCTAGTATAGAAAATGGAGGAGAAGAACGACGCATTGTTGATATACACTATTACACAAAGAGTATATTAAGACAAATCTCGAAACATTCACCTTTCGATTATTTTTTTATTAATATGCAGGGTTATTGGTAAAATGCTAAATCCAGGGAAACCCGGACGGATGGCAGCCCTACTCTCATAGAATGTCCGATTTTATGTCGCACTCCGGTGCATCTTCGCAACATAATCTACCTATACAAGTACATACATCAAGTGACGGCACGGGTGTCGTTTACAAACATAAACGTATCTTTCGTAATCTTTGACAAATACAGTTAATAACAGTAATACCACGGTTTTATAATCGATATGTAATATTGTGGTATTACGTATGAATAGTAATACAAAGTAATACATTTTCAAACAAAATACTTATCTTTCTCCTTGGGTGATTTCAATAATGGTATTATTTTGTTAGAAGTTTTGTTGTTCCAGTCATCTACACAATAGCATCCACGAGATGTATTTATTATTATTAACAAATTGAAACAATAACTGTACCTACCTACTACATTCTCCATGTGATATTTTGTTAGTGAAATCTTAATATGACTTGTAGTAATGACACGAGCAGGTACCCTTGATTGTTAGCGGAAACAAAGCCAGGATCTGAATGAACTACGCTACTTGATAAAAAAAAAACAAAAATTGGAACCGACTCCAACACCCAAAAGTGTGAAATAACTTGTTCAAGTCGGTACCAGTATAGTTCAAAAGTACCTATTATCACAATATTGTGCACGTGGTACTAGTGTTGGACTTCGACAAGTTAATTCACACTTTTTGGTGATGAAGTCATTTCCATTTTTATTTAAAAAAAAAACAGTTCTTTTTATGACCCTTGCTACTTACGGGATCGATCTTCATTCATTGTCAACGACTATATCATCAAGATAAGTAAATATTTTTCAGTTATTGGAGTGTATGTCAAAAACGGCTTGACCGATTTTGATGAAATTTAACTGGAACCAAACAACAAGTATCAGCTTTCAAACAATAAAAGATTTTTTTAAATCGATTCACCCAGTCAAATGTTCTGAGGTAACAAACATATAAGAAAAAACAGACGAATTAAGAACCTCCTCCTTTTTTTGAAGTCAGTTAAAAATACCCAATAGTATAACCCGCTATTTGTATTTTGATCAGGGGTAAAAAAGTTTTTTTATGATTTTCTGTGTAAATTTTACACAATATACTTGTTTTTGTAATAAATAAACCATCTATTGTGTAACAGCTTACGCCTTGCATCAAAGTAGATACATAGTTCATGTTCATCAAAACCATAGTTCATGTTCATTAAAAATGAACATACACAAAAACTGCAAAATCAAACAAGTTGGTAATAATCAAGACTAAACTTGTTCTACTGCAGGTATGGTAAATTTAGGCTCGCGGGAACTATGATCGCAAAGGGTTAACTGTGTCACACTATGATATTTACAGCATACAATCAACTAATGGTTGGTATCATGTATGCATACTAGATGGCGCTTCAGCACACATCACATTCGTGTGTGACAAGATAGTTTCTACTAGTTCTACTAGAGAGCGCTCTAAATTTTTAACCAAATAAAATATTACCGTTGACTTGCGGACGTGGCGCCATGTACACCGCGAAGTAAACACGCGAGGAGAAGTGGGGACAAAATCTAACATCTGGTTTTAGAATTCTGTCCCTTAAACGGATTAAATCACGTATATTTATCATTATTTTTGTCCCGACAGTCACCCCGTGACCACGATCACTATAAAGTGTTTGAAACGTCGGGACAAAAATAATGATAAATATACGCGATTTAAACCGTTTAAAGTTGTTTGATTACTAAGTGTAACAATCGCGAAAACCTAAGTGCACTTTCATTGCGCAGTCTCCGAAATGTATCCGTCAAAAGAAAGATATGTAGTTTAAAAAAACTGATTGTGGTGAATGTACTACATTTTAGAGTTTTATCGTAGCAAGCTTGCAAAACTAAATAAGGGTGCCGTGCTACCCGTGGGGTGCCGGGCTGCCCGTGGGATGCCGGTCTGTCCGTGGGGTGTCGGGCTTCCCGTGGGGTTCCGGGCTGCCTGTGGGCTTAAGATGGGCCGTACGTTTAAGGGTTTCTCAACATTCCGCGGTCCAAGTTATTTAAAACGAAATATTTAGTTTGTGATATCTGTAATTTCTGAACTGCAAAACTGAGGACTTTGAAATATTTACGGGCAAAATAACTAAATAACCAATATTGTAACAAAAAAAAAATGATTGAAATCGGACTACGCGTTAATAAATTACAACTAAATGTACATTTTGACTTTCATTCCCTTTCCCAAGAGAACCGTACTGAATTTCGGGATAAAAGTATAGTATGTCCTTCTTCGTAGTATGAACTCGAATCGTGCTAAGTTTCATTCAAATCCATTCAGTAGTTTTGGAGGGATGCGAGGCCGACATACATACAGACAGCCAGAAAAAAAAAAAAACAGTTTTTGCATCAGTATCAGCTTCAGATTGCTCTCAAAACATATTTTCAAAATATCTGCAATGTACAGAATTGGACCGGTTACAGTTTTATTATAAGTATAAATAGATTAATTTAAGCGTCTTACCCCTCGCGCTAACAGGTTGCAGAAGGCAGGTAGGGATACCTGTTATAGGTTCTGCAACCTGTTATAGGTATAGATTAGACTGATTAGAGCATTGCATGTTATGAAAAATATACGTAGGGAAGTTGGCTTATCGTAATAAAAAAACTGTGTTTTATCGTTTGAAAAATCAGTCTTTTGGAGAGGTCCGACTACAGACCTATCTATTATACCTATACGATAAAGTGCAAACGCCAGCTTAAGATGAGCCGTACGTTCAAAGGTTCCTGTACATTCGGGGTGTCAAGTTATTTGGAACGTAATATTTAGGTTGTGATGTCTGTAATTTCTGAACTGCAAATCCGATGACTTTGAAATATTTACGTGATAATTTTAAAGCACCACTATTCTAATTAACAAAATCGGCCAAGTGCGAGTCGGACTCGCGCACGAAGGGTTCCGTACCATTAGCTATACAACATTAGACTTCATATTTTAACCTTTTTAGGGTTCCGTACCCAAAGGGTAATAGCGGGACCCTATTACTAAGACTTCGCTGTCCGTCCGTCCGTCCGTCCATCCGCCTGTCACCAGGCTGTATCTCAAGAACGGTGATAGCTAGACAGTTGAAATTTTCACAGATGATGTATTTTTATAGCTTTAGAACAACAAATACTAACAATAAAATAAATATTTAAGGTACCCCCATACAACAACCTTGATTTTTTTACCGTTTCTTGCTCGATACTAATGACGGTGACTGGTAGACGCTTTAACTATTCACAGAATATTTTGTTTTATGTTTTTTTTAAATATACTTAATTATATTAGAATAAATAATTAAGGGGGAACACATGCAATAAAATTTCAGATAATGGTACGGAACCCTTCGTGCGCGAGTCCCATTCGCATTTGGTCAGTTTTTTTGTTTTAACGTGCGCGAGTCCGACTCGCACTTGGCCAAATTTTTGTATTTTTTGTTATAGCGGCAACATAAATACATCATCTGTGAAAATTTCAACTGTCTAGCTATCACCGTTCTTGAGATACAGCCTGGTGATAGACGGACGGACGGATGGACGGATGGACGGACGGACAGCGAAATCTCAGTAATAGGGTCACGTTTTTACGCTTTGGGTACGGAACCCTGAAAAGAACGTATGAAATCGGACTACGCGTTAATAAATTACAACTAAGTATATATTTTGACATTCATCCTCACTCCCAAGAGAACCATACTGAATTTCGGGATAAAAAGCATAAATTATTCTACCTCGTAGTATGAACTCAAATCATGCTAAGTTTTATTGAAATCCATTCAGTAGTTTTGGAGTGATGCGCGGCCGGGATACAGACAGACAGACAGACGGACAAAAATAAAAAAATACAGTTTCGGCATTAGTATCAGCAACAGAGTACTGTAATTTTTTTCTTCAAAATATCTGCCATGTGCAGAATTGGACCTGTTACAGGTATAAATAGACAAATGTAAGCGTCTTACCCCTCGCGCTTCCCTACCCGCCTTCTGCAACCTGTTATAGGTATAGATTAGACTGATTAGAGCATTGCATGTTATGAAAAATATACGTAGGGAAGTTGTGCTTATCGTAATAAAAAAACTGTGTTTTATCGTTTGATTTTACCTATCTATTATACCTATACGATAAAGTGCAAACGCCAGCTTAAGATGAGCCGTACGTTCAAAGGTTTCTGTACATTTTGGGTGTCAAGTTATTTGGAACGTAATATTTAGGTTGTGATGTCTGTTATTTCTGAGCTTCAAACCCGATGACTTTGAAATATTTACGGGATAAATTTCAAAGTACCACTATTCTAACAAAAAAACGGCCAAGTGCGAGTCGGACTCACACACGATGGGTTCCGTACCATTAGCTATACAACATTAGACTTCATATTTTAACCTTTTTTTGTTTTAACGTGAGCGAGTCCAACTCGCACTTGGCCATTTTTTTGTATTTGTTGTTATAGCGGCAACAGAAATACATCATCTGTGAAAATTTCAACTGTCTAGCTATCACCGTTCTTGAGATACAGCCTGGTGACGGACGGACGGATGGACGGACAGACGGACGGACGGACAGCGGGACAGACCGTTCTTACCCTTTGGGTACGGAACCCTAAAAAGAACGTCTGAAATCGGACTACGCGTTAATAAATTACAACTAAGTGTATATTTTGACTTTCATCCCCTCTCCCAAGGGAACCATGCTGAATTTCGGGATAAAAAGCTAAATTATCCTACCTTGTAGTATGAACTCCAATCATGCTAAGTTTCATTGAAATCCATGCAGTAGTTTTGGAGTGATACGCGGCCGGGATACAGACAGACAGACAGACAGACAGACAGACAGACAAACAAAAATAAAAAAAAATACAGTTTCGGCATCAGTATCAGCTAAATAGTACTATAAATTTTTTTTTTCAAAATATCTGCCATGTACAGAATTGGACCTGTTACAGTTTTATTATAAGTATAGATAGATGACCACTGTCGGACCATTTTCATGGAGTTTGCGGAAATAGTGGTCCGCAAAACAGCTAGAGCTAACGGCTCGACGGTAAAATAAGTCAAAGAATGTGCAACCTAACTTAGCGGTAAGACGACGAAAAATACTACCGATCGCAATCGACCTTAAGCCTCCGTCCTTCTTTTCTAGCGCGCAGAGAGATTCACCGTACAAGTAAGGGCACACAATGGTGTTGACCTGGCCACTAAGCATAAAATTACATAACCTCGTGAGGTGCTCCAAAAGTCGGGGGCCGTTATCGCCTGCCGAAGTGCTGGTAAGCTCTTTTAGATGTGAGGGACGAATACCATCTAGGCCTGCAGCAGAGCAGTTGAAAAAAGAGCTGAGGGCAAGTGCTACATCCTCCGTTTTAACGGTTACGGCTTGCAAGGATCGATCCGGTGGAGCAGGCAAATTAAGGGGACGGGAAGGACTAGGGTGCATGGATTGTAGGGAGGCCAGGGTGTCAGGGCTGGCGCCCGCAAATGAATCATCCGAGAGTAAGAGACGGGCAGCACTCCTTAGGTCACCACCATAGACCTTAGCCTCAATGGCTTTTACGATAGAGGGAGATGAACCGGAAGGCGCAGAGTCCTCACACATAACTGAGCTGAGGCATTTAATATTGTCTTTCACTAAAGTAGTTAGAGATCTAGATCCTCTCGATTGGGGGATTTTAAAAGCTGAGAACGCAAAGGAAAGGAGTTTGTACCAATCATCCGAGCTATTGGTGTTTATGCATTGAGTGATTAGCTCACACAGCCTCCCCGCCGCCAAACTTCTCGCCCCTTTAGGTATGTTCTTCAGTATTCGAACTTGAGACCTAAGATAAGCAAGTTTCTCAAAAGAATTCTGCTCTGTTGTCTGCTCTTGAATCTGCGAGGATGGCGTTGGAAGCTGCGGTGAAGCCACAACCCCTTGGCCAACAAGCGTCACATCCTTGTGCATGCGCCCGATGTGTATAGGGAGCCCTCGATATGAAAACCGTTTGGAGGATTGTAGCGGACAATGGGGACAAACCAGAATTTGAGAGGAGGGGGCACACATGATAAATAATTTCTACTATTTTAAGTAGTAAACATGAACAAATCAAATTAGTTCTTATATAAATTACAAATTATTATGGAATCCTATAGCGTCATACAACAATACAATTAGCCGAATAATCAAGAAATTTGAATTAAAAATAATAATAAATTAAAGTAAAATACAAATACATCCAAAACCAATTCATTACTCGTATACTAATGTATAAATTCAAAAACAATAACAAACATTGAGTAAGTAATCTGTACTTTACTCGATACAAGCACAAATAAATATTTTGGCAACACCAAGTTAAAAACCTAGGAACCTATTCCTTTAATATATGATAAAGGCTTGGTATATACTAATAGGCCTAATTTGCGAAACTAGTTAGGTGTATTTATACCTATGAAAACTAAAATAAATATGTATATATAATATAGAGGTAAGATATAAACATAACTGATCCTAAAAGGATCGCTTCACGATGGTAAAGAATTTTCTATGATATAAAATCACTAATAAACAGTAAATACTGTAAAAACTGATAAGGGTTACAAAACAGCGGCAGGTAACGCCCTCTAGACATAGTCCGACTTCGATCTTATCGCGGACATCAAACGATAAACGGTGAGCGGGCGAATCTCAAATCGCCTTGCAGCGTTTGGTAAACCGTTTATAATAAAAACCCGGTGTACGGTGAAGATGTTTCGGCTGGCAGCTACTAGATGGCGCTGTCCTCAGAAATTGACCGTGGAATAGAAATAAATGTATTTGTTGATTTTCACGGAAAATACTAGGTAATTTATCCGGCACGTATATCACTTATAATAACAGGCAACACTAAAACAACCACATCCAGCTTCTCCAAGAGTCTTCTCAAGAGGTTTCCTCTTCGTTGTCACTTCTTATACACCCGTTCATTCACAAACTTCGTCGTAAAAATAAAATCAAATAAACTTTAAATTAAGCGTGAATAATAATAGGGCGCGTTAGCTGCACGTTAATGGTTGCACTTTTCCATAATAGGTGACAAAATATGCTCATATAATTTAAAAAATACAAAAAGTTACAGGAGACCTTGTTGATGTTTTGGTATCTCCTACCCTCCTCCTATTTATTAATTATTTGTTCAGAAATTTCTATTTATCATATTGTTATCCAAATTGCAATTTATATTTGTAAAGTACAATTAATTTATTTTATAATACAATATAATCGCATTATAAATTTATGTAAATCTAAATGCCTACGACTACAGCATCCCCTGGCCAGTTAACAATATTTCTAGCTCTCACCGTTTTTGGCCCGCGGGGACCCGCTACGGCTTGCAATGGTTGGAGTGGATTCGCAGGACTTGGCAAACTTTGCAAAATCTTAAGCTTGCACTCAATACCTCTCTTGCCAGGGCTTGCAAAGTTTTGCAGAGGGATTTGCGGGTTGTCGCGGGCCAATGTGCTCTGTCATTTGTATTTTGTCTTTCATTGTTTGATAAAAAATTGCAAGATTAATATATAATTATATAATATTTAATATATAATTATAATTAAATTTAGAATGTATAATTAAAATAGTACTATTGACTGTATCAATAGAACATGCCTAGGAGAGGGCATTAACCTATATCTCCGTAACAAAATTCTTATTTACAATATAATTGCAGGATAAATTTATGTTAACCTCTACACCATACTTTGGACTGTATAACCCTATGTCTAGCTCAGTATTATAATATATACTTAAATATCTTTTTTTTTTTAAAACATAATAAAATTTTATATTCAATCATAATCTACCATAACTCGACTAACCATTATACCATGGAAAACCATACCGCAATAGACAGGGCAAGCGCGGCGGAAGGCTTGAGGTGAACCCTGGAGTCACTAGGAGATCACAGGCACCATTTGGCAGGTCTTCGCAACCACCCGTAGCGTAGGGAGAGGATCGGCGGCTTTTGGCAAGTCTTCGCAACCTTTGGATAATCCAAGACTATCCGTACCTAATACGAGGATAATTGGCTCAGTTTGTTTCATTCTTTCTCGAAGGTTACACGTGGAGTTCAGTCAATTACCATTTATATTAGTCAAGAGTGCGCACCTTTGGAAGTAGCTCAAATATTGATCGGATTGCGGAGATTTGCCAGGCCTTGCTTGCTTTTGACTGGCTACCCAGGAGAAGCGAATAGGGCTTACTAGTGACCTAATCTAAGAAAGTGTAGATAGTTCTAACAAGTGGGTGACTGTTTATTGATACCGAACGGACCAGGCAATACAGTTGGTGGACATTTGCTGATTGCTTGCCGGGGTTTGCCAAGTTTTGCCAGGGATTGCAGTGTTATTCTACTAAAGTAGGTACAAGTAGTGCTAATATAGCCGCCTGCATACATCTTGCCAACACTTGCCAACATTTGCCAAGGCCCACCAGACACCTCCAAACCGTTTCCGGGAACTGCGCTGTTGTAGTCAGGTGCAACTGCTGAGGTTTGCTAAACCTTGCGGAGCCTTGCGGACCAACACATCAGTGCCCGACAAGAGGTTTGAATCCCCCTAACACCAAAAGCGACTACTGAATACAGATATGAATCCGACCCCAATCCATGCGGGCCAAGCTCCGGCTCGGGAATCCAACGTGATGGGCGGCGGTTGCGGTTGGATGGTGGACAGCATACGCGGAGGCTTGCCAACACCCATGCTGTCCCCCATTGAGGCGGACCACTGCCCAAAACAGCCCAGCCCGGAACCCGCAGAAAGTGCAACTGCCTCGGCCGGTAACGCAGGAAATCCGGAAAATGAAACGGCCACTACACCTGCCCCGCACCAGAGGGCAGCCTTTGAATATCCCAACGGCGAAACCAGCGCTCCGCTTGACTTGAGAGCCACTCCCGTCACTGAGCCATTATCGATAACTATACCCCACGCCTCCAGCCCAGCTCATCTACTGCATGAATCCATTTCCTCGACTGACACTAACGGATTAAGATGGACTACAGAGTTAGTTGGGCTGGAGGCGCAACCAGCATTGACATTGGCAAATGCAGCGAATTTGCTATTGCCTGAAACGGCGACCACTGTTACGGAAGGGGCCCAATTGGCTTTGGAGCTGGCGGATCACCCCCTCGAAGGAGACTTGGCCACAGGCGACGGGGAAATAGCTGAAGAGAACCAAATGGACGAGACTGGAACAACATACACTGAGGCACACCCCGCGGCCCAGCCGGCCCCAATTTATTTCCAAGAGGTTCAACCCAGCACATCCCAACAGATGGAATTTGCCTATGCTCAACCTTGCGATCGATGCAATTGGCTCCAATATTGCTTGGAGCGAAGCCAGGAAACAGCTCTCGGCAAGGATACGGCAATCGACCACCTCCAAGTAACCAATAAGAGTCTGTTGGATCTTACACACCTCATCGCAAACAACCAGGGCAATGAACTGGCCCAGAAAAATGCCCAGATCGAAAAACTTACCGCCCTTCTAGAAACTGAAAAAAGGGAAAGTCAGGACTACCGCTCTCAAATAATTATACTAAATCAGCGGGTGGACAAACTGACCGCCGATCTGGAGGCCTCCAGGGTCAAACTGGCTGAGCAAGGAGGTGGACGGGCCGACCAGGGCATTCACGCGGAGGAACCCAGGTGTTTCCCGGAGTTTGGCTTTGGCTTTTTTTTAGAGCGGCACGTTAGCGATTTTCTCCTCTCAAACTACTCACCAATCTAAACTTACCAACCCATAGCCGGGATTTGCGAGGACTTGCAGCGCGGGTGGGCCTTCGCAGGCTCCAGCAGACTTTTACATAGCAGGAATACACTTAATTATTCATTTCATTAAAGTACTTAACTAATAGATCTTGGTTGCTGGAGCTTGCGAGGACTTACTCGTTGCTTGGGGCTTGGTAAGTCCTGGCAATGCAGTGGACCCACAACTTGGGTCCCTTCTAAGAACTTAACTGCAAGTCTCTGCAGGCCTCGACAGGCACATAGATAATATTAATTGTTAATAGGAACTCTGTATGCTGGGGCTTGCGAAGACTCACATATAATGAGAGTTTTCGCAAGCCCGGGCAAGTCGCCGAAAATTGTATATTTACTTACGTTTACCTATAGTGTACTTTCTTAACATTGTACTATTACTTAGTTACTATTGTGTTATTACTTAGTTGTATTTCAAAGTTCATATAATAAAAAAAAACACACTTACTTACCCTTACATTATAGTTTATAGTATATATTATGCATATACTTAGTAGTCACATAAGTTACCTAGCTTAGTATAGATAAGCATACAAATGTACAATTTTCGAATCAACCATAATACCCCGCCTTAAATGGTATCCCAAATTAAATAGGGATAGTTGTGCGCGGGCCGGGAGACGAACTTGTCGCTCCCGGCAACAAATTAAAAAAAAAAAAAAACATGTGCCGTATATATCGTATCATGAGCATTATCGTAGGTCATTTTGAACGCTCGCCTGGCTGTCGCTTAGAGCAACACGGACTTCCTGCCACCGCCTTATTGCTTTAAGGGCTATAGCCACAAAAGATAATTGCATAATAAAGGTGTGTCCCGAGACACCGTCCTTGCGAGTAATTCCCAATATTATTAGTTACGTACCTACCCCTTTTTACTGCATCAGAACGGCGGTAGGGCACATTTGTACATTCAATGCATATACAACTTGGTACACACCTTATCCAAAATGTATTTAAACTCCAAAACAATAGTCAATAAACTGTATTATTTTATTGTTATTATTTATTTTATTAGCTACCACCCTCAAATACAAAAATCTGTCGCATAGCACCTAAAGGCGTTTTCCGGCAGCTTCCTTGAGCCTGTCATTTTAGGTTAGCCTGAATAACATCTTCAAAACAAAATCCGGTTCTATTAGTCTAGCCAGGATACAGACGAATGTGATAGGTATATAACTTACGCTGTAGAACAAAAAGAAATGCCTTTATCCAGGGAGTATTTGTGATGATCGCCGCGCAGTCTGTCCAGCAATCGACCCAGACGCGACCTTGCACCGCCCTCCATAGGGTGGATACTGGAGCTTGAGGACTGAAAATATATATAGGTGGGAAATATATATATATATAGGGAACGTCCTGTCTAAAGTTGTCGCGAATACTCGCTGTTATTCGGTATTCGGCATTACTCGACATTTTTTTTGATATTCGTCGAATACCGAATAATAGCTATTATAAAAATAATATTTTTTTATTATTTTCCAAAATAAAACAATACACTGTATTAATTATTATCTGTAAAATGTGCCTGTGCCTATCATATTCATGGAATTAAATTAGTTAATAATAATTAAATTACTACGTTACATATATGTAGGTATGTACAACATGAAACAGATTTCTTTAACCTTATTGATTTCTTTTCTCACAACCTTAGAAGAAATGTTTTTAATGTGTTTTATTTAGGTCGAATAGTAGTTAATGTCGAGTTATTCGACTATTCGCCAAAGTGAATGGCGATTAATCGGTATTCGACTATTCGCTATAACAACTATTCGCGGCAACTCTAGTCCTGTCTGAGCCCCCCTCCCCCTAACATATCGTATCTGTTTGGTTCCAGGTCAGACTAATAATAATACTAGTGGTTGTGTGCTTTTTACGTTTTCAACCATATTTGCATAGTGGTAGGGCATTTAGCGAATGCCTGCCTAGCTAGCTACCACCCTCAAGTTGAAAATTTGTCGCCAAGTACCTAAAAGTTTGCTCAGGCAGCTGTCCTTGAGAGCCAGAAATTCTAGGTTAGCCTGAATAACATCTTCGACCACCGGTAGATGATATAATAGGTTGCCCCCGTATTACATGGTACCGGGTTGTTGTGGGGTGCCGTCTGGCTAGAACGTCACCCCTCTCATACCCTGTGGGAGTTGTATGAGGCGACTGTGGCAAGTATACCAGAAGGTGGGCCAGCAGCGTCATCTGAAGAACTGCCATCTTTGACTGCAACCCCCATAACGAGTGCAAAGGGATTACCTATGCTGTATGCAAAGGGATTATATGAACTGAAGGGAGGGAGAATAGGATTTAAATTATCTATACTTACTCGTTAGTAACTTAGGATGTTTTTAAAATGTTTGGCTTTATAAGAGATTTAGGTGTATGGCCATATTTACTAGTTATTTATGTTTACGGACTATTTTAATCCATGATAAAATCAATTGGAAAAGCGGTTTATTTGTTTAGCGGTTGTATTCTCTTTGATTTGTGATGTTGATTGACAGCATGATATAATAATATACGGCGCCAGGTATTACAATCCGAGACCGGATGTAACGTAACCAGGACACGAGTTTCGTCGTCATTTCTATCTACGGCTCTCAAAGTTTATACCTAATTTGAGGAAATACGGGGGCAGTAAAATAACAGTTAACAGATTTCAACTATTTTTATAGGTATTGAAAATGACGCGAAGAAATGATTTAGCTTACATAGATGATTCAATGAATTATGGTTACCACGTTCATAGTGTTTGACACTTAATATAGTTTTCTTTTTCTGGTTACCGTTGATGCTACTGGGCCTAAACTTTTCATAGATTGTAATCAAGTGAGTGTTTTCTATACTGAATAAGTGAGTAAGCTGGAGACATACTTACACTTGTTATTTTGGTGTGCAGTTTAACTTCAAAGAAAGCTAGAAGATTACGAATATCGGAAGTAGAAACTAATTTGGTACCTACGTTATAAAACCAAATAAATGTTACATAGTACCTATGTAATGTAACATTTATTGCATACTATGTAGTACATAGTTAGTGTAAGATCCACAATAGCAAAGCCATTCTTCGACTACGGACTCTTTTGCGGGAAATTTAAAAATCCTGAATTCACTGCCTTTTCTACTTTTACGGTTCAGTACCTACAAAAACAAATTTTTATGTTTTTATTATACCTACTCGTAGCTAACATATAGTTTGCGAATCACTGCACATTGTGCATGAGTGAGAACAAAATAGATGCACATCATAAACGTTAGACAGAGACGGCGATATTTATCAAAATGATGGAACCATAGAGAGACAACTTTTTTCATACAATTTTTTTTATGAATATTGATTCATGTGTGACTTTCGATTAGACGTTTGAAATATTGTATTGATATTTTATAACAAAACATTCACATGAAAAAGAACCATGAACTTGTATGCTGCTGTAATCATGTTATAATAAAGAGCCAATTTGGTAGTGACGCAAGCTTGTTTCTTCGGGAGTAGAAGACCTTGTTTACTTAGATCATGATTGACAGCTAAAATGGAATGCAAACTCCATGGATAACATAAAATGAGAAAAGAGATAATGTAGTACTTAGGCAAAGCGAATTGCCTAAATACTATACATGTATGTACATGTATGTAGTTGCTGCCAACGAACTAGGTAACGTGGAACTAACAAATAAGCTTGTCAATAATAAAATCAGTTAAGCTAGTAGTTTTCTATATATTTTTAATTAGTAAAGAATGAGTTCATTTTGTATGTGGTACCTAGGTTAAGTACCTAAGATTTTTGACCTATGAATAATATTATTGATCCACAATGTAACCTTTATGAAATGATGTGAAAGTACTTTTGCCAGGCACTGTTTAGGACCCTTAATTAACTAATCTTTTTGAGCAGTGCCCCCAGAATAATTATGGTGGGGCATTTTTCGAAAGGTCGTCTGACTAGCTACACAAGTAGAAAATCGGTCGCCAAGCATCTAACAGTGTTCTGGAGTAGTCCTGAAGAGCCAGTAAAATTGCAGGCCCATGGGACTAACAACTGTCTCAGGGTGACGGGCGCAGTTCAGTTCTTCACTTGTGACGTTTTGCATGTTATAGGCAGAGGTTACCGCTTAATATCATGTGGGCCTCTTGCTTTAGGAGTCAGGCTAAGGTGAGCGAATCTCAATAGATGCTTTACTTGAATACTACTGAACTTCCGCGGCAGCACTATTGGCACTACGAGGAGATCCTGGTTGACGTTTTGCGCTAGTTCGGTGCTTCTTTCTTGGCTTCAAACCGAAATATTGCCATTAAAACATTGCACAAGTTCAGCAATCGGACTAACAAACTATAATCAAATATTAACTATAATATAATCTAACTGCTTTTATCAAGAAAAATACAGGCACAGGAGACTTAACCACTGTATGTCTCAATGTAACGGGCGCAGTGCAATTCGTCACATGACGAAATGCTACTGTTATAAGCAGAGGTTAATCCGCTTAAATTCAGGTGGACCTCGTGCTTGTTCCATCATAATCACGCTTAAAAAAAATAGAGTACAATTTTGAGCTCATAACAAAAAGGCAAATATATTAAAATTGCCATGTCTTAAATACCATAGTTGCCAGTTTTCCTGTAAAATTATAAGGTGATACTATAGAAATGAAAAACATATGTACGTTTTTTTCATATTTTGTAATTGGTATAAAAATACATCGTAATAATTATTAATATACATAATCGCGTTTGCTGGCGACGCATACAAATAGTCAATTTTCAATAAAACCGCAATAATTGCAAAACATCGAATGCTACAAGGAGAATTAAGTACAACATTTAAATTGGAAAGAGGCACAAGTCAGTTCTTTGCAATATTTTTTAAAAAGTATTCCAAAATAATGGAAGATAAGATAATTTTTGGTCAAAAAATCGCGACCGAAAGTCTAAGAGAGTTTGGCAGCGTCGAGAAGACGCGAAAACATAAAATGCAAGTTTTTACTACTGCGCATCTGCACGCTGCATACGGCAGGTCTGGCCTTGTGATGTCATGTTCCACGCAATACTTGACTAGGATGAACCTGCCTTCTTAACATACAGGAGGTGACTACGCCGGCCCACTATCTCAGCAACAGTGCCGATGCGCAGCAGTCCATAATTCTAATACAATTAATACAACATACGAACTAAAAGGATACATTTGTTCAGTAAATAATAGCTCGTCCTTGCGAGTAAAGTACCATCGTTGCTTAAAAGCGAGACGAAAACACAGCCAGGACCAGAACGTCCTAACACTACATACAAAACAACTAGCTTCTAGCTTCAAAACAAGGCACGAACGAACCCTAAAAAAAGCTGGCACACAGGCGGTTTCATATAAGAGAATACGCGCTAGCATATTGCATTTCAACTCGTTATATCCTCAAAAATGTATAAACAACGTGCATTGAAATTGTGTCGATAACAGTAAAGATGTGATAGGTTTGTGATTACAAATCTAAAAATCTAGATTGGATTTTAATAGGCTATTTATTACAACTCATATAATATTTAAGGAAATTCAATAATTTCATGAGTAATAATCGTAATTTTTTGGTCTACAATTTGACAGTAACGAATTAGTTTCGACCGGCATAGCATTGGATAGGCTAATAGGAGACAAAGCGTGAGTAAAGCTAACCAAGCAGAGTGAAACATGCATAATTCCACAATTATTTACTTAGGTATTCCTTCATTAGGAACCTTTAAGATACGGCAGGTGGGTGTTAGGTGCTCAGCCCCTTCTGTCAGTACCTCCTTTTCTTTATTGGCATCGTCCCTTTTGAAGCAAAATTAACTTATTCAAACAATTGTCTTTATATCCATCACCAATCAGCTTCTGCTATGATTTTGAGATTAAAAGAGTGTTACAACTAGTCATGCTTTGGTCTGACGTGATACCAGAGTACTGGGTAAGAAGAATTAATATAGTAACACACGTCGATGTATGGTGTTTTTGCAGCAGATGAGCTGTGTACCAAAACCGATACTATTTTGTCAGCAGATATCTGAGTAGAATTCGTAAAGATGGCATCCAGCTATAAAACCGAAGCAAAATCTTTGTTGTAAGTATTGTTTTATATCGTTAGAGCCTATCAAATCTAAACTAGCTATCTTTGGATCATCTTGAAATAGATTATGACTTCAATAGTCAAAGTTTCGAGTTCAAAATGCGACATTTCCACCGCATAAACACCTATGTGCCCGCCAAATAAACCTAACTGGTCCCAGCGTGAATCTCATCAAACAAAACAGACCCCTAGCAACACGTGTCAAGACCTATTGACATTGTTGGCCTACCCTCAAATTTCATAATTTCACATAGTGTCAAATTGGCTTGCAAATTTAAACAATTTTGAATTCTGAAGTATGGTTCCAGTACCACTACAAACAGATTTACTGCACCTATTTTTCTGAACTTAATCATTTGAAATATATAAAACTTTTTTTTTTTACTGACAGACCAGTTGCAGGTCACAAAACTAACAAAACAATTTAAAAAAAAGCACATCTGGTTACATAAAACGCTACTGATCTTGGATTGGAGGAAAGGCACGCGTCGCAAAAGGTCTTAACCACTGTCCAGTCTTACCAGAGCCCTGAGGAGAAACCGCCTGGAGGCACGCGGACGCGCTTAGGTGGTTCAGCTCTAACTGGCTCCGGCTGGTTGAAGTTCTTCGCTGGTTCAGCTTGCTTGGGCTCTGGGATGGCTTGTGGGGTGGGTTCGGGAGCTTCGACTTGAGGTTGAGAATTTCCGTTCTGAGGAGCTGGCGCTGGAGCCGAGGCTTCAGATGTTCCATTAGTTGGTTTCGGCTCGTCGCCTTGACCTGGAAAAATTGCAACGGTAATGTTAAATTTTTAAAGAAGTTTTATTTGGACAGATTGATGCTTTTGTAGTTCAAAAGGCAGCTTTTGTTTGTTAACGTCTTTTTTTTATAATATTATAACGGAACAAGCTCGAGGCTCACCTCATGTTATGCGGACTAACCTCTGCCTATAACAAATGCATTTCGTCGCAAGTCACGAATTGCACTGCGCTCGTCACCTTGAGACTTAGTTGTTAAGTCTCATTCATGTGCCTGTTTTTCACTGGCTCTCAAGGACTACTGCCGGAAAACACCGTTAGGTGCTTGGCGACAGATTTTCTACTTGAGGGTGTGGTCGTTAGCCAGACGGGCATTCTCAAAAAGCCCTTCCACGATGCGGTGAAGCTAAAGACCGCGGCGGGATTCAAACCATAGACCTGAAAAGTTGGATTAATGGTGAAGATAATCTGATATATTTATATCTCTTGATTTATGGTAAAACCTTTTGAGAATGTTCGCCTAGATAAATCTGCCACCATCAAGGCAAATATCTGTCACCAAGCACCTAGCAGTATTCCAGCAACTGTCCCTGCTTGTCAGTTCCTAATCATGTCTATTATTATCCAATGGTGTCACCTTCCGGGTCATTCAGGTCCGCACCATATTATTGTCACAACAACAGCTACATAATATAGATGTATTCCTATCTGCGTAGTATATCGAAATCGAACACATAAACCAAAAAAGTCAATTTTGATGATTCAAAACAGCCTCCAATCACTACATAGTATAAAAGAAAGTCACTTCACGCTGTCTGTCTGTCCCTAAGTATGATTAGATCTTTAAAACTATGCAACAGATTTTGATGTTTTTTTTAATAGATAGTGATAATGATTAATAATAATTATTATTAATAGTAATTAATCATTATAGCTCTTTGCTCAATATGCCTCATGTGCCTGATCTATACTAAATGCTGTAGAGTACATTATTTTGATATATCTCATAGGGTTCAACCAGCGCGTCGTATGCAATGTAAGCGCAAAAGTATGTTTTCATCCCACCATCTCGGAAAGAGTATTTTTAATCTTCAATATCTGAGTGGAAAAGCCGTTTTTATTCTCTAAAGGATAAAGTAAATTGAATTTAGAACATCGTATGCACTAAGTTTGTGAATTAAAAACAACATTAAACCTATTTACTGCTACCTCTATGGTGCCGAATATATCATACAACTTTTTTTTAATTTGTTAAAAACCCAGACTCGGAACCTTCTTGGTGTTCTTTTTTCAATTTGCTTTGTCCGCGGTTCTTTACGCGGCATTTTTTCACGTCATTGTTAAACCTTATATTAAAAACAAGAAACTTGAAAACAAGTGAAAAAACTAAAATGAGTGATTCTAGCGACGAGGAAGTTCGTATTTAGTCATTTCCTCGCTGAGGTGGAATGAAAAGTTACGTGTTGCACTCGAGTGCAAAGATTTTTCACCTCGTGCTCTTTTTTTGATTCCCTCGCTAACGCTCGCTTGCTCGGTCATCAAAATTGAACACGCGGTTAAAAAGCAACTTTGCATTCTTGTATAACAAATAACTATTAACTATTCACGACATCACATTAGAAACCTCTAAAATTATCAGTGTTTCTCTACTATATTATGCATGTATTATACATGTAAACCTTCCTCTTGAATCATTATAATAATCATGAAAGAACCATGGACCTGCTGCGCGGCAGCCATAGCTAATGCCACTGAGCCATCACAAAGTGATTGATATAATCTGATTTAAAAATTCTCGTCTAAATAGTAGCTATACTGACTTTTTTTATCCGGCAGATATCTTTATTAACAAATACTACGAGCAGTATACAACACTACAGCTACTACAACGAAAACATTTTCGCAACTGCAAATTATTGATGACTTTTGTTCTATATTGCCAAGTTCATGATCAATACAACCATATCACATGAATAAACTTCATTTTTCCAAATTGTTCTACATCAAAAAAGGTTGACCTAAAAGTCAGTTCAAATGTATAAATTTCGCAGTTGACTACGTTTGGCACAGGGCCGAAGTTACGACACAAGCGAAAGTAAATAAATCCTGTATAGTGGGTGGAGAGAAGGCGTATAACCGTACCGAACGGTACAACTCGTATCCATCCCATCTTTATGGTTTCTACTCCTTATTTGTCCGAATTTCACTAATGTTTAATGTCACGGTTCCTCATACCTTTGTTTGATTAACTTAAATTGAGAAGATAATATATATATATATATATATACGTTCGGCAATGAGCACTTCACCGTTTTTGTTCTTATTACAACGATATTTGTCAGGAGAGCCTAGATATTAGGGGTTAAAGTATGAACTATTGATATTGCGAGCTGTATCTGGCGCGTTAGTTCCGCACCGGAACTCGTATTCAAAAATCAAATCACTCCAATTTTCGAAGTATCCATCTTTGTCCAAGCTGCATGGATGAAAAAAAACTGAAAGTCGATAATCGAATGTTGCGCATTTTTTAAAAGAAAAACCTCATATTATGTACAATGTGAAAAAACTTTCACTCAAAACTCTCAAACCATGAAGGTTCTATGTCAATTCGAAGTAGCTACAGCAATAAAATGGCAATTTCATACTTTAACCCCTATTATTAAATTATTTTTCTATTGTAATATTTCCTAAATTTATTATTCAAATATTTTTATTGTTTCCCCAATAACGTAACCTACAATGATGTATAAAGTGTACGGCTAAAAAAGCTTGTGTGTACGTATGGTATGATTTTTTTAAAATATTACTGTGACTGAACCAGTGGAACCACCTGATGCTAAGCGGACTAACCTCTGCCTATAACAGATGCATTTCGTCACGGTGACAATGTGCTTGTAATTTTACTGGCTCTCAATGACTGCTGCCGGAACACACTGTTAAGTGCTTGGCAACAGATTTTCTACTTGAGGGTAGTCGCTAGCCAGGCGGGCATTCAGAAAATGCCCTTCCACCATGCGGTGAAGCTCAAGTCTGCGGCGGCGGGAGAACTTGTCCTAATGAAGTAATCTGTATGTATAAAGTGTATGCCTTAAAACATGTGTGTATGTTAGGTATACTGACCAATAACGTTGGTAGCGGGCTGCGGAGGCGCCGCCCTCCTGCCGCGGGTGGGCTCGGGCTCTCCGCCGAAGATGTCGGTGTGTCCGCCGCCCGGGGGGCGCAGCACGCGGGACGACAGCCGCGCCTCATCGCCGAGGCCTACGTTGAACGAGGTGGAGGTCATTCTCGCAATCTTGATATCTGGGGGTTTATCTGTAATAGACGAAACATGTTTTGAAGGACATGTTGGTATAAGTTACAACTTTTCACCGACGGCTTTGTAAAGAGGTTCTTGAATCTTTGCGGATTTTTTATATGCTATATAGATGTAACGAGATCCACCTGGTGTTTAGCGGTAACCTGTGCCAATTACTGTAAAGACGTAGTTCGTCACTAGTGGCGAACTGCACTGCGCCCATCACCCTGAAACACCAAACTGAAGTATCTTGTGCCTTTAATTTCAACGGCTTCATTCTTTCACAAAGAGGCTACTGGTATATTTTTTTTGTTTAAATATGAATGATATAAAGCTTGCCGTATAGTATGAATCATGCTTTGAACATTACCCCGCTCGTGCTTTTTTTTATCATTCAATAATTATAACAAAATTATTACCACAAAATTATTTTCACTGCTGAGCTGTGTTGGTGAAGTCAGTTTCTTTTGCACTAAGTTATCTTACTTAATGCAGCATCTGCGTAATTATTGTGAATTTAACTATTTAAGGGCCTGTATGTAGGTACCTATAACTTCAAATTATGGTGACAGAAATGAAAGCATTTTATGCATTCAAATTGTATTTAGATGTCAAAACAAGTATAAATTAATAAAAAAACTTAAAAACCCGACTGCTTTGTTGTGTTTATTTGTTTTAGTTAAACGTTATATCGTTCTATTGAAATTAAAACTGCAAGTTATATATATGTATGGGTCGTTTTTTGAATCCCTTTATTTTGATACTCCACTTGATGGGTTTGGAAAAAAATATATATTTTATCGCCTTAATATTCGCGTTTTTTTATGTACCTCTAATCACTTGCGTTATCAAGACGAATCTAACTATATATCATATACATTAAAATAGGTTAAGCCGTTTAGAAGTTATGGTTGAATAAATAAACTCACAAGCATACATACATGAGCCCTGAAAACATAACACTCTTTTTTTGGGCAGTCATGTAAAAATTGTCATCAATCAACATTGATGTCCAAAGTGAAAGGCGTGTGTTAGAAAAGGTAAGAATATATATTTTAGGGATCTGTACCCAAAGAGCAAAGAGCCGCTTTAGCCCCACTAATGTCCTCTAGAATGGATGCAGTACCCGGCAGCTTTCCCATCACACTGATAATCAAAATTCTCAAGGTTCCGGAACACTCCGCTAAGTGACAAATATTTTACTTAAAGTGGTATATAGCCAGGCTAACTTAACCCTTATAAATATACGCAATGTCTCAATTCCAATAAGCCAATCAAAATCTCAATAACGCTAAAAAGTTCAATGAACTAAGAAAATATACTCAATAACGGAAACGCTAAAACATCTATACGTTCATAGTATGCGAATAAATACAAAGAATGATTCAACAACTTTATCGAAGGTACATAGAAGCCTTGCCCGGAACGTTTGGTCCCGAGCCAAGACAATCTAATCTAGCTCTGAAAGATACCTTAGCCAGCCTAATCGATCGTGTGACCTACATACTTCTAAGTACTAAACTTGCCGAAAATATAGCTTATGATATAAAATTTGTGAACACATGTTTTTCAAGTTCGGATCTGTATCAAGGTTAGAAGTATAGATATTGCGTAACTGAGGAGTGGAGGGGAGCATTGATGACATCGTAAAGGGGCCCCTAAAACCCTACTATACTACTCTGGGTTGCAAGTCCCAGACAATGTCTTGGGATTTTTCCTATACAACGCGCCCTGTCAACGGTGAATCCATGAAATGCTAAGTAATTAATAAATTTAGCGGTACTTTGCGTAAATCCATCCAATTAGTAACATAGTGCCTTCGATGAGTCAGGACTTCCAGATGGATGATGCTTCGTGTAGAAACGAAAATTGGCGAAAATTCTTCTGGTTTGGCAACGTGGCGTATATTTTACGACGTCACAAAGGCTTACCAGGAAATTTAGGCGGAATTGTCACTAGATATATTATTGTATTTTTAAATGTTATTTGTTTATTTTTTCTTAAAACATTTTAAAATATTTGTTATTGTTAATGCTACTTAATTTGTCTCTAAACGTTAGCTAAAATGACACCCGGACTAGAATAAATATATAGGACAGGTAGAATCAAACAACTGGAATAGGTTACTGAAAGGTTTCATTTTTTCGGAAATTCTACCCCTGTAATGGTGAAATTGGGGGTTCAAATCATCAAAAATTAAATTATAAGATAGGCTAATTAAAATATTTGCATGGCGACATTTCCATGAACTTAGTGGTTCTATTTCTTAGTTTTATATTTAATTTATCATAATTCACAATTTTATGGGGATTTGATGAGGTTTTTTGATAATTCATATTAGATAAGAACCAAAAGTTCTATTGATGTGATATTTTAAATTCTGTAAGTTGGAAAAACAATTGGCTTCCAGCAGATACAATAATAATATAAGATATACTTTGCAAGGTATAGTAGACATATATAGTAGGCAAGGTAGGTATAGTAGGTACTTTATATTTATATCGGCAGTTTCAATCACATTTTCCTCCCAATGACTAAGCGCGACAATAATCGAGCAGACGTACAACAGACAATGGTAGCTCTGAGCTTAGTCACTTCACCGTCACAATGAGTAGAAAGCTCATTATGATCGCTAACATAGTTCGCACATCCTCCGCCACATTTGAATATTCTAGAAGCATTATGTCTAAGGGACCGACGCCGACGACGTGGTTGCTTTGTTTGCGCAACTCAGGTTTCAGGGTTCAAATATTAGGAGAGAATAAAAAGGATATTAGTCATAGTAACAATACGCTATATGGTAATAGTTTAGCTACTAATGTTATAAGGCTCATAAACAATTCTAATTCTAATAAAAAGGGAGCAGTGAATAACCCATGAATAAAATAACTGATTTTTGTTGCGCAGCTAACTTTGCCGGGTATAAGATGTACTCAAACCGAAAATTACAATAATATATACATACACATAAATGTTTTATATGCCTTTATCAGTACTAATATTATAAATGCGAAAGTAACTCTGTCTGTCTGTCTGTTACGCTTTCACGCCAAAACTACTTACTAGACCGACTTGAATGAAATTTGGTATGGAAATAGTTTGAGACCCGGGAAAAAACATAGGATAGTTTTTATCCAACTGCGCAAAGGAGTTTAATGTTTTTGCGCTATACGCGCGGGCGGAGCCGCGTCCGGAAAGCTAGTTATTCTATAATGAATAAATAATAGTACTTTTGTAACATGTAACATTGACAATTTCAATTATACAAAAACATATTTTTTTTTATTTATATTCGTTAATTATAGCAGAAAACATAACAAAAGGCTACAAGGTTATTATTTGGCTCGAGTACCAGTGTTACTTTACTGTATCAGGCGAATTTTCCACTGCTGAACACAGCCTCCCCCATAGGGGGGGGGGGGGGGGGGGGCTGCCTTTAAAACGGACACAAAATCCATAGCTGTGTTAGTACATTGTATTAAAACCAAGTGATAAAACTTAAAACTAAAATGAACATATTTATGGTTTTTTTAGTCTTGGGGATTTAATATAGCTACGCTGCTGGCGATAGCAATGCGGGGTGACATTCTAGCCTGTCTTGTATTGAAACTTATGAAATCGAAGGATTACATATAGAATTGAACCATGAACGAAGCGAGTCGAGCGAAGATAAAATATTAATACATTTTATATTAATATTATTTCCAGAATAATATTAATATAATACTGATTATAAGTATCGGATTTTATAAGTCTTCTACGCTTACGGATAAAGAGCACTTTTCCGTGCCATCTTCGAAGGATTTCTTGCCATGCTTGTGATCATTTATTTCTCTATTTTGACCCTTTTCTTTCTTAAGTATCTTGGCCAACAACCAGTTTGCGGTGGACAAGTCTTTTTACATGTGCAGCGGAAACGGACGATTTATTATTCACTTATACTTATTTTTTTAATCTTTACTTATTTGCGGTCGGGTGTAAATATACCCAGCTAATATCAGTTATAAATGTATTCAAATGAATGACTAATAATCTCGCTTGACGAGTAGTTTTGACCTTGTGAGTCAGTAATACTACATTAGCCACAACAGCATTAGACCGCACCATCACTTATCATAAGATGAGATAGTTGTCAAACGTTAGCCTGTCAGCTATTAATTTAATCAGCTAATGATTTACAATATCGAGGTCCTATTAGGTTCGTACAGGTAAGTTTTTCTGACAAATGTATTTGCAGTAGCAATTCGTAGCCTGCAACTGTGCCCGGTAGCTGGCGATAGTATGACACACTATGACGAAAACCAAAACGTTTTTGGCAAAACGTGAGCGTTAAGATACCAGCCTACCACTTGAGGGTTATTTAACGATTGAATATTACACATATTATACAACTAGCTGCACCCCGCGGTTTCTCTCGTAGACCATGAGGAATAGTGATTCATAAAGATGAAAATTATCCTGTGTTAATTCAGGACCTAAACTATCTATATTCCAAGTTTCCTCAAAATCTGTTCAGCCATTTCAACGTGAAGGAGTACCAAACATGCATCCACGCTCACTCACAACTTTTCGCGTTTATAAGTATAATATGATTAATGTATAAACCTGGATTAAATTTGAATACTTATACCTATTTAGACAATTAATGTTTTAATTAGAGACATCAGAAACATTCACAATCGCAAATTATCCAATACATTCGAATCGATTATTATTAAAACACGCGATTGTTTCAATAATCGATTACACGATCGGTAATTGGCAATATTTAAAAACGTTTCTCGCCACTTGTGATAACATTGGAACAGCTGGGTAGTGGGTACTTTCGGATTATATGTTTGGTCATATTTTTATTTCAACTTTTTTTTAAGGTGAAGGTCTGTGTGATATTCAGTTTTTTTTAAATGCCTTTTAGGTTAGAATTTGAACACTATTTCACCTGATCGTAAGTGATGATGTGGTCGAAGATGTTGTATAGGCTAACCTTTAATTGCTGGCACTCAAGGTCAGCTGCCGGAACACACCGTTAGGTGCTTGGCGACAAATTTTCTACTTGAGGAGCTAGCTAGGCAGGCATTCCTACCACCAAGCTGTAACGACTGCCTTCCTAAGACAACAACCGGGACCGACGGCTTAACGTGCCCTCCGAAGCACGGAAGCTCTCATTAGTAATGTCACTAGAGGTTACCCATCCAAGTCATGACCGCGGCGGACGTTGCTTAACTTAGATACTAAGCAAACTTCGCTACGAGCGCTTCAAAGTAGTTACGGTTAAGTTTAGGTACGTAGGTTAGGTATACAATATTATTTCTTTTCTGCTTCTGCCAAATAAACCGCGCAATGCCGTGGGAAAAAAAAAATCCTCTCGTAAATTTGTAACTTAATCTTGTTAGGAAAAGTATTTAGAAATTTAAATACTATTATAGTGTACTATTGTAGTATTATAGCCATATAGTTTACTATTTATGTATCATATAACAGTAATACTTATAGCCTTTTTACTACGTTAATTATAACAATGTTTGCCACAGCAAATAATAAACGCCTGAAGATAATAATATGTATAACATTTAAAATATGTATTTGTTAATATGAACCCTGAAAGTCACTGTTATTTTATTTAAAGTTTTTAATACTCATAATTATGATTATAATAGAATATTCTGTTACTAACGGTACCTTCTTTCACACAATCCAATACTTATATTGCATTAAGTATATTATAACACGGAGCTGTAAATCATCATATTCGGAAACGACATAGAAACATGAGGGATGAAAACGGTCTCTTTTTGGGAGTGGTACGAAAATGTGTTATTTTATTTAAAGTTTTTAATACTCATAATTATGATTATAATAGAGTATTCTGTTACTAACGGTACATTCTTTCACACAATCCAATACTTATATTGCATTAAGTATATTATAACACGGAGCTGTAAATCATCATATTCGGAAACGACATAGAAACATGAGGGATGAAAACGGTCTCCTTTTGGGAGTGGTACGAAAATGTGTTATTTTATTTAAAGTTTTTAATACTCATAATTATGATTATAATAGAGTATTCTGTTACTAACGGTACATTCTTTCACACAATCCAATACTTATATTGCATTAAGTATATTATAACACGGAGCTGTAAATCATCATATTCGAAAACGACATAGAAACATGAGGGATGAAAACGGTCTCTTTTTGGGAGTGGTACGAAAATGTGGTATGAAAAAGTAAATATTTAAAACTACAGCATGAAAACTATGTTTATTATGACCGTGAACGGTTTTCATCGCTTACCTTCAGTTGCGATTGGAGTCTAAAGCTGAACTACCAGCTATAAAAAAGTACAATGCTTTAAATAGCGACTACCTACTTATTTTATATCGATCAAATTCTCATCTATGACGATTTTATCGACATCATGACTTCTGGTAATTTTTTCGCTTCTAATCAGTTTTCAGACGATTCACACGGTGTATCTAAGATCTAAATCATCTATTTGCTTTTTGCATTCGACACGTCACACAATGTAATCACGAGACCGTTTCAGCTGAAAATGACGATTTCCACGACGACGTCGGTCCAGTCATGCATTTCTGGTTAGCCAGTGACTAATCAGTTTAGTCCAAGTTTCAAAGCGAAATTTCAATAATTTTTTATTTAAAAAGGAAAAATTTGATTGCTTGTTTGCATTGAATAGGCTCTGAAACTACTAGACCGATTTGAAAAATTCTTTCACTATGAGAGAATCCAACATTATCCCTGAAGAACATAGGCTATAGAAGATTTTCAAAAAAGCTAGGAATCCGTATGAAAACATCGATAATGTAACCCAAAGTTTGAAAAAAATACCATAAAAAATCGTTACATCACGTACGCTGCGAACATTATTGAAATTAGTAGTAGAGCAAAGTAATCCCAACTACTACAAGTCTAACTATTACAGTTTTGTCACCATAACTACTTTTTTATGTTTAAATTTATAATTATTGAATTTTTTGTTAAACACCTGTGCCAAGCCGGGGCGAACCACTAGTCTAGTTATAAATCTATACAGCCAATCTAGACTGGCTGTAGTCAGATTAATAAAAGATAAGTGCAAATGCAAAAGACCGTTAAATTAGTGCCTATTTTAATGTAACGGTGCGCGGCGATTCAGTTTCTAGGTAAATGACAAAACTGGCTCCGTTTCTCCTGAATGTGATTAATTAGGTTTCTGTTCTATAGAACGTTGCAAAAATAAAATATTATTATTGATAAATTCTGGTTATACTTTCCCCATGGGGTGCCGGGATAGAATGTCACCCTCCCCATTTCATCTCGTGGGTGTCGTAAAAGGCGACTAACGGAAAAATACCGGAAGGTGATCAGCAGCGCCTTATGAGCACCTGTTAACTTCTACTGCGATCCCCAAGACGGCTACCAAGCGTGAGGATTATGGCAAATCATCCTGTACAGTACTGTATTAGCCGGATTGTCAATTGCTGAACACATTAACATGTTCAGCAATTGACGATCCAATCCAATACTTTAATCCAATACTAATTCTATACTGTTAAAAGGCGATGAAGGAAAAATAGCCGTAGGTAGGCCTTCTGAAGAACTAGCATCTTATACTGCAATCCCGCCTTCCATTCGCGGGGAGTAAGACAAATCCCCCCTTAATTAAGGGGAGTAATTCGTGGGGAGTAAGACAAATCTTCAGAAGACCTACCTACCGCGTTTTACCAGTATAGAATTACGATTGGGTGTTCTAACCCGGTACCCCACGGCCCCACGGAGCGTGCCTGCAACGAAACCAATGATATGTCAGAAACGCCACGTATGACGTAGCCTAACCGGTATAGTTTTCGACGCGTTACCATTCTACACGAGTTTCCGGTCTTAGCTCTTCGAGCACACGATCGAAAATATTGGTAAAACATATTTAAAAATTTCAGATTTACAACCAATCCGTTCTCAAGCTTAGCAACTTAAAAACATATGGGTACACACACACACACACCCATTCTCTCTCACACACATCAATAAGTCTTCGTTATACCCTTTGTGTACAGAACTGTAAAAATGTATGTACCATAAGTACCAAATTGCAAAGATAATGTGCAGACACGATACCGTTGCATCTAATTGTATGTACAGATTGAATATTCTCCGACGCGACGCGACGGTATCATAGAATATGAAAGTCATCCGTTTCTGTAATTGCAAAATGTAATGTGTCTAGTCTGTCTCGATTGTAATAGCATAAGATAGCAAAAAGAATACGCTATTACAATGTTGTACTTATTTGGCAGTGTTTCTTAGGAATTCTCGACGCGGCGATTTTGCTAATAAAAGTAACATCATGATAGTTGACTTTAAAATAATGAATAGATTCATTTTAATATTGTTAAGTTTGCAATAACGCCTGCTAGGCGAATTACATTACAAAATTACAAATTTACGAGAGAAAAAATTATAGTCATGTGCGGGATGTTATGAGTCATTGTGTCATGTCAGCTCAATTGGTTAGAGCATACCCCGGCTAAAGGGGTGGATGGACGCGGGTTCGAATCCCGCACATGACTATAATTTTTTCTCTCGTAAATTTGTAATTTTGTAATGAATAGATTCAGTTGTTACTTTGCGGAAATCCATATTTAATAATAACAAATATTTTAAGAAAACATTAAATTAATATTTTAGAAAAGTTTGAAGCGCTCGTAGCGAAGTGTGCTTAGCCATTCTAAACCGATCAGCAAAGCTAAGCAACGTCCGTCTCGGTCATGAGTTGGATGGGTGACCGTTAGTGACATTACTACTGAGCGCTTCTGTGCTTCGGCGGGCACGTTAAGCCGACGGTCCCGGTTGTTGTCTTCTGATGGCAGTCGTTAGAGCATGGTGGTAGGGCATTTTGCAAATGCCCGCCTGGCTAGCTACCACCCTCAAGTAAAAAATCTGTCGCCAAGCACCTAACGGTGTATCCCGGCAGCTGTCCTTGAGAGCCAGTAATTCTCTAGGTTAGCCTGAACAACACCTTCGACCACATCATCACTTACCTTCAGGTGAGATAGTGGTCAAAGGCTAACTATAACCCATCATGGACAAAAAAAACGCGCAAAAACGTCTACTTCATTTTGCGCATCCAAATGGGTCCAGTAGTTTTGTTGTGAAAGACAGACAAGAGTTACTTTCGCATTTATATAATATTATATATAGTTCGGATATTACCTACCATACCTTAATAGTAAATATTCATTTTATAATCATGAACAGGGACCCCTCTTTAGTTCCCATGGAAACGAACAGTTGAAATTGTTCAAAACAGTAGAGATGACACGACGTATCTACAGTACGTACAAATCGGCTACTATGGTATGCTACAATCAAATAACTTTTAAAATATCCGGTTTTCACTGGATATTGTCGGTTTACACGACAGCCGAGTCATTAATACCCCCATATTAGGTTTTCCGACCTTATATCGACACCAACGACGCTTATTACGATGCATCAAGGTCGGTTATCGCGTCTATTGACCGCGTATGGCTCATTGCCGTCATTCGATATTGGAATATAATACAGTATGGAATTTATAACGAAATTGATAGATTTGGTTCACACATACACGCACCTTAACCAGAATGTACGTTGGAAGGGCTGTCAAAGCATGATAATGTATAAGTAATGATGATGTTAATAATATGGATATGGGGATCCGTGTACTGTTTGATAATTTTAATAGTCAATCACGATTGTTTGGGCTGACCTAGTCGTAAATACATCCAAATTAAAATCATTGGTAGTATCGTAATCACATGTTGAGATATTAAAAAAGGATAATATGTACTTAATCTAAGTTTCGAGTAAAATAGACTATATGTAATAAAACCATCAACCGTAATTTAAGTTTTCAAAAATAAAAGACCTCAACTTGTTCATTATCTTAAAATTTACCCTGTTCATTCAGTAATACCAAACCTTTTGTTATACTTGTTCATATTTCCAATAAAAGAAATCATCAAACAGAGTAAAGAAATATCATTTAGTGGCGACGAAATGTCGAGGTAGGTGCATTACATTTTAACTAGATCTGTTTTACCCTGTTCTGTGACCTATCTCACCTAATACTATGCTGTGAGGTAACCCTAATATTCAAATGACGTGCACCACAAAGCGTGCGACGTTCCACACTGTTTTGCAACAGTACTGTGACAGTTGTCATTATAAGGAAGGGCTCCTTGTTCGAATCGATATAAATGCAAAATGCACACTGTTTGCTTATGCCAGGAGAATTGATTGAACGTAATGTAAGTAAGTGGTCGCGGCAGTATATTTACATATCGTAAATGGTAAAACAGTCCTCCTTATAACCAAAGTAATGGACATACAAGTTCGTATCATTTGTACTACCAGCTGTACTAATCACTTTTTCAAGTACTACAGATCCAGAGCGTTTTTTTTTATGCCTGATAGGTTAGCCTCACACCGACCTTGACCACTATCTCACCTGATGGTAAGTGGTGGTGTGGTCGAAGATGTTGTTCAGGCTAACCTAGAACTACTGGCTCTCATTTATAACGCGTTTAGATTTAATTAGTTGATAGAAAAAATAATGATTGTATATTAAAGGAGAAAAAACAATGTTCATATGCGTATTTTTTTTTACTCTCATGTTCCTGTAATTAGGATTGATTCCGCAACATGGTCACAGATTTTGTACTCAAGGATAATATTTTTTTTTTGATTAAGTAATATTTTTAACAGTTTTGCTGGTATTGTGGAATCATGTCCATTGGTACAATAAGTATAAAAGATAATACAAGCAATGTGATTTAATAAATCGCGAATACCTAGATGTCTACGAATAAAAATATCAGTTTCCACGTTATTGAGAACATATGGAATGCACCCTGAACCAAATTTGATAAAACTGGACTAGGTTGGATTACTGAAGAATAACATATAGGCTTCATCTATTCGTAAATATGGCGCTTGCACAGAGCCAAGATGTCAAGATTTCAATAACAATAAAATACATGGAATATCCCGTCCGTAATACAACATAGTGACAGTGACTGATAAGAGAGGTCATGGACAGGACAAAGATATTCTTCTACGCTGAAATCTTCGCTCAACATTTTGAGGTCCGCATTTTGACCTCATAAATTTTAAAATATATAAAATTCAAAATTTTAAGGTTATTTATTATTGTATTTACCGTGTACATATGGGTGTTTCTACAAAAGTTGGGTAACTTTTCTGGATATTTTGTTTATGATAGTTTTTAAATCTAATTCCAACAAATTCGCGTTATAAGATAGCTAATCTAATGAATATATTGCTCATGAAAGGGCCAGTCACTTTTTAAAGTAGTTGCGGAGATATTTTGATTTTTCTAAATTTGACTTCCAGGGAACTGACGCGAGTGACAAAGTACTGATAAATTTTCATAGTGTCCTGTAGATATATCTTTTCTGGTTTTTATTTTTTTACGAGTCACAAATTGTTTCTTGCTTGCAGCTTGACGGCTGTTAGAATCATGTTCTAAAAATTGCTGAACTAGAATTTTCACTTTAACATTGACATTCTTTTTTATCTGATTATATCCTGCTTTTTAAAAGTCACTGCTTTTTTCGTCTTATTCTCCATAATTTGTATTTATCTACATTTCTGGGTATAGCTCGTTGGAACTTTCTTTTTTTTTTTTTTTTTTTTTTTTATGTTATTGTGATGGAACAAGCTCGAGGTCCACTTGATGTTAAGCGGTTACCTCTGCCTATAACAGATGCAGTTCATCGTTCAAGTGACGAATTGCACTGCGCCCGTCACCTGGAGACATAGTTGTTAAGTCTCATGTGCCTGTAATTTCACTGGCTCTCAAGGACTGCTGCCGGAACACACCGTTAGGTGCTTGGCGACAGATTTTCAACTTGAGGGTGGTCGCTAGCCAGGCGGGCATTCGCAAAAAGCCCTTCCACCATGCAACCAATTTATCTTATAGTAATTAAACAACTTTTCGGTTTCAATCGCGTATATTTGTCCTGACGATTATTTTTGTCCCAACGAAGTTTCAAACACTTTGCAGTAAACGAGGTCACATGGTAACTGATTATTTTATCTTCATGACTCAATATTTAAATTTTTAGTGCAGTTTCCTCTAATTGAATTTTGATAACTTCTCCGAATAGGACCTTCTTCACTAATTCCTTCTTTTTATTTATATCTTGGCTCATTTCTTCAATTCTGGTTTTCGGAGTTTTTTCCACAGATTTTACAACTTTCTTCGACTGCCTATTGACTCTTCTATATTTTTGATGCTGATTGTTCAGTATAGTTTTTAGTTTTGAAACCATTGCTTTCATCTCTTTTAAATGCTTATGTGTAAACTTTATCTATCTTTCACTTCTCCTTTATGCTTCATTTGCTCTTTTATCTTTGTTCACAATGGACCGTATTAGTTCACCAACTATTAGTTGTGCTTCATCGTCAGTAGTTGAAGAAGTATTCCGGCGTACAAAATTATCAGTATTAAATTTCTAAAATTGTTTTTGTTTCCTGTTTTTTGATGAATATATTTTGTGGCTTCATGTGTCTTTAATATTTGTGTCTTGTCTTTCTTTTTAAGTACATATTGCAAACTTTGTTTCTCTTTGTATTCAGCTAAATTAATGGGGTCGTTTTCATTATAACTAAGCAAGCCTTCTTCTCTATCCTTAATTGTGTTTTGTTTTTATTAGGAGCCATGTTTTAAACTGAAATAAGTAAAAAAATGCTTAGACATGCTCAAGAAGTCAGTACCCTGGAAACACGTCAGTCCTTTGGTGCAATATCAGACAATGGACTGACGCCAACGGACTGACGAAACAAACATGAATTTGAGGTAATCTTTAGAATTAACGTTTATTTTGATATTTTAGAATATCAAGAAGCTACATTTTAACAAACCACAGTTAACTATGTATAAATTAACATATAACACAGATTTACAAGGAAATAGCAACTCACCATAGGACTGAAATTTTGTCTGGATTAGCACGTGTTCACACGACAAACACAACTCTAGCACTGGAACAGTAATAGCGGCCGAAAAACGGCGCAATCTGCAGCTAACTTTAGTACCAATCTTGAAATTTAACGTGGATTTGAATTTGAGTCGCTGGTATTTAGCGGGAAATTCACATTCGAACAACACACAACGGACTGACGGATAAAACTGAACACAAAGTTTCTTATTATTTTTACAACAACGTGAGAATAATAAATAATAAAAGTTGTGATTATATAATATTAAGTACATTACAGATTATAATGAAATATTAAGTTTTATTGTATTTAATGTAATATTTAATACACAGCTATTTCATTGCGCGTATTTGAAGTTGTGACACGCCAAAGTACTGACTTTTTGAGAATATATTGTAAAGTTTTACAAATTTATATTAAAAATTAATAGCTTAAATTGGGTGACCAAATAAAAGGCTTTAATTGCTTTAAAATTATTCATAAAATATAAACAAAATATAATTATACATCTTTTTTTTGGCTGACGACATTGAGTTACCCATTTTTTGTAGAATCACCCATATAACACTTTTTTAATTTAATTTTTATATTTTTTTTCAATTCAGACTGAGCAAGAATAGATCTATTCCAAATCTGAGTTGAAAGGTTGACCTTTCCAACACATTTAAGACAAAACACGTATGTATAAAGTTACTAATACGTGGCTTCACCCTAGTCCGGGTACTGTGGGCCGGGCACCGCCCCCGCCCCCGCGCCCGCGCCCGCATCGCCACTCGGCCCCCATCACTTTAACGAACAGTATGCTTACGCGAAACACGCATTTGGGGCCGAAGCACGCAAACTCAACATGCATGCTAGGAAATACCCGCAGTGATGGACATGCAATGCAAAAGTATATTACGAATATATTTTTATATTTCCGTATGATTGAAGATCGTGTAGATTATAAGGAGAAAAAATGGATCACAGAAAATTTCAGCAAATAAAAAACCGACTTAAAATAGAAAATATTCAAAAACAAAAAAAACACTAAAAAGTAGGTAAACTTTTACGGATTATTACCCATCAGATATCCATAAAATTTCACACCACCACATTATAAGGACCAGCTTTCGAATAGCAAAAAAAATCATCAAAATAGGTCTGGTACAAGTACACACACCAAACAAAAAAGTTTTGTCACTTCTATAAATTACACTAGAAATGTACAATTCCTAATTATGGTTAACTAGCTGCGCCCCGCGGTGTTACCCGCTGTTTTACACATATGATATCAAAGTTGACTAGAATAGAACATGTGTGTTCGTGGCCATTTTTAAAACACATACCACGAACCATAACAACTAACCAACCAACAACAACCATTTTTTATATTTTTTTTTTTCATACCATATTCATATTGTTGAAATGATAAAATGGGCATGCTGATCTTTATCATATTTTTATGAGTAGGATAAAGATATTTCGAAATTGAATTGGTTTTTTCGATTGTCAAATTTAGCGACAACCGCGGGACGGACAGAAAGACACCTTGGACTTAGTTAAGGGGTCACCTGTTTTCTTACGGATCCCTAAAAATACAAGCTCGGCCATAAAAAAGTTGGATTAATTCCTCAGCACTGAGCACACAGACTAGTCTAGACATTTAATGGACACGCACTTATATTGGAATGGGGGTTTTCACGTGAGTTATCTCGTATTTCTTTTAGGTACCTTAGTTCCTTGGTCCTTGGGAAATGGAAACTTAAACTCTTTAGTACTAACAGTACTCAGCATGTTAAATTTGTATGTTTCATCGTTTCCTTTCTATAAGTGAATTATCCATACATATTTCATAACAGTTTTCCTAGTATTATCCATTTAATTAATAAAGACTTTATGAAGGTATCTATAAGATAGAGGTATATATGATACTGAATTGTTTCCAAAATAAACATTGTTAGTGCATATGCGTTGAAGCATCATTAGTGATTCGTCACCTTATGATGATTTTGCGCAACTCACTCCATGTTTTCGTTAGGCATGACGTGCTTTCCTGTAATTGGACTTTCGCAACAAATTGTCTATTGAACTCTGTATGAAATACTTGTTTAGTGTTGTCTGTTGAAAAACCTTAAGAAATAAATTAAAAATAAAGATTTTCTGGTACAATATGTGATGGTTCTTGGTCCTACCTAACTAACAAAGAACCCTCGTTTGCCAGTTTTTTATAAAACGCAAAGCGACGTCGGGTTTTGGCTTAGCTGTGGTAGTGTGGTAGGCCACAGCTAAGCCAAAACCCGACGTCGCTTTGCGTTTTATAAAAAACTGGCAAACGAGGGTTCTTTGTTAGTTAGGTAGGACCAAGAACCATCACATATTGTACCAGAAAATCTTTATTTTTAATTTATTTCTTAAGGTTTTTCAACAGACAACACTAAACAAGTATTTCATACAGAGTTCAATAGACAATTTGTTGCGAAAGTCCAATTACAGGAAAGCACGTCATGCCTAACGAAAACATGGAGTGAGTTGCGCAAAATCATCATAAGGTGACGAATCACTAATGATGCTTCAACGCATATGCACTAACAATGTTTATTTTGGAAACAATTCAGTATCATATATACCTCTATCTTATAGATACCTTCATAAAGTCTTTATTAATTAAATGGATAATACTAGGAAAACTGTTATGAAATATGTATGGATAATTCACTTATAGAAAGGAAACGATGAAACATACAAATTTAACATGCTGAGTACTGTTAGTACTAAAGAGTTTAAGTTTCCATTTCCCAAGGACCAAGGAACTAAGGTACCTAAAAGAAATACGAGCCGTATTTATGAGACTGCTGTCTGTCTGTCTCTGAGTAGTTATATCACTGGTCTCGTAAACGGAATGTGTTATAAACCTGATATTTACATATTTTGCGTAGAACTTGGACTCAAAGATATTGAGCTAGAAATCTTATATATAAAATTCTCGTGTCACAGTGTTTGTAACAAAACTCCTCCGAAACGGCTTGAGATATATCTATGAAATTTTGTGTGTATATTCATTCAGTAGGTCTGAGAATAGGACGTAAATAATTTTTCAAATAGGTATAACATTAAACTTTTTATTTCATTTTTATTTCCTTAGCAACAAGTTTGTCGGATCAGCTAGTTTAATTATGTATTTTTTCAAGTTTGCTCCAATACTACATATCTGTATGTAGCCGCGAAAAATAATGGTTGCACCCTAGCATGAAGGACAGAATATGTAGGGTGTTGGTTACTTATTGAATACGGTACAAATATATTCTTTTCAATAAATTATGGTCCGTCTATTTGACATAATAACTACATTTTATTGTTTCAACATTCATAAAAAATAATATATTTAGTAGAGATAGCTAACATCATGCAAAATTTCAATCAGGTGTGCATTGTTATAAAATTATTGTCTCATTGTCTATGACCTTCCATAGAACTGGTATCATTGGTGCATGAAGATCATGTCGGAGTGGTTCTGTTTAAATGTTAAATTGATCACTTTATTGAGCGTACACAGAATCCAAGATTGGTACCTACGTCTTCAATGTCAAATGTTTCAATTTGTCATTGTGGATTGTATTTTTAAAAACTGTATTAGTATGTTATATTCTGAAGATTCCTGGGGTGTTCCTAGTCCTTTCATTGGATGATTTTAAAGTTGGACGAGTAGTGTTTGACAACTCTGTCTTAGTGCATAGACGCAACATTCCACTACTCACCCTGATGTATGTCAGTAAGGAAATCATGCTAGTTTCTAGGTCAGCTTATACATTTTTAAAAACAAATCTTTCAAATTCTGATACAAACAACTATGATAAATAATTACGTCATGTATATTAGTAACTTATCAAAAAGAAAATGATGTCAAATTTTGATATATTGGTGATATCATTCATTTCAAAGGAAATAATGACTGCTTGTGTTTAAAATAGTGTGTGATTGTTGTAGATACAATATATTTATGATATCTCTTATCAGTAAAAAGCACAATGAACTCTTTATACTGATAAAATGAATACACATGCTTATAAAATGTATTATATGTAATTAAATAGTTTAAATCCACTGAACAAGCTGTGGGGCTGAGTTGACCATTGAAGTATATTTCATATTATTTTATCCCAACATTTCAAACACTTTATAGTGATGGTGGTTACTGGGTGACTATGACTCCTATTTATAAACCCATCTCAAAGTTGAGATTTATTTTAAGATGTAGTGTTTTGCAGATGTTTCATACATGAAACATACAAACTGCATCCTAAGATCGGTGTCAACTTTGAGATGCATTAATTCATTTAGGACTAAGTTGTTTTAGCACTAAATGAAACAATAGTGAAAATTTAAGAATACATTATTAATAATTTTGAATAATTAGTAATTTGGTTGTGTGACAAAAAGCAATGCATTGGAAATATGAGTTCTTGGATTTAATTTCCCGGATTGGAGAACTATTATACTTTTCAGGAAAATCAATTTGCAATGTAAATTCAGTGTCTGTAACTGGGCCCAGTAGATAGCAATAATGTTTTCCATTGTTACATTGGGTCAAAATATATCTGGTGAGGAGAGATGCGGTAGCCACACCTAACCAGATATGATCACGTTTGAGGATGAATGACAAGGAAAGGCTGAAAATAATTCAATGATAAGCATGATGATAATAATGTGTAAATAAACTGTAACTACTAAAAGTCCCATCTGTTTCTGATTCCAAGAATTTCTTTGTTTTATCTGCCAGATAAGGTCAAAATTAGTTCACTAGGTTAATAGTTTAACTATCATACCCGATTGGTGGGTTGGTACCACCGGAGTGTCAGATATGCTGCCTTCAAGCAATAGTGTGCATTCACCACTGTTTTTAGATTTGGTGTGAAATGGTAAATGTTTGGTGGTAATTCCATCAAAACTTAGGCCAGGTACACTAACGTGGCCTTAGATACTCCACATGGCTCAGCTGGAACGATTTCGCTTCTCGAGTATCAAAAGCAGCTGATAACAAGCCATTTAATAGGTGCTTAAAACTTTTATAACACAAGCCTCAGAAAAAAAAAGCACTACAAGTGAAACCAAAAAATACCATGCTCGTATCATATTGCGTTGTATTTTTTACGTGGTTGGACGGAACACGCACGAGGCCCACTTGATGTTAAGCGGTAGTCTCTGCCTATAACGGATGCATTTCGTCACAAGTGACGAAGTAAATGTAATTTAAATTATTTTATAGTAGTTCGCCCAATGTGCAACAACAACCTACTCATATGAACGTGGGAGCGTATTCATTCCCTAAGTTGCCATTTACGACGATCAACAATGTATAGTTATATGGAACAGTTCATATATTCTTAAACTGAAAACTGTAAGGGGTAACAGTGTCAGAAGTTACTGTAACCGTAAGGATCTCATGACTCACAAAGACTTGCCGTTTGTTCTGAAAATAAACACTTCGTTATCCTGTCATGTTTATTTGTACTCTCAAAATACATTTGGTGACGATCCTCTGTTCCTCTTTTTTTCCTCGTACAGGAATTATTTGAAATTCCTGAACTTGTGACACTGGCATGCTTGTACCTAAGTATACAATGATACATATAAACAAATATTTAATTTTACTTGATTTATTACATATTATCGGGATCAACATTTTATGCTAAAATTGTATGATCATGTTTCGTTTGGTGACTTGGAATCAAATAAAATTGGACGGTGTATCACGAAAACGGCGATAGATTTATAGAGGTTGTATGAACACATCTTTAGGGATTCGATAGAGCAGTCGAAAGACGTCTGTCAAACAATCCAAAATGGCGGATTCAAGATGGCCGCCATAAAAAGTACTCTGATCACGTTGAATCGTAATAGTATCATCTTTTTATTTCCCTTATTGTGTGAGTTTTTTTTACAAAGTAAGAACTATTCTTTGAGAACATAACAAATCACACTATACAAATATTGAAAATAAAACCCGCCCGCAAAAAAATTGCGAGTGGGACTCGCGCACGAAGGGTTCTGTACCATTCTGTAGGTAACCGTTATTAGTATCGAGCAAGAAACGGTAAAAAAAATCAAGTTTGTTGCATGGGAGCCCTCCTTAAATATTAATTTTATTTTTAGTGTTTGTTGTTATAGCGGCAATAGAAATACATCATCTGTGAAAATTTCAACTGTCTAGCTATCAACGTTCTTGAGATACAGCTTGGTGACAGACGGACGGACTGCGAAGTCTCAGTTATAGGGTCCCGTTTTTACTCTTTGGGTACGGAACCCTAAATAACATAATCAGTGAAGTGCTAGTCGGATACGCGCATAGAGGGTTTCGTGCTACCATACAACCTATATTTTTTTGTAACAATAAAATTATATGTAAAGGGATAAATAACTTTGCCTGGTGGAAGTCAATTTATAGGCTCGTCTCCTATATCACGGAAGCACAATAATATCTTGCGAAACGTAGGTGCTTAACTGCTTGAACACCTCAGAGGAGATACAAGCGTGGCATACAGTATCATTACGTACGGCTTCAAATTTGTGAAATGTTCACGGCACATGACGGAAAACTTGTGTTTTAATCCGTGTTATGTAATATGGACTTAGGATAAATATGAGTATGGGTTATTGTTATTACCAAACTATCAACTCCATACCGGCTTGGCATGTAAATCTACCTTTGGAATTCCATTGAAATAATGATTAGATGAATCAGATCTGCGCACGATCATTTTCAAACTATGCATAGTAATGGGATATACCTTTATATCCCATTACTATGCATAGTTTGAAAATGATCGTGCGCAGATCTGATTCATCTAATCATTATTTCAATGGAATTCCAAAGGTAGATTTACATGCCAAGCCGGTATGGAGTTGATAGTTTGGTAATAACAATAACCCATACTCATATTTATCCTAAGTCCATATTACATAACACGGATTAAAACACAAGTTTTCCGTCATGTGCCGTGAACATTTCACAAATTTGAAGCCGTACGTAATGATACTGTATGCCACGCTTGTATCTCCTCTGAGGTGTTCAAGCAGTTAAGCACCTACGTTTCGCAAGATATTATTGTGCTTCCGTGATATAGGAGACGAGCCTATAAATTGACTTCCACCAGGCAAAGTTATTTATCCCTTTACATATAATTTTATTGTTACAAAAAAATATAGGTTGTATGGTAGCACGAAACCCTCTATGCGCGTATCCGACTAGCACTTCACTGATTATGTTATTTAGGGTTCCGTACCCAAAGAGTAAAAACGGGACCCTATAACTGAGACTTCGCAGTCCGTCCGTCTGTCACCAAGCTGTATCTCAAGAACGTTGATAGCTAGACAGTTGAAATTTTCACAGATGATGTATTTCTATTGCCGCTATAACAACAAACACTAAAAATAAAATTAATATTTAAGGAGGGCTCCCATGCAACAAACTTGATTTTTTTTACCGTTTCTTGCTCGATACTAATAACGGTTACCTACAGAATGGTACAGAACCCTTCGTGCGCGAGTCCCACTCGCAATTTTTTTGCGGGCGGGTTTTATTTTCAATATTTGTATAGTGTGATTTGTTATGTTCTCAAAGAATAGTTCTTACTTTGTAAAAAAAACTCACACAATAAGGGAAATAAAAAGATGATACTATTACGATTCAACGTGATCAGAGTACTTTTTATGGCGGCCATCTTGAATCCGCCATTTTGGATTGTTTGACAGACGTCTTTCGACTGCTCTATCGAATCCCTAAAGATGTGTTCATACAACCTCTATAAATCTATCGCCGTTTTCGTGATACACCGTCCAATTTTATTTGATTCCAAGTCACCAAACGAAACATGATCATACAATTTTAGCATAAAATGTTGATCCCGATAATATGTAATAAATCAAGTAAAATTAAATATTTGTTTATATGTATCATTGTATACTTAGGTACAAGCATGCCAGTGTCACAAGTTCAGGAATTTCAAATAATTCCTGTACGAGGAAAAAAAGAGGAACAGAGGATCGTCACCAAATGTATTTTGAGAGTACAAATAAACATGACAGGATAACGAAGTGTTTATTTTCAGAACAAACGGCAAGTCTTTGTGAGTCATGAGATCCTTACGGTTACAGTAACTTCTGACACTGTTACCCCTTACAGTTTTCAGTTTAAGAATATATGAACTGTTCCATATAACTATACATTGTTGATCGTCGTAAATGGCAACTTAGGGAATGAATACGCTCCCACGTTCATATGAGTAGGTTGTTGTTGCACATTGGGCGAACTACTATAAAATAATTTAAATTACATTTACTTCGTCACTTGTGACGAAATGCATCCGTTATAGGCAGAGACTACCGCTTAACATCAAGTGGGCCTCGTGCGTGTTCCGTCCAACCACGTAAAAAATACAACGCAATATGATACGAGCATGGTATTTTTTGGTTTCACTTGTAGTGCTTTTTTTTTCTGAGGCTTGTGTTATAAAAGTTTTAAGCACCTATTAAATGGCTTGTTATCAGCTGCTTTTGATACTCGAGAAGCGAAATCGTTCCAGCTGAGCCATGTGGAGTATCTAAGGCCACGTTAGTGTACCTGGCCTAAGTTTTGATGGAATTACCACCAAACATTTACCATTTCACACCAAATCTAAAAACAGTGGTGAATGCACACTATTGCTTGAAGGCAGCATATCTGACACTCCGGTGGTACCAACCCACCAATCGGGTATGATAGTTAAACTATTAACCTAGTGAACTAATTTTGACCTTATCTGGCAGATAAAACAAAGAAATTCTTGGAATCAGAAACAGATGGGACTTTTAGTAGTTACAGTTTATTTACACATTATTATCATCATGCTTATCATTGAATTATTTTCAGCCTTTCCTTGTCATTCATCCTCAAACGTGATCATATCTGGTTAGGTGTGGCTACCGCATCTCTCCTCACCAGATATATTTTGACCCAATGTAACAATGGAAAACATTATTGCTATCTACTGGGCCCAGTTACAGACACTGAATTTACATTGCAAATTGATTTTCCTGAAAAGTATAATAGTTCTCCAATCCGGGAAATTAAATCCAAGAACTCATATTTCCAATGCATTGCTTTTTGTCACACAACCAAATTACTAATTATTCAAAATTATTAATAATGTATTCTTAAATTTTCACTATTGTTTCATTTAGTGCTAAAACAACTTAGTCCTAAATGAATTAATGCATCTCAAAGTTGACACCGATCTTAGGATGCAGTTTGTATGTTTCATGTATGAAACATCTGCAAAACACTACATCTTAAAATAAATCTCAACTTTGAGATGGGTTTATAAATAGGAGTCATAGTCACCCAGTAACCACCATCACTATAAAGTGTTTGAAATGTTGGGATAAAATAATATGAAATATACTTCAATGGTCAACTCAGCCCCACAGCTTGTTCAGTGGATTTAAACTATTTAATTACATATAATACATTTTATAAGCATGTGTATTCATTTTATCAGTATAAAGAGTTCATTGTGCTTTTTACTGATAAGAGATATCATAAATATATTGTATCTACAACAATCACACACTATTTTAAACACAAGCAGTCATTATTTCCTTTGAAATGAATGATATCACCAATATATCAAAATTTGACATCATTTTCTTTTTGATAAGTTACTAATATACATGACGTAATTATTTATCATAGTTGTTTGTATCAGAATTTGAAAGATTTGTTTTTAAAAATGTATAAGCTGACCTAGAAACTAGCATGATTTCCTTACTGACATACATCAGGGTGAGTAGTGGAATGTTGCGTCTATGCACTAAGACAGAGTTGTCAAACACTACTCGTCCAACTTTAAAATCATCCAATGAAAGGACTAGGAACACCCCAGGAATCTTCAGAATATAACATACTAATACAGTTTTTAAAAATACAATCCACAATGACAAATTGAAACATTTGACATTGAAGACGTAGGTACCAATCTTGGATTCTGTGTACGCTCAATAAAGTGATCAATTTAACATTTAAACAGAACCACTCCGACATGATCTTCATGCACCAATGATACCAGTTCTATGGAAGGTCATAGACAATGAGACAATAATTTTATAACAATGCACACCTGATTGAAATTTTGCATGATGTTAGCTATCTCTACTAAATATATTATTTTTTATGAATGTTGAAACAATAAAATGTAGTTATTATTTAGTAGAGACTGCTAACATCATACTAAATTTAAACTTTATCATAACTATGAAACAGTGAAAATCAAATACACTCCGTTACATACCCAAAAATAATTCACTGTTTTCTGAGTATATGTTTAGTATTCATATGATTTCAATTCACTGCTTAAACTTGAGTAAATAAGCATGACACTTCTTCAAAAGGTTTATGTTTAATGCAGTAGTATAATCAAAAATATTGGAGAAATCTACAATACAACTGACTTTATTCAATACCAGAATTGGAACTACATTCCATTAGGTTTTATTTTATTGAATTACTATAAAGATCATTTATTTTCACTGATAATATAAATACTCGTTTCTTCATTTCAGAAACTGTGTAGACAATTTTGAAGAAATTTTGCAGAAAGGAATTCATTTTTGGTAATATACCTATACAGAAAAACAACTTGGCTTAACAATTGAGTTCAAATATTTAAATACTAGCTTTTCGGGCGCGGCTCTCAAACTATCTCCATACCAAATTTCATTCAAATCGGTCCAGTAGTTTTGGCGTGAAAGCGTAACAGACAGACAGACAGACAGACAGACAGAGTTACTTTCGCATTTATAATATTAGTACTGATTATGGAATGAAATATCTGCAAATACCTCTCAACTTGTAGGTTCTGCATTACTTATAAACTTAAGGTTTTATGCATAGCATAATAGTGGCATAGACCAAAACACTATTATTAAATGCATAAGAAGCCAAATGCAGAAAAACAGACATAAACTTTACTATCAAATGCTATACCCACTTCAACTGCCTCAACCCTAGTATAGCCATAGAATATGTAATAGTAATTATGAAATCATCCAATCCATTCATAACCTTCTTTACGATTAGCACAAATTTGTTTATTATGATTTGAACTAACCTCCTTGTGATGTGAAAAAGAAATATGTTTAATTGTCAATAAAGTCACTCACTGTGATAGTGACAGTTAGACCAAAATTATTTATGAATATCAAACCTAATTTGTAGTTTTATCTGTCAAATGCGAAATTGTCTATATATTAATCTAGATTATTTATACTGAATTTATTGGTAAAAAATTAAACCATCACTGTATCAGCCTTATGCTTAACATACCAGGTACAATGAATAGGTGAGGTTTAAGAAAGCTGTAACAGCATAGTTTGAAATGGAACAGATTATTTCCGGCGATAATCCATCTCCTTAGACATCTTTGCACCAGCAGAGCCAAAAAGATGTTACTGCTAAGTAATTATATTACCTGGGATAATAAAATATTTATTCCTTTGTTGTTTGAAATATAATTGTCAATTATCAGTATCAATACACTTGTACAGCTGCCCAAATGGAGTGCAATAGTATAATGCAAGAGTATATATGAAAGTTGTTCGGTGACAGAAACATGTGTGAAATCAAAAAGGCCCCGAGTTTCTTGCCCGTTCTTCTCGCAGTGGCTCTATAATTTTTGTTTGCTGAATGTGGTAGTACACTAATTGACCTTCATAAGAGCGTCGTAGACGCCTAAATTGAATAAATGATTTTGACTTTGAAAAAGACTCAAATACAGAATGCACTTGATCCTAAAAAACTCCAAATTTTTTATCTGTTATTGATACTCATAAAAAATACTCATGATTTTTAGCTGTTCCATTCAAAGCTGCAAGTTAGTTAATAACAAATAAATGTATTCTGTGGCTCATTGGTGTTTCATTTTATTCTTCCATGTATAATACAAGTCAGTTAAAGTCACATCCACAGCATTAGAGCCTATTATGTTAGATAGAAGCAGTGAGCTAAATGAATGTCACTACAGCCTTTCTTCAACCCTAAAATGTCCCACATGTGGGCCATGAGAAGTCAACATGTCAAGTTAGTTTTCTTTTAATGGTGAAATATATGATTTTTGTAATGACAAAATTAAATAAGACCCTATTAAAATAATATTTAAAACAATATTGGTTATGAATTTCCACAAGGTCATTTTAATAACATTGCAAGTAAGTACCTACTGAATGTCTTGGCCATTGAACAAATAATTTAGAAGAAATGTAGTTATGTTTCCTGAATGCGGTAATATATTGCAACAAATATGAAATTATTCAGAGCATAAATAGTATAGTAGTTACTTAGTCATCTAAGTAACGCCCAAATCTAGGGACGGATGCTCCAAAGACGGCAGTAAATACCACAACTGTACTGTACAGCGTTGATGGATAATTATATATGTAGATATTTTAGAAATGTAACAGTAAATGAAATGGGAGCTTTGCGGTACGTCCATTCATGCGGTTAAGTCTAACGGTGGTTTCTGTTCTGACATCCATTTTGAGGTTTTATACCGGAAAAATTCGATTTATTGCGATATTACGTTTTTAAGCAATAAAATTCGCACGGCCTAAGCCGGCTAGTCTGGAGCCTCGTCCTACGACACACAAAGCGCATTGACCCTAGCGAAATCTTGAAAAATAACGGCCTATTTCGACGTCTGCTGCAACACTCTCTTCCTAAAGAAATACTATAAAATATTACTCACCTTTTGCAGGAAGCACCGGATGGCAGCTTCAAAATGTGTAATACACTCGGAAAAGCAAGGAAACGGTTACTTTTGCTTTTTTGGTGCAGAATTTATTACTCACCACGACTCGCTTTCCTTCTTTTTCTTTAGAAATGATTGATTGAATGAAATGAATGCGCGATGCGATGAATGAAATGGAAGATGGGATGAGTGAACAAAATATGAAAAGTGACAGCTGGTCTCAGTGTGGCAAACAATGTTTTCTGAATCTACCTACAGTGGAACATTTCAGCACTCCTACAGCAAGGGATAATTTATCTCGTTCTGATCATAACCTGTTAGAGCTAATTAATTATGCCTTGCTCAAAATCTCTACCTTTCATGAATTGGAAATGGAACAGAGGACATGGAGGAACTGAGCCTCCTATTACTAATGCCAAGTTCGACTTCATGCCACTGTTTTTATTTTCGATAATTTTGGCCACATTTTGCGTTTTTTTTGGCTATGGTTGTCATCACTGTGATCGTTTGTAACTGTTTTCTTTGCTGTTCCGTTTCGAATATGAACGTTAACGATACCACTAAAATATGCCACTTATGTGCAGACCCCATTGATGGGTATATATGAGCAAACTTTTGCAACTGTGAGTTTTGAATGTTCTCCTCTATATACATAAAAATAAACAGAAGCTTGAAATTAAAATGTCCAGCAGAGAAAAATAAATTTCATAAATTTTATAATTATGCCTAGCCAGAAATAAAAATCTTTAAATTTAAGAAGAGTAGGTATTTTTGTGTGCTTTCAATGGAATCAATGACAGTGAAAGACCCCAAAACGGAGCAATCATTCAGAGTTCTAATATCTATCATATAAAAAGAGCTGTGGTTAGGGCTCTTCATTTCAAATAACCAAAGCACTAAAGGATCCACGATTCTCGATGACATTTGTTTAACATTAGATGTAGGACTGTCTCTCAAAGAAGACTATCCAACTGTTCCAGTAGCTCCATAGCGTTTATGTTGAAAATAATGCTGTTATGCCTCAAGAGCCAAGTGGAACAACTTTTTAGGAGTGTGTGAATCCTTTTTATCGTTCATGTCGAAGTTAGCCCCAAGTGGGATGCACCCTAAGTCAGCATGATTGTAGATAATGAAGTGATCCAATATGGTTTTTAGGCTAACCTAAACTAATGGCTGCCAGAAAATACCATTACTCGCGTGGCGACAGATTTTCAACTTGAAGGTGGAAACTAGTCAGGCTGGTAATTGTAAAATGTCCTAACAACGTGCTATAACGTTTTTTATGCCTGATAGGTTTGTCTTTGACCACTATCTCACCTGATGGTAAATGATAATGTGGTAAAATATATTGTTCAGGCTAACCTATAATTACTGCCTCTCAAGGACAGCTACCGGAACGCACCGTTTGGTGCTTGGCAACAGATTTTCTACTTGAGCTACCCACATTCGCAAAATGCCCTAACGCCATGCTAATTTTCTTGTAACGATTGCCATCCTTAGACAACAACCGTGACCGACGGCATAACGTGCCCTCCAAAGCATGGAAGCGCTCTGCAGTAATGCCACTAGTGGTCACTCATCAACGTAATGACTACGGTGGAGGTGGTTTAACTAAGTTGATCGGTTAAAACTAAGAAGAAAAATCGAGACAAAATATGAAGTTTCAAATGTGTATATTATTATGAAACAATAGCTTATTAGAAGGGGTTTTTTTATACATCCAATTTATTCGCATTTGCAGGTAAATAGTAAGACTACACCACAATCTACAATTCACTGACTTAATTGGATGTGAATTAAAATGTCTACAACAAAAATATATCAGTGTATATTATTTTGTTTTACCTCCAATTTGGTAGGTACTTGGTAGTTTGTGGCAACTGCCACTGTCTGTCAGAGAAGATTTTCGTTCAAAAACAAAATCCTCGTTCATTTAGTACATTGCATCCATCGAGAAAATAACTCTCATTGATTGCATCCAACCAGCCAAAATTTAGCAGGAACCATGGACGTAATAAGTACTGCGGTTGTATGTAGTACTTATTACTTCCATGGCAGGAACTTACTATAACCTTTCTACGGCAGGAACAAATCTGTTGAAATATAGAGAATATAATTATAATACATGGAAGTAATAAGTACTACGTACAACAGGAATGAGCTGTTGTCGCAAAATTGAAGCCGAACGAGAGCGCAATAACTGTACCTCTTATCCCTCTCGTGACAATATTGATTTAAGGCCAATAATTTTATTATAAAAAAATATTTATGATCTGACGTCAGCAGATCATTGCTTGAGATGGATTTTAATCGAAGATGCTAATGATGAACTTGCCCTTTGCGGCACTGTACATTTCCTGTTCTTGCTTGCTTTTCACACTCACGTCATATAGGTAGGTACTTACCTACTGGCACGTTCATGTTATCTATACAGTATCTTAACTCAGCTCTCTTGTTGAAATAACTACCTACAACCGCGCTGTACGTAAACATGCGATAGGGCTACCCGCCTCCATTATTTTAATTACATTTGCCTACTTTGTGTTTCCATTTAGTTCTGTGATTATAAATATACTTTTTTTATATGAACAAATTAAATTCTTTGTGAAATGAACAGGAAGTTTTCACTAAAAATGCGTGTAGTTTTTTGACTAGTAGGTAGATTTAATAAAAAAAACCTATATTTGAATAAAAAATCAGTCTTAAAAATTTGCGATAGAAAAATATTTGTGAGACGTACGAAATGCTGTGAAAATTTTAGAGTATTAAAAAATCCGCATTCTAATATAATCACTTTCCTTTACTCTATTCCCTTTTTTATTAATCGAGACTATTTTTTTTCGGGGGATTAAAGGAAATACATGTCCATTAAAAAGACACACATTATGTAACGTCAACTATGTAGACTATCAAATAATGTTACTTACTAGTAAGTAAAATGGTTTTATAGTATTTATTACCTTTCAGTTTCCAGGTTATCTAAAAAAGTTATCTGTGGTTGCGTTTTTGACGAATTCATGCAACCAAAAACAGCACAATATATCCTACTCGTCATATTAAATATGTAATATGTACATTGTACATAAACTTATTATTAGCGAAAATATCGTGCGTTTATTGTTACAAAAATAACACTATTCGTTACTGCGGCATAGACGCGACTGTCTGCGTACTGAGCGCGGGCCGAGATCGAGGCGCGTAGGTATAACTCGCGTTTCGTCCGTTTATATGAAGTTGAAATACTGTATAGATAACATTACCGTGCTACTGGTCCTTGTGGTATACGACATGCAGTTGGACTAAGATAAAATTACGATAAACTACCTATCGTGGTATATTTCATAAATTAGGTAAAAAAAACCGTTAAGTGTAATTCTAAATCAAATATTGTTAAATAAAACAGTCTTGTGAAGTTTCTGCCGCAAACCCAGCTTATTCCTTAAATGTTTCATTGTTTTTAATTTTGCATTATGAGTTAAACTAACATTAGGATCTTTAGGAAATCTGAAATTGAAACAAAGTAATTTTAATAGAGAGAGGAATAAAATATACATAGGTATTTAATTCATTTGTTCTTGAACTATAATTGGATAGTCATGCATGGTCACCGTAATTCCTCACTAACAAATTATGTTTAAAGTATTACCTCCACGACACAAATTCTCCCCATTTTTACTAAAATTCTTCAAAAATGTCATGAAATCAAAAAACCCTCCTTTATTAACGTCCGAGTCCGCAATTTCATGTGGGGTTGTCAAGTAGGAGTCCGTATTTCATACAAATAAAAGAAAACCTATACGCCAATGGCAAATTTTTTGCGTTAGTATGGCTTTGAAAGGTAGCAACAAATAATATTGCTTTAACATGTTGGTACAAAATTATTAATTATGTTTACATTTTAGAAGTAAATGTTTTTACTTCATTATGCATTACATCAATCGCACATTTTCGACAAACAATGAAAGGTTTGAAATCGACTTAGCTCTGGCAACTCTAGGTCACTGTTAGAACGAGACACAGGGTTCAGTGGTAGCCTTCTCACTCGGCTTCATTTTTATTTTGCGCGCAACAATACTCTTATGACCTTAGAATAAGGTTTTATTTTCTTTATTTTAGCTGCATAATGCACAGATAGAGCTCATTCCTGGTACGTAGTACTTATTACTTCCATGTTATAATATTAGGCCCAATGGATTTGATACCTTAGACAAGGAAAAGTTCTTGCTATAATAAGATTTGTACATACTGATAGAATTTTATTGACGTATGTACTCTAACTGATCTATAGTACTTCGATCATAAAGATTTTAAAATATGACGAGAATACATAATTTATAATCATAAATATTTATGATCGAAGGGTCAGTAGCAGTGTTTCCACAATGAGGGGAAATTCCTCTTTTAAGGGGAAATTAGGGTCCAGAGGGGAATAAAAAGAGGAAGACATTAAAAGGGGAAATTGCGGGAATAATACCTAGACTAAAATATTGCGGATAATTTCAGAACTATTTTTTTTATGGACTCTACCGTGGGGTAGCGAGTTGTCTTATAAAAGAAACAGTGACAACACGTGCAGGTAGCGTATACTTACTCGTATTTCCTTATGTTTAAGGCCTAAAATATTATTCTGTATATGTTGATTGCGTAAACTGACTTGGAAAATAAAAGGAGAGTATACAGCCCCAAGTTTCCTATATTTCTGGTGAGGCTTTAAATAAAATACGAATCGTTTAATTATAGTTAATTCTTGCTTAGTCTAATTTTTTTGGATTCGCTTGCAATAGCATTAGACTGTACAAATTTAAGCTGTGGTATTTCTAGCTGATTTTTCATTAGTTGTACAGAAGTTGTTCCCGTTCTTTTCAAGCTAGATTTGACGCACAGGTTTGATGCAACCGTTTTATTATCCAGCTTATTGCTTTTATCTGTTTTGATATTTTTTAGATCACTAAATAGCCGTTCTACGGCAGTATTGGAAAAGGGCAGTGACATAAATAGTTTACCTAAATTGGCAGTTGCAGGAATTTGGGTCTGCCGTCAAAATTATTTTTGTCAAACCTTTTTTTCCAATAGCCTAAGTATCCATCGAATCGTTCAAATTAGATAGAATATTTGTTACCAACATTACAACGTAAAGAAATTGACAGCAGTGATGTGCAGTTATATCAAAGAAATGATGTGCAAAGTCAAAAAATAATAATATTATCATAGTATACTATCACCAGCAGCGAGGGCAGGCTATAGAAGAAAATCGATATTACCTTTTTTTTATTTACTACACTAGGACCAAAACTAAAAACTACAGCAGAAACATTTTTGAGGGGAAAAAAGCCCTGACAAGGGGAAATCTGAATTGAGGCGTGGGGAAATGAAATCATTAAAGTGGAAACACTGGTCAGTAGTAATAGAGGAAAGACTGGGTACGGGGACAACGGGAAGTCATATAATAGATTATATTTAATAATAAATACATTATATTTAATTATAGTACCGCTGTCCCCGTTCGACGGGGACACCGAGTCCGGGGACAACGGGCATACACATTACTTTACATTGGCATAGATTTAAAAAAAATATAGCATTATTAGATAAATTGTGTGTGATGTACACACACCTAGTTTATTTTTGAACGAAATTTACTGCTTGTGATTCAAAGTGGGGTAAGCCACCATCGATAAAATAATGTATGAAACTTGAATAGGTATTTGTAAAATATCTTTCTATTAAACCAATAGTGTTGCAACCTTCAAATATACATAATACAATAAATTAGTCTAAATAACGGTTTACATTGGGGCTCATTTGGGATTAGTTTTATATTAACGAAACTAGCACTTAAACTAAACGTTGTGTGTGTGTAAAAAAATGACATATTGATTTTATCGTAAATTCTTTGATTATTTGTTAGTTTCGATCAGGGTTAGTATAGAAACCAATTTTATGACTGAATGTTAATATCATAATAGAAGACGAGTTCACTGATATAATGCTTAGCAGACTATGTTCCTGTGTTGAGTTGCTACACGTGAAACACAGTGCCAATAAGGTGTACCAATCTTCAGAACGAGATCTCCTGAAGAATCTATATCGGAGGAGCAGTCACATGTCATTTTCTAGTCCAACATTCCGCAGAGCCTCTTTAGAACAATTCTTAATCCAGTATTTGTTTCCAGTGATGACTTTTAGCCTTACTGACATACTCCATGCTGGCTTTATTAGAGTCAAACAAAGTGATAAGTACAGAGAAGTGGAGATTTTTGAATAGTATATTGCAGCCATCTCCGGGATGGCTCGACCGTTAAATACCAGCTGAAGCCTTGGACTCCATAGATGATCAGCAAAGAGGCTCATTGGTGTCGATGCATTGGTGGAGTTTAGACTTCAAAGCCTCGAGCATATACGCAAAATTGCTAGTTTATCGGTATTTTACTGGCTTCACTTCGGAGAATAAGCGGTCTATTTACACAGCCTTATTCCCTTTTCTCCTTTCTTTCACAGGGCAAAAAGACGAACAGGAACATGGCATCCATGTTTGGTCGATATTCCGAAAATATGCACAACGCCTTACGCATTATAAAGCTTTATATAATGCGTAAAGCCAAATTATAGAACACCCTACCAGCGTCTCTATTTGCCGATAGATATGATCTGAAAGTCTTCAACGACAGAGCAAACAGATATCTGCTATGCAAGCATGTTCAACCGTAGTCCACGTCTTCACTCCATCAGGTGGAACTGCAGTCAAATGCTTACTTGATAAAGAAAAAAAAATAGAAGTAGGCGCAAACGTTTTACCCCACAGTCATGACTGTTTGAATAATAATTATGCACCCTGTGCTGCTGGCCGCGGAATATTAGACAAGTAACTGAACTTACATACCTGACTTGTAATCGATTGCAGGCTGTTATGGCCAAATTGTATATGGTAAAAATAAACAGAGTACCTATCCTATTAACGATGTAGGTACAAAGCCTTAGCAGAAAATATAATTTTATGTGGCCTAGGTAGCTATGTATGTACATATAAAACATATCTAGACCAAATTGATAATAAACCACATAGGCTTTTGAAACTAATAAATATAAGAAAGAACTTGAGGGACTGGTGAGACACCAGGCGTATTAACCATACATAACAAGTATATAGTAATTAAAAAACACGACTGCAAATTTGCGAGCTGACAAAACTGCGAGCTATATATCATATTTATGGAATCAAGTTTTAAAGCCCCACATTTTGATACACTACTCGATGGGCTTGGAAGAATATTTTTTTCCCTAAAATATGGGGTCTAAAATGCGCCAGTTTGTTTTTTATTACTGTTATGTACCCAATGTTACTTGCACTATCAAGATTAATCTAACGATATGTCATACATTAAAGTTGGCTAAGCCATTTAAAAGTTATGCTGCAATAAAGAAACTCTCAAACATCCCCACCGTGAAAACCTAACTCTCCTTTTTTGGGCACTCGTTTAAAACGGTACAATTTATCTTGTTATTAGAGCAATACTTCCGTTATGAAATTCAAAATGCCAATTAGTTATCATATTTTTACAAGGAGTATTATAACAAATTTCTTAACATACCTAATATGTTAAACTATTACGGCAAACTAACTACCCAGTATGTAATTCCTATACTTATGAACAGGAAAAAAATCTTATATGACAATTGAAAAAGAGTGTTATAACAAATTATGAGCAGTAATTGTGAACACAGGACTAGAACGTTGTATCTGTATTGGCCGGTTTGTCCACTACTGAACTATCCTCCCCATTAATGACTGTTTGCCATAATAGTGGGAGAGCCAGTTCCAATAATACCGACCTCATCGGGTACCCCAATAGGCTATCTTTAGATCGTTAACCGACACTTAAACACGTTAAAAAATTAGGTCTGCCAAAGCCGATCCTGCAGGGTCATAGAAATAATCGATATTTTTTGACGTGATTTTTTTGTGAGAATTACCTCATGTGTTACCCGATTTAAAGTGATGACAACAGTTAACCATTGATTCATTATGTAAAAAAAGTTGGTCTGCCATTGCGCACCCTGCCGGAAGTACTTGGCAGACCCCCAAAAATATTGCATTCCGACACGCTCAACCTACCTCATCGAGTACCCCGATGGGACTTGAGCCAAATGATAGGCAAGAAACCCCTGATAATATATCAAAAGGTCTGTAAGTAGGTAGGCAGCATAATTTCACTTAAACTTAAAATAGTTCTTGTTTCTAAATTTATAAATATTAGCTATTTATTCATTATAATTAAATAAAACAAGAAATGTAGTGTTAGGAATGTATATATAAAATTGAATAATATTCACCACGGGTACAATTACATGTTTCTCTCTTGACTTGAAAATGTATGATATTTATGTACTTTATGGACTCTGTTTTTTGCACCTTACCATAATGTTAGAAAATAGTTCTTGTCGTCATTGTAGCCAGTTTGATTTTATGTTGATTTGTATTTATATAAGTATTGTACTTGTTTGGCCATTTACAATCAATGGCTAGTGAACCATTATTAATTCAACTTTAACCGTATTTCGGTGAATTGTGATCGCCGGTGGTATGTTATAGGCGTTGACTGTATTTACAGGTTCTAGACTCTGCAAGTTTTGCATGCCCGTAATTTGGTGAAATTTGTCAGATTTCATAATTTTCTCATTACCTTTATAACTTGCACATCATGTAACAAATTTTCATTTAATTTAAACCCACATATTTCAAACAACTCTAATGCGCACACTTTAACTAAATTTTGATTATTGTACCTAAATTAGTAGGAAACATGTTATTGTACTCGTGGTATATGTTATTTAATTATATATATACATTCTTAACCCTACATTTCTTGTTTTATTTAATTTTTTGATGAAAAACTAGCTAATACTTATAAATTTAGAAACAAGTACTATTTTAAGTTTAAGTGAAATTATGCTGCCTACCTACTTCAAATGCTTTGATCACTCAGTTCCGGCAAGTTTAGACCTGGCAGATCTTTTGATCCATAATCAAGCGTTTCTTGGCTATCATTTGGCGCAAGTCCCATTGGGGTACTCGATGAGGTAGGTTGAGCGTGTCGGAAGGGCATATTTTTGGAGGGTCTGTGCCAAGTACTTCCGGCAGGGTGCGCAATGGCAGACCAACTTTTTTTTACATAATTAATCAATGGTTAACTGTTGTCATCACTTTAATTCGGGTACTCATGAGGTAATTTTCACAAATAATTACGTAAAAAAATATCGATTATTTCCATGACCCGGCAGGATCGGCTCTGGCAGACCTAATTTTTTTTACGTGTTTAAGTGTCAGTTAACGATCTAAAGATAGCCTATTGGGGTACCCGATGAGGTAGGTATTTTTGCAACCGGCTCTCGCACTATAATATATCACACACAAAGTAAAGACTCTCAAAAAAATCTCTTGAACGATATATATGTTGCATTAGCCCAGTGTTTTTAAGTTATCGTATTACTATTTGAAGAGGTGTGGCATGCCTTTATTAACTAAAATACTATGAACTATATACAACACTGCAGCTACTACAATAAAAGCATTTAGACAACCTATAAGTCATAGCAGACTCAAAGGCAGTCCAAATGCTCCAGCCCACTCCCAGTTGGCAGCGTGCCCAACATGCTGGCAGCATTGCCCCGTTGAATTGCAATGCTTGTTCGTTGAGCCAAATATGTGCCAGCATTTTGATCACGCGTCGCATCGACCAAGCGCTCAGATAAGTTTTGGAAAATACGATGAACTCCCGGTCCCCATGGACCCAACGTCTCTACACCAAACGGCTCAAATATGTAACCCATACCGAGGTTAGCATATTTGCGCCGCTTGAGTTGCTCCGCCGAAGTAGCCGCAGCGCTAAGAAAAAGCATACAATCATGGAACTTAAACGAACCCAACTAGCATTAATAAAAATTATGTACTCTAATAAAATGATAAATACTGAAAGCCTCTATCCAATCAGTAATTTAATATCTGTGCTAAAATTATACACCATAAAGACGGTGTTCAAAAAACACAACACACTACCTTACAATGACAGTACTTACAACAGAAAAGACGATAGCGAAAATATGTCTTGCAGGTTCCCTATGTAAAACAACCTTTGCAAGCTGGCAATAAGATAAACGCCCAGTACATCTATAAAATAAAATAAGTAGAGATCTCAAAATTTACGAAAGTAAAAAAAACAAATATACCTAAGTTGGATTAGAACTATTGATTACAAGGACGGAAACACTTTTGCAAGAATTCACATATATAAACACACACAATATACAATTATATAAGAAATAGGTACTTCAAAATAAACAGAAATTTAAAACACACACAAACCCCCACACAAACACACCGTCAAATATATAATAAATAAATATAACACATTCACAAAAACCACACACATTAAACTATTATTATTTTTCAAGTTGACAGTCATTATGTTACTTGTATGTACTAAATATGGAAAAGCAGAGGCTACTATTATAGGCATTTTATACTTATAATAAACGGTCAAATGCGTGTCAGGCCACGCACAATGTAGGGTTCCGTAGTAGCCCGTTGTCATAACATGTATGTTAAACGATTCTGTAGTTCTTTATTCTCCTCCACTTTTTTCCTGCTAAAGCTAAATAATAAGAGTACGATTGCCGCCAAGTTATCATTTCATATTGTTTGTTATATTTCAGTTTTCAGTTCATATAATTTATTTTTTGTAGCAATAAATAATTATTCAATTCTATTCTAAAATAGTTGATGTATATTTGAAAGAAAAATCAAAAGTATACACCGACTAATGCAAGTAAGCTTATAAAAGGGCTATCATACTATATAACTAGTCTGGCCATAAATACTGTCAGATAAAAACTTTTATTTTGTTCAACTAATCAGAAACAATTATTTTGAATTAGGAACGCGTTTATTATTTTTAAAGTTCTTTCAATTTCGTGCCACTCACATATTTTTTCGTGTTCATTATCAAATTATGATATGGAATGGGGTGTTAAAGAAAATAGGATTGCAGTGATCGCCTTGCACAAAGTGGGTATGGAGCCATCGGTCATATTCTAGACACTTCAAAAGCTTGTTATCAGCCGTATGTTCGTATATCGTAATATCAACAGATACAACAACACTTCCCCTTTCGAAGACCATAATAGATCAGGGCAACCGCGTGCTGTTAGAACTACAAAAGCTGTTAATGCTGTGAAAGCCAGAATTGGTCGAAATACCATTAGGAAGCAAAAATATTATGACAACTAAACAATAATCTTATTGCAAGAAATGATGAAGATTTACGGTCAATACCCTAAATCAATCTTTACAATTAAAGGGAGTGGACCGATCAAAATGCTTTCCATCGCGATACGCAGGTGAAGGGCACAAAAATATTATTTTCACCGATGAAAGAATTTCACGATTGAAGAGCGTCCGCCGCGGTCATAAGCATGGGTGACCACTGGTGACATTACTACTGAGCGCTTCAGTGCTTCGGAGGGCACGTTAAGCCGTCGCTCCCGGTTGTTATCTTAGGATGGCAGTCGTTATAGCATGGTGGTTGGGCATTTTGCGAATGCTCGCCTGGCTAGCTTCCACCCTCAAGTTGAAAATCTGTCGCCAAGCACCTAACGGTGTGTTCCGGCAGCTGTCCTTGTTAGCCACTAATTCTAGGTTAGCCTGAAGCTGAACAACATCTTCGACGACATCATCACTTACCATCAGGTGAGATAGTGGCCAAAGGCTAACCTACCAAGCATAAAAAATAATAACATGGCTTACTCTAAATGACACGCATACATTGAGTCTCTTAAGCACTAGGCTTAAGCTCTTTCTGAAGCAAGCAGTGGCGAAATTTTCCATGGAAACAGTGAGTTAATGCATTTTTGCTGAGACTTTAATAAATATGCACATATCAGTTTTAGTAATATAACATAATTTCATTAAAAAGTTGCATTTTCATTTGTAACATAACTGAATAGATTCAGGCGTTACTTTGTGGAAATCCATATTTAATAATAACAAATATATAGTTCAGTCTCGATCGTGCGCTCGGTGAGTCAAGACCTCCTGAAGATGCTTCGTTTCGAAGCGAAACTAGTCGAATATTCTTCCGGTTAGGCTGCGTGGCGTTTGTGACGTCACGTGGGCACAGCAGGAAATTAGGTGGAATTGTCACTAGATATACATTTTATGTTCTTTTAAGTGTTTCATAAAAATGTTATTTAATGTTTTCTTGAAATACTTTTAACAATATATTTGTTATTATTATGTAAAACCACTTTTTTTAATTTATCTATTTTTATATATGCGTCTGGCCATAAATCTATGGGAGATTTATGGCCAGACAGGTAAAGGTGGCCATTTCGAATAGAATATTGCTTTCATTTTTTGCTGAGACTTTAATGAATATCTACATATCAGTTTTAGTAAGAGTACTGAAGACTTGTGGGGTATGTCAGTTAAAGTGGCAGAGTCTATAATTTGCATTATCGCACCATACTTAGTAACAATATTCAATCTTTGTGTCGATAGAGGAAATTTCCCCGACTTAATGAAACTATGTAAAATCACTCCAATTTTGAAGTCGGGGGCTGCATCTGACCCTTGCAATTATAGACCTATTTCCATCTTACCTGTTCTGAGTAAAGTATTCGAAAAAATTATGCTCAAACAACTTTTATCTCATTTTAATGAGCATAATATATTGAATGAGAATCAGTTTGGTTTTACTAAGAGCAGATCCACTACAGATGCAGGTGTTCAATTGATGTCACATATACTTGAAGCCTGGGAGAGTTCACATGATGCTATTGGCGTATTTTGTGATCTTTCCAAGGCATTCGACTGTGTAGAACACTGCACTCTGATTCGTAAGCTTTCACACTATGGTATTCGTGGAAAAGCTTTGAATCTAATAGAGTCTTATCTGTCAAACAGGCTACAGATGGTTGGAATAAATGGCAATACTTCTTCCGGGTCTTTGGTAAAAATAGGTGTACCGCAGGGATCAATTTTGGGACTTTTTCTGTTCCTAGCGTATATTAATGATCTGCCTTGCATGGTCAAAGATTTCTGCAATATTGTTTTATTCGCCGATGATACCTCTCTGATTTTTAAAGTAGATAGGAAATATAGTGAACTCATTCATGTAAATAATGTGTTATCTATGATCTCTGAATGGTTCGCCGCTAATAATCTTCTCTTAAATTCAAAAAAGACCAAATGTATAAAGTTTTCTTTACCAAATGTTCCTTATGTTGAACCAAACATTAAGCTTGGCTTAGATAAACTCTCTATTGACAAAGCGACAGTCTTTCTGGGAATCAAAGTGGACTCAACTTTACAGTGGGATCCACATATACATGATCTAGCCGGAAGACTTAGTTCTGCTGCATATGCAGTTTGTAAGATAAGACAGTTAACAGACGTAGCTACTGCACGGCTCGTTTATTTCGCGTACTTCCACAGTATTATGTCGTATGGTGTATTGCTGTGGGGAGCTGCTGCTGAGATGGAAACAATCTTTATCTTACAAAAGCGTGCAATTCGAGCCATATATGAAATGGATCCTATGGAATCTCTAAGGGATCTTTTTAAAGAAATTGATATATTAAGTTTACCGAGTCTGTATATATTTGAAAATATTATGTATGTTCGGAAAAATTTGAGTAAATTTAAATTAAACAGTGACAACCACGATTACAACACTAGGAACAAATATAAATTAACGGTACCGTGTTTTAGATTAGCAAAGACAAATAAAAGGTCCTTTTTAGGTAATTGTGTGCGGTTTTATAATAAAATTCCCGAACATATTACAATGCTCACAGAAGGAAAATTCAAATTACACGTGAAAAACATTTTGATTAAGAAATCCTACTACACAGTTTGTGGTTACTTAAACGACAAAAATGCTTGGAAAATTCCACCTCTGCCAAGCCATCACCTGTCTCCTACGTAATTTAAACAAATATTGTAATAATTGTATTATATTGTTTATAACAAATTGTAAACAGACGTTTAAAAGAATGGCCCCGAGTTTCTTGCCCGTTCTTCTCGCAGTGGCTCTATAATTTTTTTTGCTGAACGTGGCAGTACAATGTAGAATATTTCAATATTAAAGTTTGTAATTGACCTTCATAAGAGCGTCGTAGACGCCTAAATTGAAATTGAATAAATGATTTTGAATTTGAATTTGTAATATTACATAACTTCATTAAAAAATTCCATTTTCATTTGTAACTTATACAGGTAGGTATAGGTATAGGTTAGCAGTAAAACATATAATATGGCTTCCAGTCTTGTGTTCGTGGAACCAACAAACACTTCTTGTGTACGGCGAGTATAAGGTCCAAATACTTATTGCATTAAGATTTTTTATTTATGATTTAATTTTCAATGCAAGTCTTTACCCTTAAAAAACAACCAACTACTTTATCTTAGTAATTTTAAAGGAATTATTCTAAGGATTTTATATTTGCTACAAAATTATCTAACACCCAAGTTCAACGACTATTACTGCTAAAGTAATAAAGTTATCTCAACCGATATACTTTAATTCCTTTAAAGTTCATGAACTGCACTATCATCATGATTTTTTTTAGATTTTTGAACCCAGCAGTTTAGCTTTTAGAGGGGGGGGGGGGGACGCCTTACTGGAACAAAAATATGCTCTTTAGAGTTTAATTGATGAATTTTATTTAATTTAGAAAATGAGTTTATATTTCTTCAATGGAGCATCAAATCGAAAAACAATATTAGCAACCTTTAAGTCATTTTAAAACACCTATTCAACGATACCATACACGAAGGGTTAGACAACAAAAAAAAATTCTTCCCCACTTCATATGTATGGGAGCTATCTTTAAAAAAAATTTCAATTTCAAATTTTATTTTACCACTTTTTCGGCGTGATTGATTTACGTATCTGTACAAAATTTCAGTTTTCTAGCACTTACGGTCTCTTAGCAAAACCTCGGACAGACGGACAGACAGATAAGAGATAAGGGTTCCTTGTCAGGACTACGGAACCCTAAAAAGACTCCTGACACATGTCTTATGTATCATTAATCTTTGAAACGTAATAAAATAATTTTGAATTTTGAACTGCATTGAATAATTCCCACACTTGGCAGGCGTCTTGTGGATTGCAGTGTAATATTGCAATTCCACAGAAGGCGTTGCTGCCCACCCTCTGGGAATTTTCCATTAGTCACCACTTACGGCATTTACAGGAATAGATCATTAGTCACCACTTACGACATTCACAGGGGGTGACATTCCATCCCGGCACTCCACGAGTGAGAGAAGGCAAATCTCACAGCCATATAAGACTTTATCAACCTTCCGATTCGATTCGATGATAATCGAACTGTTTTGTAGATCATCGATTATTTTACACTACATGATATTTATCCCGATAGTATAACTTATATGTGATATCACTTTACATTTTTTGACACATGTATGAAATTTGGCACATTCGATCCTTGAGTCAAAATAAGCCAATTAAGATCGATAGCCTTCCGGTGCCCTTCCTCTGGCGGTGTAAGGGGGGAATTTGAAGCGACGCTGCGCCCGGCTGCATTCTAAAAATGATAACTGTCCAGGTTTAGCTAGCAATTTTTAGAATGAAGCCATGCGGAGCAGCGGTTTAAATCCCCCCCCCCCCCTCCACTGCCAGAAGGGGAGGGGTACCGGAAGGCTACCGATCTTAATTGGCTTTAATATTATTTGACTCAAGAATCGAATGTGCCAAGCTTCATACTTGTGTCAAAAAATTTAAGGTTAAGGAATTTTATGCGGCTGACGGACTGTACTACGATAAACATCCCAATTTTGAGAATTGCCCCCGATCAACTAAGCATTCACAATGGTCACTCCAACCAATCCAACATGAACTTTACATCACTATAAGCATAGACTAAAAATGATATCCTCATATTGATAATATCTTACATTATCTCTGAGACTGAACTGATTTGAAATTAAAAAAAAAGGCCATTGTTCAATTTGTTTGTAATTTTAGTGAAATATTTAGCAATTAATAATGGAAACAGTGACTGAAGAAACCCCAAAGGACGGCACTGAAAATGCTTCCGCAGATACTAGTACAGCCGTAAGCCTTTAATCATTAGATATCCTAGCCGATATAAAAATAGAACACGATCGAATGTCGGCTTTAAGATTTTGAGAAATTCGCGCAATTTCATTGCTTTTTCATAAAGTCCTTACAAAATATTCATATCTGTAGTTAAGTCTTTTATCATTTATGATTAATATATTCTTAAGTATTGGTGTCGAATAGATATAAGTCGTTTTATTTAACCTAAAAATTGGTTGGCTCTTTGCCAAAATTGGAGAATGTTTACGTTATTTTTGTACAAAAGCACGTTTCAGGTGGTTTCTTCATTTATGGTCGACGGCAGTACTTTATTCCGATGGTTACAAGCTGTGTATCTAGGGATACCTATAATAATATTTGGTAACTAGGGTTGTTTTCCATGAGATACCATGAGAGCCATGAAGTAAACACATATATTATATACCATAACCTTTTTTGGATTTGAATTAGGTGAGAGTCAAGTTTCCGGCGTGAATTACATTATTGCAGATAATCTAAAACAATAATAAAAACATCACATAAGCACAGCTCTATCTACACATAAAAAAAATATATAATTATGGTGACTATAAGAAAAATAACAAATTTTAGTTAGTTTTAAATCATAATTTATTCTTATTATAAGAAATATACATTGGAGGTACACAAAAGGATTATGGCATAGTAAAAGGAGTGATTTTAGGGAAGTGGGACGGGGAATCTCACAAGGGAGGATATCATAGAGAGATATCCGCAGCTTCTGGCACTTAAAATAGAGGTGGTTAATGTTTCCTTCATCCAAACCACATTCGCACAAGGAGTGATTACTAACCCGAATTTTAGCCAAATTATTAAAGTCAAAACTGAATATTTGGCCGTGGCATCAGTTTCGGCCAAAACCAAAACCCACATGTACAAGTATAAAATTACTTAAAATACTGAAATTTGGTACATTTTACCCATTTTTCTGCATTAATTAATGAAATGGAAACACAGTACTTATATTAATTTGTTGTAATTGTTTACTTTATATTATATACAAATATATTAATAATATTTTTATTACTTTTTCAAATTAAGTTCTCATAGCAAAATATTTATCAGTTATCAATAATCAAATTACTAATTGATACTGTTTCAATAAATATTAAGTGTTGGTATTTTGAAGTCTTTGTGTAATGTATTTAGTATTATGTATGAATGTAGGGTACTTGAATAAAAGTTAGTTTTGGAATTAAACTCAAATGGTGTGTATCTTTTAGTGGCAATTTAACTGCAGTTAGAATAAGTTAGGTGTTTTGGCATAATAATCCCTTCGGCGGAGCAATCAATGAGTCGTTTGTAGGTGAGTGGATTCGGGCCAATTCGTTTACCCGCGTGCATTTACTAGCACATAGATCGGCTGGTATCTTCCTGTGACTCCAGGAACCCAGTTGAATATGCCACGACGTATGTGGTAAAGTGTGGGGCTACGGGGATTGAAAACATCCCCTTACCACCCAATGTCTAAAAGTCTAGTGTAAGTAAATAGAACTAGTGTAATTGCGAGTAGTATTAGTGGAGTAGTAGCCATTTTCCCCACGCTTAGCATACATCTTTGGGATCGCAGTTTAAGTTCAGAAGGTGCTGCTGCCCAGCTTCTGGTATCTTATCTTTAATTGCCTCTTTTGACACCCACAGGTACCAATGGGGTTGACATTCTAGCCCAGCATTATGGGGCTTTTTTACTAGTACTGTAACAATAATAATCATGTTATGTAAAAATACTAAGAAATCACTTCAATGTAGTAACTTACCAAAATAATTAGATAATGTTCAATTATATCAAGGTGTTTGCGATGGCACAGGAAATTGATAGAGTTATGCTGGACTGCTACTGCACTCAGCATATTTGTTCCAAAGTGTTACATTCTCTATATCAGTGGTATAATCGAATGATATACAAATGTACAAAATCAATTTTGATTACCCTCAAACAGTGCTCAGAAGAAATTGTGAATTTATTCACAACCTATCTAGGTTACATTACTGAATATATTCTGTGCCGGTTTTGAAAAGTTAAATTGAATATTAGAAAAACAAATTTTTGTAAGAAACATTGTAGAAAAGAATTGAAAAAATACAATAAATCAGAAGAATTGAAAAAATAAGGCAAGAAACGATTTGTTACCTATAGATCCAAAGAATGTATTTAGTTCTTTGCAACACAGCATCTGATCTTTGCAAAGATATAACTCTCCATCTATGCTCAGCAACACAATCAAGTCATATTAATCAATTATTTTAATATTTCTTCTATTAGGAAAGTCAATTATTTTTGTTAATATCATCTAATTAGGGGCATGGGGAAACAATGTGGGGTTTTTCCAAGACTGTTGCAGGTCACCCATAGAATTAAATATTCAATAATTATCAATATTTAAATAATTATTCACAAAAGGTTTTTGGCTTAAAAATCAAAAGTAAGTCAAGAGTCTAATTTCTTTATTGAGGCTAGCAATACTGAAATAAAAAAGTTCGGGGCATGGATCTATGTAGACAAAATGCCAAACAAGTATGGAACCCTAAATAGAAACTATTGGAGCTCTATAAATTCTTAAAAGTCAACACAATGTCTTAAACCTCACATAATTTTACCATTTAGTGTACAACCAAGCTGAGTAGATTTAGGTTTGCAGAGGAAAATTAAAATGATCCTCCCTGATTCCCATGGTTTACAATTTTAGCCCTTGTCTTGCAGACCTAACCTTCGGCGATTTTATTCAGCAATCCTCCACTTTTTTTCATCCAGATTACCAATCCAAGAGACAAAATTTGAACACTTGCAACAATTAAAAAGTGTAGTCCCCATTCATTTATTGATAATTTGCCCTTTGACCCAGTTGAAACTATCATATTATTAGCAATAAAAATCTAGGTTTCCTGAAAGCTCGGAAAATGTGGGTTGTTTTAACGTTCAGTAGTAGTTGGCGGGAAGGGTTACGCTCATACACATACCAGTAAAATTTATTGTATCCTATTTTAAAAACGAAACACAGTTGTTACAATGAAAAAAAAAATGTGGTTGTTAGACAGTTAGTAAATTTATAAAAAAATATGCATACCTGACATAAATTTAAATCACTATCAAATTTGTTGAATCTTACATTTTTGAAGACATAGCTATAATAGTAAAAATTAAAACAAAAAAATACTTCGAAATTATAGTGGTAAGATAATAATATGAATGTGCAAAAAACTGTCAAACGATCACTGCGACGATTGGTAAATAATAGGCACAAGTTTACCACTTGTTAATATTTCCAAATTGAGGGCTAATGCATTTTTTGATGTTTATAATGATCGGTCGGTAAATGGGTCACAACAGGAGAGAAGCGGTACACCATAGTTTTAAATAAAACATACTAGTCGCCAATACTACAACAATCGGCTCTGTGGCGCCGCAAGGACGCTGTGTCGGAAGTATTACCTGCACTGCATCAGCCGGATTATCCACTGTTGAATAAAGCCTCCCCATTAAGGTGGGTTTTGCTATAATTTTCACACTTGGCAGGCAGCTTGGAGATTGTCAGTACGACTAACAGTTCCTCAGTAGGCGCTGCCGCCCACCTTCGGTTATTTTTGCCGTAGTCGCATTTTACGACACCCATGGGATGAAATGAAGGGGTGATATTCTATCCCGCCATCCCACGGGGAAAAATTACTAACAGTCGTGCATTCCTCGCTGCTGTACGAATTGCCGTGCAAATTAATTTTTAATTCACGATGAAACAAAAAAAAATTAAGTACCTACTTTATATCTAAGGATTACTTTCATGATAAATTGTAGATTAACTTGTCACATCCGCTTTGTTTATCAAAAGACTTATGTAGCGTCCCTGTCTCAAAAAGGGATAGCTTTACATGTTTCTTTGATACCTACTCAATCACTGCAATTGGGTGCACCAGAGGGTGAGCCAGTAATCATTCAATAACATAATTATTAAACATTCATCATGCCATATCATCAGTACAAGGTTGAAAGATTGAATGTTTTAATTGGCTAGGTGGCTGTAGGCATTGTGCGCTGTGACAAAGGATTTGATGTAACAGTTAGTATTTATTACCCGTGCTAACGTGGGTAAAAGATCACACACCATGAATAAACATTATGATGTAGGCACTGTTTTTAACGACTTCAGAAAAGAGGAGGTTCCCAATTCTACTGTTTCATTTTTGTGTGTCCTTATAACTTTTCACAAGGTGTACCGATTTTGATGATTTTTATATTCGAAAGATGGTGCTTTTCATGTGGTCTCCCATTTAAATTTAAGTGAGATCCGAAGAGAAGAATTTGAGTTATATATAATAATGGGTCTTAATGTTTGAAGCTTATAACTAATAACTAGCTTATTGCTAATATAATTTTAGTACATTATCATATATTTTGAAGCGCTCGTAGCGAAATTTGCTTGGCCATTCTGAACCGATCAGCAAAGCTAAGCAACGTCCGCCACGGTCCGAGTGCTTCCGTGCTTCGGAGGGCGCGTTAAGCCGTCGGTCCCGGTTGTTGTCTTCGGATGGCAGTCGTTATAGCATGGTGGTAGGGCATTTTGCGAATGCCCGCCTGGCTAGCTACCACCCTCAAGTAGAAAATCTGTCGCGAAGCACCTAACGGTGTGTTACGGCTGCTGTCCTTGAGAGCCAGTAATTCTCTAGGTTAGCCTGAACAACATCTTCGACCACATCATCACTTACCATCAGGTGAGATAGTGGTCAAAGGCTAATCTATCATGCATAAAAATAAAAATAAAATCCTATACCTACTATAGTTTTCACACACATTCATAGATTTTCAAAATATATTTATAAAATTACGGAAGTCCATATCTTCATATTTATGTTCTGCGTTTACGAAAAGTCTTGTAATAAGGTTCTTTATGCCTGCAGATTAAAATCAATATGTTACAGGAATCGGCACCTATGGCTGCCCCAAACGCGCCATCACCTGCAGCCGTCGCCCCTACAGCCACAAAACCAATAGTGAAAGCACCAATAGCCACATTATCTGCAGCCAAAGCTACCACAGCTGCACTGCAACCAGATCCTCCAAGAAAGTCAAAACGTGAAGAACGTAACAGAAGAGAGGATGACTATATGAAGCAATTCTTGAGAGCCATAAATTCTGCTCCAACAGTGGATGAGAAAATGCAGGTAGCTGTACAGCATTACTCGCATATGGTTGACGATAATAAGAAGATGCAGTTCTTTATGAAGCAGTCGGAGAAACGGCATACATTGTTGATGAAAGAGAAGGAGCATCTGCAATTGGAGATAAATAAGACTATTCTTGTGAAATCAAAGCTGGAAAATCTTTGTAGGGAGTTGCAGAAGCAGAATAAGACCATTAAGGTTAGTTACAGAAGTACTGTGCTGTTGTCCCAGTTGGCAACAGCTTTTTTTAATAAAATATATGTTACAAAATAACAAATTTACGAGAGGAAAAATTATAGTCATGTACAGAATTCAAACCCGCGTCATCCACCCCTTTAGCGGGGGTATGCTCTGACCGACTGAGCTAACATGACAATATTTCATAACTCTAATTTTTCTTCTCGTTCCTTATCCATCGTATTGGGCTGGAGCGACACCTATAGTTCAATTAACGTTGTACTACAAACAAGACTTATTTTGCAATTAGCTTTAAGGCTGTTTTCTCATAAATATCAACATAACCGGGATCTTTGAGCTCCTACTGCTTTTCAAACATTAAAGCTAGGATTCAAATACAGATCAATTTATTTCATTTCATTGTGTACCAAAACGCCAAGACAGTTTTCTGATTTGTTAAATATTGTTCGATGAATAAAATGACAAAAATTTCTCAATTTTGACATACATTTGCCTTCTAGTCTGAACCAAATTGACTTATTGACTTGATACTTCATTAAAAATATGACAAAAGTAATGCTACAGTTTTACCAGGGCAGAAAAGGGGTTACTGGAACGTTACACTTTAAATAAAAAGATATCGCTTTGGCGGTTACGACATTTACTTCCAAGCAACTGCGGGGCGGGGAGGGACGAGCCGTCAGTACCGATCATGCATTACTAGACGACGGACCTGCCAAGAAATCGTATCATGCCAAGAAAAAAATCATAGCAAATATGTAACATACAATCGATGCCATTGACGCATTGTGTCACAGTGTAAAATGCTTACCCGCAGAATGCAAAGTGTGCTTCTATTACCTATTATGGTATAAGTCTTTTTTACAAACCTACCTATTACCGCATCCAAATCTAATATTTTTCAGTTTTCTTTACTTAGTAATTCCACTCCGATTCTTAAGTATTATTTATTTTTGACAAGAAATAAAAACAACTTTTTACACATAAATATATTAAATAACTTGTTGAAGTCGGTATCATTCTGATTCAAAACTTTAAACTCAATATTGTGTTCAGTCGGTACCATTTTAACCGACTTCTAAAAAAGGAGGAGGTTTTCAATTCCTATTTATTTATGTTTGTTAGAACTTTTCGACTGGTTGAACCGCTTTTGAAAATACTTTTTTGTTTGTAAGCTGATGCTTGCCGTTTGGTCCCATTTAAATTTCGTCAAGTCGTTTCTGAGTTATACTCTAATAACTGAAAAGTATTTACCTATCTAGATGATACAATCATTGACAATGAATGGTAATCGATCCCGTAAGTAGCAAGGGACACTAAAAAGAGAGAAAAAAAATTGCCTAAAAATGGAATTTTTTTTAAGAAAGTACACTGTCATATACTGTAATTTGCAATGTGTCATAAGAACTACTAGTGTCTCACCAAAATCTGTTCAACCAAATTTCTAGGAAGAATCCCTTCTCAAGATACGTGAGGAGGAGGAGCGTCGAAAGGAGACCCAGAACAAGTTCCAGAACACCCTCACGGAGATCACAGCGCTGCTCCAGCAGAACAACGAGAAGAATGCCAAGCTCCGGGACGATAACATCAGCATGACTGAGAAGTTCAAAAATGTTGTGACTCAGTATCAGTTGAGAGAACAACAAGTGAGTTAATCCTTCTTTTTTACACGACTTCCCAAAAAAAGAGTGTTACGTTTATAATGAAACAACGTGCTATAGCTGACAGGATCGAATGAACGCTCAATGCTTTATTGTTGTAAAGGAAATCATAGATATTCATGTTATGCTTTACACCAGGAACCACACAAGATGGCAGCACTAGTTCTTAATAGATAAACCTGATTTTGATTTCCAATATTATCTATATTAATAACAATGTTTTCAGGGTTATTGTCTGTATGTTAGTCACTTTCTTTGTTTTACTATAACTTCTAAACTTTATTGTATGAGATTGATTTTATTGTCTTTGTCCTTGAGAGCCAGTGAAATTACAGGCACATGATGAGACTTAACAATTATGTTTCAAGGTGACGGGCGCAGTGCAATTCGTAACTTGTGACGTAATGCATCTGTTAAAGGCAGAGGTTAGTCCGCTTAACATCAGATGGGCCTCGAGCTTGTTCCGTCACAATAACATAAAAAAAGTATATTTTTGGGATGTATGGATATACCAAATAAATCAACATCTGACACAGCTAAAACTATTTATAGATATTGTCGACTAATTTATATGCAACAATGGAGCTGGCATGATCGAGATCAATGCAACTAAAAGCCCCATAAATTTTATTGAAGAATTTTTTTTAAAGGCCTATGCCAAGTTAAGTATAATATGTAAAGTTGTGAAGAATTTTTTTTAAAGGCCTATGCCAAGTTAAGTATAATATGTAAAGTTGTAAAGTGTTATGTGCCTGTAATTTTTAGCCGCAGGGATACCCCTGCGGCTACATTTATCTAGCTCTAACCAATGAGCTTTTATTCTATCTACTTGAGAGTGGTAGCTAGCCAGGAGGGCATTTGCAAAATGCCGTTCCACCATGCGCTGAAGCTCAAGACCGTATCCGTCAGTCCATAGCTAAGGCTACAGAGTCATCACTGCTTCAAAATTCTGCAACTATTCCGGTTTCAGGTAGACAAGATGGCAAAACAGATGTCACTGGAGCAACAGTTGGCGGATGCCAAGTTTATGAAGGCGAAGCTGGAGCACCAAGCGGAGAAGGAACGGATGCTGGCTGAGATGGAGGGGCTGCGGGTGTTGGTACAGCAACATCGGGCCAAACTGCTCGAACTGCAGGGGACAGAGTCAGGTTAGTTGGATGTTAGTTTATGAAGGCGAAGCTGCAGTACCATTCAGAGAAGGGATGGACGATGGCTGAGGTGGAGGGGTACCTATCAGTGGAGAAGTGTGGATATTTTATACAGGGAAGCCCTATAGTTGTTGGTTATCATACGGTTGAGGATCCTTAGTGATCGTATTCGCACTTAACCAGTATTTATGATGCCAAGTCTGGCGCATGTTTAAATTATCTTTGTTGCAGACAATCAAGTTATATAAACATGTCAAATTGTATTTAACGAAAAATACAAGTTGACATGTTGCCTTCATTCAAGAGATACACGACCTTAAAGGTCAGAGAGAGAGCGAAGGCTTAGTATTTTGATATGATACTTTAAAATGTTTGTTATATGATTGAAAAACCCGCGGTGAATTTAGGCAGCACAACCTGACATATGTGATTATGATAGGCCATATTTAAAATAATATAAAATATGATGTACTCACGACATAACGGTGACTATTTTTATATCAATGAGCTTCTGTGAAATGTATTATCTACATGATGAATGGCGAATATACTAATCGTTCTAGGCCACTTTGTTGATTTTTTATTTGTTGAATGGCTTAAAATTCTGAGATCAGATTATATATTATTAGACCCATTGTCAGAGATGTTATACAAAGATCATTCAAATTGCATATACTTAATAGTTATTTTGTTTCAGGATTGCGGAGTCAGCTAGCCGTATACACGGACAAATATGATGAATTCCAAAATGCTCTGGTGAAGAGCAACCAAGTCTTCGGTGGTTTCAAAGAAGAAATGGAAAAGGTAGGTGTCTAAATAAGTTTTCCAAATGCAGTCAAAGCAAGTGGAGAGTAAATAACAAGATTTTATTACAATCCGCGGTGCCATGTTAGGGTAGCTAACCCCCTGTACCTTCCCATGCGAGTCATAGGAGGTGACGAAGGGTAAAATAACAGATGATGCGAGGCGCTGCCGCCATAACCCCAGGAAAGGAGGAGCATAATACTAGATTCGCAATACACCATCAGCAAAACAACCTTATTCGCAAAACATCAGTAGTGCAGTCGAACGAACCGGTCCTGTTTTACTCATTCGGTGTTTTGCTAAAGTTGTGTTTTGCGAAATCTCTCAACCAAAATCAAATAGTTTTTTCAGTTTATTTCACATACCACAGGAATAATAAATAGATAGAATTTTATTTTTTTCAATAACGCCTGCTTTACGCATAACATTACAAAATTACAAATTTACAAGAAATTAAAATCCCTATCCATGGGGATAGGGATTTTAATTTTACCATGGTTAAAAAACGATAGGAAAAATTAGACTCATTTTCATGTTTGCAATAACGCATGCTCTGCGGATTACATTACAAAATTACAGATTTAAGTCCATCCACCCCCAACGCGGGTTCGAATCCCGCACATGACTTAAATTTTTCCTCTCGTAAATTTGTAATTCGGGCATTGTGTTGTAATTATAAAAGTAGGAGATCAACAAAATACAGGAGTTTTGCTTTTGAAAATGATGTGTTTTCTACAGCAGCTACTCGGTCCTCACAGTGATGTAGTTAGTGTTATTTTTTGTTTGTGCTATTGTTTATGATTCTGATAATAACAAGAAGTACTGTCTTTTTTACTCAGTAAACATTTTGTCACTGTACAACGTTTTCTTATGCTAGTCCCGTGTTAGGATAAATTGCGTAAACTGTTGTTTTTGTCAGTCAATTGTAAAGATTGATTTAGGGCATATACTATGTTACATATACTATATCGACGATAAGTATTGTTTTATAATACGCGACATTTTCGAAGCCGGAATCTTCATTTCTCGCTAAGATGTTTTTCTTCCTAATGGGATTTCGTCGAATTCGGGCTTTAACAGTATTAACAGCCTTTGTAGTTCTAGCAGCACGCGGCTGTCGTGATCTTTTATGGTCTTCGACAGAGGAAGAGTTATTGTATCTGTTGATAGTACGATATTATACGAACAAACGGCTGATACTAATCTTTTGAAATATCTGAAATATGACTGACAGCTCCATACCCACTTTGCGCAAAGCGATCACTGTAATCCTATTGTTTTCAACACCCCATTCCACATTGTAATTTGATAATAAACACGAAAAAATATGTGAAATGGCACGAAATTGAAGGTACTTTATCAAATAATAAATGGGGTCTTTGTAAGTTGTACAGTAACAAACCAAATTCGACTATTTTGCTAATCTGGTATTTTGAGAATCTGATATTATGATAATCCAGACCAGATACCTTAATACACCAGATTTGGTGTATTAAGGTATCTGGTATTATGCTCCTGAGCCCCAAGAAGATATACGGGGCTGCAATATTAGCACGGCACCCCGACGGCATGTCTCTTATTTATTTATTTATAGGAAGACCTACAGCTTTCGCTTACAGTATAGTATCTTAAAAATAAACAACATTCAGACAATTAAAGGTTCTCGCGTCTATGTAGTAGTTTATATAAATTATTACTAATCCAGTTGCTGATCAAAGTATTGACTGCTCAGCAGCTGCCTTAACGAATTGACGCTTGTGTAAAAAAAATCTAAAGACTCATTTTCCTTATATAACACGTTCGCCCTGTTGCCTACTCTGTGCAAATATGAGTTGTTGCTATAGTTAGTGTTACCAGTGTGGTGGGATAGTGGGGGGTTGAATTTACACAACTTAGAGGGAGTGTTAATGTTAACCAATTAGTTCAGGACGTAGATGGAACCATTAAGATGATAATAAATAGAAGTGCAACAGAGTAGGCAGCATGCGAACGTGAATTGAATGAAAGAGATAGTAGTAGTTAGCAACCGAGACGCAGCGCAGCGCAAGCGATGGTGTAAACAACAGGTTATAAGTACATATAACTGCTATCGTTATTATCCTCTTACAGATGTCGAAGAAGATAAAGAAGTTGGAGAAGGAGTCCCTCTCGTGGAAGCAGCGCTGGGAGACGTCGCAGTCGGCGCTGCTGGAGATGTGCAGCGAGCGGCAGGCGGGCGAGGAGCGCGCTGCCAACGTCGGCAGGCAGCTGCACAACATGCAGAGTCTGTGTCGGACCTTGCAGGTACGTACCTTACCTTACCTTACCTTACCTATGCATCACTATTGGAAAATAATATTTTTTTTTTTTGTTTTTTTATGCCTGATATGTTAGCCTTTGACCACTATCTCACCTGATGGTAAGTGATGATGTGGTCGAAGATGTTGTTCAGGCTTACCTAGAATTACTGGCTCTCAAGGACTGCTGCCGGAACACACCGTTAGGTGCTTGGCGACAGATTTTCAACTTGAGGGTGGTAGCTAGCCAGGCGGGCATTCGCAAAGTGCCCTACCACCATGCTATAACGACTGCCATCCTAAGACAACAACCGGGACCGACGGCTTAACGTGCCCTCCGAAGCACGGAAGCGCTCAGTAGTAATGTCACCAGCGGTCACCCATCCAAGTCATGACCGAGGCGGACGTTGCTTAACTTTGCTGATCGATTCAGAATGGTTAAACAAACTTCGCTACGAGCGCTTCAATATAAAGAGAGGTTGGTAATATTATTATTACTTATCTGTTGAAATTTTAATCTTGTGCAACTACATAGTGACAATCATAGTACCTTTAAATCTTACTGACTATTTCAGTCATCTATAATCACGTAGTCTTCAGCCAATCTGCTTTATTGACATCAAGCATTTAAGACAGTAGATTGACACAAACGAATTCTAAATTAATTAAATTATTTTTAATTGAATGAATAAAAATATTTTCTTATTTTTAAGCGCTCTTACTTCTAATCAGATAATTAGAAAATAAATAGTCATTGAAACGTATGACGTTATGACTAATAAAAAAATATGATAAATATATATAAAAATTATCTACTTTAAAACTAAATTTGTATATATACTGTGAATATTTAAAGACTTTGTAAATATTCTAAAATAATCATCATTATAATAATCATTTGATACAAATAAATGGTAACTTGCTAAGGAAGTACTTTAAAAAAAAACCAGAATGTCACCTATTTATTTGACTGTTTATTAAGTAAAATTATAGATATATAGAACTCATATTTGTTCGTAAATGGAACTTGAATATTTATGTTTTTGTTCTCTTAATAAAAGTCTACTTCAATCACTGTTTTATTTTATTAGAATTAGAAAATAATGAGCAGAGAGGTTGAATACCTGTATTGTTATACCAAATCAATTAACTCGGATTTCTACAACTTCATTATGGCAATCATAGTACATTTATAACTTAATATACAATTATAACTTAAAATAATATACATGCTGATACAACCGTACATGCTCGTCTCCTTCTGACTGCTCCACACTAAGTCTTTTATTTGATTTTGGCGCCAACCTTATTAAGGTCAAAGACGTCATTTACTATAAAAAAATATTTCAAATGGAACCGACTTCAAACACTGGTACGAAATAACTTGTTGAATTCGGTACCATGCTGATTCAAGACATTGAATCAGCATGGTACCGATGGTCAGACTTCCACAAGCTATGATCGATCTACCTTGAGATGCATTTAGTACGAGGGTTGTTATACATCTTCAGAGACTGACATAAATAATACATATTTCAACTCATTGGCTGTAGAATATAGTTTGTTTAACAACAGTCAATTGTCTTTTTATATTTTGGTGCCATTTTAAGATTTGTGTTTCGATCATCACCATGGAGTTCCATTTTCAAATGTAATTATTACTTTTTAAATATTGTTTATGTAAGTGGCCAGTTCCGGATACATAAATGTCAGCCCTCGTACCAAGTGTAAGAATCGTACTCTAAGCAAGAGTCTATATTGGTGGCTATCACCGCTGTGTCAGTAATTTGCTTCAAAGTAGTAGTGTGCAATTTAAGCGCGAATGGCATTGTAGCAAGTGGAATTACTGGGCAAACGAGACATACGAACTAATATCTTGGTAAATTTAAAGTCATGAGCGAAGTGCAGTGGCAAGTAAAAGGACGATAGTGACACTGCATCTGTATTGGACACGCGTGACCGCTTACCATCACGCGGGCTGCGTGTCAGTCTTATTTATTATGCATGTAATAAAAATAAATGTAAAAAATATACGAGTGGAATGTATTTATATAAATTAAGCAATATTTTCTATAAGTTAAAGTTGTTTTCTAGAAAAATAGAGTATTCAACTCAGATGTAGGTGATCAGCCACAACCTATAACAATAAGCGCCCTTGTTTGCTTCTCTCACTCGTGCGTTTAAATATCTAGAATTCAATAAATTACAACTTACCTAACTTATTTCTAAATATGAGGGAGATTTTCTCAATACTCGATAGTGCTTGTAGCACTATCGAGTATTGAGAAAATCTCCCTATGACGGTTAAAGTAATACAATTGTAGCACAAAGTTTCTGCTCGAAAGAGTAAGGTTCCGGTGGCCGAGAGGAATAGGCGTCTAGCACGAAATTGGAGGACGTAGCTTCGATTCCCGTCCGGAACAAAATATTTGTGCTCCAATCATTTTGTAAATTTTACTCCCTTATTTAACAATCTAGTTTAAAATGTGTCCATGAGTCCATATATTGAGGTGAGCCCGTTTCCCCGCAGGCGGAGCGGTCGGTGCTGCTTGGCGCCCTGAAGGAGAACAATATCGAGCGTCCCCCCCTCCCCGCGCCCGTACCCGCGCCGCCGCCCCCCCCGCCGCCCGCACAGCCCGCCTCCAATGCTAAGGTAAACCACACTACGCATACCATCTACCACTTACACTTGAATAAGATAAACAGTACATTTGTTTACACATACCATCTAGCACTTATAAATTTTTTTCGTATACACTTTGACGTGTTTCAAGGAACTTCTTCCTAAGTCGCTCTCATAACGAACATGTTTTTTTAAATTTATTATTGGCATCTATAGACCACAACTCAAACTGATGGTAAGCCATGAAATGGTCGAAAATGGTAGACAAGCATAACCTAGTCTGGGTTATAGAGAACTCAGTAATACACCGTACTTGACCGAACTATCGTAGGTGCTTGATGACAGATTTTCTACTTGCTATTGATTTCTATCCTTAGATTTCTGTTCATGTCTGATGAAGACCTAAGTTCAAAGATCTCTAAAAAAAAATCCTATACCTGATCCATTCATCGCTTGGGGCTTTGTCATCTTGGTCTTTTGCCCTCAAAATTACAGACCACATTTCCACAGATGTACCAAATTCCTGCTTGAAAACGTTTTGTTGGATCCAAGATTTTTGGATGCTATTTTAAAATGCTTTAAAATGGCATCGTTGTGATTCAGATTTAGTTCCAAAAGAAAATATGTTCCTTTTTAAGATGAAAACGTTGATTAGTCTGATTAAAGTCATCTATCTCATTTATTTTGAACTTTTTAATCTTGTTTTATGCCCGTCAATGAAATAAAAATATAAGTTACTATTAATACACAGATTTGAATGGATAATTTTGCTGTAAGTATGTACTACATAAGCAATGCTAACAAGAAAAAGCTCCTAATTAATTCAATATTCTTCAATTGTAGGTAGACGCGATGGCCGCTAACTGCGCACAGCTGAGACAAAGCCTAGCTCACCTACAGAGCCAACTAAACGTGCTCACTTACAAACAACAACAACCCGGCACCTCTGAGGAACCGCCGAAACCAGAGAAAACGAAGAAATCTAAATCCAAAAAGTCAAAGAAACAGGACGCTCGTAAAGAAACTGAGAGCGCGAAAGATAGCGCCACAGAAAGCGCTAGTGAAGACAAAACAGCTAAAACAGTAGAAACGGATCAAAAAGCTACAACTGAAGCTGTTGTCGCTGACAAATCTGAATCCGAAAAAACAGAATCAGATGTCAAAATAGAAGCCGTAACAGATAAAGAAGAAAGTATAGCTGAAAAAGCCGAAAACCTCGCCTTAGCTGACGACAAAGTTGACGACAAAACTTTAGAAAGTCTCATTCAAGCGATAAACAGCGCTAACATAAACCTTTGCGATCTAGAAGTAATAGGTGATGACAAGATTGACATTGACGATGTTTTAGACATAGACTCTCTATCTAAAGACGATGAGATCACTAAATCAACTGATACGGCGAGCAATGACGTGTCCGAAATGGAGACTTCAAACAAAGATTCGTCAAACGAAGAGAGCCCTAAGAACGGGCCCAAAGTAGACTTCGAAGCAGTCATCAACGGATTGGTCGACGATGCAGCTAAAACAAACGATAGCACAGAAGAAATTCCAGATAATCCTAATATTGTGGAAATTACAGAAGAAATAGCAAATAGACCAAAAATAATTGAACTCCCAGACGATTATGAGGCGCCTAAAACATTACCCGAAGCGTCCATAGGCGTGCCAGAAGAAAAACTTAAGTATGTAGATTCTGAAACAGCTAAAGTAGGTTCTAAATCAACTGAAGAAGAAAGAAACGCATAAACTGAAGGACTTATGTAGAACTAGATCTTTTGTTTTTAAATTGTAAATAGTTTGAGTTTTTTTTTTATGTTTTTATTGTTTTTTTTTTTGAGTGCTCTCAGTTTTCATCTGTTGGATGGTTTCATTAAAAAATATGACACTACAAAACACTGAATAACAAATGAACCCCATACTTATAAACAATTTGTAAACGTGTAGCGATACGTCCTTATTGCCATGTTGTTCGACGACAATATCGTTTCCTCGTAGTGCCTCACAAAATCAGTTTTGTCGACCGTTGTCTGCTTCTTGACGACTTCTGCTTTATTTAATTTGAAAGGTTTTATTACCAAAGAAATAAAATGGAACGTGAATGATTTGATTCAACTGTTAAATAGGATGAAAGCACCTTTACCGTCAGCTATAAGAAAACAATAATTCTACCAGTACACTAGCATGAAGGTAGAATTATTAATCCCTGTACTTCAACTATAAAATTGATACTTGAAGTTGATGCGACCGACACGACAAAAACAAACCGTCTTGATAATAAAACGCGCCGATCAATAAAAGCATGTTGCCAACTGGCAACACTTGACAGCTCCGTTTGAATTGGTCCGACTTCACATGTTGTCGTATTGCGACACCTAATTAGGACAGGTGGAACATTGGTATGGTTTGATTCCCACTTCTATTGTAGTGAGGTAAAATGACAGACAGGTTTTGTTTACAAGTTATTTTGTTTCTATGAAATTGAGGGCTGTTCTATAGTAAAATAACTCTTAAACTTTAAGTAATAACTCTGATATCCTGACCTTTGAGGAGCCAATATTATACTATAGCGTCGCTTTCAATGTCCGATTTGTACACATTTACTAATTTTCGAAGGGTTCATTATCGAAAAAAATAATGTATAATAAAAAAAAACTTATTCACTTTTGCCGGTCTGTAGGTAGCTCCAATTAATTATGATCATTATGTAAAGTTTTGTAGTTTCATATTTTTTAAGGTATCATTAAAATTCAATGATCTTAAAAACGTTGTTTTAAAATGTTTGTGTAAGGAATAAATGTTGCCACAAACACAAATTATTTCCAGAACAATTTTCACATGATTCTTCTGAGAATCAAACATTTCAATCTTATTGAAGTGTAAACGATTCTACTTGAAGAAGATATTATTTATAGCACAGTTGTTTGTTGAATATTTTTGTGGGAATAATTTTGTTTATTTAGTATTATTAGATGTTCGCTATTATAAACAAATTGAAATTAAACAATTTTTAAACGAATAGAACTTTGTATTTTTCAAATAGTTTCTTTTCCACATTTGAAATAGTTTTCTCGGATAAGTTTTTCTGAGCAGAATTAAAATATAATTCCACGAAAGACAATTATTCAAATCTATTTCTTTTGGATGTTGTTCAATTTCAATATATTTTATTTATGTTTGTAATTTTACGTTGAAAGTGAGGGCAGTATGTGGAGCGGTCAAGAAAACCGGAATTAGGAAATGTTTAAAATGGTATCTCAAATTCAAAATTAAGTTAACGATGTATTTAAAGTTAAAAGTGCCTATAGATGTATCTAGTCAATCAACACCGATTCGCACATAGCTAAGGCGGGTTCCACGATATAAGACTTCAAATTTTCAATATCTTTACCATTGACTAAGTAATACATGGACCTCAAAAGAATTCGAACCAAGATAGATAAAGGAGGAACATTGATGTCGATTCTTTAAAAAAATCTCTAAATTTAAAATTCTTTTAACCATTCTATTTTATAAAATAATAAAAAAAAAGAGAATCCGAAAAAATTGTCCTAGAAAGATGACACACATTTCAAAAAACTTTTTTTTATAATTTATATATATATGTACATCTATCTACTTTTGATAATGGTAACTCAGGTCAATTTTCTCGATAATCTGTTTCATCAATCATTTATTTTAAGTCTAATGATATTATCATACTCGATTTATCATGGTACAGTAGAATCTTATCTTTTCTACGAACGGTATTTCTACATTTTATTTTGTTTAAAACTTTGTCCTACGAATAAGTTGCTGCCTGGAGATTGAAGAATCGGCCTTAAGACCTAGTTCTATGATCATTCAATAGTGATTAATACGTTGCAAATTATATAATCCAACTAAATACTAAAATTTAAGTTTAACAATCAAAGCATTTGTTAATAATAATAAACAAATTTTGATTGTTATAATCACACATTTAACGTAAATGACTAGTTAGATTTAGTTTACAAATAAGTCAATAATCTGATGGATGGTTGGAATAAAAATCCCTCATTTGATGTGTCTAATTAAAGTACTAAAACTTTCTAAATCGCAGCTTATTTAAAAAAATATCCATAAAGGATGATAAACTTAAAGCAACAGGACTAGACGATCTAGTTAGAAATCAACAACTATTATTTAATGCGTATGCCCAATTGGGCTTGTACTTTGACAGTGTGGATCGTTGCGAATACTTCCCTATGTTTTGTTTTAAAGAACAATATAGCCAAAATTTGTGGGCACAAATTACTTTTTTTATTATCTGTGTGACTTCACGTAGAGGAAATTAGGTGCAATTTTTTCGCCATATGTTTAGGTTTTTTATATTTATACTGGTTGTATGTATACTGGTTGTGCATTAGAAAAGAATAAACGCAACAATATTATCGGTGTGCTATTTCAGGCTACAATTTAAAGTCATCTAATTGTCAATTGTAGATATCAATCCCACAGTAAAAAATAACTTAATAAGAAAAGGACAACATTATCATTTGTTATTAATTATTATGTCATTTATGTATTATAAATATTAGAAACAATTTTTTTATATACAGTTTTAGAATTGCTAAAGTTGTTAGATAATTTTGCGCTTACCTACTTACTCGTATCTATTTAAAAGTAACGTTGTGAGAGATAGTTTACCGAAATTTGATTTTAAAATCTCGAAAGTCCTTTTCTTTATTCTGAACTTTGGTTTACATCCAAAAAAGGCCAGTAATTTAAGAAATTAGCTGTTAAAGAAACCATTCTGTGTCTATGCTTTTAAGCACGTGTGTATACTATGATGATATATCTTCACTCACTGCATACGATCCGATGTTTCCCGAACATTATGTACCGAAAAACATTATTGCAATCATGTATTAAATTTATGATTCGGTAATTCTTCCCGCCTCAGACGAACCTCATTGGACTGTTTTTCACTCGATGAAATAAAAATTGGTCAAGAGCAAAGTGCCGTTAAATAATGTTTCATTATGTTTTAATTATATAGTTTAATTTTGTTACATAGGCAATTAGGCACACACAAAAACTCAAGTTATAATACTATTTTTTCAGATTAAAAAAACACGAATGTGTTTTTGATGACGATACTCCAAATGCTGAAGAAACAACGGTTCAGTATCTAATGTAAACACTAAATAGTTTTTTTTTTTATGTCAAATCAATATCACAAATTATTGTCAACGTGTCAGTTCTGTAACTCAGACTGTGACTTACTGATCGAAGGACAGATAGACAGACAGGGTACGGAACCCTAAAAAAGCTATAATTATGAAAGTTAATCTATTATAAAATATTATATTGCTATAGGTATATCAATCGTACGCAGTGTGTGAAGGCCTTATATACCGAATTTACTGAAAAATCTTGTAGTTATTCACTGTAAATATACTAGAATATGACGTTTAGAAAGATAACCTCGGAAATGATGTGTTAAATGTATTTTTTTTATGTTTGAATTTGGACGTGTAATATTATCATATTGAGGACGAAGTGTTTGGTAAATAAAGTTAGAATGTGCAATTATGTCAATGTTTTATTTATGAATTAAAATTAATACAATTTCTTAACCGATTTCCAAAAATGTCAATGATTCAGTAAGCAGTATGCATTACTAAAGATAGGAAAAATATATTAAATACTTAATAACCACGACCAACACTGAAAACGATGAAATAACCTGTGGAAGTCGGACCATGTTATATTACCTATAATATATGCTATTACAGATAAAATCGATCGATTGATTTGAAAATTTGTTTTGATGAAAATAATCATGTAAGGCAAATCTCAAATTCTCTCCCTATAGGAGTCTTAGAAGATTTGGCGCTATATGCTATATTTTTTTTATGCCTTACAGGTAAGCCTTGGACCATTGTCTCACCTGATTGTTAGTGATGAGAACTAACCTACAATTTCTGGCTCTCAAGGACAGCTGCAGTAACGCACCGTTAGGTGCTCGGGACCGACGACGGCTTAACGTACCCTAGAAAGCACGGGAGCGCTCAGTAGTAATGTCACTATAGCGGTCACCCATCCAACTCATGACCGCGACGGACGTTGCTTAACTTATCTGATCGGTTAAGAACAGCAAAACAAATTACGCTACGAGCGTTTCGAAATATGAAATGTAGTCAAAGATCAAACTAGTCTAAATATATAACATTTCATATTTTAGTAACTAAGTATTGGTATTTGGTATATCCTCGACTTGAGGCAAGCCCGCGAGTAGAAATGAGATACGACTATTACCTACATCTCATTCTGTATGGAAACAGAGTTTTTTTTCGGATAGGCAATCATCCGGCTTTGAAAGCATTTTGATTGTTATTCGGGCTAACCTAGAATTACTGGCTCTCAAGGACAGCTGCTGGAACACACTGTTATGTGCTTGATTTTTTTCTTGAGAAGTAGTAGTTGAGAATAATTATGTCCTCCATTTTGTACTTGAATACGATACAAATAAAGCTCAAAAATCCATGCTCCTATGATAGTGTTACTTTCATGTTCCACGACTTTCTCATACTGTTGAAATGAACAGTGAAATATCGGGCGCTTTGCTTCATCTGAACTTTATATATCTGAGCTTGTACACCGGCAAAATGACAGCTAGGGGGAATTCACAGAATGCCAAAAATGCTGATGCGATGCGTCTGCGCTGTCCTTTAAGCTTAATCGCTGCCCAGTGAAAATTAGTAGCTAGATAAGAGATAGTTATGTAAGTAATAAAAAATGGTCTCCACAATCGGATTCGTAATTTCTAAATTGTACGTGCTTGTAGTTTTTAGTCTTTAATTACGGCTGATAACAAATAGTTTATAGTTATTTGTGGCCTCAATTTCAGAAAACTAGATAGTTTTGATAATCATTTTCGTTTTTTTCGTTTAAATTGTGTAGTTTTATTGGGGCCATGAAGTAAGATAGTAAAATATACTGTAGTTACGTATGTAATACGAATTCAAGATCGAATCTATTTGCGAGATTTTAGCTTTTCCTTTGTTTTAATGGCCGACTTTTCCTAAACTAAGTAAACCTCCATATGTCAAAAAGCTTCTGCCACGTGAGTTGTTTGGGGATACATCGAAGAACACCGAGGGAAGCTGTGCGTTGAAGAGGCCAAAAAAGGCCATCGGCATATGCAATAAGAAAATTCGCAACAGAAGCATTACATTGCTGTTCTTACAGAGGATTTTTCTTTTCATCGCCTCTAAAAACTCCTACGGGGACTCACCACCAATATATATATATGTACGTACATTGAGTTGAAGTGTTGAGACTGACAAGTCATTTTCTGATGGCGTTGGCGTCACGCCAGTCCAATACAAATGCATTATCACCTTCCCCGTCCTGTTTGACACTGCACTACACTCGCTCTCCGAGACTTCAGTTCTTATGTCATGTTCGCCCAGTAATTTCACTTGCTACAGTGCCCCTCTCGCCTAAACACAACAGTTACACGCACTGCAGTGTGTTGCACCATTACTGCTTCTGAGCAGAATATCGGTGTGGTACCTGCCAAGACGCACTCTTGTGAAAAGGACCTTGGTAAAATATACCAGATGAGTTACGAGTAATAAATAAACCACAATGTAGTTAATTTATAGTATACGTAGTGGTGCTTAATACGCTCAACTAGAAAGCATTAATATAGTTTCTTTTAGTGCATTGCATGCAACATGCAAATTGGTAGTTGGGTAGAATATTCTCGGTTGTTCAATCGCCCTTCCCCCGTTTTCCTGGCCACGCAAAGATGCGTTCGTCCATTGCACTGCAGTTACCTAACGACAGTACTTTATCGTAACGCAGGTTTTTGTCTCAGCGTAATAAAAAATCTGCGAATTTTGTGTAAGTAGTCTTTTTTCGTAGATTCAGTCTGGTGATTTACACTTTTGCAGTTGATCTTGTAAAAAAGGGTGTTGGAATCGCCTGGTATACCTACCTATAATCAGTATGAAATAGTCTTAAATACGTACTATAGGTACATAGTATTTTTAGTGGAACATGTATTTCCTTTATTAAAATAAAAAAAATACTCTTTTCTGGATCGATTCGTCCGAAATAGTGGTAGTCATCAGTAATAATTGTTTTTTGTTTTAATGATGTCGAGATTGAACAAGCTCACGACCCACTTGGTGTTAAGCGGTAAACTCCGCCTGTTACAGATGCAGTTCGTCACAAGGGGCGAGCTGCACTGCGCTTATCACCTTGAGATTTAGGATGTTTTTAAGTTTTAATACACTCGAGAGCAATGAATCCGGGTCACTTAAAGAATGTTAAAAATCTCGGAAACTAAAAATGATAGGTTAATGCAATAAATTGTATTTAATAGACAATGTAATACTCCTTAAATGAAAGTAAAAAAAATATGAGTCACCATACATTTTATTAACACAAAATTACATAAAGAAAAAAACTGCTGATCTCTCCTTAAAACAAAAATAGGAAACATGAAATTTTTGAACTTTATTACGATTTTCTTGAATTTTAATACTTCGTATTGCCTCGTGCTTCCATTACTGCGTTTACGCGGTTTGGCATGCTGTACACCAAGTTCCTTATACGATTTTGGGGAATATTCTCCCATTCCTCTGTGAGAGCAATTTTGAGCTCACGAAGCGTGATTGGGGGAGGGTTTCGTTGTTTTACGCATCTGCCTAGCTCGTCCCAAGCATGCTCGATCGGGTTGATATCCGGGCTGCGCGCTGGCCACTCCATACGAGTAATGTTCATCTCTTGAAGGTAGTCATTCACAATCCTACCTGTATGAGGTCGGGCATTGTCATGCATAAATATAGCATCCTCACCTAAATTGACCATAAATGGACCAACGATTTTGGATTTCTTCCACATATCTTACGCTAGTTAAAGAGCCGTTTTCTATGATCACCAGCTCTGTGCGACTTTCAGAAGAAATTCCGGCCCACACAAGTACAGACCCACCACCGTAGGCTACTTTTTCTTCGATGCATGCTTGCTTGAATCTTTCCCCTGGTCTTCGATACACTCTGTGTCTTCCATCGTGCTTGTAGAGCATAAATTTTAATTCGTCGGAGAACATAACTTTTGACCAATCTTCAATACTCCAATTTACGTGGCTCTGGGCATATCTTAGTCTCGAAATACGATGCCCACGCTCCAGTTTAGGGCCGTTTGCAGGTCTAAGGGGTTTTAAGTTAGATTCAGCAAGCCGACGTCTTACTGTCCATGCACTTGGGTTACTTCCTCCGAGGCGTCGAAACTGATTGGTGAGTTCAGTTCCTGTGAGAAAGCGATTTCGAAGCATGGTGTTCACCAAGTATCGGTCTTCTCGTGCTGTGGTACACCTGGTTCTGCCCGTTCCTGGTCTGCGTAGGTTAGAACCAGTTTCTTCGTAACGTCGGAGAACTCTTTGTACTGTTGACAGCGACACACCGACAGTCCTGGCTGTATCGCGCTGACTCCGGCCGGTTTCCAGCATTGTAAGTATTCTGGTGCATTCTTCAGGCGTAAGCGACATAATTTCAGCTTGAATAATGAATATAGAGCACTATCAACGTGGTTTATGTACCCACATAAATGACAGATTACAAACAAAAGCAAAACCAAATGCTGTAATTTCGTAGTCCCATCTTCGAAAGTGGCCCTTTTTCAAATTTGATTTTTTTATGATATAACTTTACAATAACTAAGAAGTTTTAATACCTTCATTTAAGGAGTATTACATTGTCTATTAAATACAATTTATTGCATTAACCTAACATTTTTAGTTTCCGAGATTTTTAGGATTCTTTAAGTGACCCGGATTCATTGCTCTCGAGTGTATTTTTATGTTTGCAATATCGCATGCTCTGTGGATTAGATACATTACAAAATTACAAATTTCATCATTATCAGGCGGAAGACGTCCACTGCTGAACAAAGCCTCACCCATACAGCGCCACAAAGAATGGCTATTCGCCTGAGGTGAGTAATGTATTCGCATAAATGTTGTTGCCGAATTCTTTCCAGTTCAAGAGCTTAAAAACGTCCTCCAACGCATTCGTGAACAGTTTCGGAGAAATAACGTCTCACTGTCTCACGCCTCGCTGCAGTTGGATTGGTTCCGTGCTCTTGTCCTGTAGTCGAATCGACATTGTGGCGTTCCTATACAAACACTTCAGCGCTTCGACGTACCTATAGTCAATTTGGCATCGCTGAAGAGACTGCAGTACCGCCCAGGTTTCGATTGAATCGAAGGCTTTTTCATAGTCCACAAACGCTAAACATAATTATTGTTAAATGATGACGCGACCCTATTAATTTAATTTTTATGTTTCAATAACGCATGTTCTGCGGATTACATCACAAAAATACTAATGTACGAGAGGAAAAAAAAAACAGATGATGACACGCGGGTTCGAATCCCACACATGACCTAAAAATGTAGGTCATGTGCGGAATTTACCTTTCGTAAATTTGTAATTTTGTAATGTTTTAAGTCCCATGTACCTGTAAAATCATGATCAACCTTCAAGTGGAAACATAGTAATTTGAACATTACCTACTGCTTGTCGGGAGAAATAGGTGTGGGCGCAGTACCTGGACGAACTCGCACAAGGAGTTCTACTGCTACTAATTATTAGGTCATTTAGGTAGCCTAGGTAGGTATACGGGCATTTTACAAATAGTGGGTTGCATATCGAGTGCATAAAACAAGTCAGTTTAGCCGAGATGTTTAGCACCCCGAGCCATAGGCTAGGGCAGATATTAAGTCTATGCTAAAATGGGTAAAATTATACACCTATATTTTCACTTCGATTGGACTCATGCAGGCGAAGCCAAATCTTGTTACAATTTTATAATGTCCTTGTGTTAACATGTGTGTATGAGTGTGTTGTGTTGTGCTCCGAGTTGTTATCGAGGAGACATATTGCACCTCCTTTAATATCTAGGATGTACTGTCTGGATCCAAAGTAATAAGAGTCCGTCGTAAGAGGCGGCGAAAAATATTAGAACGTGTGCAGTAGCTCCGTCTGAAGAACTGTTATCTTTCACTGCGATATCCAAGACGCCTAGTGACCAATCGTAAGCAATCGTAATGATTATGGCAAACGCCCTCCGAGGCATTTCATGAAAGATGAACGTTACGATGATGAGGTACTTATTAGGTACTTATTGTTGTACTCTCAATTGAATTAGTGCGGCGGCGCAGAATTTCTTCAAAGTAAAGAATTAAATAAAAACAGTAGTTATTCATGCCCATTGTCTGCTAATCGAAGACCTTGCTCCAACAGGGCACGCGCCAAAAAGACAGTAACACAACATTTCCAAGTCCCACTATGCCACATCTTACGGAACATCAATTTCATAAAACTTGACCAACTGTCACGTGACCATTGCACCGTGACCATTACTCCAGTAACCGGCCTTGCGACCATTTACTTGAACCTTATCACAAAGGAATAAGGTCTATTGAAATTCCTTATATAGGTCCCAAAGAGACCTGAACGTGACCAAAAATATATTTTCAAATCGATTTTATTGAAAGATGTAACAATTCGTAAGACACGTTTTGAAAGTAATGTCGATTGATCGATTGTCTACTCGCAAAATCTTCCGTTAAATTGTCAATAAAAGGATTTCAATATAATCTGTATTAAAGTTTTATTGAATGGTCTATTGGATTCCGTGCTTGGATAAAGAGAGAGTAAAATTTATTTTCTGTACAGAGTTGAAATACCTATTCTAAAATATCTTTTCTGTATTTAATTTCATAAGTAGGAGGCCTTTTTATCGAACAAATTAAATAAAATATGGATTGTCTGTGGAATTCATTGACTACAGAAGTAAACACTATTGCTGTCATAATTGCAGGCACATTAGATGTTATACATTACAAATTAGTTTCCGAGTACAATATACTCTTACGAGTATAGAGCTTAATTATTTATTGAGTTCAGTATCAAAATCCACATTCATTAATACAATTCAATTTTATAATTATTTTGAAAATATTCTTGTTAGTTTAATTTATTATGTTAACTTTATAATAAACCTTCAAATAATTGTCACAAAATAATAAGCCAATTATATAAAAAATAAGTACATCAAAATTAAAATTGTATATTGCCTATATAGCTGTTTTTTTTATTTTGGTAGAGGTAGCTGGGTTATCTCTGTAGGAAGATTATTATACACTCTCACAGACATGCTGAAGATGCTCCCCATGCCCTACCACAGAATAAAAAGTCCATACATACCATACGTAACTAACTGGGGCTGACAAGTGCTAAATATTTTCACGCGAACAGTTTTTTCGCCAAATGTATTTAGTTAAAAACAGTAAAAAAATTTGGTAATTTTTTCTTGGACCAAGTAAATCCGAAATACGTCCCCATAAAATTTTCTTGATAGAATAACATTACAAAGTTGACTACATTACGCTTGTCACGTACATATCTTTCAATTATTGAAGTAAGTATGTGTACAAAAATATAATAATAAAATTGAAAGATATATATATATCATATCAAGAGGAACAAGTTTGTTGCGTTACTAGTTCTGTGTTAGTAAGCTTTCTTTGGTTTGTCACCCCAACTGATCTTACGTCTTTCTTTTACTAATATGCAGTCCGATAGTGAAAGAATTTCAGTATTTGTCAGCGTCTGTAATGAAGATTAACAACTATAAAGCCTTCTTTGAGTACTTCTTCTTCATCTTGGGGTTCCACTCCTATAGGAGGAGGTTGGACGCCAAGGAGGTATAACGTAACATTGCACTTGTCTTCAATAATAGCTACGGAACCCTTTAATAAAAACGAACCGAGTTTATTGACTGTCTGAAGAAAAAGATTTCACTGAATAAATTGAATTAATTTTACCATTTATCCAACTGTCTGTAATGATAAATACATTATAGTCTCATTTAAATTTCCCCATAATCAGTCAAATTGTTTTTCAATTATAGTTTATTCACTGAATAACAATACCTATCTGCTAAAACCCCAAATAACTTATCATAACAATGATTGCGGATGTCAAACGCAATAAGCAGAATCACCTAATATTGACAAGAAACAAGAAGCTTTGTTGTGTAATACTATCGGAAGCCGGTTTCTTTTTTTAAACTTTGATTGCCACTCGTTTTAGTCATGAATATTGCTTACAAGATCATTCACTGGCGCATAAAATACTATTCACCAATAAGAATTGCTATTACTTACCAATAAACAAAAATAAAATTCAAAATACAATTTTGAAGCGCTTGTAGCGAAGTTTGCTTGGATGTTCTTAACCGATCAGCAAAGTTAAGCAACGTCCGCCACGGTCATGACTTGGATGGGTGACCGCTGCGCTGGTGACATTACTACTGAGCGTTTCCGTGCTTCGGCAGCCACGTTAAGCCGCCGGCCCGGTTGTTGTCTTAGGATGACAGTCGTTATAGCATGGTGGTAGGACATTTTGCGAATGCCCGCCTGGCTAGCTACCACCCTCAAGTGGAAAATCTGTCGCCAAGCATTTAACGGTGTGTTCCGGCAGCTGAGCCAGTAATTCTAAGTTAGCCTACACAACATAATCGACCACATCATCACTTAACATCAGTTGAAATGGTGGTCAAAGGCGAACCTATAAAGCATAAAAAAATCATTAAAAATTACTATCTAGGTATGCAAAGTTTTATTCAGTTATTTGAATATTACTCAAAAACTACTAAACCAATTATGATGAAATTCAAATGTGACTTACTTGGAGGTATACGAAAAATCATCAAAATCAGTTCAGAAGTGTTACTTTGTAACATAAAAAAAACAACAGTCAAAATCAAATTGAGACACAATATTTTTTTGCGTTCCTTGATATTTAATTTATTTGCTAACGATAATTAATTTGCTTATTTTCATCCTGGATTTATTTTTTATATGTATATAATTAACTTACCTGCATTATGTTTGAATTAATATAAATGTTAACGCTTATATTTATTCCACGAATATTTTTCTTGACATTAGAATGTATGCTGTGACTTTTTATTGTATTGTGTATTCCTGATCCTATCTTACTATAATTCTATGTTTTTCAATTTTATAATATGTACTGTTTTAAGTCAGAAATAAAGATTTTTTGATTTGATTTTATATATACATTACAGTTTGATTTATAAGGACGTTTTAAGATGCTTAAAACCCCTGTTGTATTCTAAATATTTAGGGATATCCTACCTACGTTCATGTGAGTAGCGGCATAATGCTCATTCGGACAATTTTTCACTTAGCAAAAGGCGTTCGACCATCCAATGAGGGGATATGGAATAAAATCATTGAATTCTTATCCCGGGAACTGTAACTTTATTGTAATTTTGAAATGGGTTCTTAGTTTAAGTGGTCTTGGCTTTAAACAAAGTTTTTTAAAGTTTCACCTCGCTTTAGAAATATCGGAACGATTTTAATAATGCTCGAGGTAAAAAGTAGTAGGCCATTGAGAAATGATCAGACTATGACAATTATAAATACTAAATTCAAATAATGTAAGGTCAATACTGTCAATAGACCTGTGTTTAGCACCTCACGATAAAAACCAGCCCAGATGCGAGTTATACCTCGCTCTATTATGGTAACCACAACGACCTTGTTGTTTTAAAATAACATATACACAAATTAGCACTCACACACACACACACACACACACACACACACACACACACACACACACACACACCACAATATTAAAATTTGTAACTGACCTTCATGAGAGCTTCATAGACGCTTAAATGATTTTAACTTAAGACTTTTGACACTCCAACCCACACTTTAAAACGTTTATAAAACACCCCTACCGCATATAATACCGCAAATAAGTAATGTTGAAAAAGAAAACGAAAAATATGCACAAGAGAAAAGTGAACGAGAAGTGTGACGCTTTAAACTAAATGAAAAGTTTAGTATACATATTAAGTTTTGAGATATACAGTTTTCGTAGGTTAGTAAGAGATTGCTACGAATCAGTCCTTGGAGATATGTTTGTTGAATTCCAGCTAACACACTAGAGCTATGACCAAACTAAATCTTGCTTTCTTGTCTAAAGAAAAGCTAAACTTGAATGTCATTGGCTTAGTAATGTCTTTGACTGGCAAATAAATGCACAGTCATTTCCCATGATATTACCAAAACGTAATACACCAGTAGTGCTGTTTGAATAAGAACCTACCGTTCGTAGTTTTAATGCCCCTCTGCATTGTCAGCTGGAGTTCTTCATTCCTCACTGCCCTAGGTAGGTACTATTATCATAATATTATTTAATATTTTCGATTAATTCAGTCGAGCGGTAATAGCCATCGGCTGTCGTGCTGCAGGTCCCTGGTTCGATGCCCACCGCTGGCTTGAGCTTCACCGCATGGTGGAAAGGCATTTTGCGAATACTAGCGGGTCTAGCTACCGTCCTCAAGTAAAAAATCTGTCGGCCAGCACCTAACCGAGAGCCCGTAAAATTACAGGCCTGTATGTTTCAAGGTGACGGGCGCAGTGCAGTCACCTGTGAAGAAATGCATCTTTGAGGTTACATCGTGCTTGTTCACAGTCCTATAAAAATCATTGATAACCGTATATCGGATGTTTTTTTTACAAGATTTTATTTAAATACATGCGTAATTACGAATGTACAAATACAAAGAGGTTATACACTTCAACAGTTATTTTGTTATTAGTATATTACTAATTCTATAAAAGCATGATTTATATTAAGATGATTTTTAACTATATATGTAGGTATACCTTCTACACGGGTGCAGTTCATATAATTTTGTTTCAAGTTGTAATATTGTTTGTTCGACAAATATTACCTACAAAGTCTGTATAGGCATATCCTCCCAAAATTGAGTAAATTACATCTACCTAATATAGGAACGTCTTTTACTTACATAAAAAACACACATTAAACGTGCAACGTTGTTACCATTACCTAAAAACTTACGATAATGCAATCTGTATCAAATTTCTTCCAATTTCAAACATTACCTCAACCAGTTGCCACCAAAATAAGTAACTATTTCTGTTTCTGCTTGCAATTATAAAGTAAACGTACCTATGTAATGAAACGAAAAGTAACAGTTGATGTCAAAATTGTCGTTTGTCCAAAGGCACAGTGGGTCGAGTGGAGGAATACGGCACAAAACGTGAATTTGTCTCTCTGGGCCAAGGTCTACAGAGCGCAGCGTGCGTTCTTTATGCTACTTTCCCTTATATTGATTTTTAGGATACCGCATGAGCAAGCGAGACTTATCAAGATTACCAGTACATTCAAATTCTTTATTTGCTTAAACATGGGTAATTAAATTACAGATGTTATTGTGAATAATGTTTCGTTCGCCATGTTCCAACCTGTTTGAGGTATGCAATGTAATTAACAAGTAGTCTGATGACAATTTTTTTTTGTTAGATTAGTGGTACTTTAACCTTGGTACTTTAAGCACCTCGGCACCCCACGGGTAGCTTGGCACCCCACGGGCAGCCCGGCACCCCACGGGCAGCCTGGCACCCCACGGGCAGCCTGGCACCCCACGGGCAGCCCGGCACTCTACGGTCACCCCGGCACCCCATGGGCTGCCCGGCACTCCTCGGGCAGCCCGGCACCCAACTAATAATAAGTCTGTAGATACGGCAATCGCGAACGAAGTCGCGGGTACAGCTAGTTATGTAATAACCATGTGATATAATAGTACCTGAAAGATCTATCTCGTTTTTATCATTGTTAAGAATGGCCCCGAGTTTCTTGCCCGTTCTTCTCGCAGTGGCTCTATAAATTATTTTTTGCTGAACGTGGCAGTACAATGTAGAATATTTCAATATTAAAATTTGTAATTGACCTTCATAAGAGCGTCGTAGACGCCTAAATTGAATAAATGATTTTGAATTTGAATTTTAAAAAGCCCATATTTTTAGGTATTTAATTTTAAAAAATCTCTCACATCGTTTATATATTGCATAGTTCTGTTTCGCTCACTCGCATGCGACTCGAGGTCTCTCCATCCTACGCCCTCAGTCTGACATTGCTCTGAGACCACTTCGTCTTAAAGGGCTGAACTCTAATAGGTGGCCAGTTAAAATACAAAATAATAGGTACGTACGGCAGATATCATAACAAATATGAATAAAACAAAAAACTGAAACGGATTTATTCAACGTAAGTATTTTGTTTTTGTTCTCCTTTACGGCATCAAAACGGTAACATACACAAGCAATATATAATAAAAAAAAATAGTATAATTATTAGAAAAGTTAACAAAGTGCATGTCACACTAGCGGTAAGTTACCCGAACTAAACGAAAAAATTCTCACCCAGAAACTGGCCTGTAACCATGTTAGAGACCAATATTTATAATTGTTTTGTGTAGGTATGTACGAAACCCTCGTAGTGCAAGTGCTACTCGTACTTGGACTTGTTTTCATTATAATTGTCTGCGCTTTAGATAGACACGTTTAAAGTACAGTCAGAAACGAAACGACTTATTAAAATTACTGATTAATAATTAAAAAAAAAAATCTTATTCTCGCAAAGTTTGATCCGAGTAGCAGGTGGTAGACGCTGCTCCCCACCTAGAGCCGGCATGTGTTGAAGGTTTTATTAATTCAATAATTTGAGGTTGGTTTTCAATCAACTACACACTGGCACAAAATATCTATAGTACATGTAACTATGGTAACCATTGTTGTAAACAAAATTAGATGACGTGTAAGTGTTTAACATAGAGTTGGTTCCTTTCGATCTTTGTATAACAGTCTACTATTCCTAACTTTACCAGCTATGAGGTGTACTGACAATATCTTACTTCTACGATAAATAAAAAACTATCCAAAATATATGGTGATAGCAGATGACATGAAAACCATCCAAGCCTTGGCACTTTTATATCGGCTGTATGCCTTTATCTACAAATACTACAAACTATATACAACACTACAGCTGCTACAACGAAAGCATTTGGCAATCTAAAGGCAATCCATTACGTATACACAAGAAGTCCAAAATTTCTAACCCATTGCCCCATTTGATTGTAATGCTTATTGGTTGAGCCAATCAAATGCCAGCATTTTGATCACACGTTACATCGACTAAGCAACTCTTTCAATTTTGGAAAACATGATGAGCTCCCAGCTCACGGACCCAATGTCTCTACAAACGGCTCAAATATGAAACAATTACTTACAGTGGCCAGCATACTGCAGCGTCGTCGCTTTAGTCGATTCGCTGAAAGTAGTCGCAGTGCCGCGCCGCCAGCCCTCACGTTTTTTTTCAGAATGAATAAATAACTTGGTACTTATTTGGCTTCGCAATCTCTATAAGACCAGAAAGTTGTCACAGTATCAATGCTGACACTGCGATACACCCTAGTGTCCTCGAGTCAATCGGGGTGTAATGAGTCATTAAGTCAATTCGAATTCATCTACATAGCTTACTCAATATCAATTGATTTACAAAAAAATCCACTTCGTAGGTGGTAATGAAAATGTAGTTTAAGGTTGTATTGTTTTAGGGCAATTTACAAATGCCGTCTTGGTTAACTAGAAAATTTTTCACCAAGCATCTAATGGTGTGTTAGGTCTAATGGTGTCTCTAGCTAAAGCCAGTTTACCATCTTTCATCCCAAATCTCTTACCAAGTGAGATTGTGATTAAATGCCCCTATCAGCAATAAAAATGATACAATGTTCGAAGTAAGAGTACAAGCACAGATTACATACAAGTACCAATACTTTTACTGTCTCCTGGGAAAAAAACCTTTTCAGTCAACGGCTTTCAATATTTTTTCGCTCAAGTCTAGTTACACTTATTTCTAATCAAAAGAGTTTAAATACTTTTTGTTAGAAAATCACGATGCACCTTTCGCTTCATTTCTTTAGGCTTTTTAGGCGCTACGCTTAATTAAGGCGATAATGACAGTTGTCATCGGTTTAACCGATGTCGAATATTTTTTAACGACTGTATTATAATGTTGTTGAGAAAATAACTTCAATTAACGACTTTGCCTGCGTGGTAGCTATTAGGGTTTATATCGCACTCACTCGAGAACTGTAAGTACTCAGAAATTAAATCTCAGAGGTTTAAATACTGATCGCAATGAATGAAACTGATGCGAGATTGATATGATGGTGAAGGATATTACATGTTCAGTCAGATTGATCATCAGTGCAAACGTGAACTCGGTGTAGTTAAAGGAACAAAAGATTTATAATTCTGACAATTATGCATGATTTTCACAGAAAAAACGTAATACAAGAGGGATTGCTCTTTTATAGTTCCTCATTGCGAAAAACTTTGTTAGTTCAGCGTTTTTAGCATTTGTTGGTCAAATAGAGGAAAGTATGAAATGAAAAATTCGACGGAAAAAATATAAAATAGAAGAAAATATTATCTATACGAACTACATAATATTCCAAAATGTCAGATTCCGAACTAGTTTGATTTTTGAGATGAGACCCCAAGTAGCCATGGATTAATATACAATGTCACTAAGAGCCAATACATGGTCTTTGAGACCAAAAAGGCGAGATATATTGACCGGGAGCGGAGGGCCCTGTCTGTAAGAGCGAATATAATAGCTCGCAGGTTTACACGATGCTCAAATGACGTCAAGGTAACTCTTTTTAGAGCCTACTGTACACCGCACGTGAAGCCCGTGGGCTAATTACTTTAGCTAATTACACTGAAAAAAGCTACGGTGCCCTCCGCGTCCAATACAATAATGCGTTCAGGGCAGTGTTGGGTTTGCCCAGGCACTGCAGTGCCTCTGGAATGTTTGTGGATGCGCGAACAGATTGTTTTCATGCGACTATCCGCAAACGAGCTATTTCTTTAGTACGTCGCGTGCGGGCCAGCTCCAACACCATCCTGGCGATGATTGCGGCCAGGCTCCATTGCCCTTTCCTTCGGCATTGCTGCTACAGACATGTTATCTGTAGGGACAAGTTTTTATATTGTGACATTTTAATCATTTTATTATTATTTTGATTATGACATTGATACTGATGACATTGTTTATTATTTAATGATTTATTTATTGTGATGCATGTTGAATCAATTTATGGGTTTATTTACCTGAAATAAATGAATTTGAATTGAATCTGGTAACAATCATGGAATGAACTGATGTCAGACTTTACGTATAAACAATTAGGCCTTATGGCACATATCAACGGCCTCATAATACATAATCTATGTGATCAACGATACATCACCTCAAGTGGACTCGCTTAGCTAGTCGCAGAAAATATGTAAGCAGTAGTGGTAAGAAGCGCAGAAGTTTCGACTTCCGAAAAAGAGATATAGCGCTAATTATGGAGTCTAAAATCTGTGAATAGATACATCTGGGTCTAGATATCGTCACAAAGAGTTTATTTTTATTTTACGTTTATTATACATATTGTTACAGACAGTCAAGTTATCGAAACAAAATAGAGAGAAAATTATACAGTAAGTGAAATTATATAACATGTAATTTTACAAATATAAATAAAAAATATAACGGTAAAACCACCTGATCCTCATTGCTTTTTAAATTGCGGACGTTTGCTCCCGTGACTATTTAATTGACATTCGGAGAAATTAAAAATGACAAGTTGTTTTGTACAAGCAGCACCTTATTAATGAAGGACTGACTTATTATATTATAGACTATTTGCCACTGATAACCTATTGCCCTAAGAACCACTAGCTACGAATTGCAAGACGGCGCGTGTTTGTTATTTAAATTACCTATATGGCATCTTTCCTATAGATATTCTATATAGGTACCTAGTTACCTACACTAGTGGCTCTATCAGGTAAAGACCACGCGACTGATATATGATTTTGTTTATGTTTTCAAGCCGCTAGTAGCACCGTTGTATTGAAAAAAATCCTAAAACTGATAATAAAAGCCGTATAATAATATAACCGGCTCACAAAATTTTACAAGAATCAGTTAAAGAAATTAGAAGAGAACAACCGGAAATCCCGACATATATACGAAAGCATTTTTCCTCAAGCTGACACGAAGACACAGATATATATATATATTTTTATTATGTCTAATAGATGAGAATAGGAGTACAATGCATTTATTTTCATTGGATTGAAAGCTAGAGTTGTCATTATCTGATACAACATTTTAGTATAGTATTAATTATAGTAATATTTTTTATCGCGATATAATCAGAGATAATGTCAATATTGTCGCAAAGCAGTTGCAACTTGATCATAATTAAAATGGCGATAGCAAAGTCGATTGGTGCTCAGCGGTCATGTGATCTACGAGACGGCTTTGAGCTTCTCTGAATGATTGTTGGGTACGTTGAATGCTTCTAATGGAAAATCTTCAGGCACCTAATTTTGCGTTCTGCGGATGTCCATTTCCAGGCCTACCTTGCAAAAGTTTTTGACCAGCATTAACCTGTGCAAGCATATAATATTCTATCATAATAATTTGTAAATTTACAAGCCTTCAAATGCGTAGGGTCTAATATATAGCTAAATGACGGAATGGCCTAAACGTCTTGACCGTATAATGCCATCGATATTAGATTTTTTGAAACAGTTATAGCTGAGCGGTACTAAATGTAATTAGCTATGGACTGCCGAGCCGCAGGCACATTGTTCGATTTCCACCGCCGGCTTGAGCTTCAACGCATGATGTAAGGGCATTTTGCGAATGCTTGCTTGGCTAGCTAACACCTTCAATGCGAAAATCTGTCACCAAGCACCTAACAGAGTGTTACGGCAGCAGTCTTTAAAAGCCAGTAAGCCATTATAAAATAACAGGCACCTGAGAGTCTGAGGGTGATGGTCACAAAACAATTCGTCACTTGTGAGATGTGACAGGCAGAGGTTACCTACAGCTTAACATCAGGTGGGTCTTGGGAGTGTTTACAATCCCATAAAAAAATGTGTTTTATCATTCTTAGATTGATTTATATAGATGTTGTTTTTCTTAGTACTATTCTTTTTTTATATATATCTACACTTCACGGACTGCAGGGTCGGTGACTTTTTTTTAATTAAGTATGACTATTTTTTATTTAAAACTATAGACGCAAGAAATATGAAACATGCAACGTTCTAAACGGGAACATTGGTAAAAGAAAAGTTTTTTTAAAGTCATTAGCACTAGAGTTCAGAGCAGACCGGTGTCCTCTAGCAGCACCCGTTCACGAGTTGACGCATGTGCCAGCCATCGCCTTCCTCAACCATTTTTGAGGGAAGATGGCGACCCGACACACAACACCGCCGCTAGACAGTACCTTCCTGTGAGCATGACGGCTCTGGATACCCGTGCCAATGATTACAATTTGGGACTACACTACAGAAATCTACAGTTTTGATTGTTTTATTCCCCCACGTCACATTGTAACAGGGTCTCTATACCATACCTAAGTATATACACAGTTTGCATATATACGTCCAGAAGAGGATAGCAGACGACATCGTGTTCATCCTCGTAAACGATGGAGTGATAATTTAAGCCTCTATACTGAATGGAAATATCTTTCCATTCATCGCAAAGGTTATAGATGAGTTGAAGAAGTGCCCAGCAGCGTGAGAGTGCAGGTTAAAACAAAATAAAGTAAATAGTTTTTATTTTACCCATAACGCTCCTTAAAAAGTCGGAATGTCAGTTGCTATGCCAGTCATGCCTAAATAATTATCTTTAAATAGGATCAATGACCTTACAATGAAAAAGAATGTATTGATATGGTCAAAATCATTGACACAATTGTAGGTTGGTATTGCACAAGGGGTTGTGAAAGGTGTGCCTTAATTAAATGGACTAAGAAGTATTGATCGTTGAAATAAACAAATACAGTATATTATTTCACCTATATGATGGATACATAATTATACAACAAAGCATAGTCCAAAGTAAAAAGTATACATACATAGTACAGCAAATGTGAAACAGAGTAACTATCATTAACTAACACAAGAAAGGCACACTATAATTGTTCGAACTAGACAACCCAGATTTTTGTTTACAAAGAATTTATGAAAGAAAATTTAGATTTCATCAATTGGGGATGTTGTTCCAATACTTGGGTGCCTGTTATCGAAAGCTTCCTCTGAAAGCTACGGTTTTAAATTTGCTGTAATTAATTGAATCTGGCGCTCAGTACTAAATGTCAATAGCGGCCACCAATCCAAGTCATGACCGCAGAGAGAGAGCAGTTAAGATGAAGTGGTTTTTGAAACATGTCAAATTGAATGCGTAGGACGTAGAGACCTTGATTCGCATGCGAGTGAGCGAAACAGAACTACGGATAACATTTATAAATTATTGAAGTACGAAATCTTTTTATTATTTGTGATTTGAACTCCTCCGATTTTGCGCCTGATGCCTAATCCATTCGATTACAGGAACCTTCCTCTTACGAGTCGAACATGTGTGCTCTAATTGTACTTAGGAGACGGTGCGGGTTCGGTTCCCGCCCGGAACAAAAACATGGTATTCCAATAATGTGTAAATGTGATTTTCACTCAGCAAGCGATAGCGCTTGTAGTTATATTTAGAAAAAAAAAGAACTACGGATCCTTTAAATAGTGTAAGCAATTTTCAAAAAGAAATTCATATAAATGTTTAGCTTTTAAAAACGAATGAGAAGTTGTCTGTCAGTACTGTGTCATTGGTGCATAATAAATAAGAAATAAAGTGTTAGAGCTGTATTTATGATTTTTTTTCTATCTAAGGGTATATATATATATATATATATATATATATATATATATATATATATATATATATATATATATATATATATATATAGTAATGTACTTATATAGGTATATACATATATATATGTAATCATGTTTTCGGATCAGGTATAGTGTTTGTCATATCTTCTAGAATATTTATGAATGACTAGATCTGCATCAAGTGGTTTATTTATTTATACGAATGATAGATAACTTGTAGAACACTGAACGGGGGAGCAGTTCGGGAACATGCGCTGCTGTGTACAAGCGCTGCGTTTTGGTTATGTTACAGCAAATGCTGCGTTTTATTTCAAATTTTCGACAAAAAAGGATAATTTTTTTTTTAAGTTTTCGGTTTTTCGCTTTCTCGACGCGTTTTTCTCATCTCGACTATGAGTACAGATTTCCCGAGAATTCCCGATCCATGAAATGTCGACCAGAAACCCTAGTTGCCACGTGCATTTGGCATTCTTAATGAATATAGATTTTAATTAATTAGAAGTATTTTAATTGGTTTCGACTACTCTGATGATGTTCTAATTATCACTTGTTAATGTATAGAGAACAAAAAGAACTGTAATACGATGGTTTGATTTATTTACATTATAGTTCCTTTTTTTTTGTTTTAGAATACTTTACTAGGCAGTGAATTGAAAAAAAGTTTTGGTTGCATTCTCCTTGCACCACTGCATCGTTATCTAAGTGGTTAAACGTCTGATGCTTGATAGTTTGAAGACGCGGTTTCGATTCCCGCCAGATATGAAAGGTTTAAAAGAAATGGATACTATTTCAATATTTGTCTTTTAATTTATTATAATTTGTCGTGTAATTGTAGTACAGGCGTGAACCGCGCCGCCCGTGGCGCCACTGTACGCACGAACCTCGATTTTATGTAAATTAACTTTTTGTTGAATTTAACTTTATGCTATTACCTATGAAAAATATTTTCTTTTATGAATTAATATGTTTTTTTCTTGTCTATTTCAAGCGTCACTTATTTAGTATTTACCAATACTTAAATGTGTTGTATGTATTGGTAAATAATAAATAAACGACGCTAGCCCCGTGGGGTGCCGGGTTATAATTGCACCTCCCGATCCCGATATCATCCCGTGGGTGTCGTAAGAGGTGACTAAGGGAAAAATACTGGAAGGTGGGCAACAGCGCTTTCTAAAGAACTGCCAAATTACACTGCGATCCCCAAGACGCCTGCCAAGCGTGGGGATTATGGCAAATACCCCCTTGATAGGGGAGGCTTTGTTCAGCAGTGGACGATCCGGCTGTTACAGTAATTGTGTTGTGGGTTCGAAGTCCAGGTTGGATATTGGATTTTAAGACAAAGTAATTTTAAGCAGCAGTCAGTATTCATGGTACTGGTAGGTGGTAATAGGTTTGCCGGTTAGTGTCTGGCGAATCTAGGATGTTTCTAAACATGTCTGTATATCCCTGCGGGTAATTCAGGTGGAATGATATATTTAATGAAGAGATACGTTGAGAGTCAACTCTATTGAATAATTTAAAGGGCTGTCGATAGACAATTTTTTTTAGGAACAAAGTGACGTAGGTTTTGTCCTATAATACATGCGTAACAAAACGATAGCAACGTACAACGAAAATGTTTTTGAAACGTTCCTGAGTGGTAAGTAGATCTAAGTGGTGGCCTCAGGAACTGCGATGAGAAAAATGGCTGAATCTAAAGAAGGCTGAATGTGTAGTGACTTACTAACTTAATATCTCAGGGTGATGTGCGCAGTGCAATTTGTCACTTGTGACGAACCGCATCTGTAAAAGGCTGAAGTGGACTTCGAGCTTGTACGTCGTAGCTTGTTTTCAATCACAAAAAATTCATTCAAGTAAACGAAATTCATATTTCATACTTTCCAGTTTTAAGAGTAGGTATTTTTAAACTTATTCTATATTTTTAGGGTTCCGTACCCAAAGGGTATAAACGGGACCCTATTACTGAGACTTCGCTGTCCGTCCGTCCTTCCGTGCGTCTGTCACCAGGCTGTATCTCAAGAAAGATGATAGCTAGACAGTTGAAATTTTCACAGATGATGTATTTCTATTGCCGCTATAACAACAAATACTAAAAAAAATTCACACCATTTAGTGACCCTTGCTACTTACGGGATCGATCGTCATTCATTTTTAACAACTATATCATCAAGATAGGTAAATATTTTTCAGGCATTTTTGTGTAACTCAAAAACGGCTTGACTGATTTTGATGAAATTTAAAATGGGACCAAACGACAGCATCACCTTTCAAACAAAAAAATAATTTTCAAAATCGGTTCACCCAGTCCAGAGTTCTGAGGTAACAAACATAAAAAAAAATACAGACGAATTGAGAACCTCCTCCTTTTTTGGCAGTCGGTTTATATAGTGGAAACCATTCAACTACTGGTTCTGTGAACTGAAGACCTCGCGACTGATTTATTGCTTTTTTTTACGTTTTCAATAATTATAATTATTATTACCAACGGGATATTTACCGTGTTTTTGATTAATTTTGAGCTCCCGATATTTCGGCACTGTTGCAAGCGCCATGATCACGAGTAAACTGAAGTCTATGCGAGTGGATGGTAGGCACTAAGAGCAGACGAACCGGTCTACCCTCTTTCTAGTACGTTTTTTCGGCAAGGCGATACTATTATTGTCATTTTCACTAACAACACTATTTAAATTTCGACATACAAAATTAACGGTATCAGGTCGTGAACTATTTGTAACATTTCTTCGGCTCTTGCATAGGTTAACCACTGGATTCCATGTTCTCGACAGTTGAAACCCATCTTCCCTATTGAAATTTCGATACTTCGTTATTTCAATCGCTTCTCTTACCATTCTCGGTATGTAGTGGCGTTCTGTCGAGAGTACCTGTGGGTTGTGTAACTCAATCCAGTGGTTAGAACCAGACTCCAGAAGGTGTTGAGCTATGGCTGATTTTCCGATATCATTATTTTTGACTGCCCTTATATGCTCCTTAATACGACATGATATTGTTCGCTTTGTCTGACCGATGTAGGACTCACCACAGCTACAATTGACTTTGTACACACCAGGCTTTTCCAACGGAAAGTTATCCTTTGGTGAACGCAGCATATGAGCAACTTTTTTGAAAGGGGTGAAGATAGTTTTTATACAGTACTTGTTTAGAATATTTGCGACCTTATCAGTCACTCCTTTCACATATGGCAAATAAGCTGGTTTTCTTTCAACATTGTATTTCTTGATTTTGTTGACGTTATGACGCACTGGTGTTTGTTTCACTTTGTAGCCGTTATCCCGCAAGACTTTTTGGATATGTGATAACTCTTTGTTTAGGTGTTCGTCATCGCAGAGGTCATAAGCGCGGTTCACCAGTGTTGTTACCACAGAGTTAAGCTGTCTTGGATGGTGATGGGAGTCCGCGTGTAGATACCGGTCAGTATGGGTAGGTTTCCTGTACACTGAGTGGCCTATAGAACCGGCAGTACGGACTTGTACTTTGACGTCCAAGAAACCAATTGTTCTCTCCGTTTCCATTTCATAGGTAAACTTTATTTTGCCATGAATTCCGTTCAAATGTGTCTGACACATACGGAAAACACGGTAAATATCCCGTTGGTAATAATAATTATAATTTTAATGACCGTGACAGTTTAAAAACTCTTATACCCCGTAATTTTGAAAAAAAAAACCCAAAACTGTTTTTACATTATCGAACCTTTCACAAAATGTAGTAGAGGAAAATAACCGGATATTCGGACAGACAAACGAAAGCATTTCAACCTATCTAAAGTTCTGAAGCAGTGACAGGCGAGTGGTAATAGCTATTGACTGCCATGCCGCAGGTCCATGGTTCGACTTCCACCATCTCACCTGGCTATCAATGTGTTCCGGCAGCAGATCAGATCCTGTAAAGTTACAGGCACATGAGACCTAACAACTGTAAGTGTCTGGGTGACTGGCACATTTATTACAGTTCGTTAATGTCGAAATGCACTTATTATAGTCAGAGGTCATGGGCGCCGGCAGGGGGGTGCCAGGTGGTGCACTTGCACCCCTTGGGAATCTCGGGATCAACAGGAAATATTGAAAAAAAGCCGTCTGTTGGAAATAATTTTTTTATTCACAATAATTAGTAGGCAGTAATTACACAATTAAAAAGCAACTGCAGCCGGCGGGGTTTTTGACCGAACTTATTAATGACGTTTTCTATAAAGTTATCTTTATTGTCCTTGGTTATATTGCCTCGGTGGACACTTAACAAGCATAATCCAGACAGTCGCTCGTCACCTGTTGTGGCCCTATTCCAAGTTTTAACTCTTCTCAGTGTGCTAAAAGATTTTTCTATTGTGCACGTTGTGACGGGTAGACTAAGGCCAATCTGGATCGCTTCTGCTACCGAAGGAAATAAATTTCGATCGTCACGAACAAATAGGTGCGAGTTGTGAAGACTGGGAACATATAAAAAAAAAATTATGAATTTAAAATACTCAGCAATATTATAGTCTTATAATAGTCAGAAATTTGTAAATGTCTCGAACATAAAATAAACTGGGCTTCAGACATCGAGAAAAGATGTTTCCGACAATTTTTTTTTATTAACAATCATAATACGGCGAAGATTGTAAGAAAACTAAAATCTGCACCACATGGGAATTATTTCTGCCGGCGCCCATGTCAGAGGTTACCGCTACATCAGATGGGGTGCATGCTTGTTCCGTCACAATCCTCATAAATCGGGAGCTCAAGGCGAAGTTAGTCTTAAAGAGGCAAATATTGAATATATTTTTAGAAATAATGTACATACGCCTTACAGATATTAATCAATTAGATATTATTCTAGAGTATATGACAAATACTATGCCTGATCCGAAAATACGATAACATATATTTCTCTCTACAGAATAAATCATGAATAAGCTCTCAAATTTCGCTTAGTCAGGTTTTGTCTCTAAAGAAAATCGTCTCAATACCTACATATTTTACCCATATTGAATTATTGTGTAGCAACTACCTGATAAAGTAACTAAAAGATTTTTCCGTTTTTAAAAGCTCACTTTTATATATTTTGTTTCTATCGTTTTTAGGGTTCCGTACCCAAAGGGTAAAAACTGGACCCTATTACTGAGACTTCGCTGTCCGTCCATGCGTCTGTCCGTTCGTCCGTCTGTCACCAGGCTGTATCTCAAGAACGCAAATTTGAAATTTTCACAGATGATGTATTTCTGTTGCCGCTATCACAATAAATACAAAAAATTGGCCAAGTGCGAGTCGGACTCGCGCACGTTAACACAAGAAAAGGTTAAAATAATAAGTCTTATGTTTTATAGCTAATGGTACGGAACCCCTCGTACGCGAGTCCGACACGCTCTTGGCCATTTTTTTTTTATGTAGCTGATAAGCTAGACTTTGACCACTATCTCACCTGATAGTAAGTGATGATGTGGTCGAAGATGTTGTACAGTTTAACCTAGAATTAGCTCACGTTATTCATATATTGCTAGTTCTGTTTCGCTCACTCGCAATCGCAATCGAGACGAGGTCTCTCTGTCCTACGCCCTCAGTCTGACTTCCAAGAGCACTTCGTCTTTAACTTTTGTAGTTACTTTTAATTTTTAACATGGTAAATATTAATTAACTATATAACTTGTACACGGCATTTCAATCATCAGATAAAAAATTACAGACTGATAAAAAAAAATGTCGGCCTTTAAACCAAAATTCTTCCTATACATAGTTTTTTTATTCATTTTAATTTTATCAACATTAAGGATGTTTTCTTGCACCTAACTATAACAATTTCGTCTCTGTAGTGAGATACAAAATTGTGTGTGTTTCTGATACAAATGGAACGCAATCGTAATTAGTTTGTTTTATCCGCTCACTTCTGTGGCACTAGGTTTGTATTATATAAATAAACTGATTTTGTCAATCAGTTTTTTTATATGAAACATACATAATATATTATAATATATACGCAATTTATTATTTGCTAAAAACCGTCAGTGTCGTTCGGCAGCAAAGTTGTTTCGCGTCTTGTATCTTTGAAGCCCTCACTACCCTCAGGATTCTTTTGTTTCCTTAAGTTTCATAGTGATTGAAACATACAAGTAGATACTTGCGCCAAATAACAACTTTGGAGCCTTATTTTGGTGAATCAAATACGGTGCACAGCGTTCGAATAATTCTAGGTATAGGCAAAATTAAAGGTGTAAACAAAAATTTTTTTTAGTATAAGGCGTTTGTTTTCTATACTTAACTCACATTGACTTTTTAACATCCAAGTTCCATTTGCAGTAAAATAATGTATCCGTTATAACAATTATTTTTATAACTTACGAATATTGCGTGTTGCTTTATAAAGCATGATGTAAATAGAAATAATACTCGAACTTGTATTTCAAGTAATAACGTGCTAAAATATTGTGACAAAGGCTATAACTTTCATCCACCGTATATAACAATACACTCAAAATCTATAAACACCCAAATCTGTTACACATTTATATTGAGAGGTTAATACGCAATTATTATTCCTAGTGTAAATGGTTTCTTTTTTTAAATAAATTGATGCTGTAATATACTGTACTTTATCATCCGGATTGCCCACTGCTGAACACAATCTCCCCTATTATGGGTTTAGCCATAAACCCTACGCTTGGCAGGCGTCTTCGGAATTGCGGTGTGAGATGTCAGTTCCTCAGAAAGCGCTGCTGACCACATTCTGGTATTTAACATTTAGTCGCCTCTTACAACACCCACGGGTAATTTATACAGAATCTCAGTTTACCTATAATGTTAAAATAAAAGAGTATAAAGAAGACGAAAGCCTTTGACCACTATCTCACTAACCATGATGTGGTCGAAGATGTTGTCATCACACAACATCTCAATTCAACATCAACATCAAGCATAAAAAAATTTTTTTTGCTAAGTATACAAATGACTTTACCTATCAATAGTATTAAATAGCAAACTATGGAAATCTTATATGGATAGTTAGGTGTTATACATTTGACAAGGAGTGGAGAAGGAAAGAGAGGGCATATGCAGTTGATTGTCCCCTTGTTCTAAAAATTTTCGTTTAGTTTAGATAATGTTATGTAACATATCGCTATTCCTGAAACGCTTGCCTTCACGTAGAAATCTTATCAGTAGTAGTCATATAGCTTATGAAGAGGGACGTAGTAGAGTAGATCAATAATTTAGTTTTCTTAATTATAAAACGAGAATACAAATTTTGAGGACCTAAAGAAATCACGATTACGACATATCTCACATTTCACATGAGGTCCTAAAACTATTGTAGATACATAGTCACATACTGCCGCACTTTTTCATAAGTTTAGCCTTCTTCCTTCTACAAAATGTGTTTTTTTCTATCTCTTTAATATTTTTTCTGCGTTATCCTACACTCCATATCGTTCCTAAAAAATCTCAAATGGTTTTTCTCTTAGAAAGAAATCTTTTCCAAAATTATATAACACTGATATCTTATTCAAGAAACAATCAATAATATCGTGACAATATTTTACAATAAACTATTGTATGATTTCATTACAACAATCAATGCCGGCGTGCTTACTGCTCTTAAGAGATCTTAGCCAAGCATTCTCCCGTATAGTAACTACATGTTAATCTATGTTTCGAGAGGCAATCACTATAAATACAAGTACTGACCGTCTGTTTGTACATTGCACCACAGACAAGCGAACTTAGGGGTACACCCCCACGACCTAAACAGCAAAAAATAAGCATTTGTGAAAGTACTGGAAGGTATTGTCTTAAAAAGTGTTAATTAAGTGTCATAGAATCTTAAAGAAAATTTAAAACAGTTGAAATAATATATTTCTATAAAAAATAATTTAAACCATTTTAAAAATCATTTTGAAATAATTTATTTAGTGTATTTTAATATTAATAGATTTTAGTGTTAATGAATTGTGATGTGTTTTTCAGTTCGACTGTAGCAAAAATGAAGACCTTTAGGACAATCTTGTTTTGTATCGGTAAGTCAAGCATTTTATACAACAAAATAAAGAAATGAGCTGGGTAGTTGTTTGATGTTAAGCTATTATCACTAAAATAAGCCCAGGTAAGAAAAATATTGCCTTGGTCAACCAAGGTAGTTTATGCCATATAATTCTCTGTAGTAAAACCTGTATGCATTAATTCTAAATTAAATTAATTTTGAATATAATGCCATTAATTGTAGTAAAATAGTATAATTTAGATTCATTCAAAGTGAAGTTACATACCTAAAATGATATAATTGTTGGTGATATTTTAAATAAATGCCAAGTGTTATGGGTTTTGTCACAAAATCATTTCCCAAAAAATCTATAAACATTTTCAGTACGAATAGATACCTACACATACTGAAATTATTAAGACTTACATTTACAAATTATTGGTGCAGAATTTTTTATTTTTATTTTAAAATTTATTTTGAAAATTATTACAATCCTTTAAAAGTTTTTCAGTTTATTAAGCTCATAACCATTCACTACATATGGTTAGAACATGCTCTTGAATACATCTTAGTTATATTTTCAACGAATATTTTTTAATAATATCTTCCAATTTTGTATATGAACTAAGTATATTAAAACCTTGAAATCTATGATCACAACATATATTCACTATCAATAAAAATACATACCTGAATATACAAATCACGCAATAATAATATTAAAATTATGTTCGTAAAAATACAAAAGTCTTACGTACCACTTACTATTATAAAACAAATATATATTCATTAATATATGTGATATTTTAAATCCTTGAGGTTTGAAGGCAACGATAACATATATATTATGTCGCCAAGATGTTGTACTTAAATATTGCAAAAAGTAACAAAGCAAAGAACAAACTCTTCTTGAGCTAGCAAAAGAAACATGTGAATATCGCTTTGCGTGTTTTCTTAAGTGTTAAAATTCTTTTTATCTTAAATTATTATGTTTGAATGTACTAGAACTTCAATTTATAAAGAAATGTAGATGATTACGTAAATACTTAAACTTAATTTAGAGTAATTAGTATTACATGTTTCTAATCCCATATTTAAAAAAACTTAAAGTAGACTGCCAATATTCCGTGCACAAAATTGCTCAAGTTACGAACTCTTATTACATAAAATACTATAACTTGGGCGGAGAACTAATTTATTTCCTATTCCTTCCGCACGCGAAATTCTCGGTTTCCTGTACGCATCACTTGGTTCATAAGGCTAATTAGTATGCTAACAGTTACGTGTTTGTTTCATTCATAATTGATAATACATAATTATATTTACTAGTTACATATCAGATATTTGGGTTTCCTCGAATTGATTGTATTAGTTAAAGCGATAGAAAGTAATCCCAAGTTTTTAACTTTTTCTGATATAAATTTACGCAGCGACTCATTTTCATTCTAAAATATTATATTAAAAATAATTTCTTATAATCAAACTAATTTGAGTCCACCATTCTGTTAAAAATTGCAATGATTTTGAAGTGCTCAGTATTTTTTTTCTTAATAAAGTTCTATGAGAGGAGAAATATTATTTTTTATTGTTCAATGAAGTCAAAATTTAACATACATTGACAAAATTATAAATATTATGTATAGTACAAAAATTACGAACAATATACCCAATGAATAGATAAGGGTATTACATGTAACTCTAGTCCCCACACTAGGATACCTTGTTTGTTGAGAAGCCTCTTCCTAGCACAGCAATATTTGATGTGGTATGGTGGTGGTGGTTATTTACTAAAATACACAAGAAAGATATACCAAATGGTTATTCTAAATTTAAAATATCTTAAAAGAAATTGAGGCTACTAGTTTACCTACAATCGAATATACTCCTCAGGGTTCTTTATTCATAGACCTAAACAGCTTTGCACATTTTCAGGCACCCTCACCATCGCTGCCGCTGCCCCAGTCCCAGCCCCAGCCCACAACAACCACAACCAGCCCCAGCAGCATGTAGAGTATGAATATGATTACGATAACTCAGCACAAGCACAAGCCCAGGAGCCAGAAGAATCAGCAAGCCATTACGATGCTTATATCCAACAGGTTAAGGCTGCCAGTGAAGGCAAGAAAGGATTCAGTCAGGGAAGTGGGTTGAGGACAATTGCCGTCGGGTCAGCAAATCAAGCTAAGACTGCGTTAGGTAATCAAGCAGCTGCAGCCTATCAAGCGGCTTACGTTGCTAAGAACACGTTGGCTCAGTCTGCAGCCCAAGCTAGTGCAACAGCACAGGCAGCGCTGGCTGGCAAGCAAGTGATCTTGTCAGGTTTGGAGCAGCAAGTGAGGGATGCGAAGGTCGGGCTTCAAGGAGAAGAGATGCAGCTGCAGCAGGCTAAGAGAGCGGCTCAATCGGCGGCGCAGGCGGCTCAACAAGCTATGCACCAGGTGAGTCAATATATTCTCAATCCTCATGAACTTGAAATTGAATATTCAGTAGCACACTTCGTGAGTCCAAATGTTAAATAACAGAAGATTATGTTTCCTTGCAATACACGAATAAAAAAGTAATTACTGTTACATAATCATAAAAGCAAATACTTAATTTATTTATCAGCCACAATAGACATTTTAAATAAACGTAATATCACTCATGTTGTTTTTTAAATTAAATACATTAAAATCTATGTTATAGCATAATCGATTATACAAAAAATCGATTGCATAAATTGGTGATCGGTACAAATAAGATCGAGACATAAAAAGACATAGAAGAATAACATCGGAAGGCAATAGACCACAATTAGGAGTTTACGTAATGCAACCCCGACTGTATTGATGTTGAAAAAAGTGTTACGCAGACTTTTCTTTCGTGACAGTAAACTGATTATTGTAACATAATGATTTAATTTAAAAGAATCGATTATCAAATGCAACTTGAATGAAATTGTAAGGTGTCACCTATGTATTATATAAGGAGTAAAATATTAGCAATTCAATTTTAAAATATGTTCGCGTACGAGACAATGTTGATAAGAATATAAAACTACCAAGTTATCATAATATAGAACGTTTCTGTTGTTCTCTATTCTCTTCCCCTTTATTCCTGCTAAAGCTAATAAAATTGATTACGGTTGCTGCCAAGTTATTATTTCAATTTATAAAATTATGATTCAAAAGTTTAAACAAATTTCGTTTGTGACTTCTATAGGTACTCGAATGAAAACGTAACAACAGCGCGAAACTTTTTTTTTTGAATTTTATTTTTCAATGGAAATATTAACAAGCAATTACTTCATAATACTCACTGTAAAGGATTTATTTTAAGGATTTTGAATTTGGTACAATATTATCCAACACCCAAGTTCAACGAATAACTAATAACCTGCTAAAGTAATAAGGTATCTTAACCGCAATAATCTTCTTTTAAAGTTCATAGAATGCTCTATCATCATGATTTTTTCCATATTTTCAAGCCATTCACAGCTTTAAGAGAGAAGCCATACTGAAACAAAAATTTGCTCTTTAAAATTCAATACTTCGTAAATCAAGCATTACATCGAAAAATATAATTAGCAACCCCTAAGTCATTTTAAAAGACCTATTCAGCAATACCAGGCCAGGAATTGTACTCTTTAGCATTTTTTGTAAAATACGGTGTTCTGGGTGAAAGTAAGTTGTTGGTTTTGCTTACAATGTTGGGGACATAGAATCTGTACTAAAACATAAATAGACCATGAATTAAAATATAGCAACAACATCGCACCTAATTAGTATTTAGCAACAAAACGTTTCGATCTAATATTAATGAAAATTTCAACACGTGATTGGCTACGGGCTGCGCGGGCGCAGGCGTTTCTCAAGTATTTTCGTAAGAACAGTTTTTCTGTCTCTTTGCAAAGTTTCAGTTGACAAACTTCACAGTTAAATCAGGAAATCGATTTTACAGTTGCCATAGGTTAGTAGTTTTATCACGTTGTAGCATTATTCATTGTCCTAAGTGATTGATAAGAACGCTTTGCTACGCGATGTATACGTGGTCCACGCTGACGCGTGGATCAGGCAACTTGACGCTTTCCGGCACTCACCTAGGACAAAGGGTTAGTCTTCTTTATAGCTAACTAAAGATTTCGTTCAGTCCCTATAATATGGTAGGATGAATTAGAGTGAACACATCGCCACGGTCAGGTTGACAGAGCATCTCCCAGCCCTAGAAAGAAATATGGTTGCGGATTTGAATTTCGCTCGTGTTTCAAACATTTCCTTTTATTGTATTTTTGTTAATTGAATGACTTTGTAAATACTTAAAAACCAATTAAATCTGTCTTGTCCGTGCAGTGGTATTACTACCCTTACCGCAAAGTTCCAGGTTTGATTCCCGGGTCGAACAAGTCTTATTCATTTTCCTACAGGACATTCTCTAACATAGCCTCCGGAAGTCTACCCATGGTCGTGTTTAAATTAAATAGACTCGACTCACAAGTGACCTGTTTAGAAGCTTAGTAGCTATATTTTTCATTCACGTATTTTTCTCATTGATGTCTGTTTGACAATAATTATTTTCGCATCTACTTATCCCTGATTATTTTAAAGGTATATGTGATCGATATCAACCGTTGTTTAAATACACTATAATTTTACATGGTACTTATTAATTATGTATTAGAAAGTTTTGTGAAATGTCTACTGCTGCCGATGCTTCTTCGGAGTAGAATAGGCGTGTCAATGTGGAGTTTATTGAACGTTTGTATTCGGTGTCAAAGTCAAAGTAAAAAACATATTCCATTTAGGCATCTACGACACTCTTATGAAGGTCAATTACAAATTTTAATATTAGCAGCAAAAAAAAGTTATAGAGCCACTGCGAGAAGAACGGGCAAGAAACTTGGGGCCATTTTTTTAAACGTGGACTGTTGTCAAACTCTGTTGCATAGATCATGATGACGCTCAAACATTTATGTAGAACATCTTGTGTCTGTGTTGACAGCTATTTACTTAATACTGAGGCCAAAACAATAAATCTTTTACCTCCCAATCCTCAATCCAACACGCTTACTCTTACCATGCGTACATGTAGAAGAAATTGATTGTCATATATTTACGTTATCACTTATCATACATTACAATCACAGATGTAAATACATTATTAAGACACGAAAATACCTTTGTATATTATTGAGTATAATTTAAAAAATACAAAACGTTGACTAATTAAATATAAACGAAAGGAAACCCTATTCAAAAATAGAATCGTCTAATCGGATGATGATCCCATTAAGCGTTTTGCGACACGTATAATATAATAATTAAGTCGATCCAACCCGCCTCTTCTGTAGAGAAGTCTATTAAAAAATGGATTTTGTCTATTAAGTATAACAATAACTCAATGAATTATGATATACGACTTCATTTACTAAAGGAATGGATTAGTTAATCCAGTTTTTTTTTGTTTTAATTACGTAGTAAGAGAAATTGCTTACTATGTCAACATGAATCTTTTAACATTATTGCATCAACATATAGACCAAGGTACGAGATAGGGATACTACGGAAAAGAGAGAGGATAAATAGCTCTATGAATTAGGCCTATTCATGTATAAGTTTATCACATGGCGTTGCGCGCGCGTTGAAATCTTTTGTACCGACAAATTGACCAAAATTATGTGGATTGTATTGTTAGAAATAAAATAATAGTACAACACATTTTCTGACGCTTCAAGCAAAGCAAAATTAAATTAATGATGGTGACGTACAAAACCATGTCAAATGTTTACATAATTAAGTTCCTTGTCGTGACGTCTTGTCTTTTACGTTATTAAGAAAATAAATTTAATTAAAAAAATATTTTTTGAGAAGATTACTATTGCACTGTAACTTTTTTTTGTAAAGGTGGTAAACATCACGCCTGTACATGTACAGTTGCAGTGTCACCATCCTAGTTCTGCACTGCGCTCTTCAATCTGAGAGTTAATTCATTTGTCTTGTTAGTCGAGTAGTAGAGTTGTAGTCCAGTTATTTCAATTATTGGACACACCCCAGAGAAGTGGGAAAAGGGTAGATTTATGTTGATTTTGCACGCAATCTGCACTTTTCAACACAATAAACTTGTCTAATGTTACCAAAAACCAAACTCTTTAGTTTATGTAATACGTATAAAATCCTTGAGCTATATCCATGGATTCAGTTGATATTACCAAAGTGACGTTGCTGTACCAACAGTGACAATTGTAAAATTGCTGTAATTGAATAGCCACAATGACTGTTGTTACATAGAATTGACATAAATGGTGCCAATTGCTACTGTTTATATAGTTATCTAATAAGTTACATTTACTTTAGAAAATTTAGGTAATAGACTTGTTAAGCGTCGTTATGAGTAGAATTGCATTACTATTAGCATATCTCTATAAATATAAAAATCAATTGCGGTTGTTTGTCTTTAGCCAGTCAAACAACCGCAATTGATTTTTATTTTATACTCGGGAACGGCTGAGCCGATTTAGCTGATTTTGGTTTTGAAATGTTTATCGTAGTCCAGGGAAGGTTTAAACGATGAGAAAATATGGAAAAATGGCGAGGAAAATAGTAAACACAACAATTTAATTTTCCCATATAAACTGTTCTACCTATACTTTCCTGACAAACATTTGACGTTCGTCTGTTAGGATATGTGATACGAAGTACACCGGGTCATCTAGTATCTTAATATAATTACAAGCACTATCGCGTGCTAAGCGAAAATCATATTTTACAATTTATTGGAGCACAAAATTGTATGTTCCGGGCGGGAATCGAACCCGCGTCCTCCGTTTTCGCACCGGATGCCTAAACCATTCGGCCACCTGGGCACGCTATTTCTAGCTGAATTTTCGTGTTCCAATCATATTACTTTAACCGTCATAGGTGACGGTGCGCCGTAATACCATATTTCTGTTATACAGACAGAAAATTGATATTGGATAGAGTATCATTTGCTAGGAGTTTTTCCTTTCAGTATGTTTTTTCTACGGCAGCTTAGATAGCAGAATATTGTCCGCCACCAGGGTCGAAAGTCCAAATCCCGCTCGTACTTCATTTTTATCTTATCGTGTTGAGTTCGTGTATTCACTTAGCAAGCGTTAGTCAAAAAATAACAGCATTAATAATATCATTAGTTTTAATAAAATCTCGGTAGACTTACATAGAGATGGTTCAATTATAAAAATTAAAACAGCAACCACATTTAACAGCACAGTACTCTGCATACTTAAAAAAATACCTTTATATGATACTAAAAATCATCTCTGTGAGATCGTGGGCTATTTTTGCACCCCACCTAACTTCCTGTGGCAGTAGTAAGGAACGAAGGGATAAATACCAGAATGATTTATTTTTTTATGATTATGGTAACACTGCACCTTTTTTGACGTACGGTTGGCTTAGTGGTGGCTATGGATTGCCGCTTAGATTCTGTGGTTAGAATCCTCAGACTTTAGCTCCAGAAGCAGAAAATCTGTCACCAAGCGCCTAACAGTGTGTCCGGGAAAATTTCCTAAAGTTTACTACACCTGACCTGAATAACATCTAAGACCACACCACCAAGTACCAAGAAGTGAGACAGTAATTAGACAGTGGTTGACCACAATCTCAATTATTATTGGTAATTGATAGTGTGGCTATCCTATCAACAATAGAAACCCAATTTATAACATCAATACTATCGCCATGATCTCGTTACCTTATTAGTTCTGCCAACAATTTTAGCTAACTAACTTACTAACCTAAGTATTTTTAATGCTTTGCAATTACTCTGTCCTCAACTTTTTTATCTCGATTACATTATAATTTGTTTTTCTTTATTTGTTTTCGCCAATTTTATCACAAAGGTAACTTGACATGCTCTGATTGCGCTGCTTTCGATAAGAATTCTTAAGATTTGTCATTGCTCATTGCTTATTGCAATGTACGCAAATAAGTTACACTTAAGTAAAATTGCAACATGGTGGAGGTCAGTTAGGTCTGGTTCATTTACTTACTTTCTCTAGCTTATTAAACATTAATTGTTTGGTTGGCAATGAAACGTAGATAGGTTTTTTACAATGTAGTGCCGAAAACCGTTAAATTTGTTTTCAATATATTGTTATTATATATTTCGTAACCCTATCGAACGAAATATATTATATGTTGTGTACTCTTGGAGAATAAAGCGGTTTTTCCTTAAAACTTTACTATTCATTCAAATTCGTTAAATCCATACCATTTGGTTGTTCAATATTGTATTCTTTTTTATGTTTTCAAAGTGCAATCTAGGACCCGAGCGGCTGTAACTTCAATGATTTTGTTTTTAAAATTGTTGCTTTTATTTACAACTATGATATGATATTACAGGATTTCTGTGACATAGAAGAAAAAAGGTTATTATAAACTTATGTTAGTAATTTATAGATATACTCGTAGTCTGTTTCAAGCATTCAGTTTATAGCAAACAATCATAGTTGCCTCTTATATGTTACGTTTTTAACCAGCTTCCGAAAGTGGATATATACCTAGTTTTAATGTAATTATTCTTGACTGGATCATCATCAAAAATTTATGATTATTTCTTTATAGGGTAGAGTAGGTATGCTTCCAAATTGGTCTAATTTAAATTTCATTAACTACGATAGAATAATTTTTCATTATCTGAAAAAAGTAATAGCCAATATGTCTGTACTTGGATGATTTAATCGTTACAACGTGCCATTATGAAATAACTGGTTTAAAGCGGACAATGAAAGTATGTGCGTAGAGAGTTTTGAATCCGCGTTGTACCGACTTCGACAAGTGATTTCAAATATTTAAGTGTGAAAGTCGGGTCCGGTTTTTATATATTTTTTTACAATTTTTGTTTCTACTGACTTTCGAAAGTAGGTAGTTACTATCTACCTGTAGTTATCTTCAACGACTCGTACAAAATTATTTAAATTCTTATTACCAATAGTTTTATTCAAGTTTCGAGTTCTAAGCAGATAATATTAACCACACATTATTGTTATTATTTTTGCCTTCTATTAACTCACATCGCAAAATTAAGTAATTCAAAAGAAGTCTAGGAATCGCACAAAAAAGTTTTAGGACGCCTTGTACCTACAAAGTTCCTTCAATTTCTTTAAGGTGTTCTTATTACAGTTAACTCTTTAAATAAATTTAGCATCTTGTACAACACTTATTACATGCTAAATACGTATAAGAAACTGTACAAGTCAAAATATCAAATTATCGCATTTAATCACCGTTTAGCAGTTGTTCAATGACATAGGTAGTTCTTAACAAAGAAATATTTGAACTCACGAAGTCAAACTTCCTTGGTTATTATTTTTTACTAAATTCATCTTGAATAGTTCTTGATTTGTGTCCACAGCATCAGCAACCTGTTATTTGTTATGTTCCGTTTCTCGAAATTTTCAAATTTTGATCATAAAAACGTCGTACTTTTTTAATCTAACACAAGATGTGAAACGTAACGTAAAAAGTTAAATTTTCTTCGGTTAGTTAGGTCACGGTAAAATCAAGCTTGTGCAAGACCATCGTAATTTCATTTCAGCGTAACCACTTTATCCAATCATATGTAGATAATATTATTTAGTGGAAATGTATATTGAAAGTAATGCCAACCGCCCTTATAGCATGGGTCAAATTCTTCACACAGTTATTTTCTGAACTTATAGCTGACCACATCACATACAGTAATTTAATCGGGAAACAAGGGTTCAAATGTCACGATAATAACATGCAGCTTCTATGACGGACTTCCTTCCTGTAATGTCATGGTTTTGGTAACGTTACACCTATAGAAATGTATGATATAACTTTTCCTACATTAGAGGTATCGATAGAACTTAGTGCTCTAACAAAAAGGTTTAGTAATCTAGACTATAATTCAACATTGACCGCGTGAAATAAACAAGGTAGAGTTTTTAGGTCGTGATAAACTCTTCTGATTTAAAATATATTTTGTTTGTAGTTTTCGATGAACCAGTGAATGACAAGGACCTCAGTAATGTATTTGAGGGTATTCACTATAATTGATTGTATCATCATCAGCATCACCAGATGGAAGTTGAAACAAATCTCCCGTTTTAAGCACCTGGTGGTGAACAGCTTATAGCCATTTTGGATGCAAATGGCTATAAGCTGCTCACCAACAGGTTCTCCCCTGACTTTTTTCTGCTCCCAGTGACTTTTTCTATATTGTCAGTCCACCTAGTGGTTGTCTATCTACTCTTCGTTTTCCGGCATAGTGTTGTGGCCACTTGAAAACTATTTCTCCTCCATCGATGACCGCCTCATGATTGTAACTTCAGTATGCAATTTTTACAATCATTTGATTTGCATGTTGAAGTGTTGAAAAATGTATAAACAAGATTTCTCCGCTTCGCCTTTTGATATGTAGGTAAGAGTAAAAATTTTTTTGTCAATGTAAGTTAACAAAAGAAAAATATGTTATGTATACCCAATATCACATATATCATCATGTATACCCACATACCCACTATTTTTTTTTAATTTTGGCTTGGGGACTGCAACATATTATAAGGTACATGTTTGAAACCCTGCTATGAATTTGTGAATGCTGAATTGAGTTGAAATTTGAGTCGCTAAGCACCTAACGATTTCGGCAGCTGTTCTTGGAAGTCAATAATCCTATAACTTTATTTACAACCTCGACTACATCATCACTTACCAATGGGTTATTTTGTGGTCAAAGACTGATTTTGTAACAATATATATATATATATTAGTGTGGTTTTTGTAAAGACAAAATTACCCGTACACGCAATTTTTTAATTATTTAATTTAGCATTTAGAGCAAAATCAATTGCATGCAAAAGCATGTCTTTGTACCTAACCAAATTTACTCTTGGTTTATACTACTTAACATAACAACGTTTGAGCAATTAAGTAATTTCTACAATTCTATTATCAACAGTATAGGTACGAGTATCTAGTTTGTGCACGATAAAGCATAGACATCGTGTATATACAAAAATAAGTGAAAGAAAAAGAAAATAACACTAACTATATTGTCGCTTAAACGTTTTACTATAACTCTTTCATTGGTACAGAATATTATATATCTAAGTATAATATGAGTGTCACGTCCTAAGTCCTAGGTCCTGTGTTCGATTCCCGGGTTAAAAATACTATTTATATGTCCTAAAAGATACTCTCAGTAGCAGTCCAGAGTTTCGACCAGTATATGGCATTAATATGTGTTAGCTAAAAAAACTACCTAAGATTGCTTTTGCGTAGTTTCCTTTGGGAAAATGATTTTTGTTTAACATTCAATGTTTGATTCCAGGTAAATGTGATCCAAGCGGCTTTGAACGCTGCGCAAGCTACCTCAGAAAACGCAAACGAAGCAGCATCGCAGGCCGCTGGTGAGCTCGGTGCGCAGACTGCCATGGTGGGAGCCGCCAGGCAGAGGTTGAACACGCTGCAAGAACAGCTGCATGGAGTGAGGATCGACTTCGAAGCCACTCAGGCTGCTGCCAGGAAAGCCCAGGTAAGTGGAAATTAAGTACCAAGTATTATATTTCATGAAATTTGAGTCACTGCGGATTGCACCCATAAATTCTTAAGTATGTGCTGGTGACATTACTACTGAGCGCTTCCGTGCTTTGGAGGCCACGTTAAGCCGTCGGTCCCGGTTATTGTCTTAGGAGTGCAGTCGTTATATCATGGTGGTAGGGAATTTTGCGAATGACAAAAGAAGAAAATCTGTCGCCACCTAACGATGTAATCCGGCAGCTGTTCTTAAGAGCCAGTAATTCTGGGTTAGCCTGAACAACATTTTCGACCACATCATCACTTACCATTAGGTGAGATAGTGGTGAAAGGCTAACCTACCGAGCATAAAAAAAAGTATGTGGCTAGGTAATCAAGTCATATAGTCACTGTAACTACTTAAAGTTGAAACCAAAATCGTTTTACGTATGTACGACGCTATATTATAAATACAAGGAAAACGTATGAAAAAAGAACTACAATTTCAGAATGATTATGATACTTATGATAGATTATAATATAATACGATCTTTGCGATAATTCATACTAAATCTAAGTATTCTACCTTCATATATATCTATTCAGTACTCATATAGTTGGATTCCTCGAAGTATTATAAAATAAGACACGTCTTATAGACAATAGCATATCTACCCCGTTATAAAAATATCCTTAAATACATAACAGCATCAATTCCTAATTGCAAAAGTCATAGATTGTTGCTTTTAAATATGAATCTGGTATTTCAACAAATATCATTTCACGAAGAATAGTATTTATTTTCTTGTCTCTGGCAGATTGTATTATGCAAGTATTAGTAACTAACTAGCTTTCGTAAGCTACCTAGTCAAAATAGTTTATTCATAATGTTTGTAAATAAAAACTAAACAGAATGTATTTTCCTGTTTAGGAAGCAAAGAAGAACTCACAGATCTACATTATTGAAGACATAAAAATATCGATGCTATTTTAAATATAATCGTCGACATGAACTTTACCTAATTTATTGTTACTCTGTGTTTTAGTCAATAAACACATGGATTTTTAATTCTGTTTTCTTTCAGATCCCATGAAAATAGCGTAATATGTAGAAAGTTACAAGTTATTATTACTTATCTTATATTTAAGACAATATGTAACTATTGTTACAATTTTTTCTTCTGTAATCTTAGAAGAATTGTATGAAAAGATAACCAACGTTCTAATGTTTACCTAGGCTGCGGCCCAACAAGCACAAGCCAACGCTGCAGAAGCCGCCGCCAAAGCTGCAGCTGCCGGGCTAGGACAACATAAGGATGCGCTTCACGAAGGTACGGCATTCGAAGAATACAAGATAGCTCCCCAGAACAGCCAGGAGTCCAGTCAGGAGTATTATCAGCTACAGTCGGATTACCAGCACTAGTACAGAAAATGAAGTTTAGGTGATGTTTTGGAGTTTTGAAGGTCTTTATCAGTTTATTAGCATACCGTTCGAGATTAGTAATGTTCCCTTTTAATATGTAGATAGAGATGATAAGAATTGAAACTGACAATTTATTGTTTACTTATTTTTATGAATTGCGGTGAAAATTTTATAATATTTATGATTCCCAATTTTAATTTAGATTGCGTTAATCTTTTTTATTTTTTATTTACTTTTCCATATTACTTTAAGATTTTATTCACTGAATGTATATCACTATTAATAATATTTATATTGCTAAATAATAATCATCTTCAAAACTTTAAAACAAAAAATAAATAGTAGCATTAAAATAAGCCTTCAAATGCCTCATTTTAATGTTATTTATATTAAATGTAGATTTTGTCTACGCAATGTAAATAATAATGTTACAATAGTTATATAAGTACGTCTTAACTTTTGATATGACGACTTGTGATATATTTTATACTTTTTATACGAAATAACATCTAAATTATTAACATGCTTTCTATCTTATATTTCGAAAATGAAAGCTATAGTACAACTTTGGATGTGGTTAATTTGCAACGATTCGTGTAACATGATTGAACATGTGACAGAAACATAATTGTGAAGTGTTACGTGGTTCGTTGCAATGTTGCGATGAAAACAATCATTACTAACAAGAGTTAAGTGCGATGTCTTTTGATCATGAATGAAGTGAATGATGAAATGATTAAACAATGTTTTGTTATAATTTTGTTTTTTGTAAACCGACTATGAACTGTTTCTGACTTCTTTTGACTTCTGTACTTCTGACTTCTTGACATCTCACTTAATGTATTCTGATGTATGACTCATTTATTACTTACTGGACTAACTTGATCACTATATTTAACTTGACATGACTAATCTTTTGACATGACTAACCCCTAATCACTAGCTTATAAATGTTGCGTAAGAGTGAAAATCTACACTACACTAAAGTTGGTTAGCTATGCTATATAGCTATAACATTGAGAGTTGAATTGCCATGAAATAGTGTTACACACAAACTAAACGGTGTTATGTATGACCACTATGTGATCTGAATATTTTAGGTTAGTGAAAATTTGCTACAAAGTATTGGAATTTGAACCTCAAACTCTAGACTACTTTTCTAGCATTTTATCACATTTAGTATAACGAAAAGCAAACAGTGCTTTTATATTCCATTTCATAGCTTTATAAATAAATTTGAGAAATATGACGCTATGTGAACTGAAAGTCGTAGTGCTGCTAAAAAATAAGGAAGATAAAGAACTTACTAGATAGTTCCTTAAATCACTTAGGTACCTAAAACACTAAAGTTTACAATATGAAAATAATTATGTCAGTAGGTATATTTAACATCAGTTATATTCGATAGAATAATTCTTAGCCTTATCGCACTAAGTACTTATGACTAAATTTTAACTAAATTAAAATAATGTGATCTAGGGTAGAAAGCATAACTTTTAGCCGCTGTGCCACCAAAAGGATGCAACCTTAAAACCCTAAGTTTAAAGCTCTAGACGTATATTTAGAGCTGACCTGACACAATAGCACTTCAGATGGTTAGTATTGTTCAGACTCAGTCCTTCTTCTAAACTTATGCCCATTTTATAACCACTGGTAATTTGTTTTTTAATTTAAAACGGCTTAGCCTACTTTTCAAAACTGAGATTAAGCACTTTTGATGAAACTTACTTGGGAAGCTCAAGTAATAAATATTTAACATTTTCTATATTTTGACATTGGCTTTAAGCTTTTTAAGAAAATTCTCTTATATACGGTTACAAGTTCCGACATTAGAGACCCTTTCCCTTGCTTCCAAGCGAATCAAGCAGATTCGTAGATGGTAAAGCGAGTGTTTTCCCTCTTGCAGAACCGCGGGCAAGCCGCCAGCACGCCAGCATCACATTGCACCCGCAAGGACTAACCCACGAACCTGCACAAGCTAAAATCACCCATAAACCCACCACATTACAATCTTTCGACCTGGCAACGCATTCTAAACCGAACCACTACATACCTGATAGCTCTAAAAAAGTCCAGTTCAAACCAGTTCAATCTGTCGATTTTGATCAGAATGGATCTAAGGAGGTTCAATTTGCGCCTTTTGAATCACCAGCTAACCAGTTCGCACTAGATGGGTCTCACGAGCTTCAGTATGAACGAGATCAATTCATTGAAAACCAGTTAAAACAAGAAAATTCTAAAGAAATTCAGTTTAGGCCACTTCTAACTGCTTCTAACCAGTTTGCTTCCCAAGAGAAATCAGAGCAGATAAGGTCGTCTGAATCACCGCATAGGATTTTCCCGGATACATTTGTAAAGTTAGATGATTTTGGAAATGAAGAGTCGATTGTAGAACCTCAGAAAACTTTAGAGCAATATTTTGGGTGGTAGAATAGGGATGCCAGCTGTAATACTTCTCGCAGGTGGGTAGTCTTTGTTATTATTATACATATCTGCAATGACATAATATCTGCAAAATATATATTTCATTTGCAATCAATGCAAGGTAATAAGTTAAAAAGTTTTATCGAACTTAGCTGTGAAATAAGATTTTTTTTAATTGATTTGGACATTGATGGACCGGAACAGAAAAATGTGGAGATAGCTAAGTAATAAATCACAAGGGTGAGGTAAGACAAGTAAACATAAAGAGAAAATATATGGTCAGCTGCTAGTTAGTAGTAAATTTTACAGAATTTTTGGCTGAATGTGTGACATAGGGGAACTGAGGTAGCTAGGACCATGTAAAGCCACATATTATACAATGTTATGGTAGCAATTACGGAGTTCATTATTTTTGAAGACTTTGCTAAGGAGGTTTCTAGTGACACTATTTTATAAATTTGCTAGTCATTACACTTACGCTGCTGTAAATTGTACACTTATATAGCGATCATCAGTTCCACAAAAAATTATCAATTTTCTACATCATCTGCTAACGCGCCAATGAATTTGAATTTACCTCTTAGAAGGGGAGTTCCAGCAAAGCATTAGGTGGCTGAAGAATTAGAAAATGGCTTGGTGTGAGCAGCTTTATTTCATTTTGATCTAAGTTGAGCGGCCACGAGAGACCGGAGTACAGACTCCATTTTACAAACACGGTCGCCAAACTCTCCAAATGTGAACGTTGATTCTGACTCGTTTCAAATGTGTTCTGGTAAATTTGACTACGGCTTCAAAAATACCACCCCAGTGGGGGGCCATCCAGCCGGACCCACAATTAAGGTGACGGAAGAGGTCGAAACCAATGTCAACTTCCTTATCTATTAAAGATTCGTAACATTTTAACGGTCGCACACTTATTGGTGCAACAAAAGCTTCCGCCAGAAGATCATCAACAAGTTTAAGATGTACCGTCATAATGAACAGCAAATGAAAACGCACAAGTACGCTTTGACGGTGTGTGAATTAATAAGTCGCGACGTTTTTACCGAAGCTCGAATGAGCCCACAAAATCATTACCAAGGGGAAATTGATCTAGCCTCACTAATACTGTCGGGGGCAGTTCTCCCGTTTGTACTTGCATTTATTTATTTATTTTATTACAATTACCAGTTATATTAACAACAATGCCAAGCCCTTAGTAAAGTTAACACCGAAACACAATACTCCGTACAGTATGTTTGCCAGACGATCCAAATTTCAAGCTGCAAAATGGCCAAATGTAAGTAGCAGCTTGCGTGCGAGCTTTTCATATAGCGATCGCTCACCAACAATTAATCAATAACAATGGATGGAGCGCCGGGTATTGCAATGCAACGCAGAATCGTAGAGCTGATCTCCAACTCGTAGGAAGCGTGAATGATCTACGAAAAGGTTGAGGAAACAATGGCAACCTTAAATTTTGGGTGGGACTACCTTCAGGCATCAATTTCTACCCCAAAGTACCCTCGTTGAGTAGCCTGAATCCGATGATGTGAGCCGGCCTTCTGCTTGTCCTGACTCAGGCCACCGTTACGCACACTGCCTTTGGGGTGATGCCAATTATGGATAGATCGTTTGATCTTTGCAGTCACTCCAATCAGCTTGTCGCAAAAGCTGCAAAATCAAGCTGCTCCAAACCTAGTTGGCTCTTAACGACAACTCGTAGGGACCAAAGTCAAAGACAGGCCAGTCAGCTTCAGGCTTAAGGTGCCAGTCTGGCCTCCACTAGACCGAACGTGCAACAATATACCGGGCAGGGCATCCACGGGACGTTACATAAAGCTGGTTCGTATATCTAGGAACGTGTCTCCAAATCAAAATAGCATAGGAATTCTGGATATGCCAGACAATGTCCACAACAAACACTTTCCACGTATGAATGAAACCCTATTGAACCAACCTAAAACAATTTGACTACATATCCATGCAAAGCACTTGTCATCAGATTTATTGTGCTCCGCAAAGTTGCAACTACACAAATCAGCCAGCGCATGAGAAGAGCCGCCTCTTACAGTGCCAACTTTAGTATCACCAAACGTATCCCAAGGGGCACCTTGTTTTTTACCAATACCAACTGCATGCTAAGTTTGCGTTGAGTTACAGCGCTTACGTACATTACAGTAGCAAACCTGCGTTCGGAATCGTCACAAAACCTATGTAGACACTACCGTTACTTTAATCCTTTGAAAGAAGCGGCATCGCTATTTCATGAATATCCTGGTACGAAGAGACTAACGAAGTTTAATCGCTTAGCAATTTGCCGGAAAATGGCTCATTATTAAATGGCTTATTATTAAAAATTGCACAAAGGACTTGGCCAAGGACATCTCTGGTATGACCCAGACGTTTGTATTTTGGTCCAAACTTTTGGGGTATCTTCCACCCGATGAGTAAACACATCTTGGGCTGGTCGATATTGTGTACCATGCATCGACATCATTTGGGGGTTGTCGACGCTCTCAGAGATGCAGGTCTCGCTGGTGGTCTTCTAGTTGGCCGGTAAGGAGATCCGGAGAGTTGGATAGCCAATTCTTAACTCGTACCTACCTAATTCATTCCGAAATATCAACGCATTTTCAACTGGATTGAAACGGGTATACGATACTACGCTCTGCTTTTAGTTTGAATAAAACGGACGCACGTCATCAACCTATAAAAAAATTTCATGTATAGCGGCTGTCCTAGATAACCTCAGGCGCTCCCGTTCTACCAATTGCAAAAGTATTCGAATCGCAACAAATGGTTTCGACATACAAACCATAGGTGTTACTCGAACACCTTCATCGTCGGTTCGTTAAGGCTCTGGCATCACAAGACTAACTGATATCGACGAGCATCACGCTGGATTACCGTTTGATAGAATATCATCCCGATGTCAGCAATAAATTTTTCATTTTGCAACGTTTTGAATAATTGATAGCCGAGCGGTAATGATTATGGACTGCCATGCCTTAGGTTCAGGGTTCAATCCCCACCGCCAGCTTGAGCTTCACCGCAAGGGAGAAGGGTTCAGGGTTTTAGTCCAATGTTTCGAATTTGACCACCAGCAATTCCTGAGAGTCAGTGAATTTCAGGCACATAAGACTTAACAACTGTCTCAGGGTGATGGGCGCAGTGCAGTTCCTCATTTGTGACGAAATGCATCTGTTATAGACCGAGGCTACCGTTTGACCTCAGTCGGGCCTCGTGGGCGTTCCTTCACAATCAATTAAAACAAAAAGAAACCTACCCCACGTACCTCATTTTACGGTTGTGCATTCTTGCCCACTTTGAAAATATTATAAAGCTGAATTATTATTCATAAAACTAAAGTAACATTAGGTACTCGTAGGATTTCACGCGCGTTATGAAAACTTCTGGATGCATATTTAAGTATCATCTATCACAGAATCCATTAATTTAAACTCAGAACAAAAATCTCTATCGTGTTGTGATTGGTCGGGACTCGTGGCCCACGAACACCAACTTTGGCTTTCTTGATTAGTGGGCCAATGAGTTAGAACACAGTTTTACAAAGGGTAAAATGTAATACTGTGGTTATAGGTAAGTTACAGTCCCCGTGGGGTGCCAGGTAAGGATTGCATGCCCCCCATATCATATCTTCCAGTTGGTACCGTAAGAGGCAACTAAGGGAAAAATATTGGAAGGTTGGCAGCAGTGCCTTCAAAAGTTTTGCCATCTTACACTGCGATCACCACCTGGCCCAAGCCACCAGCCATCGCGGGGTAGGGGTGGCTGTGTTCAGCAGTGGACGATCTCTGTATACGGCAGAAGGATATTCACACCACCTTTTGCATGACTACATTTTGACCACCCTATAAAAAGGAGCGAACACATTGCTTTCTACCGTAAAGCTTCATACTCCACTCTGCTATTGCCAATTTCTTAATCCGAAATATATTACAACTGGGATCCAGAGAACTAACCAGGATTTAAGATTCACGCTTCAGGCCACACTAGCTAATGAGGCATTTTTTGTGTGTTACTTAAATACTGTATCAGCCGGTTTTTTCACTGCTGAACACAGCCTCCCCCATTAAAGGGGGGTTTGCCATAATCCCAGTGCTGCCCATCCTCCGATATTTTACATTTAGTCGCCTCTTACGACATTCACTGTTATAGGTAAACCATTTATCTTAGTCCTCGCACGCCTGCGCGGTACAGAGGTGCGGGGGTGACGACACCTTACCTTACCTATAGCAAAGGGATACTTAATATTAAATAAGCCTTTTATTTTTCAGGACAAAATTTGTCAGTATCAAAATGTACCTTCTTACCCATCTACTAACATTATATTGTAGGTCCTTCCCACCAATATCGTAAATGTGAAAGTTTGTTAGTGAGTGAGAATGTGAGTGTATATTTTAAATATTTTTATTTTTGGAATTACGCGTGCTTGCGGGTTATATAACATAACTAGCTTTCCGGGCGCGGCTCCGCCCGCGCGTATGTCGGTTATCGCGTAAAAACATTAACCTCTTTTTACGCAGTTGGAAAACCTATTTCCATACCAAATTTCATTCAAATCGGTCCAGTAGTTTTGGCGTGAAAGCGTAACAGACAGACAGACAGAGTTACTTTCGCATTTATAATATTAGTACTGATTACAAATTTAAGGCAGGAAAATATTTTAGGTAGTCATGTGCGGGATTCGTACCCGCGTCATCCACCCCTTAAGCCAGGGTATGCTCTGACCGACTGAGCTAACATGACAATGGTTCATCACTCTATTTTTTCCTCTCGTTCCTTAACCATCGCATAGGGATGGAGCGACACCTATAGTTCAACTTACTTTGTACAACAAACAAGACTAATTTTAATAGGCTAGAGCTTGAGCTTCACCGCATGGTAGGTCATTTTGCGAATGCCACCCTGGCTAGCAACCACACTCAAGTAGAAAATCTGCCACCAAGCACCTAATGGTGTGTTCCGGCAGCTGTCCTGTGTGCTGAGAGCCAGTAATTCTAGGTTAAGCCTGTTAACATTAACACCAACGACCACATCATCACTTACCATAAGGTGAGATTGTGGTCAAAGGCTTAACTACTTATAAGCAATAGTTTTTATCCCATTGAAATATATTTAAAAAAACATTACTTAAGTAAAAAAAAAAACAAAAAGTTCACTCTTCCATATTCTCATATTTTATAAAGTACCTATTTGAATGTTTTACTGTATATCGTATCATTTACACCCACACTAAGACGTAGTGTACAAACGAGGCCTACTCGCGCATCAATAATTTATTGTGGTAGGGCGTGCCTTCGTGAGTGACTCATGTTATCAGACCGTTAAGATGGTAAAGCACACAACGAACAGCAAAAATCTAATGAAATTGACGTGGCTGGTGCCATGCTGCTCACTTGGCGTATTTTTCCTCGCTTGCCATTTACGACATGCAACAGGAGGACATGTCAAAGTAATTTATATAACACCTATATGCATAAGTAATTTATATACACTATAGGTACCTGGGCCGTTAGATGTAGCTGCGCGAAATGTCTAGTTACTAAATACGTTCGTTACACGCTTGCTTCAAACAACTTGCATATTTATTATTAGATTTTACTTTATTAAAAGACATGGTGTTTTATACTGTTATTTACAACTTTATGTTGCAGAAGTGGCTCATGAAGAACCCGAAGCGGAGGCTGAAGAAGATGAAGATTGTGAAGAAGAGAAGTAACTCCGCCTGATAGTATTGCCATTATCTTAATTGTTTTTACGTTAGTTCCTAATATTGTTAATTAATTCCTAAGCTGCCAAATGGATAATAAAACTGTTGTTATTTATTTGCATTTTGATTTAAAAGGAACGCAATTGTTTTATTTTTGAACGCATCGTATTAGTTTTTACGTTCCGTTTAATGTATTTCTGACTTCTGTTCCATACTCGTAGTAATAGTTTGTTGTCAGGTTATAAATATTTATAAACAAATAACAAAAACACCTATGTATTATTTGTAATTGTCAGTCATCACATCAAATCAACCGTTACGTCCACCGTTCGATGAGGTCTCCCTCATTGGGGGTATTACCCATAATCCCCACGCTTGGCAGGCGGCTTGGGAATCACAGTGTAAGTTGGCAGTTCTTTAGAAGGCGCTGCTGCCCAACTTCCAGTATTTTTACCTTAGTCGCCTCTTACGACACCCACGGGATGATATGGGGAGGTGCAATTCTACCCCGGCACCCCACGGGGTAATTGTCAGTATAAGCAATATACTCTGTGTTATCGACATAAATCGATGCTAACCAACAAATGTTTTAATTCGGTTTAAAGATTCCAATCACTATATTTACTCGCAATTAATGAATCAAAAGCATGGAAGTAATAAGTACTATTATTACTTCCATGATCAAAAGTTAGTGTACGTCATGATCTAAGAAAATAAGGTCTTCTACTCCCGAAGAATCACAAGCTTGCGTCACTACCAAATTGGCTCCTTATTAAAACATGATTGCAGCAGCATACAAGTTCATGGTTCTTTTTCATGTGAATGTTTTGTTATAAAATATCAATACAATATTTCAAACGTCTAATAGAAAGTTACACATGAATCAATGTTCATCACAGTAAATGGTATGAAAAAATATGTCTCGCTATGGTTCCATCATTTTACAAATATCGCCTTCTCTGTCTCACGTATATGATTTGCATCTATTTCGCTCTCGCTCATGTACATATGCGCAGTGATTCGCAAACTTTGTGGTCGGGTCATGTAGTGCTCATTTCTGGAAGCTATGAGTAGCGATGGGCGATTGTTGAAAAAAATACAATCGACTGAATCGAAAAATGGGCTATTGCGCATTCGATTGTCAATTTAGTAGTTCCTTACCATGATTATTCGAATAACAATCGACATATATATATAGCACACATATCGCAAACACATCAACTACAGGCGTAAGTAGAGCCGCACGGATTTTTAACTACTGATTTGCAGCGCAGCGTACGTTAAACGCACCGTGTTATGTTAATACTACTTTAGTAGTACGTACGAGTATAGTAATTTATAGTAAGTGAGCTTCGCTACAATCGAATTAGTAGTAAAAAAAAATTATCAGTAATTGCCACCCACCGCACACCGCTAGTAGATAACAATTACTAACATCGATTGTTATCGACTTTTATCGACTGAACCAAACAATCGACTAAGTCGATTATATTCAGTAATAATCGACCATCGCTAGCTACGAGTATAATAAAAAAACATTTTTTTTTCAATAGTGACGGAACAAGCTCTAGGCCCAAGGAGACATAGTTTTTAAGTCACTCTACCTGAAATTTCACTGGCTCTCAAGGACTGCTGCCGGAACACACCGTTAGATGCTTGTCGACAGATTTTCTACTTGAGGGGGGTCGCTAGCCGAGGCGGCTGTCGCAAAATGCCCTTTTACCATGCAAAAAGTAACTGTAAGAGTAAAAGTAGAAAAAGCGATGATTTGGAGTTTTTTTCATTTCCTGCAAAATTGTCTGTAGCCGAAGAATGGCTTCGGCATTGTGGACCTCAAATGACTACTAAATATGGTATGTAATGTCTACCTAATTGGTTTTTACATCCGATATTTTTGAGCTTTCCTTGAAACTAAACTATACACCAAAATACAGACAACTGCCATTTTTTCGGCATTGAAAATAATTACTTGATTTCAATTTATGAAAAATTTAGGCCTAGTAGCATCGACGGTACCCATAATAATAAAACTATTCGGTGTCAAACACTCTGTACGAACTTGATTACCATAATTCATTCAAGAATCATTAATCTGTGTAATTTTAATCAAGAATTTCACGTGATTTTTTTATTTAAAAAAAAGGTGAAAGCAATTATCTGTTATTCTACTGCCCCCATATTCCTCAAATTAGGTATAAAGTTTGAGAGCCGTATATAGAAGTGATGACAGTACAGTATGCTTGTGTCTCGGCTACGCGACATCCGGGGCGCGTTCCAGTAAATGTTGGTCGAGCAATATTTGCTCTAAGGCACCTGGAACGACCTTTAAAGCTCCTTTCAAAATATGGAATTGACAGCGATGTTTTTAGGTGATAAAATACAGTCTACATTTTTAATAAATGGGGCATAATACGTAATTAAGCAATGTTAACAAAGTATGCCACTAATCCTTGGCTTAGCTTGTACAAAATCTATTATTTATTGTAGAATCTATCACATTTGACAGCTGGCCAAGATTTGGCCGATTCAAAAGGTAGTAAAAATTTGGCCAGGCAGATCAAAATTTGCTCTGACAGGTCGCCCGGAACGGGTATGATCAAATCTTGACAGGATCAAATTAAGTTCGAATAGAGTGCTGGAACGGCGTATATCTGCGTTTAGACCATAATTTGTCTTGGCCGACGGGTAGGAGGAACGCACCCCCGGTCTCGGAGTGTAATACCTGGCGTAGTTCGGTGTACGTAAAATGGAACTCTCCTTTCAAACACGATTCATGCACGATATTGACGTGTTTTGCATGTTGTTGAATAGAACTTTTATTTTTACGTAAAATGTCTGTAATTAAGAAAAAGAAGCATGTTTCTAAGAAAAACAAAAAAGACTGGCGAAAGCACTGTGATATTCGTGACGTTGAGGACTTTCTGGAAGACCAAAGATTAGAAGAAAGACTTGGGTAAGGTTATGTTTTGAATTATATTTACACTATTTTTCGAAGTTAAAGTATCGCACATACCAATTTCCTTCATTTGTATTCCACTCTATCCACGCGAGATTTGTAAAATTGTGGTGACCCATATAAACCATAAGCCAAAAGAAGTTAAGATGAGTCGCGCACAGTATTGCCACCGATATATAACTTTACTAACACCAAATTACCTATCGGTTTTCTGCTCTATCGATGCGACACTGATGAAATTGTAGCAAATCAGCTGAAGAAAGAAGGTGGTAATATTATTTCTAATTTCTAAACCTTTGAGGAATTTTCCTTACTAAGATGAACAATAACTTTTTAATGTTCTAAAATCATACTTTAATCCCACATTCAGTCAAGCTCTTGATAGGTTATAGGAACTGGCTATTCTTGTGCAGCATGATGTACATTTTTATTGATGCTAGTCTTAACTTTGTCATCTTACTAGTATGAATCTTAATGTTTGGTATAATGGCAGGTTGTTTCTTAGCTGTGGCAGGCTTGGAGCGGCTTCTGTTATGTAGTGGGAGTTTTATAGTTGTTCCTAAATAGTACTTGTATTACATGCTGAAGTTCCTCCTCAAGGCAATCAGAGTCACTGAGGCCAAATGCTTGCTCTCTGAACATAGTTTCGCCTATGGTAACAAACTGATATGGATAATGATGATCTATCACCGAGATATTTGTCTGTATATAGGACAAAAATCAAGACAAAACTAATAAGTAATAAATGTGATTAAATTTTGTTGAAATTGTTAAATTTACATGTGTTTAAATTATGAGATCCTTGAAATATTTAATACCTTGAATTTTGATAAATGGAGTTCACACTTTGTACACAATATTGCTTATTTAATAGTATAGGATTATTGACAGTTTTCATGTTACACTAGAAATTATGAAGTCAAAAATTTTACAGTAAGCACAAATTGGTCAGTGACCAAAACAATCACTAAAACAAAATATTAAATGAAAAAAATATAGCATCAATGAAAACTTACCCATCAATTCTTAAATAGACCATGTTAATAAGTAAACGCAATTTGATTTTAGAAAATTTGACACAAAACCGGACAACGAACTCTTCGTAATAGATACAGCTGGCAATGACATAGCCAAGCCTGAAGATGCTGAGGAAAAACCACTGTCTGCAAAGCTAAAGAAAAGGCAGAAACTTGGGCAGACACCAAAATGCTTTGAAGTTTTGATACCTTCTTCCAAAGTGAGTTAAGGAATTAATCAGAGATTCTTTTGAATGCAAATTTATGCTAACATAAGTAAAGAACTCTTAATGAGATTTCCTTTTATGTATTTTATCCTTATCACATATATTATTTTTGTCTATTCTTTCACAATCATCTCACTTTTCAATACTGATGTTTTGGTAGGAGATAAATAGGCTTCATAGGTATTACTGGACCTCAAAGACAGCTGTCGAAACATACCATTTTGTTCTTGATGACAGATTTTCACTAAAAGTCTACAACTATGTTGTGAAACTCAGCTCTCTGGAGGGATTTGGACTATATCCATGGTGTCCCCCTGTGCTACATTCCATAGCTGTTGCCAAAGACCCTTTGCTGCTTCAAAACAACTTAGAACTCTTAAGAAACTTGTGGTCAAATTTGGCATTATACTATTCTCTATGTAGTTATGTAAGCTTGTTTGCTTCTCTCACATTAATGCATCTTTGGACTTTTAGGTCCAAGACCCCAATGCAAAACGAAACACTGTGAAACCTGTGGGCTCTGCACCTACAGCCCTTAGCAAGATCACAGACAAAAGACGTTATGAGAAGGGAGTCTACCAACGGAAAATTGAACAAGCAAGGGCTAATCGCAAGATTGCATTAGACAAGAAAAGGAAATCTAAACAGATCCGGCAGACTTTTAATTTGGACCTTTGGGGAAAAGAGTGTAAGTAAATTTAATTTACTTCAAGTAAAATTTAAACATTTAGGGATTCCTGTCAAGAACATATTTTTCAATGATTCTTATATTTGTTCTATTGTAAAAACAGAATTTAATTAATAGATAACACTTTTCTGAAACTAAATATTTTGTAATGTATGAATAATAATAATCAAGAACTAGGTGTGAGAATGGTTGGTCTTAACACTGAGAGTGATCTCATCCAGACAACCCACTAAGCGTGTGATTAAAGTTCATACTTTCTTATCTTCTTACCCAATATTTATTATTATGGATAAATCCAGCCAAGAGCAAGTCAAATTCATGTATTTAATTAAATGTCTAAATATTACAAAATATTATGTCTGGTCAAAATGGTCACTAGTCGTCTTGCTTGTATTTCCTTGACATTCTTAACCTAGTAAGCATATTTCTTAATATTATTGAGGAAACTTTGCTGTTTTACTGATCCATCTTATATTGATTATCCTTTAATATACAGCTAAGTGCTGTTGATCAGAATTATTCTTAGAAATTTATTGATAAAGATAGTGATCATTTATTGGGTGATCATCATTATTACATAACATAACATTTTTCAACAAGTAATCATGATTGGCACCCCAAAGGGCTATTCATGAGAACTTGTTGACTTAGGTTAGAACTCCCCATATCACCCCGTGGGTGTCGTCAGAGGTGACTAAGGAAAAATTACTGGAAGGTGGGCAGCAGCGCCTTCTAAAGAACTGCCAACTTACACTGCAATCCCCAAGACACCTGCCAAGCGTGGGGATTATCGCAAATACTCCCTTAATAGGGGAGGCTGTGTTCAGCAGTGGATGATCCGGCTGTAACAGTACTTATGAAGAGAAATGGATTATTTTGGAATAATAATTATCTGCTTTCATTAAAATTTAATATAGTTATACCAATTAGCAACTTATTGTACATTAATAGTTTGTACCAATGGCGTTGATTTTGAACTTTGCCTAGCCTATTTTATGGTATAGCAATTTTTTTTATTATAATATGGCCTACTTGCTATATAAGTAAATTTAGAAACTGCATTTTTTTTCCAGTACCCGAAGCAAAAGGCATCCCAGACACTCTAATAGATGACTTCATATCACCCGAGGCTCAACTGCACAATGTCCTGCCACAGAGACTCATGAAGCCTAAACCACCTCCACCGAAGACGGTGGCCACCAGAGCAGCCATAGAACTGCCCCATCCGGGTGTTAGTTATAATCCTACGTACCAGGTAAAGTATTTTGATCTTACAATTATTTTAGTTAACAACATTATTTACTAACAACATCATGCAATTCCTAAGTTAGAAGAAATTATTTTCATATTAATTTTTTACAGTTTAGTTTGCACTTTGTAGGTAGATTTTCTGCCAATGTTTTCTTGTTAGTTTCATATTTTTATTTAATCAAATAAGTTTTATGGTCAGGCAAATTTAGAATCAACCAAACTATCAAAGCCTGTGATTTAAATCAAATCATTCTCTAAGAGAAAGAGACTCAACTAAACAATCACTATGTTATTACTAGTATTAGTCAGCTTGAGAGTGAGGCTTGATTTAGATAGATAGAAAAACTCTTTATTGCAACACAAAGCTTAACAAAAAAAAACTTACAACTAAAGATACAACATAACTGAGTGCCACAATGGGCGTTCTTATCGATTAAAGTGATCTATTCCAGACAGCCAGACAACCCAATTAGTGCATTAATTGTGGGTGAGCACTCACCCTTACAGATAAGTCCACAAGCGAAACTAAAGCCTTACCCCATGGTTATACCAGTGATCTCAACATTAACCGGTTGGTACCTAAGTTTATAGAAACTACCACTTTTACCACTATACACTGAGCTTGTCAGTGTGCAATAAAATCCAGGCTAAGACCAATAATTGTATTTTTTTTTAGCTTTGGTTTCATGACTGGCATTCTACTTGACACCAATCCCCTTCGAGTATGCTCTCACATCGACTTGAGTAGTGGCATGCTAGGCGCATTGTTTCAATTTTTATTTGTCCTCTATGAGATCCAAATATTTTTAAGCAAGGATTCGTAAGCCAAGTGCATATAATTACTTTAGAACAACTTACATATTTATTCCAGTTATTTTGATTTAAAAATTACTGAACCGATTTTCAGCCCTTGGGGTGCTGGGCTATTAAAGTTCAGGAAGGTAGGCAGCAGTGCCTTTTGAGGATCCTAAACTGTGATTGCCAAGCGTGGAGATTATGGCAGACCCTCCCTTAATTAGGAATTAAGGAGGCTGTGTTCAGCAGTGGACTATCTGGCTGATACAGTACAGTTCTGATTTTAATTAAATTTCTTTGGGTTCAATATAAAAGTATATCCATTAAAAATAAAGGATTTAAAAAAAAAACATTATAGATAAAGTACTGAAGTATAAGCAAAAAATATACATATATACCTTCTGCTAAATTATAAAACTATTGTTTTCGTTCTCAATAAAACCCCTTACACTTCTCCACAGGAACATCAAGATCTCCTCCAAAAGGTGGTCCATCATGAACAGAAGATGATGAAGAAGGAAGCCCATCTGCACCGAGTCACCACTCGCATGTTTAGTCGAGTCTCTGCTGCTGAGAAAGAGGTATATATGTACAGTTATTCAATAACATGTACATCTCTGAGGTAGAGATGTTCAATTCAAACACCCATATTAGCTATTTTTGGTCTCATGTAGTAAAGGGCAAGCCTATTGCCATCAGGTTTTTTTAAAGTTATGTGGCATAAAAAGCTCGCGGCCCATCTGATGCTAAGTGGACCTACCTCTGCCTGTAACATATTATGCATTTCGTCATAAGTCACGAATTGCACTGCTACCCTCACCTCGAGACATAGTAATTAAGTATTATGTGCCTGTAATTTTACTGGCTCTCAATAACTGCTGCTGGAACACACCGTTAGGTGCTTGGCGACAGATTTGCTACTTGAGTATGGTAGCTGGCCAGGCGAGCAATCGCAAACATCCAACAAGCGGTGAAGCTCAAGCCGGCGGTGGAGATCGAACCAGGGACCTGCTGCACGGCAGTCCATAGCTATTACCACTCGGCCATCATTGCTTCAAAATTAAAAAGTATAACACAGTGACACTGGTACTGAAAATTTATTACCATGTTTATAGAAACATGTATTTTCTTTGGGCTATTGGGCCAGTTGAACCATGTGAAGTACATAGAACAAGTTATTGTATAAGTAGATTATAGTATTCTTATACTAAAAAGTATAGAATATAGTATTCTTATACTAAAAATAGTAAGTAGTAAAAATATGCCATAAGAATTGTTTTGGGTATGACCAAAGACTATGATAAAGTGCAGTTGAATTCTTCTAGACAAATTATACTTAATTGTTATCTTATAATTTTTTTTACAAAAATTAAGTCATGTGCGGGATCCGAACCCGCGGAGCATGCGTGATTGCAAAAATAAAAATATAATGAAAATTATTGGGTTGCGTCATTGTTAACAAGCTTAAAGGTAATTGCAAAATTTGTCTTGTTTGTAGTACAACGTAAGTTGATAACAATAGATGTTGCTCCATCCCAATATGATGGTTATGATTTTTACATATTTTGTACTCCAATAATATGTATAAATATAATTTTCGCTTAGCACGCGGTAGTGCTTGTAATTTAGAAATAAGGACAAATTAGAGTCATATGTCATTTTGGCTTAGTGGTAAGAGCATACCCCGGCTAAATATAGGGGTGGAAGAAGACAGTTGAAATCCCGTCCGAGGTAAAAAAAATTTAGTACAATAATTTTTAAATGTGCTTTCTAGATGTTAAGTTTTTCTTCAATGCAGATCAAACAAATAATTTCTACTCCGTTGTACACCTGTATTTGCCCAGTCACCAAACTTTCATCTTTCCATATGTTTGTTTCTTTATTTTTGGACAACATTCTTTAACCTCAGTATTTAGTAAACAAAATAAGCTATTATAGATGTTCGACAGAACATCTGACTAAGTCTTAGCATTCTTTAAATTATTTTTTACAAGAATAATAAACTCTCCTCCTTCTGAAAATCATCTGCACTGCCAACCCTTCTTATTCTTATTCTTATTCTACTTGGGGGCGATAAGTCCTGCACTGACGTCCCGCTTGGGGTGTTTTGTGCATTTCCCCCGCCAGCTTCTACCCAAGCCATCCCAACTCCTTAAAGTAGCGGAGAAGGACTCTGGGTCGCTGGCATAGCTGCTCCAGTGGCGTATGTGGTGGTGGTAAAGATTTCGTTGGGGAGAATGGCTCACGTAGTCCCGTTTCAACTCTTATTTGTTCCGTGGCTTCACAGTGCAACAGCACGTGCTCGACGGTCTCTTCTTCACGCATACAGCCTCTACATAGAGGACTGTCTGTTGCTCCAGTTTTATGCAGAAAGTAGTTCAGGTTACAGTGACCTGTAAATAGACCTACAACAAGGCGCAATTGATCCCGCTGTAGCTTTAGCAGGTTATTTGTCAGCTTCTTGTTTAGAGTTGGAAACATGGCCTTTGCATGTTTACAGTCTTCTAACTTATCCCACAGGTCTTGTTGTTCTCTCTCGGTGTGACGACGCAAAAGTTCTCGTATTTACATTGCTGATGGCTTGCAAAGGCTCTTTGCGTCATCACATACCTGTTTCATTACAAAATTACAAATTTACGAGAGAAAAAATTATAGTCATGTGCGGGATTCGAACCCGCGTCCATCCACCCCTTTAGCCGGGGTATGCTCTAACCAATTGAGCTAACATGACACAATGACTCATAACTGTAATTCTTGCTCTCGTTCTTCATGCAACCATCGTATTGGGATGGAGCGACACCTATAGTTCAACTTGCGTTGAACTACATACAAGACCAATTTTGCAATTGGTTTTAAACTTGTAAATGATGACGCAACCTTATAATTTTAATATTGTTAAGTTTGCAATAACGCCTGCTAGGCGAATTACATTACAAAATTACAAATTTACGAGAGAAAAAAATTATAGTCATGTGCGGGATTCGAACCCGCGTCCATCCACCCCTTTAGCCGGGGTATGCTCTAACCAATTGAGCTAACATGACACAATGACTCATAACTGTAATTCTTGCTCTCGTTCTTCATGCAACCATCGTATTGGGATGGAGCGACACCTATAGTTCAACTTGCGTTGAACTACATACAAGACCAATTTTGCAATTGGTTTTAAACTTGTAAATGATGACGCAACCTTATAATTTTAATATTGTTAATGACTATAATTTTTTTTTCTCTCGTAAATTTGTAATTTTGTAATGTAATTCGCCTAGCAGGCGTTATTGCAAACTTAACAATATTAAAACATACCTGTTTTTTTGCCCCGTCTTTGGCTAGAGTATCAGCCATGGTGTTACCCGGGCACATGTTATGTCCTTTCATCCATGTTATAATTACCTTGTAATTTTTTGATAGTTTTTGTAGGGCAGCATGGCACTCAGCAATAACTCTAGACCTGCTTACTGGTTTTCTGAGTGCATATATTACTGCCGCACTGTCCGTAGTGAAAAGTAGGAATTTATCCTCATGCTCACTTTCTAAATTGGGTGTTATTTCTTGACGTAATATTGCCCTCGCAGCTAGCAGTAGGCCCATTGCCTCTGATTGCATTACTGTTGTCGTCTTATACAGTCCTTTTGAGCCGAAGATTCCAAGTTCCGGTGAGTAGTAGCCACAGCCTACACCTGTTTTGTTTTTCGCACCATCTGTGTAAATATTGTATGACGGTGATAAGTCTCCCATAGTGCGGCTTTATTGTCAGTGCCTTGCCTCGATTCGGGTATTATTTTTGTGGCCCTCTCTAGTATTCGGCAATGATTTGTGATTTGTCCCGTGCCTATCCACTGGTCAGTTGACTTTATCCTTAGGGCTGCAGCCATCGCCTCTTGCTGAATATGAAGATGCAATGGCGTCAGGCCCAGGATCGCATCAACGGCAACTGATGGTGTTGATTTTATACAGCTGCTGATCAGCGAGCAAGCCAATCTTTGGGTTTGCTGCAGTTTCTTTATTGTACTCACCAGTTTTGTTCGTGGCCACCACACTACGCAGCCGTAGGTGAGGACAGGTCGTACTATGACTGTGTAGATCCATCGACAGAGCTTCGGTTTAAGACCCCAGTCTTTCCCTACTGCTCTAGTGCTTTGCATCAAAATTTTTGTAGCTTTTGTTGTGATATGTTCAAGGTGTTTTCCCCACAAAAGCTTACTGTCTAGCCAAATCCCTAGATATTTAACCTCCTTACTTAAGATCAATTTTGTTCCAAACAGCGTGGGAAGCTTGAGATTCCCTAAATTAGTTTTTCGTGTAAACATAATTAACTCTGTCTTCTGTGGGTTTACAGACAGACTGTGGCGTTGACACCATTTCTCAACTACGCGAAATGCGTTCTGCATTTTTTCGCATAGCGTTGCCTCAAATAGCCCAGATACCATTATGACTAGGTCATCAGCGTATCCTATGGTGACTATGCCATCCTTGTTCAGGAGTTCAACCAGTTCATTCACCACCACTACCCATAGCAGTGGTGACAAAACCCCCCCCTGTGGGCATCCTCGCGTTACACGACAGCGAGTTGTCCCCGAGGTTTCTATACTCGCTGCTCTCTTGGAGAGCATGTTGGTGACGAAAGTGTTCACCTTGTCATCAACACCCCTGTTTCTCAGTCCGTGATTGATACTGGAAAAGGTGGTTCTATCAAAGGCCCCTTCAATGTCAATAAAAGTAGCTAAGCCGGACTGCCGAATCTCTAGTGCCGATTCAATCTTATATACCACATGGTGGAGAGCAGTCTCAGTAGACTTGCCCGATTGATAGGCGTGTTGATTTTTGTGGACGGGGTTTTCCGCTAAAGGTCCACTTCTTAAGTTATCTCAAAGTCGCTCTAGAGTTTTTAACATAAATGAGCTTAGGCTTATCGGCCTGTATGACTTTGGGTTTGTGTAATCTGTTTTACCTGGTTTTGGTATAAATACAACTTTGATTTCCCGCCATGATTTAGGTTGTATGTATTTCCATGCTAGACATGACCTAAAAATGGCCAAGAAGTGAGTTTTAATCTTGTTGAGACTCCACTGCAGCAGCGCTGGGAAGATTCCATCAGTTCCGGGAGCTTTAAATGGCTGGAAGGTACTTACCGCCCATAACAGAGCTTCTTCCGTTACAATTTTGTCCGCAAAGGCCCAGTCTTCAATGCCCGGCTTCTGCATAGTTTCTGTTTCCCATTCCCCTTCATTGTCTATCCGACAATCTGGAAAGTGGGTTTGTAAGAGAAGTTCAAACTGTTCCTGGTCTGATATTGTGTAAGATCCGTCGGACTTCTTCAACGTTCCTAGCTTTGCATGGTTGTCGCTAGATAGTACTTTTCTAAGTCTACCAGTCTCACTTTCGGATTGTATAGAGTTGCTGTATTTTTTCCACGATTTCTTCCGACTCTCTTCAACTGTAATTTTGAATCGATGCCGTGTTTTTCTATATTCTTGCCAATCTTCATCAAGGTTGGTGTTCATTGCTCGGTTGAAATGGTGTCTCATTTTTTTCCTCACTTTGCGGAGTTCTTTGTTCCACCATTTATCCTTTTTGTTCAGTATCTTAGTACTTTCCCTTTTTAATGGACTAGATTTTTCGTAGCTTTCCTTTAAGGAGTGTACTACGAGATCCATAGTCTCTTCAATATTTTGTGGCGCCAACTCTGAAGTCGCATCAACTTGAGGCACTGTCTCTAGTGCCTTCTCTAAGGTTTCTCTGAAGAGTGTTCTGTCAGTATTCTTGGGGTTTCTGTAGGTGCGTGGTTCATGCTTTCTTACTTGTAAGCTGAACCTTATCCTTCTATGGTCCGATCCCGAAACCTCATTTGTTGCTACTCGCCAGTCGTTTATTGTCTCTGCAATTCCGCTGGTAGCTAAAGTGATATCAACTATAGTTCTGGCGTTGGACCTAACATAAGTGGGTTCAGTGCCTCTATTCAGAACTTGGAGATTGTTTCGAAGGATAAACTCTAATAAATCCTTACCTCTATCGTTTGTGTCTGGGCTTCCCCAAAGGAAGCAATGGGCATTACCATCGCAGCTCATCACACATTCTAGTTTGTTTACTGCACAGAAGTGCAGCAACTCTTCAACTGCTGGAGGTGGTGCTTCTGCCTCGATATCCATGTAAACCGAGGCCACTACAATGGTGCTATGTGGCCCTTGCAGTCCCGTCTCCAGCTTTACTGCCGTAAGATCGTCGTTACATAAATGTGTTATCATTGATGCTTTGTATAAATTAGGTACATAGACAAATGTCCGCGTTTTGACATACACAGGGGGAGTGAACAAATTGCCCCGTAGAGCATTGAAGCCGCTTACCTTTCCACGACTTAGGTATGGTTCCTGGACCAGTGCTATGGTGTTTGGCTGTTCTTCTAGGGTTCTTCGCAGAGCGGCGAAACCTGAGACGCTGTGTTGGAGGTTAGCTTGGATAATATTAATTTTACAATTAGAATCCTGCCTATTATAAATGCCAGCCGCATTCGCGGTTGAGTTATGAGAATTACAGCTTTGGTTATTTTTTTTATGCGAATCCATTTTTAAGGAAAAGCCCTACTTGCTACGTAATTTTATATTTTTTTTATTAGTGTTGGCGATCGAGAAGCGATTCGCACACTTTAAATTTTATTTGGGTTTGTCGAAGGAGTCCGAGCACGTTCCCCTTCCATGGTAGACGACGCCGGCGAGAAAATATTGAGGTCCATTATGTCCCCCAAAATTCCATCGTCATCGTCGTCCCCCACTTCCAGCAGACGGTCTACCTCCTCCTTCGACCAACCCTTCTCCTTGGTGAGCTCCACGTCCGCACCGGTGACGGCGGGCGCAGACGGTCCCGGCCTGCCAATGACGGCCGCGTCAACCGCGTCACCAGCAACACACGACACCACCGGCGCCGCCACGGAGCCCCCAAGTCTGTATCTTCTAACCTTAACGAAGACCGTCGCCGACATGTAATGCAGACGACAGCCCTCATCTTGGAGAATTGTTAAGTCCTCGGGAGGGACGCCCATCACAAGTATGTGATTGAAGGTATCGCCTATAGGGCGTGCTTCATGGGTGAAGAGTTGCCACCTCTCCACACCAACTCCCGGATTTTGAGCGATAAGAGTATTAATAATAAGGTCTGGCCTATTGACAAGCTCCTGTCGTCCCCGCCCAAAGTCCGGGATAAAAATGACGCCCGTATGATACTTGGGTACCTTGCTTTCCGGGACGACTATACAACCACCCGACCCCTCCCACAGTGGTGGCAGCTGCTCCACTGTAGAGGTCAGCCAGGCGAGTGCATAATCGTCCCGGGCTGTGTATCTAACGCCGCCGCGAAACGGTCTCGGCAGCGACGTGAACCGAGGCAGAGTCGTGTCTCGGCTAAAGCCGCTTTCAAGTAGCTTTCCAAGAATCGCCTCATCAACGGCCTTCCTAACGTGGACAACGTGTAGGTCGTTCATTTTTACGTGATTGCGGTCTAAGACCACAACACTAAAACCTGATTTGGCCGCTTCCGAATAAGTCGGCCTATCTGCTGTGGTGGAAGGGTTGGTGGCTTGAGGCGCGAGAGCGACAGCGGCGGTTCCACCCTCCAAGCACAGCTTTTTGTCCACCACGGCTTGGGTAGGGGACACAAAGTCTGTGCTACGCTGCCTCTTCGCGCCCCGAGTCACGTCCCCCCCTGAAGGTTTACGTCCGCGGTGTCATCGGTACCGGTCGTATCTCCTCTACATCCCTCAGCCACTGCGCGCCCCTTCTTTCCCTTACCTTTGCCCTTGCCGGTAAACTGGCCTGAGCTCGGGTTGTGTCCGGAAGGGGGGCGGGCCGAATACGTAACCGCATCCGCAGACACCGCGTTATTTCGGGTTGCGAGATCTGGGACCGTGTTGGCGTGAGCTTCGTGATGAACTCCCGCGGCAGCGCACGGGTCGATACGGGCCATGCACGCCACGACAGAAGGCGCAAGCGCCGACGTGCCGGGGAGGTGCACGACTCCTTCCCGCTGTTGCTGCCGGAAGATCGAGTCCATCAACTCAGCGTCACGCTTCCTACGTTCCCGTTGTTTCGCTTTGCGGCTTTTGCCGCTCTTTGAGCTTTGGGCGGTATCAGTAGGCATATATGGCTTTCTAATACCTCGCCCGGTACCTGCCAACACAGCGTGCGGTCCTGCCGTGTTTTCGCCCTTTCTTCTCAGCTGCTCCCTCTTGCTGTAATTATGACGCGCTACATGGTCTCCGAGCACTGGTCCTGGAGGTGCCGACGTCTTCGTCTCCGTCATCATCGGTCCAGTAGTAGCTGCAACAAGCGAAGCCTGGGACACCACCCCGCCGTCGCCTTCGGTAGCCAATTTCACACCCTCCGGCCCGGGAACCAGAGGGCGCCGGGTGCTGGCCGGGTCACATGGCATCTCAATAATTTTTTGGGAACCTTTCATTTTAATTGTTTTAATTCTGTGGAGCAGAGTGTTGATTAGTGGGCGCAAAGCGATGGTGAAGACAATTGCCCAAGCTGTCTTCCCCTGATGTTTCGCATGTTGTTGTAGAAGCAGCCACCTGAGAGAAACACAGTCGCGGGCTCCTTCCTCAACAACACACTGGCCACAGGCTGCCCGGAGGGGAAGTGTTGCTCGGCATATCACCGGATGAGATAGCATACCGAACCACACTTCCCCCCTCAGTGCCCTCCCTCTTTATCCGGGCTTGGGACCGGCCCCATACCTAGATATTGTGCTGTAAGCGAAAGCAGTGCACAGCGGATGATAAGCAATAACTAAATATGGAGGCACTGCCAACCCTAAAATGATTTATATTTAATAAAATTCCTCAAAGCTATATACTTTTCACTGAAACATAATAAATCAATAGGATATTTATCTAAGAGCATTTCAGTTTCTAGTATTTTGTCAGGGAGGAGATTTATATTTTGTGTAGTACAGAGATATGTCATAACACTTCGCTGTTGACTGACTTACAAGTTTAAATAGTTTGACTGAATATTTGTATTAGTACATGTACTTTTTCAATCCGTTCAGTAGTTTCCACAATAATCGGGGCTTCGTATAGGACTTCGGGATATTGGTTATGATAATCCTGCTGCCCATCAAAGCCGTAACCATATTCTGGATACCAATAGAAGTCACAATCCGGATAGTATTCATATGAGTCATCCTTCGGTTCGTGGCTTGAAAAGTCGTTGTAGTTCATCTCCCTAGTTTTAAAATAATAAGTGGGAGGAGGGTTACCAAATTTCCTCCAATCGTGAGCATTATTATAAGGTGATTGCCGCGTCGGTGGTAAAGTTTTAGTAACGAAATGACTGACGCCACTCATTGGACGAGGCGCTGAGCGTTTTCTTGAGGGTTATAATTAGGAGGTGCAGCACGGAAAATCTGTTGTGTGCGTGACGGACCTACCTGATTTTGTTGGTTAAAGTTGGGCCTCCACTAACGATTGTGGCCTTGAAGGTCCAGGAACGCTAAATCCTTGAAACCGGTGGCACAAAGGAACTATGCATTGGCGGTAACATTGGTTTATGTGGGGTAAGAGGTTGTTCCCGTTCTGCTCATTACGCTGTTGCAGGTATAGAGTGCATATCATAATTTCAAATGCATTAAGAAGTAACACTTTCTATTATCTGTTTCCTGACAATGCCTAAACTATCCTTACATCCCTTAGTCCATTTATGTCTCCTCAATTTATGACTCGAGGAGAAATTAATGTAGTGATGATTAAATGTTGTCTTCCAGAACCAATGGCGCGAGGAGATGAGCGTAGGCCTCCCGACGCCGCACAACCCAGCCAACGAGCCCGACAACTCTGACTCCGACTCGGAGTACAAGGCCATCAACCCACCCGTCAAGAACAAGAAGAAGGACCACAAGGCGAGGAGGAAACAGAAGGAACAACTCGTGGAGAAGGAGAGGCTCAAACGGGCCAAGATTGATAAGAAGAAAATCAGCGATATTTACAGGTAAGCTAATCCTACGGACAAACATTTTCCCCTATTAATCCCTATTTTTTTAATTTTATTGAGACATAACAAGCACAAAGCCCACCTGATGATAAGTGGACTAACCTCTGCCTATAACAGATGCATTTTGTCAGAAGTCAAGAATTGTACAGCACTCGTGACCTGATATTTTCACTTGAGGGTGGTAGCTCTAGCTAGGCGAGCAATCGCAAAATGCTCTTTCACCATGGGGTGAAGCTCAAGCTGGCGGTGGGAATCGAACCATGGACCTGGCATGAAACAAAGCGTGCCATAGCTATTACTGCTCGGCCAAGAGTAGCAATGAGCTACTCTACTGGTGATAAGGTAATTTGCACATGTCCACCTGGGTAGCTTCATCCCTTAAGTAGAAAATCTGTCGCCAAGCAGCTAACGGTGTGTTTCGGCAACTGGCCTATGAGAGCTAGTAATTCTAATCAACATTCATTTATTCCCAAGTCCAACAGTTTGGTAGTGGATATCTACTCCCCTAAACATAATAACATGGTTGCAAAAACTTCACCCTCTACGCCTGCCTCGGGCCCAGCAGCGGACTCAATTTAAGTTTTTCTGAACAACACCTTTTACCGCATATTCAGTTACCATCAGGTGATACAGTTGTCATAGGTTTGCCTACCAGCTATTAAAAAAGCACCAGTTTCAGGTCGGTAAAATCTGACCCTAGGTCAACAAACAACATGTAAAAATATATATAGTTAACTGCTGGGCGACACATTCCTAACCAAAAAATGGTGCAAAATGATCTATAGCCTAAATTCGAAATTCAAGTATGTGACTGATTTTCTACTTGAGGATGTTTGTTAGTGAACTGGGCAATATCAAAATGCCCTATCACCATAAAAATGTTTCGCTTTACCCTGAGCAAATGACACATATGTGTTGTGGTGATCCACAACATATTTATATTTCTTCTTTGAGGAAATTTATTTTTTAAAAGGATTTTTTACAATATTACAAAATATTTAATATCTTTCCAGGCTCCGTAAACTTCAATCTTCAATCTCGAGTAGGGAGCAACGCCAGGCGTCGCTCCGAGCGAAGCGAGCGGAAAAGGAAGTGGCTCAGGCCGCCACCGCCCTGCCCACTCTGAATGCGCACAAGACACCTCAAGCCGAGCCTGACTTTGTAGAGGCCAGTCAGCTGTCTGGGGACTTGAGGCACATCACACCTAATTGTAAGTATATTAAACGATATAAGCGAAACATTATTAAAACGTGCACAAGACGCCTCTACTGAAGCCCAGCTTTGTAAAACCCTGTTAGCTGGTCGGATATTTGAAGCATATTACTTATGCTTGTAAATATACTGAGCGAAATAAACGAAACAAAATAACATGTATAAGACCCGCCTCCAGAAAGTTAAATATCTGAAAAAGAAAGATAATATATCACCATATAATATACAGCATTTTAGAAACTTTAGACACCATTCCAAAGATCTTGAATACTAGTAAGTAGTGAAAGCATAATGAGAGTAGCGAAGTTTGGTTAACCATGCTGATCCGGTCAGCAAAGTTAAACAACGTCCGCCGCGGTCATGAGTTGGATGGGTGACCGCAAGTGACATTACTATTGAGCGCTTCCGTGCTTCAGAGGGCACCTTAAGCCGTCGGTCCCGTCGTTATCTTAGAATGGCAGTCGTTATAGCGTAGTGGTAGGGCATTTTGAATCGCATTCGAATGCCCGCCTGGCTAGCTACCACCCTCAAGTAGAACATTTGTCGCCAAGCACCTAACGGTGTGTTCCGGCCTTGAGAGCCAATAATTCTAGGTTAGCCTCAACAACATCTTCGACCACATCATCACTTACGATCAGGTGAGATAGTGGTCAAACTGATCTAACCTATCAGGCACAAAAAAAAAATGTGTGGCCCCTAGTTAGTATAAAGGCAACCAAAAGGCTAGTATAGAGTCATTGTAATAAAAACAAATACTCTATTTAGTTTTATGCTGTTCTGCGTATTATTCTCTGCCTAATTTTTGCCTGTAAACCTAGTAGAATTTCGTTTAGTAAAGAAATAGTATTCATTCCCAGACCAAAGTAATTTGGTAAGCCACTTAAAATTCTTGCTGTATTTGTCGGGAGGCGATAGAAAGGCATTTGTAGGATCCAAGACGCTTCTGGATAGGGGTTATTGTTCACGTCCCACAATAGTTCTCGAAATCAAATTTTGACAAAATTTAAATACAAGCCTTACACACCAAATTTGATTAGGCAGGGGAGGAGACTCGAGCGGTGGAGGGGAGTATTTATGACATCGTAAAGGGTCCCCATATCCCCACTCTCCAGGGAATATGGGGGTTTGCAAGTCCCAGACGCCTGTGAATTGGGCCTCATCAACGCTATGGACCCGGCACCCGTACGTTTTATCTAAACAATGCTAAGTAATTCCTCTCACTACTATATCTGTTTCTTTCTAGCAAACCTCCTCCGCGAACGTTTCGTCTCGCTCCAGCACCGCGGCGCGCTGGCCGCGTCCAAAGTAATGATGAAGAAGAGATCCAAGACCAAGGCCTACTTCAAACCTGGACACAAGGTCACGGAGCAGGACGTACAGAGGTATGTCAACAGGACCGCTGTTGGGAAGAAATAAATCTAATACTATGATTATAGTCTGTGCCAGTTTACGAGGCTTGAGATGCTGAAACCAAAATTGTAACAAATGAGTTTAATTGGATCGATCAATTATAATGATTAATTGGTGAATTAAAAAAAATACATTCTTAAAAATACTTGTCTCACCCCGTTTCTGAAACCTTGTCAAAGCCTTTAAGTGATAGACTAAATACTATATGCTGATTGGTCAATGGTACTCTATCACGCGATATGTGACAAATGAGCGTTCAGTATTCAATTGATCAAGGTATTGATAGACGTTCCAGAAACTCGGGGTCAATGTCACATCCGGTGAATTCTCCCTTGTAAACACTAACCATTCTCATAATATTAAACATTCTACACATGATTTATTTTATGACACTAGCCTGTACGGACATTGGCAGAATTGTGACAATACGCCACACGATACACGATAGATTACATAAATAATTTACTAAATCACTACTTTCTATGTATATACCTGCTATGGTATTAGAACAAGTCCCCGTAGCACCAAGTCACCGTACCGGGCATCCAAGCTTTTATTTGAACTATACTAAGGCTGTCCAGAAAGTAACATGGAAAACATCTTCGTTGATGATGGTACACACTGTGTATAGGGCAATGCAATGAATAGGCAGTGCGCACTGCATCTTGCGGCCAATGCTCATTGTGAATAGGTACCTAATTATCTCACACTATCAGTCAGCACACCGCCGCTAAATTCATTGCAACGTTGCAAGAACATACTATATGAACGGTACTAAAACACATTAGGTATTCAAGTTACCAGGTTATAGGTAAAGTATGATAATGTAATTGCATTCTCTCTTCACATATGAAATCACTCACACATCACATCTGTAGACCCAAAAATAACTGTCTCAAGCTTTCTCTTTTTTTAAAGTAATTCCATTAATTTTATTAGCGATGCGTACGTACGCACTTGGCGTACCACACGCTTACAGATCGAGAAGCCCCTGGAGGTGCGTTTTTAGCTGTTTGTAGGTATATGTCTATGTTTAAGTTGGAGTGATAGTCTTACTACTACTACTACTCGTATCAGTTCATCTATTGGCAACATTTAATTGCATATGTATCTTGTTATGAAAACTAGCGCCTTGTGATTTGGCACAAACTATGTATACATATATGTAAACAGCGTGTAAGATATGGGTTGGTGAATAAATAATGTTATATGAGATATGTTGGTTTCACTTTATAATATACTAGCGGCCCGCCCCGGCTTCGCACGGGTACATACACACACAGATACACACTTTTTTTTTGCATTGGGTTTCAAAAAAAAAGTAAAATTATAAAGGAAGTTTGAATTTTTTTTTATGAATTTTTTTTATTCATATTTTTTATTAATGTTTTTTTTGGATTTTTTTATTTTTAAATTTTATACATATATCATATTATTTACAAAACAAAAGCTGGTGGGTTTTCTTAGAAAAGAATTGTCCTCAAAAATAAGGAACTCCCACCGCGCGGGGTAGGGGCTGGTTCGATAGTTGTTTATAGTAGGTAAGTGTAGGTTAATTGAAGCCTAGAGAAGGGGGTCCTATACAAGAGATTCCCAAACGCAAAGGAGGTTCTTAATTGAGGCTACTAAAATATATGTACATACCATAGTTTTCTCCACCATCTCCCGTAGTCGGAGTCTCCCTTGCAGAGGCCGCGGTGCGGTCACTTTCCACGCACGTCACAAAATATCACGTAGCAACAAGCAAAACAGTTCTAATAAGTAATTAATGATAACACGGTGCGGTGATGAGGCAATATTTGCACTTATTTATATTAAGAATGCGACACCGTCGTGGTGTATGGCGCGGGGTGCGGTCCAACGACGACTCTCAGTGGTACTGGTCAGCCGCGGCGAAGCGAAACATCATTCGCAGCTCGTTGCGGGTAGTATGAAAAAACTATGCATGCTTTGACATACAAATAGTAACCAGAAAAAAGAACCAAAAGCCATTAGTTTTAGTGAGTCAGAGCTTCCCTGTAAACGATATTTGAAGTAGTTTTCTTTTGTGGCAGCAAAATAAATTGATTTTCAGGAGCTCCGACACGTGATAGGCCAACATACAGTTGGCCATGAGTGAAACATTCTTTTCGTAGGTCGATCCCTAATAATTCGAAGGTTTGGCCCTGGGACTTGTTAATAATTAACGCGAAAGATGATTTCACCGGAAACTGAAGTCGTTTAAAAGGGATTGGCAGATCAGTTGGGATCATCGGTATCCTCGGTTGACCAGCTAGTTGACCAGCTGCTGGGCCAGTGATAATGGTCACTACAATTAAATTGTCCTTCAATTCCTTAATAAGCAGTCTCGTCCCATTACACATGCTCGGAGGGCTTAAATTTCATAAGAGCATTATTGGAATTCCAATTTTAACGTCAATTCATGTGGTGGCAGTCCAGAAGGGTTTAGTGAATTTAAAAATTCCTGTGGATAATGGACTGCGTCTTCAATATTAGTCACGGTATCGATCGATTTGTAATTTTTTATTTGGCCGAAGACTTTTGGAATAATGAGATTGTTTATTTCGTTGACAGTATCATTCCTGGGTGACACTATTGCCCTTGAATACAACCAATGAAAGTCCTTTTCGTGCAAATTCTCGATGTCAGGGTATACAGCATCTATTAAATTTTCTAAATTATGGACTATTTAGCCTACAGACTCATCCAGCAGGATGTCACAACTGCTTAAATTTGGAGTGGGAAAAATTCCTTCTCCAAGTTTTAGCAGTTGTTGTGGGAAATTACTATCTGTGATTCCATGAAGATGAGCTCTCATATTCGTCCGTAATTTTAAATTTTCTATCGATGTCCATAAGGGAGACGATATCAAGCATGATTTGATGACGTACCTCTGTTAATGACAGGAAGAGTCTGTCAGAAATCTTCAGCAAATACAAAAGTAATCCCGCCCATGAGGGCAGAGGAGTTTCTAAGTTCTTTTAATGTTCTGTCCACGGCCTCTATATGCGCTCTGTGACTCATAGTGCATTCATCCCACATAATCAATGAGGCGTCTTGGAATAATTTACCAAGAGGGCCGTTTTTACGGATTGAACATAACGATTGTTGCTCAAGATTTACGGATAGTGGAAGTTTAAAAGTAGAATGAGCCGTTTTTCCATCCTTTAAGAGAGTTGCGGCAATTCCTGACGAAGCAACTGCAATCGCTATCTTCCCTGATTCTCTTATCTTAGCTAGTATCAAATTTGCAAGAAAAGTCTTGCCAGTGCCACCTGGCGCATCCAAAAAAAATATTTTTCCTTTGTTATTATTCACGCTATCGACTAAAGTGTCAAAAGCATATTTTTGATCTGGGACTAATTTTGGCAGGTTTTCATTGACAAAAGCGCTCAAATTATTTGTATTATAGTGATGTGCCATTGTATCTGTAGCATTGTTGTTTGTACGAACTGAAACAGGCAATCCAAAATTACTTAAGCTTTTATCATTTAATTGCAAAAGTTTATTTTCTATTTGAATCAATCCTTCATTATAAACGTCTTCACTGTATGGCAAGGCGAAGTCTTGATTTTGCTGTCTGATTCTATGTATAATATCTGGACATAAATCATCTTTGAAACGGTCTCATAATTTCAATGGCCACAAATAAGTCTCTCAGTTGTACTGGACATTGCGAAAGCGATGCTTCTCTCAGAGTATTTTCCCAGTGGTCATCATTTTCCAGCAAACCTCTGTCACGGCAAGCTGCTTGATAGGTTTCTTTGAGAACTCCGTGAACGGTTTTTAAGTACTCGTGGTATAAAAGTGTCTTTGCGAATTCGTCGTCATTACAGAGCTCAAAGAACGCCAGCAAAGTAGTTTTACGTGGGTTAGGAGCCACTTGTTCAGCCGTTTCTGGGGTAAAATACACCTTTTGGCCGTTTTCTAAGTGGACAGCTAACTGTAAGACTGTAGGATGCCGCTCATGGATCGGAAATTCAAATATTCGCCACACAGCCTCGGATGTACTTATGTACCGGCCATTCACGTACTTTTTCCACTTCATCATTTGGGTTTCTGACGCTAAAAGTAGCTTGGTCAGATCCTTTATTTATATATTTACAAATATATTTGATGGCTTGAACTGAGTGGCAGTACTCCACGTTTATGTGAGCGTTAAACGTCCTACATAATAGTGGAGAATAAGGAACAATCCATCTATTATCTATATTGAACGTACTTCCTCTGATATTTTGCGTAGCGCTTTGTCCTCCCTTTTTGGGCGTCACGACGACGATATACCGGATATCCGTCCTCTCCGGTTTGGGTATCATTGACGAAACGTCGTGGGTACTTTTTTGTACAGATACCGTTTTTCATACATGGTGCTGTTAAATTATGCTCTCCGCATGGCCCGTGCACCATATTTTTAGTTACGATATCGTACAACATTGGATCATTTTGTTGGTTGGGCAGTTCCGCAACTATGACACTATCAATTTCGTCTGGCTGTATTTTTCGTTCTAGCCAAAACAGCAAATGAGTGTGGTAAACCACGCTTCTGCCACTCCACACTTGCCATGTAACATTTGACTTTGCCGAATATTTCGTCTTTGGTAAATAATTTTATAAATTTCTTCATCTTTAAATGGAATACCCTTGAAATTATGTCATGACGATCGAAAGATCGTTGCCCAGATAATAGTTCCGCTTTAATTTCAGGCCCTTCGGGGTTACATGTGAAAGTGACAAATAAGTCTGGTCTCCCATAGTTTCGGACATAAGTCATCGCATCTTGGGTTTTTTCGTGTAAATAACGCGGAGAACCTGTGAATGACGATGGCAGGATTACGCGTTGGCCGATATTTGAGGGGTTAACATTTGCGTCTCGATTTAAAGCGTCTCTGAGATGAATGTATTCCTCAGCCCTCAGTCTCTGTTGATTACGACATATGTAATTCAATCTTTCTGATATAATATTCACCATCATATCGACAATATATTGACTAAATAAGTCCCTGTAATAATGAAGTGGATTAAAACAGTTAGCTCTAAACATCAACCTAAATGCATAAAATTGCATGCACGTCACAGTCTTGTTACGCGCTGTACCTTGCTGAGGAATGGTCAAGTAATAACCTTCATTACCCATTACGAATATTAAGGGATACTGTAGTGGATCATACGATCGGTGTAACTCAGAGACCCTTTTAAGTTGGCCATCTCTACCATGCAGCACTATATCTCTGGGGCCTTTTTCTTCGTCAACTAAGAGAACGGCTACCTCGTTTACAGCTGGAGCATTGTATCTACCCGGATGTGATGTCTGCGGTGGATGGTCGGAGTGAATAATTAGCTTTAAATTATCCGAAGAGTTACTTTCTAAGTTTTGTTTAAAACTTCGTATGTATACATTGTAGTTATTTAGTGCGGTCTGTAGTTCATTAATTAAATCGATTTTTAGCGTTGGAGCTATGTTTGACCGCAACGACAGCTGATCTGCGTCTGAATGAAATATATCTGCAGGTATTGTGGATTTTGACCTGATGGTGGTAAAAGGCTACCTATAAGGTGATATATTTGTCCCTCTATTTTAAAAGTCGGCATAAAATTTTCTTCTCGAATCTCTTTCGCGCCAAACGAAGTAATTTGAAAAAGGCTATTGTACCTACGTATGTTTCTTAAAAAATGTTCAGATAGTGAATGATCATTTGTTAAAAGACTTTTTATTGGCTGTGGCGGCTCCTGAATGTTGGGGAGACTAACTTTTCCAGAAGCACAGCACAAACCATTAGGTTCATCGGCCCATTTTTTAGCAGAGCACTTAGAGCAGATCTTATTCATGGCTCCGATTTGGACGGAAGACTGTTGAGCATAATCAATCTGTGGATCGTATCTGAAAGCCGATCTGTTACTGTAAGCTAAAACTCGATTACGGACTCTAGTCGTTGACATCTGTTGTCTCTCTCGCTGATCTCCAAGGCGTTGGAAACGCTCGATACTCGACTCTCGCGCGCGTACTTGGGATGTTCTCAAATTTTGTTCAGCAACCCGCTGCGAACGCTCGATACTCGACTCTCGCGCGCGTACTTGAGAGGTTCTCAAATTTTGTTCAGCAAGCCGCTGCGAACGCTCGATACTTGACTCTCTAGCACGCGATTGCGACGCGTATTCTCTCCGACTTGCAAGGTGATTTTCAGTTTCTGATGAAGATTCCTCATTACGCCGTATTTTTATTGCCCTCGCCTGTGAACTATGTTTAGAAAGTTGAGATCTTGATCTTTTTGGCATTTTTGGGCATTATAAAATGAAAAATAAAAGGAAATAAATAATTAAATAGGCTTTTACTAAATTTTTGCTTAAATTTTGAACAGGAATACCCATAAACTACTACTATAAGCAGTTTGAATAGTTACATTAAAATATAATATTTATTATCAGATACTTATTTACCTACGAAACGAATTTAAAGCGAATTCAAAATTTTTCAAGCTAAAATCATACGATCACGCACACGACCGCTGCGTAGGGAGCCGACTGCGAGAGTGAGCCGCGCGGCACTTTATTTTATTACATTGACTCCCCCCCCGTACCCCAGTGACGCTTACATGGAGCCTACATCGCATGCTGGCTAGCTGAGCGCGGTGAGCGACAACCACGCGACTTTTTTCTAATACTTGCATTTTTAAACTCGTGCGTGATATCTTCCGAATGAAATGTCCGAATTGAATAATTCAAAAAGTTATAAAAAGGTATTAAAGCCGTCTTGAATATGAAGTAATTTATTTTGATGAGGATTAATACCAAGGTACAAATGAAGAGCCTTTTCAAGAGGCGGCATATATAAATAATATTATAGAATAAAAAACTGCTTACTGTGACATAACTATAATATTTAGACATATGCTGTCGCGACACTTTTTGTAGATAATGATGAGTTCTGCAAAGTCGTAGAAAATGATTTTGTTCTATCATCAATAGTTTTCGCAGCGCACGCGACGTAAGGAATTTTTCAGGTCATTTTTACACCTTATGTTACATTATTGGAGTTTTAGTAAGGATCCCTAATTTTTTTTAAATATAATATAGCCTATGTTACTCGGGGATAATGTAGCTTTCCAAAGATGAAAGAATTTTTGAAATCGGTCCAGTAGTTTCGGAGCCTATTCATTACAAACAAACAAACAAACAAATCTTTCCTCTTTATAATATTATTATATTAGTATAGATACTCACTAGCTACATAAAAAAAAATATACCCACGAAAAATTGTGCCTATTGTTGCTATTTTCCAGGCACAATTTTTCCGGTAATAGGCTCATCCCAAACTACGTGGTATTATAACTTCTTTTAAATGTGAATGTGACAGAGATGCGCTTGGATTATTAACTCCGTGAAATATAAATTTAAGTTTTTTAATTAAAAAGAAGCAATCTAGCGTTGATTGTAGATATACCAGCGGTTACCGTACTTTGAATGCATTATAGAATGTATGCAATGTGACTAATGCTGCGCTGTTAGATCAATGAGAATTATTTGTTATCTGCTTGAGTCAAATTCATCAATTTGGGCATGTAGATGATATAATTTATTAATAATATAATCTCGGAAGTGGTTAAATATTTGAGCTGCTTAGTGTGGAGACATTGGGTCCGCAGTATCCGAGAGCTCATCGAATTTCCCAAAACTTATCAGAGGTATATTACGCGGTAATATTATAGTATAGATCATTAAAATGATAAGCCATTGATGTTATAGGTCGTCAAACATAGTAGCAGTTTTAAAGAAAAAATGGGGGATTATTTATGTAGTTAAGCCTGACTATACATATTATTTATTTTAATAAGAGACTAACAGCACACCCCGGACGCTCGACTCATTCTCTATACAAAAGCCGCGTTCCAACTACCTATTACACAGACACTACACAAATGTCGTTTTTGTACACGCATAATTGTGTGCGTGAAGTCTAAGGTTGTCACCGTATGTATAGTTATTGTACTTACCTACCTAACAATCTTTTGATACTATTAATAGTCGTATTAGATTTCGTAAATTATGCGTATCTACTTACCTAGCTGCAGAAACATTTACAAGCACAACTATCGAACTCCACGTAGGACGCAGGAATATCCAACACCCAAACGAGTAGGTAACATTACTTCACATTTCACTCTATTACCTATACAATAATAGATACCTACACTACACTATACAAAACGTATCATTCCAAGTTTTCATTTTATACAAGTAATGATAATAATTACTGTCACAATAATAATTTTTGTTCTTATCGATAAACAATCACGACATCTGTCGCGTGTCAACCAAGGCGAAGGTCTATCAACAAATCCACCAACAAGCGACATGACTGCATGAGCAGCATTCGAGGAAAGAAACGTGAACCTGGGCTGCCTAACCTATACATACCGGTGAACATAGGTACATAAAACATATACACGATACAAATAGACGATCATACAATTGTAGAACCTCCTACTATTTAAAGTCGGCTAAAACTTGCAAAGTACTCTAAGTTACAAGCACTACCGCGTGCTAAGCGAAATTCATATTTTACAAATTATTGGATTACATTTTGCCAGGGCGGGAATTGAACCCGCGTCCTCCGATTTCGCGCCGGATACCTAAACCGCTCGCTTGGCTTTTGATTTTTTTATGTCTGATAGGTTACCCTTTGACCACTATCTCACCTGATGGTAAGTGATGATGGGGTCGAAGATGATGTTAAGGCTAACTTAGAACCGGCTACATTGATATAGTTAGCCGTCGCCGGGCGTAACGTGATTTGCCATTTACTCTACCTGTGCTCTAGGGTAATTTATTTAATAACAGCTTGCAAATAAAAAACAACAGATATTTATAAAAAATGTACTATAAAAATCTCCCTTAAAACTATTATAATACAACTACCATACTTAGCGTTTACTTACAAAAATATATTACAGTAAAATCGTGGCAGTAACAATATTTAAAATCTAAGACGAAGTAGGTAACTCAGTAACACTAAATAGGGTTTCTTAAAAATAGGAATAGTATATATCTATAATACTATTCATAGTAAGTCCATAAAATATCGGTAACAAAACATAATAAGTTAACTATCTTATCGACTAAGGCAAGTATTACAAACAGCAACATTAAAATGGTAACAGAACATATTTTAGTAAATTCAATACGTATTTCAGAGGATGCGTTGAGTATTCATAAATTGTATGCCACTATGCAACATTGGTACTAAGAAACGGGTCTATAATAAAAATCACATTTACAGTACTAATTTAAAAGGTAAGTTTAAACTTCAAACACAAATGAGAAGTCAAAATATGCCACTCGAAATTAATCCCGTTTTATACTTACCAAATGAATATAGATTACTTTTCAGCCCCATCTCGCTGCGATAGTGTACAACGACCTTAATAATTCTAAAGCTCTTGTGTCAGAGGCGGTTTTTAAATCAGATTCTTTCGCTGCTACTCTAGCTTCTGCTCTAGGGGTGTCTACAAAAGTAGGTTTGGGTTCTACCAAAGTGGGCTTAGATTCTACAAAACTGGCTCTAGTTGTTCTTGGTTCTATAGGTGTGGTTCTTGTTCCAAACTTTCTGAGACCCCTGCGACTTGTTCTTACTGGAGTTTGAGTCGTTGAACCTGTAAATTGGTCTTCTGTCGTTAATATCTTTTCTGTGGTTGGATTTGATAGGGAGTTAATCGCGCTAGGATCGATGTTCAGACTCTTTCCACGTCTATCTTGTCTTGGCCTCACCTCTTGCCTCTCGATGAATCTGTCTGTCCTCCTAAGCGTCTCAATTTCTGGTGTCTGTGACTCCAATATCCCTTCTTCTTTAGCTATTTCTTCCATGTCTTTCTGAGAGACCGCCATTAGTGCTTCAAGCAATGCTTTCTTTGATGCTTCAGCTGTAGTATTGTGATCGTCATCGCAAGTTTGCACTAAAAGTAGAATAAGTCTCTTAACAGTCTTTGACTTGGTCTTCTTCATGACGTTCATTAGTTTCTCCGTTGTCGTTGAGTTCATTCCTCCCATGATTTCCTTTGCCTTTTCGACAACAGTGTCAGTAATCGCTGACAGATCTTGAGATGGCTCAGTGGAGAAGTCTTTTAGAGCTTTTCCTCTTCTGTTTTCATTCTTATTTCCATCAGTAGTAGGATCAATATTGCTTGTAGTTGATACTGTTTGTTCGGTTGTCGCGTAGTTAATGGTAGGGGTAGGCGTCGAAGCAGTGTACGATGAATCATCTACAGTTGGAGCAGTTTCATCAGAATCTGTATGGCTGAGGCCGTCATTTAGTGTGATTGGATCAAGCATCGTGCTGTGCCAATTGTCGAATGTAGTAGACCATAAGAAGTGATTTGTTTGGTGGTCAACATCAGGGGAGGTGAAGATGCTGGTAGGTATTGGAGTCGTGGTTAATAGTTCCTCTTGTGGTTTGAGCGTGGTTGGTGTTTGAGTTGTTTGAACAGTTGTTGTAGTTTCAGTATCGGATAAAGTAGGAGCTTCCAGGTCTTCCGAAGGTTTCTTTACTGCTTCTAGATTTATTTGTTTGCCTTGTCGAATGCTATTTCCGTTCGGCGCTATGAAAGATTGACTGTGCGCCCGTTGTAATTCTTCCTCGTTTTCCAATTCAACACTGTCAGTTTCTGTGAAATAAACAGTAGTAGTTGTAGGTACGACTGTTGTAGTTCTAATCTTTTTGCTTTCGAAATCTTGCGTGGTCGGTATTGAGGTTGAGGCAAACACGTCAATACCCCATGCTGTTGGTAGATTTGTGGCTTCTACGTATTCGCTTAAGGGTTTCGTTTCAGTCACCCCTGTGCCGTATGGAGAATCGCTGATAGTCAATGCATTGTTTTGGAATCCGCCGTACCGAGGCACTGTACTTTCAGTCGTAGAAACTTCATTATTTCCCAAAGTATTGATGTTGTACGCATTTGTGTTGGTATAAGGTATGGGAGACGAAGGTGCATATGGAGTGGACGGTGAAGTGTAAGAGGCTGATATTCTGCCACAGCAAATGAATGGATTTCTGGGTGTAGTCGGCCTATAGGAAGACGAAACGAATTCTGTAGGTTTTGGCGTCGTGGATACATCAAAAGGTGTGGTTTGGAATTGAGAAGCTGTGGAAATAGTTTGGTATTGAGAAGCTGTGGAAATAGTTTGGTATTGAGAATTGTCAGAAATACCCGGGAATTTGGAACTATCAGAAATAGTTTGGAATTTAGAATCCTTGGGAATATTTTGGAACTTAGTTCCTAAATCTAAAGCCTTCGGTTCTCTCAAAGAAGATATGGGCCTTGTTTTGTTATCTTCAGAGAATCCTAGAATTTCGTCGTCCTCTTCATTTACAGTCGTTGTTGGCTCTGTGTTATCTTCAGTTGACCCTACCACGTCACTATAGCTGTCGCCGAAAGACGGATTTGTCGGTCTGATATCAGATAAAACCTTTCTGAATTGTACAGGGTCTTGCAGGTAAGCAGAAAGTGCATGAGTGAAAACTTGAGCAAGCTCTCTTATCTGCGGTGAAGTTGCCAACGGACTTTGACTTTGTTGAACCATCAGATCTTCCATCAACTCGTTGTAAGTTCCATTGGGGTCGGCTTTAATTTCTTCTAATAGTTCCGCATTGCTTGCTCCGTGACCAAATAGGCTGCTGTACTTGTTGACAGTGCTACTGCTAAAGAGAGCAGGTAATGCTTCTTCCATAGTCTCGTATTCATCAAAAGCAGGTGTCGTCACTTCAGTTTCATCGGGACTTGAGGTTGTAGATAAGTTATCCAAAGCGGTTGCGTAGTAAATAGCTAGACTGTGGAGTGTCTTCGGGGTGAGTGATGGAGGAACAGCAGCTTCGTCTGTATTCGATTGTTCACCGTTTATTTTAGCCTCGGCAGTTGGAGCTGTCGCTTCAGTCGGTCCGTATACATCCAAATTTAACTTCCTCATTAGCCTTTCACGTCTTTCCTTATAAGATGACTCTGTCGTACCTTCGATATGATTCGCTGTTGAAATGACATCGTATCTATCAGACGAGGCTGTTTGAGTGTAAAGACCAATATCAGATCTGGTTGTTGGTATTTTAGTAGCCGATTCAAAAGTATCTCTCGGTTGAATCGTTACTTTCTTGATTTCAATCGGTTCAGTACTTTCAGTAACTCGGGTTTGTTTTTCTGTAACTGCTGTTGTAGCGATGGTTCTGTTCTTTTCTTTCTGGATATAACTCTTCAGTAAAGAAACTCCAGGTCTGGTGTAGGGGTTGTCATGAACAGTGGTGTAGCTCTTGGTGTAAGTGACAAGAGTAGGTCGCTTAGTAGACGGTGGCGAAACACGCGTATAGTGATTTTGGGATTGCTGTTTCTCGCGAATGTCGTACAGAGTAGTCAAGTTAGGATTAGTTCTAATGCGCGTCTTCTCTGGTTTTTTGGTAGTTGTATTAGGGGTATAGACTGGGTAAGGGCGATAATTCTTCGTGTGATAATCTTGAAGGAACTGCCTGTTATTGTTATTAGCAAAAGATGCTGATTCAGCCGCGATCTGCATTTCTTTCAAGCTGTAATCTTGCGTTGATTTTAATGTCGAAGCTTCAGGGAAGGTGGGAGACGTACTTCTCGCAGGCACGGCGAAGTTATTAGTTATTAGTTGTACCAAAGACTTCCTTCTCTTCTCGAAAGCGGTTGACAGTTGGCTTCTTTGAGTTGGGTTGTTGTTTTTATTGTAGTTAGGGTCTGGAAAGAGTGCTTGGTAGCTTCGGGCTGTCGCTTGTGGGACGTAAGGTGTTTCACTTTGCTGCCTCTGCCTGCTTCGAAAAACCCTTTCTGTCGTGCTTGACACAGGTGCCACGGGTCTTCTAGTCTCTGCTCGGACGTTAGTTTCAGCAAGTTGCTGCAGGTCTTGATTCTTGCTGAGGCTCTGGGTGATCTTCTGGGACTTCTTCTGTTCGTTGGAGTAGTATTCGGCACTGGACTCGTAGAGGGCGGGCGCGGAGGCACAGTCCACCTTGAACCACCAGTCGCAAATTAGGTGGGACTGGCTGAAGATGGTGCCATTGGGACACAGGAACGAGATCTTGCGTGACGTGTCACAGATGTGGAATACCTGAAATTAACAAGACTTTTCTTGAAGGTACTTTTGACGGGTCACAAAATATGATGCAGTCTATACGATAAAGAAATGAAACGGTCAGAGTTAAGAAGATCGTAATTTTATAAAAAAAACAAAACTGGGTGAATATATATTATATTTGCTAAGAGCCGAAGTCAGCTGAATCTGTGTGATACAGATATTTTGATATGTGATTTGAGGTGATTTTGCGAATGATCACCTGGAAAGCTACTAAGCTCTTCTAATTCCAGATTTGCTTATTTTTCATCTGTGACCACGACACTTACTGAAATGTGATATGATCAAAGGCAAGTCTATCAGCTATAAAAAACCCCTCACGTCACGGCCAGGCTATGGCAGATCTCATGTCAAATGGTATCGCAACCTTTACTTAACTAAGGTAAACTGTTGATCATCACATACGTGTTCTGGTTAACTCATAATCTCTCATCATTAAATCTCAACACTGACACTTAAGATTCTGCCTCTTGTAAAACAAATATTGACTTCTAACGTTCTCTCTCATTTTGAAATACCAAAACTGTCTACTAAAACTTTTTTTAATTTACAATACAAAACTTAATTTTAAAATTGATTCATTTTGAAATACAAAGACTGTGGGCAGGTCAAGTAAGAGAAAAAGCACTTTAGTCTCTTAGATAATCATATGGTTTGTTTGTATTCTCGGTAGAATTGAAGTATCGCGGGACTATAAAGGTTTTGACTGTTTCTCTTCTCGGATTAAATGTTTTTTTTTTTATACCTGGCAATCGGTCTCCAGGTCAGCGTAGTAGCCAGTGGGCACGTTTTTACAGTTGAATCCTGTGCTGGGTATGTTCGGGTACGCCGGGAAGTCCACGCCCGCTCTGCCGATTACACCTGGAATAACAAGGAAATTTGTTAAAATAGATTTCTTATGAGCGGTTTGCATAGAGACAAGATATTACAAAACTACACAAATACAAATTTAGGAGAGGAAAAATTAAAGTCATGTGCGGGATTTGAACCAGCGTCATCCACCCTATAGCCGGGGTATGCTCTGACCGACTGAGCTAACATAACATATGACTCATAACTCATAATTTTTCCACTAGTTCTTTAACCATCGTATGGAGATGGAGCGACACCTATAGTTCAACTTACGTTTTACTTACGTTGTTAATACGCAGATCATGCGTTATTGTAAAAATATAAATATTAAGACAATGTATTGATTTTAAATCAACCCTAATTTTAATACTGAAATTTTCGCTAAGCCAATACGTACAACCACAATGAAGGAAAAATTAAAATCCCTATACCTTGATGCTCCACGACGTCGAGGTCAGGCTGCGAATTTGCTGGGATCAGCCGCTTCACCAGGGCTCGTCCTTCGGTGTAATGCTCGAATCCAGCTGCTCCCATCGCTTGCGCTATCGCCTGCAGACTTTCTGCGCTCGGCTCAGGCACGTACAGTTCTGGAACTCGGGCTGTGTCCTGGAAATAAACATAGTGTCAATATACCATACTCGTTCCTTTCTTATGACGATGTTCCTGACTCTGTCTTTCAAAGTGACACACTGACTTCTAAGATTCTGTCACTTGAAATGCAAATATTCTGAACTTTGATCTCTTGTTGAAATACATACACTAACTTCTAAGATTTTATCTATTGAAATACAAACACTGACTTTTGTCACCAAATCTAAGTCATAGCTACCTAAGTGTGGTGTGACTTTGAAAGAATTTCTTTAGAAAACTATGTGTCTGTGTGGATGAGGATAAAGTGACGTTAGTAATTGAAAAAGGAATTCTGAGATGTTTTTGACATGTAGAAAAAATATGGACAAAAGAAGATTGACAAAGCAAGTTTAGAAGGTATAGGTAGGTTTGAAGCTGTGATAGCTCAGTGGCTTTGGCTATGGACTGCCGCGCAGCAGGTCCATGGTTCGAATCCCGCCGCTGGCTTGAGCTTTATCGCATGGTGGAAGGGCATTTTTGCGAATGCCCGCCTGGCTAGCGACCACCCTCAAGTGGAAAATCTGTCGCCAAGCACCTAACGGTGTGTTCCGGCAGATGTCCTTGAGAGCCAGTAATTCTAGGTTAAGCCTGCTAACGCCTTCGACCACATCGTCACTTACCATCAGGTGAGATTGTGGTCAAAGGCTTACCTATCAGCAATAAAAAAATAAAAAAAAGGTAGAAGTTGAACATGACTGGAACAGTTGGAATTTGAAAATGTAGTTAAATGCTAGCTTATCAGAAATGTTTTTATATAAGGTGTTATTAATAACAATACTGTGGGGGTTGATTTGGGAATTTTGATTTGGATAAATATTTAGGACGTGCAACGTATCTCGACATCTCTAGATGGGGTAAGTCCGACTTTGATTAATAAATTGTTTATTTAATTTATTGTTTAATTAATAATATCTTTTAGAACCTAAGGCCACCATAAGACAAGTACCGCCGAATGTAATACTAACCAAAACAAATTTTAAAATATCGACACACAATACACTGAGAATGTAACACACGTCTACTTATGAGCATTGTAAATTGTTACAAAAATAATTTGAAATAACTGGAAAAACTAAGAAAATATGTGGTATTCATTGAAGGCAATAAAATTATTTAAAGTACAATCAACTTCAATTCAATTACTAAAAAGTTAGTTAAGTAGGTACTAGAAGCGGATAGATTGCAACCTATTACGAGTTTGTTTTCAATAATGTAATTCTGCCTGGGGTAACTAAATATGAAATACTTTTATACTAAAAGCAATTGAACTCTTGTAAAACCAATTACGAAAATTACGCAAGCTTCAATTACTTGCGGCCAAACCTCCTCACAAAAACACCCTCAATAACTACCTACCTTTATGTTTTGATTAGTAAATTAATTGAGGTGTTAAATGGTTGGACAACTTTATGATGTGTTAGATTAATAAAAATATTATATTACCTGACTTAATGAGCACGTTAGTTAATATAGCTATAAATGAAATTACGATCGAGCTACTTAATTTCAATATACCTACTCATATAATGATTCATAAAGATATGTACATACATAAAAAGTTACGCCATTCGTAACTGCCCAAAAAGCGTGTAGTGTATTTATGTTGCATATATGTATGTGAGTTTTTATTCCACTATAACTTTTGAATGTCTGAACAGATTTCGATGGGGTATCGTACGTTAGATCCCAAGTGATACTGGTAATTTTTTTGGCAGGGCAGTCGTCAATTTTCATTTTTAATAAATTTGCTTGTTTAGTTTGAAAGTTTTTGACGAGACAACTACATCTAACTACCACCCAGATGTTGCCGAAACCCAAGCACAGCATATATTATTATAATGACAATTTCGACCAATACGCTTGAGTACTGTATCAGCTAGATTGTCCTCTGCTGAATATAGCTTACCGGGTATTTGGGGGTTTGCCATAATCCCCATACATGGCAGGCGTCTTTAGGATCGGAATTTAATATAGCAGTTCCTCAGAGGGCGCTGCTGCACACCTTCCGGTATTTTTCCCTTAGTCGCCTTTTGCGACACCCACAGGTAGCAACGTGAGCGTGACATTCTGGCGCGGCACCCCACCGGGCATACACTTGACTACAGCTGGTCAATTTGATTCCCGGAAGGCAGTTAAGAAGGCTACCGTGCATGCTACAGTAAGCATGGCTCGACAAGCTCTTGATCACTTCTTATTGCTCATTTTAATAGACCGCAATGACAGAATAAATAATGTGGTCGAGGGTGTAAGCATTGGGCTGGTCAGAATGGCTAAGGAGATTCCAAGTGCCTAATCGTAGCTCCCCGTGAGAGCTACATTTTCTGCTTCTCCGCGAGCATACGAAATAGCCTATCATCTCAATCAATTACCTAAGTATATAATATAAACTCAAGTCTTCTGTAGGATTCATTCAAACTTAGGACCGCCTGATTAGCAAAAAACACTCTATGACCGGAGCTATAATTACTTCAAGGCACATATCCGAATATTTGCCTTCACTTTTAAGATTGTACCAGGTGTAGATATTTAAGTCAATTAAGTAATCGATTCAAGCCCCAGGCATTATTATGCGAAAATCCTTTGATAATTATAACAAAATGATAAAACATTTACAAAAATGTTTAGTGATTGTCGCTAAAATTTCCAGCTAAATTCTAGTATATAAAAGGATCTTCAGGATGTGCTGACTCTTCCGCTGCCAAATCCTGCTTAACTAGTCAATACACATCCTCAAAACAAAAAAAACATACCCTCAAAGACACATCCGAAGTCCGAAGAAGTTCGGTGGGTCAAAAAGTGTTTCGTCTGTGATTCTGCATTTTGGCGAAATTATTATTAAATATTTTTTCTATTATTATATGTAGATAGGCATTTGAAAGACCTCGCTTTATTCTATAAATGACCTTTTAAAAAGTACTTTTCTTTGAACTTCCGTGAACTAACTCGTGTTTCTAAATCATTGACGGCTCTATCCTCCTATCTAATTACGGCACAAATTAACATCAAAATAATATTTTGGCCAACCTCGACGTTTCGATCAACCACTGAACGGTATTATTACTCTAGAATTGTACGTGAAGCGGTTGAAATTAAGAAGTACAAAAATTTCAATCGGGAGGATGGATTTAAATTATCTACATCGTAGGATCCTGTAATTAGGAAGAGCTCGAGTCGTAATTTTCCGCGTGGAAGTTCCGATACTATTAGTGTAGTGTGTCGAGGTGACAGTATAAAGACATTAAAATCCTAACGTTTGGTAATAGATTAAAATTATTTTAGTAGGGTAGATTTAAATCGATCACGCGATCCTCAAGACCCCCGCTTTTCAGTCTACTCGTGACCACGGTCAATACAACTTGATCGAAACGTCTAGGTTAGTCAAAATATAATTTTGATGTTAATTTGTGCGTGGATAGACTGGTTAATGATTTAGAAACATTTTAAAAAGTGTGTATAGTGATAGGAAGCAAAAGATGTTATTAATATCTATGGAAACTGATATGACGGTTGAAGTTTTAAAGTTTTGGTGTGTAAATAATAGCTACCTTTCGCCGCTGCGCTGTTCTTCTCGCCCCATCGCAAACATCTGAAAAAAGGCATTATTTAATTACAAAATGTAACGACGTAGGTATCAAGGATGTAAAATAAGGTCAACTCTATGATTTTCGTCTTCATTTGTAACTATCTGCCTTCACGTAGTCAGCAATTCTTAATATTATATACAAATGATTGAAGTAGTGCATGGTGCACTATGAACTGCCGCGCAGCAGGTCCGTGGTTCGAATCCCGCCATGGACTTGAGCTTTACCGCATGGTGGAATGGCATTTTGCGAATGCCTGCCTGGCTAGCGAAGCGACCACCCTCAAGTAGAAAATCTGTCGCCAAGTACCTAATGGTGTGTTCGGGCCGATGTTCTTGAAAGCTAGTAATTCAAGGTTAAGGTCTGTTAACACCTTCGTCACATCATCACTTACCATCAGGTCAGATTATGGTCAAAGGCTAGGTAGCCTTTGACCATAATCTTACTTTAGATTTAATCATAATAAGAAATCCTACGAGGTAGCAGGTACCTATACAATTCGTGGTATTCTCACATCCACAGACTTTTCAAACGGTACAAATCGATGACTCTATACAGCACTACTTATACCAATCCCATCATTCATAGGATATGCCATTCATTGATCGTCGAGTATTAGAAAGCTGATACATGACGATACAGGTCCCATTGTATGCAACATTGTATGCGTTTATTATATTGACTACCATTGTGTTGTGACAATTCTAAATGGTTAGTTAAGTAGAGTAACAGGTATTAGATTAAACACTATGATGATGTAGGTAATACATAGCGATGTGACTGTACAATCTACACTACAAGCAATGGATGAACTGACATATTTTCAGTGTCACCGAAATGCAAACACTTGTATCCAGTCTATGTTGGTGGATAGCCACGAGCGTGGTAGACCTAGCACCATGCAGCTGCAGCTCCTAGCAGCTGCCTAGAAGATACCTAGATTATATTTATCGGGTAATTGATGGGATGTTCCATTAGCAGTACTCATTATGATTGCCGTGCTAAGGCTTCTTTAAAAAGTGACGGTGTCGAGTAAAATAAGTTTCTGCTTATTTTCGGAAGTCATCAAGTATGAGACCCACGTTCTTGGGCGTCTCGTTGTTTGATGATAGAAAGGTAATGGCAGGACGTCGGATCGATCATACGCTTCAAAATAATGCCTGTATAATAGGGATAAGCTAAAAATTGCGTTGATATTTTAGGCTCTGGAGTATCCCCTCTTTATTAACGCATCGTCACTTAAGAGGTTATTTACCACACGATATATACGATTTATCAAAAAGCTTTGATCTGGTAATTATAAGGGATTTTAATAAGGGATCCAGATATGGTTGCAGTAATACATTCAATGATTACTGCATTTAATTAAGCTTGATGTAGAGGGCCCAACTGTTTTGCCGCTTATTATAAGCCTGTACCTTATAACATAGTTCTACAAAGCATTGGCTTTATTGGTCTGTGTTTGGCAGGGTCTGCACAAATGACTTTCTGTATCAGTCGGATCGTCTACTGCTGAACATAGCCCCAATAAGGGGGCGTTTGCCATCCCTACGCGTCTTGTGGATGGCAGTTCAAGGGAAAGCGCTGCTAGGCAGCAACCTTCCGGTATTTTTGCCCTAGTCTTCTTCTTACGACGCCCACAGGAAGGCCCGGTACGCCACGGGCAAATGCCTTTATTGTATTTTGTTGAAAAACCTTTAAACCCTTAACTGACAAGATCTTTGTTCTACTTGAGGGCCGGAGCTTAGCCATTTGAAGCGCTCGTAGCGAAGTGTGCTTAGCCATTCTGAACTGATCAGCAAAGTTAAGCAACGTCCGCCTCGGTCATGAGTTGGATGGGTGGCCGCTGGTGACATTACTACTGAGCGCTTCCGTGCTTCGGAGGGCACGTTAAGCCGTCGGTCCCGGTTGTTGTCTTAGGACGGCAGTTGTTATATGGTGGTATAGCATTTTGCGAATGTCCGCCTGGCTAGCTACCACCCTCAAGGTTAGTCTGAACAACATATTCGACCACATCATCAATTACCATCAGGTGAGATAAAGAGGTGGTCAAAGGCTAACCTATACGATACGATACGATAACTCTTTATTGACACCAAAAAACGGGAAAATACACAGAAACAATAACAATAGTTAGGTACAAAGGGCGACCTATCAGGCATATAAAAAAAAAAGCTACCCAGACAGAGGGGCAAATTCTCTATAGCGCAACTTTGCAGTGCCAGCATTCAATAACCAGTGCCTATCTATGGCACAAGCTGACATTTAAGCGAGCTGCCGTGATTTCAGAATAACTTGGCCAGTCTACGGAGAAAAGAGGAAGAGGTCAACTCATGTGTCGATTTATGTGATTTTAGATTTCAGAAACTCCAGCTTTGCATCGACGACACGTTTCGCCCGCAGTAAGTATCTTAATGTGAAATTCCGCAATAAAAGTAACGAACCAGTTTACTTTTTTAACTTTTATAAATAATGAATCCCAGGCTTTCTTACTAATACTTATTGTTGAAAGTTAGCAATTTAGTCATGAAAACCCATGCCTAAGTATATGTTCTCGTTTTAATATGAGTACGACTAAGTGAAAAATTAGCCAAACTAAAACAATACACATTCTTGTCCACGATTAGTATATCAAACGGTCTTCATTAAAATAGATTTTGAACTGAACAACCGATCTCCAATCAACGGATTCAGAATTGAACTATTCAAACAAACGAGGATGACGACGACGCGTCGAAGCTGTGTTACGGACAATGATTTTAATTGATAGACTTGCGTAAGGTCTTGAGATGGATGACGATGAGAAATCATGTTATACCAATTGCATGGGTTATGTTACGTATAGTAGTAGGTTATGTGCCGGTTACTCTAGATAAGAGTAGGTTCTAAATCTAGATTGAGCGAGAGTGCGGAGACATTGGGTTATATTTGTTCAAAGCTTATAACATCACTAAACAATAATTAAACCTTGGCTGGAACAGGACAGCCAGTAGAAGTGTCAAGTGATTATGTGGTTTGGCAAGTAAATTAGGGAGTGTTGTGTGCAATGAAGATATGGGCCCTGTTATTACCCACACACTATACTGGCCATTAATGTGGGGCAAAACATTTTACCCGAGACAATGTTAGTAGGTCAAATCAAACACCCATTTCGTGTGAGTATGGCTTGGTAGTAATTAGATCTGTCGTAACCCACGGTGGTTAGGACAGATCTAATTCCCTCTGCTTAAACCACTCGTGTTATAACTAACTGCATGTGTAGGTCATATTTTCTGGTAATACATATGACTCAAGGCTAAATTGGGTGAAAGAATTTAGAACGATGCCCTCAAACGAAAAAAAAGAAACATGGCTCTAATTCTAACTATGACAGATATGCCGAAACAGAATGTAGGTACCTGTATTATATTAACCTTTTTATAGTCCATGCGGGCCATACTAGAAACTAGAGGCCCACGTTGGGTATTTTTGTCTTCGACGTGTAATTTTGAAATATCTCATAAATCAGCAAATTTTACCCGCCTGCTGGAGAATGGAATGGGAAATTTGAACGAAATTCGCGTTATGCGAACTTGGGCGTTTTAACTACCCATAATTGTATTTTGATGATATGCCTATTCATTTCGTTATGACACCCAACAGCAGAATCGTCGCGCGTCAAAACAAACGCGATACTTTTTGCCGTGACCGCCCCGTACTTTTTGCATAGAAAATGTATGAATATAATCGAGCGAATAGATTTGGGCGAACAGAGTTGACGCATGGCTTAAATCATCAGCTGATAATCCTGTGAGAACCTTTATAAGCCCGACTACCATTTCAAACTATGCCAAGCATTCAGCTGCAGAGTGCGCGGTAAACAATCGTTGCGAACACCCCAAGGCATTAATTGTATTATACGGACAGTTATCAGATCCCGGCTGCTGCTCCGTTCTCACGACTCGAGCCTCCGGTCTAAGGTTAAACGCAGCCAAGGAATAAAAATGTAGATAAATCGAGGACTCATTATTTGACAGCAAGGTACATTGTAATTTGATGCTGTACCTAGTAATTTGTGGAGTTTATGAGATTTGCTTGGATAAGATCTGAGAACTGATATGTCAGGATGATGCGTGCTGTGATATCACTCACTTTTGTTTATTTTGTTTTGTTGACTTTATGGAGTACCAGTGTTTAATGCTTGTTTTGAACTGTCACAAAGATTTAAGGACAGTAGAGTGTTAATTTCAAGGGGCCATGAGAAAACTAAGGCCTAGTTAATGTCACTCTACTCTCTATCGGTTGGTCGGTATTCCATAGGTTGCGACCCACTAACTCATGGAGGAATGCGCTAACCAAATTCAAAGCTAAAATTTAGATAATTTGTGGAAAATCATGATCCAAAATCTAATTTTGAATAGATGTTTAGTCTAGTTATTTTTCAGGGGTCTCCAATAAAGATCTGAAAAAAATATCTATTCGATCTCTAGCATGTGTTTTGCCGACGTATAGAATTTAATTTGTGGAGTACCCACTCCACACTACAACGCCAACCACAATACAAATCACAATTAATTATTTTTAAGAATACATTTATTAATGCCGCTTAATTTTTTATAAATAGACTCAGAGAAGTGGTCTAAAACTAAGTTTAAACTTGGTTTTAGAAGTTATCTCTAAAATTGGAGCAACTACTTAATACTTAGGCCTTTCTGTATAATAAGTATGCAGTAACTACCTTTTAATAACCATACATAGTATAACAAAAACTGGCCGTAAGTCAAGCTCATGGAAGGCAAGCAAATCTATAATTACTTAAATAAGATAAGTAACTAGGTATTTATATTGTATTTCAATATGTACAGCGATGGCACTATTTTATATACCTATTTTATAGTAGTGAAAGGTTCTAACGTATAATTCTAAGCGCAGCGAGAGATTCAATGTAGGTACGTCGCCCAAGAAACAATATTACGCCGAGTGAAACGTTGAGTGTCAGACTCTATTTTTTATCTCAATCAGATAATAATCGTACGTCAGGGACACTTGGATATGTATACATACAATTCTTAAATACACGTAGGTATATCCACATATTTTGTTTAAGGCTTTTAGGTGTTCATATAATACTTTTACTATCTGAGGATCTCTTAATTTGAAATTAATTTACCTGAGAATAATCGGTGCACATTACAAATTATACTCGTAGGTACATATATAATTATTATTTATTTTGTACGAAACGTCGTTGTTGACTTTAATTTATATGAAACGATTGACGTATTTGCAGGTTTACAATTAGTGCCGGGACAGAACGCTAGAAATAACCGACCAGTAACTTTTTTTTATAAGATATCTTCCTTCGATCTATTTGGTCGGAGAGCACCAAGGAACATTATTCTTGTTCCAAATTCATATTCTCATTACTATGACATAATCTAGTGAGGTATGTCCTACTTTGTATTTTATGTGAATATAATATCTTTTTGATTAACTAGGGTGAAAAATATATTTGTGTGGTGGCAACAAACGATCGGTGCGTGTCCGATTCGTTCTGATTCCCATTATTGTTATGTATATGAATGTTAGAATAAAAAAAAATGAATAAGGCATTAAGCTGTCAATACTACTATAAACTTCACTAAAAGTAGGTGAAATAAACGTGTAGAACTGCTTTTTCTTGCACATAACAACATAAATATCCCACATATATCATTTATGCAGCCATTAATGTCTTCCTCAATCTATGAGACGATAGACACCTGCGCCGCCGTAACAAAGTTATGTCGATCGCTCGCCAATTCATTGCATTTGACGGCATTACAAAGTTATGTCGTTCGATACCGCAAACCGCATAAAGTTGCTAGGAACCTAGAGCCGGAGAATACCTGTGCATAGACTTGACTATCACTAGTCTAGGTAACCTAATTTGCTTTACAAGGTGGTAGGGAAATTTTCGCCTGGCTATCTACCACCGTCAAAAAGAATTTGAAAAATTTGTCGTAAAACACCTGACAATAAGTTCCGGCAACTGTCCTTGAGAGCCATTAGTTCTAGGTTAGCCTTAACAACATCTTGGACCAACATCATCACTTACTATCAGTTGATATCATACCGACGGTTTAACTTACCCTCCGGAGCATGTGCACGCTCAGTAGTAATGCCACTAGCGGTCACCAATTTTAAAATTAATAATTAAAATCTTTGTGTTATCCTGTGTTCTTAACGAAAACCTTTTTTTACATATTTTTGTCTTAGTTCAGAAGACGTATTTACCTACCCCACAAATGAGTGTGATATGGGTAAGTAAGAAGTGATGTAGACAGGAACCGTCCATAGAAAACTTAAGGCGATCACCGTAGTGAAACGCGCACTTTTGGAATCTTCTTGTACTGAAACTATGAGTTCAAAATGTGCGAAAAAAATATATCATATTCTTTAATTCTTTATTGAGTGAATTAGTTGATTAGTTTTTATTAAAACTTATTAGTTCTTCTGTAATAAATTGTAATCGGCGACCCTTTTTAGATTGTTTTTTATTAATTTAAGAGGCATAGTTGAATTAAATGCAATGATTCTTTTTTTTAAAAATAGCTAATACTATACTCTAATGAACTACTTACTAACTTGTGTTGAAAACATTTTTATGAATTTTTGCCACAAAATTCTCTGATCGCGAGAAGAAATCGCAACGAAAATCAGTCTGCCCGCAGCGCTCGGGCCGTTTGGACGTGGGATCTGTGCCGTTCGTTACGCCATCATTATTGTGCTTTTATTTTACGAAATATTACAATATTTTTTACCATACGTTAATTTGGAAGTCATAAATTATTGAAATTCATGTAAAACATTTATTGGGGAAGTACTTTTGTTTATATTGATTTATAAAATCTGTATAATAACTTTTTTGAGCGAGTTGATTAAAGTTCAGACACGGCATTGTTAATTCCTATTTTAGTAGGTATCTAGACTTTTAACCCTTGGTAAAATATTTCATTTTGTTATTATTAGGTTCCTGTACAATTAAATGAGAACCTATTCCCAATACCCTTAACACACTTTCCGAGACGACCAACTACTTTCTAGGTACCTATTTATATATCCAATCATTCAAATAAAGGGAACTTACCTATATCTCTTTTATCTCTTTGACTTTAAAAGTTAAATACTTAGTATGTAGTTAGTCGGATTGAAATGTGTGTTACATCTGTATGACTCCGCTGTTCTTTCGTACTACCTCTAAAAGCATGTACCCGTAACTTTTGAACCGTTACTTCTGTAGATAGTTTCAATTTTCATAGCAAAAGTGATAATGTGTACTATTATTATAATTTTATTTTATATATTTTAATTAGTGGGGTTCCTTAGGAAAAATGACCCGGTACAATTCTTCTCGTTCAACTTTTAATGGCAGCAGTCGAATGAGACTTGACAAAAACCAAAATTACATATTCAAGATGGCATGTAAAATTCAAGTTGCTCCGATCCGTCTGAAAATCAATATCTGGGTGGTTTTAGGCGTCGTTATTCCGAATTTAGAAATTATTTTTCGATGACATCATTTTTTAAGATGGCCGCCATACATAGATGTTTTGAAACCATTGACTTAAATTGTTCTATGGGAAGGAGTCATGGGGAAAGAAAGTATTCTAAACTGAAAATAACAAAGTGGTTTTCGTGATATGATAATAATGGGAAATCATAAAAATGACGCCTGCCAAGTGAAGATATATGACGTATCTGGTAAACGGTTACAGATAAGTAAAGGAGTTTTGAACAAATGACATAGGGAATCGAGAGAGCAGTCAAATGTCATGCAAAAAAATCCAAAATAGCAGAATTCAAGATGGCTGCCATAAAAAATGCTGAAGTGCGATCCTTCTGAAGTAAAGCTGAGCTTCAGTGTGATCGGTGCACTTTGTATGGTGGCTATCTTGAATTCCATCATTCTGGATTTGCCCTACGAGCTCTTCTTCTTCATCATACTACATTTAGAGCACGGATAGTGCGTGAGTTCAAAGGGCGAGTACAAGGGGAGGCTGCAGTCCGATTCGTGTGAGTGACTTGCGAGGCCGAAGGCTGAGGTCTGACTTGGGAGTATTTTCCATATCTTCAACTGGTCTCCATGATGAATGGCCGCGATAACTGAAGCACCTACGAGTGGGTTTCTTTAACCAATGTGACTCAGAAACTTGGTACGATTCTGCCTGTACCACTTTTAGTAGCGGTATGGTGAATCTTATATGGCGGTTTCATTACAGCTATCTTTTATTATTTTTATTATCTTTTATTTTATTATTGAGCATTGCATTGGGATTATACTTCTATTAAAATTTTGAACTTTTATTTTATTATTATTTGTATTTATTATGTTACCTCATAAATAAACTCTAAAATTGCAAAACGACTTTCTATAACTGAAATTATACCTATGCATAATATTTATTTATCTATAGATATATAGAAATATGATCAAGAGTAAAATTGGAAGTTTCTGTTTTAGAGTTGGTAAGTATATGACAGTAACCCAGTGGTTGGTGCGGATAACGTCCTATAAGTTCAAGTACATATTTAATATGACGAGTAGGATATGTTGTGCTGTTTTTGGTTGCATGAATTCGTCCAAACTAAACATATTAATTGTAAAATAGCTGCAGGTATCTATAACCAAGTAAAAGATATTCCCTGTTCTCCACCTTGTCCATGTTTGCCAAAACAATTTTTGATTAAGCTTTATACTTTAAAATTCAATAATAAAGCATTTCATACGTTTCAGTCGAGGTGCAAATATTTTTTACTACCAATGAAAAACAACACGCATTTTTACACACTTCCTATTAAATTTACAAAGTATTTTATCTAAACTAATAGAGGAAAAATTTGATTGTGCATTTGTTTGTTTGCATTGAATAGGCTCTGAAACTAATAGACCGATTTGAAAAATTCTTTCACCATGAGAATCCAACATTATCCCTGATGAACATAGGCTATAGAAGATTTTCAAAAAGTTAGGTCGTATGTAAACTTCGATAACGTAACATAAAGTGCGAAAAAAATACCAAAAAAAATCGTTAGGTATATAGCATACGCTACGGAAATCATTGAAAATAGAGCCAAGTGATATACTACAATTTTATAGAAGACATCTATAAAAAAGTCCGCAGTACTATAAGTCTAACTATTACAGTTATGTCACAATAACTGGTTTTTTATATGTTGAATTTATAAGTTTTGATTTTTTTTGTTAAATACTCGTGTGAAGCCGGGGCGAATCACTAGTTTGCTTATATAAAAAAAAGTATATTTACAATCACAAAACAAAATGGAAACACAAAGTAGGCAAATGTAATTAAAATGCTGGAGGCGAGCAGCCCTATCGCATGTTTACGTACCTGTACGGTTACGGCTGTAGGTAGTTATTTCGACGACAGGGCCGAGTTAAAATACTGTATAGATAATATTACCGTGTTTCGTACCGCTTCATGAAGTCAAAGTACTTTTTTGAGCACAATATTGAGATAATACTTTTGAATTTTAAATTATAACCTCGTTTTATGGACCCTATAATCTTAGCAAACCACAAACCAATTAAGCTCCTACAGGTTCTTACTTGCAAATTCTGTTGATATGCATAATAGGCACCTTTCTACCAAATTTCAAGAAGATCGACTAAGGCAATCGAGATTCATTGACGGGGAAATATACACTGCTCACACCTCCACTGAGACCTCGCTTCGCTTAGTCTATTAAAAAAATATCATTGTCTACAAGTGATAATATTTTTTTACCTTAGAGGTTTGCAGTAACTACAGATAAAAATGTTGTTATCTACACTTTTGTTCTGCCGCTTCTAATAGCGCACGAAACTCTACAATTTTAGCGACGCTATCCGTGGTACGGTGACTAGTGCCGCCGTGCGACTGAATATTTTTATGAGTTAAAATTTAACGCCCATTTCTATTAGCTCCGCCCGAATTAGAAATTATTTTGACTACGGTCTTGCCCTTAAGCAACGTCCGCCGCGGTCATGAGTTGGATGGGTGACCGTTAGAGACATTTACTACTGAGCGCTTCCGTGCTGCGGAGGGCACGCTTAGCCGTCGGTCCCAGTTCTTGTCTTAAGATGGCAGTCGTCAAAGCTTGGAGGTAGGGCACTTTGCGAATGCCCGCCTAGCTAGCTACCACCTTCAAGTAGATAATCTGTTGCCAAGCATTTAACGGTGTGTTCCGGGAACTGAACATTGAGAGCCAGTAATTCTAGGTGAGCCAGAACAACATTTTAGACCAATTGATCACTTACCACCAGATGAGATAGTGGTCAAAAGCTAACCTATCAGGCATAAAAAAAACTTCAGATGCCTGATATTTTTGGAGGATTTTGTTTATATGTTACATAGTAAGGCTGCATAAATAACAATTTCGACAGCGGATGTGCTTAGTGTCGTTACCTAACGGGTCGTGAATGACTTCGAAGTTCAAAGTAGCGCCTTAACGCCGTTAACAAGGCGTTGTCGTGGGGCGTCGTGACGTTATACGTCATGTCATGGTTAAGGTGAAGTGAGTCTCGAAAAGGCAAATTGTAAACATGTTTTTTTAGAAAGAGTACCTTATGGATTTTGACAAAATACATAATATCTTAGAGTATATGACAAATACTATGCCTCGTCCAGAAATATGATTGTATATATTTCTCTCGATAACAAAAAATATGAATACCTACAGCTCTAAAATTTAGCTGAATCGTGTTTTATGTCTGACGTAGGTAAATCGAATCAATACACATTTTATTTCTAATTATCTATCATACAGCAACCATGTGATACAGTATTTACCTTAAAGATGTTTTCCGTTGCTAAACAGCTCACTTTTATACAAATTTATTTTAAAAATTTCGCTCACGCTGAATATTAGAAAGTAGTTCTGTTTTGCTCACTCGCATTAGAAACGAGGTCTCTCCGTCCTACGCCCTCAGTCTAACATTTTTCAAAGACCACTTCGTCTTTAAGGGCTGGTATCTACCATATTGTAAGAGTGATAAAGTCAAACAGCTCGGTGCACATAAGCACAGGACAGATTAGAAATGCCTTCACTTCGATCTTGTGAAATTCATTGCAGGCATTTCAATTTCTTTCATTCATTGCTTTATCTTCAGCGTTTACAAACATTTTTGAAGCAGTGATAGCTCAGTGGCTTTGGGTATGGACTGCCGCGCAGCAGGTCCATGGTTCGAATCCCGCCGCGGGCTTGAGCTTCACCGCATGGTGGAAGGGCATTTTTGCGAATGCCCGCCTGGCTAGCGACCACCCTCAAGTTGAAAATCTGTCGCCAAGCACCTAACGGTGTGTTCCGGCAGCTATCCTTGAGAGCCAGTCATTCTAGGTTAAGCCTGTTAACACCTTCGACCACATCATCACTTACCATCACGTGAGATTGTGGTCAAAGGCTTACCTATCAGCAATAAAAAAAAATTAAATAAAAAAAACACTAAAAGGTAAAATGTGGACGTATTTGCGGGATGCAAACTTACAACCGAACCCGCTGACCTAAGAGGTAGGTACTGATTAGGTAATATAAGATTAATAAATAAATTAGCTTACTCTCTTCAATTTACGCGTATCTTTGATCTACACTAATATTATAAAGAGGAAAGATTTATATTTTTGTTTGTAACGAATAAACTACTAGACCGATTTGGATGAAATTTAGTATGGAAATAGTTTGAGATCCGGGAAAGGACATAGGATAGTTTTTATCCAGCTGCGCAAAAAGGTTTTTTTATGCTTGATAGTTTAGCGTTTGACCACTATCTCACCTGATGGTAAGTGATGATGTGGTCGAAGATGTTGTTCAGGCTAACCTAGAATTACTGGCTCTCAAGGACAGGCTGCCGGAACACACCGTTAGGTGCTTGGCGACATATTTTTTAAACTGAGGGTGGTCGTTAGCCAGGCGGGCATTCGCAAAATGCCTTTCCACCATGCGCTTAAGCTCAAGCCCGCGGCGGGATTCGAACTTGCGGCGCGGCAGTCCATAGCCAATGACACTGAGCCATCACTGCTTCTAAAAATAATAATAAAATAATAGTTTAGCTTGTACGGTAAAAGTTATTAAAATTTCCCTTTTTATTATTATTATTATTATTTTTTATGCTTGATAGGTTAGCCTTTGACCACTATCTCACCTGATGGTAAGTGATGATGTGGTCGAAGTTGTTGTTCAGGCTAACCTAGAATTACTGGCTCTCAAGGACAGCTGCCGGAACACACCGTTAGGTGCTTGGCGACAGATTTTCAACTTGAGGGTGGTAGCTAGCCAGGCGGGCATTCGCAAAGTGCCCTACCACCATGCTGTAACGACTGCCATCCTAAGACAACAACCGGGACCGATCCGAAGCACGGAAGCGCTCAGTAGTAATGTCACCAGCGGTCACCCATCCAACTCATGACCGCGGCGGACGTTGCTTAACTTAGCTGATTGATTCAGAATGGTTAAGCAAACTTCGCTACGAGCGCTTCAAAGACAGGCATATTAAGCACGCCTTAAGTTAAAGTAAATGCTCTACTGCTTAATCTGTGATAGTTTCGACAGCTTTACTATTGCCTATTTTGTGCTTCAACACGCGAGGGGTCTCTCAACGATTCAATCTGCCATGAAGACGTTATTGCCTGGAGTAGGTTGTATTGTAGGCAATTTACCTACCTTGAGTGTGAAATTGCTTTTCACTCGGTTGTTTATGCCATAGTGTAAAGATTTCCTGTAGGTAAGTACCGTGTCTTGTACCTTTTTCTGTGCAATGTGATGAATTCTGTGTCAGTGGTACAATACTGGGGTGTAGGTAGAAAAAAGACATTCGTACTTTATGGTACATTTTGAAGCAGTGATAGCTCAGTGGCATTGGTCCATGGTTCGAATCCCGCCGCGGGCTTGAGCTCAACCGCATGGTAGAAGGGCATTTTGCGAATGCCCGCCTGGCTAGCGACCGCCTTCAAGTAGAAAATCTGTCGCCAAGGACCTATCGGTGTGTTCCGACAGCAGTCCTTGAGAGCCAGTGAAATTACAGGCACGTGAGACTTAACAACTATGTCTCAAAGTGACGGACGTAGTGCAATTCTTGACTTATGACGAGATGCATCTGTTATAGGCAGAGATTAGTCCGCTTAACATCGGGTGTGCCTCGAGCTTGTTACGTCACAATAACATAAAAAAAACATGCATCAGGTACTTCTATTTGACTATATTTTGTTTTCTTCATCATTGATTGAATAGTTTATTAATTTAAAAATACTCGTTTTTGGTTGTATTGTATACCTAAGTAGAAGGAACATTTATTATGTAAATCATTTATAAAACGGAAATAAAAGATTATTGTGTTGGGACTACCGAATGTATTTCTACTTTTCTTTTTATAAAAATGTATTATGATGTCCGCCATAATAATATAGGTACTATCTACATGCTATGAAAATTTCAATTAGCTTCCTCTAATAGTTCAGAAGATAAAGCCCTTTTAATGCAAGATAAGTATACGGAGAAAGTTGGCCCCCCTGAGCCTGGCATAACCACCTGCTCCACTGCAGTTGTGCACGAATGCATTGTCCTCATGCAAAAAAACCTACCTTATTTAATAATTACTAATAATATCTATAAGTCATATAAATAGGGTCCCTTTTTTCTACACAAACAAATTGTATATTAGGAAACATTCAATTACAGTAAGACAAACAGTAAAACCTATAATCTGTTTTGTAAGTAGATAGGTATCTTCTACATTTATTATATACGTTCATGAAATCGATAGACGTTGTCAAAACACGATTTGTCGTGCGGGAGGCGCGACTTCTAAGTGGCGTGCCAAACGACGACTACCGTCTTTGCAGATGAAGTTGTAACGTGTCATCGACTCACAAGACGTAGACACGGTATCGTACGACATAACGACCCATTGTTTATTTTCTCTTCATAATTGAATGGTACTTAAAAGCCAATGTGAGTGATAGACTGAAAGAACACCAGGATCATACACATCGTCGCATTGTTTAAATAGCTGCATAAGGTAGGTATTGCTCAACCAATCGGATTTAAAAGTGTTATGGGATGACTCGCGTGGGGTGCCGTGCTAGAATGTCACCCCCCCATCTTCCCTTTGATTTCGTAAGAAGTAACTCAGGGAAAAATACCTGAAGGTGGGCAGCAGGGCCTTCTTGGAACTGCTATCTTACACTGCGATTCCCAAGACGGCTGCCAAGCGTGGGGATTGTGATGGCAAACTCCCCCATAATGAGGAGGCTATGTTCAGCAGTGGACAATCCGGCTGATACAATATGGGGTGACGTAAACAATGCAAGCCTATGCAAGATTCTTTAAAATCCTTTCAGCCATTTGGAGTTGAATAGCATAAGACAGAAATGCAAATTACTTTCATATTACTTAAATAAATTTCACCTATACAATAACACTCGTAGTGTAATAAGGTTTTTTTTACCAATAATGATCTTTCTTCGAATGCTTCATTTGAAAAGGGTTATTAGTATTAGATCTAAGATAACAGGTATGAGAATTCGCGAGGAGCATTGGCGGTCAACTATGTACTTATAAACTTAACGCAAATCCTAAACAATTTCTGTTGCCACGCATCTAAACCAAAACAGCGTTACACTCTTTTGAGGGAATCAAATAAAAGTCGTTAATTATATTTAAAACGTATTTGACTATGTTTGTAACACACTGTTAAAAAAGAATGGCTCCGAGTTTCTTGACCGTTTTTCTCGCAGGTGCTCTATAAATTATTTTTGCTGATCGTAGCAGTTTAATGTAGAATATATCAATAGGTATTAAACATTGTAATTGATCTTCATAAGAGCGTCTTGGACGCCTAAATTGAATAAATGATTTTCATTTAGACTTTAACTTAAACTAATAACACAACTTTTCGTGCGTTTTAGATTTTTATATAGGTAAATAATTCAATGACCCTTTCTTGGTACGTCTAAGTGTGGAAACCTTCCTACTGGTTTTGTAGCTAGTTTTGTAATTAAATGCGTAAATTCCAAGGGAAACGTCTAACAACAATTTTCACACAAATCATGTGCAATCGCTGTCCCCATCATCGATTGGCAGGGAATCATTGACACGCGATCTCTTGATGTACTTAGGCAGCTATCAATCAGTTAGCTCACATAAGATTGCCTATAGTAGGCCTGTAATGGAAAATGGAAATACTAGTTTGATCCTTTGACTGTACAAGCAGTTTTTTATGTTATTGTGTTGGAACAAGCACGTGGCACACCTATGATGTTAAGCGTTATACTCTACCTATAACAGATATATTTCATCATAAGCGCCCGTCACCCCACATATAGTTGTTTAGTCTCGTGTGCCTGTAATTTTACTGGCTCTCATAGGACTGCTGCCGGAACACACTGTTGGTGTTTAGCGACAGATTTTCTACTTGAGGGTGGTAGCTAGCCAGGCGTGAAAAATGCCACCATGTGTGGAAACCCAAGCCGGCGGCGAGGATCGAACCATGGACCTGCGGCACCACAGTCCATAGCTATAACCACTCGGTTGAAATTTATACGTACTTACTTTAATTATATCGGAACAGTATTTTTCTTCACATAATCAACAGAAGGTGAATATTTTTTCTAAAAATTACCCAATAGCCATTGCTCTTAAGGTTTTTAACGATCGTTCAACGGCCGGCGGCTTTTTTAACGCAAATAATTTTTTTTTATGCAGTGATAGCTCAGTGGCTTTGGCTATGGACTGCCGCGCAGCAGGACCATGGTTCGAATCCCGCCGCTGGCTTGAGCTTCACCGCATGGTGGAAGGGCATTTTTGCGAATACCCGCCTGGCTAACGACCACCCTCAAGTGGAAAATCTGTCGCCAAGCACCTAACGGTGTGTTCCGGCAGCTATCCTTGAGAGCCAGTAATTCTAGGTTAAGCCTGCTAACACCTATGACCACATCGTCACTTACCATCAGGTGAGATTGTGGTCAAAGGCTTCCCTATCAGCAATAAAAAAAAAAGTAAGCTAAAGTAGCTTACAATAGTTACCTAGGTAATTTTTAAACAAAATACCTACCACGACAAGCGGCATGCTTTTAATGCACCCTCCTTTCATTATTTAATCTGCTTGGGATACCTCGTTTATTTTATTTCTTTAAATTTATTATATATGCGCTAACCTTTGGCGACTAGGTACCTCACTTGATAAGGTAAGTGATGATGTACAGTCTGAGATATTATAATACGTATATCATCTGTATATCACGGCGCAATGGTGATAAATGTAATGCCATGTTTAAATTTTTGGTAAATAAATAAATATAGCAGGCTAAAGTAAGAAGAAGAACTGGAACTCTACAACAGCAGTAAAACACTTCTTAGAAAGCTTGGCGAGAAATATTTTACAAATTCACGGCGCTCAAATAAGTAATGCTTTCAAATACGTACCTATAGAATATTGATTTAGGTCTAGTATCCTAGACTTCAATTTATTTCTCAAGTATAAAAGCATGCTGTCAGCTGGCCCATCTGTAAGCTCAGCGAACGTCTAATCATGTCGCAAGATCCCAGCCTATATTTTATTGCCATTATTTCTCAATTGATCGGAACTTGCGTCACTGCAAATTAACAACCTTTGTCCAGTTTTTAGATAATACGATACGATTCTTCGACGACGTGAGATTTGGAGTAAACTTGTGTGTGTGGTCGAGTAAAGAGATTGATGACCAATAGTTGTGCCCACAATAACATGAGACCAAAAAATTCTGGCGAAATTTGGACAGGATAACTCAAAAGCATTTTTGAGTCTATCCCTTTCCCGGGGAAAACGTGCATAATGATAATGAATAGATTCAGGCGTTACTTTGCGGAAATCCATATTTAATAATAACAAATACTTTTAAAAGTATCCTAAAAAACATTAAATAATATTTAAATAAAACACTTAAAAAAGTATAAAATTATATATCTAGTGACAATTCCGCCTAATTTTCCTGTTATCTACGTGACGTCATAAACATCACGCAGCCTAACCGGAAGAATACCCGACTAGTTTCGCTTCTAAACGAAGCATCTTCAGGAGGTCTTGACTTACCGAGCGCACGATCGAGTGCATAATGATGCTTTCTTTCACTAAAGATTATGATAAGTAATAGATGCTCCTGTCAGCGCTATAAAATCTAGTTTTTAAGCTTCTTCAAGGTTCCGTACTTACAATGAAACTTCTAGAATCAGTTGCATATCTGTCTGTTCGTATTTCGTAGACTTCTTTGAATCGTTTAGACGGAAAAGGAAGGTCTACTGTTTAAAAAAAATGTGTTTCTTGTATAGGGGGGTCCCCACAGCTTAATTTTTATTTTTTTGGTATTATTGTTATGTGTGAGACTATCTAACATACTAAGAAATATTCTGTGAAAATTTCAACTAAAGGTCAACATAAAAATAATAATAAATTAAATGGGCAATGCTGCCAGTATGCTGGGCACGCTGCCAACTGGGAGTGGGCTGGAGCATTTGGAATGCCTATGAGTCTGCTATAGGTTGTCTAAATGCTTTTATTGTAGTAGCTGTAGTGTTGTATATAGTTCATAGTATTTTGTTTAATAAAAGCATACCGCCGGAAAAAAAAGGAAAGCCTAATAAAAAAAGAAAAATTAAAATCTCTAATACCTTTAAAAGTCGGACATACGAACATTCGGTGCTTTGTAATAGGGTCCTGTTTTCAAGTGCAGTACCCTATAAAAGGATCAAACGCAGGTACACTTAGTACATACTAATAAGTACTATCTCAATTGATTTGTTTCGCGTAGTGTAAAAGAGGTTTCCGCTGGAACTCTCGAGTATAATCATTATTCGACAAGCGTGCTTCTCGCATATGGACTATGTACTCGCATAGGTAATAATTGTTATGATTTCCCGGTTGACATTTACAGCATTTATTACTGATTTAGCTGTTACTTAGGTATTCAAAAAAGGACCCTGGAGTAGACATACTATGAGATTGGTGGATGAAATCAGGAAAATACCAGGTCGACTAACTCCCGAGTCAAAGGGTTCGGCCTCTCAGGGGTCGCTATGTAAGACAAAAAAGGTTTTAGGAGGTACTGCTGTCTACCTTCTTGTATTATCATCGCCACTGACAATTTCCACAGGAGTGTAAGGAGAGTGCAATTATATGGATATGGGATATAAGTATTATGTGTATGATGAAAAGCTGGCCAGTCGGGAGTCAGGTTTAGCTGAGCCCTTTACGGGTTCCATATTGCAACAACTCATGAAAGAAAATAAATATCTATGTTGGCGTGGTCAGAGTTTTAAAATAACATTGTAAATCGCGTTTCCCAGTCATCCATTTAGCCTATCCATCGGTTAAAGCTTGAAACGCGCTGCATGTTAACTGTCATTTTTATCATTCAGTTATTTTATGTGTTGCATAGCAACCCGAAACTTTATCATGACATTCTGAAACGGGCCCTTAGTCTCTCCATAGCGCTTTCCCTATAAACGTAGTTTCGTTTTTTTAAGTAAGTGTTAAAACTCGTTGAAATTTTGCAGAGAGAGAGAGAGTTTGAGTCATAGGGTCATTATATGTTTTAATGTTTCTAGTTTGTCAGTTTTTTTAATTATATTTAGCTCTAAATGTGAAAATAAAACTAAAATATATATCAAATATTTTTTTGAAAAATACGGAGAACCGACAAACCAGATGCATAAATTTTAGATTTAAGGACATGCTTGCAAAATTTCAATGAGTTTGAACACTTGGTATTTAAAATATGACAAAAGCACATTTGACGGAAAACGCTAAGAAGACGTTTAAATTTATTGTTATCAGATGATTGAAAAATACATAATACAAATATACACAAGACATCGTACAAACCGGTAACGCTAGTCAACAACACGAGGTATTAAAAGGTATTAATACGAACCCATAATTATCAAAGAGAAGACCAGCACCGTCCATAACACCTCCAATCCGCAGTTTTTTCTCCACCGCATGTTTGAGCTGAAACAATGGAATAAATAAATTAGTAGAACATAGACAAGCAATCATCCTCCCAGTGCCCCACTTATTGGTCGGTAAATAATATTTGTAACCAAGCATAGGGTGACACGAACATATTATAATGTACAATGTTTTATCTAGTACAAAATATAACACTAGATATAAATATGATTTAGCAAACAGCTTGGACTCGTGTAATATTTACGGGAAATTTCTAGCAAGAAAATATTGTTTAAGGTTTTGGCTTAACTTTTATGTCTGTCAGTTTTAGCACCTGTTTTGAAGACCACCGCTATCCATGGAAATCTTGTTAGTAGTAGCGCGTATCCTTTGAGCTAGAAATGTTGCATGGATTGTAATGAGCCCTGTCTGTGTCCAGAAACACTATATTAAAAGCTCTTTTTTTCTACCGGCGGTATGCTTTTATTTTCAAAATACTACGAACTATAAACAATACTACAGCTACTACAATGAAAGCATTTAGATAACCTACAAGTCATTGCAGACTCACAGGCAGTCCAATTGTTCCAGCCCACTACCAACTGGCAGCGTGCTTAGCATGCTGGCAGCATTGCCCCGTTATATTGCAATACTTATTCAAAAAGCTTGATGTCATGGGAGTAATATTTTCCCTGAAGCACTACCGTATGATAATTAAACAGGGTATGGAAGAGCCCTAATTCTTAAACCGGAAACTGTATCTTATGTTATTTACTTTCTATTTTGCAAGCGAGGTTTTCTCGTAGATGCACGGAGGATACCAAGTTGCCAAATGAGAAGCTAGATCCGGGTTTAAGGTTGATTCACACGGGACAGTCACGAAATTTATACATGCATGGCTGACTGGTTACACAACTTTTGCTTAATTTGGTTTACGTATTTGCATTACAATCAAAATCCCGTCTGTGTATTCCCGAAAAGGTAGATTCAGGTGTACGAATTGCCAATATTTAGACAAATGATTTAAGATCTTATTGGAAATTTAGTTTATTGACGGCCACAGTCCATACTAGGGACCGATATTTTTATATCAACAATTAAAACCCAATAACTGTTTCCCGAATGGAAACCGGAGCTTCACGATTAATGATTATTGAAATGTAAAAATATAATGGAAGAGCACTGTTTTGGTTTATGTCTTTATAACTATAAAAGACAAAAATATTGTAATTGAAAACAATACATTAGATTGTGACGGAACATGCACGAAGCCCGCGTAATGTTAAGCGGTAACCTCTGCCTGCAACAGATGCATTTCGACGGGCACATTGCATTTTATAACAATTGACGAACTGCACTATACGCCCGTCACACTGTTCTTTACTACTACTACTGTTAAGTCTCATGAGCCTGTAATTTTAATGTGTGGTCCGGAACACACTGCTAGATGCTTGCCGACAGATTTTCTATTTGACGGTGGTAGGCGAGCATTCGCAACATGATCTTCCAACGTGCTATGGCGATGCACAGCAGCCTAGTTTTTTTTTTACCAAAAACCAGATTATCATAAAACTTATGTTCCTTATAATATGTGAAAGTTTGTTATTAAATGAAAATGTGAGGTTGTGAGCGTGTATGTTTGTTAATCCTGCTCGCTGAAACAGCTGAACCGATTTGGATGAAACTTGGAATATCGATAGTTTAGGTCTTGGATTAACACATACAATAATTTCATCATCATCACTTTTCATAATTGTCTACAAGAGTAAAATCACGGGCGCAGCTAGTTAACATAGGCGTAAATTTTTTTAGGTACATAAATGGTATGTAGCAAATATAGCGCTATAATGGGAATGAATTATAAACGGCATACATCGAGCTTGTCTGATGGCTAGCTGCCATCTCAAGTAAAATCTCTCCACTTTCAACTCTTTAGTTAATCTAACCTTAAATATTTAATCGTAGAGGCGACGGAAGAAAATATATTTGGAATTGGTAGCAGAACCTTCTCAAGGACTTCTTATACTATGAACTTCATGACGTTTGTCAAGCGTGGGGATTATGGTAAACCTAGCTCCCAATGCAATATACAATGCCAATGCCTGGTTAGTTATATCGACACTATAATATACCTAGGTATATCTTAATAGTATGATGACATATTACACAAGCGGATGGCTAGGCTTTGATGGAAAATGATATGCTTTAGGGTCGAAACCCACCACTTTCAATACAACATAAAATGTTAATATTTTTATGTTTGCAATAACGCATGCTCTGTGGAGTACATTACAAAATTACAAATTTACAAGAGTAAAAATTTAAGTCATGTGCGGGATTCGAACCCGCGTCCCTCCACCCCTTTCGTCCCTCCACCCCTTTACTCGGGGAATGAAATTCAGTGGGGTTCCGAGAATTGCCATATCTTCCTGTGGAAGTCTATACAATATGTATATTGTATAGACTTCCGAGAGGCGATGAAGAAAAAATTACCAGAAAGTAGGCGAAATGCCATTTTACACTGCGATCCATAAGACATGCCTGGCCTGCCAAGCATAGCCATATCCCTCTCCCCTAACGGGGAAGGTATTTGTTCAACAGTGGAAGATATGGCTGATAGAGAAAGCATGGGAGGTACTCTCTAGTAAAAAATCAAATTCTACTAAATTGGTAGTTTTTTATCTGGTACATACATACGTCTCTATACTCGGCGAGTCTGGTTGAACTATACTCAAAAGGCTTACAAAGCTCTGCCGATCCAATACAATAACGCGTTTAGTAAATACTGCGATTTCCGCGATTCTGCAGGGAATCAAATATGTTCACACAAGCACGCCCTGACTCGTTTGATGCCAATTGGTGCAAAAAGTCAGCTTTATTGTTAAACAGACGTTGTGTTAAACAGAGTTAAACAACAACCTCAACACTATAACAGGTAAATTTGGTAGTACTTTTATGTGGAAACTCATTCAGAGGACTAAATCACTGTTATTAATAAATTACTAACTTACAACCTTCTAACATTAATTATATAAATATTTTAAGAAAACATTAAATTAATGTTTTAGAAAAACACTTAAAAACATAACAATATATCTAGTGACAGTTTTGCCTAATTTTTCTGTTAAGCCGTCGTGACTTCATAAACGTAGCCAAATCAGCAGAATGTTCGATGTGTTTCGGTTCTACACAAAGCATCCTCAGGAGGTCTTGACTCTTCGATCGTGCGTTCCGGTTTGGCCCCGTGGCGTTTATGACGTCACGTCGGCCTGACAGGAAAATTAGACGGAATTGTCAACAGGAATATTCTTATATTTTGTGTTTTTCTAAAATATTAATTAATTGCCCTCTTAAAATTGTTATTAAATATAGATTTTCGCAAAGTTACACCTGAGTCTATTCATAAACCTAGTATTATTATTAATATTTATATATAAAAATTACGTGTCACATTGTTTGTCCGCGATGGACTCCTAAACTACTGAACCAATTTTAAATTTGATTTGCACACCGTTTGCGATTTGATCCAAATTGAAAGATAGGATAACCCGTGCGAAGCCGGGGCGGGCCACTTGTATTCTTATATTTTGTAAGTGTTTTAATAAAATATTCATTCATTGTTTTCTTAAAATTGTTATTAAATATAGATTATCGCAAAGTAACACCTGAGTCTATTCATAAACCTATTATTATTAATATAAACCCTAGCTTCAGTACGGACAAGTGGATTGCGTTCCTATATGTAGGTACCTATCTATAAAACGTACGCGGAAAATCTTTACATAACTTTAATAGCTTTAAAATGTGGCTATAAAGTAGCAACAATGGAGTTTATTATGATTGATAACCATCGATGCAGCATTCATTCAGCTTTTGTGCGAGCGATGGCTGCTCATTGCTGTAACAGTACCTACCTACACTGTCTTAGTTGTTACCAAGTTTGCAAAAGACCATAAACGTCTAACATCTTTAATAGCTGTAGGAATTTCTCGTTTATGCGCTTGAACAGTCAAGATCTCCCGATGATTCTTTGTGTAGCAGAAAAACGCGTCGAAAATTGTACTGGTTGGGCAACGTGGCGTTTATGACGTCACATCGGCCTAGCAGGAAAATTAGGCAGAATTGTCACTAGAAATAGTTTTGAGTATTTTTGTAAAATGTTAATTTAATGTTTTATACTTATATTTTTGAAATATTTATTATTTTTAGGTGTAGTTTTTGTGAACAAGTTCATCCGGGGATGTACTGCCACTATGCCTTTTTCTACCGCCAAGCAGACATGTTCACATTACTGTGTTTGAAGGGTATGTATGGGAGCCGGTGGATTCTCAAATCAGAAGTGTGCAAACACTAATGTGTTTTGGCGTAGAGGAGCGCACTGTAGCAAGTAAAATTCCTGGTAAAAGTTTCGGCGTGATGAGCGCAGTACAGTATCAAGCAATACGAGGTCGGTGACACTGGAACTGTAATGGACAGTCGTGACGCGTACCATCAGACGAGGGGTTGTCCGTTTCATCACTACATAAAAAGATTTACCTACATGATACCAAAAAACTATCTATCAAAACCTCACTATTAGAAATCTTTGTCTACCCCTTCAGGGAATACAGGGCGTGAAAAAGTGTTATTTTTGTTTCTATAACTTATAGTACCACGACATGCTATCTGCTGAAATTAAGTAACTACTGAAATTTCAGAACAAAACAAAGACAATAATGTTAATCTTGTATCTGACTTTCCACTGTGCATGAGGCCGGAAGTCGTGCTTGCAACATGGCCGTGTTTCCGGTGATATTGTTTTAACACAACGTAATACTTTCCCTGACATTTGAACTTGGTTATTAAAACCAAAGATGTTAACGGTGTTAACATGAACTGCATGTTGCACAGATGCACATTCGTTGCATTGTCTAGTACAGCACTGTTTAGAATAGTTGTGTAGTGAGATAATTAAAGAAAATTAACATTTTATTAAAAATAAATAATTAAGAGGCTGTCATAGAGTTTTGTATAAGCATCTTTCAGTCTACTATAGTCAAATAAAGAATCATATTTAGGATTAAATTATTATACCGTCTAATTTGGCGGTATATCTGCATAGACTAAAAATAAAAGTGGCCTCTTTGCTAGCTCGTGCGTACTATTTTTATGTCAACGCTGCTGTCACATGCTATAAAAGTCCATACCAAGGAGTTCTGTTTTCCTGATGATGATGGCACTGACGATTAATAAATAACTTTACTTAAACAGATTTTCAGAATATTGAATTTCATTTTGTAGCAGTAAGAAAATTATATGTTAATCTTGATCATATTATCTCAGGCCAATAAAAATGTTTCTTAAAAAATTCTCGATGGAATATATTGCAAAGTTGACTCTAAATTACGCTTGTAAAGTAAATGTATTAAATATGTACTACGTATGAATGACATTCATTGAATGTGTATGGGACAAGAAGAGTTACATTTTCGATTTACAATACTAGTTTTGTGTTACTACCTACTTTCAGATTTTACTTAAACTGATCGAAATTTCATCATCGCTGCGCTGTCTCTCTTTCACTCTACGCAGTCCGATAGTTTCAGCATTTGACAACGTCTTAACTATATTTTGTATGACCTGACATGACCGTAGCTAACCAGAGGAGCATTTGTTAAATGTTAATTACACCGCCATGTTGAGAAAGCTTTTAAGTCCGCGCCAACTCTGCGTGGTCGTTGATATACAGGCACTAGGCTATCAAAACTTCGACTCTCACTTACAGTATCTGTATTTATATGCTTTGGTAGTGTACACAGGATGAACTGTTGAACCTCTGCCATTGCAAATAATAGATTGTGGTGTACTGTTATCGGCTTCGATCTCCAACTATCAATTGTAACCGATCTTAAAAATTACAGCTTCATTGGTTCCGAGAGCAAACATGAACTTTTCACCTTTCAAGCTATCATTACAACGTAGAGCTTCAGTTAAAAGTGTGATTGTGTAATGGCGATCGGCTTGTTGGCGAAGGAAATGGTTTTATTACCTTATCTTCTCCCACATCTATACATAGATAACGTCTCGCCTGTTCAGAAGGGGCAGACACGAATGATTTCTATTTGCTACGATTATGTAGCGGTCCGCTCTGTTTTTTTTTTTATATACAGCCGTCAGTTAAGGGTATATTTTAGACGAACGCCCCCATACAAACGTAGTTCCAACCGCTCTGTTTTTTTTATATACAGCCGTCAGTTAAGGGTATATTTTAGACGAACGCCCCCATACAAACGTAGTTCCAATCTCTTTTTAATAATAGAGGATAAAACTCAATGACTTTTTACCTACGTAATCACTATCCTAATATCTATGTTTGTGGTGCATCAAATTTTCATTAAATTATACAGTTTTGAAATTACACTAGCTCAAAAACTCGTAATTTTAGATAACAGAAAGACTCAATTTTAAGCACCTCTTTCAAGAAATATAAGCATGTTTTTAAGATTTCTATCGCACCACAAACATGAGGAATATAATGAACTTTCTATAATGGGAAGTTATTTATACAGTGTATAATATTTTTTTAATAAATCTGAAATAACGAAATAGAAAAATTACGCTCGAATAACGCGCTCAAACTCCTAAAAACGAGTGCTATGTACTAAACTTTGTAATTATTAGTCCAAAAATAAAAAGGATTCAAACCGGAAACGATAGGTCTAAAAATACGCTATATTTACATGCGAGTTTTTTAAATAACAAGTTGAGTTTATAAATAGGTATAAGCTTTGGCTGGCGGGTATATATGTCCTTAAGGTACTCATAACCCTTAGACCACATAATATTCTTATTATTGGTTTATGGAAGGATAGCATTTTCTTTTTTTTTTTGTTTAAGATGCTTACCTACGTGTTTATTGTTAGGGATATTCAATTGTTCTTCGATGTGTAGTGAAAGGAGTTTTAGGTTAGGCTGAACAACATCTTCGATCACATCTACTTTAAAATATGTAGGTAATGTATAATGTAGGTACCGATTTTGATGTTTTTTTTAAGCTGACGCTTGTCATATTGTGGGGTCCATTTATATTTGAGTGATATCTGACGAGTAGTATTTCAGTCAGCCCTAACAAAGTGTATTTTAGGTTCAAAGTTGTTTTTTTTTTAATTTTAATTATTTATGTCCGGAATCCGAATCCTGTATAGGTTTGCTCATAGTTTACTATATCTATTCTACCTGTGATTTAGCGGCTCACATATATATTGAGCTACCTAAGGTGCTCAATTCTATAGCACACATATTTAAATATGTCCGCAAATATTGCACTATCCTTCAGTAAGCATACGAATAACAAGCTGCTGCAAAGTGGTAGTACAATTGTTTGAACTGTACACATAAGCCTTTATACTTCTTACCAATATAGCTTTGTTTCTGAAACCAAATATCTCTCTGTGTCTCCTGCACATATATAAGGATAATTTCTCATGAAACAAAGGCCGCGCCCCACTATCTAATTGATCTCGTTATCGCGTACAATCGCGATTTCAGTCGTGACAGACGAAAGCTTGGGAAAAGCGTCGAAAACGAAGCATTTCGCAAACGCGGTAGACGCGATGTGAGATGAAATCAAATTTCGATGGCTTCAGTTAAGGAAAACGTTACGATTTGGGAAAAAAACCGTTAGAATCATATAATTTTATAAGTTAAAAATGCGCACGTTTTTCAAAGCCAGGTTAAATACTTTCTTCAAACCTTTCCAATTAATAAATATACGAAAAATATAAAAATACTAAATAAATATACTATGACTTATAGGTTGTCTAAATGCTTTTATTGTAGTAGCTGTAGTGTTGTATATAGTTCATAGTATTTTGTTTAATAAAGGCATACCGCCGGAAAAAAAAATATACGTGATATGGTCATTATGATCTTTTCAAATTCAAAATAGGGCAATGGCTCCAATATTATTTTCTCTTGTTTCACGTCTATACCTATATACCTACGTAATTTAAACAAATATTGTAATAAAAATTGTATTATATAGTATGTAACACATTGTTAAAAGAAGTTTAAAAGAATAGCCCCGAGTTTCTAGCCCGTTCTCACAGTGGTTTTATATAAAAATTTTTGTTTGCTGAACGTGGCAAATATAGAATATTTAAATTTTAAAATTTGTAACCAACCTTCATTAGAGCGTCGTAGACGCCTAAAATAGAATAATTGAATTTGAATAATTGTGCGATTATTCTAACCGCCACGATACAGCACGCCTAATATTAACGCTATTACATGACTGCCCAAAAAAGAGTGTTATGTATATATCAGGGTTCATGTATGTACTCGTATGTATGTTTGTAAGTTTCTCAATTCCACCATAACTTCTAAACGGCTTAACTGGTTTTAATGTATTTAGAGATATCATTAGATTCGTCTATATAGCGCGAGTGACATAAGGTACATAAAAATAAATAAAAACAAACTGGCGGAGTTTAGATGACTATTGTGAGATAAAACTATATATATAACTAGCAGTTTTAATTTCAATGGAACGGTAAAACATTTAACGAAAATAAATATTTTGTTCCTTTGTTATTCATTTATACCTACTTGTTTCACTGTCGTTTTATGTTTTGTTTTGAAGCCGTTAAAGTGCAAAACTTTGCAGGTTATAAGCTGTATTGAGCCTAACATAATGGTCGTGGAAAAGTCATGTAAAAATACATCTCAATCATTACGCTATTATGAAGTAGCTAGACATGAGACAGCACCTACAATTTCTATATATAAGTACAAGCTTCAACTACTGTTACCTCAATGGTAGGTAACGGTAGTTTGTTTCTCAGCTTAACCTTTGACTTGTGGTCAAACAGGAGGAAATAATTTTCTTCATGTTGTTAGACACGTTTTTTCTGTTACATTGTATTTTACTTCATATTGTTGTCTATGCTCATGGCTTTCAATATTGATTGTATCTAAGTAGCTGAATTTACTAGACCTATGTAATATTTTTTAATGTTGTTTAACTTTTCAAATGAATAACAATTAAATTTTATTTTTCGTCTTGTAGTTATGCTGGTTCTATTTGACACTGTAGCTGTTATCTCTTTCTTCAACAGTTTACTTTAAATAAAGGTAAAATTTTATTCTTTATATTAAAGTATGGCATAATAGATATTAGTCGTTCCCGTCTTTCCAAAAGTATATTCAGACCACTCTGTGTCAGTCAAAACTAAAACAAATATAAATTAATTTAAAAAGTAAATAACCGGACTGCAAATTATTTTGTTTCGTTAAACGTTTTATCGCCCCACTGAAATTAAAACTGCAAGTTATATCTCTTTATGGAATCGTTTCTAAAAGTCCTTCTTTTTGATAGGTACCACACCCGATGATTTCGGGAGAAAAAAAATGTTTTTCTCGCAATATTGTGTCTAAAGTAGAGATAGAGATATGTAAGGGTCGTAGCAAGTGGAAATCTGTGGTCTCTGCCTACCCCTACGTGAAAGAGGCGTGATTTTATGTATGTATGCATATATTGTGTCTAAAATGTGCAAGTTTTTTATGTACATAGTATCACTTGCGCTATCAAGATAAATCTAATGATATCTCAAACATTAAAATCGGTTAAGCCGTCTAGAAGTTATGGTGGAATAAAGAAGCTCACAAACATACATGAACCCTAAACCATGACAGACGCTCTTTTTTTTAATTAGGAGATAGGTGAAAATATAACAGCCATTTTCATCCAATGTCGCCTAGTCCAATTGGGTATATTATATTTAATTAAATCAGGGAATTGATAACACAGGATACAGTTAATTGCAATGAATCGAGCTATTTCCAAGAGAGCGTGCCATAAGAAAATAGTATTATATTAACGTGACCGCCATTACAATGTTCCCATACAACACTAAAAGAACGGGGGTGGCTGAAAATCAGCGCCGCCCGGAATGTATATGTCAGGTTGCGCAAGCTGAGTCACCTCCCTTTGCTTTGTTTCCTCCATATAGTTTCTAGTTAACTATGTAATAGTCTAATTATAAATGGAAAAGTTCTTTTTTTTTAATTGTTATCATATTTTATAAACCAAATTCTATGCGTTCAAAGCCGCGGGCAAATACAGTACGACAGTAGGTACCTAGGTACCTACTGTCGTACTGTGTATAATGAATACATATAATGAATACTGTGTATGATGATACGTACGAATTCGCTAACTGTTTTGAATTCAGTTTCTGTCATATTATGAGAAGGCGTAGGTATATTGTCTGAGCAAGCGATCAAAACGGATCGCACTGTGTGGACGGGCGTAAAATTGCCGGCGTCTGCGCAACACTCGTTTCCAAAGGGCTCTCATCCACTGATAAGCTAAGATATTTTCTCGGCAAATCTAATGTTAACAAGTACCCTGAGAAAACTTGAGTGACTTAATTCAACGTCCCGTGTTATGTTGATATTATGTGTGATATTATAAGTAGATAGTTGGAGGAATACAGTTAGCAATATGAATTGGAAGGCAAGATACTCGTTTATCCGCACTAAGCGAAAAATTAATTACAGGCACAATGAGACTTAACAACTATATGTCTCAAAGTGACGGGACGGGCGCAGTGCCTTGTGACGAAATGCATCTATTCTAGGCAGAGGTTAGCCCGCTTAACATCAGGTGGACCTCCAGCTTGTTCCGTCACAATAACATAAAAGAAAAGAAAGAAGCACTATTGTTGGTCTGCAGATGTTATGACACCATACTATCTCAAATTATGAAAATAGTATGCGAGTGTTATCTCGGAGGCCCCGTATCCATTCTTAGGAAGACGAACAAATAAAATAGGATACATATAATATTAATAAGCCTGTATGTTTGAACAAGTAGGCCAAAGTGACTAATCACGCACGATTCAGCGTTATGCTTCGGTCTTTTGTGATAGAGGATTATTCTGCGGCTTTACGTAGTAAGCACAATTTCAGTCAAATTAATTCAGATACTTTATTAGAATAACCTAATACGTAAAATTCGAACCTGGAATACCTTGGAACTCTTCATCACTCAAAAAACAAACCCGTCTAAATAAAATCGACTACTAATTTGAAATGTCACATAATCTGTTAGAAAGAAAATATAAGTATAGAAAGATATACCAAATAGACAAAAGTAATAGTTACCTGATGATTTGAAACATTAAGATGGACAAGTCTTCAGAAAGAGGCTTTATAATTGGCTTTTAGATTATTGCTTTTATTGTGTAAAAGAGTATTAAGAATTTCAAGAGATTATCGATTAATGATGTTTAATTTTAGTTATAAATATTGCGAGTTTTGACATAACATTAGCACTTCTGCTTGCAGACTCAATACAGATGCGACACATTTCAAAAACAACAAAAAATGTAATTTTTTTTTTAATTTTTTGACCACTATCTCACCTGATGGTAAGTGATGAAGTGGTCGAAGATGTTGTTCAGGCTAACCTAGAATTACTGGCTTTCCTGTTTGTATTCAGTAAATAATTTGAATATTTATTTGAAACACAAGTTTATTTCAGCGAATAAAATAAAAATATCAATGTTCCGCTATCGCGTCGCTCTCAGTACGTTGAAACTTAACCTATCCCAAGCCGGGGCACAAGCAGTAAAACAATGTATAATGGCATCATGTCGGCAATCAGATCCTCGGACGAGTCTGTGCGTTTAACCTGTGGTTTAGCGAGCACAGACCAATTTAGTGATTTAGGCAATACCACTCCATTAAACGTTTCGAGCAATAGTACCGCTACTGGAAAAGTATCATTGCATTTACAAGGTAGTATGGTCCTGAGAAACACATCTGGGTGGGTTTGACCGCGTCGTTTACGTCGCCAAGCACTATGGTATAGTACTAGGATTACACACCAAAAGCACCTGTGATAAATTCATACACGTTCAATCAAAAAATCAAAACAGCATCCACGTCCATTCCTGCCTGCTTTCTGGTATTGATAAGATATGAGGAGTCAGTATATATTACACCACTTACATACTGCTTCCCATGGGATAGAATGTTACCCCCCACCCCCTCTCATTGCTTCCTGTGGGTGTCATAAGAGGCTTTTTAAGGAACTGATATCTTATACGGCGATCCCCAAAACGCCTGCCAAGTGTGGGGTTTATGGCAAACCCCTCAAGGTGGTGGCTAGCCAGGGGGGTATTCCCAAAATATCCTACCACTATGCTATATCGACTGCCATCCTGAGAAAACATCCGGGACCGACGGCTTAACGTGCCCTCCGAAGCACGGAACGGCCCAGTAGGTAGTAATGTATGTAGCTGATAGGTGACCCTATCCAACTCATGACTGCGGCGGACGTTGCTTAATTTTACTGATCGGATAAGAAAGACTTAGCAAACTTCGCTATGAGCCCTTCGAAAATATTGTAATAACTTTATAGTAAACTTAAAAATTGTAAAAGAGTAAACACTAGATATATGTAGTAATAAATATATATTATAAAACATATATAAAAGAAAACAAAAGAGGACGCACTGTATTGTTAAGATTGTTACACACTAACACCCATCCCTTCAGGAAGACGATATATTGGAGTCGACAGCTAATTTGTAAATTCTAATAAATTGATAACAACAAAAAGGAAAATCTAAAAAGAGTACGGACCCAGAGTCTGTAGTGCAAAAGATTTACTAAAGAAAAAAAAAGAGTAAAATCATATAAAAATAATAGCCCCGAGTTTCTTGCCCTTTCTACTTTAAGTGGCTCTATACCATTGTTGCCGAACGGGGCAGTAGATTGTTTTAATAGTAAAATTTTGTAATTAGCTATCATAAGAGCGTCGTAGAAGACAAAATTGAGCAAATGATTTTGACTGTACTGTATGTATAATAAAAGTTCTAAATATTTTATACAATACTAGGTAACTTTACCTGTGAGCCTGTGGGTAATTGACCGAAGAAGCAGTCACTGATGAGTTATGATTACAAGAAATTACCGGACCCGTCCATCAGAACTTCTCAACCTTGTCTAACAACACTTGACCTAATCCGACAGTGCTTATTACAAACTATTTAAGGTCAAAATCCTCTGTACTTATGCATAGTATTTGAGCTTGGATTCGGAAGCTATCCAGCGGATATTAAAAGATTGCAAAACTGTATTGTTTTGTGAAACAAACGCATTATTACATTGTTGTTTCGGCCTTGGCTTTGAGATAAGGTACTTATTAGAAGGTGATTAGTAGATGATCGGTACTCTATGAGAAGACATGATCATCTTCTTACCCATATTCCACTTAAGAAGTGGGGTCGGTACTGTATTAATATCTTTAAATACACCGGCTACAACAATTGAAAGGTATGAAACACAATTTGGTTTTATTTATTTGAATGACATAGATAACTTTACTAGTTATTTTGATTTAAAAACCAAACTGAATCAAAAAATCTCTGAAAAACGAACCACTATACAAAAAAACATCAAAATCAATTCATAATTGATTTTTTCATAATTGAATTTGGAGTAACCGCGTAACAAACATACAAAATGTGCAGTCGAATTGAGAATATCCTTCCTCATTGAAGTCGGTTGAAATGGGATCCGTCCCATGCGAAATCCATCAGAAAGTGGATAGAGCTATTATAAGCCATACCCACAGGCTAAAGCTAGTGTTTTACTATGGCTATGTTTTTAATGGCTGACAGTCGGCTTAAATGTCTCTTAAAAGGGGGAACCATCAATATTTTGACTGATAATGAATCAATCTTTGTCAGTCTCCACAATTTCTTCAGTGAAAAGAGAAATTTGGAAGCCCCAAGCTATGCCTCTTTCGCAATACTACAGATTTGCCTATGCCAGACAGAAATGCGTCCAATTTCACTGGTGATTAATAGGTAAGGCCTATTGAGGTGGCAGCAGGGGGTCCATAAATTAAGCGGTTAGTGAGAGCCCTAAGAAAGTGGGTACAGTTTCACACTCAACTCCTTATCTACAAAATTATTAGGCTTTAGACTTGTACGAGCATATTTCTCTCACTGGATGGCAACAAGCCAAATACGGCCAAAACCCGCTTTATGAGCAGCTTGTTGTCTACGTTACATTTTGTAAAAAAGACTTGAACTTTAATGTATTAATTATTGTTTATTACTTTAGTAATTTGTATTTTAATCTGATAACGATTAAATTACAAACAATCCCCACGAGACTTGGCACGGCGGTAGCCAGCCATAAAGATGCTCTGTGTTCTCGGAGTAACATATTTAAAGAACACCAGTGATCCAAAAACTCCTCGTTTCTTTCAAAAGTCAGAAACTATATTTTGACTTTTCTGACTAAGATATAATAAGTGAAACTTTTGTCGATAGATTTACTTTAAAAAGTTAGCTGTTCCCAAATGCTTTTTAAGTTTTTATTCACAGTACGGAAAGATAAACTGTACATGTTTATGCAATCTGTTTGACAATCGTTACAACTAGTCAAAAAACCCCATTAATGGGGACCGTGTTCAGTACCGACCCAGCTGATTGATACCTCGTTCGGGTTGTTACAGTAAATTGGATATAATAAATTAAACGGACCCATATATAGAAATACGGGAAGCATCTTTCGAACTTAGGACGAAAGTATTGCAAAAATAATTGAACCCAAACCAATACCTGTGTCAAATTAAAGTTTTCAGAAAGCTGTCTCACAAGTCGCCTATTGTGTGCAATTCAAAGAATCACAAAAAATTGTATGAAAAATTACCAGTTAGTATGTTTTTGCAAAATGCGACTTTAAACTGAGACAAAACTGCCTCGTTGACAGAGTGGCGTACTGGAGTCTTAATCCCCGAGCCAGATAGTTATTGGGTTTTACTGGCCATGAAAATCTCAGTCCGGATTCTAGAACTGCATTGCATAACACTCGTTATCTAATTTACAAAGCAAAACATGTCTGATGATACAGGTCTGCTTACAATTCCTTTGAATACAACACTTTTAATTTCCTAAAACGGACAAGGCAATTTATTTTCTTTTTATGCTGACTGTTTGTTTGCCCATTAACTCATTTAAATAAGTACTAAAGCACTTATATAAGCACTAAAACAAAATATTTTGCGAATGCCCGCCTGGCTAGCTACTATCCTCAAGTAGAAAATCTGTCGCCAAGCACCTAACGGTGTGTTCCGGCAGCTGTCCTTGAGAGCCAGTAATTCTAGGTTAGTCTGACCAACATCTTCGATGAGATAGTGGTCAAAGGCTAACCTATCAGGCATAAAAAAATAATAGAGGCTTTGAGAAAACTGAGTCCTTTTTGGCAATACATAAAATAATTTTTAAATTAAACAACAGTCAAGGTTAAATTCCGTGCCTTTAAAAAACCTATACGTTAAAAAAATAAAACACTTTTCACTCCACCTATACTTTCCCAAAGGACAGCTCGGTCGAGCGGAAAGTTTGAACCTAGGGTCAGGCAGCTTTTACCTCTAATGCCTTTAACCGTTCCGTACGAATCATTGTGTGCCACTGCTACATATCGGATGTAAATCTGGCTCCCTTGTACAGAAAGGGAAGGGAATTTATGGGATTTCCTTGATAATAATATGCCCGTTTCAATGGGTGCGTTTCCGGTAAAATTGTTGGAGGTAGGAGTTAGTTATCACTTCACGCTGGAACATATTCTATTAACATAAAATACCAAAGATTAATTTTTAGTAACGAGATATTTACCATGTTTTTGATTGCATTGAGCTATAGATATTTCGGCACTTTGACACAGAAAGAGCGTAGTCCGGTTCGTCTGCTCCTATTGCCGATATCCACACTCGCATAGACTTCAGTTTACACGTGATCATGACGCTTGCAACAGATCCGAAATATCGACGGCTCAAAACCAATCAAAAACACGGAATATCCCGTTACTAATTATAATTACAGTGTACCTAAATGACCGTTACGTTTAAATCTCATATATTTAGCAAATATTTAGTTTATGTGTAGGTTTAAAAATAAACCCTGTTAAAATGGCAAATTCATATACAATTCGGCATATTAATTTAGATAACTCAATGAATAGTTTTTTAGTTTTTGAGTGCTTCTAATAATAGAAGCACTACGTATTTTTTTTAATACTTATTAACTGCCCTGGGGTATCGATAGAATTTATTTATTATTTATTTATTTATTTCAATTAATACGGATTAACCATTTACATTAATGACACAAAAAGTAATAACAATAAGTAATGCAGGAATTGATAAAATTATTTAGAGTTGAATGCATTCCACTATAAAAAATAACTGTAACTTTACAACACTTTGCTGTTAGTGTTCAACAAAACTTCACATAAACGAGTAATCAGAATACACTGTATAACAAAATAATGATATGCGCATGAGTGGACTATAGGCGTCGTAAGCAAATAAGAATAAATTATCCTGTGGTACAATTAAAATACATAGAGATATATTCGACGGTTGAGTGACTCCAGCGCATCCCAGTCGTAGCAGTGAAAGTGGGACGTGGTGCAAAGAACAAGTAATAGCGGGTGAGAAATGGATAGCTATTATATTGCTTGATATTAAAGTAATTTCAATTGAGTAAAAATCCGTGTGAACTTAAAATAAGGATGAATGTTTCAAAGTAAAAAAATATTATTTATAAAAAAATTTGAATTTGTCTGGCGCATTTTATAAGCAGGTACCCATCCATGCCATAATATTTCTTACGTTTGCTCATTTGTTGTAATCGTTAGTATAAGGTTGAAATAAAAGCACTAACACATTATCGTCACTCATAATTTATTTTCAAACTTACAACTTTTATTTAACGATAAATTTACCGACACTCAGACTCAAACTTACTTTTGACAAATTTATTATTACCATCAACGTAATCATTTTAATGAGTTAACGTATTAAAAATAATAAGTCTACTTCACTCACTCATAATTCAAACCATACATCAAAATTGCGCGCACGCAACCTCAGGTTAGCGCACTTGTGGAATCTAATGACATCACACAGCTAAGTCGGCTCAAATCGACGACAGATCAACAATTATCGAGAGAAAGAACCTCTTATCGATTATTTCATTACGCAATTATCGTGCACATCTCGAATCGAGAGCGACTGATTCCTAGTTATTATTCTTCTTGCTTGTTATGTATGTTTCTTTGTAGGAGGTCTAATTTCACTGTGGCTTATTGAGATGGGAACTGTGGTTATGAATAGAAAAGCTAATTTCGTGTTCATTACAAAATTACCGAGAAGGTTTTGACAGTATGTGCATTATTTTCAGTTAGAATTCCAAAGACATGTCGTCAGTGTTTCAAATTAGTGAAATAAATGAGGTCAAGCGGAACCTTATCAGTCACACGTGTCGTAATTTTTTTTGTTGACAAATGTTTGCTGACTTCACGGGTTATTTACAAGCCTTTCAATATTTTTGCATTTTTGTTAAGTCATCGGCACATTGAGGAACCTTGAGCTTTGCTGCTTCAACATTCGGAGCTTATGTAATTGAGTTTACGTTACGAAGATTTACCGAAACTTTTGCACACGTTTCAGAAATTTATTTCTAGCTAACGAAACCTTAAGTAGATGTATTACAATTTTAGTCTGTATAGCTTAGAAATAAGGTGGCTTTTACATATAAATAATATGCATAGAGCCCTTCATAAATCAGTCTGGCAGTGTATCAAGTAAATAATGCCAAAGATCTAGCATCCCATAACTCTCTCGATTACCTCACTCACACGTAACGTCTGATGTTATCGTCTTGTGTTGAGACAGAAGAAAATCCCGAGAATATTTTATGGAACAAGAATCTTGTTAATTAGGACCATTTGCGGTATTCTGTAGATGGCTGCGATTGCTGAAGTTGGAACTTTGTTTGAAGACAATTATATTGCTTACTATGACGTTGTCTAATTGTTAAAATGTAGTTCTAATTTTATTTATAGTTAAATTCACCTACATTTTCCCTAGTTTGTAATTTGGTAACTCACATGACACACTCAATAATCTCACACTTTCGGATGATAATCATAATTCGTTATAAAAAAAGTATATTTAGGTGTTCAGGACGTAAGGAATAAGTGTACCAGATTCACCAAAATCCGTCTTGCCTTTTTGGAGATGTGTGGCAACAAAAACTTTCGCAAATACTTTTACAAATAAAATGGGTGTGAAATGATGTTCAACAAAATATCAAGTAAAAATATTATTTGTCTTTATAGCTTATTTATTGTAACGTTTACATATTCATATATTATTGATATTTAACAAGTCATAAATTGAAGAAATGATTCATTTTGACAAACAAGAAATTGGCATTTTGACAAAAAAGTATAGCGCCGGTTCGAATACCGCTGACTATATATTTTATACATGACTATAATTTTTGTTCTCGTAATTTTGTAATATATCCGCGGAGAACGCGTTAGTGTAATAATAAAATTATTATAACAATACATATTTTGCTAAATGAATATTTCATTTCACTATTCGTATTAAAATTTAATTTGTACTATTCATATTGACTATTCGCTATATTTAAATAGTAGTATATATATACGTTTATCCTTTAAAAGTAGGTACCTAATTGAATTTGGAAATATATATATTAAAATGCCATTACCATCAGATAATCAATGCAATCAAAATTAAAAGTTCACTCATGAACTTCTGCAAACACACGCATTTACAATGAAAGCATCCAAACATAATAATAAACAAAAACCAGTTCTATAATGCCCCAGTGGTTGCAGAAACGCGTTCATTTTCAGTGTCAAGGCTAACACAGCCAACACATGATAGTGAAAGTAATATTATTTCACCGCACGCATCGATACACTCACGCCACGACCACAGACAAGAGTATTTTACCTATATCTCTATACTCACTACCATTTCACAACGGACTGAACAAGCAAAAAGAACGCACATTATGAATTCAACAAACGACTTATGTCATGTTGGAACCAAATTTAACGTCAGAATTTGAGCTATTCATCATATACAATTGTTTGTTAAATACTATACAAGCTTTACAAGCCTGTTATTGACACGAATGCATGCATTTACTATGGCATTTGAATATAAAACGGTAATTTGAGTCGAAGTTAATAACAAAGACTTCTAAAGTAACGCTGTTTGGATAAAAGTCACATAAAATATCATTTTATGAATAATGTTACAGAAGTTATGCAAGTTTAATGAATATTTGCACGTAACAGCAAATAAATCATAATTTTTGCGGTGAATGTTGATTAAGATCTTGAATGAGATAGTGTTTAGTGCAGTAAATGTTTTATTTTAGTACACAACTGCCACGTGTGGGCTAATTATTTCTAGAAGAGTCCAATTACATTTAAGACTTTATCTCTTAGCTCTATAATTTTCTAGATCTCATTATCCCAATTATCTGGTGAAATTAGTCGGAGTCTTGTCGCCGATAATACGCGTTTATTTATACAGTCGACTCTCGTTAGTTCGAAACTCGAGGGATTCTTAAAATGTGTTTGAAATATCATATGGTTCGACATTTTTTAGAGAAATGACACCAATTCGTGCGGAAGTGTACTCGTATGTCAAACCGATCATTGCTAAAACAAAAGCTCGTGTACGATGATACAAGGTTCGACTTGTTCAGCAATGTACTTACCACGGCGAGATGGATTACTCGGACTTGTTTATAAGAGGATCAAGTGACTTATTCCCTACGCATTATCGATTGTTTGACGCCGATCAGTTCGAATTTTGTTGCGTTGATTCATTCGAATTGCCAAGTGCATAAAAATGTATTGATTTAGTTCGAAATATAAAGAGATTTTGTAGGGAACTCGTGATAACTTTGAATTATAGAGTGGTTCGAATTACACCACGTTTGAATTAACGAGAGTCGACTGTATATACAATATTCACCATACTATGGACATCATCATCAGCCGGAAGACGTTCACTGTTGAATAAAGGCCTCCTCCATATAACGGCACAAAGAACGGCTATTAGCCCCTGGTAACCATTGGCTACCAGCGACTTTCTCGATGTCGTCAGTCCACCTAGCGGGCTTACTAACTCTACGTCTTCCGGTGTAGTGTGGTAACCTTTCGAGAACCTTTCTTCGCCAACGGTTATCAGTTCGTCGAGCAATGTAATTCTGAGAGCTATGTCAGTGACTTTGGACCTTTGGCGAATATACTATGTACAACTTAAAGATAAAGAAAGAGAAAATAAAATCGGTTGATTATTTCCTTTTTAGCTGACTGTCTGTTGCGCACAATATTGTGATAATAGGTACTTTTGAACTATCATGGTACCAACTTCAAAAGGTTATTTCACACTTTTGAGTGTAGAAGTCAGTTCCATTCTTTGTTTAATTTTTTTTTCAATCACCCTTTGCAAACGATCTGTACTGATTCTTAAGGGAAGAGGACATTATGACCTACTCGCTCGTTTAGTTGTTCTATGACATAATAGTAACCTAATAAGTAATGTTACTGTTATAATGACTATAAAACACACATAAAGCTACTGTTACATAAGACTTCAAAAACTAAAGCAAATAAAAAACACATTAACCTACGCACAATTAATTGAACAAAACATACAAGTGGCAAATAAAAAAGCTATTAATGTAACAAAGAGCATGCATGCATGGCGTTGGCAGGAAGCTAGCGTGAAAATAGTGCTAATAAAATAAAAAAGTGAACCAAGCACTCTGTGAATGTCGTGAGGTTGTTGGGCTCGAAAACAATCGACAAATGACAATCATAGTGTCTTTTCGCCGAACGGATAGGGGGAGTAATTCTTGTAGAAAAATAGAACGTGCGTTAGGCACTCTTCGTGTACATTTTGTTTTATAAATTTTATAGACAAATTTTCTAATCACAGATCTAAGTCCAAAACTTTGTAAGCCAATGGCTCTCCTATACGTAGGTAATCCACAACATTGCTTGTATTATAACTACATTTTCTTCTGTGTTTTCAGTGACATAGCCACAGAAGATTATTTTCTTTATTATATTTTTATTTCTGCAATAACGCGTGCTCTGCGGATTACGTTATAAAATCACAAATTTACGAGACGAAACATTAAAGTCATGTGCGGCATTCGAACCCACCTCATTTCCGTCACGCCCTTCAGCCGGGGTATGCTCTGACCGAATGAGCTAACATACAATGAGTCAACTCTAATTTTCCCTATCGTTCTTTAACTATCTGATGGGGAAAAAGCGTCACCGGGGATAAGATGTTCTTTAACTTGCTACACGTTTGATGTTAAACCCTTGTCTCGCGGCCCGTGTGTGACAACTGTCGAGCACTACTTGAGATAACCACTGCAGTGAGATCTAGCGATTATTTTAGAAATTAATCCTGGGAACCAACTCTACGTTGTCGTGATATATATAGTGTACTTAAACATTAAGGTTAAGAAATGGATTACTTAATGTTTGCTGTAAAATAAGAGATACAAGCTTTCTATGATTCCCTGGTGTTTTCTCTGAGTTCTAGTTATTTTTTGTGCTCGGGACTGTGCTAACTAGTAATATGTGCCTACTATATCTCTGCGAAAATGGGGTAAGGTATCAATTCAAGAAAATAATTTGTTCCGAATGCAAATAATCGCGTTTTTTCTCAAACGCTCCGCCCCCGCTGAGTCAACGTCAAAGTCAAAATCATTTGTTCAATTTAGGCGTCTACGACGCTCTTATGGAGGTCTTACAAGTTTTATTATATTGTACATTGTCCTGCCACGTTCAGCAAAAAAATGTATAGAGCCAGTGCGAGAAGAACGGGCAATAAACTCGAGGCCATTCTTTTAAGTGATTTTTAACAAAGTGTTACAAACTATATCGTAAAATGATTACAATATTTGTTTACAATCCGTATGTGGCAGGCCATAACTTGGCGGAGGCGAAACAGTGCAAGCATTTTTGTCGTTTAAGTAATCACAAACTGTGTAGTAAGATTTCTTAATAAAAATGTTTTTCAGGTGCAACTTGAATTTTCCCTCTGCTATCTACTATTATCAAGTCACACACATTCGTATATATAGCATACAGAGATTTGTAGATCTGGCTGATATACCAGATAACTATGGTGTGTGAAAAGCCATGTGAGTAGGGCAATTCGAAACGTTGTTGTCGTGATACGAGTAAAACTGATCTTTGAATGTGGTAAAGGTGGCACCATAACGATGACAATGCTTTTATGGTTTTAGAAGGGCTTGGATTCTATAATGTGGTTCTTTTCATTCTAACCTTTTCGATCCATATACCTCGCTACTTTTCCAATTTTCATGTAATGGAGTAGAATTAAAAATAATAAGTATATTTATGACCGAGCGAGTACGAAGAATGAGCCAAGCGTTTTAGCTTCTGAAAAAATGCTTTCTGTATCGCCGGATTTTCCTGGATGGTATTCTCTAAAGGTCTCTTTTCTCAACCGATTCTCGTGAAATTTTGTGAAAAAGCGTGAATATTATAGGTTTTTTTTGTCGATTCAGTTTATGGACTTTTTTTTTCAGAACAGAGGAAAACGTAAAAAAACAATACGTGAGGAATCCTTCTCACAGTATAGTAGTATAAAATTGACTAGTTTATTGATCCTAGCAACATGCTTGCTTAGACAATATATAATTACAATATAAACTACGAATTATAAAGCTAAGCTCTCTAAGTTTGTCAAAATATTATACCACTTAGAATATTCTAAATATGAGTCATGATTTTGATATTAAATCTTACAGAATAGTATGTGGGTTCGGTAGGTATAATAAGTTAGTATTTAAATCTCCTTAGGGAGGACTTAGGGGGGATCCCTAAGTCCCAACATACTCATTTCCTGTCTTCTTCTTTGTTGGAAGCAGTTCAAATACCCCATTTTGGCAGCAGTGGCAGAAATCCTGGCAGTTTGTATACATATTGCTATGTCAAACCTTTAACTGTAATGTGTGCCAGCTTTGTGTCCCGCATCGTAACACTTTGTTATTTGATGTTTTTTTTTGGTATCTATTAATAAGTGTATTAATCATCATTAACCTAGCATTGACCTGCGAGTCTGCAATGAAATCACATAGCCCAGTCGCGAATGATGCGTAATCAATATGGTATTTATCTAATTAGGATCTTATTAAATATTAAATCATCTTTCATAGTTTAATTAGGTCGAGGCCTTCACGAGCTATTTAAAACGAACTAAAAATTTGTTCTAAAAATAATACGCAATGTTATAAGGTCCTCATTAGTGTTCGGAAGTCACGATTCACGATCGTTCTCACACCAATAAAATAATAAAACAAACATTGTTAATCGATCGATTACTTTTTGTATTATCCTTGACATCGGACAGACAGATATTTTAAATAAATCTCTTCCAGATTCTGATACTGTATCACATTTGAGCGAATTATGAAATCATATGTCCCAAATCACTTGTAGAATACGTATTTGTTAACAATATTAAAGAGAATAGAATTATGAAAATCAAAATGTGTTTACAAGTTGTAAACAATCAGCACTGTAAATTCCACATAAACAATTTACCTGTAGAGTTGTAATTATTCAATCAATGTGAAATTAAGTACATTTTGATGATTAGTCACAATCCAACGTTCGTATTTACAATATTTATAGGTTAGTTTGGAGAACTGCTTCCGCTAGTTTATCATACAAAAACATAAATCAATAATCGCTACAATATGGCAGCTGACATAACTGACAATCTACATAATATCTGCAGTTGAACTATCGACACATCGACAATTACGACGCATACCTACTCACTACTTTTATTAGATTTTATTTATGGATAGTGATAGCAGAAAAAGCGCTAACATATTTCTTACATTTTGAAAATAATGGATTATATAAAAACAACAATAAAATTTAAAAATACTTCGTAGACAATCAGCTTTAATTAAGTTTAGATAGGTAGAATCAGTACCTATATTTTTTTTAATTTTCTAGCAATGGTTATCATTTCAATATTTTATATTGCGATCATAGGAATAGTAGCTTAAGTGTTCATCTATTAAATTTTCCCCTGCGAACTCCTACTGGAATAGGTAGAGATGTAAGTACATAATTTTATATAATTATCATTCTCACAAAACTTTTCTAGAATATTTTTATAGGAATGCAATGTCATCAATGACTAGCCAGGGTTTGAAGTTCCTATCACTAACATCTAAAGCTGGGCTCTGTCTTTTTGAGCCAGTAATTCTATAAGTCCAGACTGTTAACAAACTTGACCACATCACTTAATAATAGGTGTGATTGAGCTCAAAAACTAACATATCAGCATCAAAACTATAACATTTTTACAGATTATCAATTATTTTATAATAATATTTTTTTTTTCAATAAAGTTGTTACATTTTAGATAACGAATCCATAGCTCCCGAACTAGTTAAAAACTGTGTTTCGGGTAATTTTACCTAAAGAGATGTTTCTGCGAGCAGTACTTCTATGACTGTGACTACGATCTGTATTGAGATTTGAGTCATCACGTCTGCGCTACAAGTTACGTAAAGATGAGTTTGACTTTCCAAATAGAAAGGATATCATAGCGGGATCCCTCGATACCTCCCTGTGGTACAAACACTTAAAGCGTATTAGTACGTATATATATTTTTTATAAAATGAAAAGAAAGACTCCGCAGTTCCCGGCTTAACAATATAAGGACTGTTCCGAATCTTCTTCTTGAATGTTGTAAAATACAACTTAGAAAATAATGCAGCTGATAAACAGCATGCCACTACTCGCTTCAATGTGAGTGAGGTGTTGCTGCACGCTGAGCACACAAAAGGGATATTTATCATACTAACGCTTAGATTACTGAAATGTTAGTGGGTATACTACCAATACAACGAGAGCTTTCCCAAGGAGGGTTATTTCAGGTAGGTAAGGTCAATAAGAATCAGAATCATCCCAAATTGGTTCCATTGCCCTTCTGTTTTCTTTTGTGTAGTAAACAAAAATATTATTTCCATATTTTATTTTGTTTTCCTTTGTGTTTCTTAAGAAACAATGATTTATTTCCTGTAGCCGAGTTCTATGATATCCAACAGAAGTATACAGATTTGTTCCGGTTTTTTAAGCAAGGACTAACTCATATGTATTACCTACATACATCACTATTCCTTATAACTGATACATATAATTTTATTATAACTCTCAGCTCTTATCACTTACACCACACCACAATAATATCGCCAGTGATCGATGCTCCCCCAGTCCATTACTAAGAAGTACCAACCTACAAGAATAAAAAAAACTTTCTTCTCTTTGTTAAAACATTAGACAAGTCCAATTTCTATGTAATTGAACATTATGCGACTATACGTCTTTTGTATGTCGTCATTATTCGACAACGATGCTGACATATCAGCTTTTGTTGTATTAACAATCTATTGGTTATAATAATTAAGTTGAGAAGTTTTTAACTTTCTCAATCAACGAGTTTTGTCTAGAATGTAGATTGAAAGATTGATCTCCAATACTTTAGTTATTTTTCATCGAGTCTTAAATTGATCGGCAGAACAATCTAGATTTTAACGATTCAATCGTGTATAAGAAAATAGAATATAACTAGGTTACTTTGTTACCTAATTTATCACTTTAGAAATAAGTTAGTTATATAAAGACTAGCTAAGTGCGACTGGGACTCGCAAAACGAGGTAAAAACAGAGAATGTACTAAGAATTCGCTATTTTTTGACCGAGTTGAAAAAAGAGAATTACTCAATTTGTCTGTTTTTTAATCGACTCTAAAAACAGGAAGGGGTTCTCAATTTAACTCTAACTCTTTATAGAGTGTGTTTCATGTGGTCATGTCCAATAAAATTGGAGTAAGATTTTCACTTGTCGATGTAAAGTAAACAAAAAACTATATTCGATGCTTAGTTTATTGACTTTTTAGGGCAATTTTTGTTTTAGAATTTTTTTTTGTTAACATCTAACACTTTAATATACAGTTCGATATTATTTCCGGGAGTCCTACACGCTTTTGACCAGTTTTTATTATTTGTTATGTTATTTACTACATGGCAGAGAGTGGAATATAATGATATCTGATGGTAGGTGATGATGTGGTCGAAGATGTTGTTCAGGTTAACCTAGAATTACTGGCTCTCAAGGACAGCTGCCGGGACAGACCGTTAGGTGCTTGGCGACAGATTTTCTACTTGAGAGTTATAGCTAGCCAGGCGGGCATTCGCAAAATGCCTTTACCATCATGCGAAACTACACATTACCAAATCTAACTACGACAGAATCTCTTAAAAATACATGATAGGCTTCCATAAAATCGTCTTTTTTCCCTCGGGAAGTACTCCGTCGCAATATGCACACCTACCCTATTTCTTTAACATATCACTAAGCACGGATCCAACAAAAAACCTGAAATAAAACGTAACACAAATAAAATATAAAAATGTTATATTGGAAATGGCCTACCGCAGTTCAAAATCATCCTAAGCACAGAAATCTAAATAAGTGCCTTATTATTTAGATTTCTGTGATCCTAAGATAACAAGGGGATGGGACAGTTTGTCCGTGCTGTCCGAAGCACGTGCATGCTCAGTAGTATATGCCACTAGCGGTCACCCATCCAAGTTATGATCGCAGTGGATGTTACTTAACCTGACTGATCGGCTACGTACAACTTTCACTACGCTTTGGGGTGTCGTAGCTAGCCAGGCGAGCATTTTCAAAATGCTCTTTCACTCTGAACGAGTCGATTTTAAAGCAATGATGGCCGAGCGGTTATAGCTATGGACTGCCGTGCCCTGGTTCAATCCCCACCGCTGACTTGAGCTTCATCACATGGTCGAAGGGCATTGGGCGAATGCCCGCCTGGCTAGCTACCACCCTCAAGTAGAAAATCTGTAGCCAAGCACTTAACAGTGCGTACCGGCAGCAGTCCTTGAGAGCCGGAAAAAATACAGGCACACGAGACTTAACAACTATAAGTCTCAGTGTGACGGGTGCAGTGCAATTCGTAGCATGACGAAATGCATCTGTTATAGGCAGAGGTTAATCTGCTTAGCATCAGGTGGGCCTCAGGCATGTTACGTTACGTCACGAGCACAAAAAAATGAAGACCCTAACTTGGATACTCCCTGTCACTGGAGCCTTTACTTGCGCTTCAATATTATGATAAACTACTTCCGGGTGGCAGCCAGTGACCTTCCCATCTTCCGTACAAGCCAAAATCTAACAATCAGATTAGTATCTCATTTCAAAATCGACATTGCACTCTATTGTGAACAATGATAAGGTATAAAACTGCATGAAATAATCTTCAAGTTACAGTTAAGCAAGAGGTCACAAACCATGGGCGCAGAATGAAAGCAAGGTCGGTGCATCGATGGTACATTAATAAGATAAGTACATTTTCATACTTATTTACAGGGTGCTTGAAAATGTGCCAATTATATTTTTTTTCATATTTTGCGAATGCACCCATGACCTTGGCCAGAATCAACTTCCAGTTAAATCTGTTGCCAAGCACCTAACGGTGTGTTCCGGCGAATGTCCTTGAGAACCAGTTCTAATTCAAACTAGGTTAGGAACCTTACCATCATTTACCTTCAGGTGAGATTTTAGTCAAAGGCAACAATATATTTTTTTAAATATATGTATTCAATTACATTTATTCGTTTAGGGATAATTTATGTCATCGTATTGAATAATGTCCATTTTTTGTTTGTAGAGTGAGAATGGAGTAAAATTCTCCGTTCAAAAATCGCGATCGCACTCATAATTTACCTATAATAGTTACAAACCAGACAACAAAACTGAAAAAAAACTGGACTACCTAATAGCAAATAAACTTGCAACGTGAATTCAATTCAAATAATTTGTTGTCTAGATTTATATAAATTCTTTGTAACATGTTCATTTTGTGTCAAAAATATCACTTTAATATTGCATGCTCCATGTAAAACTTATATTGTTTATCTTTAAGTATTGTACTGACAGTTTTGCAATTAATATTACTTGACTTTATTTTAATGATGATATTGAAATTGTTTTTATACAGCCATAAGTACTTATTAGCGTCCTTCTCTTGAATCAGATGGATCATCTACTAATGATCAAATGTATAGCATTGAAATATACTCCATATTTATTCACCCTGTATGTCTCATATAGCTAGTTATAGTAAATACAGTAATTTGAGGTGTCACGATTTTTTTCAAAGATGATCCGAGCTAATGGCACGTTCGTCTAATATAGACCAACTTTTGGAGAGGAGAGAATAAAATAATAAATTATTAAGGTAAAAATAAAATAATACATATTTTCTTAAGCACTTACAAATTGTTTGAAAGGTTAAGAATTAAGACTATGTGTAGGCTTATATATTTTATTCTGTTTAAGTTCTCTCATCTGTTCAGCCATGAAAAAATTAAGTTGGAATTGCTGATATTGCTGTTGTACTGGATCAAAAACAGTGAAATTGCAGGCAGGTACCTAAACCTGACGAGATACTTGATGCTTAGTAAAACATCGGGGAAGATTGAGAATATCAGGGTCCTGAGGCCCATTTATTTCAAATATAAAACACTATTTATTATTAAAAAGTGTCTTATATGGATAACAAGGAAAAATCCTCAATTTTTTGAAATTAAGGGAACGTTAATTATTGAAAAAAACACAGCCTCTCAAAATACTTAACCTCAAAACCAAAAAGTATCAACTACAAATCTTTTGTTTTTTTAATTACGCGTACACTTCAGTGCAAACAAACGTTACAGTCTATTTAATCTCCTTGTAAACATATCGAGAGGATGTACTTGCACAGAGTACAGTCAGCTTCATAACCGACAATCTTTGCCAAAGTGCCAATCCTTTTCTGGGAATGTTCTTCTTAGTAATATAACTGCTGCTTTTCGGTTATTGAAGAAGTTATGTCCGTTTTTATGCAGGGTGGAGCTGCTGACGTCGATGTAAACCAAATTATAATGGCATGCTACTCATTTGGTGCATTATTTGTCTTACTCGCCTTTTACGATACAACAGTCATTATATTCTTAATCACACTAATATTGTATATACTAAAAGTTTGTGAGTGGGACAGTGAGGATGTGAGCGTGTTGATGTATATGTTCGTTACTAATCGATTTTGATGAAACTTGGTTTATAGTCTATATACCAAGTTTCATCAAAAACGGTTTTGCCTAGTTTGGATAAACTGTCTAGTTTGGATCCTCAATTAACAAAATAAGATGCTTTTATTATAATCATCGCTTTTTTATCATTGTCTACGCAGGTGAAAACGCAGTGCGTATAAGTTCTTAGGAATAATAACATTACTTTTATCCTTAATAAAATATCACCTCACAATGAATCTTAATTCATGGGTTAGGAACTGTTCATGACATTTTTAACCGACTTCCAAAAAAGGAGGAGGTTCTCAATTCGTATGTTTTTTTTTTTTTTTTTTTTTTTTTTTATGTTTGTTACCTCAGATCTCTTGACTGGGTGAACCGATTTTGAAAATTCTTTTTTTGTTTCAAAGCTGATGCTTGTCGTTTGGTCCCATTTTAAATTTCATCAAAATCGGTCAAGCCGTTTTTGAGTTACACTAAAAAGATTGAAAAAATTTTTTTAACAAAAAATGGAACCGACTTCAACACCCAAAAGTGTGAAATAACTTGTCGAAGTCGGTACCATGCGCAATATTGTGATAATAGCTACTTTTGAACCATCATGGTACCGACTTCAACAAGTTATTTCACACTTTTGGGTGTTGAAGTCGGTTCCATTTTTTGTTAAAAATTTTCTTATTGTTTTTTTCTTTTCCCCATTTTATTAGCTAGCTAACTTTTCCATCTTGCCATTAGATACAGACGTTGCGTTAACTGTACCAGTAGATAAGTATCGCGTTGAAGCGTCGAGCGTGAAACCAGATAGAAAATACGGCCTTTCATTGTGTGGTGTACGCGATCTCGTGCAATGCACTGTACAGATTAAGTAGAGAAGGTTAAGTGGGCTGATTGGCAAATTGGGCGCGAATTAGTTAAAGTGCTCCATTGATGTGATCGTCGACGAAAAATAAAAGTATTTAGAACCAAATACTTATTCGTGTATTCGATTATATCCTTCTTTTTTTCAAAGAAAGTAAAGTTCATAGTATAATTATTGCAAATACATCGATAATTTAAATAAAAGCCATCAGCTGTTGTTCTATTATCTGGTAATAACTTTAGTTTGGAAAAATAATTTAAATAAGGAGAGGGAGGCAGGACTTCATACATCTAATATTTTTTGACGTTTCTTAAGCTCCTCTCTAGGTAAACTGACGACATCGTACGAGCCCCGAAGATACGATGGATACAGTTACTAATAGTTGTTCATTATGGCATTCTTTGCGTGAGGCATCTGATCAACGGTCTACGTCTTCCGATTGTTGATGATGAGCGTTATGTTAAAGGAATCTGGACCCTATTACTAAGCCCGTTTCAGTCTCAGTTTTAAAGGTGTCTATCTTTTGAACAGTAAATAGGTAGCCGATGCCTAGCCCATTGGAAGGCGATGGCTGGCAAATGCGTCAACTCGTGAATGAGTGCTGCTAGAGGTCACCGGTCTGCTCTGGATGCTAATGCTAATGACTTTAACGGAAAAAAATAACCTTTCTTTTATCCCTGTTCTCCTTTAGAATGTTGTTTGTTACTTGTTTTAAAATAAAATAAATAAACAAAAAATGGTCATAATTAAAATAGTCACGTACCCTGGAGTTTGCGGGCTGTTGATTTATAAAATAAAAAAGGTAGCCGATGAAAATTTTGACAAAATATCTGTAATTACAGCAGATTGCTCAAAAATATTTATAATACATAATAAAAATATTAAGTGGGGTCCCATACCATGAAATATTCGATGATTTAACGTAAAAAAATGAACAGACAAACGCGTCCAACTAATCTAGATAATATAAATATTTAAAAGACAGCAGTGGAGTAAACAAAAGCTTATATAAGAAAAGGAGTAAGTAGGTATTTACCTATATTAGTTGTTAACACAGAGATTAGCTCTATACTTTTGGAACGGCTGATCCTCTTCAGCCGATACCTTACGTGGATAACAGCAAGAATTGCAATACTACGTGCAATGCCGCCATTTTGGGTTGCTACCAATTTCGCAGGTATTCTACTCTGTTGAGTACTGCTCTCACCTCTGGGACGGTTCTGCCAAATACCAGCTTGAGGCACTTGAGTCGATTGAGAGGCGTGCCAAGAGGTTAATAGGCAGCGATTTTCTGGGTGAGTCTCGGCTACAAAGCCTCGAGCACCGCCGTAAAGTCGCTTCCCTATCGGTCTTTTACCGGATATATTTCGGTGAATGTGCACAAGAACTACACGACCTAGTTCCGCCCTCCCCCTTTTTCCATCGGACGTCCAGACAGACGGAGAGGCGCCATCCGTACATGGTTGATGTTCCCAGGACTCGTACGAAGCGCTTCGCTTCCACTTTTCTCGTGCGTACTGCGAAAGAGTGGAACTTCTTACCGTTGTCAGTTTTTCCCGATGAATACAACATGGGTGTCTTCAAATCGAGAGTAAATAGGTTTCTTCTAGGTAAGCGTGCTCCATCTTAGACCACACCAATGCTTAACATCAGACAGGGTGTGGTCAAACGCAAACCTATAAAGAGTAAAAAAAAAAAAAAAACTACTATATAAGCCCACCAGGGGGACTGACGACATCGTCAAAGTCGCGGGTAGCGAATGGTTACAAGCGGCCGTTCTATGGGGGAGGATTTGTTCAACTGTGGACGTCTTCTGTCTGATGATGATGATGTAATGATGATACGCTTCATTGTCCACTGCGATACACATTCTGCCCATTAAGAGGGTTATTTTACCCTTAGTCGAGAGAAATATATGGGGGTGACATTCTCGCCCGGCATCCCACGGAGATTTTGTGGGGATGAAGTAGTATCTAAACAACTGTTCACGTCGATAACGAACGTGAGTTGTTATTGCGTGATGAAACGCACAATACCGCGCGAACAATGAGAATATTAGAGAAGTGACTATGATGAATCCATTGGTTATTCCAAGACGTTTAAAAATCATTAGGTGCCCTATGTTTGTCGTTAAGAAATTTTATTTTTTAATATTAATAAAACTTTATGTGTACTTTTGAAGCGCCCGTAGCAAAGTTTGCTTCGCCGACTTAACCGATCAGCTAAGTTAACCGGGAATTATAAACACAGAGGGAAAAGTACGTTGCTAGCGTAATTCGAACCTGCGATTCCAGATTAAATCTTTTACGGCAAGCCAAAATGTACTCGATAAATCCTATACAATAAGTAATTACAAAAACATTTGCAATATGTGTTGCATCTTTTGTCACATGTTTTCATTGTTAAAATCTCTTTCCATGCCCTAATATTAAGCAAAAACACATTATAATCACAATTATACCATTAATTAAAAATTATATCAAATATTTTCGTGTACTTGACCGATATTAGCTTCATAGTCGAAAAATAGCTTAATTACCTAATTAAAAAATAAAAACAATCGAGTCTGGTTCCGCGGGGTTGCCGCGTGGGAGAAACATTGCAAAATGTGTTTTTTTTCATTATATTCTCATATTTCCATTGATACAGTTATGTGTGATTACGTTGGTGTCAAGGAGGTTGCCAAATTGTCTCATGTTGTTGCACCTTCTCACAGAATGTGCGCTGAGTTGAACAGTATAAATCTTGAAACAACTAACTTATAGTTTCCCGGTTTTATACTATATGCTTATTTGTCTTTCTTTTCCATTGAGATTTTAAATCAATGTTCTTTTCCATATTCTCCTATCTATATTGAAGCGCTCGTAGCGAAGTTTCCTTAGCCGTTCTGAACCGATCAGCAAAGTTAAGCAACGTCCTCCGCGGTCATGAGTTAGATGGGTGACCGTTGGTGACGTTACTATTGAGCGCTTCCGTGCTTCGGAGGGCACGTTAAGCCGTCGGTCCCGGTTGTTGTCTTAGGATGGCAGCTGTTATAGCATGGTGGTAGGGAATTTTGAGAATGCCCGCTTGTCTAGATACCACCCTCAAGTAGAAATCTGTCGCCAAGCACTTAACGGTGTGGTCCTTGAGAGCCAGTAATTCTAGGTAAGCCTGAACAAAATCTTCGACCACATCATCACTTTCCATCAGGTGATAGTGGTCAAAGGCTAAATTATAAGACATAAAAAAACCCTGTTAAAAACATGTTGAAAATTATGGCTATAGAGCAGCTTGCTCCGTTTACTTGAATATGAGTGAGGTTTGGCAACACATTTGGCGTATAGTAATAGTAACTAGGTGGACTGACAACATCTTAAAAGTCGCGAGTAGCCAATGGTTACAAGCGGCTGATAGCCGTTCTGTGTGGAGTTCTATGGGGGAGACTTTTGTTCAACAGGGGACGTCTTCCGGCTGATGATGATGATGATGATTATCATCTTAGCGCTTTGACTACTAGAAAGGTAGTAGCGGATATGTCTAACTATAACATAATTTCTAAGAAGTGTTACCCGGCGGATGTGTGTATGCGTTAATGCATTTTCCTCAAGCCAATAAAAGGCTCTACCTAAGAATATTGTACAATTAAGGTTGAACTGACCGGTCACTTTTCCATACAAACGTCGTAGAATCACTCCCTTATAGGATTTAGGCCCAAAACAAAGCATAATACCGATTGATCTCGTCATTATCTAGGCTTGTATGATGCTGAAATTTTATTAAGATAATTAACTTGAGAGTTACAAGCCTCGAAGCATTTTCTTAATAATTTTCGAGGCTCATAACTTACTAAAACATCGTTTTTAGAGTTTCGTACCCAAACGCAAAAAACGGGACCCTATTACTGAGACTCCGCTGTCCGTCCGTCCGTCCGTCCGTCCGTCCGTCCGAACGTCTGTCACCAGGCTGTATCTCAAGAACGGTGATAGCTAGACAGTTGAAATTCACAGATGATGTTTTTCTGTTGCCGCTATAACAACAAATACAAAAAGGTGGCCAAGTGCGAGTCGGACTCGCGCACGTTTAAACAAAAATAGGTTAAAATATGAACTCTAATGTTGTATAGCTAATGGTATGAAACCTATCACCGTTCTTGAGATACAGCCTGGTGACGGACGGACGGACGGATGGACAGCGAAGTCTCAGTAATAGGGTCCCGTTTTTACCCTTTGGGTACGGATATTATACGGTTTTGGGACGAGATCAATCGGTGTTATGCTTTTTTTTGGACCTAAATCCTCAAATAAGGGAATGATCACCGAGAACTGATCGATCAGTTCACCCTTAAGTATAGGTACCCGCTTTCTCCGAATAGCTACTAGTACTGGCCCATGTATTATTGCATTACGATGTTCTAACAATAGTCGATCAATATCTGAAATGATCAACTTATGTAACATTGTCCTAACAGAACCATTTGTCATAACATGGCTTCGCTTAACCTTTGACATTCGGTTATTGATACAAATTATATCACGATCATCTGTCTCTATTATAAGAACCGTTAGAAACTATATCATACGTTTTTAACCAACTTCAAAAAAAGGAGGAGGTTCTCTTTTCGAATGTATTTTTTGTGTGTTACCTCGTAGCTCTTTGCAGGATGTACCGATTTTGATGAGGTGAGTGTATTATCATCTGGTAAGCAGAATGCATCATAACTTGTGGAAGTCAGACAATGATAATGTGAGTTCAGTGTTTTAATGAGCATGGTACTGACTAAAAAAAGGTTAATTTCCGGTGTTGGAAATCAGTTCGATGTTTTCTAAATATTTTTTATAAATATTATCCATATTGCGCTCGGTGAGTCAAGACCTCCTGAAGATGCTTCGTTTAGAAGCGACACTAGTCGAATATTCTGCCGATTGAGCTGTGTGGCTTTTGTGACGTCACATAGGCATAACGGGAAAATTAGGCAATAATTGTCACTAGATATATATATATTTATACTTTCTTAAGTGTTTTATTAAAAATATTATTTAAGTAATGTTTTCTTAAGATATTTTTAAAAATATTTGTTATTATTTAATATAGATTTCCGCAAAGTAACGCCTGAATCTATTCATTATCATCCATATTGTTTGCAACAGTCTAACGGATTGCCTACTTGTCTCTTTTATCTTTACTCTTTTATCTGTCGCCAAGCACCTAATGGTGTGTTCCGGCAGTTGTCCTTGAGAGCCAGTAATTCTAGGTTAGCCTGAACAACATCTTCGACCACATCATCACTTACCATCAGGTGAGATAGTGGTCAAAGGCTAACCTATCAAGCATAAAAAAAAAAAAAAAAAAAAAAACTAATGTTAAATTTGCCGACACACGTTTTGTGAAACAGATTCTGACACATGTTTTTTTCAGAATTACCGGTATTAAGAATATAAGTTATAATATAACGATAGTTTTAGCTTACGTTACAATTAGTTACGTTAGTCAAATGGAACAATTATTTTATCAATATTTATATTCATACTTATTTAATTCTGTTTTCATAATGTACTAAATGCAGAACTTAATAATATAAAATAATGTGAGGTAACAATGTGGACCTAGATAATTATTTAATAATTAAACAAATAATATAGTAAGTAATTGATATTTAGGCTAGAGAGACCGATCACTACTTTAAAAGAAAAGCAGCAGTAACAAAAACCGACCAAAAATTGTGACAAGTACAGCTTTAAACATGCTATTGATATCATATTATGGCTTAAATAACAGATTCTGATGTAAGATACTCAGCTATTTGTTAACTATTGTTATATTACTGTGTTATTTTTCTTTATTGTTATTTCGTATCTTTTTGTCAGGTTCAATGGCTGCCATTTTTGGGGCGAAAGGGAAAAATGTATTTTAAAATCGTCGTGTGTTTTCGTGTTTATATTTTTGCATTGTTTGGGGTTTAGTTCCGCATTGCAGTGCAGTTTTTGTAACTGGTTACAACAGTTTATGGCATCGTAAATCTGTTATTCGTGAGGTGTATTGGTGGTTGGTAACTTGGTACGTAATTCTGAGTGAATAGCAGGCTTGGATGGATTGAACTGTGGCTGTGAGGAGTCATAGGTCGTAAGGTCGCTTTTACATTATCGGTACACTAATATGATGATTAAAAAAACGCTATTTTAATAGACTTTAAAAAAAGGAGGAGGTTCTTATTTCGTCTGTATGTTTTTTTTATGTTTGTTCCCTCAAAACTTTAGACTTGGTGAACATATTTTGATAACTCTTCTTTTATTTGAAAGCGGATGCTTGTCGTTTGGTCACATTCTAATTTCATCGAAAACGGTCAAGCCTTTTTTGAGTTACTCTCCAATAATTGAAAAATTATATCCTCTCTTGATGATATAGTCATTGACAATGAATGACTATCAATCCCGTAAAGTAGCAAGAATGAAAAAAAAACTAAAACGAATGAAAAAAATGTGTGACCAAAAAAAGGAACCGACTTCAACACTCAAAAGTGTGAAATAACTTGTCCAAGTCGGTACCATGCGCACAATATTTGTAATAATAATTACTTTTGAACTATCATGGTACCGACTCCGACAAGTTATTTCAAACTTTTGAGAGTTGCGTTTCCATTTTTTGGTAAAAAATTTTTAGTAATATAGTTTTAATACGTTTTTTGAGGTTGATAGGCTATGATTATTATCTGAACTGTTGGTAAGTAATGATGTGCTGAAATCAAGTCTTTGCGACAGATACAAATCACAGTCCGGCCCTTCGTATTTCAAAATTGGACAGGAGTTTAACACTTCTAATGCATTTCGTTAGCCCAGTGTCCCAATATCTCGATCATAACAATGGCTTCCCACGATAGATGGCGCTGGTTATATAACTAACCACGATGTTCTGGGAAAAAGCTGATGTTGGCTCGACGATGTAACGATTAAAACATTTTTGGGACGTGCGAATGTTGCAGTTTAGTAAAAAGGTTAGTAATGTAAACTTTTTAAGTAACTATATGTAATTTTGTGATGAGTATATATTGCAACGTATAATTATGTATGGGCATGTGCTGACACGTAACCAAATTATCATCAGAATGGCTCAAAATTATAATTATTTTTGCAATAGTAAATGAGAATTAAAATGTAACCAATTAGGAACTAATTGAGATACTCTGGGAATAGTTACAGTTAAGTAAATTAAAGTATAGCTAATACCTTGTTAGTTGTATAACAAATGAAATTTGTTTTATAAAAAAATATGTAAATAGGTGTACAGTACTAATGTCTTATAATCCCATATTACGTTGTTGCCGGTCAATGTGAAAATCAAACAATATGCCGTTGAACTTTTTGGCTGCAGATTATTATAACCATTGATCTGGTTTTGAAAAATATTACAATGCCTTTTATAAGGAGATAATTATCAAACAAATTTTTAAATTATGTCTTGCTAATGACAAGGTATATATTAATAAGCCTGCTTTGCTAAAAAAAAATAGGTTACCTAGGATGCCGTAACAATTGTAACGTTACCCCAAAGCCAATAGATTTGGATACATAATTATATTTAGGCATATAAAATGTTGTTGAAATAAAGAAACTTCCACACATATATTACATACATGCACTCTAAAACATTGCACTCTATTTGGGCAGTCGTGTTAAGATGAAGTCACGTATCTAATAATTATTATTTTTTATTCATAGTTTACCGCAGGTTTACTTCAAAAACTGTTAAAATAAGAGTATACCTATATCTGTACACTTTTTGAAGTAGGCTTTATATTTATAATTTTCATAATGTATAAAATTAATATTGGTGTTAAATCCAAGTCGATTCCAATCTGAGGACACTAAGGACCCTAAGAAGTTTCAGTTATTAGGTGTTTATTAGCTTTACGTAGGTAGGTACTACTCGTATTATTTAGAATGGACGGACCTTGACGTCATTTACATGTTTACTTTCAAAGACATTTAAATTAAGGAACTTAATGTAGATTCTAACTAGCGTAAGCTATTTTATTCTATAAATAAAATAAAAAAATGCATTAATAATATATTTAAAACTAGCAGCGCCCCGTGGCTTAACCCGCGTAGGTAATAAATAATACTATTAAGTGATGTAGGTTACTATAAAAATATAATTTGTTAATCCAGAGCCATTATTCTATATTCTTGGTTTCATCAGAATTGGTTCAGCCGTTTCAGTGTTAAAGAATAACAAACTAGCATTTTCTTTTTTCGTCCCAAGGTTCAGTTATATCTAAAAGATCGTCAGTTCAAAAGATTAGAAATATTTATTTCCGTAATCAAAAAGTAACATCAGTTTAACTAAATACAGTAATGCATGTACCGATAGTCCAACTACATATTTGAATACAAGTGAAAGTCCTTCAATTCCTTTTGGTATTTAGGCTTTATCTTGCATGTTATATGTTATGGTGTTGATAAAGAATGTATTTTGTATCGTTTCTTCAAAAAAAAGTTTCAATGAACATTTTATCATGAAAGATTCACTCTGACAGCCTCGATAATAACAAGACCGCAAGATTGTGCTGAAATGTCAGATTTGTATCACAGCAGCCGTCGACTGGTTAAGTAATGATTAAGGCGGAATTAAGTTCTCTGAATCTAAAATGAATGCCAAGGCTGAGAGCCAGTTCTTTAGGACTGTAATTAGTTTGTTGTTTATGTTGAACTAATTTTTGTAAAGGTAGATTATCTATATAGTGAGGCATAAGCCGAATCAGCATGCCACTTGTCACCTTGATAGACATAAATAAGTTTTATATTTGGTATACTACAATTTATGATTCCGAAGAAATTCAATATGATTACATATTAATCATTCTCATTCATTTCATATGAATGATTTTCATTCATGTGCAGTCATATTGAATTTCTTGGGACATAATGTTTTCGAGTGAAGATCGGGATCGATTTGGGTGATACTTATTGAATTATCTTGATTGCTGTGGTATCTTTAAGACGAAGTAGTATTTGAAAAACGTCAGACTGCGGGAGTAGAACGGAGAGACCTCGATTCACATGTGAGTGAGTGAAACAGAACAGCGAAATATTTAAATAGAACTTAAAAATAAAAATTAAAAAAAAAAAAATTAAAAATAACTTTTAAAAATATCATATAAAAGTGGCCTATTTAAAAACGGTAAAATATTTCAGGTACTGAGATTTCTCACATGGCCGCTACGTAATAATTAGAAATAAAGTTTGTATTTATACGTATTTTATTTTAACTATAAAGACACAGAGTATGATTAAATTAAAAGTTAGTTCTGTATTCATTTTTTTATAGAGATCAATATATGGAATCGTGTTTACGAATCAACCATAGTATTTATAATATTCTTTAAGATATTATATTAACCTATCCATTTCGTAAGGCGTTACACTCTTTATAAAAAAAACATCTTCAAATTTTGCCTCTTTGAGAATCACTTCACCTTAAATACTGATTTTTGATGTAGTTTTTACTTATATACTAATTAACATTTATGCTCGAAGATCAAAGGTATAGGTACTAAAATCGTCTGAGAGTTTCTTTTCGAAATATCATATATTTGGACCATCGATATCTGTCCAGAGCTGTAAATAATCTGTGCAGACTTATAATAAATGTATAAACTGAAATAAAGTGGCCACCAATTTAATAAATCATTTTCCTTTTTCTCTAACAGTATCATTAAGTATCTTAAAAGCTGCATGTCACAAGTAGGTCTTACACAAAAAAACATTAGAAAAAGTGTTAAAATTGTTTTATGTAACTTCACGCAGCTTGGCCTAGAATCCAAAATTTGTAACGAGTTTAACAATAATCCAGACTAACTAATGTAGCATGAAGCACAACATGCATCAGGAATACTAATGGACATAAGAGGATTTAGCCCAGCCTTGGAGTGACCATCTGGTTGGTACCATAGCCGTGTTGAACGTCTGTCAGTGCCGATAGGTAACGACATGGGAAGATGGCCTTTGAAATCTCGGCCACTGCATGAAAGTACAGTTCGCAGAATAAGTGTAACATTGAGACAAAATGCTGTCAAAATGCTAATGGGCTGGAGCATTTGGACAGCTTGAAAGTCTGCAATGACTTAAAGGTTTTCTAAATGCTTTTATTGTAATAGATGTAGTGTTGACTATAGTTCGTAGTATTTTGTTAACAAATGTATAAAAATTATAAAAAAATATCTGCATATAAAGCAGGTAATGAAAAAAAGTAATAATACTATTATCGTATCCGGTTTAGTGGATACTGCCTATAGATATTCTTATTTGGATTTTTTCAATAACATAAGTCAATACCCGCACGAGGTAAGTATAAAAAGCCATCTACAGATAAGTTATGTTAATGAATAGATTCACATGAAAGAAATATGTTAGAAAAATACTTATTGTGTGGTGTTTTTTAGGTCACGTCATCTTGACAAGAAAATTAAGTGGAATCGTCACGCGGAGGCGGAATTATTCAAATATTTGTTATTATTAAGTTAAGTTATAATATTATTGCTTTGATTTGGAAATATAATTAGAAATGTACTATTAGTTAATCAGTAGCTGAAACCTGACCTGACATTGATATAATTTTGTTACTTTAAAAATTACAATTATCTTTTAAGAGCTCAACTATTTTTAGACCGATTTAGTTCAGAGTCGAAGATAAAATTATAGCCATAAAGCTAAGCTTATTTTGTTTAAATTTAAGCGTTTATAACTTTGATGAAAATCAAAAAACAATTATATAACATGTTTCTAGATCCCATTTGATAACAGTTTTTGACATTATCCTTACCGTTGCTGAGAATTTTCTACGGGAACAATAACATTACTTGGCTAAACCAGATCTTTTGACGTTTATGACATTTTACCAACAACTACCTAATGATACTTTGATTTTAGCTGAAATTTTAAATTTCCTATTTCAAAATTACTTCAACCACGATGGATCGAAGCCGCCACCATCCGTCCCTAGTTCCTTTTTCCTTTCGTTTTAATTTTATAAGCTTATTTGATTGGCAGACGTTAATGCATAATACAAGGAAGTTATGACGATCAAAATATAAATTGAACTAGCAGCGGTTAAAAATCTCTCGTACTACCAATCCTCCACAACTATTTTATTAATAAATTTACCCCATCAAAAATACAAATGGAGTAAATTTCTAACTATTTAAATGTACTATATATTATTAATATTAGGTAGACACTTTATTTGCTACCACTACTCGACTTACATGTCCTTGAACTTTCGCTATTGGGAAACAGACATACACACGCACAACTACCTACCATAGTGACCAGAAACAATAGTTTACGATCGCTGTTATTATAAGATACACCTACCTATCATTAAGGTGTGATTAACAAGATGGTATCAAGTATGTTCGGGTCATATTTTGATGGGAGTCTATAGGATTGTAATTATAAAGTCATGAAGATGTTAAAATATTAGATTGATTTTGAAAGGTGTGTTTAATTGTCGACCTCCGCGAATTTCGTGATAAAGATCATCATTATCCACTTCCTACCCTCGTAACATTATGTAAGGTAATATACGTATGTCTTTCTGAGACATATGAGTTACTAACAAAAATAGTTAATTCTCTTCAGACCCTTGACGTAATATTGCAGTACTTTTTATAGTTGCAATATTTTTAGTATTAAAATGGTTAAATTATTTCTTCTGTCATTGTATGTGGGATCTGCACAAAGCTTAAACTTCTCCCCTTTGCGTTTGTAGTTATTCTTCTTCTCCAAACCTTATCCTATTTGTGTTTGGGTTCGTCACTTCTAATCATTCGTCTCTCGTTTGTCTTTCCTAGGTCGTCATTGGGTCCATGTTGATTACTACTGCTAGGCTGACTAGTTGTCCAGCAATAAGATCTGTACAAAACAACAGGTCTTGCCATGGTGTTATAACTTATTATTTAAGCTTCGTGGGCATTTGTTGGTCAGGTGTGGTTACAGAGATCTGGGGCTTCATCCTGCATTTATCCTCTTCCTCACAGTTTAATGTCAACGTCAATTTGGATCAAAGAATAAAGATACTGAAAATTGGAACAGACCCGTGCAGATACACCACAAGGCTATTAGGAAAAAGCGGGATGTAGGTATACCATCAAAGTTATAGAACATGTGCTCAGTTTTCGCTCCGTTAATGTCAAGTCCAATAGTTTCCAATTTTTTCCGTCATTATGTCAGTTTTTTCTGCAGGTACCGAGGGGTTTTTATTGCCAATAGGGTCAGTTACAGAACTTATCAGTAACTTACTCTATTCGCAATGAAAACTCCTAGAAACAAAGACATATTGCCCCGTAACACGTCTCCAGTAAATATTTACGATTATGTACATCGTTCAATTATCTTGTTAACATTTCAAAGAGCGGCGTGTGATCTTGGCATATGGCGCTGACTAGTTTTGTCGGTCTTGCCCCAATTTATTTAAATGTCAATAAATGTAACACTAGTTATTTGTAATTGATATTAAATGGATACGTTGAATTATTTACAATTGTTACTTTTTAAATTGCCACGTGTAATAAATACATTTGATGATTTATTTCGATAATAATTGTGTTTATATACTTGGATACTGTATATTATATTTTTATTTATATTAAATATTATTTAGATTTTTAAAGAAGGGCGTTGGATGGGGGGGTTCCTTCCCCACTTGGAATAAGCCCTCACAAGGAAACATAGAACATGCTTTCTATGTTCCGGAGCATCGTACGAGGGACAGGAGGTTTTGCGATTTCCTTCAAGGGGGTCTACTGCAAGACGGACAGCGGCGTCAACGAAGGCTGCGTAGATAATATAATACGTGAGCGGTCAATAGGACCCCGTGAAGCTTTAGACGGTAGGGACCCCTTGGTAGTGTTGAGCCCGACATAACTCGGCTGCTTGCCCCAGCGGGCCGGTATTCGTAAATGCACTTGGCCTCGTTTAGAAACAAGTCCCTGATATACAGCACATCTTGGCATTACTTTGAGCTTTTTGTTTGTATGCTTTTGTTTGCCTAGTACTTAGAGCGGTTATATAAAATTGAATTAAATATTTATTTATTTATTCATTCATTCATTACAACTTATTTTACATTTAACTCTGATACAATAGTGAAGTCAAAAGATATTTTTCATTTATTCGAAGCAGTGAGGGCTCAGTGGCATTGGCTATGGCGCAGCAGGTCCATGGTTCGAATCCCGCCGCGGGCTTTAGATTCACGGCATGGTGGAAGGGCATTTTGCGAATGCTCGCCTGGCTAGCGACCACCCTCAAGTAGAAATCTGTCGCCAAGGCTCTTAAGATCAGCTACTGGATCACACCTCCGGCAGCTATTCTTAAGAGCCAGTAATTCCAGGTTAAGCCTCTTAACACCTTCGACCACATCAACCCTTACCATCAGGTGAGATTGTGGTCAAAGGCTAACCTATCAGCAATTAAATTTTTTTCTAATATACAGTAATTATTTCATTCTTATTAAATTAAATTAATTAATTGACAATTAAATTATAATATTGAATTCAACTACATAATTTAATTAATTTATAGGTATATGTTTTTAAATTTTTGAACACATTGGCTTCACAGACCATAGATAACTTATACTAATTACCTATAATAATTATAAATGGTATTTTAACGTAAAAATTATACCTAATTTTATATTTTTTTATGATAAAACATATTTGTTTAATCTACTTACATTATTCTGTATAGGTTCTAACATTGCAGTGATCAACTAAGCGCGTTGCACAACTACGTTGCTATACGCCATTAATCCTCATTATTTACATAAGCCGTACAATGGGATCATGGGAACCGTCCTCGTCGGAGATGACACATGCAAAAACACGCCGTAAAAGCACAAGAAAATGCAAATAGCTCGGTTTATAGGTATATAGTAGGATAAAGTAGTGTCTCAATTCGTTGCTAAGAAATTAATTTACAAAAAAAAATACCTTTGTAGTATTTTGATAAAACAGGCCAGTATTTATAGGTTAGCCTGAACAGCATCTGCGACCACATCATCACTTACCATCAGGTGAGATACTTAGTGGTCAAAGTCTAACCTTACAGGCATAAAAAACAGGCGTTTGCCGACATCCTTATAGCAAATGTAGCACAAAATGTCCGGAACTAGCTAGATAAAACTAAGCATTTGTTTTCCTTCCTTGTATCTGAACTTCTATAGTGAATAACTTAATATGTAATATCTTATATTTTATTTATAATATTATTGTTCCTGTATTTTTTGAACCTTGGGTAGGTGACTTGGGAGACTGTTATGCCTATCTAAAGGAATGTTTCAATCAGTATCAGTACTTCAGTACTAATCAGTACTATTATTATATATTTATATATATATATATATATATATATATATATATATATATAAGATTATAAATACGAAAGTAACTCTGTCTGTCTGTCTGTCTGTTACGCTTTCACACCAAAACTACTGGACCGATTTGAATTAAATTTGGTATGGAAATAGTTTGAGACCCGGGAAAAAACATAGGATAGTTTTTATCCAACTGCGCAAAAAGAGGTTAATGTTTTTCGCGATAGCCGACATTGGCGCGGGCGGAGCCGTGCCCGGAAAGCTAGTAGTAATATTAAAATCCAAGTATATTTATAGATAATTTTGCAAAATTTCCAACTTTGGTACACTGACGTGGTATTAGCCACGCAATTTTACTCATATCGACGCGTTTCGGTTCTACTTGAAGCATTTTAGTGGTCGGTTAATTTTTTATCTGATGATTAAATAACCAGGCTTTAGTCTACAACCTTATTATAGGCAATATAATCATACACCTACTACTGAGTTTATACTTGCATATTTAAATCAATAGATCACTCTTGCAGATGCCATCCATGTTTAGTTGTAACTCACACATGTATCTCTTACAGCGTAATACTTTTTTTATATTATTGTGACGGACAAGCTCGAGGCCCACCTGATGTTAAGCGGATAACCTCTGCCTATAACAGATGCATTTCGTCACAAGTCACTGCGCCCGTCACCTTGAAAAATAGTAGTTAAGTCTCATGTGCATGTTATTTCACTGGCTCTCAAGGACTGCTGCCGGAACACGCCGTTAGGAGCTTGGCGACAGATTTACAACTTTAGGGTCGTTGCTAGCCAGGTGGGCATTCGCAAAATGCCCTTCCTCCATTCGATGAAGCTCAAGCCCGCGGCGGGATTTAAACCATGGGCCTGCTGCGCGGCAGTCCATAGCCAATGCCACTGAGCCATCATTGCTTCAAAACAGTATTGCTATTAGATGCTAATGACTATTAGAAACTAGGATAAAAATGTAAAAGCTAGTGCTTACCTTTTGAATAGAAAGCGTTCTTCTTCTGGCACTAATACACCTGAAAACAAAAGAAATCCTTTATTATATAGGTCTACATACAAACAAATGAGTGCGGCAGATACTGGGTAAACAAATTATGTAATGGATAAAATTTGTTTTTTGTTAGATATATAGATAAATAGCAATATGTATAACTCTCTAAGTTCTGTGTTCAATCCCCCAAGATAAATTATTTTCTGGGTTTTCAAGTATTTCTCAGAAGCAAACCAGTCTAAAACTGTGCCCAGTGAATGGCAATAGGCTCACCTGTTAATTCATAGGATCAAGATATGACTGACAAAATATAGGTAGGGCAGAAATTTCGGGCTACGGGAAAACAGATGTAAGAATGTGTTTTTTTATGTAAGCTTTTTATCTCTATCAAACCTTTTGATAAATTGATATTAATGGAAAACAGTCCTAATAGGAACTGGCTTAGGAATAGACATCTCCCAGTTGGTAGCGTTAGGTGCTTAGCTTTAGGTTTTCTATCTAAGACTGGGCAGGCAAGCATTCGCATCCCCTAAAACTATGGGTTGAAGCTCAAGGCGGCGGCGATGATAAAACTATGGACCTTTTTTTATGCCTGTTAGGTTACTCTTTGACCACTATCTCACCTGATGGTAAGTGATGATGTGGTCGAGGATGTTGTTCAGACTAACCTAGAGTTACTGGCTCTCAAGGACAGCTGCTGGAACACACCGTTAGGTGCTTGGCGACAGATTTTCAACTTGAGGGTGGTAGCTAGCCAGGCGGGCATTTGCAAAGTGCCCTACCACCATGCTATAACGACTGCCATCCTAAGACAGCAACCAGGACCGACGGCTTAACGTGCCCTCCGAAGCACGGAAGCGCTCAGTACTAATGTCACCAGCAGCTTAACTTTGCTGATCGATTCAAAATGGCTAAGCAAACTTGACTACGAGCGCTTCAAAACAACTGCAGGATGAGTTAATATGTCAAAAATGTGAGTGAAAATGATCATATGTCAGACGGTATAAGTCAAAAGTCATATTTCATCATAGCAATGACACATTACCGATGCGATGTGACAATTACAAAATTACTTTTATATCTCAAAAGGCTATCGATGAATTCGTTTCAATTGATTTCTTAACCAAAAGGAAGACACCACAGACAATGATCGTTGCACCACGAGGACCTTTCGAACCTAACTCTGACTTATGACCGTTTGCAACGAGAATTCCTTATAAAATTCTAGAATACATTGCAAAATGTCCAACCACCGAGTTCAATATACCTATACGATTCTTGGTCGTTTTGCGTACTTTACTCTCTAGTTACAATAATAAGTATGCGTATTTAATAAATTAGAACCATCTATCGGTGAGTTTTGGCAACTATTACCAATTATATGATTGACAAATACATATAAGGACTTATCCATATCGTTATTGGCCTAGCCTGATAACCGTGAAAGGCAATCAAAGTAAAATGCATCGAATGCGCTGTCGTCACCACTCACTTGGTCATCACTCGAATACTGTGCAGGCATTAGGCACTCAACAAGGCTCTTTATCATCAGTTACTATATACGCATGATGCCAATTACAAATTTTGTTGATAGTAACCAACAAAAGCATTTCCAGGGATTGGCAACAGGGACGCAGTCTGTCATATCCATTATGTCTTACTTAGAGATCACTTTTACGTAAGCCTGTTTACCCTTTCAACTAAAATATTACTTATTGTTGGAAAGTGTTGAATATTGATAGTATTGTATGAGATCCATATTGTACCTGAGTAGGAGAAGGTGATGAGTACTCAAAAGTTAGCTTAGCAATTATAATATACCTTTACTATTATATAATCTAAAAATAAGTAATTGAGGTAATAGCTGTGCATATCATAGGCACATGAGACTTAGCTCAGAGTGATAGACGCAGTGAAGTTCGTCATTTATGACGAAATGCTTCTGTTTTAGGCAGAGGTTACCGCTTAACATCAAGTGAGCCACGTACGTGTTTCATCACAATCAAACAAAAAAAACTGTTTATACATAAACAACAGGTATATTGTGATCTTAAATATTATTAATCTTTGTGACTAATCTTCAGTGGGTTTTATTCTCAAGGCATTTAGAACATTACGAAAAAAGTATGACATCTGACACTACATCGCATCGTTCTAACGTATATAAAAATAATAAAATCAATTCAAATGTCATAGACATTACCTAGCCCAGTTCTAGCTGAACTAGATCGTGTCAATTGTAACGTCTCGACTCCACGATCGTGACGGGAGATCCTCAATGGAGATAAGAGGTAAGTAAATTTGTATGATAATTTGCAGATTAGCCAATTACCTCCTACGAGGCGTCTTCACTTTCCAACGTGAGATGGCGCTGATAATCTATGTCATGCGTTATGTATCACGTTTTTGAAAATGTCTGTATTTTGTATTATTTAAGACTTTTATTATTAGCATATTTATTTGTTAAATTTAGTAATTAAGTAGATTTTTGCCATTACTTCAGATTGTAAGGTTTTTAAATTTTAGTTAAGAATTGGCTATGTGGTTTCGCGGCGCACGTCACCTATGAAGGCTTATATATGCGCCCTAATTTCTTCTCTATGCGTATTTTTGACTGTCTACTGGGAAGGGTAAATAAAAATTCTACATTTCGGTAATCACCATTAAGTATTGTCCCTCACAATTACATTAATTTAGGTTAATAAAAGGTAACTATTGAGGTGGGCTGAAGTAAGGACGCTCGGTACAAACGCGGTGGAGCAACTGAGCGCATGAGGCTACTTTTGCAATATCATCAATTTGGGCTCACGTTACATGTGCCCCAACAAGATTATAACAGATTGAGGATCACATCAGGCACAATAGTTAAAACGACCTAGGTCGTTTCTCTTCAACTTGCTAGCAACGAATAGGTGAAAAATCGCCCCAAAGACTTCAGTTTAAATTATTACCGTATCAGCTGGATTGTTCACTGCTGAACACATTGAAGGGCCTTAGTCCCCAGTCCCCACGCATGGCAGGCGTCTTGGGGATCCCAGTATAAGATAGCAGTTCCTCAGAAGGCACTGCTGCTCACCTTCTGGTATTCTACCCGCTTTGTCGACTCTTTCGACATTCACAGGAAGCGAGAGGGATGGGGTGACACTCTGTAGCCCCACGCCGCGGGCCTTAAATTATTAATTAAATAACCGTTTACCGCTTCAATGTGCATTTGAGATAGACAACGAGTATCACAATCAACAATTTATAGACATAAAATTGCAATTACTACGTCTGGCGGATTATCAAAAACGTTTACTTTCATTCGAACGCATACCTTCATGCAATAAGTACTTTCTCTTGATAGACGCTTGTTATATAAGTAGATAGGTTAGGTTGGTATGTACTTTAATTATTTATGATTTGCAGACTTCGTTTGTTGGAGGATCATTTTGTCATACTTCTGAGGGTTCGCCCTGATACTTTTTTTATGGGATTGTGGTGGTGCAAGAAGGCCCAACGGTAACCTCTGTTTATAACAGATGCATTTTGCCTCAAGTGACTAACTGCACTGCGACAATTACCCTGATACCTACATGTAGTTGTTAGTAAAGTAGCGGGGGCTTCTTGAAATACTATTTTAAAAACTATTTTTATGTTGTTCGATCGGCATAACACGACAAGTCAAGCTCGGCTACGAGCAATTAAAAACGTTTAAAAATACGTACAAAGAAATTTAACCGAATTTTGAAATAAAACAATTTGAAAAACCGACTAGATACAGAGGTAACGCATTTATATTTGCTACGAGCCGGCAGACCTTACATTTTCACGTACTATTGGATGATCTAAACAACATAATATTCGTTTCATAGTCGACGTGCATTCTTATCGAGCACTGTAATCTCAGTGTTTCAGATTCTCTTTTACAATGCGAACAGCAAAGCAATGGAACAACTTGCCAGTGTCCTTGTTTCCAGATAGTCATAATCATGGAGTCTTCAAGTTTAGAGTGAGTCCTACAAAGTATTTAGCTTCACTACTAAGGGTGCGAGTTTCGTTTTAGTCGCTCCTCATTCCATACGGATATTGTGCAGCTACACTCGTCTATTTTGAACACTTATTTACAGCGGTAACCGAACTGCCTTATAATTTCCTATTATGAACGCATCCATCAGTCAGCGGTCACGTGTCAAAGTAAAAATCAAAATAATTTATTCAATTTAGGCGTCTACAACGTGTTTATGACACTGGCTGTAGTTTTCGTGGCGAATCCGTATTGTGAGCTCTCACTGGACATAACAAATCATGTTTGAGCCAGTCAAAAAGTCACTACGATACCATTTGCGTACCTCTTAGAAAAGCATGTTGAATCTTCAACCATGTAGTCACTTTTTATCAGGTCAGATTCTGGTGAAATGCTTATCTATTTTGGATGAAAATATACATGTCTGTTATTTGTCGTGAAGTCAGATTTATGACCACTTGCTACCATAGCACCTATTACCTAAGCTGTGCCATCAACCATCTAAACGAGTCATAAACGGCTTTGCGCCTTGTTAGCACCAAAATGTTAAATAGCTAGATACCATCCTAAGGGCTTACCTTGGGAAACGGCAAAAGCATGTGAGGAATCACGAAAATGCCTGACTTGTTAAGATATTTTTAGTAATTTTAGTAAATTCATAAGTGGTCATAATTACCACAAAGTATTCAACACAAGGTGCTATAGGTAAATGCACTTAATGGGAAGCCCACGTAATAATAATTGCTCCTTGAATTTACCAAATGTAATTTAGTACTGCGAATTAGAATTATATGCTATGCGGAGCACTAAGTGGCGTTAAATAAAGTTTTTTTTTATCAGATATGCTAACCTTTGACCACTATCGCACCCACGGATTTAGGACCTTCCTTAATCCGTGATCGCACCTGATTGTAAGTGGTGATGTTATCTTAGATGTCGTTTAGGTTAACCTAGAATTACTGGCTCTCAACTTAACAGGCTTAAGAGTGTTAGCTAGGCAGACAAGCGAGCAAAACCTTTTTTGTTATAGTGATGGAAAGAGCACGAGGCCCTCCAGATGTTAAGTGGTAACCTCTGCCTATAAATGCAATTTGCAACAAGTATGCTATGCTATAGTGAAAATAGACATGCTATTAGGGCTTTAATTTAAGTAGATAGATATATAGAAAACTCTTTATTGTTATACCACTTTAGAAATATAAAAGTTAACACATTAAATTATAATAACATAGTGTTACAATGGGCGGCCTTATCACTAAAAGTGATCTCTACCAGGCAACCTTAGGATGGAGTTGAACGAATACCTAAACTGTAATAAGTACTGCATTTACTCGATGTATATTCTAACTGACAGCTAGATGCTAGATTGCACTTATGTTGTTTAAAACTACCAGTTTTAAATGGTAGAATAATTAACATGTTTCTACCCACATAAAGTGTTTCAGCAGATGTTTAAATACATATTTTAGAGTAATGTTTTGTTTAATAACTATTTAAACGGTGTTTAGCACATATGTGACGATATAAGGTAAGCTATGGCTTAATTGGCTGGTAAATGTCACGTCATAAAATTATGTTGTTATTATAATCATCTTCTCAGTTATGAAAACTACAATATTGCTTTAAGCACTGGTATAACAGATTTTGTTTTGTAAAATTCGGGAATCTAACATGATTGTGTTAATATGAAAGAAAGAAAGAAAAACTCTTTATTTGTGACACAAACAACATTAAGATGATTAATAAAAAATTAAAACTACTAAAGAATGTGTTCACAAATTGGTCCTAAATCAGCATAATGGTGGTTGTTACCCAGCGCTGGTCTTCCTTATTGGGCCTTCCTCTGAGAGATAGAAGTATGGGCGAACATAATATAACCCTAGTGCGTTTTAGGCGTATAAACTATTGGCCAGCCTTAAAAGCCCTGTAAATGATAAAACACAACCAAAAGTTTTCAAACAAGAGCGTAAACGATCAAACAAGACTCCAAACAAATTTGTCAAACTTGCATCTAGTTTCGGCTTTATATATTATGAATATCTTGTTTGACGCACCGCCGCACACCTTCATGTTTCACAAACACGCTCTCAGGCAAATTTGATGTAGACTTTCATCAAACAAGATCAAATACGTGTATTGATTGACAGATGCCGCAGACGTGTAAATAATTTGTCAAACCCGTAAAGTTTGACTAACATGTTTTATCTTTTACGCCGCAGAAAAGTCGCTCAACCTGGTTGATTGGTTACTAACAAAACAACTCACAGTTTTCAGTTTTTTATTGCTGAATTTGCTAAGTTTTCGTTAAATATATATATTTTAAATTGGTATTTTACTAAATTACTGGTTTAAGGTGGTGAAATTATCATCTTTGAAATGCAAATATGTTTATTTGTTAGTAATTTTTATTGTTACTGATATGTATTAAGGAAATTGTTTAACACATATGAACAGTGTTTTTTACTGTTGTAGCTATTTTTAACAACCAGTCACCAGGATCATAGAATTCGCGAGCTCAAAAATTATATCGCTCGTAATAAATATTGTAAAGTTACTGAACACTAATGTGCGTTATTCCATAAGATTCCGTTAAAACCACGAAAAAAAAAACTACGTTAACTGCCGAAAATTAACATTTAACATTACCTGTCACTGTCACATTTATCTGAATGTGCAAGGGAGATGTTTTGGTGCCATTTTGGATTCGGTTTTCTGTATTTCCTACTTTAGTATTTAGGAATAAAACAAATGCAATTTATTCCATAAGTAATAAAGAATTATGGCCATACCATGTAAAATATTATCTGAATTTCGCATATTACGGGATCGAATAAGACCACTAGTTTGTCAATTTACATAAAAAACGAAAAAATATATCAAATTCCCCGTCATGATAATAGACACAGTCGATCTATCTGTAATACAGATACTTGAAAATATGTTTCTGTATGTTATTTTTTTTATAAATTGATTAATTATACAGCTTGACAAACGACTCTTTGAATGCAATCTAATATGCAATTAGACGACAGGAGAGGTAACTTGCATCGACCGTGACATTTAAGTACTTGAAAGGATTTCTCATAATTTGCTTTAATGATTTTAGGCTTTTTAAATACTGATCGTAGTCCATAGTTCGATCCCCAACAATATTTTGCGGCAGTAGTCCTTGAGAGCCAGTAAAACGTACGTGAGACTTAACAACTGTATGTCTCAGGGTGAAGGGCGCAGTACAGTACATAACTTGCGACGAAATACATCTGTTATAGGCAGAGGTTTTTTAGGTGACTTTACATCAGGTAGTCCTCATGCTTGTTCAGGCAGTCCCATAAAATGTATATATATGATATAGTGGTTGTTATTACCCACCAAAAGGGACCTACCAGGTATACCTCACCTGATAGAGTGACCATAGGTTTTTAGTAATGAATGAAAGAAAACTTATTTTTGTAGCAAATAAATTTGCACCAAATCGAAAGTAGTTCACTTGCGGGTCTCTTGCAATGACCCTGACTTTAACGTACAAGGAATTATCATAATGGTTATTTACCTTTAAGGAAACGGTACTTAATCGCGGATCAAGATTCTTGATACTTGCGTTCGTTGACAGCGATGACATTTGATATATTCTGTGATTTTGACAATCAGATAGCATGTTCGCGATGTTACTTTGACATAAATAACAAACTGGACTTGTTTTGCCTGTGTGAGAATATGTATGGTATATGAAATATAAAACTGGGAGCTATGGTATTATATAAATCAGGTTCGATCTTTTTCACTGACTTGCAAAGAAGAGGAGGTTCTCAATTCGAACGTCTTTTTTGCTTTTATATTTTCGTTCTGCGATTACTTTCTCCGATCATGAACTAATTTAGGTGATTCTCTTTTATCAGGTTGAGTATTCTCCCATGTTGGTACCATTGATTTTCATCCAATTGACCCACATGATATTATGATAAAGGAACCTTCTGTTTGTTTGGAAGTTGGCAAGAAATCACGCGTATTAATGTTCATTAACTTAAAGATTTACTTTTCAAATTAGTAATATTAAATACTTTCAGATAATACGAGTAACATTATATTGAGCTCGCTAATACAATATGTGGGGATGTCGCTCTATTGCAGCATCCCAAGGGTGACTCCCCACCAATATCTTCCTGTTGGAATCCCCTGTGGGGTGCCGTAAGATGCCAGCAATTAAGGGAAAAATAGGAGAAAGTGAGCACCAACGTCATGGCAAAACCCCTCCTTATTAGGATAACCATTGTTCAACAATGAGTGTCATGGCTATTATAGTAACTGTATACATATATAGTATATATTATCATTATATATATTATATTATATATATATTATATATTTATCATTATTTTGTCCCGACGACGTTTCAAACACTTTTCAGTGATCGTGGTCACGGGGTGACTGTAAAGTGTTTGAAACGTTGAGACAAAATAATGATAAATATACGCGATTTAAACCATTTAAAGTTGTTTAATTACTATGTGTAGCAATCGCGAAAACTTAAGATAACATTATGTATACATATATGCCTACCTATACATATCAAACTTTAAAATATTGTATTTCTTACCACAAACGTAAGATTTCAACTAAAACCTCATCGGAAATCCTTCAGCACATCAACAACAACCTTACAAACTTCAAACCATCTCCAAAATAACGGGCAATTCGATCTGCCATTCTAAAATTGGTCACAATTCACATCTTACGTAAATGTGGTTCACATTCTGGCAACCTCGGCTGCGCAGGCGCAGGCGCAGGCGACGGTCACGAGTGCATCAGGTACCTCCGAGGCCAGCGGTAAGGGCAGATGTAGATTTAACATGTGGAATCGGAATTAAAGCGTTAAGTCTAGTAGGGAAGTGACAAATGTTTTGTTCCGTATTGAAAAAACCTGTTTTTCATTATCAAAATAACACTGTATAACATTAAATTTCAGAGTAAAATTTACGAAAATTATAATAAGTGTTTATAAAAATTGTTAACGCATTCTTAAAGTCAGGATGTCAGACTTTATGAAGACAAAAAGTCTCCGATATCCTTATTAGTGTACGGCTTTAATTTTTACACAAACATGTTTTAATATAGCTAAATATAGCAATCAATGATATCTATTATATTTTAAAACAACACAATTTATTTTTATATTTGTTGAATATTAATATTATAATGAATAGATTCAGGCGTTACTTTGCGGAAATCCATATTTAATAATAAATACTTTTAAAAATATCGTCTATCGTTTAGAAGCGAAACTAGTCGGGTATTCTTCCGGTTAGGCTGCGTGATGTTTGTGACGTCACGTAGATGACAGGAAAATTAGGCGGAATTGTCACTAGTTATATAATATTATGCCTTTTTAAGTGTTTTATTTAAATATTATTTAATGTTTTTTAGGATACTTTTAAAAGTATTTATTATTATTAATATTATGGTGTATTTTCTTGTTTCGTAACTTTTATGATTACTTGCACACGTTATCTTTTCAATGTTTTGCATGCTGTCTTTTTCTATAATTGCTGAGACGCTTGGTTAAATTCTACAATGTGTATTATAATTACAATGTATTGGTGTACACGGTTTTTTATAAATATATTATTATTGTTTTTAGAGGGCATTGGTCATAATTCAATTTATAACGCGGGCTCTTTGCAGATTGACTTTACTCTTTAGGTTCTGTACCAGAAAAAGGGACTCTTTTACTAATCCTCGGCTGTAAACATGCCCTCCGAAGCGAATAAGCGCCACTAGCTGTCAACAATCAAAAATTTGCGTCATTTTAAAGCTCTCGTAGCGGAGATTACCGCGTCGTTGTTAACCGATCTTAAGTAACGTCCGCCGAGAACATGACTTGGATGGGTGACCGCTAGTGGCTACTACTCAGCGAGCACGTGCTTCGTAACTAGCACTTTCATGTAGAAAATCAAAGCCTAACAAGTACTTAAGGGTGTGTTCGGGCAGCTATAATAGGATATCATGAACAACAACTTTGACCAAATCATCACATACCATCAGGTGAGAATGTAGTCAAAGGCTTAAGGGACGTTGCAGGTCAATTAAAAGCATTTATTGGAAAAAAAAACAAAGTTTAATTTCAATGCGCGTTGTTCAAAAAGCGCGGTTATTAAAGAAAATAATACTTTTCACATATATTATATAAATGCGGTTGTTTGATTTCAAAATTTTTAGTACTTATGGATTTGTTATGGTTATAATTCACACTAGAGTGAGTTAGATGTGAAAATTCCTTTTCGTTGATTAGAAGTTTAATAAATAATTTGAAAACAGCTGCATGCCCAAAAATTTTAGCTATTATTCAAAAATATGGAAAACCTTCAGCACACATTTGTTGCCAAAATATTCATACGTTTGCATGGTGGTGGTGGAGCTACCACTTTCAAGTTGAAAATCTATCGCCATATTGCTAGCAGCTTTCATTGAGGGTAAGTTCTAGGTTAGCCAGAACAACATCTTTGACTACATCATCTTACTTATTATCAGGTGAGATTGCAGTCAAAGGCCTAGTAGCCTAGAAGCCTATTAGTATAAAAAAAACATGAAACATTTTTTTTCATTTTTTTTTTCATTTTTTTTTCCGTAGTTGATCGGTTAAGATGCGGATCAATTAGAAATTAAGAGCTTTTACTGGAAATGAAAACAAAATATGAATGAAACAAAACTCGTTTTCAACGCGCGCTAGACGTGGCGCATGTGACCTGCCGAAAAAGTTCAAAAATTAGTGCGTACTTTTGAAATTAAACAATACGGTTGTTCATAAGAAATTATGAAGGTTTGTTTAATATCAAAATTATTAGCACGGTTTTGTTAAGGAGTTAATTGGTAACATTATAGCGTGAGTTATATGTGAAAATTATTATTTTGTGCGGAGGAGTTGAATAATGAATTTGATTTTAAACAGCTGCACTTATATATATTTTTTACCTGTCAATTGAGCAGTTACGTAAAAATCTTCAGCACACATTTGTTGACTAAACGTCCGTTCATAGTTAATATATTTTTTTAAAACAACAACCCTTTGAAGTGAATTTTTCAAATGACCAAAATCAGAAAATCACCCTCTTATACAACGAGAGCTTTAGTGTATTTTCACAGGTATATTGTGGGCTTGTATAAGTGGGTGTACCATATCTAATTAGTTACCTCCCCCACGCAACCTATTACCTTTAACTCAATCAATAAACACCCACAATTGAAAACTAATTTAAACTAAGTGCCCCCGAAATATATCTAACGATTTCCCAAAGGGCATGCGTGTCAAATGACCACTGCTGGTCTCATCTTACCAAACTTATAAAAACTTAGGGCAATCATCAAAGGTTAAAGAAAATGATCTTGCAAAACTAAAGAATACACCCTATTGTTGAAGAAATAAAGGTTAGTTTGGATTGTGTAAAATGTAATTATTTTAGACAATTAGTGTAATTACTAGAATAATTGATAGTGCGCAACGGTGTCGTCGTAATTTCTTTATTGTAGGAATTTGCGTTGTTGCACGGCGAGCTTAGCCGCGTTGTGTCCTTGGTCGATATTCGGTTGTATTCGACATTTTGACACAATGATAGCCGAGCCGCTATGAACTACCGTGCTGCAGGTCCAGGATTCGATCCTCACCACCATCTTGAGCTTCACCACAATATGGTAGAATAGCGTAATGCGAAATCGCCTGGCTAGCTACCACCCTCAAGTTTAAAATCTGTCACCCAGCACCTAAGAGTATGTTCCGCCAGTCTTTAAGAGCCAGTAAGTAAGCATAAAAAAATTACAGGACATTAGATTTTAAAATATGTCTCAGCGTGATGAGCGCAGTGCAAATCGTCGTATCAGTGACGCAATCCTATAAAATACTGTTACTAATTAGCTAGTTATAAATAGTATCAATAAATTCAAATTTTTTAAACTTTTGCGAAACATTGAAAGCATTATTTTAAATCAATATTTGTTTCTTAATCATAATTTTATTCATCGAACAACGTATAATGCTCTACATAAACAAATGTCATCTTAAAATAGACCTCAAGGTGCATTCACTGTTACGCAACACAAAGTTAGAAAATGCACTTAACTTATCTAACACCAGACAAAAATTACTCTAATAAATTCCTAAATCCATCTCACCAGCAAAGATTAATTACCTGTATCGTGGTAATGTACGTAAAACGTATTTACAACACGTAAATAGAGGGTAGATGAGAATTAATATTGAATAACCTGTCGTTTGGATTGCGCAATTTCAAATTTGGAATTTTATGAATGGCTGCTGCCTTATCTATTATTCCGGTAGTAAGCACCGATTGGAGCGTCGCTGCCTGAGTTCTAAATTTAAAAAGTTTTTATGGACAATTTTATTTTCATAGCCCATGGTTTTGCCTTTATTCAGTCGTAAATGATCTTTAATATATTTTCCACCTCGTGGGTTACCGGGTAAGAATTGCATCCCTAAATCTTCTTGAGAGAGTCGTAGGTGACAAAGGAGCAATACTAGAAGAGAGCAGCAGGAGGCAGCAGCGCATTCTAAGGGACTGCTATTTTACACTAACGTCCCCAAGCGTGGGTATTGTGGCAAACCCCGTCAATCGAGGAGAGGTTTGTTCAACGGGGGAAATTATAACTGTTGATGTTAAAGCTATATAAAGTGACAATACTCTATAGTTGGAGTAGATTCTTCTTAGAGTTAATGAAACTTTCCTATAGTCAAATATGGAATTTAATATACAAACTTGTTAAATCATATACATTAATACATTCATTTATTATTTATCAACAAAGATCTATGTTGATGACTAACTGAATTACTTGAGAATGACATTTACTAATACGATAGATTCATAGATTGAAATAGCAATGAGAAGCTTGAAACACCTGAATCTTGCGGGTGTTCAAAATTCTAGCTTTTCCCTTATAAGCTATATACGAACGCGATACTTCAAAAAATGATTGCCGTTTCGAAATTTTTACGTTATGAATTGTTGTATACAAAAAGGATTGTTAATATCGAGTGGCGGGTCGAATTATATCGGTGAAGAAAGGAATCGAAAAAGAAAACGAATGACTAAACAAAAAGGATGATCTTTATCCGTAATATAATAAAATATTTACATTATTATTTTGGTAACAAGAAATCTAATAGAGGAATATCTTGGATTGAAGAGGATAGTAATGGTTTTCTGGAGAATATCGCTCTGAGTCTTAAGATCATTGATAGTTTTGCTTTTCAAAAGAGTTATCTTTTTAATATTTTCATTGTCGCAATGGCGCATGCTCCGTGGTTAACATTACAAGATTACAACGAGGGGAATAATTATAGCCCCCATACGATAGTTAAGACCAGGAGGACAAATTATAATTATGAGTCATATGTCATGTTGGCTTAGCGGTCAGAGTATACCCCGGCTATAGGGGTGGATAGTATGGGTTCGTGTTCCGCACATAACTATATTTTTTCCTTTCATTGTAATTTTTTAAAGAGTTATCTATCTATAAACCCCCAAGAGCTAGCTAATGCTTCAACTATTTCCCCAGTTATTCTTGCTGTTCCTATTCTCACGTAGCATGCATCGTTGACCGTGTCAGAGAGATGAAACAGTATTCTAAGAAGACTAGCTTGAATACTGCACCTAAGTACACGTATTTCAAGTAGTATTGCCACTAATCGATTTATAAATAACACTCAGCATATCTAGATGTTGCTTGAAGTTGCCCAACATTTGTGCTGTTAGCTTCGAACTGTTGCATTGTTTCGTCGAAGTCTGCCAAACATACATTAATTTACAATTTGTAATCTTGCTTCTTAATCTGTAATATAGTGAAATAGAAGCTAGTTTTAGGGTACCGTGCGAAGAAACGGGAACCTATTGCGAAACCTATGCTTTGCATTGGTCGTTTTTAAGACCTTTTAGTTTAGTAGTAATCTATACTATCTCACTTGTTGTTTGATCATGAGGTCGACAATGGTAAACAAGTTAAACTAATAAATGTCCTATATATATATGCCTACCTACGTATACATAACCCTATGAGGTACAGCTGAAGCCCGTGGTGGATCAGAGACTATGGACTCACTGCAAAGTAGTTCACAGCCTTTGTCACTGAGCAATCATTGCTCCAAAACTTACCTAGAGATTTCTAAACCTACAAAAGGCGTTGTAAATGGGTTGTTATAAGCAAGAAACAACTGAACATGTGTTTTAAGGCAAAAAAAAGGGGTTCCCTATACAAGAAATGTTATTTTTGCAAAGTGTTCAGTTAAGCTTTGTTAATGTTAATATCATTAGAGCTGATTTTTGATGTCTTATAATGATCCTTTATTTTAGACTCAAGTTCCATACATTAAAGTTCAACGAATTAGAGATTTAAATAAATAAAAAGAAAAAAGTTATGTTCGCTTCAATTTTGTAGCCATCGTTACACATCGGTGTAAGCGATAGACTCTCTTTAAAGTTATTTTTTAACGTGTAAACTCTGACAATGAATATGATTGTTTGTTTTACATCCTCGTAAAATTACACAATTAAACCAAACAACATTGGCTCAGACACACACAAAGGATACTGAGCTGATTAAAAACAGACGATATTTAGAATATAAAAATACACTAGGTGTTGGTACGGAACCCTGTGTGTTAGTCCGTATCGAACTTGACCGATTTTATTTCTGGTATATAGTGATACTTAAGAACCTTTCGACATTAACTTAACACTTATTAGCTAATTTCGGCTTCCGTTTCAGATATGTGTCAATACAAATCGGTATAATTTTTAAATTAAAATGTCAATTTTAATTTTTCACATAATTGTATTCAATTTAAGTGTACTTATACATTTTTAGTGCGTTAAATATTATTCATTTATTATTGTTCTTAAATATTTTATGGTAAAAAATCAAAGTACAAAATTATATATTTTCAAAAGTCATTATCTTCAACATACATAACATCCACTATTAAATAAATATCCCTCATTAGGGGAGCGTGGGGATTATTCATAAATTCTATATTTAAGAGATAGCAGACTTCAGCAGGCGCTTACGCCTTTTGGTATAGCTCCCTTCTTAGAGTTAACGAAACTTTCCTATAGTCAGAATATGGAATTTTACGGGCAAACGTGCTAAATCATCTACATTAATACTTTCATTCATTAGTTATCAACAAAGATATATGTTGATAACTGACTGAATTACCTGAAAGTGGCATTTACGAAGACGAAAGACTCACAGATTGAAAAAGCAATACCTAAGAAGTTTAAAATACTTGAATGTCATTCGTTTTCTTTTTAGTTTTATCAAAACTTGTCCAGGAAGATCGGCACTCTTCGGAAGAAAAGTCTCTTATACGTGGTTCTTATTCAGGATATAGTTACTGACAGAAGTGTAGCTTAAGACTGCCTATAACTATAGTATTGTTAGTAAAAGTAACTTTAAACTAAAGCAATCTAAATAACCACGAGTAGATGCGTGTGCGCAGTGAAATAGTTTACCGTTCGCATTAGGTGATTGACATCTTGTATGTGAGAGTGTTCAATTAAACTCAGTGATGCAATAGTTACTCAGTCACGCATGGGTCTGCAATATTTTATTGTTTTACAGAATGTAGATGTCAACAGTTAGTCTTGAATGTCAGTAGTTTTATGATTGTTTTATGGGTTAACGGGACTTAGTAGAAGTGCTCGTTTATTTGTCTAACACTCGACGTGTTTAAATCATGTTGCAGTTAAGTTAGATAGGCAATCAATCATGTTGCAGCCAATTTAGATGTGCAATCAATCATGGACGTGAATAAACTTTTTGAATAGCAAAGATGCGGTTGAAAATATGAAAAAAAACTTTAAATTCTTTAGGTGAAATTCGGCTAGGCTTTTTGTCTAGCATTTTCATTTATCTAGATTGAAATAATTTTTAGAGCTCGTGACTTAAATCTTAGAAATTTTCAATATCTACCATTGTACAGCGATAAATGTGACTAAGAAACTATCTAGCGTAACTGTAACTGTTCTTTATTCATTCTGCTATTATGTTAAAAAAAAACAAATGCGCAGCATGCCACTACTCCCGTTAATGTTAGATTTTGTGGTACCAACACTGAAAGTATGAAACAACTTGTTGATGTCGATACTATGCTTAACGGATTTAAAACACTGAAATTAAAACTCACATTATCATTCTACCAAATAAAGAAATAATCATCAAAATCAATTCATAATCGGTGAAGAAATCCCGTAACAAACATACAAACAAATAGTCGAACGAGAACCTCCTACTGTTTTAGAAGTCGGTTAAAATAGATATATACTACTATTTCAGCACTTAACTGTATGAAAACTGAAAAGTATATTACCAACGATAGCATTGACAAAATCGATTACCATCAGAATGGCGCCACAATATTATACCGGACATAATATAAAACACATTTTAGCAGAATGTTCTTGTAATGTCTTGCTAGAAAGATCTGTCTTTGATCAAACATAATCATGAAAACTTTCAAATCAAAAAACCTAACCTCTCCCTGGTAATGAATGAGAAGAATAACAATTTCCAATAAACTTCAAGAAAATGAACGAAATGCTTCTCACTAAATCAAAGCTTGCCACACGCCCGCCTTGCCGATACAACGCAACGCACATCTACACTACCCGATTACATCATAATAACAACATAATAATCTAATAACCTGGTCACAAAGCGCGGCATAATGACCGCAACAATGCCATACACCACCATACAACTCCTAACCATACAACTCATACAACCCATGCAAAGCCATACATTAGCAATATCAGTGGCGATTTCCATAAAGGTCAGCTACTGCAATGCTAAATAAACATAATTATTGCAAAACATAGTCATCACCGTTATGATTGGGCGTGGGGTAGGTGAGAGGCGGTAGCGATTGAAATTCTGAATTGTATTTTTGTTATATGATTGTTTTGGTGCGATGATCACGAGGCTAATATCCCGAAAATTGTCCAGTTCCTAATGATTATGTGCTTCTCTCAACTCAAGCAGCAATACAAATGCTAGAGTCACTGATTTTTGAATTTGTAAATGTCACAACGAAATTAAATAAGGCACATGGAAGCGATTCGATTGACATTACTATGATAATTTTCATTATATTTGTGTCTAATTTTTTAACTTGGTATACATATATGGTAAAATTAATGAGATACATTAATTATTTGCTACAAAATTTTTTTTAAATGATGGATTTATAAGTATAGTATAGATATAGATATTTTATATCTAAAATTAATAAATTAATTGATTTGATGTAATGAATTTATTGTATCACCGACATTAGACAATTAAAATTTCAAAAAGCGGGGCCAATTATTATGACTGTGTAATAAACCTAATTAAAGTAATACTTTTGAGACGTTGCGCTCCTTGATCGTTCGTTTCTTTGAAGAGAATGTAGTAGGTTCCGTGCCACTCCTTTGATTCGTTCTTCCCAGTTAGTGTACGCTAATTTAAGTTACATAATTTATGAAACAAATATAAACTGTAAGCTACAAATAAAATATACTTCATTAAGTATTATATTTATTACCTACAACGGATCACATTGCTTTTAATCTACGTACTTGGGGTTTTATAAAAAGTAACGAAGTTGAGTTCAGTAAAATCAAAGTATCATTAAATATGTTCCAAGATGTGTATGTTTGAAAACAAGCACTATATAACTGAATGGTATTTTAGAAAAGAAAAAACAATATGAAGCACATCGCTAGATAGCTGGAGAAATGCCCATTGCGTCGGAAAAAGTTAATTTACTTGCCCAGGATCAGAAAAATTGCCTGAGCAGAAAGATACTTATCTTAACCTCTACGCTCATGATTATATATGAAACAAACCCGCTATCGCTTACAACATGCGCGTACTTCCCATAGTAATACTTCACAGCATGAAAGCTAATGGAACCCATCTTTTGAGATTACTTATATTATTCTACACGGTAGTGCTAAGGCTGGCGTCACATTGTTGCAATTTGTGTCAATACTTAGAAATAAGGAATACTGTTCGGGTCTCAAAACGTGGAATTATCGTAAACGCCTACTAATGGGAAATAATGCGCTGACTGAGCGGCATTATCATCATCATCAGCGGGAAGACTTCGAACTGTGAACGCCACAAATAACGGCGATTAGCCGCTTGTTACCATTGGCTACCCCCGACTTTTACGATGTCGTCAGTTCACCTGGTGGGGGGCTTTCTGACTCTACGTCTTCCGGTGTAATGTGGTAACCACTCGAGAACCTTTCTTCCCTTTTTGATGACTTTGGTTCTTTGGCGAATATCCACGTTCCGGATTTTATCGCGCAAAGAAACTCCGAGCATAGTTCTCTCTATAGCTCGTTCAGTGACTCTAAGCTTGTCCATAAAGGCCACAGTTAAGGAGCACGTCTCAGTGAATGTGCAGCATGGTTCTGTCAAATGTCAATGTTTTTTTGTTTGTCTTATAGTTAGCCTTTGACCACTATCTCATCTGATGGTTAGTGATGATGTGGTCGAAGATGTTGTTAAGGCTAACTTAGAATTACTGGCTCTCAAGAGCAGCTGCCGGAACACACCGTTAGGTGCTTGGCGACAGATTTTCTACTTGAGGGTGCCAGGATAGCATTCGCAAAATGCTCTTCGACAATGCGGTGAACTCAAACCGGTGGTGGGGTTCAAACCATGGACCTGCGCCTTGGCAGACCCTTACGACTCGACCATCTTTGCTTCAAAATCCCTTGTTGTTGTAGGCGATTCAGAGAAATAATGCTCGAACAAGCAGCACACCACATTAGGCGCAAAATACGACTTGTTATAATCTTAATTCTCTTGTTAACTGAAATGTAGACGTTCTACTACTATCGAGTAGTATTGGCGTCGGTCACAAAAACAAAGACTACACTTTGTTACCATTTGCAATATTTTAAAGCGCTCGTAGTGATGCTTGCCTAGTTCTTTTTAATCTACCAGCTAGGTTAAACAATGTTAACTGCGGTCACTACTCGGATTTACTCAGCTCTTCCATGCTTCGGGAGGCACGTAAAACTATAGGTCTCGTTTGTTGTCCTAGGATGGCAGGTGTCATAGCAGTATGGTGGTTGGGTATTTTGTAAAACGCGTAGTTTGCTAGCATCCTCAAATAGAACATCTTTCTTATTCCTGATAGGTTAGCATTTCACCACTATCCTAAATAAAATTTTGACCTTGATTTAGTGACGGTAAGTGATGATGTGGTATGGTAGCTAGCCAGGTGGGCATTCGCAAAATGTCCTACCACTATGCTTCTGTCTCAAGCCAACCATATCGCAAACATAGCTAAGAACGTATGTATTATTGCCTACTTACAGCATACAAATAATACTTCATCTGCCGCTGCGAGTAAAAATATAACGTATCTCCATATTAAACTCATAACCTCTCCGAACCGTTACATAAGTAAATAGGCAGGTAACTCAGAGCTACGAGTATGTAAGTCGTTCATCTCGCGTGTGGATGCATGAATGATGTTAAATGACCTTTTTTGCGGACATAATTATGTTATGTAACTTGTGCTTTGCTGAGCTTAGATTTTACAGATTGTAATGAAATTATATGAAATGTTTGTTCATAATTGGTGTTTGTTTTTTTTATGGGTAAAGTTAGTTGTTGCGCTGAAACGGAAAAAACTCATCATGATCCTACTCTTTCTGCGTTGTGGCAGTCCATTTTGCGAATACTATTGAAGCAGTGATGGCTCAGTGGCATTGGCTATGGACTGCGGCGCAGCAGGTCTATTGTTCGAATCCCACCGCGGGCTTGAGCTTCACCGCACGGCGGAAGGACATTTTGCGAATGCTCGCCTGGTTAGCGACCACCCTCAAGTAGAAAATCTGTCGTCAAGCACCTTACGGTGTGTTCCGGCAGCAGTCCTTGAAAGCCAGTAAAATTACAGGCACATGATGTCTCAAGGCGACGGGCGCAGTGCAATTGACGAAAAGCATCTGTTATAGGCAGAGGTGATTCCGGTTAAAATCAGGTGGGCCGTCACAATAACAACATTAAAAAAAAACTCGCTTGGCTAACTACCACCTCAAATAGAAAACTCTTAGAAGTTGCCGCTTAAGATCAAGTGGACCTCGTGCTTGTTCCGTTAAAACATTTTATTGAATAGTTGGTTCGGCAGCATTTGACTACGAGCTCATCAGATCCTTAGTATGCTGTTGTTGAAGATATTGTTTTGAACAGCCTTAAATTATCGGCTCTTAAGGATAGCTACCAGTACACACCGTTTGGTGCTTGGCGACAGATTTTATACTTGAGGGTGGTAGCTCTCCGGGCGAGAGTTTTCAAAATGGCCTACCTGGCTATTTTGTACGGTTGGGTACATCACTGTACTACTGATATTATTTTTATCATGGTAGTGGTCGCAGTGATGTTACAGCCAGACACAAACTCTTCAATTTTTACTATGTACAAGCATTAAAATAATTTAGCCAAAATATCTAAAAGAAAATAAATAAATCCTCCAAAGTTTTTGCTAACTTTTCAAGGGAACATTATTATAATATACATTTGTGCATATATGGTATATTTTAAAAATATAACCATCACCATCAGCCTGAAGACGACCACTATTGAACATTTGCCTCCCCCATAAAACGCCGCAAAGAACATCCGTTAGCGGCTTGTAAATATTGGCTAGACGCGACTTTAACGATGACAATTTCAATAATATATAGAACGTTATAATACATATACTTGTCAAAATATAATTGTCATCACAATACGAGTATCCACTACAATCTTAACGTAATATTAAGTACGTGATGGAAAACAGTAATTTCATTCAATTTTTTAACTGTAAACAATTTAAACATACGATTTCCAAATGAAGAGTTGAATTGTGCCGAATAAAAGACATCAACGCGCTCCGGGAGCAGCGCGCACGCACTAGAATGCATCTAAGAAATCAGTGATGGAAAGTCTGACGGAAATCTTACATATTTAATCGATTTAATAGAGATAGACCTTTCACCTCAGTTTACGAACAGATCTATTCCAGCTCAGTTGAAAAAAATTATAAAAAAATAATTTGAAAAAAAAAAGAATTTGGTAAAACTATAAAATTTTGATTTGTATATATTTTAAAATTTAGGAGATCAAATTGCGGGCCCTATAATTTTGAGCGAAAGTATTTAATTGGGCATACCTATAATGGATATGGCAGAAAAAGCTTGGAAGTAGAATACATGCAGTGGAGATTAGAGCATTGAGAAGCATGATGAGTCAACGGAGTAACAGGATAAGGAATATTGTGATGAGGGAACGATGTGGTGTTTATGAGGATGTAGTGACAAAAATCGATAAAGGTATGTTAAGATGGTTCGGACATGTAGAGAGAATGAATGAAATGAGATTGACTAAACAGGTATACGTGGGATAAGTGAACGGAAGTGTTGGAAAGGGAAGACCTAGGCGAACGTTCCGAAATCAGATTGAAGATATTCTGAAAAAATCCAGGTCTGGAGTACCCTAAGTCGACGCTTATACATGAAAGGATTGATAAGTTTATATGAAGACAAACAAATTTACAAGGATCCTAGCAAGTGGAAATCAGTAGTCTCTGCCTACGCTTATAGGAAAGAGGCATGATTTTATGTATGTAAGTATGGAATTCATTTTAATACTTTTGAGATTCACTTTATTTTTTTCATTGATAAGGAAGACGAAGAGGTTTTTGGACCATTTCCTATTCCATCCGTAACTGAACATTCCGTTCTAAGGAGCATCACCATCACAGCGTTTCGCATCTACATTTATAATAAGACTATCATATGAATGGAACAACTAGCTAGTTTTCTGATTATAGCCTGCGAGACTAAGTTAAAAGTAAACAAGCATCACTTAAAAGAGTATGCTCCACCATCGACACACTCATAACTTTCCATAAGGAGAGATTGTGGTCAATGGATATATAATCCATTCTATAATAACCTTGGATAAAAAACAGATGTTTTTATCCACGGTTGTGGATTAAAACATCAGTTTTTTTTACATTTGATAGGCTAGCCCTTGACCACTATCCCACCCATTGGTAAGTGATGTTGAGGTTGAGGATTGGAAACAGACTACGCCTAAATTACTGGCTTATTAGCTCCTGCGCGAACACATCATAAGGCTAGGCGACAGATTTTCTACTTGATGGTGGTAGCTAGGCGAGCAACAAAATGTATTTCCGCCATGCAGTGAAGCTCAAGCTGGCGGTGAGGAACGAAGCATGGCAGTCTATAGCCATTACCGGTCGGCTGCTTCAGAACTAGATATCTTTCTAACTGTATCTAGTAAATTCATTAGTAAGTATTAATATTCGTAGATATAGTTGTTAATGTGATTTTGTAAGCTGATTCGATTAGCAATAATGCAAAAAATTACAACATCGGAATGATACTGTTTGTGTTATCTGTATTTTTATATAAAACATTCTAAATGTGAACTTGTAGTTGAGAGATTGTACGATAGAGCACGCTCGTGCGCGCGTCACCCAAGGATACGCGAAAATGTCACACCGACACATGTAAACAACTTTGTACTTCGACTTCCTGAGAAATGTAACAAACTTTTAAAAATGGAATAAACAATATTCAGGATATATTAATATGACAAATGTGAATTAATTACTTATTTTTGCAGTTTTCTCTTCCTACTGTCATGTCATACATACAGATTTTGTTGCGTACTTTTTACAGTAAAAAAACAATTCAGTCAATCTGATTTTAGTAGCAGTAGAACGCTTTGTGCTAGTTCGTCCGAGGAAGTATTGCCACTATATCTATTTTTACCGACAATCAGCAATGTTCACATTACTGTGTTCTGGTTTGAAAGGTATGGGTGCCGGCGAAATTACATGCACATGAGACTTAATTAATTTATGTCTCAGGGTGATGGGCGCAGTGCAGTTCGCCACTTGTGATGAACTGCAACTGTTATAGGTAGATTTTACCGCTTAACACCAGGTGGAACACGAGCTTGTTCCATTACGATGACGCAAAAATAGTAGCTCTTTTTGGTATGCCTTGGAATACTACGTCAGCAATTTCTGAATAGATATTGACGGTCACTTTTTAATTATTCTGTCAATGCTTGCGATATTTTTAGTTTTTAAGTACACTCTAACATAAATTAGACAATTTTAGCTACACAATATTTATAATGCTTCTTTTTAAAAGTTTAAATACACAAAAGACCTAGCATAGTCGAATTGGTGGGAATAAAATAAACGTATCAAATCCTTCGTTCAGTCCTCGAAGTTAACGGCTAAACCAGCAATTTCAGCCGCGGGCTACGGGTTCACTTCATCTTTCTTAACAATCAGTCTTCATAATGTATTTTTTTCAGTTACAATTTTATTATTTACTTATAAAAATTACAAGTATTTTTTTTCTTTGTTTAGTTTTTAAAATCTAATTAATCAGCCGAAATTATGCGCTGCAGCTCCTTAAGAACTTAAGCAGTAATGTTTTATGAATAAACTAAAACATTTCTTACTGGGCGTACTCAAGAGAATCCCCAAGCCCTAAAACTTGTAGGCACAATACCCTTGTAATTATCTTCTTTTAGCAATATACATATTATGACGACCTCTTTTCGTACGTGGGAGAAGGGCAGGAATATGACGGCTCTTTTAGTAAGAATAAGCTAAAGAAAAGTAAAATACCACTCATATTAAAGTCGTCGAGTATATTTACGATGTATTAGGCAAGAATAAATAAGATTTTCATAAAAGGTCGTTGACACAATAAAATAAATTTTTTCGATTCTAAATTGGCATTTACTTGTACGATTTATTCGAAACCAATAAGAGTTTTTTTGCAATTCAATTTTATTTATTATTAAGTCAATATTTTGACTGATAGGTACAAGTACCAGATTTATCCCCAGAGATTCATCCCATGAGTGTAAAGTTTTTAAGGTTCATGTATAATGTATGTGAGATTTTTTATCCCACCAGAACTTTTAAATGCATAAATTAATTTGGAAACCCATTAGATATTCCATTTACCCGAACGATTTGCGATTTGCGTCTTCGTTTATCATACGAACCGCCAGGGACTGAAACACCCTGCCCGAGTCTGTGCTTCCGGTTAGTACAATATGGGGGTCCTCAAAACGCGAGTGAATAGATAGATACCTTCTGGGTTAGCACGCTCCAACATTAATCGCATCATCACTTAACATCAGGTGAGATAGTGGTCAAGTGCTACCCAGTCCAGGTTAAAAAAATAGATATATTAATAGAGTATCGTTAGAATCCTTACACTATCCCGAAAGTGTGATGGTTTTATTTTTTTTGGCACGGCAGTAATTAGCTTGCTTCTTTTTGAATTTTGACAAATTTTATGACTTGTCAATTCATAACGTGTCAATTTTAATTGAAAACACATCTAAAAAATACTGAAACAAATTGCCTTCAATAGTAAGTTTTAGTCTAAATTTGTAAAGCATTTTTCTCAATTTATTGCCAATGAGAATACATTTTACCTAATTCTTTTTTATTATTTTAAGTGTGTAAATAGAACTGAATAGGTGTGAATACGTGAAATTGTACAAACAAATAGACTAATAGCATTGTGCAATCGTTTATTTTAAGTTCCGAAACGCAGCAATGTAGCAATTTAAAAATATAATGAATAAAGTAATTAAATGTAATCACTTACCTAAATCAAACCTTCTCACAGCCAACTTAAATACACAATTAACTTAAAAAGTTATGTCACTTGTCACTGGAATGGATAATGAGCACTTAGACTTAGTTTTGTATACTTTCAAACTGCTAAACTGCGTGCAGAAATGTGACGACGGAATTCTAATATTTTGACCCCAAATTCAGTTCAGTTACATTAAAATTCATTAAGTTATGACTAAGTTACATTTAAGTTTTAGAATATTTTTGACGATTTGTCTATTTATGGTCATTAACTTACAATAATCGAGAAAAATACTGTCAGTATCTAAACTTATTTTTTGCTTTAATTTAATTAAACACGAGTGAAATATCGTTGTCTATTACTTCGTATATACTCGTATATTTGAGTGAATATATATTGCCGAGAAAAAAGTTGGCTGCGCATCTTCTTGCGTGTCAGATGAAATAATTGCATATGATAATAGCACGTTAATAATATAAGTATCGCCTGTCAGATAGCACAGTTCCTAGATATTGTATAACGGATTCATAATCTTTCATAGAAAAAACTAGCGTCTTTGCGCAGAATGCTGCCGAGAATACGTCTCCCACGGTAAGTACTTCTTACGCAAACTTTACCTCCGCGTAATTAGAGTTTGTTTTTATACACATTCGGACAATGGACCTAATTTCTGATGGATAAAGCTAATTTTCTAAATACCAGCTCTGGTATTCAGGACAACATTTAGCAAGCAAATTTGTTAACTTTTTGGGAACTTTTCCAAAGCATTAGGAGTATAGCTTGGTTTTGCCTTAGTGTTTTATTTACGTATAGAAAACAATAGACTAGTCCCTTGATTTTTATCGAAGTTTAGCATTATGTCCGTGAAAACTAGCTCATTAAACAAATATTTAACAAGGCGAGCTTAGTGTTTGTGAAAAACGTAACAATTAAACTTAGTACTATTGTTTCGGCGTCAAGTGAGAGGTAGATAAGTTTAAAGGTTATGTAAAAACTCGGTCAGGGGTCGATTTTTGTACACGAAGAGTTATGATGCACTCTAGTTTGTGTTTTATCGTAATTGTATCATATATTTAATGTTATGAAGATAGGTAAGCGTTACTTGATTGATTTTTAGGAATTTATCTAGTCGTTTTAGTTAAAGTTAAGTAAAATTAAATTTTAATTAGGTCAACGAGCTAACATATTTTTTGTAACTTAACTAGTATTGAAATATGAATATGTTATTTTTAATTAAAAATTTTAACTAATTTATGTGGCATTTTCTATTTTAACCATGACAAAATACACGTTAAAAATATTTCTTACCCGCTACGCCACTCTACAAACTTTTCCAAAACTGAAAACTTTAACTTTAGTATGCAATACCTAACATTCCAATACAAAATCTAAAAACTTCACCCCTAGAAGCAAGCAGTTTGAAAGTACAACAAAACAAATAAAAAAATGAAATACCGGTGTGTGCTTTACGCGGGCTTGGATGCGTTCGCGACGCGACGAAGACTGACTCGAAGATCCGCCGCTTCTCGAAGGTAACTCGGAGGGGCGGGGAAAGGACGCCGTGTGATGCAAACCGAGGTGATGATGAGGAGGACCACAGATCTCATGTACCCCTAACGTTCAATAGATACGACACAAAAATATAGACATTCGAGTGAGATATGTCACGCGGCATTTGAAAAATTGAATTGCAAGTGGCATTGTTTTGTTTCTGGGCATTATAAAGTTAATAACTAGGGGATTATAAAGTTAATGATAGTGTATGCTAAAGTAGGCCGTAAAGCTTAATAGGAAAGAGGTAAATTGACACAAATTTGTATATGCTTCATGTGGCGCGGCATTTAAAGATTCAAGTGCAATTTATTGTTGCACTAACTGATGTTTTGTTCGTGATAAAAAAATGTTGACACCTGTTAATTTAATTTGTTATTCATCAACAACGTTTTACATAAGTTAACTAAAGGAAGGATTCTCCTTGGATGAAATTAAAAATATTAATGAAAAATTACTAATAAGCCGTCCTTTGTGGCGTTCTATGGGGGAGGCCTTTGTTCAACAGTGGACGTCTTCCGGCTGATGATGATGATGAATATGTCAGCGTTTATTTTTGTATAGTTTCTAATGTATGTTATTTCAAAAAATCTAGTTTTTAAACCCCCAGCTATTATTAAAGACCCAGGCAAACTTTTTCATGAAATATATTAAACACAAAACCTCTTCGAACAATAAAGGAAAATCATTTTATGCAATTGTACTTAGAACTGGCTCATAGACTTGATCTCAAAAAGCATTTAGTCAGCCTAAACCATTAAAATATAAAATAGACCCTTAAAAGCATAAAAAGTGAAAATCTGATTTTTATGTATGATAATCTATATTTTTATTGTGGGTCAAAGGTAATTACTTCTTTATTTAAGTATTTATTTTTTAGTTTTTATTTTATTACACTTTTTAATTTAATTTATTTTACTTGTTTATCATACTGTTATATTTATAACACATATAACCGAAATAAGGATTAATTGTTTTACTATTATATCCACCTGTATTCCTCGAAGGTTTAATCAAAGGAGTATCTGTACGCCCTCTTTACTTCAGGCACGTTTTTTGGTCATAATGTAATAGATTGCGAGCCTATTGCCATTTACCAAACAGCTGTTGAGTTTATTTTGTCAGAAAAATCCAATATCAGTTAAAAGGCACTTGAACCAAGGGCCTTGAGAATTGTCACCATACAGTTAGAGATTAAATAACAAAATTGCAGCGAAATCTAGTACTTATACAAAAAAGCAACTGACACTACTTAGATACAGCAGGTAAGTACAATATTCTTTTATATTCCGTATATATCATAATTAATTAATGAATTAAGGCATTACTTTGCGGAGGTAAATATATTTTTTTTTTTATGCCTGATAGCCTTTGACCACTATGTCACCTGATGATAAGTGATGTGGTCGAAGATGTTGTTCAGGCTAACCTAAAATGACTGGCTCTCAAGGACAGCTGTCGGAACACCCGTTAGGTGCTTAGCGACAGATTTTCTACTTGAGGGTGGTAGCTAGCCAGGCGGGCATTCGCAAAATGCCCTACCACCATGCAAAATATGCACCATGCATAATAACGAATATTTAAAATTACTATATGAAATAATTAAAGTTACGTTTCAGAATAATATTATAAAGCATATTTAATGAATATTCACCTTATTTTACTGATTTACGATGTAACATCGTAGTCTTGCGGAATTTTCGATGCGTTTCGCTTCAGCGTGATGCATCATCGAGAAATCTTGGCTCTTTGAGCGTAATATCGGGAAACGATAACTAGATACTCTCCCTTTAACCACAATTTATGTGGTGGTAGGGCATTTCGAGAATGCCCACCGCCTGGCGAGCTATCAAGTAGAAATTCTGTCGCCAAAACACTTAGCGCTGTGTTGGAACAGCTGTCCTTATGAGCCAGTTCCCAGTCTAGGGTTAGGCCTTTTATAACCTTCATCACTTACCATCAGTTGAGTTTGTAATCAAAAACTAGCCTATCAGGAATAAAAAAAAATTGTGTAATTTTTCAAGAAGAATTTGGGAAAGTCACTTCACAATAAATCACACTGATAATGGCGAAAGTTTGTGAGTCTGTTTGGATGTTTATGACTTCTTCACGCTCAAACGGCGAAACGGATTTCGATGAAATTTGGCATACAAATAGTTTGCAGCTTGGAATAACACATATATCCTGAAAACCCGGGCTTGACGGGCTTTTTTGTGTACAGTTGTGTTTGGGAATAAGATTGGCTTCGACTAACTCGTATTGCTGTGACGGTAGGCTTGTTTCGGAGGGTAGCGGGATCCGAAGCACGGTGATCTCTGCTGGCCGACCGCAAGTTGTAGGGGACCCATATAATAGCCTAGCCGACTATGAAAGGCTGTCCCGCCGCTTGTGAAAAATCCTGCGACTCATCATCGGGCCGGATGGCGACCGGGTGTGAGGAACCGATGATGAATTTCAGGGGGGTTCGGGCGTCCCCGCGGTCTCCGCGCAAGTCTTTCAGTTTCGCAGTCTTGTGCTTGTGAGTCGATTAATTTAGTTCCTAACATCTCGTGCACATAAAGCCTGTAAACCTATTTACCTTCACCAAACATGAAAAACAAAAATAAAAAGAGTAAGTTTAAACGGCAGATGCACGTCCTCACACTAAAAGTGCAGCTCTCAAACATACGAGGACTCCACTCAAATCTCGAATCAGTCTTTCATCATCTCGAGACTAACAAACCCCACCTACTCTTTTTAACGGAGACTCAGATAAAAAATCCAGCTGACATGACATACCTCCACTACCCAGGTTATACCCTGGAGACCAATTTTAAGCCACGAGCTGGCGTGTGCTCCTACGTTCGTGACGATATCTGTTGCAAACGTCTCCGAAATTTGGAAACACCAGATTTTTCCGTCCTGTGGACTTTGGTGGATACAGGTCAAGAACAAATCGTGTACGCCTGCATTTACAGATCACACAGCGGCGATCTGGAAACTTCACGACTTCTTGAATACCTGAGCGATTCGGTCGACATTGTGCAGCAGAGATATCCTCAAGCCAAAGTCGTGATCCTAGGGGACTTTAACGCTCACCATCAAGAATGGTTGTTTCCCTTTCAGAAAACTGACCATGCTGGCCGTGAAACGCACAACTTTGCGCTATCACACGACCTTACTCAACTTGTTAACCAGCCCACAAGAATACCCGATGTGGAAGGCCACACAGCTAACTGCTTAGACTTAATCTTAACCAATGATCCGGATAGATACTCAGTCTCTGTATCTGCTCCCATAGGAAATTCTGATCACTGTCTAATTAACGCTGTGGCCACATTTTCTCCCCCAGATTATAGTTCTAAAAAATGCAGACGACTGTGGCGCTTTACTTCAGCGGACTGGGATGAGATGCGACACTTTTATGCAGCTTACCCTTGGCAGCAGGTCTGTTTCCCTTCTGAAGACCCGTCCATTTGTGCTGATGCCATTTGCGATGTTATAAACCAAGGAATGGAATATTATATCCCGTTTCGTGACCAGGTACCCAATTCCGCGGCGCACCCTTGGTACAACTCTGACTGTGCCAAAGCCGAAAGACTTAAGCAGGAAAAGTACAAGGCGTGGGCTGAAGCGCGTGTCTCCAAATCAGCATCTCTCAGTGACAAAAAACGGGACTACAACGCTGCAACGAAGCAGTATAAGAAAGCATTGCGCCAGGCTAGTTTTGATCGAGTTAGCCGCATTGGAGCCAAATTAGCATCCCACCCCTCAGGAAGCAGTGCTTTTTGGAGTTTGGCTAAATCGATCGAAGCTAATTTTTGTCACAGCTCTCTCCCTCCGCTCTTGAAACCAGATGGGTCATTAGGTCACACTGCAATAGATAAGGCAAATCTATTTGCTAACCTTTTTGCAGAAAGCTCACGGATGGACCCCGGTAATAGCACTCCTACTCTCGTTCCTCAATGCGAATACGAAATGAGCAAAATCTCAATCCACCAGAGAGAAGTGCTTAAGGTGCTGCGGAGTCTAGACGTCAACAAAGCTTCTGGACCGGATGGTATTCCCGCTATAGTTTTGAAAGTGTGTGCGCCTGAGCTGGCTCCCGTGTTGACGCGCTTGTATCGCCTCTCTTTAAGCCTGTATCCAAGAAAGGCTCTCGAACAGATCCCAGTAATTACAGACCGATAGCGATCACTTCCATTTTCTGTAAAGTCATGGAACGTGTACTAAACACCAAGTTACTTGACTACCTCGAAACAAACGATTTGCTCAGTGACCGCCAGTACGGATTTCGCCGAGACCGGTCTGCTGGGGACCTTCTGGTGTACGTCACTCATTACTGGGGAGAGGCTATCGAGCGGCAAGGTGAGGCTCTGGCAGTGTCTCTTGATATATCAAAAGCTTTTGATAGAGTTTGGCACGCCAGCCTATTAAGCAAGCTTCCCAGATATGGCCTCCCACCAGATTTTTGTAACTGGATCGCCGATTTCTTGAGCAACAGATTTATTCGTGTGGTCCTAGATGGCTGCTCATCAGAAAAGATGAGTATTAATGCCGGAGTACCCCAGGGCTCTGTTCTCTCTGCTACTTTATTTCTTCTGCATATAAACGACCTCCTTACACCAGGTATTGTTGGGTATGCAGATGATAGTACAGTAGTGGAGAGATACATTCCTAATCCTAGAGCCAAGAAATCTGAGATCCAGTCTTCAAGAGCTGCCATGATCGAGAGAGCAAATACCACTTTACAAGCGGTGTCCGATTGGGGTGCAGTAAATTTGGTTGCTTTTAACACCAAAAAGACGCAAGCTTGTCTTTTCTCTGCCAAACGGGACTGTATCGTTGTTCCTCCGTCTTTCCAAGGTGAACCGATACCGTTGGGGAATGGCATTGAGTTGCTCGGCATGCACATATCTTCCAACCTTAACTATGGCCAATCTATTGAGTCCAAAGCCAAGACCGCAGCCAAAAAACTTGGCATACTGAACAAAGTGAGACGCTACTTTACTCCATCGCAACTGCTCACTCTTTACCAGGCCCAAGTGCGCTCATGCATGGAGTACTGCAGCCACCTCTGGGACGGTTCAGCTAAGTACCAGCTTGCGGCTCTGGACTCAGTAGAAAAGCGTGCCACTAAGCTAATTGGTGACAGTAGGCTAGTTGGGAAAAAACTTCTGAGTTTGTCGCATAGACGCCAAGTGGCCTGTTTGTCGATTTTCTATCGCATTCACTTCGGTGAATGTGCTCAAGAGCTACATGATGTCATACCGTCTTCTCCATTTCACTATAGGACTACTAGACGTGGAGAGAGCTTTCATCCCTTCACTGTCGATTTGCCACAGGTTCGTACAAAGCGTTTTCAGAGCTCTTTTATCCTGCGAACAGCGAAGCAGTGGAACTCTCTCCCATCGTCAGTCTTTCCAGGTGCGTATGATCCTGGTGTTTTCAAAAAAAGAGTAAATAGGTTTCTTCTGGGCAAGCGTGATTCATCTTCGACTCCATCGTCGCTTACCATCAGGTGAGATGGAGTCAAACGCAAACCCATCTTATGTAAAAAAAAAAAAAAAAAAAAAAAACCCCGCGGATAACACGGGCGCATGCAGCTAATTATACATGAATATACTTAAGCTAGTGTCTACGTTTGATAATCTTTCACGCTAAAACGGCTTAACCGATTCCGATCAAACTTAGAATATGGTTCGTACAGGTCCTAAATCAGCACACTTTTCCTCATCATCACTTTTCATCATAGTCTACGTAGGCATACCCGCGAAGCGCAGCTAGCTCTACAATAAAAACACGTAACCAGATACTAATAAAAGTTCCCAAATATGTATGAGCACCTGTATTCCACTAAAATCTTAGGTAAATCTAGAAACATGCGTGGGCGTTAGATAAATCTGTTTACGTAATACTTATTGTTTGAGAAGATGCCGTACTAATACGTGGGGTATACAATATAATGAAACTAATTGGATAGTACAGTCTGTTTGTAGCTTTCTACTCGTATTTTGGGCATCTAGAATATCTTGATATGTGCACAGAATAGAAAGGACCAGAAGGGTCACTCTGCAGTCATTCCAATAAATAAGCGACTTTAGCTACGAAGCAATAAAGTACACTTCAGCTCGCAAAGCATAGAGTACCTAATATTTATATTCACCTACAAGGTGAACTCCTTACTCTTTCTATCACATAGCTACGCACAGCTCTGATCTCTTCTGACGCGGCACGCACCGTACAATAATCCCGTCCGGGCGGATACTCACATGTAGCTGTAGCTTTGTACCTAAAGTTAGGCTTGATATGACTCAGCAGGGAAAATAATTAGTCAGCTGCAAGTTGAACTAAAGAGGATTTCGTACTGCATACTAGTAAGTACTTTTACGAAGCCCTTGCTTTGAGTTATATATCTACCAAAAGTGCATAGTATGTAGGTTTTAATTATGTATGTTGTATGGATTCGAGAAAATTTTGAATTTTAATGCAGTGATGGCTCAGTGGCATTGGCTATAGACTGCCACGCAGGAGGTCCATGGTTCACCGCATGATGAAAGGGCATTTTGCGAATGCCCGTCTGGCTAGCGATCACCTTCAAGTAGAAAATCTTTTGCCAAGCACCTAACGGTGTATTCCGGCAGCTGTCCTTGAGAGCCAATAATTCTAGGCTAGGCTTGTTAACACCTTCGACCACATCATCACTTACCATCAAGCGAGATTGTGGTCAAAGGCTTACCTAAGAGCAATAAAAAAAAGAAAAGCGAAATTATTTAATTTTTTATTGTTAAATAACCGATAGGCTAGCCTTTAATCACTTGCTCATCTGATGATATGCTCGAAAATCGGAGACATGATCATAAGCGTAAGCCATACTTGTATAAATCTTTTAAAAAATGTATGGTATGGAGGTAGATAAGGCGCTGGATTAACACATATCATACATTTTATCATCATCATCCATCAGCACGCGGGTGTAACCGCGGGGCGCAGCTAGTATTAAATAATTACCTGTACCTGTATCAGCCAGATTGTCCACTGCTGAACACAGCCTCTCCCATTAAGGCGGGATTTGATATAATCCCTACGCTTGGCAGGCGTCTTGGGAATCGCAGTATAAGATGTCAGTTCCTCAGAAGGCACTGCTGCCCATCTTTTAGTATTTTACCTTTTATTACCTCTTACGATACCCACAGGTAGAAATGGGGGAGTGACATTCTATCCCGGCACCCAACGGGGCAAATAGTATTGCTTTGTCTTAATTTTTTTGGAAAGTGCATCATTAACGACACTAAGGCAGATAATTCAAACATAAAAATATTTAAGGTATATTATAAGATTTATACCTTTGACTTTCGACAGTGTGATCTACCTATCACTACAGCTAATAGTAGTTTTATAGTACTTATATATACAGGGTGAGCAATTTAGACGGCTCAGTATAAATTATAAGACATATAAAGATCTCATCTTAGGAATCATGTCAAAGATTTTAGTGACTAGAAAAACTGCAATCATAGATTAAATAAATGAACTTGTACTCAGATCGGGAATAGATCCCAATCGTATTGAATAAAAACTTAAACTATTTCTATTTCGATATCGATTTCTTAGATCATAAGCTGTAAATGTTACTTTGTAACATGATATTTAAAATGAATAAATTACGTTGTATGGCATATCTTTTACGTGAAAACATCCCCAAAAATGGATAAGTACAAACGCTTCTTTCAAATGTCCCATGAAGTCGCCCGATTTATGTCCACTAGAATATTTCTTGTATAGTAACATTAAGGATGAAGTGTACAAAACATATAACGATGGCTCTGTAGAAGCTCTAAAAACACCTAATTTAACGCAAATTCAAAACATGCAGGTAAATAACGCAATAGTAAAATCGTTACCTATAGGATTTGATTATTTAAAAAAAATTGTTGTCATCAGTACTAATATTATAAATGCGAAAGTAACTCTGTCTGTCTGTCTGTCTGTCTGTCTGTTACGCTTTCACGCCAAAACTATTGGACCGATTTGAATGAAATTTGGTATGGAGATAGTTTGAGACCCGGGAAAAAACAAAGGATAGTTTTTATCCGACTGCGCAAAAATAGGTTAATGTTTTCGCGCGATAACCGACATACGCGCGGGCGGAGCCGCGCCCGGAAAGCTAGTTTCTAATAAGTACTTTGTTTAGAATAATGATATACAACGCATTTTATTATTTTGAGATATCATGTTCAATTGTGGCCTGTACACTTAATCTACACAGTAGAAATAGAAATACCTATTGTAAGTTTTTTTCTTCAATACGCACGGGATCGATTCCCAAAATGACTTTTTGCCGTCGAAATGAATGAATCCAGTTTTTATTGTCACTAACATCGATGAAATGAGAGATCTATGCAAAGATCTCCAAGAAGAGATTTTTACATATACTATAGTTTCAGATCGCCATACTGAGCCATCTAAATGGCCCACCCTGTATAAAGCTACGTATACGGCAATTTTTCAAGTTATGTCCGTTGCCACGCATCAATTAAAATTAAATAGTACCTTCACGGTTTTATTACAATTGAAATAGTCAAAGTGAAAACAAGTCGTGTAAATTTCGTATAAATAAGTCATAAGTACCACTTGTAGTAGTATGATAGTGAATGTAGTATGTTAGGAATATATTCTTAAACTTTGTGGTTTTTTTGTGTATTGGACGCAAAAGTGAATACTTTAGGCACCCAGCGTGAAATCTGGGAAGCAGGTTCGATTCCGGCACTGGACAAAAAAATTATGGGTAAATTTGATTTTCGCTTAGCACACGGTTAGTGCTTGTAAGCTTCTAAACATAATTAGAAATGTAGTGACTACATCAATAAGTGTTACTTTTTTGTGTAGTAATCAATAAGTGTTGCTAAAGAGTAACATTTATTGATGTAGGCACTACACTTATAAATATGATTACAAGCATACAAGCACTATCGTGTGCTAAGCTAAAATCAAATTTACTAATTATTAGAGCACAAAACTAAGGCCAGGCGGGAATCGAATCCGTGTTCCAGATTTCACGCCAGGTGCCTAAACTCGGTACTACTTATATGGTAAAGCTCGTGCACGCTCACTAACTTTACAGGGACTGTCACTTATTACATTTTCTCACAAATTCAAAACAATGTACTTATACTTATTTGCCATTATTTTAGTGCTCACAAGCTAGCCTTTCAACATAATCTTACTATTGAGATTTTAGTGATGATATGGTCGAAGATAGTGGACAAGTATTACTGGAACAGCCGGATCGTCCGCTGCTGAAAACAGCCCCCCATATCACGGGGGTATTTGCCATACTCCCCACGCTTGGCAGGCGTCTTAGGGGTCGCTGAGTAAGTTGGCAGTTCTTTAGAAGGCGCTACTGCCCACCTTCCAGTATTTTTTCCCTTATTCACCTCTTACGACACCCACGGGACGATATGTAATTCTAACCCGGTACTCCTCGGGGCAGTATTACCTACCTAGAAAAGGAACAGACTCTCTCCAACAGTTACCGAAACACGATGTTAGGTGCTTGGTTACAGATTTCCTATTCAAATATGTTATTTAAATAGAAAATCTGTTGAAACTGTGTGCAGGAATTCGTAAAATGCCCTTCCACCAGGCATTCTCTTACATGAGATAATAAAAGGCGCTATATATATTGAGAAACTATTTAAAAACGTATAGTTAAACCACGGTTAAGAGGTATAATTATACGTTCCACAAATCCGTTCCAATTCCACAAATCAGCCATTAAAATTCGATATTTTTCAAATTAATACGTACATGAGACTCAGCAGAACTAATTGTTTATATCCAATCATTGTATTTAAAGTAAGTGTTTTTATATCATTTGTTATATTACGATTATGACGCATTATTGGACCGAATTATAAGTCTGCAGGTGCAAAAGAATAAACTAAAGATCTTGGCAGAGAGCTTACATTGTGTACAAGGTCTAATAAAAGATGATCAGGCACCATTATGCTAGTTCAATATTGTTACAATGGTATCACAATGGTATCTGTAATGCTTTTGCCCACCATATAAAAGTTATTTTTTTATTCAAGGCAGCAAAGTTATTTTTGGCGCTAGTATTTTTATTAAAAAAATGAGGACTAGAATATTTTTCTAGGATTGAAAGAGAAAAATAGATCTAGAGATCAAAATATAGAATCCAGAGCGTAGTGAAGGTTACGAGACTCAAACGCAAGGTCGAGCGCAATACTACAGTGAGGAAAATGTCAGATGGAAGAAAAACTACTTAAATAATGTAGTAAGTTTGAGTTAATTTATATAAATAAATATATAAGTACTCGTAATAAGTAAATTTTATATACGCTTAAACTAATGTCACATATATAAATGTGATCAAGTTAATGTTGTAATGCTGTTATTGTGATTACTGCACATTGTATTCATACAACTTTAAACGGTTTAAATCGGGTATACATCATTATTTTTGTCCCAACGTTTCAAACAATTTGCAGTGATCGTGGTCACTGGGTGACTGAAACTGAGTATTTGAAACTTCGCGCCGGGACAAAAAATAATGATAAATATAGGTACACGATTTAGATATTGTTTAATTACTATAAGATTAAGTTGTTTGTACTTGTTATTATTGCAAATACAAAGTTTGATTATTCTCTTAGACAGTTAATACATTTACCAGTCAACTCAGCTGATGTACCATATTGTATAAATTTGATAAAGAGTCGGCCACTAGCTATAAATAGAAAAAGATTAATAAGAATTCAAAATCTATAAACACGCCATTATCAACTTATCCCTAACATGATCATCGTACGGTTGAGTTTCACCAATCTAGGGTATACACGTATACCTGTAAGGTTTATATAATTGAAAGACATGTTGTATAGAACATCAAACGTAACGACGACATAGTAAAAATGGTTTGCATTATCAGCTGTGGCAAAGTAGTCATATTTTAGCTAAAAATCTGTCGCGAGTTTTGTCCATAATTATTATTTAACAATCGGCTAGGACTTACGTAATATTTACCGTATATTGCCCCGACCAGTTTCGAAGTTATTTAAAGTTCTACGTCTGGGAGGCGTCGAGCTTGGGCTTCAGCACGTAACGCCAGTTACGTGAGAGACGTTTGCACTGTAGCTGTCAAAGTCAAAATTTCTCCGAACTGTCACTATCACTGCTATTGTCGCTGTCACTATCGTTTTGAAAGGTATAGGACTGTTGACACACCATACAAGTAATGTCATTGTTCCAGTTTGGAGAAGAATCCAGTAAATATTACGTAGGTAGCCGGTTGCAAAATAATAATTGTCGGGGAAAAAAAATCTCGCAAGGAACAGATTACAGATAGCCTCAAGTTACAGATTTATGACATATTAACTGCAGCCAACAACATGATATCTTAATCAACATGCAAGTGCAAATATTTTTATTAGAATGTAATTTTCATTAAAGTAGCAGAATAGACGCCAGACAACCAGAGCGGAAGCACTCCAATTGTTTTGCAATCACAAATCGATTACTAATTCACTGTTTGACCTAGAAGAATATACTGAAACACAGAGCCATATATTTGAAAATTTGACTAGTTTTTTTTTGTTTTTCCGTTGAGAACAGTATAATAGTTTTAAGGAGTTCAATTTGCTTCTGGTTTGTAATAAAGATCTTAGAGGAGCAAAAACATTCCCGAAGAATATCTTAAGGGACGTTGTTATGACTTTTATTGTGTGTGATATATTTCTCCCTCTCTCTAACTTATGTGTATTTATTTATTTATAAAAAAATATGTTACATGGAATTATATTTAGCTACTAGCGTGAATCGATCCCGTGACTACAGGTATCCGGCTCTGTCACTTTACCACTAAGCCATAGTAGCACCGCCAGTAATTTCATATTTGTACCTACAACGCCATCACATTAATTAGACGCTTGACCTTGTGACGTCATTTTGGCGCTCAAGTACGGTGTGTACTGTGTATTGTGTACTGACACTTGGCGGGCGAGAAAAGGGAATGCAGGGGAAGCGGACGGGGATCCGCATTCCAGCGATGCGTCGAGTTAAAGTGACCGCGTTGTACGTCTTTTAACTAACATCTATGCTGTTGGCGCCACCTACTAACAGTAGCTAGTACTATTATGTTTGGTAGGCCAGTATATGATTGGAACAGAATTTAATATTTCTCTTTCAGCATGCCTTAGATAATGCTTGTACATATATATAATTCTAATATTGATTTATAGCTTATATGCCAGCCTATGACAATTATCTTATCTGATGGTAAGTGATGATGGTGTCGGATGTTGTTCAGGCTAACCTAAAATTACTGACTCTCAAGTACAGCTGCCGGAATACACTGTTAGGAGCTTGGTATAAATTTTTCTACTTGAAGGTGGTAAGGCCTACAATCATGCAAAACGATGGTGTTGCTGCTTGTAAGGCAAAAAAACATTCTGCATCTTAAAAAGTAAAAAAAAAAAAAACAGATGTCAAATTTATTTATTCAATTTAGGCGTCCACGACGTGCTTATGAAGGTCAATTACAAATTGTATATTGAAATATTCTACATTGTACTGCCACGTTCAGCAAAATAATGTATAGAGCCACTGCGAGAAGAACGGGCAAGAAAGTTTGAAGCGCTCGTAGTGAAGTTTAGCCGTTCTTAATCGATCAGCTATTTTAAGCAACGTTCGCTGCGGTCAGGAGTTGTATGGGTGACCGTATGTGACATTACTACTGAACGCTTCCGTGCTTCGGAGGGCACATTAAGCCGTCGGTCCCAGATGTTGTCTTAGGATGACAGTCGTTACAGCATGGTGGTAGGGCAATTTGCGAATGCCCGCTCACCGGTCCACCCTCTAAAAATCTGTTGCCAAGCACCTAACGGTGTGTTCCGGCAGCTGTCCTTGAAAGCCAGTCGACACCTCATCACTTACCATCAGGTGAGATAGTGGTCTAAGGCTAGAACTATGAGTTATAAAAAAAGGGTCATTCTTTTCAAAGACTTTTAACAATGTGCTATGACATGCGTATACCCTTTTTACCACAATTTAGGGGGTACAATTCCAACAAAAGCATTCACAAGGAGGTCTGGCGTCATTTAAGTGGCCAATCTGAAAACTTTACCGTCAACATTTCCCATTATTTATATTAATATGATATCAGATTGTAAAACCTAAACTATCGCCAATACAATAAAGGAATTTCGATACTGTCAATGTAACGGGCAGTAGTTCGTGTGACGCAAATATGATTATAACGAACGTTATTATCTGATCAACACGTTATTGTGAAGTTGTGATATTTCCGTCATTGTGCTGTGGACGATGTACAATTCAGTGGTCAATACATTTGTAATGAAAATAGTATTGAAGAGATGGAGTCGGTAACTGTGGATGAAACATATTTTATAATTAATTATTTTACATAATATTATTTAATCTCACTACTACAACAATAAATTAAAATACACTCATTGCACGAACGCACACATATGCACATATAGCTACACAATAAGTCCCAAAGACACACGTTCTTTACACTTTATTATACAATTTATTATATCAACGTATTATATCCATCCATATAAATAAAAAAGGAAGATCGCCCTAATATAACGACAATAAGCAGTGATAGCTCAGTGGCTTTGGCTATGGACTGCCGCGCAGCAGGTCCATGGTTCGAATCCCGCCGCGGGCTTGAGCTTCACCGCATGGTGGAAGGGCATTTTGTGAAAGCCCGCCTGGCTAGCGACCACCCTCAAGTAGAAAATCTGTCGCCAAGCACCTAACAGTGTGTTCCAGCAGCTGTCCTTGAGAGCCAGAGTAATTCTAGGTTAAGCCTGTTAACACCTTCGACCACATCATCACTTACCATGACGTGATATTGTGGTCAAAGGCTAACCTATCAGCAATAAAAAAAAAAATATATATATATATATAATGGTCCTTTTTGTTCTGTGATAATGTGGAGGAAATTCAACACAAGCATATAATGCATACAATTTAGTATACACCACAGCCACTCAGAAAGTGTCTCATTCCTCGTTCAAGAACGTGTTATAAAGTTCGTGATTACTCTTTTATAAATATGCGGCGCGAAAAGTTATATGGAATTTCTTTCTTTCCCTGCGTAGCAGTGAAGGAATATTGTATGAAAATCCATACCTGCCCTGCTAGCGTTTTTATGTTTTAAAAATCAATCGTCAAATCTCAAAAAGGTTTTATATGAAATAATTAGATAAAAGAGGCCGATTGTTTTCACTTTAACTCGATTTTCAATGAAAGGAGGTTGGCAACCTCTTTCTACACTACGAAAATAAAACACGCCAATTTATATATTTTTAAAATTTTGTATTTTACTAAATAAATAATTTTAAACAATACAATTTTAATTATTCCAAATAATTTTCCAAAAATATCATCTGATAGTGAAAGTGATTTTGTAATGTAAACGCCATCAGTCATAAAATATACAGCTCAAAAAGTCGTATATATCTTATTATATAGAATATTAATAAAAAAAAAATTGAAAAAGAGGTGGGATTTTATTCATACTCGATTTTCAATATAAGGTTGGCAACTTTGCTCTGCACTACGAAAAAAAGCGCGGCAGTTTATTAGTTGTGTTAAATTTTGTTTTTAACTAAAATGATAATTAACTTATTAATTAATTTACAGTATTTATCTATCCTTTTAATTATTCCAAATAATTTTCCAAAATATCATATGTTAGTGAAAGTGACGATTATATAATGGTAACGACATCAGAAATAATAAATACAGGTGTAGAAGTCTTATAGAACTTACTTCCTGAGAAGTCTCGGGACAAATACGAGAAAACTTATAATGATTTTATTTTCCTCGTAGGCGTTTCCTCTACAGGACTGCTGCCGGAACAGATTTTTGTGAACGGATTTTGTGCCGGAACGGATTTATGACAGAAGGCAACAGATTTTTTTACTTGAGGGTGGTAACTACTTCCAACATGCAGTGAGGCTCAAGCTGGAGGTGGGGATCGAACCATGGGCCTGCGGCACCGCACTCCAAAGCTATAACCGTTCGTCTATCATTGCTTCAAAATTGTTGTCTCAATGCCGAACCCTTAAAAACGAGGCCCGACTCACATTTGGCCCGTTTTAACAGAGACTAGATCTATTCCAATCCACTCCACTCCACGCCAACTTCCTTTAATGTCATCTAGACATTTGCACGAATGTCTTGAACTATGACTTCGCTTGACATGAAAGGGGGACAACAAAGATGGATGAAACAGCATATCAATAGTTACAATACTGAATCAGCAGAATTGATTCAGTTGCGCAATGGTAAGATGGATGGTCAATTAGGTTTGTATACAGGCACAGAGTATAAAAAGTATGACCATCTGAATTTCATAGTAACATAGAAAATTAAAAGTATGGCCATCTGAATTTCATAGTAGCACAGAGTATAAAAAAATGACCATCTGAATTTCATAGTGGCATAGAATATTAAAAGTATGGCTACCTGAATTTCATAGTGGCACAGAATACAAAAAGGGTGACCACGTGAATTTAAGGGACAGAATTCTAAAACCAGATGTTAGATTTTGTCCCCACTTCTCCTCGCGTGTTTACTTCGCGGTGTACATGGCGCCACGTCCGTAAGTCAACGGTAATATTTTATTTGATTAAAAATTTAGAGCGCTCTCTAGTAGAACTAGTAGAAACTATCTTGTCACACACGAATGTGATGTGTGCTGAAGCGCCATCTAGTACGCATACATGATACCAACCATTAGTTGATTGTATGCTGTAAATATCATAGTGTGACAGAGTTAATAAATTTACCATACCTACAGTAGAACAAGTTTAGTCTTGATTATTACCAACTTGTTTGATTTTTGCAGTTTTTGTGTATGTTCATTTTTAATGAACATGAACTATGGTTTTGATGAACATGAACTATGTATCTACTTTGATGCAAGGCGTAAGCTGTTACACAAAAGATGGTTTATTTATTACAAAAACAAGTATATTGTGTAAAATTTACACAGAACATCATAAAAATTTTTTTTTACCCCTGATCAAAATACAAATAGCGGGTTATACTATTGGGTATTTTTAACTGACTTCAAAAAAAGGAGGAGTATCTTAATTCGTGTGTTTTTTCTTATATGTTTGTTACCTCAGAACATTTGACTGGGTGAATCGATTTAAAAAAATCTTTTATTGTTTGAAAGCTGATACTTGTTGTTTGGTTCCAGTTAAATTTCATCAAAATCGGTCAAGCCGTTTTTGACATACACTCCAATAACTGAAAAATATTTACTTATCTTGATGATATAGTCGTTGACAATGAATGAAAATCGATCCCGTAAGTAGCAAGGGTCATAAAAGAAGTGTTTTTTTTTTAAAATAAAAATGGAAATGACTTCATCACCAAAAAGTGTGAATTAACTTGTCCAAGTCCAACACTAGTACCACGTGCACAATATTGTGATAATAGGTACTTTTGAACTATCCTGGTACCGACTTGAACAAGTTATTTCACACTTTTGGGTGTTGGAGTCGGTTCCAATTTTTGTTTTTTTTATCAAGTAGCGTAGTTCATTCAGATCCTGGCTTTGTTTCCGCTAACAATCAAGGGTACCTGCTCGTGTCATTACTACAAGTCATATTAAGATTTCACTAACAAAAAATCACATGGAGAATGTAGTAGGTAGGTACAGTTATTGTTTCAATTTGTTAATAATAATAAATACATCTCGTGGATGCTATTGTGTAGATGGGTGGAACAACAAAACTTCTAACAAAATAATACCATTATTGAAATCACCCAAGGAGAAAGATAAGTATTTTGTTTGAAAATTTATTACTTTGTATTACTATTCATACGTAATACCACAATATTACATATCGATTATAAAACCGTGGTATTACTGTTATTAACTGTATTAGTCAAAGATTACGAAAGATACGTTTATGTTTGTAAACGACACCCGTGCCGTCACTTGATGTATGTACTTGTATAGGTAGATTATGTTGCGAAGATGCACCGGAGTGCGACATAAAATCGGACATTCTATGAGAGTAGGGCTGCCATCCGTCCGGGTTTCCCTGGATTTAGCATTTTACCAATAACCCTGCATATTAATCAAAAAAATAATCGAAAGGTGAATGTTTCGAGATTTGTCTTAATAGACTCTTTGTGTAATAGTGTATATCAACAATGCGTCGTTCTTCTCCTCCATTTTCTATACTAGAAAAATAACAAACTTTTATTGATTTTCAAATAATATTTTTGGTGTCCGATATTAATCGCCGGTTTTCGGTACGCGTATCAAAATTCAATTCATCTGACAAGCCATCACAATTAACAATCCGCTAACTTTCAACGGGTTTCTGGAACGCATATTAATGAAAAATTACAGAACACCTGATTAAAATGCTTGTTTATCTATGATAACATGAAATTTGAAAATGTCGTTCAAATTCATTCATTCTCTAGTGTTCTGTCTTTTTTAACACATAGCGTTGTCTCTTCTGTTTTGACATGAAATTAATCCCAAATCATTTTTGGCATCACCACCGTTACTATGGTTACCAATTAAATATGACGGATGATCGTAAACGTAAAACAACAAGAGAGAGGAGTTCGAAGCGTTCCTATTTGTCAAAATACAAGCCCATTTGGGCATTCACATCCAACAATACTATTTGCGCTCGGATTTCTAATTGACAGAGTCCAGTCGTGCGAGTGTACGCTCTAATCCCTAAAATGTCAACATTGATGGGTTATCGCTAGTGGAATTAATTAATTTAATTAATTAATTAATTTCATTAATTTTTATGAATCCAGCAGTGATAGCTCAGTGGCTTTGGCTATGGACTGCCGCGCAGCAGGTCCATGGTTCGAATCCCGCCGCGGGCTTGAGCTTCACCGCATGGTGGAAGGGCATTTTGTGAATGCCCGCCTGGCTAGCGACCACCCTCAAGTAGAAAATCTGTCGCCAAGCACCTAACGGTGTGTTCCGGCAGCTGTCCTTGATAGCCAGAGTAATTCTAGGTTAAGCCTGTTAACACCTTCGACCACATCATCACTTACCATCACGTGAGATTGTGGTCAAAGGCTTACCTATCAGCTACAAAAAAAAAAAAACCCTTTATCCTCAATACCATCACGATGATTATAATACTCTTTAATTTTATAGTTATTATGTCAGTAATAGTTTATTGATGGTGAAAGTCACTAGCGTACGTGAAAATGTGCGTGTTTGTCTCCCCTTACTTGTTGCTTTATATCGTAAAAATCGATTAAAATAAAAAAATGATGAGTGGCATTTTTTATTGCTGCTAGGCTACGCTTTGACTATAATCTCACCTGATGGTAAGTGATTGACGTCTGATGATGATGAAGTCAGTAGAGAAGAATAGGCAAGAACAGCCGTCGTAACATACCATTAGATGCTTGGTAATATATTTTCTACTTGAAGGCCAACAACTATCAAGCCTATCAATGATTCTAAAAACTCCCGCCCTCGCATCATGCGGTGAAGTGAAAGACCGCGGTGAGATTCTAACTATGGACCTCCTGCGCATCAATACAAAATAATACCACTTCTATTATCAACGTGAATATGTTGTAGCCGCACATCAGAGCTTTAAACCATATCTTAACGCCCTTAGCCGAAAGGTGTTTTCTCAAAGAGGGTTGGGGTTTGGAAGGTCCATAACCTACTTATCTTGGAAATGCTTTTGTTGGTATTACAATCTACCCAGCTGCGGTTTGTTTAATGGCTGCTATGGTTATTTTATAGCACCCTATTGAGTAACAAATGAGCAGCAACACTATAATCACGTAGTCTTTAGTAATATATTTACGTAGTTCTATAATCGGACTCTTGTTCTAAAGTCAAAGTCAAAGTCAAAATCATTTATTCAATTTAGGCGTCTACGACGCTCTTATGAAGGTCAATTACAAATTTTAATATTGAAATATACTACATTGTACTGCCACGTTCAGCCAACAAAAATTATAGAGCCACTGCTAGAAGAACGGGCAAGAAACTTGGGGCCATTCTTTTAAACGTTTTTTAACAATGTGTTAAGTACATACTATATAGTAAAATTATTACAATACTTTATTTACATTACGTAGGTGACAGGCGCTAACTTGGCAGAGGCGAACCAGTCCAAGCATTTTTGTCGTTTAAGTAATCACAAACTGTGTAGTAAGATTTCTTTATCAAAATATTCTTCACATGCAACTTGAATTTTCTTTCTATGAGCATTGTAATATGTTTGGGCAATTTATTATAAATCCGCTATTTTATCTTTATTCCTAGTGTTATAATCGTGATTGTCACTGTTTGATTTAAATTTGCTCAGATTTTTACGAACATACATAATATTTTCAAATATATACAGACTTGGTAAAGTTAAAATATCAATTTCTTTACAAAGATCTCTCAGGGATTCCCTAGGATCCATTTCATATATGGCTCGAATTGCACGCTTTTGTAAGATAAAGATTGTCTCTATCTCAGCAGCAGCTCCCCACAACAATACACCATAAGACATAATACTGTGGAAGTACGCGAAATAAACGAGCCTAGCAGTAGCTACGTCTGTTAGCTGTCTTATCTTACGAACTGCATATGCAGCAGAACTAAGTCTTCCGGATAGATCATGTATATGTGGATTCCACTGTAAAGTTGAATCCATTTTAATTCCCAGGAAGACTGTCGCATTGTCAAAAGAGAGTTTTTCTAGGCCAAGCTTAATGTTTGGTTCAACATAAGTAACATTTGGTAAAGAAAACTTTAAACATTTGGTCTTTTTTGAATTTAAGAGAAGATTATTAGCCGCGAACCACTTAGAGATCATAGATAACACATTGTTGACTTGAATAAGTTCACTATCCCTCCTATCTACTTTAAAAATCAGGGAGGTATCATCTGCGAATAAAACTATATCGCAGAAATTTTTAACCATGCAAGGCAGATCATTTATATATGTTAGAAACAGAAAAGGTCCTAAAATTGATCCTTGCGGTACTCCTATTCTTATCAAAGACCCGGAAGAAGTATTGCCATTTATTCTAACCTCTATACTCGCTCATCATACACACCGCTAGGGAATGGAACACTCTGCCTGAGTCTGTGTTTCTGGTTAATTACGTGAATAGGTATCTTCAGGGTAAGCGAGCTGCATCATCGATGGCATCGTCACTTAACATCAGGTGAGATAGTGGTGAAGTGCTACCCAGTACCTTCGGTATGAAAAATAGCAATATGTGTTTTTAGAGTAATCATACTTGATATAATTCTGTTCTTGTTCTATCTTATCAGTTATTAGAGTAAACGTTGTAGGTAGGAATGCTTAAAACTATTTTTATATATTTTTACGATATCAAGACGTTAATCTTAGAATAATTGGTCGATTTTGGGCAATTAGAATTAGTCAGTTTGACAAACCGTTAACGTACCGAAAAGCTTTTCAGAAACCCAAAATTGAAATAATTGTCGATTAATTGGAGATTTGACATTAGTGTTGACAAACAGTCACATGAAGTTTTTAGCAACCCAATCTGCGTATGACAATGGATTAACAAGCATTTAAAATAATTTGTCGCTGATTTGCGTTTCAGAAACCGGGGGTAAGAATTTTATTGGTAAGTAAGTTATGGGATAGTATCAATAACCAAGAAGCATCCTCCTATCCTACAATATATGGGGTTCTTTATATGGCTACCATATGTTGTTTATACAACACAGAAGATGTAACATTTAAAAACATAATGGCTATAATGTGTATAATTTTAACTTTTGTTGAATTACCGGCCGCCCCTTAACACCAAAACGTCCTGGGGAATACTCTCTTTGGTAGTATATCCGCTACACTTTGGTTATTAAGGGCGTTATAGTTAAGTCCCCTATAATGCACCTTACTCGATGTTCTTACGTAAGTATTGGTATGGTGCTAATTATTTCATTTTCTTTTAGTCAGTTCTTAATTATTATGCTATTCAAGAAAACCATGGAAAGTCTCATTCTAAAGCAGAAGCTTAGGCTTCTTCTTTTTGTATTAAGTTTTCATTTCAGAATTTCATTATCTCTATCGCATCAAACGTTTACGGCCATCTTTTTACTACTAATTTATATGTACTAATATATTACGTACTCGATAATACCATGAATATTTCAATAACTTTCCATGTATGAAAGTTTGTGTTTTCTATAGTAGTGGACAGAAGGACGGTGTTTACTCAACATAGCTTTGTTACTATGTAGTAAATTAAAATATAATGTTGTTCTACTGTAACTATTACGCTGTGGCAACTCGTGTCCATCCAAGACATACTTTTTCGAGATCTATGAAAAAAACGTGTTCAGGTAGCTAGATTAGGTAGTACCTATTTAATGTTCACGTTCATTAGATATACTAAACTCTCTAATTATATGAAAACATGGAAACTCGAGATACCTAATAAATTTGCAAGCATTGTAATCGTAAATTGAATACGCGTCAGAAAACTTAATTATACGTAAATATAATACGTATCAAATAAAAAGTAATACAAATAAAAAAGTCACCAAAAATAATCTAGGTATGTGAGATTCGATCCACGGTACTCGATCTTCTGATTCGACTTCTGAAGTTACACACTATACAATCATTGACCAAGGTGTCGAAAATTACACACATAACGTTTATGCCTTACTGTCAGACACATTATATTGGTCCACGTACATACGTAAAATTATTATTGTATTATTAAGAATTATGTCGTAAAATTAAAATTTGACCAAAAAGAAACTCTTTACGCTGGATTCGATCCACGTGCCTCTCAATTGCGAAGCGATGTCACTTACTATGCGCTATTTGAACGACGATTGATTAGTCGAAAATTATGTACATAGCCTTTGTGCCTTATTGTCAGAAACTGTATAAATTAATCATGATCCATCTAAAATAATTCATTTTTCATTCATTACGAAAAATTCTGTATATTGCTTATAATAATTATTTTAGGTAGCTAAAGTTGTACCTACGTCTTGTAAAATGTTTGAAGTGTTTATTTTATTGCGTTAGGGTTCACAATCATATGATAATTTCATTAATATAAGAGATATATACATAGGTACATGGAGAAAGGAAGCCATAGATGCATACCTTATTATGTCCATCATGCGTTTTTGACGATTTTTATACATCTTTTTTGCACTCCCAAAGCGTTTATTTATAATTTTACCCATGTTTTATTTTAATTGAGATCGCCGAGAAAAGTGACGCAGGTCCGACGCACGACGCGGCTGACCGCGATATGAGCGAGGATGATAGCAATATACGTAGATCGCTGGAGTAAATAGTGCGACATGATGTTAACGCTTCTCGGAATGAAAGGGCGTATGTGACATTTTGTAAACAGGCTCAGTACGCATTAACTGTGCTTTTTTGGATTAAAATAATCAATGAAATTTATTGTACTTAAAAAATCAATATTTTAGAAAAAAAAACAAATTTTAAAACACTAAAATCTGGCGGAAAAAGTAGGAATCCTCTATTTTCAGAGGTGTTTTTGAGATTTTTTTCTATCGAGCCAATTATTAGGAAACATGTTTTGAAATCGATGAAAGTATTACTTATATCCTTGAGTATCGTGTATTTAAATTGCAGTACCATCCGGTACCTGGTTTATGAGATTTCCCATATCATGTTGGCCCTATTTCGTAATTTCCGAGCCTTAATATTGGTCCATTTTTTATCCAACGGAGTCGCAGAATGATTGGGAAGACCACATGACGGGTAGTTGAGCAAAAACGTACCTACCTATCTGTATATAAAATGTGAATAATTCTTACGTCTGTGGCAGGAAATTCAATTTATTTATATAGCGCTTATTGTATTTGGTATAACTATATTCTACAATTATATTGTTCATTTTATTGTAAAATTATTAAATAGCAATGTACATAATTCTATAAATTACTCCTGAAATCGTTAAAATTTATATTTACTTGTTTTTAATGTAATGAATTCTATGAGTAATAAAAAAAATATGCGGTGTGATAAAACCTCATTAGGTACCTCACATATTGTTTGTTTCATTTTCGTACTTAGCCCATTAATTCAGAATTTGAATTTCCCGGCATGAATGGGTAATGAGTATTTTTATGTATGCGTGTTTGTACACTTATATAAGCTAACATCTATAGCTTTATCGAATCTTTATGCAATTTTGTAGGAAGATAGTGCAAATCAACGCCTAAATCTATTCCAAACTAGGTCGATAGTATAACCCACGATAGCATCTTGATTCACTTGTCAATTTCAATAAGATGGCGCTTTACAAAAACTTTCATCGGCTGCATAACGAACCGATGCGACGTGAACATCTCGATAGGATGATCTCGTGACGTGAGGAGCTGGTCGATGAAGAGATATGGCTCAGTTACGTGTTGTCAACAAAGGAGGGTATTGGGGTTTATGAGAAAATGAGATCATTTTCAGAGATCCGTACGAATAAACGGGACCCCTATTCTATTTGGGATGATATGTATCTGAGGCCGACGTCACGCTTCGCTTGTATTGTATTGTGCTTAAACAACGACCCTATTACTAAGCCTATGCTTCCCGTCCTTCAGTCCAGTATCTTATAAATCGTAATCGGTAGAAACTGTCGAAATTAATGGGTGTCCCCATACAGAAACTCGTGTTTTTTGTTATTATGTTATCGTATATTACAATAAATCAAGCCAGACTCAAATCAACCGGGCAAGTCAGACTCACCCTAGGAATATTTTTGTGGGGTTCGATGGAATTGCACGAGGTCCACCTAATGATAAAGCCGTATCCTCTGTCTATAAGAAATGCATTTTCACACAAGTGCGATCTGCGCTGTGCCCATCACCCACTTGCAGTTGGCTAATCAACTGAGTCGTTTGCCTTGCTGGCCAAGTGGCGTAAAGCGTCACTTTGGAATCTTTAGGCACCTTGAGGTCCTGAGTTAATTATTATATACCTACTCGATTTAAAGGTTTATCTACTAAAATAAATAATGCAGTAAATTTAAGTTGGAAAACAAGTTTTACACATTGCTCATATTAAGGTATAACCTATGTATAACATATGAAATATATGTGTGTCATAACTGATAGCCATAGAGTTTTCTTTTAAATTATTTTTATGAGTAATGACACCATCTATTCTTATAGCAAAATATAAAGTTGCCTATCGCCTAATCAGTTCTAATAGTCAAAACTGAGCAGAGGAAGATTATATGTATTTAACAAAAAGCAATTTCGCAGCCTTATAACCTGAAAGTCGATTTCTTAAGGGGTCATAAATTAACCAAGCAGCACTGAAAAGCTGCTCACTCGGTACACTGCCAGCAGGCAGAGAGAGGTACTGTCTTAATAATTTACTTAAGCTATGGTACTTGATATGAATTCTCCACCATGTAAGCCGATCTTCATGAAGTGACTTTTCTCTCTTCAACGTCTATAGAAATTAATTTCATAGTGAACACAAGACATTCTTAAATTAAGTATCAACTCTTAAATAAACTAGTTATGGAAAGAAGTAATGTTATGACTAAAAATATCAAACAAACTGCAAGAAGCTTTTTGTTTTACCGCGCGAGGTAAAACAAAAAGCTGTCGAAACATGTCATTTTATTTTGACTCCGCCATTCGAAATTTTTGAAACGAATACGGATATATTTTTATTTCGGATATCCGATAGTTTAGGTTACAGTTACGGAGCTCTATAACATCACTGATATAATGAGTTGGGCTGAATAGCCCAACCTATGACGCCATAATTAAACATTGAATTAAAAGCAATAAATTTTGTCTCAATACAGGAAGCGAGTCCGCGACCCTAGTAACTGTTGCGCCACGGAAGTCACTAGTTCATTTCGCAAAAAAACAATTAAATTCTTATTCAACAGTAGGCATATTTTTGACCGATCACGCCATCTTTCAATTGTCACATAAATAGTAACATTTAGTAACGATGGCATGTAACACGTGGTGTAGAAACGATAATAAACACTGCAGTAATCAATGGCGATTTAAACTTGCTAGACAAGTAGGTAGGTGCTTGGAGGCAGGCTTTTGGAGATGAACTATGCCTCAGTTTTGGTCGGATATACAATATCTTTTACTATACCTAACTATCCCATCAACAGATATTTTATTTATTAGCTAATAGGCTAGCCTTTGACCACTATCTCACCTGATGGTAAGTAATGATGCGGTCAAAAATGTTGTTCAGGCTAACCTGGAATTACTGGCTGTCAAGGACAGCTGCCGGAACACACCGTTAGGCGACAAATTTTCTACTTGAGGGTGGTAGCTACACAGGTGCTGATGCTTAAAATGCCTACCACCACAGTTTCGAGTAGTGTCCATCTCATAACAGGAACCAACAACTATTCTAAGCTCGAGTAACTTTGAATTTCATTGTAATAACATGAACACCCATTTTACTTTAGATTCTAAAGTAGAATGAGTGCGTGAGGTATTCAAAGTTACTCGAGCTTAAAATAGTTGATGGCTCCCGTTTTTACTCTGGCGCTCGTGCTTCTACTTTACAGTCCTTCGTTCCTCTGGATTCAAAGAAACACTCTCGCCTGCTCCCATGGTAAACAATCTACAGTTACGACAAGAATCTCAATATTTCGGTAAATCTCGCTGGTAGCACCGTTTACTACAAAAGCAAGGGTGTAAATTGAACGGCTGATTAAGTTAGTTGTATATTACGAGTAGGTATTCATATTTTAGTTTTGCGAAGCTGAAGCATAAAGGTTGACACATTCCATCCATGTCGCAGCCAACAACTTCAACGGTGTTTTGTTGTATCGTCATACCGAACATCGCAACCAAAGAGACCTGCATCTTACTATAACTTTATTCATTTATTTTTATATCGATATTGAAGGTATGCGAGTACTACCAGTGACAAAAACAGTGAAATTTTGCTTTTCGACTGCGAAATGGTGCGGCGGCAGGACGACGATTAGGGCAGGATTTGACACTGCACGAAAGTAGTGTCTAATCCCGCCCTTTTATCAAAATATCGGAGATGTGGATATAGTAGGTGTTTTTAAAACCTCTGGATCTATACGGGCGTTTTGTATTGAAATCAACATAAAACGGCAAGAGCATCGGAGAGGAAGACGACTTCAGAACTTTATATCATGCTTCGAAATCGACAATTTGGATGGACCATATGTGAGATACACAGGCAAACCCCAGCACGGTTTTTTACTTCACTATCCAGTCTCACAAAATTAAACTGACCTTTTTATAGAGAGTGTTCCGATGTTACAGTGTAGTATGTATTTAAAACAAAAATTTCGACTAGGTTCGTATGCAACAAATCCTTTGCTGAATTAGACCCAACCCACACCTTTAGGTCCGAGGCGATTCTGATTTAGGATCTTACTATCCAGAAGCGCTCGTAGCAAAGTTTGCTTAGCCGTTCTAAACCGATCAGCAAAATTAAGCAACGTCCGCCGCGGTCATGACTTGGATGGGTGACTGCTGGTGACATTACTACTGAGTGCTTCCGTGCTTCGGAAGGCACGTTAAGCCGTCGGTCCCGGTTGTTGTCTTAGGATCGCAGTCGTTATAGCATGGTGGTAGGACATTTTGCGAATGCCCGCCTGGCTTGCTACCACCTTTAAGTATAAAATCTGTCACCAAGCACCTAACAGTGTGTTCCGGCTGTCCTTGAGAGCCAGTCATTTTAGGTAGCGCCAGTCATTCTAGCCTGAACAACATCTTCGACCACATCATCACTTACCATCAGGTGAGATAGTGGTAACCTATGAGGCATAAAAAAAATAGACTCTAGTACAAAATTCCTCACACAAGCCCGGTCTCAGCTGGTTATCAAGACCGGTAAGCAAGCTACCAGCCGGTGCGGCGTGTCCAATGCTCAATCCCTTAGATAAGAGGGGATTTATCCTGCTATTCCCTACGTACTAATGCTATTATTCGCCGCAGACAATCCGGTTGCAACCCGGTCCAGTTGCTTCGGCGTTAGTGCATTCTCAACTCTGTGTATTTGTGAGTAGCGCTCATTTTTGCTTAGTGTTTCAGGTTTCTCGATTAATGTTAAACTGATGGATTGATGGATACGTAGATTTTGACATTTTATTGGGTGTTTTGTGCTCTCTTAATATATCTCCAACGGTGATTGCTTGGTTTCGTAGTTACCTGTTTGGGCGGCGGCAGCGTGTGCGCATTGATGAAAATTACTCATCTTGGTGTACTACCTTGGTGTAACCCAAGATCAGCTAGATAAGCTTGAACGCTAACAAAACTTTTGTATAAGGTTCATATTTGGCCTACGAAAATATGACCATGTCTCCGACTTTCGAAAAAGGCTGAAGTGGTTGCCAATTTGTCTGCGACGGAATGCTCATATCCTATCTTTGCTTTACAATATTCTCTTCATTCCAAGTACTCCTCCCTATCTCAAAGAGCGTTTTGAATTCTTACATCACTCACACTCCCTATCCTTAAGATCTTCTGAGACCCTCCAACTGAAAATGCCTCCCCATACTTCACAGTTCTTGGATAAGTCCTTCACAGTCCAAGCTGTACGATTGTGGAATGCACTGCCTGTGCATATAAGGCTTGCCAAGTCGCTTTCAACATTTAAGACTTCAGTAAAGGATTATTATTTATCAATTTCTGCTTGATATTTGTTTATATTTATATATTCGTGTTTAATTTATATATTATATGTATGTATATATATATATATATATATATATATATATATATATATATATATTTGTTGATTAGTATTTTGTATATGTATAATAATAGTGTATTTTTATTGATATTTATGTATTAGAATGTATATTAAAGTACCTACTAGTATACGTCTTATATATAATTTTAAGTTGCACCAACCGCCTATTCCCTTTTTTGTTTCTGTCCATCCAAAGGTTGTCTGGAAGAAATTGCTTTTATAGCGATAAGACCGCCCATTGTAATACCATTATGTAAGGGTTTTTATTGTTATTATTTAATATACTTATGTAAAATTTGTAAATTGGTTTGCAATAAAGAGTTATTGTATTGTATTGTATTGATGGAAATTTTATATAATACGAGTAATTGTTATTACATCATTTTGGTAAATGCATTTAATTTTCCTATAAACCAAAGTAAACAGTGCTTTACAAATTAATTCCCGTCCATATCGCATGAGCTCTCAATGCGGCGGTAGCTGGCTCACGACGACCGATAATTATTAATTGGCCGAAAGGGTAGGTGTTAAGCGGCAACCCGGCCCAATTCTAGTTAGTAAGAATAATAATCGGCCCACGAAGTGTACGCCCACACTTACTGAATTAGCCACTATATTAAGGTTTTATTAGTACATCTAGCTATATTTTCCATCACTAGTACAAAATGGGTGTTAATTAAATATTTATTACTGCACCAATGAAATTTAACAATACGATAAAATTGGCGACGCATTTCTCAATAGTTCAAGGGCGTACAGACGGACAGTTGTTTATTATTAGCTACGGGCAATCACGCTGACACACGCCTGTCTGTCTGTCAGACAGGGATCGCACTGCGTAGGATGATTGTACTGTAACTAATTACATATATACGAATTAAGGTATAATACATACTTGTTCTGTTTTCTTTATTGCTTAATATAAAGTTCTTGGTACAAAATTACAACGAGAAAAAAAAAGGTACGGGATTCGAACTCGTGCCATCCACCCCTATAGCCAGGGCACGCTCTGAGCGCTAAGCCATATGACTCATAACTCTTATTTGTCCTCTCATTCTTAACCATCGTATGGGGATGGATTACAGGTGCAGTGTCACCGTTTTCGTCCTGCGTGAAAATGAACTGTGCTCGTCACTCCAAGTTAGCACTTAGGTCTCGTTTGCCCGGCGGTCCCTTCTAAACACAGTTGAGTTGGACACTATTGCATTGAGGCACAATATCTGGGACTGCAGTGGTATCCACCAAGAACCTTGTTGAGTTTTACCATCTGGAAAAAATTGACTGATATTACCTACAAGTATTCCAGTGTCAACAAAATAAAGCTACATTTTGCCAGACTTCAACTAATAACAGTAATCAACAAGTCATTAAACTATTTCAACTGCCTCAAAATGAAAATACAACTAAAGAAATTTAAATTGAAGTGTTAATTCGCAAACCTGTCAATGTCACTAGATTAGATGCCACTTCTCACCGCAAAAGGCGATGACTGTTATTAAATAAATAATATTAAAATTGCGATAGATGTCCTTGCTGTTAGAAGCCTGGATTCGTGACTGCGCACCTCATATTTTCTATTAATCTCAGTAATTTTATTGCCATTTGGTTTCGTTCAAAAGTGCGCAACTGGAACCTTTCTGAAACTCAGGTCTGTGGCAGGAAATTAAAAAATTTAACAGTTTTTTCATGTTCGTACCTAGGTTACGTAAATATTCTACAAGATGGCGGTATTAGCAAGTTTAAAATAATATTGGTCCAAATTCAAATTATTTATTTGGAACCTAAGCGATAGAGTAGTAAGCAGCAAAGTTAAGCAACGTCCGCCGCGGTCACATTTGGATGGGTGACCGCTGGTAACATTACTACTGAGCGCTTCCGTGCTTCGGAGGGCATGTTAAGCCGTCGGTCCTTGCTGTTGTCTAAGGATGGCAGTCGTTATAGCATGGTGGTAGGGCAATAGTAACTCTAAGACTTTCGCGACTTGAACACATAGTTACAAGTATTTAACGGGACTCTCGTGACCACGACCAATGCAACTTGGTCGAAACGTCGAGGTAAATAAATAAATTTATACATGTTTATCTCGATTAAGTCCCGTTAAATACTTATAACTATGGTGGTAGGGCATTTTGCGAAAGCCCGTATGGTTAGATATCACCCTCAAGTAGAAAATCTGTCGCCAAGCACCTAACGGTGTGTTCCGGCAGCTGTCCTTGAGAGCCACTAATTATAGGTTAGTCTGAACAACATCTTCGACTGCATCATCACTTACCATCAGGTGAGATAGTGGTCGAACCTATCAGGCATAAAAAACAGTTTTTGAGAAAACCTGTGTTGCTGGTACTAACGCCCACTTCATTATAAACTATTGTAAATTTAGTTCCTCAGGTTTCTAATATGTACAGAAAAGGTAAAATGTAATATGATTAAAGGATATTTTAAAACAATTATATAATTCAATATTAAGGTCTTCAAATTATTGGTTTTATAATCTTGACAGTTATTGGACACCTTAATCTGTTAAAAATATTAAAAACTGTTTTTACCAGTAGCAAATGTAATAAATTCAATAAGATTTTGAAAAGTATAATGATATTGTTAAAAATCTCCTCTGCAGCGTTTTACATGATCAATAACAATTGTTAGAATATCTACGTTCTGACTCTTAGAACGACATTCTGACAACATAAAAACAACACACATATTTCTCTGGCCACCTGTACTGAAACACAACGATGTATTTGTGCAAAGGTTTGGCGTCTGTTTTATGGGCTGATGTCTACTGTCCTGGAGAATGCTTTCGTGGGAAATATAAGTCCGTGCCCAATAAGAGCTTTAAATACTTTTCAAAATTATAACGAGATTAAAAATTATAGTCACGTCCGGGATTTCAACCTGCGCCCTCCACCCTCATGTCGCTCCATCCCCATACGATGGTGAAGAACAACTTCTTCACCATCGTATGGGGATGGAGCGACATTGTACCTTGAACTATGGATGTCGCTCCATCCCCATACGATGGTGAAGAATGAAAGGACAAATTAGAGTTATGTTGTAATTATGTAATGTAATGAAAGAGTATGCGTTATTGAAAAAAAAATAATTAAAGAGCTTTAAATACAGCTTAATTTAGTATGAGGCAGTTATCAGTTTAATAAAGAACATATACTTGTACCACGACATAGACCACGAGCGTGTTAGTGGTGTTAAGGCACGAATGGGTGGTGTGTTCCCGCTGTCCCCATTGACTTATCCCCATTGATGGGGACACCGAGACGATAGTTTTTTTCCTTCCCGTTGTCCCCATTGGCCTGGCCTTTTGATGGGGACAGCGAGACGTCAATATATTTCTTCCCGTTGTCCCCATTATCTGTCCCCATTAATGGGGACAGCGAGAAGTCTGTAATTTTATTCCCGCTGTCCCCATTAAACACTTAATACAAAATAATTATAATAATTAAATATGTATTCTGTAAATAGTATAACACCACGGTTTACTCCTTCTGGGAATATAGACATTGTATAAAATAATCCCGTGTGGGGTGAATTTGAAGCAATGATAGCTCAGTGGCTTTGGCTATGGACTGCCGCGCAGCAGGTCCATGGTTTGAATCCCGCCGCGGGCTTAAGCTTCACTGCATAGTGGAAGGGCATTTTTGCGTATGCCCGCCTGGCTAGCGACCACTATCAAGTAGAAAATCTGTCGTCAAGCACCTAACGGTGTGTTCCGGCAGCTGTCCTTGAGAGCCAGTAATTCTAGGTCAAGACTGTTAACACCTTCGACCACATCATCACTTACCATCAGGTGAGATTGTGGTCAAAGGCTTACCGATCAGCAATAAAAAAATAAAAATGTCATGTTATACTGCAATCCGCAAGACGCCTGCCAAGCGTAGGGATTACAAACCTCTAGTGGATTTTTTATATTGTTAAGTTGCAATAACGCCTGCTAGGCGAATTACACTACAAAATTACCGAGAGAAAAAAATATAGTCATATGTGGGATTCGAACCCGCGTCCAGTGGATTTGTTTAACAGGGGTTTATTGCTTCTGCTGTTGCTGATGATGATCATAATATGATAGTTGACAAAGGTGCACCTTGATAGACATATCGTGTCCTAAACTAATGAAAAAAGGCATTGAAAAGGTTACTGATGTCATAACATTAAAGCCCTTTTAACAGATAAGTATTTTGTATAAATTCTTATTTATTACACACAATATAAAACTTTATTTGCGTATGTTTATTACTATTACTGAAACTACCAATCAATTTTTTTTATTGAATAATTACTTTATCATAGACACGATTATGTAGAAGGCCAAATGGTAAGTAGGTCGGTAAGACTCGACTTACCAAAGTTTAACCTAAGAAATATCTACCACTAATTAATACGTAGGGCATACTATTTTCGCTGCTGGTAAATTATAACTTGGTCAACGATCACACGGACGATTATATTTTCTAAAAACAGATATTTTAAAAGTATATTAAGAAAACATCAATTTAATACATTAATAAAACACTTGAAAATATAAATAATATCTTGTAACAATTCCGCCTAATGTTCCTACACAATACAAACGCCACGCAGTCAAACCGGACGATTTTTTGACGTTTTGCAGACACGAGGCATCCTCAGGAGGTTTTGACTCTACGATCTACGAGCGCACGATCGAGAACAAAGATTATATTTTCTTTCAGTTTTTTTATTGCTGACTAGCCGCTACCCGCAGCTACACTCGCGTGGATTATAGTTGCAGAAAGTCATTTAAATATTTTTAATTCAAGGACCCATGCTCCGCGGAATTACATAATGACATATGATTCTAATTTTGCACAAAGGAATAGTTTTTGCAATTAGTTTTAAACTTGTGACAACGACATAACCCTATAATTTTTCAATGAAGTTTTCCACGTGGGTTATATTACAAAATTACTACAACAGAAAATAATATAGTCATATGCGGTTTCAAATCCCGCGAAGAAATATGTATTATGTAATCTACGGAGCATACTTCATGGCTAAAATAATAAATAAACTTATATGAAAGGTTGGTTCGGCGCAGTAATATTTTTTCCTTACTACCTATGGAGTTTATTTACTGTTTTATTTACCTTTCGCCCTACGTATGGTGGAGTTTTCATTGTTGACAGCAGTAACAAGTATAGCACAAATACACATGCATGATAACATTAAAAAAGTATTATTTTAGGGAATAAGGGTGTCGTCATCATTAACAAGTTCAAAGCTAATTGCAAAATTAGTATTGTTTGTAGTGCAACGTAAGTTGAACTATAGATGTCGCTCCTTCACCATACGATGGTTATAGAACGATAGGAAAGATTTGAGTTATGACTCATTGTCAGCCCAGTCGGTCAGACCATACCCCGGCTAAAGGGGTGGATGGACGGGTTCGAATCCCGCATATGACTTAAATTTTTCCTCTCGTAAATTTGTAATATTGTAAGCAGTTGAAAAGAGTTGCTACGAGTAAATGAGCAGTCTGTTACTGGCAAATACGAAAATGTAGCAATAAACCTTTGAGATTAGATCTTCGTGCCATAACGTGGCGATAACGTCACTGGCTTTCTCCGAACTGCAAACAAAACATTACCTAGCAGACAAAAAGGGTAATTAGACAAAATGTATATCTTAAGGTTTCTTACCTATTTGGGTTTTAATAATATGTGTGGGATAGTGTGGGACGCTACATGCGTAGACACTTTAGCGCCGTCACATCTTTCTGAAACCAACGTGAGGGAGGGCGCTGCGGCTACTTCGGCGGAGCAACTCAAGCGGCGTAAGTATGCTAACCTCGGTATGAGTTACATATTTGAGCCGTTCGGTGTAGAGACCTTGGGTCCATGGGGCCGGGAGCTCATCGTATTTTCCAAAACTTATCTGAGCGCTTGGTCGACGCAACGCGTGATCAAAATGCTGGCACCTATTTGGCTCAACGAATAAGTATTGTAATTCAACGGGGCAATGGAGCCAGACACGCTGCCAAATAGGCCAGGTAGTGAGCTGGAGCATTTGGACTGCCTGTGAGTCTCCAATGACTGTCTAAATGCTTTTATTGTAGTAGCTGTTGTGTTGTATATAGTTCGTAGTATATTTTTATTAATAAAGGCATACCACCGGAAAAAAAAGGTATAAATGTAACTAAAATGTTATTAACCAAGTATTATTTTCTTGATCAATATATTTTCATGTAGAGTTTTTAGTTTTTCATCACAATTACGGGATCAATTTACTTACTTATCAAAGTCCTTCCAGTAGAGAAGCAAATTATATGACATACAGGGTGCTTGAGTACAGGAGGTATAGATGAACTGCATGAAAAGGATATGCGAGCTTTAAAGCGTGAGTATGCAGGAGGTATAGATGAACTGCGTTAAAAGGATATGTGAGCTTTAAAGCGTGAGTAGTAAGATAATGAGCAACAGAACAGAGGCTTAGAAATAAATCCATGTTGAGTCAACCCCACGTAGCATGGGATAGTGATAGGAAGAAGAAGATGAGAATATTATTTTTTTTCCAGCACTGGTGCCATACTTAAAGATCTCAGTCGGTACTTACAGCACACTGAATTATCTCGCGGTCTGTTCTTAATTAAAATTAATCGAAGTAGTGTAAAATCGAGGACGAAGTTTAATTCGTGATAGATAATGTGTTGTGAACCCGTAATTGTGATGAAACAATATCCTCAGTTAATAAGATGTCGACAGCTCGCGTGTTAAACTTGATTAATGAGAAACAAAAACAGAAAAAAAACTGGTCTCGATTCTACTTCGACGTGTGAATGAAGAAGCACCTGATCGTATTTGCTTGTGGCTCACATGTGAGAATTTAATATAGAGATGTCCTTATTTCGAACATATAGCAGTATATTTTATCGAGTTGCCCATAAAGTTACATTCCGCGAATCATGTACATACTTTAGATTTATTTATATTTAATAATGAAATAACTATGTACACCTAAGTAGGGATATGCTACACCTAAATATAGGCGACGACGACGTAGTAAAACGTCATTGTGTATTCAGTGCCTCCTTATTTAGCTAGTCACATTACCAAGGTTACATTTCCAATAGGAAATTATCGATGCATGATGTTTTTGAATTGAGGTTTCGAACTTCTGTTGTATCTACTAAAGAACCTAAAATCGTATATATGAATTATGGTTGTGCATAATAAATAACACCATAATTGATTTTAATTAGGTACCTTCTTTTTATTCGAATGTTTATTTTCTTGTGATACTAGTCTTTGATAAGTATTTCAGCTGCTCCTACGTAAATTAATATCCTAGAATGGGAAAAGTTTCTCTAGAACAGATGCCGCAGGTAAGGTTCTAGGCATCCATAAGTATATATCACGTCCATGCATAAACTGATAAATAATAAAAATGAATATATATATATATATTGCCTAACCTTTGATGGTTCCTTTGAACCTCACCTGATGGTAAGTGATGATGTGGTCGAAGATGTTGTTCAGGCTAGCCTAGAATTAACCTCCGTTTTTTTTTAAAGGCGTAGGGGTGACACTCGAGGAATTAATTTATCAGGTAAATCTGGCTTCGTCGGGGAACGCGAGTTACAGGACATAAACGATTACGCGTGGAATTTGAGAGAAAGGAGAAAGGGAGTTGAATTTCGTGTAAGTTAAATGAAAGCGTGAGCTTTATAAAACCAATTCAGAACTTATGGAGATCTGTGATACCATGAACTAAAATTTGTACAAGTGAAAGAGTTTGTTTACCTGAGAACTTTATTAACAAAGAATGGAAAGCATGAGGTAAATGTAAAAAGTACAGTGAATTTTCATGACTAACTGAAAATGTCCAAAATATCACGACTGGCATTACTTAGAGAAGTGTTAGTATGGCAGTGAAAGTTGGGTGTTATAGAAGACGGATCAAATTCGAATGAATGTAGTTAATAAGAGAGATTTGAAAAGTATGTGTAATTTGACTTTTAAAAAGAATGTCAAACTCAGAATGAGCAACAGTGATAAAGGAAATTTATGTGGAGTGAATGAATGTTGACTTTGATATTGTATTCTTTGCTTTAACACAACCTAAGCATCAAGATTACAAAACCTTTTGAAATATGAGCGGTGATCGAACCCAACATCAATTCATCCCTTGGTCTTGGAATTACCCTATTGAGCTATTATGACCATAAGTTAGAGTTTCAATTAGTCCGTTTCCTATTCTTAGACCAACTGTTACTACAGTGCACATAATTCTTTTTATCGCTTGTAGTTTAATGGCAATTTACATATTTAATTATATATATTTTTAAATGTACACTTCCAATTAACTACTTCTGTTTGTTTCATAACTTTTATAAGTTATTCATTTGGTTTGTAAAAAAAAGTATATTTTTTTAACTTTTATTGGTATGCAATAAAGAGTATTCGTATCGTATCGTATTTATAAATAAATAAAAATCTAATCTGAGGGTTAGTGCCTACTATTAGTACTAAGTAACCTACAATTAGTGGCTCTCAACTACAGCTACCGAAACACACCGTTACGGGCTTGGCGACAGATTTTCTACTTGAGGGTGGTAGATACCAAGACGAGCACTGGCAAAGCCAATATTTATAAAGTTCAAGCCCGCGGCAGTTTTAAAGCCATGGAACTTCACGGTTTTGTGCTGCTCTGCTGATTAAATTGTGTATACCCATTTAGTTAACATAAAATCACAAAGTTCATCGATATAGATCAGTCCCGTCCCTAGTATCAAAAACTCATGTGACGAGACAGCGCATGCGCCACGCGAACGTAATCATAGTTATTATGACATTTGTGACGCAAGCTCCAGCCGGTGGCAGCTGCGGTTTAGCTTTTTCTAGCAGCTTGCATTGTTAGGATGAATGCTTATTGTGTGCTGGATTGGATCTAGGTACATTGTTTGTTAGGATTAAGACTGCACGTGTAGGTACTTACCTACCTATTTGAGTTAATGATTGTTTGTCTAGCAACATTGTCAAGTTATGAAGTTTTTTTGGGTCTGTATCTAAATAAATAGCACAGAGTTCATTACTGATACTAATGTCAAGTTGTCTTTCTGTGTGTCCGTATATTACGGGTTTCTGGCTAGTAAACGGAATATATTTCGAATCTAAAATTCAGATATTTGGTGAAGAATGAGTACGTGAAACCAAACGAACATAAAGAGCCCTTTAGATGAAAAAGTAACAGATTTTAGTCTTTTTGGTTCCTTAACATGTAGTATATTGTCTCGAACTCGTCCGCATTATATTTTTATACATAAACTAGTGGCCCGCTCCGGCTTTGCACGGGCAATTACGACTATAAATTGAGATGTAAGCTATCCTATCTTTCAATTTGAATCAAATTGCACACGGTGTGCAAATCAAATTCAAAATTGGTTGAATAGTTTAGGAGTCCATCGCGGACAAACAACGTGACACGTAATTTTTATACATACAGATAATACATTTTTATTCAAATTATATATTCGTGCCATATTATATTTTAGCAAAAGGGCAATCCCCACGGACCTCCTCAACCCCCCTTATAGACCGTTCCAAGCCCAGCAAGGTTGGGACTTCATGCTTGCTCCTTTTAGTTTAAATTTCATGTAATCCTATTTGAATTTATCATACATTGGTCTCGTTGCTTAATTTCCCTATTATGACTTTAATAATAGGCTACAAAACACTCACCGGATTCTGGGAACCTCTCTTATCTCCCATCTTCACAGTCACCAACTTTTTTTAATTCACTCTTTTTTTCCCTACCCTCATGTCGATGTTGCCCACTTAAAAAAGCTGACTCAAGCTTTTTTAAGTGGGCAACATCAATGAAAATGATATCACCAATAAATATTCCAAAGAGATATTTGAGACCATTATTTCTTACGGGGTGCAACGGAAATTCCAGATTCCTATCTTAACAAAAATAGTCATGAATCTGGAGTTCTTGAGTTCAGAGCGTTCTATGTTTTAAGAACAGTGATTATACAGTGATTTAACCTACGTTAATTTTTAAGCTGTTGTCAAAGAAATGTTTTTACACTTTGTGAGGCAGAACACTTTAATAGAGTGAACTGACAAGCTCTTTGACGCATTTTATAACTGATGGACTAGCTTTAAGCAGTATCCCACCGGTTGATAAGTTATGCAGTTCACACAGTTGCTTCCGTGGTTAGGTAGTCGGTGGGATTTGAACTTACGACCACCAAATTGGCAGTTGCACTCACTACTACGATGTTATCATCGCTTCAAACTCTCTGTCTATTCGTTGTAACATTTATCGAGTTGATAGTAAAAGATCTATTACCTCATCATACCTACCATCTTTGACCACATCATCATTAACCATCAGGTGAGATAGTGGCTAGCCTATCAGTTACATATAAAATAATCGAGATCAGTTTAGGTAAAATCCGTAAAAAAGCTTAATAACATAAAACTAGAACGTAAATCGATAATGTAACTTTTTATGTCCCTATTGATAAGGTTTTGCTTTTTTATTAATATATTTTTATACAAATTAATAAGTAAATAATTAAGATCTTTATGTTACAAGCGTAACTTTGAGTTAACTTTGCAATTTTATTCTATCCAGAAAATTTTAAGGAAACCTGTTTCGGACTTTTCTTGGCCTTAGATAATAAGATTTACATATAATTTTCTTACTGTTACAAACTAAATACATTTTGCAAAAAATCTGTCAAGTAAAGCTATTTACAGTACAGCGCTTTCCATATAAACCAGAAGCTCAAAGACTCAAGGACATACTTACATGTGTTGCGGGTAACATAGTTTTGTATATTGGCTTTAAAGCGAATTTTTAAACTGCCTTCATTTCGTGTTAACAATAGTAGGTAACATATTAATTACAAGTAATAATTGTTAGTATGTGAGTTTAGGTACTATTATTTTTGTTGCATTGCTGGGTTGCTAGCCCCAGGCCCCTCAAGCCTCTTCCTCTGCAACGCTATGGACCCAGCACCCGCACGGTGAATCCATGGAATGCTAAGTAAATCGTCTCTCTTATTCATTTAAGTTTTGCAAAATATGGTAGGTAAGTGACTAAGTTCCTTAATGCTACTTACTTGGTAAATTAGGGTACTTGTGGTCACCTATTAATATATAATATGTTATTTAGGTAGTTCTTCGTTTTATTACATTTTAATCTATAGAACAATGAGATTGCAGGTGGGCACACGGTGTGTTTGATGTTATTATGTATTTTAGTGTTATACAAAAAGATTACGTGTGCATAAATGTTTAATTATTGCAGTTACCAATTTACCTATTTGAATTTTTGTGGGCATAAACTTAGCAGATGTAACACAGGTTCACCTAGTACGGCTGCTAATGGAAGGTATTCATTATACTGTGTATCTTAGGACTTTAGTATTTTAATATTTTTATCCTGTTTGTTTTTATTGGAACAATAAACAATTTGTATTTGTTTACATGCAAAGTATCACCGAGCTTGAATTCTTGGTGTTTAAAATATGACGAATCTAACTTTGTATGGAAAGCATCACGAGCACTTTAGCCTTAAGACCTTGTGTTATTCAATATTAGAAGACATCTTCCAATTTCTTGTAAACGGCTAACCACCTTGTTCGGCAGTTTAACTACATCTCGGAGTCACGACAGCATAACGAATTTAATCACCAATTTCAATAACATAGTAGAATTATTTGCTCTCCACATTTTACACGCTTGGTTAAGACATTGGTGTTATGTTTTTAGTACTTTATTTGTTTGTGGGTGGGTACGTACTTTAAGTTGTATATACCAACTTATATGGACAATTTACTGTCTTACATTCAAGTTTTAGAATCAGTGATGGCTCAGTGGCATTGGCTATGGACTGCCGCGCAGCAGATCCATGGTTGGAATCCCGCCGCGGGCTTGAGCTTCACCGCATGGTGGAAGGGCATTTTGCGAATTCTCGCCTGGCTAGCGACCACCCTTTAGTAGAAATCCTGTCGCCAAGTACTGTACCAACGGTAACACACCTTATGTGTGTTCCGGCAGCAGTCCTTGAGAGCCAGTGAAATTACAGAGGCACATGAGACTTAACAACTATGTCTCAAGGTGACAGGCGCAGTGCAATTCGTGACTTGTGACGAAATGCATCTGTTATAGGGAGAGGTTAGTCCACTTTACATCAGGTGGGCCTCGAGTTTGTTCCGTCGTCTCAATAACATAAAAAAAATGTTCGCAACAAACTCTTCAACTAACTACAATGCATACTACAAATAACGATGTGACACTAGTGACGAAATGCAATGCGCTCATCACCCTTCGACAGGGTTGCTAAGTCTCATGTGCCAGAAATTTTATAATTACTTACTGGCTCTAAAGGACTGCTGCTGGAACACACTGTTAATTGCTTGGAGACAGATTTTCTAGTTGAGGATGGTAGCTAGCCAGGCGATCATTCACAAAATGTCCTTTCTACCATGCGTTGAAGCTCAAGCCGGATCGAGCCAAGTGTGGATCGAACTATAGAACTGCGCCGCAATAAATGACTTTGACTTGAATTACCAACAAGTGAGATAGTGGATAAAGTGTAACCTCATCAGTGAATAAAACTAACACATATCATCCCCAAAGTTCAGTTATTAATATATTAAGTAAAATGAAAATCCGGTCTAATTACTAAGAACCAAAGTCCCATTGGACAGGTTATGAAGCCCAATTTTTCAATTTGCCTTCTTAGCTCTATTGGATACCTATAAACAGCACCTTAGCAATAACAATGCTACCTACCGCATCGTTGCATCACGTCACGGTAATCAGTGCATTCACCATCGGATTATGATTCGATGATCTGTTCGTAACAACCGCACGGTGCATGACAACTGGTTTAATTAACTAACAACGCACGTGGTTTTTAACCGACTGCAAAAGAGGACGAGGTTCTCAATTCATCTGTTTTTTTTTATGTTTGTTACCTCAGAACTTTAGCCTGGGTGATTTTTAAAATTATTTTTTATTAAATCTGATGATTGTCGTGTTATGTGGACCCATTTACATTTCAACAAAATCGGTCAAGCCGTTTTTGAGTTATTAGTCCAATAACTGAAACATATTTTCCTATCTTGATGTTATAGTCTAGGACAGTGAATGAAAATCGATCTCGTAAGCAGAAAGGGTCACTAAAATTAGTGATTTTTTTTTTACCTCAAAATGGAACTTAAAAGTGTAAAATAACTTGTCGAAGTCGATACCATCCGCACAATATTTTGATAATAGGTGCTCTTGACCTATCATAGTACCGACTTCAACAAGTTATTTCACACTGAGTGTAGAAGTTGGTTACATTTTTGGGTATTTATTTTGCATGTGCTTTAGTTAAATAGTTTCCAGCATAAATTGCTGTTTCATTTTCTTCCATTGAAACTATACCTAGGGAGAACTAGATTATAAAGCATACCCTAGAAGTTCAGAAAGCGACCTGCCATGCATATATTGTGCATGAATGATAAAACAACTATTTCTCGTTTAACATGCTTGGAAAGGTTACCTGATCTGAACCTGATGAATACAGTAGATTTCGTCTCTCGGAAACGATTATCTATGCTGTTAAAACAATTATTTAAGAGCTCAGTAAAATCCAGATTTTGTATTATGTTATGGCTCAACTCAACTTATAGTTTGCTCTAATATTCATATTATTATTTACTTTTCACTAATTAATTCATGAAATAATGAGGTTTTTATTTACTTCGAAACGAAGAGCCGAATGTTTACTTTGGGTGAAACACTTGTCTACTATAACATTAGCGCTACTTTGTGGAAATACACATACAAAAATCTAAAAGTTAGGTCAGTGTCAATGCTTTCTTTGTGTTTAGACTATAGCATTATCTCATTGATGTCTCTTTATTGAAATAATTGTAAAAAAAAAGTTGAAATATCGTAAAACATATAATAATAAAATGTGATTAACTTTTCGAGAATTTTTGGTAAGGTACACTGTAATGATTACAGATATGCCACTTAACCCAGCCAGAAATATTTCGACATGTTTCACTTTTACCCGATGCATCTTCAGGCGGCACTGACACTACGCACTCTCGATCGGGACCGCAACTTTAAAAGTGAACCAATTTGATGCATTGGGTAAAACTGTACATATCGTCATGTTTGTACTCCCTGAAGGGGTACCTATGTAAGCAGAAGTATCTAACAAATCACATTATCCAAACTCTCATGTTATAGGAGACCACACTAATTAATGTGTACCCGGGTAGAGATACCAAGCAACTAAAAGGTTTTTTAATATATAACCCCAATAGTTATTGGGCTGTGGTCCGACCCGTGCTCAAAACCAGGAGCTCGGGATTTTAAAGTCGTGCTTACTAGCTTATCAATGTTAAATGAAAAAAAAAAAACATAGTAATCAAAAATATTTAGGCTGTATGTTCGTAATAAAATGTATTTTCTAAAATATTAGTTTTGTTAATAATATCAGTAAGTAGGTACTTTTAAATACTGTTTTAGCGAATTTCGTTTATTTATTCTATACGCCAGTGTGAACGATATCATGTACCGAGCTTTAACGTATTTACCTTAAAGTTGCAGCTTATCTCGAAACGTTGGTCTAATGCGTGATGATGGTAAAAGACCCGACCACCGACTTTCCTTCCTGGCCCTAAGTGGCCCTACATGCGTGGACACTTTAGCGCCTTCACAAATTTCTATAAACAACGTGAGCAAACTGCATTAGCCTGAAAGTCTGCATTACTTGGTAGGTTGTCTAAATCCTTTCCTTGTAGTATATGTAACGTTGTATCCGGTGAAAGAAACAAATTCTATTCATCTACAAATGTTTCTATTATTGCTTGTTAAGTCTCCACATAAGAAAAAAATTAAATCAGGCACTTACTATAATCTACCTAACTCTTACAAAAGACTCCACCCGTGTGGAACAGAAAGCATCCACATATTTAATTCAAAAAAGGACTAAGCTGGCTTTGAAAGTAAACCAATTGAGTCACAAATAATCTATATTGATGACCATTATACGCTTACAATGAAAATCATCCGCCCACATGAGAAATTAGTGAAATTGAGTGCAAGATAACAATAGTAAGATTTCATCTATAACTGCTGTTCGGACAGAAGGTACTCAACTTAATCATTAGACGCTTTTGTTATGTTTAGCAATATTATGTGTGTTACTCGTGCCATGGTTTACTTTTGAAGCGTTCGTATCGGTGGCTGCTTAGTCGTTCCCTTTCAAGTAGGATCAGTAATCATATTTTACAAATTATTGGAGCACAAAATATAATGCCCCGGGCGGGAATCGAACTCACGTCCTCCGCTTTCGCGCTGGATGCATAAAACCCTTCGGCCACCTGGGCACGCTCTTTCAAGCCGAAATTTCATGCTCCAATTGTATCCCTTTAACCATCATAGGGGACGGTACGCAGTCATCAACCAGACTACTAGACTTCATCTCATCCAAAGAATTGCTTTTTCAAACACTTAACTCTCGCAATGATGTCGCTACACTTCTATATTTCTAAATATGATTACAAGCAATATCGCGTGCTAAGCGAAAATCATATTCATAGTAAATAATAAATTTTGTACTCCAATAATTTGTGAAATATAATTTTCTCTTAGCACGAATTGTAATCATATTTAGAAATAGGAACAGTAATGCACAGAGTACTTTTTATATACAGTAATGTTCACTGCAGACTTTACTTGGGCGGTGAAACTTACTACTGAGCGTATAATAGTTGAGCTGTAAGTTCAAGTTGTTGCCTTAGGATAGCCTTCATTCATTTGTGGCTTGGTTCCCCGATTATAGCTGGGCGCCAAGCATCCTAATGTATCCTAAGGACGGATCCAGCATCATACAACCATGGCGCTATAGTGGTACAAAAGCGTCTCCAAGTTCCTGCCGAAAAGCGGTTGAGGTGGAACATCGAATGGGTTCTTATTCGGTAGAGAGGCACATGCTGATTTGGGAGTTGTTGGTGGTGAGTCCAACATATCCCGGCTACCGACCCGGGGTGGATGGGACAGCGTAAATGAATTTTCTATATACCTATGTATATATGTAATATCCGGGTAGAAAATCTGGCGTCATACATATGTTCCAGAAGCTGTTCTTACTTGGAATAAAGATAAAATAGCGGTGCCAGGTTTTAGATTAGCAAAGACAAATAAAAGGTCCTTCTTAGGCAATTGTGTGCTGTTTAATAATAAATTGCCCAAACATATTACAACGCTCACAGAAAGAAAATTCAAGTTGCATGTGAAGAATATTTTTTTTATGATTACTTAAACGACAAAAATGCTTGGACTGGTTCGCCTCTGCCAAGCTAGCGCCTGTCACCTACGTAATGTAAATTAAGTATTGTAATAATTTTACTATATAGTATGTACTTAACACATTGTTAAAAACGTTTAAAAGAATGGCCCCGAGTTTCTTGCCCGTTCTTCTCGCAGTGGCTCTATAATTTTTGTTTGCTGAACGTGGTAGTACAATGTAGTATATTTCAATATTAAAATTTGTAATTGACCTTCATAAGAGCGTCGTAGACGCCTAAATTGAATAAATGATTTTGACTTTGACTTTGAGAGCAAGTTGCCATTCTAGGTTTATACAGTTTACCATCTTCAACCGCACCATTACTTACCACCACATTACCATCGGCAATAATTAAAATGTCCTTAGTACCTAAGATTAGTTATGGTTACAAAAACTCTCACAGAGAAATAAATGCTACGAAAGTATTCCGATCTGTTACATAAAAAATTACCTCTGTTCGATCCTGTTCAATCACCAACTTACTGATCTAATGTCCATAAATATACTGAGCTCTAAATACTATATTATAAAGTCTTCAATTTGCTTCGAACTTGCAAATGTAATTTGGTATTCGAAGACAAATTATGAATGTTTTGTCTAGCTTTCGATGAAGCGCTCAATAGATGAGAAATTGTGTTTTCTCACGGTACAACCGGTCAGCTTTTGTTTCTATAGATTGTAGGAATGATTGATTTGATATTGATCCATTAGTCTTTCTCTGTTCGGTTAGGTCCCGACGTTACAGGTGTGGTGTTGACAGGTAGGTAATTAAGTCTATATAACTACCAGCTAGCCCAAGCGCGGTAGATATTTCACAGTACTATAGCCGTCTCTAACCACCTGTCCCCCCGCGCCGTTCATAAATACTGTTACCACTATTCCACAATACTCTGAAGATCAAAACGAATTAGGAACATTATCTTTGTCAAGAATTCTAAATGTCAGATTCCAGTAATAAATCCAAAATGGCAGTAGGTACGTAATAAATAAGGTCTTAAACCTATATTATGAAATAAAAATAACTCTACAACCTACTTAGTATTGTAAAATATTACTACATATAGATAGCCCTTCCGACATCGGATGGTTAAATGAGAGACGTCAAATTTGACAGCTGTCATTGAAGAGATACTTGGAGACATATTGTTTTTGAATTTATTTTGTATTTGGAATTGACTTATTATTATTTAGTGAAAGTATTCAGAGACAGCATCTCGAATTTGAACGTATTGTCTATGAGTAAGCTGTTTGTGCCGGATATGTGTGCGTCGTCTCCGGGCACTACTGTTTGTGATACCCCGGGCTACGACTAACTTGCTATCCAAACATCATTGGTACAAACGTTACACGTATTAAGGTTTTCGAGAAAATTGACTTATTTCCCTGCACATTAACAGGATTCAAGAAGTCCATGTTATTTGAAATATGTCACAGTGACAGTTACTGTTTATTTTAATTATATTTGCGTTGGTTTATACAGCACTGATTAGGAATTTCCTGTAATTTGTTTGTTTTTTTGTTATTGTGACGGAACAAGCTCGAGGCCCATTAGATGTTAGGCGGACTGACCTCTGCCTATAACAGATGCATTTCGTCACAATTCACGAATTGCACCGCGCCCGTCACCTTGAGACATAATTGCTAAGTCTCTCATGTGCCTGTAATTTCACTGGCTTTTAAAGACTGCTGCCGGAACACACCATTAGGTGCTTGGCGACAGATTTTATGACTAAGGGTGGTCGCTAGCCAGGCGGGCACTCGCAAAATGCCCTTCCACCATGCGGTGAAGTTCAAGCCCGCGGCGGGATTGGAACCATGGACCTGCTGCGCGGCAGTCCATAGCCAATACCACTGAGCTATCACAGCTTCAAAATACATATCAGAAATACATATGTTTGTATGGAATCCTCGATGTGCTCGGTCTTTCATATGGAATATACTTCTCTCTATGAAGAACTCTTGCGTTTGGCAAACTTTCAATATACTTAAACAAACCGCCGAAAAAACAACTATCATGTCAATAATTTATCGCAATATTAGTCAATAGATCAATCAGTAAACAACAATCAATTATCTAGGTCAAAGGTTTCATAAAAACTAATTAAATAATGTCGTAAGGGACGGACATACAGACGTGGGCGAATCCACATATACCATTACGTAACTTAGTTGAACTAATTGTACGAAGCTTTCTCGGTGCCGTATTGTTCTTAATGAATCATTAATTAAGGTTCAATATTATGAAGGATGATTGATTATAAATCCGAACTTTTATGGTTAAACTCTTAAAGTTGGTATAATATTATTAAAACTCAAGCACATTTTGATTAATTCATTAAAATAGGTTATTCACGTGATATTTAACACTGTGTTGCCGATATAAGGATCGAGGATCGGATAGTGTGAAACGGGCCGCGACAGCGATCGAACCGCACTCCAGATCCTGAAGATGGCTTCCTTATGAAGCCGAAACAATCGTCGATCCTTACATCTACAACACGTAAGTGTTAAATATAACGTGAATAACCTGTTTTAATGAATTAATCTTGAAGTTGGTTACAATTGGATCAAGAGTCCCTCTTAGCGGGTACTTCGGAAGTGTCATCATTTTCCTATAATCAATAGTTTGTCAGCTACACTGTGCTGGGGCGTTAAGGCGCTCTCCATACAACCGTAGTTTCGTCATATTTTAAAATACTTAATGTTCAAACTCGGTGAAACTTTGCATTTATGTCCTTGAGCCTAATATTTATGCTTCTGGTTTGCCAGATTTCCGAAAAATCAAGTATTAAAAAAAAAAAATATCGTTTTGCAAGGATATTGTTATTTTGACAATGAGAGAAAAAATAATAATAAATAAAAAATAATAATAATAAATAAACGATAAATTAAAAAACTGGGAAACCAGAAGCAAAGATATTAAGTTCCGCAATACGCATTTAAATTTTTTACCGTCTTTGAAACACTTGCAATTTTAATACTACGGACACTCTACTCTTGAGGACACTGAATAAGTAGAGTTACTGAGCGTACAAGACATAAATAACGAATCTCTTGGAGTGACGAACGCAGTGCAGTGTTATGCAGAAGGTTACATTGCCACTGTCGTGACCAGGCGCGACGTCATCAACGCGTTCTTGATACTTTTGTCTTACCACTAGGTGAGCTGACTACTCGTTTGTTCTCGTATCCCATAAAAAATGCGGATGAAATTACCATCTGACCATTTAAAAATGTAACCTAATTTTTCAGCTCCTTCGAAACACCCTCGCAGTTTCTGTTATTTGTGAAAATGTCAACAAACCTGATTTATATATTTTTTTAAATGTATATATTGAATTACTGTTTAATTGAAAGAAACAATCAAATATGTAAGGAAATTTAAGTTTAACCTAAGATGTATTTCAACTCTCTGAGTTTAACGAGTTGTAAATCTGTCGCCAAGCACCTAACGGTGTATTCCGGCAGCTATCCTTGAAAGCCAGTAATTCTAGGTTAAGCCTGTTAATAACCTTCGGCCACATCATCACTTACCATCAGGTGAGATTGTGGTCAAAGGCTATCAGCAATTAAAAAAAAAACGAGTATTCCTGTGCGTCGTAATATTGCTGAGACGTTGTGTATTCTTTTTCGTTAAAAAGGGATAAAGAAATTAAACACAAAGGATAAAATTAACATCAAATATATTTCATATTAATTTTTATCCAAAACATAATTTATTCATAATTTCACATTTAAAACTTTTGACACATTATATTTGACACAAAATTTATCTACACACATATAGTGCAAGTAACTATATAAAAAGAAACGGTATTTACGCGATTAAGACCCTAGATCTGATTCGCAAATAAGTAAATACAATTTATGTATATAATATAGATACATAGGTACCCTAAATATATTCATATAAAGTAGAAGGAATGTGGCTGTAGCTCCAGCTGCGCCATTTTTGCTAATAACCGGTGCAGTCTCCGTTGTTGGCGCGCTTCGGCACTGATCCCACCGGCAGTGCTAGCAGCAATGCCCGGGATGGCATTGCCAGTGGCAGTGCTAGGACCGGAGTTGATGCCGCCGGCAGGCTCCGGCTTCACTTCGCGGCAGGCAGCAAGCCGTTGAGAGACATGGCGGGGCATCTTAGGAAAATAAAATACAATCGTATTGTTCGTAATATAATTTAACAATTGCAATAATAATAGAAGATACTAATATTCTCAAAAATACTAAATGCTGTATTTTTTATTGCTGATAGGCTGGCTTTTTCATTTTTCCTGTTTAGTGCTGGAATGAAATATCTACCCTGTATCTGCCTGTGGTGGTCGTAAGAAGAGACGCAACGATGGGAAAATACAAATAGATGGGCAGCACCGCCTTTTGAAGAACTGCCATCTTACACTGCGATTCTTAAGACGCCTGTCAAGCTGAAGAATTATAGCTAAATAATTCTCACGCTATTATAGCAAAATAACGTCCCCCTCTTGGGAGGCTTTTGTTCGAGGGTGGACGTGAAGGCTGTTATAGACAGATATAAGACTAATAACTAAGTTGAATAATAGCGAATCTAAGTAATAACAAAGTTTGATTTTTTGACCGATCTTGAAGTGGACTTTTTGCTGAGTTGACCAACCGAGACCAAACATACATAAATTTTGTTCAATGTCTCTATGAACCTCGGTGAGTATCTTCCGTATGAATTTCTTTTATTCTGACTCAGAATGAATTTTTATACTGAGTCAGACTAAAATCTGGAACTTGGTAACTCAGCGGAAATATTAGTGGTCTGGACTCTGGAGCATTTGGACTACCTGTGGGGCAGGCAGCCTCAAGGTTGTCTAAATGCTGTCGTTGTACTCACTGTAATGGTTTTATATAGTTTGTAGTAATTTGAGAATATATTTTATGTTCGCACTAGTTCACGTTACTATTTAGCCAGATACTCTTGAACACAACCTCCCCCAATAAATGGAGATTTGCCAATTCCCACGCTTGTCAGACGTCTTGGGGATTGCAGTGTAAGAAAACAGTTCCCAAGAAGGCGCTGCTGCCCACCTTCGGGTATTTTACCCTCAGTCACCTCTTACAATACCCACGGAATGATATTGGAATGGGTGACATTCTAGCCCGCCGCTCCATGTTTACGTTATATCCTGTAAAATAACTGTTAGCAAGCACTTACGGTGAAAAGTGGAGAGTGCAGTATAGGCGTCCAGAGCGGCAGCAGCTTGTTCAGGACGGTCGAGTTGCATTCCAGTAGAGATTCCAGTAGACTTAAGAAATGGAGATTCACTGTTTCAGCCAACTGGAATATAACACGAACATTGACGATTGTATTCGAGCCAGTTATTTTTTTTAATAAGTTATATATATATTAGGGGTCCGCGCCGGTTTCGCACGGGTAGGTATTTAACAAAAAAACTATTTTTTTTAATATTCTATAGCCTATGTTCATCAGGGATAATGAAGGGTACTTATGGTGAGAATTTTTCAAATCGGTCCATTAGTTTTTTAGTTTATTCGTTACATACAAAGATACTAATGTTTCCTTTCAATAAAATTAGTGTAGATGTAGATTTATATCAGATCTATGTACCAATTTTTTACACAATAAACCTTATTATAATATACTCGTATTTATACGATAATATTTAGGGTTCCGTACCGAAAGGAAGACTAAGCTGTATTATTAAGACTAATTTCTATGTCTGAAACGTAACGTGGCAGCATTTCAATATTATAATTTATGAAAGACCTTCATAAATATGTCGTAGATGTGTAAATGGAATAAATTATTTTAAATTATGATTATAGAGAAGCAAAAAGGTTTTATACACACGGGTGCTGACAAATGCTAAATAGCTTTACTTGAAGTGAATTTTTGCAAAAGATATTTAGTTTGTTGCAGTTAGAAAATTATATTGTAATTTTGATCATATTCTCTAGTACAAAGTTAATTTCAAAACACGATTGCATAAAATTTTGTATAGAATAAAATTGTAAAATTGACTCTTAATTGCGCTTATAATGTATATATAGTTAATTATTCAAGTTCTCTATTCACGAGGGAAAGGTTAAAGCTATATTTTCCGTTAAAATTATTAGATTTGTGTCCAAAAGCTTTCTTTCGTTTTTCACCCAGACCGACCGTGATTTCATCTTGGCCTCTCTCTCAATCCAACGAAGGCCAATGGTAATAGAATTTCTGCATTTGACCGCGTTTATAAAAAAAAACAAAGGTATTTTTAACATTTTCCAAATGATCTTTTGATATAGGTAATATCTCAAAGCAGTTTGCGCGGTGTGAGTTCTAATTGTTATAATTGTAAGTTTTTTTTTTTTTTTTTTTTTTTTATGTTATTGTTACGGAACAAGCTCGAGGCCCACCTGATGTTAAGCGGTTACCTCTGCCTATAACAGATGCAGTTCATCGTTCAAGTGACGAATTGCACTGCGTCCGTCACCTTGAGACATAGTTGTTAAGTCTCATGTGCCTGTAATTTCACTGGCTCTCAAGGACTGCTGTCGGAACACACCGTTAGGTGCTTGGCGACAGATTTTCAACTTGAGGGTGGTCGCTAGCCAGGCGGGCATTCGCAAAAAGCCCTTCCACCATGCGGTGAAGCTCAAGCCCGCGGCGGGATTCGAACCATGGACCTGCTGCGCGGCAGTCCATAGCCAATGCCACTGAGCCATCACTGCCTCAAAAATAATGCGTACACTGACCAGTTTAGACTGCACCGTGACCTGCAGGATGCTGGGCACCAGCTTGCACCAGAAGTCGAGCAGCACGCACACGGAGGTGTTGTGTGCGTCTCCGGCGGGAGAGCTGATGCTGCACATCTGCTCCAGGTACAGCGTCCACAGCTGGCAGAGGATGAACGCGTGGAACAGCGCGCTCATGCGCTGTCCCGCCGGCTTGCTCTCCACGTACGAGGACATTATACTCTGGAACGAACGCGTCAAGTGTGCTATAAGAGCTAGTAGCGACGTCCGATGTAGCCGTGACTGCTAGTGGGCGTGCATGTGTCGGAGGGCACGTTATACCGTCGGTGCTGGTTGATGTCTTAAGAAGGCGATTGTAAGTCTATATTGGAGGTAGAGTGGCCTCAAAATTCCGAAGATTTGCATAGTGGTAAATATGGCATTTTAGCGAATGTCCGCCTGCCTGTCTTAATACCTCAAACTCAAGTAGAAAAAAAAAATTACCGAAAAATGGAACCGACTGCAACACCAAAAAGTGTGAAATAACTTGTTGAAGTCGGTATTATGATAGTTCAAATGTACCTATTATCACAATATTGAATATTTTTCAGTTATTGGAGTGTAACTCAAAAACGGCTGAACCGATTTTGATAAAATTTTAAATGGGACCAAACGGCAAGCATCAGCTTTCAAACAAAAAAACAATTTTCAAAATCGGTTCACCCAGGCAAGAGTTCTGAGGTAACAAACATAAAAAAATACAGACGAATTGAGAACTTCCTCCTTTTTGGAAGTCGGTTAAAAATGCGTTAATAAGCACTTAACTGTGTTTTCAAGTTAAAGTTGATCCATTTCCCATACCAGACAAAGCCGGCGCATATTTGGACGACTTGATCACATAGCAGGACCCAGCCGCACGTATAGTAAACAAGGAGACCTGTATATGGTCGGTGATGTGGCAGGTGGCGTCCTGCGGCACGGGCGGGCGCAGCGCGACGCCCGCGCGGCAGTTGCAGAGCGCGCCCATCACCACCCAGGACACGAGCCGCACGCGGCCCACGCACTCGCACGTCTCGCGGTTACTGCTGCTAAACAATTTTAGTAAGGTTAACGAGACAAACACATATTATATATACATTTTTTTCTAGATCAGAAAATTTTCCTCTCGAGTGGGATTCACAGCCGAGGATAAGGGATATGCATAATCCGACACAATCACATACGCCTAAATTCGGGAAATTATGATTGAAAATCACTGTTATCATAACTTATGATTCGTAGGGATTTAGATGCAGTATCGGCTTAGCACGCGATAGTACTTGTAATCATATTATTTAGAAGCGATATTATTGAGACGCAAGTGTTTGAAAATTAACTTCTTTCGATCAGATGAAGTCTACTAAATCCACTTGAGGGCCGCACCGTGCTCTATCACAGTTAACGAAATAAAATTAGACCACAAAATTCACGTCTGTCCGGCCAGTCGGGATGGCCGAATTTTTAAGACACTCGGCACGTAAAGCTGCTCCTGCCTAAACCACCAGGGTTGAAATCCCACTTGAAAAAAATATATGTTTTTGGGGATAAAATCTAAATTAAAACCATTCATGTCAAAACAATCGTACGAAAATTATCTATCTATTATAAGTAAAACTAAAATTTAATTGATGTTATGTTCTAATGCTACTTTTTGACCATATAATTATGAAACTAGACCCGATTACGGCTCAAGCCTTGTGACAACGTGGGGGATCTATTCGATTACGGTTCAAGCCTTGATGTAATGTAGGGGAGTTATTCGATTACGGTTCAAGTCTTGATTGAGGCAACGTGGGGAGCTATTCACTAACAGTTCAAGCCTTGTGGCAACGCGGGGAGGCTATTCGATCACGGTTCAAGCCGTGTGGCAACGTGGGGAAGCTATTCGATTACGGAGCGGATGGTATTTAATGCTCAATGTCCTTAGCATAATGGACCTTCTAGAAACAACGTTCATTCCACCAATATAACTCCAGTGGAAAACGAAGCAAATCATCCTCGTCTTAAAAAAACATTGAAATTAAAAATCTTTTTAACTTGATATGTCATAAAAACAAATTTTCCTTAAAGCCTATTGGTGCTTTATTTTAAAAGTTCTCGATGATGATGATGATTGGTTTTTTCGGTGGTCCTTTGTCTTGGCAGTCCCTCTTCAATGTCCATTCCATGACTATGTAATGACCGATGTTGGTTTCACGATGCCCTAAGAATGTCTTCGTTTATACAGAGGAATTAAACTGTCCCGTACCCAGGTAAGGTAGAGCTGAGCCATGGCATGAGATGTCGGAGCGGCTGCCCCCGGTCTGGGCGGCCCCGGCCCACTCCGTCCCCGTGCTCCAACGCCAGTTCCATGGCCACATACTGAGCGATGCCGCCTTTCACGATGGCTCCCAGGGTATCTTCGTTCAAGCAGATCAGGTTTCGGTTGACGATAGACTTGGAGACAGAACCCTTAAAAAGAAGCGTATATATAAAGTCATTTAGGATCGTAAAATAAGACGTAGAAGTAGAAAACTATCTGTCTTCTATTTATCATGACCCTATTTATCAAGACGTTGAAACGTTGTTATCTTAGCTGTAATAAGTGTTGGCTGCCAATCAGGTGGTCACGGAATCTGCAAGTTTGACGTTTACCGTATGGTCGAAGGGTGTTTTGCGAATACTCGTCTGATTAGGTAGTACAATTATGTAGAAAACATAACTCAAGAAAGTCGGAAGACACAGTTAACTAAATGCCTCTTCTAGCAGCTATAAGATGTCATCATTAATAAATTTTCATCATATCAAGCTATCTGTGATCTCATAATCTCGAGATTAAAGTTGCCTCGTATACTCGCTATTATTCGGTATTCGGCATTACTCGACATTTTTTTTGATATTCGTCGAATACCGAATAATAGCTATTATTCGGCATTCGGCGAATAGTCGTCTAAAATAAACTTTTATCGAACAAAAAACTAATGAGTTAAAAATAATCAATTTTTATTATTTTCCTAAATAAAACAATACACAGTATTAATTATTATCTGTAATATGTGCCTGTGCCTGTCATATTCATGAAATTAAATTAGTTAATAATAATTAAATGAAAAATTAAATGACTACGTTACATATATGTAGGTATGTATGACATAAAACAGATTTCCTTTTCTCACAACCTTAGAAGAAGTTAGAAATATTCTTAATATGCCTTATTTATGTCGAATAGTAATGTCGAGTTATTCGACTATTCGCCAAAGTGAATGGCGATTAATCGGTATTCGACTATTCGCTATAACAACTATTCGCGGCAACTCTACTCGAGATCTTTGGCTCTGAATTTTCACGCTTCTGAGCAGATGGGGCCTAACGTCATTACTATATGTGGGCTCTCGTGTTTAACTATGGCAGGAAAAATCGAAATGATTGTTAATTGTTAAGAATGTAGAAGTGACAAAGTTCTTTCATCAGGTAGATCATATCAGGTGTGCGCATGTACGCCAAAACTTTTGGTAATGACCTTGACACATAATAGTGATATTACCTTGATCTTGTTCAAGAGATGAGGATCTTGCAGGAGGTCAATCATGTCAGGCAAATGTGGCCGCATGCACTCTAGGGCTCCCGCGCTGACTTCTCGCGCCTCAGGGCCGCTGGGACCCGCTGTCAGTAGGTCACCTGTGTTTAACTGTGGCGGCAACAGGAGGTTGCAGCCATGACCTATGAATATGTGGTTTTTCAATCGATGTTGGTTAAATGACATTGACAGAAAACAGTTAACATACATGCGCCTATATATGAGCAAAATGGTAGGTATGCAAGTTTATATAAGCACCCGAATGTCTTCATAGCATCAACATTCGTTCTAGAACTGGAATAACGCACTTCATCAACAAACACATATATGAAATTGATACAATAAGCTGCTTACAAAACACACAATGTTAAGTTTTTTTTTAGCCCGCGTGATGGTTCCACTTCGGGTAATATCGTTGGCATATTAGCTAAACTCAGGTAATTAGACAAGGTTAATTATATGAATCGAAATTCATAAAGTGCTTATCTAATTCGTCCGTGTTAAAAATGTTCTGTTTTTAAAGTTTAAGAGACAGAAAGTCGCGGCCTTTTTAGTATCTTCCTAGATTAGACGCAGGTAGAAACTATATTAGTCACATCTACATTATTATTATGGAAATGTGGAAACCTTGGCTGGAACTGTACGATTTAACGCCAACCACAAGGGATAGCAAATGTAAGACATACCTTGTAGCACGAACTGTATCAATATGAAGAGGTTGTCGTCAGGCACAGTTGTCTTAGTCCTCAACGCGTGCACTAGCTCGTACACCAGGACCCTGATTAATAATCATAGTGTTTATAAAGTAAACACATTAAAAATAAAATAAATAACATGCTTAATGATGGCTATATGGTTTGAAGCACTGATAGACCAGCGGCGATGACTAGAGCTAGGCAGAAGGTCCATGGTTTAAATCCCACAAGGCTTGAGCTTAACCGCTAGAGCTTATTTAAGAATGCACATCTGATTATTTTATTTACACTTGACCCTGTTAGATTACGGCAATATAATTATCCAATCACAAACCTGCAAACAAGAAGCTTGTCCCGGTCTCGGCTGAAGACGCGCACGCAAGCGACGCTCAGCTCTGAGATGACGCTTAACTTCAACACAAAGTTTTGGATACCGTAGCTGATGATCTTTGAGATAGGCTCCAGAATGCTCTAAAGGAAAGAACAAGCGTTAACAATTAGAATTTAAATTTGCTGCCGCCGTGGGTTGCCTGGCTAGATCTGCTTCTCCTATATTATCTTGCTGTGAGAGTCATAAGAGATGACTAATGGAAAATTTCCAGATGGTGGACAGTAGCGCCTTCTTAAGAACTGTCATCTTACACTGAGATCTCCAAGACGACTGCCCACAGAGGGGATGTAGTCAAACCCGTTTTATATTACAAGAAATTATATAATGAAGAAATGTATCTATTGTAGACTGAAGTTGTCGCTTAATACCAGGTGGGCTTAGTTTTTGCGTGGTAACCAAATCACACGAAAAAAAATTTTCATGTCATCAAGATAGGAAAACACTTTTCAGTTATCAGAGTGTACCTGAAAAATGGCTGGACCAATTAAACTGATGATGAAATTTAAATAAAACCACAAGGGCATCATGCGCAAGAATCAGCTTTTATATAAAAAAAAAACATCAAAATCGGTTCACCCAGTCAAAAGTTCGTAGGTAAAAAAAAATACAGTCGAATTGAAAAACACTTTGTGCTGATTATACCAACTGGAATAAATGCAACACAGTTTACACAGTGCAATTAAAGTCACCGGCTGGGAATTAGGGGCTCACAGGTGGACTATAAGTTACAAGTTAGACAAAGTGTTCAGACCTTATGCTGAGCAGCTGCGGGGATCTTCAAGGCTGCTGTAGCAGCACGCAGCAGCGGCAGCACATCGTCGAGCTGAGCTAAATGCAGCACTGTGTTGCGGAACAGCGTCTCCAGCTGCTGTATCAGGGCGCCACAAGCGGACTGCGGTCCGAGCACTTCTGGCGCCAAGCATTCCAAGTAAATGGCGATGTTTCCCGCAATTACTGTGATTTGCTGTTGCGTAACAAGATAATAGTAGATAAAACCACAATGCTGCGATCACAAATCGATTAGGTAATTGGATTTTACTCTCTAGTGGAAAGCTTGTCAGTCGAGAAATTCTGTGTTAATATTTTAAACGGTTCTGTCCTATTAGTTGTTCCTACAGGAAGGAATATGAAATTATCACAGATATCTCATCAAACCTTGTTCAGGAGGTCATATAAAGTCTACAAAGCTGTATTTTAAAGAGTAGAGTTCACGCAGAGCTTTCCATACAAACATAGTTTCGTCATATTTTAAACACTAAGGGCTTGTTTCAGAATGATCGAGTAAGTTCCGGTTATACTACCCAGAACATCATCAATCAAGTCATTTTTATCATTCAGTTATTTTATGTGTTGCATAGCAACCCAAAACTTTATTAGGATTCTTCTGACCATGATGATGTTTTGATTTTAGATAAGGTTTCCAGATTTCATTCCTCTTTGGGCGTATAGTTTTGGAGAATCAATAAACTTAAATATTCCACTGATCAACGGTCAAAATTTTGGCCGTAGTTGCTGGTAGAGTTACAGCAATTTAAAAACTAATTATATATAGGTATGTTTGATCCAAAAAATCTTGCATCTTTTTCTTACTATCTTTTCTCCACGCAGTCTGGGACTAACACAATTTCTTCCACTGTGTTCTATTCCTGGTCATTTCACTACTTATACATTCTTCATAGAATTCAGCACTGAGTCCATGTAAACCGTCTTTAATTGCCACTTCCGTCCAATATTCAATAACATATATATACAACTGTACTATTAGAAATATTATTAATAAAAGAGACCAAAGTATAATATACACATTCAAAAATAACGAATAATAAAACAAAAGAATAAAACAACCAAAATATTTTAATACCAATGCAATAAATCCAAAACATTTAGAATAAAAAGCTAGACAAATGATAATCTTTACGTCAATAGGCAGAGTCTTCTTGCTGTTGAGATGTTCGACGACGAGCTGTAGTGGACCACACGGGTATAGCTCGTTAAAGTCCACAAACGCTTGTGCGATGCTTTTAAAGAACATCTGGCGTTGTTTTTCTGAAATACAGTAAAGTTCAAAATCAGAGGGCAGGGATCAAAAGCAATTGATGCAACACACAGCGGAGGAACGTTGATACGTTCCTCCTGAGGTTAATTAGTATACGTACCAGGTTGTCGCTGTAGGAATATCTGCAGGAACACGTTGTTAGGTGCCAGTTGATGCAACACGCAGCGTAAGAACTGGTGTGCCACGAACACGGCGCTGCCAGGCAGCCGGGTGTTGGTCTCAGCTTGCCAAGTGTAGTTGCCTAGCTGGACCACTCTGTTAAATGTAAGAATTATTTGAATGGACAAGTCAAATATTAAATTATCAAAATCCTGTATTTTGGAGCATTAATGGGAAATTTCAGCGCTGTTCTTTTTCTGACTTTCCTTCTATTGCAGGACATTGATATACTTTTTTAAGATTCATAGATCGTCAGAATTCGGCCGGGCATATATATCACTAATTTCCAGTAGCGTATAGCACTAACTCTGCAGTAAAATTTTGAAAAACGCTGGCCTACTACCTAGTACATGGGGCTAAAACATATGTGGGAAAACGTGGGTGTTTAGACACTTTCACTTAACCAACGCCAATATAGGCCTCAAAATTATGATTTGTCTGGGGGTTAAGTTGTCTGGGGGTGTAGGTGTGGAGAGGTGTATGTAGGTGTATGTTACTATGTGTATTGGTGACTAACTTGGTGACGTTGTTGAGCAGCGTGGGCAGGTAGGGGGCGGCGGCGGCAGGCTCGCGGTGCACGAACGTGGCGAGCGCGATCACGCACAGCCCGAGCTCCTCGTCGCTGTACTGCTCCACTGCGCATCCACACTCGCCACCTGACGGTATTGTGGAACTCTCATGTACATAAAATGTCGGGCATTTCTTATTTTTTTCTTCAATATTTTTTTTATTTATTCTATTCTTATTGCTTAATATTTTCTCTCTACTCGAAATATAAAGGGGTTTTCAAGTAGAACTTCGTTTTCTTAAACAAAATAAAACAAAGAATTAAGATGAAGATGATTCAAATTTTAATTGTATTACGAATAGAAAAGTTTGGCAATTCTGAATGGAAAATGATATGTTCTTGTTGTAAAACCCTTTATAAGTCGTAAGTTTGCAGGTAATGATTTTGCGTAATATACATATCAGATATGCCAGGAAATCGATTAAGTTGCACATTATTTGTTTGATACTCCTGCCAATACCCATGTAATGTTCCTTTGCGACGTTTGATGTAATCAGATGTCTTGCGTTCCAACCCGTCTTTTCTTGAAGTTTGTTAAAAGCATATTAATGCCAGTTGCGATCTGCTGCTGATTCGATACTAAATCTTCGAAAGTGCTCATCTTGAGAAATGTTGATAATTAAGTGTTAAATATGGAACCATCTTAATTGATAATAGAGTGTCCTGACACTGCTGACGTGCCAAAGACTGCTCATGATTCCCTTTAGTGCAATATATATATTTGATGTAGATATGTCCTGGTGACCACTGTCAGCCTAGGACGATGATAAATTCTCAGTGCTTATGCTATGCTGAGGATTGGTGATGCTACTTTGATCATGATGATGATCGCTTGTCTTGGCAGTTGATGCTAGACCAGAACTTGTAAAAAATCTTAATATGCTCTACGGATTCCTGAATGCAACCTCATGCGCGATACTGCTGTGATAATCATTCACTAGCGATGATGGACCCACATTAGAAAGCTCGAAGGACCATTTATGAACGGGCTGATAGTCCTTACACTAAAATTATTATTTGATATGATAGTGAAGTGAAAGAAGTATTATTGGGCCGGAGGTTTATTTCAAACTGAATTAATCGAATGAACATACAATTATTAGCGGATACAGTTGCGGCACAGTCTATACTTTAGGAAATCTGTACACAATATTATGAGAGATTCTCTGTGTGATATGGCACTTTGTTTATTTAAGTTTGCAGTGTATTAACAAACTTGAAATCAAATAGTGCTCCTGGATGGGATGGCGTTACCACACATTTTCTGAAACTCGCTAAAAATATTGTTACTCCTGTGATTGCCCACTTAGCGAACTTATGTTTTACCAATGGTGTTTTTCCGGCACATCTTAAGAAGTCTATAATAACCCCTGTGTATAAAAATGGTAACAAAAAAGACGTAGATAGCTACAGACCTATCTCAGTCTTAACTGCCATATCCAAAATCATTGAGAAACTTATTAATACTAGAATTCTAAACTATATTAAACACTTTAACATCTTATCCAGTTCACAGTTTGGCTTCAGGCAAGGCAAATCCACTGAAGATGCGGTCTCAGCATTAACCACGATTATTATCAACCAGCTGGACAAAAATTTAAAATGCTTGAGTGTTTTCCTCGATCTCAGAAAAGCTTTCGACACCGTGTCCATACCCATTCTTGTGCACAAGCTAGAGAACATAGGGATACGAGGTACTTCTCTTGCCCTTCTCAAAGACTACCTCACTAACAGAACACAAAGGGTAAAAATTGGGGAAATGAATAGTGCTGATGTAGATGTAACTTTTGGTGTCCCGCAGGGAAGCGTGTTAGGCCCAACTTTATTCTTAATATACATAAACGAGCTTTGTAAACTTAAGATGGAAAACGGACATACCTTCTCATACGCAGATGACACTGCCATCGTTTTTACTGGGAGTTCTTGGAATGAAGTAAAAAACAAAGCAGAAAAAGGTATGGCCATTGTTTCAGAATGGCTTAGAGAAAATCTGCTTACGTTAAACACTAGTAAGACCAAGTATATGTAATAGATTTCAGCCCCAACAAAATTTCCATATCAAAATACATGAAAATAATGATACACATGACGATTGTAACTGTCCTACTATTGAAAAGGTATCCACTGTAAAATATCTTGGTGTTATGCTGGACCAACGTTTATCTTGGTACCCACAAATTAATCTCGTCTCAAATCGAATACGGAAACTAGTTTGGGTTTTTAAAATATTAAGACATGTAGCCTCAAAAAGCCTTTTATTTAAAGTATATACGGCCCTAGTGCAGTCTATAATAACATACTGCCTTTCGATATGGGGAGGTGCTGCAAAGACAGAATTTCTCATTCTTGAAAGAGCTCAGAGGTCACTCTTAAAAGTGATGAACTTTAAACATTATAGATTTGCAACGTCTCAACTTTATTCTATCAGTAATGTACTTAGTGTAAGAAAGTTATATATATATCAAGTCATATCAAAAATTCATAAATCCCTCCCTTACGACTCTAGTGTACTTGATAAAAGATCCAATCGCTATGTCGCAAAATCAACTCAATCTAGAACTTCCTTTGCTGGACGACAGTTTCCAAAATTAAGTGTTTATCTATACAATAACCTCAACAATATTTTAAATATTTACCCTTATACTGTATATGAAATCAAATATATTGTTCGTAATTGGCTCATGACATTAGATTATGCTGAAGTAGAATCTATGCTGAAATTTTAGTTGTTCACATGACTCACGAAACACCTACTTTTACACCACTGAATAAAATATATCTATATAAGTATAATATGTATACGTTATCAATATAACACATACATTATAATTATATCATAAATAAAATACAACAATACAATAAATAAATTCATATTAAAATTAAATTCATCAACGTTCATCACTTGTACCACACACCACACCGCCAACCTATTATACCTGTTTTTGTACTCCGCATTTTTGTAAGTAATCTTCGCGTACATTAATTTTGTTCTCAACCCTAGGCTAATATCAACAAAATATTATTTATCCCTTCAGTTATGTTAGTTATGTAAATTCTAAAATAGGTCACTTATAAAGATAAAAGGTTTGGTTTGTAAACAAATAACTACCTTCTTTTACTATCAGTTAAATTTGTTAGAAACCAAGTAAGTTATAATTACATGTACCTATTAAAATTGAGTTAGATGTTATATATGTATACCTTCTGTTTATTTACTATTATTTAAGTTAGTATCTAATAGACTGTTATATATAAATCGTTAATTATGTATAAATCTTTATGTTAAGATAAGGAAGAGCGGGTCTACCTGGCACAGGTATTACTATACTTAAAAGGTAGTCCCTACCTCAAAATTGTAAAAATGTTCAGACGAAATAAAAGATTTATTATTATTATTCACGTTATTTATTTAATAACATAATTTTAAATTTTTTACAACATTCATATATAAAAAATAAATATTATAAAAAACTTAAAACTAGGATGCCGCCAGCAGCGGGGCAGGGCCTAAGCTACCAGCGGTTAGGACTGCAGAGAAAGGAACCTTCGGACAATGCGTGTCGTGTCGAGTATCACTGCCTTCTGTATCTGACCCTTGATCCAACCGTCTAGTGAGAGCCTCTTGAGGTGTTGGTCGAGGCTCTTCGCTATTAGGCCGTTCGCCGAAACGACTATCGGGACAATGATCGTCGAGTCAACATCCCACATGGCGGTTACCTCGTGAGCTAAGTCAAGGTACTTGCTGACTTTGTCCTTCTCGGCCTTCACGAGGTTCTCGTCATGTGGGATGGTGATGTCGACAAGCACTGCCCGGCGCTGGGATCGGTCGACCACCAAGATATCAGGCTTATTGCAAACAATAGTCCTGTCCGTGATGATAGAGCGGTCCCAGTAGAGCAATGCACGACCATTCTCGAGAACTGGCGCCGGTGCGTACTGGTAGTACGGCACCTCTGACTCGACAAGGCCATATTGAAGGGCAAGTTGCTGGTGGATGATCCTGGCTACTTGGTTGTGCCTGTGTAAATACTCGCCGTTAGCAAGATGCGAACAACCGGAAATGATATGCCTGAGTGACTCTCCGGGACGGCGGCATGCTCGACAAATGTCGACCGTACCGTCCTTCAGGATATATTTCCGATAGTTGTTCGTCATCATTACTTCGTCTGCAATTGCACAGGCAAAACCCTCGGTTTCTCCAAAGAGGTCTCCGAAGCGTAGCCAGTTCACCGAAGCGAGTAAGTCCACATCAGGCCCAGTAAGGGCCCGAAAGAACCTCCCGTGCAGCTCCTTGCCTTTCCATACTGCCTTGCAGTCATCAGTGCTCAGCACCGTTGGTTTGCGCCAGTTATCGTTCGCCAAGGAGAGCGGTGTGAAGCCTTTGTCAACTGTCATGACATCACGATGCATCCCGCACTCGTGGTTACGGAAATAATCCCTGAGACTGCACACTTCACGGTTGTGAAGGCTCTTGGCATTTAAAAAGCCACGACCTCCCCATTTCCGTGGAATGTACAGTCTCATAACTGACGAGCGCGGGTGTAGCATGCGATGCAAAGTGAGCAGTTGACGGACTTTTCTATCCAGGGCGTCCAGCTCAGTCTGCGTCCACTTCAGGATGCCAAAGGAGTATATCAGTAGAGGCATCACCCAACCGTTAAAGGCGCGCGTCTTGTTGCCACCAGACAAAAAGCTTTTAAGTACTTTTGTCAGGCGGTAAAAGAAGCGTTCCTTTACCGATTCCTTGATGTCATCTACCGAAATACCCAACGACTCTGACATACCGAGGTACTTGTAGGACTCGACTTCGGAGAGAGATCTGAAAGTTATTGTCTCAGAAAGCTGCAAATTCGGAGAATTTACAACTTTCCCCTGCTGTACATGCAAGACCGCACACTTATCTACACCGAAATCCATCCTAATGGCACTGCTAAAAATCTGTGTAATTTTTAGCATTTCCATCAAGTCTTGGCGTTTCGGAGTAAACAGCTTGAGATCGTCCATGTACAGCAGATGACTAATGACCTCACCTCCTCTACGAAGTCGAAAGCCTAGCCCTGAATCCTTCAGCAAAGTGCTAAGAGGATTTAGTGCTAGGCAGAACCACAATGGACTCAGACTATCACCCTGGAAGATGCCTCGCTCAATCCTTATAAAGTCCTGCGGGCCAGAGGGGGTATCGCTACCACCTGGTTGACGAAGTACTGTGGTCCATTGTCTCATACATGCAGATAAAAAGGATTTCAGAGTTGTATCAATTTTATACAATTCTAATATCCTTTCCAGCCATGAATGAGGCACTGAATCATAGGCCTTTTTATAGTCAATCCAGGCAACAGAGAGAGCCCCCCTGTTCCGCCGAACTTGTTGGCTAATGGTCATGTCTATAATAATATTATTATAATAATAATAATAATAATAATAAGGGAGGTTCTTCCGGGCCCTAACAGGGCCTGATGTGGACCTACCCGCTTCGGTGAACTGGCTACGTTTCGGAGACCTCTTTGGAGAAACCGAGGGTTTTGCCTGTGCAATTGCAGACGAAGTAATGATGACGAACAACTATCGGAAATATATCCTGAAGGATGGTACGGTCGACATTTGTCGAGCATGCCGCCGTCCCGGAGAGTCACTCAGGCATATCATTTCCGGTTGTTCGCATCTTGCTAACGGCGAGTATTTGCACAGGCACAATCAAGTGGCCAGGATCATCCACCAGCAACTTGCCCTTCAATACGGCCTTGTTGAGTCAGAGGTGCCGTACTACCAGTACACACCGGCGCCAGTTCTCGAGAATGGTCGTGCATTGCTCTACTGGTACCGCTCTATCATCACGGACAGGACTATTGTTTGCAATAAGCCTGATATCGTGGTGGTCGACCGATCCCAGCGCCGGGCAGTGCTTGTCGACATCACCATCCCACATGACGAGAACCTCGTGAAGGCCGAGAAGGACAAAGTCAGCAAGTACCTTGACTTGGCTCACGAGGTAACCGCCATGTGGGATGTTGACTCGACGATCATTGTCCCGATAGTCGTTTCGGCGAACGGCCTAATAGCGAAGAGCCTCGACCAACACCTCAAGAGACTCTCGCTAGACGGTTGGATCAAGGGTCAGATGCAGAAGGCAGTGATACTCGATACCACACGCATTGTCCGAAGGTTCCTCTCTCTGCAGTCCTAACCGCTGGTAGCTTGGGCCCTGCCCCGCTGCTGGCGGCATCCTAGTTTTAAGTTTTTTATAATATTTATTTTTTATATATGAATGTTGTAAAAAATTTAAAATTATGTAATTAAATAAATGTCGTGATAATAATAATAATATTATTATTATTATTTATTAATATTATTAATAAATAATAATAATTAATATTATTATTATTATTAATCAATAATAATAATATTATTATTATTATTATTATTTATGTTACAACTATCAATTTATACTTTTTATTTATATTAATCGGCAAAATATGGCATTAGAATCTCACGGTTCTGGGTTCGATTCCAGTGTTGGATTTCTTTCGGATTTTTTTAACAATTCAGAAGAGTTCGGACTCTAGAACAGTGTTCGTAGAATAGCAATAAATACATCGAAATATGATTACAAGCACGTACTAAGCGAAAAAATCATATTGTATAATTTATTGGGGCACAATATTTTACGCCCCGGGCGGGAATCGAACCCGTTACCGTTGCACCTTCCCCTATGACACTTAAAGTTATACAATTGGAGGAAAAAATTTAGGCTCGAAAGAGCGTGCCCAGGTGGCTGTGATGGTGGAGTGATTTAGGCATCCGACGCAAAATTGGAGGACGCGGTTTCGATTCCCGCCCGGGGCATTTTATGCTCTAGTAATTTGTAAAATATATACATCTCCTAAAAACAGGGGCTAAAGGTGTGAGGCAAATCATAGGTGTGTGAAGACACGTCTACCTTACCTCTCAGGCACTACATGCGTTGTTTATGAATTATACTTATGCTGATTGAATAGCAAGCCACTTCCAGAATCAAATGCAACTCTTACTTCTGCATCAGTATGTGTGTGTATATGGGTGTGTGTGCGAGTGTGTGTGCGTGTGCACTCACATCTGTATAGCAGCGTGTTGTCTCGTCGCGCGGCGTGCGCGTGCGCAGCGCGCCGCCCCGCGCGGGACTCCCCCTCCCACCACGCGCCGATACCCTCGCTCCTACTCTCTGGAACAATGCACCACAACACACTATCTCATTTATTGTTATACTTGAAAGTTTTTGTTTTAATTGTACAATATCTGAATGACCTTTTTAGTATTGAGCTTCGAAGTACAGGAAGTAAGTACTGCGTTATAATTCATTTGTAGTGCATTAATCCTTCCTACCACAAATACGCAGATCTCACATTCATTACGCGTTAGACAAGATTGCAAACTAATTGACATAAGTAAGAGTTATATTTATAGTTAAAGGAAAATTATTTCATTTTCTACTAAAGAAACAATATTATAAAGCAAAAGACTTTTTAGAAGACAACATCAATTGTTTGTGATATGACATATAAAATCTTGACGGAATTATTGAATTTACACCCATTAACTATTATTAATTGAAAATTAAGTGGAATTGTATTAATATTAATGTATTGTTGACCTAAAAAATTATATTGTTATTATTAAATCTTAGTTAGTTACTACCATTATTGTCTGTTCGATATGATGAACCAAACTGTTGTGACTATATATAATAATGTGTAAGATCGTTAATGTACAGTTTTACAATAAATGTATCTGAATCTGAATATATTATGTTATCAATATTTTCTTTTGGCCTAAAAAAAATCAATTAAATTCGAATCAACATCAAAATAGTTTATTGAAATTAGACCTTTATGGCGTTTTTTTAATGGTCAATTACAAATGTTAATATTGAAATGGCGCTGCTACGTACAGAATAAAAATATATAGAACCACTGGGAGATATAAAGGTTTTTGCTCCAATAGCTAATGAAAACTTTATACTGACAAATATCAGTCTTCCTATGAATTTTATTTCCTTAACCTAACCAAAATAAAAAATGAACTATTCAAATCTAATTGCTTTTTATACAGTTAACAGATTTTATAATATCACTACACAATTCTATATAAAGGTTTATTTCTATATATTCTATAATCGGTTTGTCTTTTTATCATTTTCCTAACAGATAAATGGTAATAAAATGGATACAGTAGGTGAGAACACAGAAGTAGAAACAGGAATTGGTTTAGTTTTGTTTTACTTCTCTGTATTATTTTATACTCGTACATCGTTAGTTGAACCGTTGTGCCGTATAATAAAAATGATCAGTATAACTCGGTACAAATATCTGTACACCTCTCGCGCTAAATAAGGGCGCAATAATGATTCTTAAAAATACGGACGTAAGTGGGGGGTGAAACTTGGATATTTATTTCTGGCCAGCAGAAATACCGTTAGAGTCCGATAGATAAAAGTATATATTACCAGTACTAAGCGGCGTGTGTTGATTGTTGAGTGCGGGCGGCGAGCCGAGCTGCGCCGCTTGCCGCGCGAGCCGCCGCGGGGACACGCCGCGAGATCTGCAGTGCAGAGATCACACTATACAATGTCCTCACACTGTATCGATACACTGCTCGATATACCTACCAAATCTGTTTGTGGCCTCTTTGTTACCATTGCATTTCTACGATACCTTATCGGTGATCTTACCTAAGTTTTACTTTGAACCTCTATAGTCTTTGTTTGTACCTCTACAATCTTACTTTGTACTGTCCACTACAAACTTTATTTTTGGCATCATTTACGCCTACTGATAGTAAAATAAGCCTCGTGGGGTGCTGAAATTAAATTACTCCATCCCAATATCTATGGGTGCCAAGGAGAATATCATGAAGGTAGGTAAAAGGAAACGTCAGCAGCACTTTCTAACGTACTGTTATTTTTACACGGATACTCATGATACGTGCCAAGCTTGGCAAAGCAAATGCTTCCCCATCCGTTACTTAATAACAGTAGATAATAAAATATTAGGCGAATACATAAAACATGAAGGATAAAAAGATTAATGATTTAGATAGCACACAAAATATGAATAGTTCAAACTTGAAACTAATTTCGTAAATAGAGACCCATGACATAATGAAAGGACAAACACACATCAGAGTGATACAATTACTGGGACTCCATTATACAGGGCGTCCCAAGGCGATGCCACATGGAGGGAAAGTACCTTCAATATTCTAGATGGAACATTTTACTGAAAGAAGGCATTATTTTAATTTAAACAACAATTCAAACTGCATTTATAGATAAATATTTAAATAATTACATGGTTGAACCGGGAATCGAACCTGTTACACGAGAAAAATAAACACCTGTAGCTTTATCACACCGATCGAAAGATTTTATCATAAGGATTATTTTTTGCTAAATTAAATAGTGTCAGACATAAAAGGAAGACCATGAATTTTAACATTTGATGTGAAATTTTGTTCCTTCATAACAGTTGAGTGAATAATAGCTTGTATTTTAAATGAAATTAATACAAGTGGTTGCGTAAATATTGAAGTACCTACCACATCATTCTTTTTATCTGAGTTCTACGTAGCTCCCGCGAGGTGCGCGGTAGATATAATCAATTTCTAACATGAGTAAAACCACCGGCCGTAGTTATTACCTGTTTCCTTCTGAGGAGAGTTTCTTATTGAGATCTTGTGGACGAACGGAGGGCATCGGCGTTGGTGTCGGTTCTAGTTCCGAACGGCTCGAGTCTGTCTTGTCAGTCGAATCGTCTACAAAGAACATAATATATATTGCTCTACAAATATATTAGTGCATGTTAACTACATGAAAACTTATTACTTTATTATAAATAGCTGAAAGCCTTTGACCGCTATCTCACCTGATGATAAGTGATAATGCGATCAAAGATGTAGTTCAGAAGCGCTCATAGTATTGTCACTAGCAGTCACCCATCCAAGTCTCATGACCGCTTGCTTAACTTCACTGATCGGTTAAGAACGACTAAGCAAGCAACATTACGAGCGCTTCAAAAAACATACAGTTTAATAGGTAATCTTTAAGAACAGTGAGTACCTGTACCTTCTTTCGTTACTAGGTACTCCTTGTGGAGTCGTACATGGCTGGATTTAATTAAATGAAGAGTTTTATCTGCTTATTTCTTGCAAATTGAGAAGTCTTTGTGTAACATCTCGCAGTTCGTATGTGTTCTTAAATGACTATAATGATAATATCTATGAAAAATGTAAAGATAGGAGTAACACAATTTTTACATGAAATATACTACCGCAATTCAGGCAATTGATGTGTTGTATCCACCTAGATTTACGGTAAAGAACTAATGCTATTACAAATGTTAAAAAGATATATTACAACACTAATACAATGAGCTAAATCATAGCTATATTAACAGGAAAACTAAGCCACTCAGGTATTAAATATCCTGAAACAATTACAACAATTAGTGAAAATCTCTGATTATATTTTGTCACACGAACCGTAACATTTGGTCCTTCGAGCCCATACTCGAGACGGAAAGGCCTATCTATTAAAATGCAAGTTATTTACCCCGTGCAAATTCAATCAAAATTTCAGTAACTTCATTAGTTACTTCTTTACGAACTGTGTTAGTTTTATACCAACTTTTATACAAAGAACGTAAAGATTAAATAATTTATTATTTACTTTTTAGCTTTTGACATTTTAGCTTTTTACACGACTGTCAAAAAAAGGAGTGTTATGTTTTCAGGGTTAATGTGTTATGTATGTATATTTGTGAGTTTATTTATTCCACCGTAACGTCTAAACGGCTCAACTGATTTTTATGTATAATCTATTCATAGATTCGTCTTGATAGCCCTGGTGACACTACGAGTAAACACATAAAAAAGGGATTAAAAACAAATTGACTGATTTCAGCCATATTGAGAGAATATTTTTTTTTCTCTCAAACCCATTGAGTGGGATATCAAAATGAAGGGCTTTAAAAAACGATTCCATAAATAATTGTAACTTTCAGTTTTAATTTCAATGAAATGATAAAACAAATCACTTAACAAAAAAATTGCAGTCGGGTTTTGTTAGTTTTTAATTAATTTAAACTTGTTAATGTTTGTATTTCTGCGTTCCGGTAGAATCGAAATATCATACTCTTGAACGAAAGCTCAAAGTGTACTATGCTCAAATTTATTATATTCTTGGAAATAAATTATTTGTATTTACCAAAACTTATGCGAGAAAACTTGGGTATCCATACACCCAACCAATTGATGTAGGTATATAGGGTACATAACTATAAGTATTATAGTATGAGTATCTACCTGGCGGCAAGCTCAGCGCCTCCCGAACTCTGTCGACTAATGCGTTGAACACTGGGTACTGCTCTTTGTTGGGCTTGGGACCGATGGGCAACAATCTGGAATTGATAATATTACTTTCATGTCACGAAATTTAACAAGCATTATCTTTTTGTACTGCTGTTGAGTATAACTATTACTGTAACAGCCGGATAGTCCACTGCTGAACACAGCCTCCTCTTTTAAGGGGGTATTTGCCATAATCCCAACGCTTGGCGGGCGTCTTGGGGATCGCAGTATAAATTGGCAGTTCTTTAGAAGGCGCTGCTGCCCACCTTCCAGTATTTTTCCCTTAATCGCCTTTTACGACACCCACGGGATGATTTGGGGAGGTGCAATTCTAATCCGGCACCCCACGTGGAACACGGGACCTGTTGAGTATATTTAATTCAAATTAGTGACAATTGGCGTCTCTGAGTGGTAGTAAATGGTAATACTGTAATCATCGTCAACAGCTGAAAAATGTCTACCGTTGTTCAAACTCCCCCTCCATTTTGGTTGGCAATATTGGGCATCCCTAATAATAAGGCAAGATTGACTATGCACCAAACCATGGTTTGGACATGTAGAGAGAATGAATGAAATGAGATTGACTAAACAGGTATACGCGGGACAAGTGAACGGAAGTGTTGGAAGGGGAAGACTTAGGCAAATGTGTCGAAATCAGATTGAAGACGTTCTGAAAGAGGGACAGGTCAGGAGTACCCGCTTATATATGAAAGACTATATGAGTGTAGATGAAGCGAAAGATATATGTAAGGATCGTAGCAAGTAGAAATCTGTGGTCTTTGCCTACCCCTATGGGAAAGAGGCGTGATTTTATGTATGTATGTATGTATAAGTAGGCACATTCTAGAGTGAGCATCGTAACATAACATAATCGTGGTCAAACCCTTAATTAAATATTTTGAATAAAAAATGGCAATATCCCAAGTTTTGTTATCTGCTATAAGAAGTGAGAATTTCTGATCATTCTCACACAGTATAATATAAATAAAAGCTTCTTGATAAATATAAAATGATAATTTCTTTAAAAAAACTTCGATTTGAGAACCAAGAAGAGCGATGCCTTTGAATCTGTTTAGGGACTACTTTCCATCAGTAAATATTGCTGGCGTGACGTCATAGTAGACTCGTGTCGAATTTGACATGCTTAGTTTACATATAAATCTAAGTATTGATTTCATTTACTTAGGTACATTATGCCTGAACGCAACGCTGTGTGGCTCACCTTTCCTGCGGCGGGATGTGGAAGTGGGGCACGTGGGTGAGAGGGCGCGGGGGCCCCGTGCCCCACGCCACCTCCATCTTGGACAGCGGGGACTCGGGCGACGCGTACGTGTACCCCACCACGCCTGCGCCACCGGGGCACCACACAATAAAAACACGATATTTTATTTTGGTTAACAATATACTCTCAGACGAACCACCCAAAACCCAAACTGTTTTTTTTTTCAAATAAAAAGCATATAAGTAAGGATAATAAGAGCCATATGAATCTATACAGCTGGCAGCAGCTTACAATGTTTCAGTGCTGGATGATCAGTGAAATTTTGCTGAAATAGAAAGTCATCACAACGAGAGTTGCGCCTGTTCTCACCCACACTACATACTATTTGAAACAGTGATGGCTCAGTGGCATTGGCTTGCGCTTCTCCGCATGGTGGAAGGGCATTTTGCGTATACCTGCCTGGCTAGCGACCATCCTCAAGTAGAAAATCTGTCGCTAAGTACACCTAACGGCGTGTTCCGGCAGCAGTCCTTGAGAGCCAATGAAATTACAGGCACGTGAGACTTAACAACTATGTCTCAAGGTGACCGGCGTTGTGCAATTCGTGACTTGTGACGAAATGGATCTGTTATAGGCAAAGGTTAGTTCGCTTAATATCAGATAGGCCTCGAGCTTGTTCCGCCATATTAATATAAAAAAATCTATCTAGGCACATTTTATCGATATTCGATAATTTTAAGAGTTGTTTGAATGTTTCGGAAGGTATATTGGAACGTATTGCTAAGCATTGTCCATAAGTTTTTTTATTGTTGTTCAGTAAACGACTTTTGTTTTTTGTTTTGCAAAAAATTTTGATCTTTTGTAGTAATCGAACGCGCAATTCCAGATTCCCCAGTCCCAGGTTTCGTTCCGACAAATACATCCCGATAAAAATTAAGATTTCCTAATGTATTTTTTTTTAATTACGATGGTATTTGAATATTTTTAAACGGTATAACGGTAGCATCTTGATTAATATGGTTCAGCAATATATCAATTTGACATACCTAAATTGTAATACCAAAATGGAACGGCCATTGGTCTCCGGTGGCAATCCTCGCGGGGGCGACTGGGAATGAATCTTCCATTTTGGCAATATACAAGTAAGTAAAAAACTTAGAAATGACATGTAAGATGTGCGATGCTCACCGGGACTCTTGACGTGATGTTGCGTGTGGTCCCGCGGGGCGGCGGTGGCGGCGGTGGGGGCGAGGGGGCCGCCCGAGCCCTGCGTGTCGCCGCTGGAGGAGGGCGCCGTGTCCGGGGACGTGCTGCTGCCCACTGGTGGAGATCATATGCTCTACTGATACGCTAACAGTACCAGAGCTTGTCTAGTCTTTGTTAACCGATCAACTAGGTCAGGTGTTCGCTGCGGCCGTTACTTAAACGGGTGACAATTAGTACCATTTACCTAGTACTGTGCTCGTGCTTCAGAGACCAAGTTAAATCGGTCGGTCACTGTTGTTGTCATCGGAAAAGGCATTCGATATAGTATGTTGGTAAGGTATTTTGGAATGCCTGCCAGCTAGGTAGCTCAGCCCCTCCAGTAGAATTCTACTGCCAATCACCTAACTGTGTGTTCAACAGCTGTCTTTAAGAGCCAGTAATTTTAGGTTACCCTGAACAACATCTTGGACTTATCACTTACCATCAGATGAGATAGTAGTCAAAGGCTAGATTAGCAGCTATAAAAAAATATTATTACAAGTAGCACAACGTAAATTGAACTATATAAATGTCGCTCCATCGCAATACGATGGTTAAAGAACGATAAGCAAAAATTAATTATGACTCATTGTCATGTTAGCTCAATTGGTTAGAACATACCCCGGCGTAATTTTGTAATATATAAAAATACTACATATTTTTCAACAAATCGATGTAATTTTTTTTTATGAGACGTAAGGACTTACATTTTAGTAGTGCATTGGTCAAGCAATGCCAATATCAACTATACTGCAACCAAATGGTCTGAAGACGTTAAAAATCGACATTACATAATTATTATTTAAATTATTTTAGCTCTCTGAACTAGGATAACGTTTCAATGGGGCATTTTAGTAAACATGTTAAGCAGGCTTACCTAACAGGTAGTGATAATTCAGCTAAATAAACATGTTCAAATGGAACATGGCGGAAGAAATATGAAAACAACAAACATGCTCCTATCATTCTACCCCTTTCACGCATATTTATTTGGCATCACTTGTATCGTGCGTGCCTCGTGCTCCATTTGAATATCTTTACTTACGTGAAGCCAGAGCATTTGGACTACCTATAGACATACTACAATTAAGTTTAACGAAGCAGTGATTGCCAAACGATAATAGTTATGGACTGCTGTGTCGAAGGTGCATGGTACGATCCCCACCACCGGCTTGAGCATTGGTGAACGGCATTTTGCTAATGCTCGCCTGACTAGCTACTAGGGACATGAGACTCAACAATAGTACCTATGTCTCGGGTGACGGGCGCAGAACAATTCCTCACTTGTGAACTGAATCTATAATAGGCAGCAGGTGTGCCTAGTGATTATCCAGACACTTTTACATAAAAAAGTCGTCCAAATGATTCCATTGTTCTGTCAAATGATAGTATACTAGATATTTGCTGGGAGCAGGATCCTACCGACAATCCTCTTCTGCTTGCCGAGGATCTTCGCCCTGGGAGACGTTTGGTTTACTCCGTGTAATTGATCCGGCCAAATCTCCACCGATTGCCCGCTCATAGGCGTAGATTTCCTATAAGTATATATTAAAATTAGTTATAAGTTTATTTTAAAATAAGTCTATAATGAAGGTCGACATAGCATTCTAGAAGATGCCGGTAACCTATACTTGCTTTTAAGGAAGTCCCACAACTGATTCTAGACCCCAGTAGTAAAAGTTGTAATCAAAGATGGTAGCAGAAAAGACCGTAAAAAGAAACTGGTGCTCAATGATAGCTGTTGAAATGCGGAGTTTCTACTTAGAAGCTCACCAGGAAAGCAAACAAAATGTCATGTACATTTCAAGTTCAAAACCGTGGTAGATATAAGCCCTGCAAATGTTCAATCAGCCGTAATTACAGTCACAGCCACAGAGAAAAGCCATTACATAATTTTCGTTGGTTACAATACTCACTACCATCTTTCCATCACTCTCTCATGATTACGCGCTAATAGCCTTGGAGTCCCCAAATCGTTGCCAGCCAGTACAAACTCCCCAATCGTCTGTTTTCAAATCATATGTGACGATGGAAGGTTTCTCGCCGGGTGCTAGGGTCTATCTATTCTAGGTAGGAATTGCAACCTCCTATATCTTCCTGTGTATGTCGTAAGAGGTGACGAAGGGGAAAATACCAGAAGGTAGGCAGCAGCGTCTTCTGAGAACTGACAACTTACACTGCAATATCCAAGACGCCTGCCAAGTGTAGGAGTTATGGCAAACTCCCCCCTCGTAATGAGGGACGACTTTATTCAACTGTGGACGTTATAGATGTTTATGTGAAAAGCCATAAGTATACAACCACATAGAAAACATGTGCTTTGGAAATTGTAACAAAATATATTCATTCGGTTAGTTTATGTTATAAGGCACTTGTTAATAATAACAATGAAGCCTTCCTTTTATTTTCAACTGATGGTTAGGAAAGTTTGTTACGATTTACGACGAGTTTACTTACAAGTTAGAAGAATCACTGCCGATGGAGACAGAAGAGCTGGTTGATAGCTGCTGTCCAGAACGGGATCCAATAGTAGGCTGCAAAGTTTATATCTTATTTCATCAGACCATCACTTGAGCGAGTCTATCAGGCTAGAAGAAAATATGTTTCTTTTTTTTTATTTAATCAAATCGAATCATCAAATCAAATAGTTTATTTGCAAGAATACAATATTATTACTGCAAGCAGTATTTCATGGTAAGAAGCAAATATTTCATGCAGTTGCATCGCAATTTTAAATAAGTCTTATCATTTTACATTAATAACATTTATTATGTGATGGGAATATAGGCTGCCTATAAGCCTGAAAGGAAACAACGGTTGCTTTCAGAATACGGTAAAGACTGAGGCATGCGCAGAGACTTTTAATTATATAGGATATTTTAAATCAGTCACATCATCTATTTTTAGAGAGTTAGAAGGTGGACAATTTTTACCATTTTGCTGAGCGTTGGATGTGCGCTGGAGGTGGCAGGAGTCTCTATTTTGGGCGGGTCTTCGTAGTGCGACGGTTCATCGAACGAGCCCTACATTAAAAACATAATATATTCAAATATAATAAAGGAAATATTTATTTTACAGTAGGCTGGGCCTTGATCACTTGTTGGTTGGTAAACGGACTAGGCCTAGAATTACTGGCTCGCAAGGACTGTTGCCTAAATTCAATGTTAGGTGCTTGGCGAGATTTTCTACTTGAAGGTGGTGAATGGCAGATAGCCAAGCTTTGTAAAACGTCCTTCCACCATGAGATGAAGTCAAGCTGGCTGTGGAGATCGAACTAAGACTACGGAGAACAACAAATCCTAGTTATAATTGTCAATGACACTCTAGAGGAGAAAATCTACCGTAGCACAAATGCGCCGTTAACTAACTAGATTATACGGTATTGTTGTTATAGTTCTATCCGGGACATCTAGATGGCAATAAAGAGGTAAGTTCATCAAATAGATTTTAAATAAAACATGAAATATTAACATTCGGTAAACCGTGAAGCCGATTTAAGACAGTTCAATAAGTACGAGTATAAGTTTGAAGGAATAATGAAAGTCCATATTGGTAATGAACGGAAGTTACAGTTGGCTTACCGGTGCAGTACTGCCGTGGACTGTAGTGTCAGACTTGTCGCTAGTCTCCGGTATAGCTATGAGTTCACTCTCCGATGACTCTTGTTCTAAACTCCACTGCTGGTATCTGAAATACACGATATGATTTATGCGATGAAACAGGTACTGGCTTGGATAATATACATTTTCACAACACATCTTGCGCCCTTAGCTCTTTACTCCGAGTTTTTAAGCAAAGTTCCTTTGGAAACTTGATACTTGCAATCACATTCCATATGATCGCAGGCAATCTCTCATCTAAGATGATTCCTAGACGTATTCGCGTAGTGTGGAAGGGAGTTGTGGATGACGCAACAGTGACGTAACGCTGCATATGACATAGTTTTTCATGTCATTGTAAAAAGCCACAGTAGAGCGCTATCTCCTGGTCAACTAGCGCTTTTCCAAGAAGCAAAGTATCTATAAAGTGTTTTCTTATATTGTCAAAAATAAGAAATTTAATTTGACGTCATTACTCCTCTGCCACAATGCACTATACATTATTTGCACGTTATCAGTAATATTTGTCCTGAAAATCAGCAATGTATAAAATGTGTTGTATTTATTCATCGAGTATGCTCGGGTAACTCCGCTCTCTTTCGGCCTCTGTAGCTATGCCCTGGGGGAATCTCTGGGGCTTGATGACCCCAAAGAAGTTCTATGGTACCCTATAAAAATGGTGCACTCAGTGACACAACCTTGGGGTATTATGTGGTTCATTTTCTTAATCGTCAATTTTATTGCTTTTATAAATAATTTTTTCTTCATGGTCTAAATGTTCTATTTCAACATACTGATTTTGATTCCTTAAATATGATTTAAACTACTCGTAAGATATACCGCGTGTTCCTATGTCGTATAATTTATGCAGCAATGTCGTATATATGAACTTTATCGTAGCCTTTTATCATGTCCAGCAAAATACCTACTGCATATTTTCTTATCACATATATCTAAAGCTGGACATATTGGCAGACAGCCGAGATAGTTGATCGAATTTTTTTTTCGTGGCTACTCCGATATCTTTATACTTTTCTGACCTATTCAGCAATGGCTTGGGAGGAAACTTCAAACTTGTTGTGAACTTACCAAAAAATAATTGCTACCTATGAGAGTCTAAGAGGCGACTAAAGGTAAAATACCGGAAGGTGGGCAGCAACGCTTTCTGAGGAACTCATATTTTGAACAGTACAGCACAATACATTATGATGTTTGGTATCTGTCACGGACAGCTTTTGCAATTGGCTATAAATATGACAGCTGCACCGAACACTCGGCATCCTCGTACTATGTGATGAAATGTTCAATGAGGCACGAACTGTCTATAATTATACATACTTGTTGACGTTTGTTTCCTCCCAATGCGTGTGCATATGTGCCGGCGACTTGTGCAGTTTGGGTTTGTTCGAGAGGGGGGAACCGCCCCCACCCCCGGCTCCTGCCCCCGCGCCACCTCCCGCCCCGCTCCCCGCAGTACAGCCAGAAGTTCCCGCGGCCGCAACGCCCGGGGCGCGGGGGGGCTCCTGCTGTTCAGTCTTCAGTGATGGTTGGCTTACTTCTGACGAACAAAACGATACCACATTTTCAATAAAAATGTAAAAGGCAGCACATAAATGTATAACCACCCACGTTTCGCCAGATATTATAAGATCCCAAGTTATAGGGGGCGAGTGTACTGCTATCTACCGCACACTTTTTCAAGTTCCGAACTGTAATTGAGAAGTCTCTAGGAAGAACTAATAGCACTTTACTGATCATAGGAATCCGAGAATAAAAAATAAAACTAAAAACAACAAACAGGTATTATAAAAATATGCGAAAGTTTGTGAGTAAGGATATGAGGATGTTAGTATTTGTTACTCCTTCATCCTAAATGGGCTGAACCGATTTGATGAAAATCGGAATATATATAGTTTAGATCCTGAATTAACACATAGGATATATCTCTTCATCACTTTTCATCAGTCTATGCTTCTAATCGTGTACCTGTATGGAAGCTATATCAACAAATAACAAAAAACGGCCGAGTATGTATAGAATTCCCGGTGAGGATCCCGAAATGTATGACACAAAACGGAACGAGTTAGAAAGGGATCGCTCTGTGCGCGAGTCCAACTCGCACTTGGCGGTTGAGGATAGCCTTAATCATGATTTGTCCTGATGGTAAACATAATTTATCTAGAATGGTAACTAGCAACAGCAGGAACATAGTTTTAGGCGCTTTGGCACAGAATTTGTACATGAGGGTGTATTGTAAGTCAGGTAGGCATTTGCAAAATGCCCTACCACAATGCAAACTGCCGGAATATTAAGGCACCCGTACGCCTCCAACATATAACGGTATACCGTGCCCTCCGAAGCACGTGGTGCACTCAGTAGTAGTGATGCCACTAGCAGTCACCCATCCAAGTCATGACCACAGCAGACGTTGCTTACCCCAGCAAGCATCGCGACAACAGCCAAAACAGTGGTCAAAAGTTACCCAGTAAAGGAAGAGTAAGTTGATAGGCCTACCTCTATGGCGGGACATGACGATCATGGGCGGTATCCTCTTGCATTGGTGGTACTGCGCCTCCAAAGTGTTTAGCACTATCCGAATCAGAGACTGCACCAGACTGCACACGTTCTCTGAACCGTAGTGGTACTGGAAATTCCATGGGCAAAACATAATAGGTATATTAACACTTCACGTGGTTGAAGGATGTTACCTTGATCTGAATTGTAACCCAAATGCGATTCACGGATACTTAGTTCTGTGACGCAATATCTCATCGATTCCCACCCAAGTGGCAGCGGCCGCCAGTTTTACTACCAAACCATTTTCGACTTTGTCTTTTTCACTACAATGTATAAGTAGTTGCTTCTGGCATGATTGCGATGGCGCGTATTAAGGATTCGATTCTAATATTTGTAAAATATGCGACTCACTTCAGAGCAGATGGCAAGGCAGCTCCAACATTATTCTAAAACATTAGCTGAACGATGGGATAGCCCGATATTCCGCCGTTGGCTGTGTTAACATTGTGTTCAAGTTACGCAAATATGCATTATTTGCATAAAACGTTCGGTACTTTATGTGTTAAACTTACACCACAATAACAATTTAATTTCATCTTCGACGTCCCCTCGTGTTGCATAAAAGTAATTCAAATTTTGACATATAGACGAGGAGATTTGTGTTGTTTTTGTTAGAAGTTTATAACTACGTGAAACAATCTCGTTTACAAAAAAAGAATACTTAGTACTCGTACTACTTATACTAACTACTTATATTGATAATAAATATTTAGGGCTAATTGCGAAACAAATTTACTGTTGAAAGATGTCATAAGTAAACCGTAGTGTATACAGTACATTATAGTGATAGAGGCAAAGTCGAAAATGTTAGTTTATAAATAATTTTGTTGCAAATATATAGTGATGCGTGTTGGTAGGCAGGTGTGTGGGTAGTCAGTTACCTTATACAACACGACGAGCAGCGCCATGAGCCAGTGCCTGCGCACGTGCGGCTCTACTGCCGACAGCGAGTGCGTGCACACCGCCGCCCCCGGCCCCGCCCCGCCCGCCCCCGCCCCCGCGCCCCCCGCACCCACGCCCGCACCCGACGTCGCGCTGCCCGTCCCGCTTGTGTACTGCACAACGTACACACACACACACATACATTTCTATACCAGTTGTCAACCAGTGACTACGGTCTACTACTGCTTTCACACTTATTATACCAAGCAATAATTTTCATCTTAGGTACTGTGTTCCGGTTTAAAGGGTATGGGTGCCGGTGAAATTACAGGCACATGATATTTACTTGTGAAGAAATGCATCTGTTATAGGCAGCGTACCTCGTGCTTGATCCGTCAACTTTTTGATTGCAAATAAAAAGCAAATTGGGTAATTGTGTGCAGTTTTATACTAAAGTTCCGAAACATATTACAACGCTCACAAAAAAATTCAAGTTGCACGTGAAAAACATTTTGATTAAGAAATCTTACTACACAGTTTGTGATTTTGTTTGTAATGTAAATAAATAAAAAAAATATTTTAAAAACATGTACAAGTCAAATTTAATGCCATCGAATGCCTTTGTCAGTTGATCAAAAATATTTTTGCAAGATGAATTTCCACACTTTATCTTTGCGACTTGAATTCGACGAAAATGTATTTATAGTTACGGCCGACTTGATAGAGCCAAGGCCGACTTACTACTCCCCTCTCTCTCCATACTTCATGGGCTGGAATTAAGGTTGTCATGAATTCGTGGACTTAGCTATTTATGACTGTTTATTTACCACATTCAAATGCTTAAGTAGAAGGAATCTTCAGCGTTTGCACAATATACAAACTACTTTGGACTGCGTAGGAGTGAAAAAGCGGCAGCGATGGCGAAATCATGATGAAATTGGATGAAAAATTTGCAGTTAGCGGCTTTGCACGGGTATTTAACAAAAATTATAAATCAAAACATATCAAAAGTAATTATTGTGACATAACTGTAAATACTGTAATAGTTAAACATATGGTATTGATGTCCTCTACGCTGCCAAAACGATCGCCACCCTAAGATAACAACTGGGACCGTGCCCTCCAAAGCACGTGCACTCAGTAGTACATGCCATCAGAGGTCCCCAACCCAAAGTAATAACCGCAGCGAACACTTAGTTACTGCTAAGAAAGACTAGGCAAGCTCACTTCACTATGTTGGAAAGATTTTTAAATTTTTTTTTTTTTTTTTTTTTTTTTATTTATTTATTTACAAACATTTATATAATACATTATGGTTTATATTAGTAATGTCTTAAAACCTATGTTAGGTTTGTCTAGACATTGAATTCTCGACAAAAATGGGTATATAATACCACATAATATCTTAATTTAGTTTCAGTGCACATACATACATACCTAAAGAGCAAACAAAATAACAAAAACTAAACAAAACATTAAAAAGATAGATTTTAGAATCAAGCTCACAAAATGTCGAATGACAAACACCAAACCACCTTACCGAGCTTGTTAGGCGAAACAGATTTTTATTTTATACTCCAAGGCAGTACCTATACTCAAAAATTGTAAGTACCTATTTATTAAACATATTCCTAAAAAAAAAAAAAAAAAAATAGACACCATTAGCTTGAATTTCGCTCACACAAATAACCGCCATGACAGGCGCTCGATGAATTATTTTATTGGAATGCAGTAAGCAGCTACAGCTACCCACTGCACACAAACAAAATACGAACCAGTTGTGTGTCAGCTGCATGACGTGTATCCGTGCAATTGCATTTGTGTGCGAATACGCACTACAAAGGATGCTCCATTTCATATAGACATAAAATTAAGTTACAAAATATTTTTTTAAAATGAATTTAATATTTTTTTCTGTGATTTTATCTTTAATTGAGCAAGGTAGATTATTAATGAGGTGAGAAATTATGAATTGAGAAGTTCTTTTGCCGTATACGTTATTGTGTCTAGGTACAAGTAGTTTTCTATTTTTTATGCTTCTGGTAAATTTAGAGTGTCTTACAGGAGTTTGAATTTCTGTTCGGAAGTATTGTTCGAGAAGTATATTTAATTGAACTTTTTTATGAACCGGAATTATTTTACAGTGTTTAAATAACCCCAGTGGGTCACCTAAGTATTTATTTTTAATTTTAGGAGGTACAATTATGTTGAGTATTCTGTACTGTATGTTGTATATGTCGTCAAGATACGTTTTGTAAGTTCGTCCGTAGCTGCTAAGTCCGTACGATATGATACTTTCTACGAGGGCTTTATACATTGTTAACAATACGTCAAAAGGTACTCTGCTCTTTATGATATGGAATTTTGCCATAACAGCTCTCAGTTTGGTGCATGTCTTATCTATCTGACTTCGCCAGTTGAATCTGTCGTCTATCACCAGGCCAAGATACCTATGCTCAGTCACCTGCTCAATGTTTAGGCATGCAGTTGTACACAAGCCATTGGATGTATGCAGGCAATCGTGACTATGAGCTACTACCCTAATTCTTGCACTTATGGGACATGGATTATGGCTGGAGTGGACATGTATTAATTTGGTCTTCTCCGGATTTAGTACCAAGCCTGCGTCATGTGACCATTTACATACAGAGGTAAAGTCCACTTGGATGTGATTTTGTGCAGTGGATACATCTCTACTCGCTGCAACCAAACAAGTGTCGTCAGCGAATTGGTAGATAGTACAATGCTTAATAACATTGTTCAGTTCATTAACATAGGTTAGATAGTGCAATGGGCCGATCACTGATCCTTGAGCAGTTCCCTCGGTAACACTTATACTGTCACTATAAGCGTCTCCCACTCTTACTTGGTAGCTACGACCACAAAGATAGTCTTTACACCAGCTCAACAGGTTGCCTCTCACACCACTGCTGTCCAGCTTTTCTACTAACAGGTCATGTCGCAGTGTGTCAAATGCCTTACTATAGTCTATGAAGACTAAAAGGACGTGTCTTCTTGCGTTAAGGTGATAGTTTATATCATCTGTAAAGTTGGACAACAGCTGTGTGGTGCTTTTCTTAGGCTGAAAGCCATATTGTTGAGTTGCTAAGATATTGTGAGCGTGATAAAATTTCTGTATCGTACCACATACATACTTTTCAACTATTTTGTCCAATGCTGGCAGTATTGTAATAGGACGGTACTTTTCATAGTCCTGAGTACTACCTGATTTATGGATAGGTCGGACGATACCTGTCTTTAATTCTTTGGGATATATTCCTGTAGAGATACTTGTGTTTATCAGCCGGGCTACTGCGCTAACGATTCTATCTGATAACTTAATAATATCTATGGCTCGGATGCCATCGGCACCTGGAGCTTTGTGGGGATTTAAATTTTTTATTATTTTTTTTATGGAAGAGCATGTAGCTTTGGGAAAGTACATTGACTTGTCTACTGGTTTTGAGTAATCGGAATGAATTAGAAGATTGTTCGTACAATTTGGTAATATAGATGTTACATTTTGTTGAAATTGTTTTGCAAAATTGTTAGCGATATTTTTGTTGCTCCCTGCAGAACTAAAAGCGTTAATCACAACATCTTCAATCGAATTGCAAATTTTTCCTGATATAATATTTATTAGCTGCCATAATTTCTTCGTATTGCATTTGTTTTTCATAATTTCAGATTTATAATATTTGTTCCTATTTCTGTAAATAGTTCTATTCGTTTTATTTCTAACTTTGTTGTATTCGCTTCTTAGTACTTTATTGCTTGTATCTTTTATCCACTCGGAATATAACAAGTCTCTTTTTTTACATAACTTAACAATATTACTGTTAATCCAACAATATCTATTCCGCTTTGAGTTATTAAATTTTTGTATGTATTTAGATTCGCTATAACATTCCTTAATTTTTTTGCTTATAAATGTGTATATTTCATTAGGGCATTCCATATATTCAGTAGCTTGCCAGTCAATATTTGCTAGCATATTATTTAATTTTGTGTTATTATAACGCGTTCTATAAAGTGGAGCATCCTTTACATGAGAGTTACTTGCTAGGGTTATTGCAATCGGTCTGTGATCAGCCATTACGGTACAGAGTGCGGCGGTGTACACGTCTCTCGTGCGGGATCGGACAAATATATGATCAATGCAACTTTTAGTTACTTTTGTGTTTAAATTTTCTATTCTGGTGTATTCAGTGATGCCGCATGAGAGACCGTGCCCACTCATCACGTCCAAGTATGACTTTTTAACAGGATTATTACATTTTAGGTCGATATTAATATCCCCCAGAAATACTATATCGGATTTAGCGTATTTGTCAAGTATCTTATCTAGTTCTGTGATGAAGTGTTTCTTGTCGTTTTTTGGTGGCCTATAAACAGCACATAGTGTTACTGAACCAGTGTTTGTGGTGATTTTACCAAGCAGGCATTCACAGTGTAACGTAGCAACAGTTTTACGTGTGAATGAATACTTGTTTTTAATATAAACAATTATTCCACCGCCTTTACGTGTTTTGCGTAGCTCTGTATACATTGCGTAGTCGTGTAAGTTATACAATGACTTTATATGTTCAGAAATATTAGCTTCAGTGACCACTATAACGTCAATTGTTGGATTAGCACTAACCAGCTGTTCTATTTTACAAAAGTTTTTTATCATGGATCTTATATTTACATGTAAAATAAAATAATTTGCTGAAATAGATTGGTTAATATGGGATGAATTTAATATTATTAATTACTATTGCCGGGTGTTAAAAGTGATTCAATGTCATTTTTGGATCTAATTTTATAAACCTTGGTATTTTCATTCTTGCGTACTAACAGTTTTCCCTCTCTGATCCAGATAAACTTGTAAACTCCTTTGAGATCCTGCTTCGTCTGCCACAGTAGACTTTTAAGATAGGGCGTTAGCGCTTCTCTAATAAAGATCTTTTCGTTAGGTCCAGCCAAGCTTGGAAATAGATCTTTCGAGGTGATTGTAGTTTCACGTGTTGACGATATCATGTGTTGGCGTGTAGACTCATGTCTCACACGCACCATCACTGGGCCAGGCCCGATACGGCGTGCAGAGAGTCGTTTCACACAAATAATATCGTCTTTCGGTACATTAAGTTTGATTACTACTTTCTCGATAAGCTTAGGTAGCTCTAAGTCACTTGACTCCGGAATTCCTGATATTTCAACATGGTCGGCTAGCAATTGCTGTTCCATTTCTGTATTCCGCTGCTCTAGAGAACCAATTTTGAGTTGCAGGTATTTATTTTGATTCTCTAGATTACCTATTTTCTTTTCCATGTCCTTAATTTTACCCGTTAAAGCGTCCATCGATTCAGCAAACTCATCCACTTTCTCGCTGCAGTACTGAACAGAAGTAGACACTGCTCTCATTTCTTGCATGACGATGTTACTTACTTCTTTTTTAAGGTCTTGTAACAACTTTTTTAAGTCGATATTACCAGAGCTAATAACTTCTTCTTCGTCATCTTCTTCAACGTCACCCAGAGTAGCGAATGACTTTCTGCGCGATGTATTTAGGTTACAGTCATTGCACGTCCATTCTAAGTTTTCAGCAGCTCTGAGTGCACCGAGTTGTTTAGCTGTTAAACCAGAGCATAAAGTAGTGGCATGCACCACTTTTTGACATCGGCTACATTCCAATATAGGAGTCTTCTTATTTATTACTTTTCCACAATTGCACTTTGCCATATTGACGGTAGGTTAAACAAACAGAATATTTTGCACTCACGCGGTATTCACTGTACGACAGTTGAACGAGAACTTTTTTACCAAATTGTAATAAAACCGTGACAACTTTTTTTTTATTGGTAATATGCTTGCCTTTGACCACTATCTCATCTGATGATAAGTGATGATGTGGTCGAAGATGTTGTTCAGGCTAGCCTAGAATTACTAGCTCTCAAGGACAGCTACCGGAACACACCGTTAGGTGCTTAGCGACAGATTTTCTACTTGAGGGTGGTACCTAACCAGGCGGGCATTCGCAAAATGCCCTACTACCATGCTACAACGACTGCCATCCGAAGACAACAAGCGGGACCGACGGTTTAACGTGCCCTCCGAAACACGGAAGCGCTCAGTAGTCATGTCACCATCGGTCACCCATCCAAATTCTGGCCGAGGCGGACTTTGCTTAACTTTGCTGATCGGTTCAGAATGGCTAAGCAAACTTCGCTACGAGCTCTTCAAAGCTGACTTATAGCGATCACTTGTGTTGCCAAATGTAAAGTACCGAATGAGCCGCCAAGCACTGAACTATTGCGCCATCTACTTACCCGTAGAACGTGTAAGGTGTGTTCAAGAATGTGGGCCCCCATTATGTGATTCTGGTCCAACACCTGAGGTAGGTTCGCCATAAACGCGTTGAATATTGACGTTTGTCTGCAATACAATGATTATCATGTAATTTTACTTATTTTAGATTATATACCAACCTATATACAATTTAAAGTGTCTGTTTTTCAAGATAATGGAATCCATTATCAACAAATAGCTCTTGAATCTAGAGGATCACCAGCTGATTTGTGATCGCCAGTACGGTTTTCTTTGCGGTCGCTTAATACTAAAACATGACTAAATGTAATGTATGGAAAACTTACAGAAATTTTGTAATCAAAATCCGCCCGAACAAATAAATAACCACATATTTCAGAACAAGAATTGAAATTGAAATTTTTTGTTCTGAAATCTGTGTATATAACTAACAAAGGAAGCTTTACCCTTCCTTTTAAATATATAGTAATTAAAACCCAGACAAACTTTCCTAATACATGTAAAGTAAAGCCTGTGGTAAAACTTTCTTTCTTCCTTACCTTATTAACGCAGGGGTACTAAGAAAATATTTCTCGAAGATGTTGTAACCCAACAGCAAGTAGAGATGTTTCAACACTAAATCTTGCGTCTTCGCTTGAACCTTGTCTTCAATAGGATGCGCTTGATCAGATCTGAAAGAAAAACAAATAAAAAGATCAATCCCAAGGCCTGCTGGGCTCCCGTTGTGATCCTCAAAATTTTCTAATTCAAGAATTTCAAAATTATGTATACATTTATATATTGAAGTTAAAAAAAATTATGACCCACGTTGTATCCGGTAGCAAATACCATGGGAAAAAGCACATTCCATATTCTACAGGCGTAAACCAGAAAAGATTGCGTGAATGGCACAATATAATAATATGTGATCTCCATAAGTCTTTAATATGTGGATGAGCTCTCTAGCGATGACCCGGGGATCGAACCCAGGATCTTGAGATTTAGAAACGGCACTTTTGCACGCAATTGTATATACAGCTTGGCGTTAGGCACACAAATTTATCTTTAAGCGGGTGTACTACTGGTTTATTTATTTATTTAATTCATAATTAGTGCCGCAGAGCGAGTTTTACTAATGATAGGTAGCAAAGGTAATACTCCCAACGAGAAGATAATCATGCAAGCAGCCATACATAAAGCAAAAGCAAAAAGTTAGTTTTTTATATATAGCCAATAGACTAGCTTTTGACCATTATCATATCACGCCTTATGGTAGTTATGATGATATAGTCGTAGATATTGTTAAAGCTAAATTAGAATTACCGGCTTATTAGATGCTTTTTGACAGGTGATTTTTTTTTCTACTTGAAAGTGGCAGCTATGCAGGATGGTATTCGTAATATGCCTTCCCAGCACGCAATGACGCTATCCTAAGATAATCTAACCGGGCGAGCCGTCCGAAGCACGTTGCTCGTTTAAAAGTAATGCCTGTGCCATTCATAATAATACTCGTATATCGAATCCTTCTAAGCTATAAGCTTTTTTTGTAAAAGAAAGACAAAATATGGCAATGAGCACAAGTAAAATATAGGTAGAAAGATGTACAAAGTTAATTACCTGGATAAGAATTGCATTAGCAAAAATACAAGTAGATTAGTGGTTTCCTTGTCCGTTTCTTCGAGGTCTATGGTCTTGGGCACTGTCGTCAGTATGTCTTCGGTCGAACGGCCCGACACCGAGTGGAACCCTTCTGTTCGCCAACGAGACAGTTAGATAAATAGATAGATCGATAGATCGATGAATAAATAGATCGATAGATATAAAGATCGATAGATAAATATCTTGATAAATTGATAGATCGATAGATAATACTTTATTGCGTTTTCCAATTATAATTAATAATTTAGCCTTTATGGGTTAGTTAGGCAAAAGTCCTAGTCCAAACTACGAAGTCCTGTATAACAGCAGTCGAGTAATAGCGATTATATACTTTTTCAACACACACGCTCGTAACGGGCCTTTAAATGCACCGATTTTTAGTGTCATAATATAGTCTTTTACGCACTTATGCTTTTTTTTACTTTACCGCACTAATATTTTAAATATTTTGAAGCGCTCGTAGCGAAGTTTGCTTAACCATTCTGAATCGATCAGCAAAGTTAAGCAACGTCCGCCGCGGTCATGAGTTGGATGGGTGACCGCTCGTGACATAACTACTGAGCGCTTCCGTGCTTCGGAGGGCACGTTAAGCCGTCGGTCCCGGTTGTTGTCTTAGGATGGCTTTCGTTACAGCATGGTGGTAGGGCACTTTGCGAATGCCCGCCTGGCTAGCTACCACCCTCAAGTTGAAAATCTGTCGCCAAGCGCCTAACGGTGTGTTCCGGCAGCTGTCCTTGAGAGCCAGTAATTCTAGGTCAGCCTGAACAACATCTTCGACCACATCATCACTTACCATCATGTGAGATAGTGGTCAAAGGCTAACCTATCAAGCATAAAAAAAAAAAAAAAGAAAAACAACGTTTCCACACTTCTCACCAAGGAGATTGTAGTTTGTTTCTTTCATTTTTATATAAAACCAAAAAATTTTTTACTTACTGAAGCAAAACTTTAGAAGTTATAATTATATACCTTCTTAATGAGATTATTATTACTATCAAAAATATGAGGAAAATATTTTCGTATTCGTTCCTCGCAAGTGTGTTGAAAAACGTCGTATGAATTTCGTGCGCGTTGTTTATTACAATTTCTCTCTACTCCATTTAGGCTTTGGATCTTCGATCTAAAACCCGTCGCGATTGTAATAAACTATTTCGCGTACTTGTTGCATAATGTACTGTTGTCAGATTCTATTAATGATCTAACACGCAGAGAATGAAATATCTCACCATGTGCTTTGTTAGTTTGTTGTGCTTTGATGACATATAGTGCAGTTGGGTTCTGTGTAAGTCCACTCCGAGACTCTCTGAGAGATCTTATTTTTTCAACAGTAGAGCCGAGTACTGGCGATAATATCCTTTTTAAGTTCTAAGATGAATAAAACAGTAGGATGTAATTATCTCACCGTGTGCGTTGTTAGTTCGTTGTGCGTTGACTGGTTGCGGTGCGGTGAGCAGCTGACCCAGCCCGAACCGAGACGTCTTGCGTTTCAACAGAGGGGCTGAATACTGACGAGAGTATACTTTCTCGCGTTCTGTCAAACATAAACCATTTTTGCAGTATAACTTTTTTTTATCGTGATATTGTTAAATCTGCGAAATGTCTTAGGTGAAATCTATAAACCAAACATAAATTTATCTCATGCTCGGCTTCAACTTTGCTGAACTTTCCCATATCCAAAATTCAAATAAGTCTCTCCTTCGCTTACTTGATGCAAGCAGCTTGAAGCAGCTTCGATTCGTCAAAGTTAGACCACAATATTTTCAGTACGAAACTAGGGCATACAAAATATGTAATAACCCTAGAATGCAACTCAAATTGTATTCATACACCTAAGGGAAGGTTTCTTCAAGAAAGGAATTAATAGATATAAGAAGGTTCAGCAACACGCAAATTGCGGTAACCACTTACCATCGGGTGCACTGCAAGCTTGTTTGCCACCTTGGATAGAAAAATAAAGTACCTTTCATCAGCCATGATGAGATATATGTAACAGCAAACAATAGTTGTGTATTACGAATTTACGAGAGGAAAAATGTATAATACTGTAACAACAGCCGGATCGTCTACTGCTGAACACTGCCTCCCCTATTCAAGGGGTATTTTCCATAATCCCCACGCTTCGCAGGCGTCTTGGGGATCGCAGTATAAGTTCGCAGTTCTTTAGAAGACGCTGCTGCCCCCCTTCCAATATTTTTCCCTTAGTCGCCTCTTATGACACCCACGGGATGATATGGGGAGGTACAATTCTAATCCGGCACCCCACGGGATTTTTAATATTAATTTGTAATATTGTAATGTGAACTGCGGATCATGCGTTATTGCAAAAATAAAAATATTAAACAAATATGAGTGTAGTTACCGTGCCTAGTGTCGAAGTGCGGCGGCAGGGTGGCGGGTGCGGATATGGTCCGCTTGTAGGGCCACTTGGCGCCGAGCGCGGCGCTCAGCGAGTGCACGTGGGAGTCCCTCGCGGACACGCTGAGCGCCTCGTGCGCGCGGCGAACTTTGTGCAACAAGTACTCGGAGCTGGTGTCGCTGCTCACCAGCTCTGGAACGTGTCAATAGTTGTTTGTTATACAAGCCTGCAATAGTACATTGTACATCGAGGGGATAAACGATTCTCGAGTTTCCCTTAAGCGCTCCGCTGCATGTCGGGCTTAAACGTACTCTCCAACAGAAATAGAACTTTCTCCCGAGTAATAAATAGTGCTTTATACTACACCTACGAGGAAAATAAAATCATAAGGTACTAAAATCGTGAAGTTTTCTCATATTTTTCCAGAGACTTCTAAAGAAGTAAGTTCTTTATGACTTCTTGAGCTGTATTTTTTATTTCTGGTGGCGCCGACATTATTAAACCTCTTCTTCGTCTTTTACTATCAGATGACATTTTGGAAAATATTTAGTATAATTAAAAGCGACTGTTAAATTATCAATTTAGTAAAAACAAAACTTAGCAAACATAAATTGCCGCGCTTTTTTGTAGTGCAGAAAAAAGGTTGCCAACTTCCTTCATTGAGTATCGAGTATGATAAAAATCCCAACTCATTTTTCTAATTATTTGATATAAAACCTTTTTGAAATTTGACGATTGTATTCTTTTGTTAGCAGCTAAAAAATAAAAGAGCGCTAGCAGGCCAGGTATGGATTTTCATACATCATTCTTTCACTGCTACAAAGGGAAGGAATTAAATTCCATATAACTTTTCCCGCCGCACATTTATAAGGGAGAAATGACAGTAGTACATTGTACATCGAGGGGAGAAAACGAACTTTCTCCCGAGTGATACATAGTGCTCTCTACTACACCTAGATGAAAATAAAATCATTAGGTACCTATAGTTTTCTCGTACTTGTGCCGGGACTTCTCAGTAAGTCTTTTATGACTTCTTGAGCTGTATTTTTATTTGTGGTGGCGCCGTCACTATGAAATCGTCATTTTCACTATCAGATGACATTTTGAAACATTATTAATAATAATTAAAAGCGCATTGTTATTTTATCAATTTAGTAAAAAATAAAATTTAACAAAACAAATAAATTGCCGCCCTTTTTTATTATATTGCAAAGAAAGGTCCTTTCATTGAAAATCTTGTATGAAAAAAAATCCACGTCTTTTTTCTAATTATTTGATATAAAACCTTTTCTGAAGTAAGTTCTGTAGCCGTATTTTTTATTTCTGGTGGCGGCATCTATATATAATCGTCACTTTTACTATCAGATGATATTTTGGAAAATTATTTGATATAATTAAAAGCGTATTGTTAAATTATTTATTTAGTAAAAAACAAAAATTAACAAAACTAATAATTTGCCGCGCATTTATTCGTATTGCAGAGAAAGGTTGCCAACCTCATTTCAATGAAAATTGAGTACGAAAAAAAATCGTTTTTCTTTTTCTAATTATTTCATATAAAACCTTTTTGAGATTCGACGATTGATTTTTTTTTTAACTCGAAGAAGAGGAGGGTTTATAGGATTGATGCATGAGGAAAGCGAGAATGGTTCAAATATGGAATCCAGGGCGTAATGAAAGATTAAATGGAACGAGCAGCCGCGAAATAACTTTGCCGCCGAGCGAAAGACACAGTTTTCCCCTCATGCACTTCAGCGAGAAAATGGTAAGTACAGCTTAAATTATTATTTCGGTCCGGTTTGGCTGTTATTATAAATCAGGTTACCTGGAGGCAAAAATCCAGTACATTAATGTTCTGCTCGCCTCACACACGCCTGATTCTGCCCGGTCAGCAAAAGCAGTAAACAAGATAGCGGCCGGTTGCAGCGCAGCCAATGCAAAAGCCGGTAAGCAAGAGGGGCAAGAGGTGTCACCGTGCTTCACAATTATGTACTGTAACAATAGGATCGGCCACTGCTGAACACAGCCTCCCCTATTAAGTGGGTTTTTACCATAATCCCCACGCTTGGCAGGCGTCTTGAGGGTTCAATTAAGTCCTCGTCTAAATAGCACGACCTCTCACGGCGGCAGATGGCGTACGAATAATATGAAAATTATGAATTGGGCGAAACGGCAGGTGTAATATCGCAATGAAGCAGTGATATATAGCTCAGTGGCTTTGGCTATGGACTGCCGCGCAGCAGGTCCATGGTTCACCGCATGGTGGAAGGGCATTTTGCGAATGCCCGCCTGGCTAGCGACCACCCTCAAGTCGAAAATCTGTCGCCAAGCACCTAACGGTGTGTTCCGGCAGCTGTCCTTGAGAGCCAGTAATTCTAGGTTAAGCCTGTTAACACCTTCGACCACATCATCAGGTGAGATTGTGGTCAAAGGCTTACCAATTAGGAATAAAAAAAAAATAAAAAAAAAACCAGGTTTAAATTCTTACCCAGTAAGAATATAATCGGACCGAAAAATATATGCTTACGCTTAAAATAATAGACATGTTTCTATGAAATGAAATGAAATGAAATTTATTTATTTAAGACAGTGCGTAACATTAAAATTGACATACTTAATTAAAAGAATATGTTTCTCAAACAAATAAAGCTAGTAATAAAATAAAATTAAAATGCCAACCCAATGCTAAGCTGTCAGAAATAGGACCCATCTCAGCGTATCCTGGTTGAGAACCAGGGCTGTGAGACAAAAAAGATTGTTATGTACCCTCAACCTAACCGTACTATGTCCTAGTATGAATGTTACACGCCAGACACATTATGATATAAAGATCGTGTATAAATTATTTTCACTTACCTCGTAGATTGGTCAAGTCGATGGAATTATTGGAGTGTATCTGCGCCTCTAACAGGAGGGCTTCAAATCTGCCAAATGAAAAAACATTTATATTTATATGTATATTTTACATGTCTCTCTGTAGAGGAAGTATTTCTTATTCGTATTCTTGAAGTTGAGATGCAAGAAATACCATCTTTTTTAAACTGCTGTTCGTACAAAGCTTCACCACACAGTTTAGTATAAAATTTTGTACACAAGTGATCATACCGGCCTTACGACACACACTGTGCCGGCATCGGGCAATCATCGGAGTGACGTCCTTCACAATTCAAAATGGCGGCCGGCCTGTCATTACATCGTAGTAACTAATTTAATATTAGTTTATTTATTACAATGTACTAAATAAACTAATATTATAAAGGGGAAAGAGTTCATAGTTGTTTGAATTGAATAGGCTCTGAAACTACTAGACCGATTTAAAACATTCTTCCATCATTAGAATCTTACATTAATCCTGAATGATGAACAAAGGCGACAAAATGTTTTCAAAAAAAAATAAAAATATTCTGAAATGTTTGTTCAATATACCCGTACGAAGCCAGGGCGGGCCGCTAGTAACTTATATGTCTATGTTTCTATTTTAATAGTCATTTCCGGTCAACATTCTGCACAATAGGTAAATTTAGGAACTTGCTTTTACATACGGTTGGGATGACAAGGTACCTGTTGAGGAAGAACTGCCACGAGAGGATCCTGCGGTCGCTGAGCGAGTTGTGCAGTTGGTACACGCACTGCAGCACCATGGGACGGTCTACGATCACCAGGTCGAACTGACTCTCCAAGCATAGCAGGAGGAGCTGGAAATGAAAAAAACAAATGTGTTTATTTCAATAAACAATTCCAAATACGAGCAGTGTTCTCTTACATTACTTGACTTTGACAATTAGCTTGCCTATACTAATTCATTATCTCATTTAAGATCTTAGGGTAACATATTATTATAATATGTTCTATGGCATCAGGTAACCTTACTTTAATATTTATATATACAGGGTTATTGGTAGAATGCTAACAACCTCTTAGTGTTGACTTCTGCTAGTCCTAACAATCATTATGAGATGTTTTTTTTTGTTTTGAAAAAAAATATTATATATATTTTTTGTGTTTTAATGCCTTCTCCGAGCCAAGAGCGCCCGCCGCGGCAACACTGGACCGCGCCGTGCTCCCTTTGAATAGTTTTGAATATATACTTACATCAAAAAGTAAAAAAAAATTAAATTATACATTGCAGGCACAAGAGACTTTTAACACATAAGATGATCCTTGTATTTATTCCGTCAAAAATACAAAAAAAAATGTAACAAATGATCTATACAAAAAAAACATCTAAAAATGTTTGTTACGACTACCCTGAGAGGTTGTAAGCATTTTACCAATAACCCTGTATAAACTAACTAAATATGAAAATATCTACATGCATCTATATTTATTTATTGATTTTCACGAAATATGAAGGTTAAACATAACATTGCAGTAATTGAAGTTCATAAACAAATCCAGGTTCTACGGTATTTGTTTAGTGAACGTCTTCCGGCTAATGATGATAATGAGCACAGAGTTCCAGGTTAGAAAAGTCGATATAAAAGGCGAAGTAAAACAGAGAAGCAATCGAAAACTTTTATAGTTCCCAGCTCTCCAGAGCGGCTAATATTTCATTTATTGCAGAAAGCTTTATTACGACAAAGACAATTTGTATTGTTTGACTCACATCAATAGCATTGTCGTGTATAGTGCCAATGTAGAGGGTGGCCCGTTGCGCCACATAGACAGAGTTATCGTCCATGCTGCAGATGAGGTAGCAGAATGCGGTTGCCATCGCTGTCTGTAATGGGAGGCTGGTTTTGATGGGAGATCCGTCCATGAACCTATATGAAAGAGCAAGAATGTTTTTATACATACTTCCTTTTTTGGGAGAACGAATATAAAATTTCTTCAGCACAAGACATTTTAACTAAACTAAAATAAAGCTAAACTTTCTTTCACCAAGTCTAGTGCGACTGTCAAGGACCATTCTAGTATTATAGCCATAAATCCACTTCGTTCATGAACATAATCTCAGTTCGGCAACTTATCAACGTTCTCTTTTCACATGTGTTATTTCTCTTTATACATGAATTATAAAAAATAACATCATAATAAGTGTCTTATAATAATAACAAATATTTTATACACATTCTCAGGAGGTATTGAAGTAATTGAATGGAATATTTACATAAGCTATATATAGTATAGAATAGATAGGAGTATTAGTAGTAGTAGTAGTGGACCTGATGATGACGGCGACCCGCTCGACGGCCGCGAACCTGACGGCGGGGTCGTGGTGCTGGAACTGGTCCCGCACGAGCGCGCAGAACACGTCGGCGCCGCCCGCCAGCGTCACGCAGTGCAGCAGCACGGGCACGCCCACGCAGCTGATGTGCGACGCAGACAAAGTGCACACGTTCCACAAACTGTACCCAATGTGCACACACATTACTGCACAAGCCTGGCCAAAAATCCGGACCGAACCACAGGTGAGCTCCGGTTATATACGGGGCCAGGATGGCTTTCTTACTGGTTGAGGCTTGTATAGTGCGTTTATATAGTTTGCGTTTAGTTTTGAACATTGTTCTATTTTTACATAATATGAATGATTTAGTAAAAAAAAAAATAACTATTGTTTTAGAAACTCCATGTTAATTTTAGAATGGAAAATTTGATCAATATGATTTATAAACTGAAATTACTAAATACAAACATAAAATCCCACACTATACTTTTACAACATAACTAAGTACAAAACGCAACGTGCATACTTTTTCTGCGTCGGGTTAAGTATCACAGTATAAAATGGCTTTAAGGCACCAAAAATATACCTATCTCATATAATGTCAAACAATAAAAGAGACTTAGATATATACTTGGAGGCCGAAGACTTATTCAGAACTTTTTTAGAACACGGGTGTTTGAGCGTGAACTACTATGAGTCGATATCGCTATAGACAATGTTTCGGTTTCTACCGGAAGCCTTCGAAGAAGAACACGGGTGTTTGAACACCCGTGTTTTTCTTCGAAGAAAACGGCAATCCGTGTTCTTATATAAGATATATATATGAGCGTAAGTTTCTATAATTAGGAAGTTCGCCTATAACCATGTTATAATCGCTAAACTCTAATCTGTGTCTGGTACTTTGTTTTTCTAACCAGATCTAAAGAGCCTACTGTCCAGTAAGTAAATTACATACTTGCTTTCTGGACAGTAGGAGATTCCAATTTTTTTTTATCGCTTCTTACTGGACAGTAGTGAATAATTATAAAAACTCACGCTCATATATTATATATCTTATACCCGTGTTCTAAAAAAGTTCTGAATAAGTCTTCGGTAGAGTTCAATTTTTGGATATCTTATAGAGATTTTATGGCAACATTACATACCATTTTAGAGAAAATTATTATTTCATACTTAAAATCTTAATATTATGTACTGTTATCCATACCATATCCATCATGAAACAATAACAATCATATAGCGATATCTCTGTCGAACAAATAACATGATTCAATATGTGCAGCCCGCTCGCACGCTGCATTTCTGTTAGTTCACAATCATGATATTTGGTAATGCGAAATGAAATTTTAAATGTAAGGTTCAAAAGACTACTTGAATGAAATTTTAAATGTAAGGTTCAAAAGACTACTTGAAAATAGCACTCCATTACTAAGCCTCGTCTGTCTATCCATCCGTCCGATCTTCAAATGGCTGAATCTTTGGAACTGTAATAGGTAGCCTATTGAAATTTCCACAGAATATGTTGATATGACGGATTGCCTGACAAATATTTATAATAGCAAATATTTTTCAATACGGTGGGGTCCCTATACCAGACGCGTGTTTTATTTCACATTAAATATTTCCTATGAAATTATGCTGCTTACGAGTCGCCAGTCGATGGTGACCGTCACGCCGTAACAACGTAACAGTGGCTGTGTCACCGATATCGTCCTACTTGACACTGCACTACGCTCGGCACGACGAGACGCTAGCTCTTATGTCTCATTTTGCCAGTTATTTGACTTAGAACAGTGCCCTGCGGGCCTAAAGACAGTAGTGTTTGGGTACTACTGCTTCGAGGTAGAATAAACCCTGTTGGTGATCGGTACCCATAGAGACAGACTCTTGACATTCGCTGAAATGAGAACTGATGAAAAACATAACAGAAATTAGTATAACTTAAGCTTAACAAATTTAAAGCTTAAGGGACAAAATGCTAAATTTAGACAAAGCTCAAAGTAACAAAGTGAATACCAAATATAAGTAACATTTACTTTTCATTTCGTGACATATACAAATACTCCAAGCACCTTAATACTCTTGACGGCAAGAAAAAAAGCCAATATACCAGAAGCGTTTCTGTTACTGAAGTGTTGCTTGTAAGTATCATCAACGACAGTCGTGAGATCCACCATTGAACAAACGCCTCCCCAATTAGAGTGGCGGTGTCTGTAAGAAAATTACAAAAGGGCCAATAACACTTTTATATCTTTTCTATAGTCCCCACGCTTAGCAGGTGTCTTGGGCACAGTGTAAGATGCCAGTCCTTTAGAAGGCGCTGTTTGTACTTTTCTTTTCATCGCCTCTTGATTAAGACTGCAACATGAAGATATGAAAGGTGTGTAATTCCATACCACCACTTAACGGGTAAGTATTGGATTCTGATATAAAGTTGTTTTTTCTTCTCTACATTGAGCTCACTTATCGATAAGTAGATTCTCCTGGCACCAAATGAGGAAGCCTCTGTGATCAGCCAACGCGTCAGCATTCAACACCAGGACTTGTAGACATTGCAGTAGATGGTAGAGAACGTCTGGCCGCGACGTGTTCTTCAGTTCCTGGTAATCAAGCCTCAACATTATTGGGACGGTTGTTTAGCAGAATCAATAGATTTCTACTAACTACAATTTCTTAATTACTTTTGTCACTTATATCACATCTTTCTTAAACGCCCATTAGCTCTCGCAGTCTTGGGTGAACATGGCAATAGAAAGTTCAATCGTTAAAGAAATTATTGAGGTCGTTGAGGCCTTAATTGAATAAATGACTTTGGCATTTCATAGGTGGGTCTGAGAATTTATCAGAATACGTTTGCTGAGAACTAACAACTGTCTTAGGTATAGTAACCTAGTCAGCTTGAGGAAATACTTCTGTGTCAATCTCCTTTCAACCATCCTTTGTTCAAATAATTTCAGCCACATCTCTCAAACAATATTCTGTTACCTGCAACAGCTGGTGTATGTACTGCAACTCTTGGGGGAGTTCTTCGATACAGAAGTGGAACTTGCCAGCAGAAGTTGGCCAAAAGTTGGTCATATCTTCCTCAACTGACTCAGCTACACCTTCATTATCACAAACGAGATGAGGCGTCGATACCTGCGATAAGAAATGTTAAAAATACTGTTTGAAAGTCTTGTAAAGTATGTATGCTAAACAAACTTTAAACAAGGGTAAATTTTTCAATTCCACAGCTAACACTGAAAAGCGTTACATAGTATGTAGAAGTCAGGGTCACCATATGATATTTCGCTTCTAGGATTCACATAGCATTATCACCGAATTCTAAAAATAATTTTGACACTTTTGTCTTTGGGAGTTGGTTTGGTATTTTGGTAAAATTTCAACGGCTTCAATATTATTTATTATATTCTTAGATTATATAGTGAAATGACAATTCATAAATACGAACAAATGTAGTAAAGCCACAGGAAAAATAACATTATGAATGTCTCATGTTTTTGTAACAATATATTTAATGTTTATATATCATCTGACTGCACGGTGGTTTCTTGATCTACTTCAAAGTCGTTTAGTTAGAGTAAGACACTGTCTGACAATAGTGTAAGAGTCTTGAAAAAGATAGTAAGTATGTATGCATGTGTAGTTATGTATCGGCGAGAGTGAATGAGTGCCCTGTAACTTACAACTTTATTATTAGAAGATTGTATGTGTTTCATACTCACGTCAGCGGTGGCTGTAGCGACGTCAGTGTCCGTGAGTGTATGCGAGTGTGCCGTAGCTTGCGGCGGCGCGTCTGCAGGAGGAAGTGTGACGGCCATATCCAACTGCTCGGTTATCGTCTCCACTGTGGCAGTCATTATCTGGGCGCAATACCACTTTTAACGAGGACGTGGGTACGTTGTTGCTCGAAGCATTGGAACCTATTCTATGCTGCATGTATTTTACTGGCAATACGGTATCACATTGTCAAGGTCTAAATATGGTATAAAATTAAAACTGGACATTTTTATTAATTTGTTGTTTTTGTAAGAATTAATAAAAGATAACGCTCCAATGTGATTCTCCAGGAACTGGTAAAGATTACAATTGGTTGGGCGACGCGTTCGTTTATAACAGTTATCTCGTAATATGTAAAACAAAGTTTATCGAGTACTTCAGCACCACACCAGCTTAAAATAATTATTTTAATTAGGAAAAATGGAGTTCTATGTATTGCATACAGTAAGCTGACAACGAACACTTTTCTTTTTTTTCTGCTTGACCAAATCTGTACTAATTAGGGATATCTCTGTATAATTATTTAGGACTCTCTGTCTTTATTTCGTATACCTTGGAAGTCGTTATCGCATCACTTACATAATCCTTACATCTTTTTTTTTGGACTTTTCATTTACACTCCGTTGTCATTCATATCCACCACTTGTTTTAACCTCCTACTCATTCTTCTCTATACAATTACCTTCTAACGTATTTAACACGGACAGGCCTAGTGCACTCAGATAAGGAGCTACAAACAAGAGCTCCAAGTCAATGTAGGTTCAAAGTGGGATTCCTGAGTGTCACATTAAGTGTTTCACATTTCGAAAACAACTGACTGGCGCGCTTCTTGTAGGTTATTTTCTATAAATGTTAGATATTGAGCGGTGTGCGATCTGAATTGCTCTTCATCGCATTGTAGTAGAGTTGCTTATATATTGAAATATCTTTGCAGAGAGATCCTCCTAGTCCTTTTTATTCTGTGACACTGACTCAATGTGAGAAATCCCCGAGTCATACAATTCATCATACTTATACAGGGTTATTGGTAAAATGATAACAACCCCTTAGGGTTGACTTCTGCTAGATCTAACAACCATTTACATACATTTAATTCCAACACTCTAATTTATTTTATTTTATCCAGCGCTCGTTATCTGGATTCTTTCACACACTCCGTTTTTTGTAATAAATACCGTTATATTTTGGGAGAGGGATAATTTTGCTGACATTGAACTTTATCTTATTACCATAGTGAGGAGTCGAAGCTGTAGAACCAAATAATCACTTGGCAGTACTGCATTTAAATGCGTGATTGAGACAATTTCTTTTGACCTCAATTTGTGTTAAAACTTTTGGTCTCGTAGGTACTCTATATACGTAAACTTGTGACAATTTTTGGTTATCAGTTGAAAGTTAAAATAACACAATATTACCAGTAAAATACCGACCAAGCGCACGGACCCATACCTACCTAATGTGATCAGCTCAACTTCCTTTGCAAGTTACGACCCAAAATTGTATATCCAATAGTTCAGTCAATTGGAATAAAAAGTTTACAATTCTAATTCATATTCTAAAAGCGTGCAGCATGAAACACTTCTCATACTTACCTACGAATAACACTTAGTTAAAATACTAAACAAAATATGTTCAATAACACTACGAGCAATGTTTCTACGACTCCCCAAACAACTTCAAACGTGCATACTATTAAAAGAACTTAAGTGTTTAATTAAAGGGTTTTTATTTATTTTTTTATGTCTAATTCTAAAATAGTTAAAAACTAAAAACAATCAAAGCAAGTTGCATACATTTTACTAAGAAATTAATAAAATTATGTACTAGTTATTAGTCGCTAAAGTTTTAATAATTAAACCGATATTACTCCCAATGTATTACAATATTTCATCGAGATAATACGAGAGGTCAATGCAATATTTAGGCCCTTTATATAAAGTGGTATTTTACGAGTGTTCATTTATCCATTGCCCTGGGTTTGTAAGTGTATTTACAATACATGAAAATTCTTGATATGCCTAGACCGAGAGAGTAATTTCAGCTTTTTATAACACGGACAACTGAAAATCACGTGACAAACTTTAAAAAGCAGCAGATAAGAAAACTAGAGACTGTTTCACCACTACCTGACAAAGTTATCATGTTAATTAACAACTCAAACCAATTATGTAATGCGCTTAGAATGTTTTTAAAAGGTGGTCATTTAGAAGATGCACTACGATCTTTCTTTATCTATTAATCTTTTGAAGACTGTTTCGTTAAAAGTCTGAGGACCCTGCCACATCTTATCGATATTATCAGATTTTATTTCAAAATTTAAGCTTAATCATATCATAGGACTTGATATACCACAAACCATAACGAAAGGGAAATTTAAGCCAGGAAAGGGGAAAAGAACTTGGCCGTTCATCTCTGGGGCCTGGACGTGCACTCATCTGCAGTGCAATTTCAGCTACCGTTAACAAGTGAGTCATAGTTCAAATTTGAGTTTTCAATATTTTTATTTAACATTTTCAAGAGGATGGAGCAACATCAAGGACAATGGAATGGGTCTACAATTAATCTATCGAATGCTACCAACATTTATTTAATTTCAAAAGTCTCATACACATATTTATATCAAGAAGTGGTGAAACAGTGGCTAACTACATAGTAGAGAATAGACAGAGAGACATACTTGCGTATCGACGGAGGATTTAGTCGTCGCGTCCGAACCGACATCGCTTATAAGTGACAGTTGCATGAAATGAACAAACTATACAACTATTACACAGGGCGACCACTCAAATCACACATATATTGTTACAAGGTGTTAACAAAAACAATGGTAAATTTACTTTGCTCTTTAGGATTTGCAGAATTTATATGCACCGCATTTTCGATAACATTTTAATCTTGTATTTTCTGCGTCATATTAATATCATAAAATTATAAACAAAAAATATTAATTTTCTACGTAGCAGACTGTGTACAACTTCTTTTAATTAGAATATTTGTTTGTGTTAGAAATATTCTGCTGTAACTGCTTTTTTTTGTTACATGTATTGTAAAAATGCTCCATTAAAAATAAAGACTCAGTTATTATGTCAAACTGAATTTGGAATGGAAAAATTATAAACATTAATATTTTATCAAATTAGAATTTAGGAGCACAAACATCAGTAACTTGAATATTATCAAAGTTAACACCCTGTATAGACTCCGATTTCAGTAAAGAATTTAAGATTTAATTACTACTAAGATATAAAAAAGAATCTATATGAATTTTAATATTGTCTTCGTATGTATGGATATTTATCAATATCTAGATTTTACTTTAATTTAAAAAGTTTCAAACTATTTATTACGCTAACTATTTTAATCATATCAAAACAACACTGAGTTATTAATACAAGATTTGCTTAAAATGGATGTCTGATATCCTTATCGTCTTTTCTCTAAATTCAATGATGAATTCGGAGTCTTTTAATCAATTTTGATATCAAAATATTGAAAATGAACACAATCATATAGTGTTTACGAACAAAACGTTAAAGATAGCAGTCACCCTGTATATATGATAAAATAAAATGATCGTATAAAAAATATATATCGTTTTAAAGCCAAGTTTTCAATTGCTCCATATAGCGGTAGTGCTCATATTGTTAATACATCTTGTTACCGATTACAATATCTTTTAAGTTAGAACAATAAGTTTGAATTTAATTAAATAAAATAACAATTTACTTTAATAGAGAGAAAAACATGGGTGTTAAATTTTATGACTATGTTTGCAATGATCAAAATACAAGGCTCTATCTCATTTAGTATTATCTGAATAATCAATTGTTGGGTTTTGTGAAACCTCAGCTTTATAAACACAGAAAATATATAATATATAGATATAATTCTAGTGGAAAATAAGTGAAAGAATAGTTTCAATTTTTTTTAAACTGAACATGAATATCTGTGTACATGCGAGTTGTAGGTACTTAGTTTGTAATTTAATTTAAATCACAAACAAGGCCTGAAAAGTTTCAATAAAGACATATAAAGTAATATATTAGTAAATATAATGAACACAGATATTCAATTGTTAGTATCAATAACGGCTTTAATTTATTATTAACGGCCTGGGCTAGGAATTATTAATTTAAATCTATAGAATAAAAACATTTTAAACACAGAAAGCTCAAATCGCAAATAATCACAATATAATAAAACTAAAATGTAAACATTGGACAATCATTTATTTATTTTATATATACCTAGTTCATTAGCGGTAAAATCAATTTGAAAACACTAACAATATAGAAACAAATTCATAAAATGTATGTTTATTTAAGATTCACTGATTTAATCATATAAATAATAGATAATAAACCATGCAAGACAATTCCATAAGACATAAATTATAAAATAGTAATACATTCATATAAAAATTACATTTATTTCAGATAAAATTTTATGTAATATTGATATAGTAATCATTAGTAGAATGCGCATCGTAAAAGTCAATTTAAAGTTGCCATTTTATGTGATAATTGCAGTAAATGTGTTGTGTGTATACAACATAAATTATTTAATAGCCATATTTATAAGTCTACAGACCTGAAAGTCACAAAAACACAAAAAAAGAAGGATTATCTATTATAGTTGGGACAGCAAAGTTTAAAGTCAAAGTGAAAATCCTTTTATTGGTAAATGCATATTTTCAAGTAATTTTGTTTAATCTTTAGGTTTGTAGTTAAATAAAATATCATCTTCATATATTTTAATTGCTTAAAAAATTTGATGATAAATCTTATCTAATATGGAAATATAGACGAAAAATTGTATGTCGCTGGTGACAGGCTTGCCCCATATTACTTGGGCCAATAACATGTATCGAAACTAATATATAATGCATATGTAGGGAATACAGAGGCGCTGTAATCCGGGTGAATATGAATAACTGTCAATACCGGAAATTAAGTTTATATAAGTAGAACAGTAAAAAGACGTAAATTATTGAAAATAGATGTAAATTACTTTAAGTAAATAACCTTAATTACTGAAAAGAACGTAAATAACTGTAAATAGCAGAGAGTTGAAATATAAGAGTAATTATATCCGAACACCACTGCTCTAAAAGCTTACTATAATTTACCTATGTACATACCTACGCAGATGTATATTATGCAATTTGTAATGACAAGGAAAGAACGTTCAAATATTACGCGTCATATCTGTTGTAAGAAAGAGATAAATAAGCAATTCGTGTAGCCACCGAACCGCCACGAGACGTTCCGATCACCATTACACTGCGATCTCTTTCACTCTCTCACACCAAACGATACACATATCTCGCTCATCCATTTCATTGAGATTAGTTCCTAAGATAAAACAAAATGACGATATTTTCTATTTCATCAATAAAACCAACAATTATTGATTACCAACAGTTTTCTTATCTCTAACAGTGCTTGTATAATTGGTGCAGAGTCTAAAGACACAAAGAAGGCATATTGTACACATATTATTCCTAAAAAACACGATTAGCGGCGATGTATTCACTGGACGCTCGGAAGTGCAAGACTGGTAGTAACTCTGGTAATTACCCTGAATTGGTCTAGTAAATATGGGGGGCACACAACTCATCTACAGGTAAAAAAATCTTAGGTAAATAGACATACATTACTGTAAATAGACGTAAATTACAGTAGATGGGCGTATTTTACTTTATAAACGATTTTTGATAACCGAGAATTAGTTCTTAGATTCAGAACAATGCGCATTCTACCATACACAGTAACGATAGACAAACATATGTGATAGATACGTACATGCGGCATGTGCACCAGCACCCCTCCTACGGACGCGGTCGGGGCGGGATGCGCGGGATGGGCAAGGGCAAGCAGGGCGTCTACAGAGGCCGGCGTGCCACCAGACTTGCTGCGCTCTTCCTCTGACACGTGCTTCTTGGGGTGCAGCTCACCCCACGGGTCTTCTATTACTGGCTGCGTACATAGAATAATTGTAGCCGTGTATATAAGTCTCTCTACGGTCTCAGTAAAATGGCGTCTTGTATAGCTGGAGAAGAGTAGTACGAGAAAGCCCTGCATGTGAAATATGTGATAGACTAGATATGAAATATGAGATATAATTGATAGTCCAGAACTTTGTTTTATTCCAGTCTAATGCACCACCACATAAATAAAATACAAGCTTGGGTATTTTCCGCAAGGTTTGCAGAGGCATTGAGTTATTATCTTCTCAATAACTCACTCTGCAGAGATGTCTGAATTCTAAACACTTTCATTGTGCCAGAAATGTTTTTGTGGAATAGTAATTATTATAATTAATATATTTTATAATAAATAATAGTAGTTTTTGCAACTGTCATATAATAGAGGGTATTAATACATGAGTGTAGTTCTTAGAAACGAGCCGCAGGCGAGTTTCTAAATAAAATTACACGAGTGTTTTAATAACTAATTATATGCAGTTGCATACACTACTTTATTTAATCTCATAGCTACATTAAATAAAATGCAATATAAAAACCAGCGCGTTGTGCGCGCAGCGCGCTCACCACAGATAATGTGTACTTAAATTAAATTGAAACCTCCTTGGTCGGAACGCATTGTACTTTTATAATTAAACAATTGTTTTAAAGCATTGTTGTGTTAGAAGAATATTGCTTTAATTTAATTTTCTTAAAGAAGTATGTAAATAAAATATGCCAATAAAAGTCTGTATTTCATTTCATAATTAGAATATTACCGAATGAGATTATATAAAATAATATAGGTAATTAATTAATTAGTTACACATATTGAACACATTTCATGAAAACATTAAATTAATATATTAGAAAAATATTCACAAAATATTAGAATTTATTAGTGACAATTACGTCTAACTTTTATAGGTACTTAGCGGACGTGACAACATAAAAGCCACATAGCTCAACTTGAAGAGTTTTTGACGCGTTTTGATTCTACACGAAGCATCATCAGGTGGTTTTTACTCTTCAATCGTACGATCAAGAATGCATGATGATTTTGCGAATGCCGGCCTGGCCAACTAATACCCTCAAGTAGAAAATCTGTCGCCAAGCACGTAACGGTTTGTTCTGGCAGCTGTCCTTGAGAGCCAGTAATTCTAGTTTAGCCTGAATATCTTCAACCACATCATCACTTCCCGCTACATTAGGTAGGAGATAGTGGTCAAAGGCTAGAAAAAAAAACAAAATAAAAAAAAATTTAATCTGGATAAATCTCCTAAATTATGTTATAAAATATTTATGATTATTAATTAGTTCTGATGAATAGGAATCAAAATATATAGTGTCTACTAATAACATAGAATTAACAGCCCCTATAATGTGGTTTGTAACGTTAAAGTTCCCTACCTCCGGGTTGAGCTTGGGTTTGTCTGGCACGATCGCCTTGACGAGCATCACTGCCAGCTGATGCCACAGCGCGGCTGCTTCGCAGTACGAACACGCGCCTTGAGCCAAGCATACCGCTGGGAGGCAATCATACAGGTCAAATAACTGAAATATACTTCAATGGTAATATTAATTGCTAAAATGATAAGGGTTGAGAAAGCAGTGGCGATGTACTTTACAGAGATGAGCCCAGTTTTCTAAACATGATTACAATTTCAAGCACTATCGTACAATGATAAGAAAACATCACATTTACAAATTTTAAGAGACATTTTTTTTTATATCTAGCTGTAGGTATTTAAACTCACGTGCCCTATCTTTACGCACTGGATGTCTTAACCGCTCGGCCATCTATGCCGGCAGGACAGTTGGGGAATTTGTGCTCTTATTTGATTATTTTAACCATGATAGTGACCAGATCAGGGTTCAGTACGACCACTACCTAGAGTACCTAGCAGTCCTCATATTAACGAAAAAGCGCTTTTTCAAACACTTAAGATCCTCTATGAAGGTTGAAATAATAAAATTAGAGCGCAGAATTCGCATCATTCAGCCAGATGGTCGAGTGGATAGAACGCAAGTTCAAATCTTGTGTTCTGAAAGTTTGTAAATGTGTAGAAACCAGATTGTTTGAAAATATAGATTCTACGTCCTGTTGTGTGACTTATCGCAGCAGTTCCTTAATGATAATATAGTAGATTGATATATACAAGGGTCGAAAGGTATCAATTCCCATACGAGGCTAGAGTCCGAGTAAGAATTGATAACTTTCACTTACATCCGTGTTAAACACTCCACTTTTCATTTAAAATATGAGGAGAGTGAAAAATAGTAGTTTTCCTAAAATATTTACTAAAAATAATAAACATGAGTAAAAGATACAAAAATACACGAGGAGTTAGAACAATATGTGAAATTTAGGGAAATTGTTGGCTAGTTTTTTTTTTATAATTATCTTATATTTATTCACTACCTTGCAAAATGTATAAAGTAGTTTTAAATATGTAACATAATGCGTTCCCTTTGGGGGCTATCAACTAAATGAGTGTTTTTTTAATCACACTGCTCAGAAACAGAAATAGTGACTACAATTTTCATACAACAAAGGTACACTAACTTTACAGTCACATTAATTATGTTTTAAACTAGTTCTTTTAGCCTTTACGTAAATACAAACGTAGTTGTTATTATTTGTTTTATAACAACAGAGTATTTTGCAAAGAAAAACTCAGACCTATAACTTTGTTTACACCAATGGTTACTATGATAACAAGGCATTCCGGCCCTAGACAAGGAAGTATTTACAATGTGTTTTTCACGCCCTTAGGTGGGAAGCAGCGTCTCCCAGCTGCTACTTAGATCAAACAAACACTACTTCCCGAGTATGAGAAATGAAAAATAAATTACCATGTTCAATAGTGTTGGACTGGTTAGACTTGAGCATGAGCCGAAGGAGCTTGGTAGCTTCGCTGCTCACGTTCTGCATATTGATTCTACGCTGCTGAAGATCCATCTAACAACAAAACAAGAATAATCCAAAATAATTAATATAGAAGAATAATTTTCCAGAAAGGTCCACAATAACTTTACCACGCTCTATCAGAAGATCATTCTAGCATATTGCCGAAGATTCACAACGTACGCATTTGAAAATGTTTACAAATTAAACACTAATATGGCTGGTTACGGCGATAAATTCCAAATATTTTACATTTTCTTGGTATTATCGTTGTACCTACATGATCACGTAGTACGCGAGATTCAGGGAATATTATGTATTTATCGATATATTTATTAATACTTATTGAAATGATTAGGTACATTGGCCACTGGTAAACGTAATGTAGAATATTAACGAATGTTTTATATGTGTAACGTATGGATGAACTAATCATGTGCATCAAAAAACCATGTGGTCAAAAATTTTTGTAGATAATACTAGCAATATAAAGTCACGGATACCAGAATCATATAAAATGGTTAATAACCCTAGCTACAATTGAGATAATACTTTGAATTTTGAATTTCTCGCCACAGAATGTAAAGCGAAATCACGAGATGACTGCACACTGTTTTTAACAGCATTCCTTTCATGATAAACAAAGTATGCTGAACTGTTGCCAAGTAAACGATGAATGAAAGATAAAACTAGTAAACAATACCATCTCTATGTTGGTGGTTTCATTATACCTTATTTCAACCATCTTTCAACAGTTGATTTATTAGTAAACTTTTTAGAAATAATCGATAACACATTATTTAACATTTTGTATTTGTTAAAAAATAGAAAACGATAACTTTGAGCTATGACTCACTCGCTACGATAGCACAATTGACAGAGTATGTTCCGGTCCAAAGGTCCAAAAAAAATTCATTGTTATTTTTTTCAATGTCAATAACTTCAATACTTATATTTTAATCAGCTTTGAAAATCAGGAAGGTATTTTTGACCTTATTAAGCAGAACCTGTGGCAGAACGTTAATATACGCCAGAAACAGAAAATGTACTAAAATTGATCCTTGCGGAACTGATATTTTTACCAAAGCTCCGGAAGACGTATTGCCATTTATATAACCTTCTCTCTAGCCTGTCTGACAGATATGACTCGAATATATTCAGAGATTTTCCACGATTTCCTTAGTGAGAAAGTTTACTGATTAGAGTGCGGTGCTTTACACAATCGAATGCTTTGGAAAATCGCAAAATACGCCAATGGCATCACTAGAACAATACATCCATAGAACAGTCCATTCGCAGGTTCATGGCTGGAGTCCCGGCACGAATGTCTTCATAGCTACCACCCTCTAATAGAAAATCTGTCGGTAAGAACCTTATGATGTATTCCGGCAGCTGTCTATGAGAGCCAGAAATTCTAGGTTTTAAGCCTTTGAACACATCATGCTGCGAATTCATCATCAAAACTTCGTCTTTCGAATTTAAAAACTTATCAGTAGTAAAAAAATCACCTGTATCTGTTGTGGTAAAGTAACAGGGCTTACAACTGTCTCGTAATATTTGTGCAGAGAGAAATAACAATATTTCTCTCTCCTTCCTGGCCCAGACTGGTACTTATATTATTTTTCAAGATAAATACACTGATGTTTTTTTTTCTATGTCCTGATAAACAAAAAATATATGTGATTATAATATGTATATAATTTGTGTGACCTGCTTCAAGATGATGTCCAGCATTAGGATGCAGCAGGTCAGGTTCTGCGGCTTCATCTGATCGTCTCTGTCTTTCTTCTCTTTGTCGTTGGCGCACGGAGACTCTTTGCCGTCTTTGGGCTTGGAACCATCTGCTGTAAGGGGTAGACATATCTTAAACTCGAGGACAAAGATTAAATTTTCCAAATTTTTCAAAATAAAATAATGGCAAGTCAAGATCAGATACATGGCTAGTTTTTTCATAAATTCGTGAGGAGACTGATATAAGCCGCACACCTAATGGCATCAGTGTAAGTAACAGTGTCTCGTCACTTTCAAAGCAAGTTTTGACATTTTTAGTTTATCTAAGTTTCAATTATCCAATCTTTCTAATAAGTACACAAGATAACAATGTCCTAAGTCATATGCAATCAGAATTTTTAAATATTTTCTTATTCTAATGGAATTATTACACATTGTTATTAATGCCTGTCTAGAAGAGGGAATTTTTCCGGATTGTCTCAAACATGGGAGAATTATCCCCCTGTACAAAAAGGAGACTGCTTAGAGCTGGGAAACTACCGTCCGATTTGCATTTTGCCAACCATTTCTAAAATACTAGAATCAGTTATCAAAAACAAAATACTTAAATACTTCGAAGGTAATGATCTTTTTACAAATTCTCAATTTGGATTTCGGAAAGGTAGATCTACTTAGAAAGCAATCAGAAAAGTAATTTACAACATCCTAAGCGCTATGGATGGATCACAGAAATGCGCCAGCCTTTACTGTGATTTATCCAAGGCGTTTGATTGCTTAAGGCATGATATACTTTTACTAAAGCTTCAGTACTACGGTTTTGAAGGATCAGAGCTGAGTATGCTGCGTACATATTTATCTAATTGAAGCCAGATTGTATCTCTTAATGGTATTAATTCACATGTTACTACAGTAGACATAGGAGTGCCCCAAGGCTCAATACTTGGGCCAGTACTGTTTCTAGTCTATATAAACGACATTGTTAATTTCATGCCTGACTGGACATTGATTACCCTGTTTGCTGACGATACTCATGTGGGTATATACGATAAATGTAAAAATAATCTAGAAAATAAAATATCCGAAGCAAAGAGTTTCCTCAAGGAATAGTTCAGTGCAAACGGAATCATTCTTAATGCAGATAAGAGCATCGTGTTGAAATACCAATCGCGTAAAGGTGTGGAAAAAGCTATTGACACAAAGCAAAATGTATTTCTAGGATATACTATTGACTATACACTCAGTCATTCGAATCACATTAACAAGTTATGTAAAAAAATATCAAGCGCGACTTATGCATTAATAAAACTAAGACATCTGATCGACACAAAATCTTTATTGTCAATATATTATGCATACATACACTCTTCTTTAAGATACGCAATCACCGTGTGGGGCAATGGTGCTGATGTAATAAAAGTATTAAGAGCCCAGAAAAAAGCGATACGAATAATGTTCGGGCTCCGAAAGCGAACTTCAGTCAGGAAATATTTTAAAGAAAATAAAATCATGACCATTATATCTCTGTATATATATAATTGTTTACTAGAAATTTATGAAGAAAAGGATAATTTAATAAAAAAGCCCACACACACGTACAATCTTAAAAATAATCTAAGGAGGAACGAGATGTTTTGTAAATCAAGGGTAAGGCTGTCGAAAGTAAAACAAGGCATTGAGAACAAAATATGTATGTTCAACAAGTTACCTTTGGCTATAGCCAATCTACACTCCAATGAATTTAAAAGGAAAATGAAAAATTTTTTAGAGTCTACTCCACTATATTCGCTTAAAGAATTTTTAAATTTAGAAGTAACCGAATCTTCATTCTTGAATTTAATTAATTAATAACTAACTAAATGAATTTAAAATTAAATTATTGACTTATATTAAAATTTTATTTTATAACTAAATCCATTATGATTATTTTGAAATTTTAGATTATTTTATGACCATTAAATTTTACTTTTCAATTTTTGTTATATAATATGAAAAAAAAAATTATGCTGACTTGCCTAGTGTAACATATGTAGTTATAAGGCCAATAAATGAATTTGAATTTGAATTTGAATTTGAATCTTATTTCATATTCACGCTATTAGATATGTTTTTTTATCATTACACCACAACTTGAAAATGTTGTGGCAAACTTTACTGAAATCTATCACGCCTATAGATCTGTGCTTTAAAATAGTAATTTAAATCCATGTCAAGTTAGATGTGTTATCTGTAAAATAAAATATCATTTTGTAATCAATAACAAAAGAACATGAAGCGCTCGTAGCCAAGTTTACTTAGCCATTCTGAATCGATCAGCAAAGTTAAGCAACGCCCGCCGCGGTCAGGAGTTGGATGGGTGACCGCTGGTGACATTACTACTGAGCGCTTCCGTGCTTCGGAGGGCACGTTAAGCCGTCGGTCCCGGTTGTTGTCTTAGGATGGCAGTCGTTACAGCATGGTGGTAGGGCACTTTGCGAATGCCCGCCTGGCTAGCTACCACCCTCAAGTTGAAAATCTGTCGCCAAGCACCTAACGGTGTGTTCCGGCAGCTGTCCTTGAGAGCCAGTAATTCTAGGTTAGCCTGTACAACATCTTCGACCACATCATCACTTAACATCAGGTGAGATAGTGGTCAAAGGCTAACCTATCACGCATAAAAAAAAAAGAACATTAGCAATTTTGTAGTCACCTGAATGTTATTGTACTAACCTAACGCCAATTTAAAACATCAAAAAGTTAACATCGCTGCAACAGAACTAAACTCAATACTCAAATACATCGTAGTTAATCTACTTAATATTAGATGGCACCACTAGAATCAGGTTTTAAGATACAAACAAGCCCTCACAAAGCTCAGATTTTTGATTGTAAACACCTATATTGTACCTAGAGCATAGAGGTCAACATTTTCTAAACGTTAGAATATGAAAGCTTAGTAAAAATGTTACCAATCACCTGTGTAAAATTGATTGGATCTTATATTATTAAATGTAAGCGAGCAAATTAAACGTAGGTACTACCGACTATTAGTTCTTATGAATCTATCAATGAGTCAGTTGACGTGCTACAGAGCGCTTCACGTATACACTTAGTAGTGTTTTACTGCTTCAGGATAGAACATTGCAATGTTACGACTCACAACGGTTATACATGAGTCGTTCAACCGTCCAAACAACGCATCGCCAATTTGCATGGTGGTAGGGCACTTTGCGAATGCCCGCCTGACTAGCTACCACCCTCAAGTTGAAAATCTGTCGCCAAGCACCTAACAGGGTGTTCCGGCAGCTGTCCTTGAGAGCTAGTAACTCTAGGTTAGCCTGAACAACATCCTCGACCACATCATCACTTACCATCAGGTGAGATAGTGGTCAAAGGCTAACCTATCAGGCATAAAAAAAAAACAACAACCCCTCACGGCTGCACCCCTCTTCTAGCAGCCCTATAACTTTACTAGCTGTTATTCCTTTTTCTGCCAATACATTAACCACAAAGATATCTGTTTTAAGTCACAATAAAGCAGGATTATGCGACAAATAAATTATTCTATTAACAAGAACGAGAAGTTAATTTTAGTTGTCTTGTGTCCTGACCCCAAACCCGCGAAAAGTAAGTATATATAACAAACTGAAAGAAAGATTAAGTCTTATATAAAAAAGTTATAAATTAAAAATTAACAATTTTCATACCTACCCATATTCTTTATTAAGGGCCAGTAACACAGTTTTTCCCAATAGTATAAAAATCGAAACAAAACAGTGTGCAGTTTTTTTGCAAAGGAGTGTAGTTTGAATAAGTCAGCTACTCTTGCCCCAAATGCCTCAATCACGTAAAAGTAATATATTTTGAATATGTATTGCTTTACATATTACAATCGTTTACTGCGAAGAAATGTAGAAACTACTTTTTTAGTGAAAGTTACGGAAGATAGCCATGGAGCAATTTTCTACGCATACGGAATCGCGGATAGAAGCAAATATCAAATCCTTACCAGAATTAGGCGGTTTGAATATCTTCTCCGGCATGTTGACGACGCAGTGGCTGAATAGGTCGAACAGCTGATTGAGCGGCACCTTCACGTCTAGCATTGATATTGTCTGAAAATAATATTACGTTATTTGTGGTATTTGGTAAAATCTATGGCAAGGTCTCCTCGTCCCGACCACTACTACATACCTGGAACCACTCGAGCACCGGCAGCACGGTGCGGGGCGCGGGGTCGGGCTGCACGCGCGCCCACGCGAACTGGTACTGCGCGCGCGCCTCCGCCGAGCCCGGCGCCGGCCCGCACCCCGCCTCCGGCTCCAGGACCTTGCCCAGGGGAACCTTCAGCTCCATCAACTCCTGCACACGGATACACTAAGTTCATCTGAGGGCTTAACTGTATTATTCTCCTCGAACTAATGACGTGTTCATAACGTAGAATCTCGACTCGCCCGCAAATCGTCCTCTTTCGAATTATGTCGACTACCCCTTAGAAGCGCTCGTAGCGAAGTTTTCTTAGCCATTCTGAACCGATCAGTAAAGCTAAGCACGTCCGCCTCGGTCGTGACTTGGATGGGTGACCGCTTCGGAGGGCACGTAAAGCCGTCGGTCCCGGCTGTTGTGCTTCGGATGGCAGTCGTTAAAGCATGGTGGTAGGGCATTTTGCAAATGCCCGCCTGGCTAGCTACCCTCAAGTAGAAAATATGTCGCCAAGCACCCAACGGTGTGTTCCGGCAGCTGTCCTTGAGAGACAGTAATTCTCTAGGTTAGCCTGAACAACACCTTCGACCACATCATCACTTACCATCAGGTGAGATAGTGGGCAAAGGCTAACCTACAATGCATAAAAAAAGTTTTATTTAAAAATATCAGTCTGGACGTCGATCTCAAGGAGCCTCGAAATGACCTAGGTCGAATTCAAGTGGAGTGATATTTAATGATATGGGTGTAAGATTCAAGGCCTGATGATGCTTCTTCCAGAATTGGAACGCATCAACAATTCCTCGGGTAGATGTACGTGGCCTTTATGACGTCATCTTGGCTTAGTAAGGTAATTAGGGAGAATTTTCGTTATATTTTTATACTTTGTTTCCTATATAATATGAAGTGTGTTTTTGGGTATAATTTGTAATATATTTTGTAAATATAATTAATGGAATTTCGCCAACTAATGCCTAAATCTGTAAAATAGACCATACATATCATTACAAAGTTCCAAAACAATGTTCTTACCCTAAAACGACTCATACTCGGATAAAAATCCTTACCTGACTTCAGTTTCATTACTGATTGATAAATAAGCTATTGCGTACGATCGCGACGGTTGTGATTATATAGTTGTAAACGATGTTAGGCTAATCCCAAATACGAGCAATGTCTGGCTATTTAAATTAAAACAAGTCTTAATACCTGTTTTATCCCAAGTATATAAGTAAAACATGAAAAAGTATCAAATGGGTCGCCTCATTCCACTGAGGGAGATTTAGGTTAAGCCCAAAGAAATAGTGAAGACGAACTCTGCAAGCAGGGAAGTGAGGCTGGTATTTTAAACATATGTGCGATGTTACCCCGTTACCATCAAGATACGTGTGCAATTGAAATGTGATTCCATCCAACTTTTTATCTTTTGTAGACCCTTTTACATCACAATTCGGCATTTTCAATGTCTCTATAACGTTTTAGTCAACGCGAAGGCTTGGTTTCGTTATAGGTGTGTGCGTGTAATTACACACAAGTGTGTACACGACGAGACACGGTTTTTATTAGTACGGCCTCACTTTTGCTGTTTGCAGTGTGCCATGTTTGGTCCGAGGACTGAGGTGAGATAATTACGTAATTGCTCCAAAGAAATTAACATATTCACTATACGATTTTTCGAGTCGTACCTTTTCAGGAACATCGGTGCAGATAGCCTCCATCCAGGCTGGCATGATGTAATCCCATATGGACTGTGTGATGATACCGTATGGTATCAGGCAGTACAATCTGAAATTATATACACAATCCTGCAAATTAAGCCATCTATTTAAAAGAAGTACGTTACATACAACGTGCATTATGGACTTAGATTATGCTGCTAATTACTTATTGTATTAAAATAATTCTTATTACCTTATTTAAAGGGATGTGAATCTAGCGACGCGTCTCAACATTTTATTCCTAAGTGGTTTTACATAAATACCTTAACGAGGTTCCATTCGACGTAAGCTAATTACGTATGTAGTAGTGACATATAATTTAATTTGATGTTTCTATAAATAATTAGCAAACTAGGCACGGCGCAGCAGTACGTACTGACCTGTTGAGGCCGTCCTTGAGATGGTTAGTCTTGGAGGCGAGGTTGTCCCAGTGGCCGGCGTGCCGCGTGTAGTGCGGCGGGTGCGGCAGCAGGCACGCCACGGCCACGGAGCGCCGCGACTCCGCCACGTGCCGCACCCACCCCACCACGTGCTCCACCTTCAGCTTCTCCACCATCGCCGCTGTCTCGCCTGATACGTCGGTGGTGGTTAGTACACTCATCATCATCGGCTGAAAGACTCAACTGTTGAAAGGTCTTTCCAATATAATGCCAAAATAAATGGCTATTGTAACCTTCGGCTCCCTGCAACTGTGCCGTTATCATCTACCTAGGGGGTGTCTACCAGCTTTACGTCATCTGGTGTAGTGTGGACTTGACATCTTTCTTCCCCGTCGGGTATCTGTTTGATAGGCAATCTAAATAAAATTACGATAATTGAGCCAATTTATTGAAAGGCTCCAAAATTGACGCAATTAGTTTTGGTTTACCCACATTCCTTTGTCTGATAGGTTGTCTTCTTAACGGTGCTGTATACATTTTATACTATTCTGGGGTTCTACACGTCGTAATGTGCCAGCAGCCAAAACAATGCGTAATAAAATATTCATCCCTGGCTAAAGGTGGTGTAACGTTGTGCCTAACGCCGTTACTTAAATAATAGTATTATTCGTAATATGAAACAATAGATGTTAATCATAAACTAAAAATATATTAATTAAATTCTTTAACTAACTTACATACTACTTAAAATTATAAGCTTACATTAATATTGCTAATTATTATAAATCATTACGTGCGGAACCCACGGCTTGCGTACGTTTAAAAGTATTTCCCTAAATGCTTCGAAAACCAGTGAAGGAACGCTAAACATTCCTTATCTCTCGAACGCAGTTAGCTCCAACTACTATGAGTTAATCTGTGGCGGCTTCATTCGTCTATGCAATTGGCATGTGCATTTGCAATTGGAACACTCGTCTTGCGCTAAATAAAAATACATTACGTACTATCGATCATAAATTGATATTTACTTGTTTTGAAGTGCGTGAATCCCTCTAGGGTGAGTTCCTTATTATTATTATCCCATAATGCTGAGTGATTAATGTAATTTTAGAACCTTAACAGCTGTTTTCCCTAACCGCGCTAGACTGATAACTTTAAAATCTGAGTCACTGATAACCTGGTAGAATAACGATCGTGTCAGGAAACTAAGCCGGTGTATCTCTTCTCCAGGATTCTACTACTATCCTGAAATAACTGGAGGACTAGGACTGCTACTGTATACAGCTACCGAGAGTTGCGAAAACAGCCGACGTCAAGACCGCCAGATCTGAGCGACTACGGATCACATCTTCGATCAGGCCAGTGACTCTCTCCGGTTATCCACCTTCGAGTAGAAGTGCGCGGCTGTGCAACCTGATAAGGCCTAATAAACTTTTTTAAACCCATTCCTTGAGTTTACCTATCTACCTGCTGGCCGTGGGGTGCTTAGCAGCTCCCTAACGCCGCAGTGGGTTAAGTTTGAGATCAACGTAGTTAGTTGTTTGCTTTTTAGAAATATTATCACTTAGTATTGTTGTAATAATTTTGATAAACCTTAATTTACCTCCTTAATTTTATCGGATTATTGGCTGCAAATATTGGCTGCCAGCCTCACAGCGTCGTTAAAGCAGTTTATAAGATTTTACGGCTATGATGGTTACCAATGCCACATATTCTGCGTACATATAAATGTCCCCCACAGGGATGACATCGAGCAGATCGTTCAGCAATAAGGAAAATAGGATGTTTACATCGACGATCCTAGTGCTACTACTATACTGTGTCCTGTAAGTTCCAAATATGCCAGAATCCGTAACAAGAACAGCTGCCTGCCATTGTTTTTCACCAGGTGAGAAAGCACGCAAAATATTGTCTTCCTGACATTACAAAATGATTGCCATATTGCTCACAATTGGCTAAAGATAACCCAAATAATTAAGTATTTGACCACGATCTGATGAGGAATATGACAATGTTTTTGAAGATGGAGCATTCTCGTTCTTCTAGGTTCGAAGAATCTTAACGTAAGAAAGAGAGTTTTTAGTTAGTTGGTAACAAGAGAATTTGTGAGATATTGCATTCCTTGAAGACTCATTAATAATTAAAATTAAATATTATAAGGAAATAGGGATACTATAGAGAGTTGTTTTTTTGTATTCCTTGAAGACTTTAAGTTTAATCAACAATAACCATTCTTAGGAAATTGTTATCAAGGAACAATGACACTTGTAAGTAGTGTATTATTGGGCGTCCTACTTCACCTTCCGTTTCTGAGGCTCACTCCGTTCGCCTCATCCACTCTCGGTGGAGTAGGCCGTCCAATAATACTTCGAGATCGTGCAACATATGAGCTTACCTTGATTAAGATATCATCGAGTGTTTGGTCTGGGCGCTGTTCCACTGCACTACTTCACTACCTATCATCGACCGAAATTAGTATAAATAACTGTTTCAGTGCACTACTTTACTACCTATCGCCGACCGAAATTATTACACTTTTAGGTTTAGCTGAAATATCATCACTAGAATGTATAAACTTGACTCTTTCACGTTTCTTCGTGAAGTGACATTGGAATTACGTTATTAAAAGCTACAAAGTAATAAAACTGCTGAGCTGCATAATGTACATTTCTAAGTATTGCACGGGTCGTATTGTATGTTGCTTGTGTACTGTGCATGTGTGTGTCAAGGTTGTGGGAATACATTTATGATGATTCGAGCATTTTGTGGTCTATATTAAAACATTACTACGTAGCCTTTAAATGAAATCTTTCAATGTCCGAAATATGATTTAATCTATATAAATAAAGTATTATAGGTACATGTAGATAAAACAAAATTGTATTATTAACACAATTTACAACTGGAGAACGGTTGGATAGGTCCTTTATTTATTTGTATGATTCCTGTCCTCATCAAATAGGTACTAAAGACAAAAATAACTATAGTAAAAATGATACAATTTAATTGTAACTTTAACGCGTACGAAGTCGTGGACAAACACTAGTTCATATATTACGCTTAGGTAATTATGTTTTATGAACAAGTACACGGGTATCTATTTCAAAGAAGTTGCGGCGATTATTGGCGGCTTTGAATATACGAAAGTGTTATATTTCATTACTCAAAAAAAGTCAATTTGACGGAATCGATGGGAAAGATTTAATTTAAATGGTCGTAACCGACAATAATTACTCACGATTATTTAAAACAAAGAACTTTAAGTATATTTTCAAAGTAACATAGTTTTGCTGAATGGACGATTTCTCTATATAAAAACTCGATCAATTTGGTTTGAAAAATTACTTTACTCTTTTGTCTTAACGTGACAACTACGGATCCTGGTTTCTGCCCGCTGCCACCGGCTGGATATACTTGCTGCTACGCGCTTTAAAACTGTTGAAACCTACAACGAAAATGTAAGTAAGTGCTATCTATCTAAATAATCATGTTTGTGGTTTAATGAATAACAATCCTAATCATTAACTAAGTTATTAACAATACTTAGTGATTGTATCAATCTTTATTAACATTATAAGTGCAATGTTTGGATGTTTAAAAATATATTTGTACAGATTTTAATGAAACATATAGGTTATCTTTTCTCGTGATACCAGGATTAGGTCGCAGACAAAGTTGGTGTTTTATAAATTATTAATCTTTGTGTCTTATTTGCAGGTCTACCTGCGAAAGCGAATATTCTCACAACAGCCGTTCCGTAGTGGTTGAAGCATCGCCGCAAGCAAAGCAGCTGAAGAAAAGGGCGACGAAACGCAAAGTGACCGATTCACAAGCTACGAGTACATCCAACAGTGTCACCGTTTCCAAGCCTCACGAGTCAAAATTAAGGTAATTTACTTACATTTAATTTACTTACATTACTTACATTTCCAGTATTAGATATAGTCTGTTACAATTATACATATAAGTCTTCTACTCCGATTTAAAACACATAACAAATATTAAAGATTCTCTTTTTGTACAAAACTTTTAGTAGGTAATATAGTTATTTCAACGTTAAACCACTAAGGTTAATCATGGGTAAAACATTCAGTAAGGAGATAGTAATTGCTTAAAACGTCTCTGAGGACAAATGAACGATAAACCATGTGTGGAAGTAGCCAATGTCACGCGAAATCCACAACAGGTTGTATTTACGCTGTAATTTGAATTCATATGCAATATGTTAAAGTGGGAACCAAATATCTCAGTTATACGTAAGTTTATTTCATCGAGTATATTCTATTACTTGTGTTAACTTTGAAAATGTTTTGCTTTGTATTACCTACTTTATACGTAAATTAATATTATTTGTGTCCAGTGATGTAGTATACTAATAAATTTCATATTGGAAAAATGTTAAAGTCAATAAACTAAAGCGATTATAATTTTATGCTAAAACGAGTATATATATATATATATATATATATATATATATATAAGATGGTTATGAGTAACATAGATTAGTGAAAATACACATTTTCAAGAATTGTCTTAATTGAGTTACTGTTTCGTAGTGTATGGTACTTTTACCAGGTACGAAGTACAAGATAATAGAAACTACAATTTAACTGTGTTAGTTAGTACTTATAGCGTAGTAGATCTTCTAGTAGACTTCAACCAGCAAGGTTGTAGGGTGACAACGATTTTTATGGTAGTTTATAAGACTTAATTAAGACGATACTATATAAAGTTTGTTGTAAAAAACTTATTTGAAAAAAAAAAAAAAAAAAAAGATTAGGGGTTTATGTAGGGACACACAGGCGAGTGGGCTAAATTGTTGATGTAGTAAATTGTACGTAGAGCTAGCACGTGACCGCGCTTCAACCCGATCTAAATTTAGAACGTAATTAATTTGTAATTTTTGGTTTTAATATTGAACAATAGTACTGTTCACCCTGATCCATGGACACATTACCTAGTACCTTAATTAAATAGTGTAACAAATAAACATTAAAACTTTAAATAAAATATACCTAGGTAATAACTGTCAATTAACTTAGTCCATTTCAATCTATTATTAAACATCTATAGATCTCAACCTAAGGCTCTTTCGCAATAGGTAGTAATTTATTATTTTTATTTACAGAAAAAACTCTGACAATGGAAATAAGCCCACTGATCTCTTCGGCCTAGAAGTGGATGTGGAGCGACCCCCTACTACACGCAGTGATCTCGGCTCGTCTCTCGTGGCCCGCGTCGATAACGGGAAGGTGAGAAGACAAGCGGTTTTGTCAGGAGAATTTTACGTAGACATCAAAGTTTACGCTAAGAGCGACGTGATCCCCATCCCTCGCGAAGATCGGTGGAGAAAGGCGTTAGTAGCGTTAAAAGTTCAATTAGACCGAGGCTCTGTGCAGTGGAATGCGCTGCAAAAATTCATGCAAAGAGCACATGATTTATTTAATAACACAGAGCCTGCGTACTTTAGCGATAATATTAATTTTAAATAGATTAGGTAATTTGTTCTTTTTGCGATATTATTAGATCAATTAGATCATTCTTTTTTATTGTGTAGCACTGTACTTTTATTGAGATACTTAATAAGTTATTCTAATCCCATTTTCGTCCATCTAAAATGCCTTTCTGTACTATCTGTAATACATCTGTTGAGCGCAAGCACTGGGTAGGTCACTTACGTAGTACTAATCACAAGAATAAAAGTATTTCTTATTTCTGTGATGGTGTTGAATTAATAAATTCTGCATTTCGAAACCGCATTGCGTCCTATAGAATTGTAAATCAATATGAAAACTGTTCTTTGATTTCATTTTTAAATAACATTCATGAAAAGATTAGGTCATTAATAACCTTGTCTCTTAAACAACATATATGCGTGAAAATTAACTTTGAATATTTTGCTTTGTTTTTAATGTTTAAAAATGACTCTCAAGAGATGAAATCCTTCTTTACAAAAAATTATACACTTCATCAAAACTATGAATACGAACCCTTAATATCTCAAGTTAAAAACATTTTAACAAAAAAGATTGAAGAATTTCAGGATCGCGATAGTGTTTGGACATTCTTAAGTAGCTCACACTTAGAAGTAAATATTAACAAATATCAACCTTTGCATGGTTCAGGCTTTATCGAGTTACCGGCTACTATAAAATCTAAAAAGCTTGTGTAAATATTCGAAATAAGGATGATTATTGCTTTTTATGGTCAGTCGTTGCAGCGTTATACCCAGCCAAAAGTCATCCTGAAAGAGTATCGTCTTACCCTGATTTTCGGGATGTGTTAAATATAGAAGGCATACAATTTCCATTAACTTTCTCAGATATTGCTAAGTTTGAAGTAAATAATCCTGAAATTTGTGTTTATATCTATGGGTTAAAAAAATATACTGTAGTAGGACCGCTTTATAAATCAAATAATTTAAAGAAAAATGTTATTCATTTACTTTATCTAGAAAGCAATGATTTGTCACATTACTGTCTAATTAAAGATTTACCGCGACTTGTTAAAAATCAAATCACAAAACATCACGGTAAATTGCATTTTTGTGATGTGTGTTTAATATTTTTTAATACATACGATGCCCTTGATTCACATAGTTGTGGAGGTGTCGCTACGGAACTACCCCCGAAGGGCTCATTTATACAATTTAAAAATTTTAGCAGAAAGCAAACTGTACCATTTGTTATATACGCAGACTTTGAAACAATGCTAGAACGATTTCACTCCTGTGACCCTGATCCGAGTAAATCGCATACGGTAACGACATGTGCCTATCGCTTTTGCTTATCATATTACGTGTGCGCTAGACAAACAATACAATAGGTACGTCTCTTACCGTGGTTTGGATTGCATATCAAAATTTGTAAAATCTATTTATAAAGATGCAAAAAAAAATTACAATATTTTTAAAAAACAAGTTCCTATGATTTACACCGATACTAATGCTTATGACTTTGATAACTCGGTTACTTGTCATATTTGTGAGAATTTATTGTTTGGTGATAAGGTCCGAGACCACTGTCATTTGACCGGTAAATATCGCGGCACGGCTCATAGTTATTGTAACTTGCAATATAAATTGCCTACATTTTTACCAGTGTTTTTTCATAATTTATCAGGTTATGACTGTCCTCTTTTCATTAAAGAATTAGGCAAAGCTCCTGGGTCTTTAAAAGTAATACCTAAAACAAAAGAAAACTATATTTCGCTCACAAAGTTCATTCCTATTTCGAAAGAAGAAAGTATAAAGGTTCGCTTTGTAGATTCTTTCAAGTTTTTAGGGACTAGTTTAGAAAAATTAGTTAATACAATGAAAAAACAAGAGTTTAAATTACTCAAATCGTATTTTCCTGATACAAGACAATTTGAGCTCCTTACTCGAAAAGGAATATATCCGTATGATTATATGTCACAATTGAACCGTTATAAAGATACGTGTTTGCCCAGCAAAACTAATTTTTATAACTCCTTGACAAATGAGCTTATCACTGAGGACGACTATGCACACGCGCATTCCATTTGGTTAGAGTTTGATATAAAAAATATGGGTATGTACACAGATTTATATCTTAAAACCGATGTGTTATTGCTCGCAGACGTGTTTGAAAGTTTTAGAAAAACTTGCAAACGGTATTATAATCTTGATCCGGCATTTTACCTGACAGCACCAAGTCTATCGTTCGATGCAATGCTTTTGAAAACAAGCGTTAAATTAGACCTTATTAGCGATGTAGAAATTTTTAGAATGATACAAAAAGGTATTCGCGGAGGTATTTGTATGTGTTTCAAACGACACGTAAAAGCCAATCACAAATATTTAGATACTTACGATCAGACTCGTCAAAATTCATTCATCGTTTATTTAGACTGTAACAATTTATATGGACATAGCATGTGTCAATATTTGCCGTATTCAGATTTTAGATTTATGTCGAGCAATGAAATAGATAATTTACATTTGAACTTGACTGATATTAGTGATAACGCGGAATATGGATATATTCTCGAAGTTGATTTAACATACCCTGAGAATTTACACACTGAACACAATGACTTTCCATTTTGTCCAGAAAAGTGCTTGCCCCCTGGTGGTAAGAATAAAAAACTAATACCAAACTTGTATGATAAATACCACTATGTTATTCATTATACTCATTTAAAAACATGCATACGTCACGGTTTAATATTGAAAAAGATCCATCGCGCTATCGTTTTTAATCAAAGTAATTTTTTTTAAAAATATATTGATCTTAACAATCATTTACGTCAAAAAGCCGAGTCACAGTTTGAACAAGATTTTTTTAAATTACTAAACAACAGTATTTTTGGTAAAACTCTAGAAAACAATGAGCATAAAATTGATTTAAAGTTAGTAAACAAATGGCATGATTTAAAAAATAAGACCAAGAAATCAACATGTGCTGAAAAACTAATCGCCAGCCCATATTTTCATAGTGCTTCAGTATTTTCAGACGATTTGGTAGCAATACAAATGAAACCTTCGCGTGTTATTCTTAATAAACCGATATACATAGGTTTCGCTGTGTTAGAATTATCAAAGAGTCATATGTACGATTTTCACTATTCTACTATAAAACCATTTTATGGCAATAATGTTGAATTATGCTATACTGACACTGATAGTCTTGTTTATAATGTAAATACGAATGACTTTTACAAAGATATTAAAAATTATTTCCTTAAATATTTTGATACTAGCAATTACAATTCTGATAACAAGTTTGGCCTGCCAATTATTAATAAAAAAGTACCTGGGCTCTTTAAGGACGAAATGGGAGGTAAAATAATTAAAGAATTTGTAGGACTGCGTTCAAAGCTATACTGTATAAAAACTTTAGACAAAACAATAAAGAAAGCAAAGGGAACAAAAAAAAGTGTAACGAAAAATTTACATATGATAGATTATAAAAATGTTTTGTATAATTGTAATGTCATCCGCAAGAAAAATTTACTCTTTAGGTCAATCAAACATGAAATATTTACACAGATTGTTAATAAAATAGCACTTTCTAGCAATGACGATAAACGTTTGCTATTACCTGATAAAGTATCTACTTTAGCTTGGGGTAATGCATCTATATTAAAGTAATGTATCTATATATTTCTAAATTATTAGTTATAAATTAAATGTTTCTACTGTATACAGAGTAATAAATAGTTATAGAATACTATGTGCTAATGTAACGTAAATATTATTTAAAGATATTAAAAATAGCTGTGTAGTAAAATAAATTGTAAGTTTTATGTGAAAATAAATACATTTGTGTGAATATATAGACTCTTTTATTTTTATCCATTTAAGTAATACCTACCTACCACGTCTATGAATGTACTATACCAAATAGAAGCCAGTCGTACATTCAATAAAAAGGTAACCTGTTAAAACATAATGTTATTGTTTTCAGTAATTAACTGGCATTCATGTTCAAACCTGTTGATATTATTGTCTCTCAGTGTTTAACTGGTACCTATACAAAATATATAGAAAGAAGTTCAAACTTGTCGAAGGATTTACAAGCTTTAACCTGTTGACATACGATGATATTGTTAATCAGTAATTAACTGGTATAAAATAAGGTTATAAAGTTTTTGAAATATATCACTTACAAAGACAAGTTGAAACCTGTTGTATAATTTACAAACCTGTCAAAACATGATATAATTTTTCTCAGTAAGTAACTGCCATACAAAACATATAAAGTTTTGAAATATAATATTAGTCAGGTGTTTCCAACACTCATTGTGCTCGAGAAACAAGTTCAAACTTGTTGGAAGGAAACATCAAATTGTGTCATAAGTTTTATGTTACACTATGCATTCGCCGATTAGTTTATTAATCATTAAGCTGGTGCTTGTTGTGGTGATCACATCGATTTAATAAATCGTAAGTACCTATACATATTTCACGAATCTTATGATTATAGGATTACCTTTTATATGTACAAATAAATAATTTATATTATTGTTTCAGATTATCAACAATAATGAATGATTCACCTGATATAATTTTCTCTCAGTATGGTCAAAGATTTCCGAGCCCAAATCCAAGCTGGCATATTCCTGAACCACAAGACGAACCGGTCAATAAAAAATCAAGGACGAGGCGAGAGCCTCAAAAACGGAAGCAACTTAATAGTTATCTGTCTTACGTGATCAATAATCAAAAGAAAAAAGGCTTAAGACTCCTTCAAATACAAGTGGTAGACCTCAGTGAAGATGATAATAATATACTGATCAGTGCGCAATACGTAGTAAGTGAATCAGTGGACAACATTATGGATGAGGCAGAAAGATTAGTGAACAAAATATCGAAAAAAACTATGTGAAGACTCTAGTTATGTGTAAATATTAAAGGTGTGTTGGTATAAGAAATGTTACTATTTTAATTTCATTTACTGTAAATAATTAAGAATTTAGATGTAATCAAAATGTTTAAATTTATGCAGTAAGTAGTTAAAGTATATAAGTATTTAATTTCTTGTTATTAAGTTTTATGATAATGAAATATGTACACTATGTTTAGTGTATAGGTATGATGATATAATAAATAAAACTGCTATTAGTTATAAATCAATTATGTTCTATTTTTTCTAAACAAATCAAACATATACGTGTGATTATCAAAACACCATTTTTTAATACATATAGCATTATTTAATGCACAGTTAATTTTATGATGCACACAGTTAAATTTAGTTTTATTTTTTAAAAATTTTTTTATTAATGTTAGTATATTAGGTCCCTTTTCACCAATATCAATCACTTCACACTTTGTACACAATTCTTTAATCCACTGTATTTTTTCCAAACCCTTTGTCATTATTTTTTTATTCTCGAGATATAATACTACAACACGTAGAAATTCTCTATAATCTATGTAACCCTCACTCCAGTAAATTCCTCGATTTCTTTCTAACCATCTTACTTGCTTCTTTTCTTCATCAGACAAATAATGAAACGAATATGGTGGTTTTACTAAGAATGTTTGTGTAAGCTCCTGACTTACAATGGCCACTTCCTTCATGATAAAATTATTTTGAATATCTTTAAATCCTTGGAGGTCAACTATGATGGTATCTACGTTCATGATATCTTCTTTACGATGCTACTTAATGGTTTGTATTCAACAATGCAGTCGTTCAGAATGAGACAATAAGCGGCTGTCTGATCTGGTAGTTCCGAATCACTCTCAATTTCTACTCTTACATCTACAACAGGACCCGTCTTTAGATTCTCTGCTTGTCTAGAGCAATCAACCACAAACAGCGGTGCTAAATCTTTAAACTGTTTCTCACTTAACAACGGTTGTGGACAACGTCCGTAATACGACTGTTGAAATCTGATATATTGCTCATATAATAAAGCAATCCTGTTATTAGCGAAATTCGCGTTAAGACTTTCATATGGAAAATAAGTTGAATTAAGGTACACTTTTACGTCACGAACATTGCAGTGATCGAATTGAGACATGTCAGAACTTGCACTATTTTTCCTATTTGTCTGTAAACCTATAATGACGTATCTTGGTTTTTCGATTTGAGATGCAGTTTTGATAGACCATGTATGCTTTGTAGTTTTAGGTAAAGCTGGATATTCGTACAGATCCCAATTACGGTAAATCATCTGAAGCGGTCGATCTTTTTCTAACAGTTTAAGCAAAGAAATTTTTTCCTTGTCTGATACTTTAACATGTGGTACACGCCATATGATTTTGTTGATGTGAATGTCATCCACTACTTCCCCAGGGTTAAGTTTTACAGCGTTTAAATTAGTGTTACTTCGTAACAGTACCAGTTCGTGTCTACTATTTATAACGACTTTTTTAAAATCTTCCGCAAAACCGAGGATATTGCGAAGTGGGATAGAAGCAGAAAAACTTCCTTCGTTAATATTTTTTACACCGTCGATATTCCAACCCCAGGCGTTAGACATCTTTGATTCACTCTCATTCATTGATATTAACGATTTCATGGTTGTAGTTAAACCAGCATTTTTTATTTTATCTATCTCTACTCCATTTAGCTCATACCTAATATCTTGAAATAGGTAAAGTAGAGCATTGTTGGTGAATTGGACACTAGTAGCTTTGTCTTTCGGATCCTTTTTGCTGACTATAACGGTTCCTTCCAAATATAAAGTGCTAGCTGACGGTAATATGTACAGGTCCTGTTGGTTGATAGGTATACGTATTTCATCATTTCTATTAAAACTTGTTACGTAGGGTTTGTAAGAATGAAATTCTATGCCTTCTATCGTGGTGTCGTAAGTCGGAGTGGATAAAACGTCTAAGATATTCATTCTAGTAATCCGATTGCTTTCAGGAATGCTTTATTGTCTTTGGTTAATTTTATTTTCTTCTTAGAGCGGGGTCTTGTATGGCGGATAGCTCGAGTAGAACTGATATTTTTTACTTGTTGAGGTACATATTTATTGTAGTCAATCATTTTTTCGTCTGAGATGCAAATACAGCTGCACTTCTTCACCACGTAAATTTATTAAGCGATTCCTTATATCTAATAGCTTAATATGAATACAGCTTATATTGTTTTGATTTATCGGAAAGTATATTGCGTTCTTCGGTATTTCTATGATCCTGTATCCAGGTGGCACGTTGAGTGCAAATTCGTGAATGATGTGACTTGGTTCGTTGTTTATAAACGACCCACTAACGATATCACATTCAACCCTGATCACGGTCGTAGGTAAAATGTTGACTGGGAACTGTGATACATGCCATTTATTACCTTTTAAAATCTGCTTATTAAATCCTAACAGTCTTCTGAAAGAGCCTTCTTTGTTAAAATCAATGTCTTTTGTACAGAAAATAGTAGTTTTTAACGTATTGTTATTGCACAGTAGTTTTATAGTCGCATCATTTATTTCAGTTTTTAAATAATCACTGATATCTTGCAATTCATAAGTGCCTTCCGGTATTTCAATAACTTCGTTAGAGCCATAATAAAACTTATTATTACTTTTGTCAACATTTGGAATTGAATTAAATGTTGAAAATTGCAATAAGGCACACTCATAAGCACCATCTAGTTGCAATGTATTTGGATAGTATGTAGATAACGTTGACGAATTTCCAGTTATTGACAATGTGAGTGACATTGTGATAATGCTTGAATTCAAAGAAAAACATACATTTTATAATTTTTTATTCCAAAAAGTTAGCAGGTACTCTAAACATAAGTGACCACAATTTACTGTATTGAATCTTTGATATCTTGTGTAGTTATAATAAACATTACAATTCTTAAAATATCGCATTAATTCTGCTGGAGGTTTTAAATCTCCATAGCTATCAAAATATTCACAATACTTGTATAATTTAACATAAGCTACCCAATGAGTTCCTTCGTTCTTAGAATCGTCTAAGTTTACGATAGCGCATTCAATTCTCTTCGGTTTTCTTGGTAACTGATCCTTCATGTAGATCCCTCGGAAATATGGGATGTCTCTTGCATACTTTTGAATATCTACATTAGTCAGAGGACGATCAGGTAGCAAACTTTCTAGTTTTTTGATGATTTTATAAACAATCCTTTACCATTTTTGTACGGTTTAATGTATAAACCCTTGCCCAGCACCGAACCTTCCATAGCCTTATTGTGTCGTTCTGTTTCTCGCAAATTTTGCTGAGCTGCTTTGTAATCGTTTACAGTTTTTGCAATACCAGCAGCACCACCAGCTAAAGCGCCTAAAGCTGATAAACCAGCGAAAATAGGGATTAAAGGCAGGACCCCGCCAGTTTTTGGCAAAGGTATTACTCGCGGTACTCGAATTCGATTAATTTCTGGAAACATTTTTTTAGCTGCTAAATAAGCAACTTTAATCAAAGTTTTACTATTCTTAGGCTTAATTTTTTTTATTTTTGCTCTTATTTTTGAAACCAAGCTTCTGAATGTTTTAACTCCGGAACCAGACTTCAGTTTTGCTTTCATAACCTTGCTCACTAGCCATGAGCTTAACTTTTCACCTTTTCCCGCATCTTTTGATTTAAGTCTTTGTTTGGCCATGTTGAGTAATTGTAAGTCAGCTTTGTGACGATGGGATAGATCTGTATGATTTGCGTAAGCAATGTCGTGGTGCATGCAAGCTTCATCTAGCTTATTTACACCTCGATCACCTCGTAATAAACGTTTTTGAAGTTTAGTTCCTGGTCCGCAATAATTGTATCCAGGCAAATGAACTTCAAACGGTAGATTATTGATTATGTTATTTACTAGTCCACCACCCTGCATTACTCGAAGTGTAATGATAGGAATGTTACATCAGCATTAGTTATATATCTTAACTCATTATTGCAGCTTTATCAATCCAACTGTTTTCTTCATCGTTTAGACCTAACCATTTGACGAACAGTTTACGTCCTTTTCTTTTTAAAACTTTTTCTATCAAATAAACATTAGGATGATTAGATTTTTGAAGTTCTTGCTCATAAAATGCTCCTACTATATCTTTCTTTCGTTGATCTTCTATGTGGTATGTTACTGGTATGGTTTTATTTATCTTCTTAATAGTAAATAGTTCAGTTGACCAATTGGGGGTGTAACCTTTTTCGAAATTGTGTTTGTATTTACTGATACGAACACAGTCACCAACTTTGAACTTAGGCAGTCGTTTGATGGATATATGTTTGAATGTTTTTTTAATATTTTCTTTTATTACTGATTCATTAGATTTATTCACATCAACCGGTTTACATCTAATAGTTCGATGGATTGTGTTGTTATATGTCTTCAGTATATCTTCTAATGTTGAACCTAACCATTAATAGTTTCCGTTCAAACTAAAAGATTTATATAATTTATTTTTAACCGTTTTAATCAGTCGTTCTACGATCGAAGCTTTTTTTGTGGAAAACGATGAGTAATGATTAATGTTGTACGTCTTCATGAGCGTTTGAAACGTGCTATTATAAAACTCTGTCCCCATATCAGTTTGTAAATTAACAGGATGTCGATGAGTGCTAAGCAGTATACGTTCAAATGCCCTACTAACCTCAAATTTATTTTTCGATTTTAATGGCTCTGTCCAGGCGTATTTTGAAAAACAGTCAATCACTACTAAAACGTAATTATGTCCTTTATTATACGTTCTCAAGTTTTGCATGTCCATAAGATCTGCTTGCCACAAGTCGTCAATTCCCTTAAGAATAACACAACGTCGAAGAAAATTTCTTCGTGCTGCTTTGTGTATTTCATTTACAATTTGCTGTTTTGACATTACGGAGTCTTTTTTATTAATTTATTTACATCTGCTTTAGTGTAAAACTTATCTTCCAATTGAATTAAAACCTCAGGTATCTTTGCTTTTAAAGTATCCTGAGCTATCTTGTGTATGTCTAATATGATTCGAGATCGTAATGAACCAATCAGTTTATCAAATTCTCTTATCGTTTTAGTATTCAATCGATCCACATAATCCTTATTAACAGCATCGTCTAATTCTACGGGAGGTTTAATTCCTCCCAATCTAGAATTTTTCAGATTGAAATTTCCATTTTCTGATTTTAGTAATGCGTTTTCGTTAAAGTCAAATATTTCTGATAAACGCATTCTTTTATGAATAAAATGACCGAACTTATCGACATTCATGATTAGGGTGTATTGTAATGAATGGTCAATGATAAAATGAAACATAAAAAAAAATACTTACTTATTTATTACTTTACTTTCACGTAATTCTTCAATAATAGATATTATTTCGTTGTCTAAACCTGTGTTACCAGCATCTCGAGATGCAATTAATAATTTTAGCCTTTCCACTAATTCGTTCGGATCATCCCAATACACAAAATCTACGTTTTTCTCCCATTTTTTTGTCAGCGGTAGTCCTTTTCCTTTCGATTGGATACCCTGAACTGTATTTCGCAGTTTGAAAAGAGGTTTAATTACTTGCAAATATTTTTGTCCCTTATAACTTTTTATTGGCTTACTTGGATCAAAGCCTCGTCGATGTGCATTTGTTTCGATTAGCATCGATTTATAATGTTGCATATCACTATCTGTAACCAAGTTCAGGTCCACGTCTTTCTTTAACAGCAACTGCTTCAAACCAGGCGTATTCCGGTATTTACGTCCTGCCACGATGATGTATTGATCATTGATAGTTATGCGAGCACAACCTAACATTAGGTTCCCACGTTCTACTCTAACACCAAACGGTATGTCTGTTAACGCATCTGAAGATACTGACCAGGATGACGTATCACCTACTGATTTATATGAAATGTCACTGTCGCTATCAGATTCGTATTCGTTTTCATCTTCCTTGCTGCTTTGATAGTCAGGTTCCTTGTGCAAAGTTTTATCAATAAATGGAACTTCGGTCTCTTCATCTTCCATAGCATGCACGAGAGGAGTTTGCTGACTGGCGCTAGCAATTAAATTGAGAGGTTCTGTTACAGGCTTGAAAACCGATTCCAGTGCTTGTTTATTGTTAATCTCATCATCTCTCATTTTTCGTACTTTTTTCTTCACAGCTTCTGCTGCATCAACAATTTGCCTTTTCAATGATTTATCCATATTTTTAAAATAGGTCACAATTGATTAGGGGTTGTCTGACGAATAATATTACCTCACAGGTAACGGTCTTATATATAACTCATGTTCCTAATCAAAGACTACGAAAGTGTCAAATTTATTTCTGTAACAACCTTTATTCTTGGGACAGTCTTTATTAATTACAACATAATTAAAGGGTTCCCTCCATATGTTAGAACACATTTCACGAAATTCAATCCATGTCATGTCTGTATTAACATGTTCATCATATACGTGCCTCATATTTATTTCATCTTGTTTAAAAAGTACGATTACATTTGCGTTGTCTCTTACTAACTGTTTTGGGATTTTAGTGTATGTTTGATTCACATAAATACAATCAATGTTCTTATGTCTCCCCATCGCAAAATAATCAAACATGTTATTTTGATTTTCACATGCAACATCATCAAATATGATAACAGAATACGGTTTTGCGTCTTGAACACTTAATACCTCTTCATTTTCCCAATATTTCTGAAATGAAAGGCTTGGTACACGTTGCAAAACTCGTTCTAAAAAATATACTTCGGTTGATGCAGGGTTTTTGAATAAACATACACATTTTGAAATCTTAAACCATTCTCATGTATTAGAAGACCAATCAGTAAATTAGTTTTTCCACAATTTGATGGTCCACAAATAATGCACCGAACCGAATTAGGCAATAATTCTCCATGACGTAAATCAGACTTTCCAGCCTCAACGCAGATTCTGTTTAAATCTAACGATTGTGATTGTTTTACAAATTTCATGGCCACCGGTTGAAATGGTTTGATTAATAATGAGTAGATTCATTTATTACATCGACATATATAAAATAATATAAATCCGGTTAGGTTTAAAAACTGGAAAAGTGGAATAGGGTTGAATTGTAAATCTTTGTTGATGTAGTGAAGTAGTGCAGTGGAACAGTGCCCAGACCAAACACTCGATGATATCTTAATCAAGGTAAGCTCATATGTTGCACGATCTCGAAGTATTATTGGACGGCCTACTCCACCGAGAGTGGATGAGGCGAACGGAGTGAGCCTCAGAAACGGAAGGTGGAGTAGGACGCCCAATAATACACTACTCTTGTAGGTTAGTTGAAAACTCTCAGCTTAAAATTACCAGAAATGATGTTACCCTATTCGTTAAAGACACTGCTAATAATCATCAGGACACAAAAACACTGGTAAGTTACACATTTCATTGAAGACTCTCGGATATATAAATAAGGATAAATAAGGATAAATAATCCTTTGCTGTTCGCATTATAAAAATGGATGCAAAACCATGTGGTGGTGGTGATTAACTGTTGACTTGTTACTGTACGCCTTCCCATCCGCTTATGGAAAGGTTAGATCGTGAAATCTAATTCCAGCACAACTTGCCCTTATTAAACTTAATATTTCAGATATAAGATTGGTGATGCCCATCAACGTACCAGAATAGGCAAAGGATGTGACGTGGAACCAGTGGAACAGCACTGACAGCAGCCTGCCCAAGATCTCGTCAGGAGTGTCCGGGTTAGGGGTGCACAACCCCACAAGCAGCCAAACTCCGTATCTAACCAAGAAAAATATATAAAGCAAAATTTTATCTTGATTTTATAGATATATAGATAAACTATTTAACTTAAAATAGTGGGGGCCTTATCGCTCAAACCGATATCTTCCAGAAAACCTTTAAATAACAATTATATATATAAACCAAAGAAAAAAATCATATATAAGTAGGTTTATAGAATTATAAGAATTGCGAACCTGCCCAAGAGTTGCCTGTCTTCAACAGAAATAGGGTCGGGTAGAGGCACGTTGAGCGGAGGCTTCAGGGTCTCGGCTGAACTGTCCGGGTCTTCCATGTTGATGGGTTTCGCTTCTTTTAGCAAACTGTACAATAGAAATGGTAACTTGCTTTCATTGAAATTAAATGAAAACTTACTTTCATTGTCGTAAAATATACGAGTAGTATATTCTCAAAATGGTAAAATGTGCTCAGAAACGTTGATGACAGAGTCGCGATCTCGATTCAATAAGGAAATAGCTAATGGACAAATAACCATCTTACACGATGTAGGTAAATGGTATCACACGCAACTATTCAAAACTAGGTACAGCTAAAATTGGGTTCATTAAAGTCATACAAGGACGCAGGCTAGGCACGCTCTACGAGTATTTCACGGCAAATAATCTTGCTACTTTTTACCGGAAGCAACATTATTAATGAAAAATACTTTGCTAATAAACGGCACCGACGTCAAACACTGAAAAGTATGAAATAACTGATAGAAGTCGGACAATGCTTAAATATTTTTTTCTCTTTTTAGTGTCAAAGGCTGTTTGCAAGATTATTGACTGGCCTAAAATAGTAATCATCGACGACATAGTAAATGCCATGCAATCATACAGGTAAGCGAATACATTTTTCAGTTAATTGACTATAACTTATAAACTACTCAACCGATTTTGATGAAATTAACATAGGATGACCTCGGAGATGTACCCTTTCCAATAAAAAATAAGAGATATCAAATTCGTCCTACTCTGTAAAAAGTTATGCGTGGTCATACATAAAAAAATATACACTTCAACTTGAGAACCTCCTCCTTTTCGAAAGTCCGGAACTTCCGGAAAGAGTCTGGAACTTGGGTCCTTATGCTGGAACACAAATTTAAGTTGTTGTGGCATACTCTAAATCAGGGATGGTAGTTATCTAGACGGTCAAGCACCCTACCACCAAGCTATGGATTCTTTTGTCATCTCTTACGACAGACCACCTGACCGCAGGAAATTGTATTCTTTCTCCGTTCCTGCACGGATACAATAAAATATATTTATAAAATACGCAGTGTAACATAGCAGTTCACACAGACTCCCAAAGGTCAAAAGGGGTGCTAACCAGTTGGGAGAAATACACTTCTCTAGGAATGTAACCCGGCACCCCACGGTGTAGGTAACCTACCTGATGATGGCCTCGACGAGATTGGTCTGCATATCGCTGTCCATCTGCCAGGCGACCGGTAGCCTCGTGTGTACCACGTGGTCACCGCCGCGCCGGCTGTTGTGGCGGTTGCCGTGGCATTGCTGACAATATCTGTAATTGTAAGATAAGACAAGTAGAACAATAAGACAGTTAACAGACGTAGCTACTGCACGGCTAGTTTATTTCGCGTACTTCCACAGTATTACGTCGTACGGAGTATTGCTGTGGGGAGCTGCTGTTGAGATAGAAACAATCCTTATCTTACAAAAGCTTGCAATTCGAGCCATATATGAAATGGATCCTATGGAATCTCTAAGGGATCTTTTTAAAGTAATTGATATATTAACTTTACCGAGTCTGTATATATTTGCAAATATTATGTATGTTCGGAAAAAATTTAGTAAATTTAAATTAAATAGTGACAACCACGATTACAACACTAGGAACAAATATAAATTAACGGTACCGTGTTTTAGATTAGCAAAGACAAATAAAAGGTCCTTTTTAGGTAATTGTGTGCGGTTTTATAATAAATTTCCCAAACATATTACAATGCTCACAGAAGGAAAATTCAAGTTGCATGTGAAAAATATTTTGATTGAGAAATCATATTACAAAGTTTGTGATTACTTAAACGACAAAGATGCTTGGAAAGTTCCCCCTCTGCCAAGCTATCACCTGTCACCTACGTAATTTGAACAAATATTGTAATAGTCGTATTATATTGTATATAACACATTGTTAAAAGATGTTTAAAAGAATGGCCCCGAGTTTCTTGCTCGTTCTTCACGCAGTGGCTCTATAATTTTTTTTGCTGAACGTGGCAGTACAATGTAGAATATTTCAATATTAAAATTTGTAATTGACCTTCATAAGAGCGTCGTAGACGCCTAAATTGAATAAATGATTTTGAATTTGAATTTGAATCATTTTGATTATTTTTATTTAATATGTGCAAATTGGTAAGGCCTATTGAAGGACTTAACTCGATCGTAAAAGCATGCACATGTGGTGTTTTAAGCTGTTTACCTTTGATTAGTGTTTAGTAACACCATTTAGTAGCTGTGTTTAGTAAAGTTGTTTAGTGGGAGCAATGTAATACTAATTAACTGTTGTGTTTGGTAGATCAGTATCGATTTGGCTTGGCTCTGACATTGGGTAAGCTAAGCTGAGCTAAAATAAACGAAAAATCGCGTTCGCAACTTCGTAGAAATATGAGATGCCACTACTCCATTTTATATTAGAGTATTGGAAATATAAGAATACAGTAATACGCTATGTATAATATTTCAGTTCTTTACATTATGGACATTCGTATTTATACATATTCTTACAAGAATTGATAGGTTAGATCTTTGCTGTATTTTTTTTTGAAGCGCTCGTAGCGTAGTTTGATTAGCTGTTCTTAATCGATCAGCAAAGTTAAGTAAGGTCCGCTGCAGTCATGAGTTAGATGGGTGACCGCTAGTTACATTACTCAGCGCTTCCGTTCTTTGGAGGTTCAGTCCCGGTTGTTGTGTTCCGACGCCGACACCACGCTGATAGGCTAACCTTTGACCACTATTTCAGTTGATGGTAAGTGATGATGTGGTCAAAGATGTTGTTCAGAGGAGCCTAGAATTAAAGGCGGGCATTCGAAAAATGCCGTACCACCATGCTGTAACGACTGCCATCGTAATACAACAACCGGGACCGACGTGACGGCTTTACGTCACGGAAGCGCTCAGTAGTAATGTTACTAACGGTCACCCATCCAACTCCTGACCGCGGCTGACATTGCTGATCGGTTAGGAACGGCTAAGCAAGCTTCGCTAAGACCGCTTCTAGTGTATCATAAACATCTTTGGATGTTTCTCTATCCTTCAACTACGCTTAGTGCCGTCTCTAGTGCAGCTGCCTAGATGTCGGTTTTCATCAGGTGAGCACAACACTAAAACTATATTTAATATTTTTAATTTTGCAGTAATGCATGCTTTGCGGAATACATTATAAAATTTCATTTATAGTCATGTGCGGGATTCGAATCCACGTGATCCACCCCTATAGCCAGGGTATGCTCTGACTGACAGATCGATAGCTACTGCACATGAAAATGAGTCATAACTCTGATTTTCCCTATCGTTCTTTGACCATCTTTGGAAAAAAATAGAGTTATGACTCATTGTCATGTTAGCTCAGTCCGTCAGAGCGTACCCCGGCTGTCACTCCGTTGCTCCATCGCAGCCTAATGAAGAAGAATTAGAACCATCTAACAAAATAGTGGGGAGTGGGGGGTTTTGAGTATTATATTCTTACCTTATTGGATGATTCCCGTTATAGCTAGCGCATTCATTGGAAAAACATATCGAGTAGGCAGCCTTGTCCGACGACCGGCAGTTCTGGAACAACAAACCGTTTCAAATTAATTGTAACTTGCATAATTTCATATACATATTATATATAGAGCATCCTAATAAAATAATAAAGAGTCAACTCTGTCAACAGCCATAACGTCCACCGTGGAATAAATGCCTCTCCCTTTATGGAATTAGGGCCAACCCAGGTTGGGGGAGGTTTGCCTCCTGCAAGCGTGGTAGAAGTCTTGGGGATCGCAGTGCAGTGTAAGATGGAAGTTCTGCAGAAGGTGCTGCTACCCCCTTCTGGTATCTTCACCCCCATCGCTTCAAACACCTTCCACATTAAGATATTTGGGGGGTATTCTAGCCCAACACACACTGGAGTAAGGAATTTCCGACAAAGAACAAGAGCATTATACTTGCCTTATTTTCGCAAACCATGGATACTTGTTGCTGCGGGTGTAGAATGTCAAAGAACCGTTGGTTTGGATGCTCCCTGTATAAAAATATTTTTATATTGTGAATATTTGTAGTTCGCCGCGATCGGAAGCGTCAAAGGACAAACCAAGCATACATTCATAGTAATAATTATTTTACGGTACTTAATCGCGATAAAACATGTATATTTTTATTTATTTACCGCGACGTTTCGACCAAGTTGCATTGGCCGTGGTCACGAGCGGACTGAAAAGTCAGTGCCAGTGTTGTGTGTTGAGACGATACATTTCTACATCAGATGCGGGTAGTTAAAGAAAATACCCGCCCATTAAGACGTTGCCACCCGCCTCTTCAATCCGCTCGTGACCACGACCAATGCAACTTGGTCTAACCGTCGAGGTAAACAATATACATGTTTTATCGCGATTAAGACCCGTTAAATACGAGTACTTATAACAATGTGTTCAAGTCGCGAAAGTCTTAAAGTTACTAAGCACACATTCGTATCTATAATAAGTATTGATGGAAGACTGTGTTGCTCGTATAGACACCTGGTGAAACTTCAATTCCTTATTATTTTAATAATTTTCTCATGAATAATATTATAGTTTAGTTCTAATATCATGAACATCGTATCAGATGCTTTCTGAGTTTTAGATCAACAGATCCCAGAGATGGCGTTAGCAGTATAGAACCGGTAGATATTTGCTGTATTAATCTACCTACATAACCCATACAAGAGGCTCGAGGGTAAATTGTGATATCATGATTCTGGTCTTCGCCATAATCTTACAAAGTACGTCACTGTTCCGTGTAGGGTTATTAATTTAACTAAAAAAATACTCAAGAAATGACATTTGCAATGTTTGGACATAATATTGTATGGACGTCACAGTGCAGTGAGAGTAACATATTTAGAGCACACTTTCATCCGATTACAGACATGTGATACCTGGATATTATTTATCCTTTTTAAAAAGCTCACTTTCATATGAATTTATTTGAAAAAAATCACTCACGCTTTTTCAATATCGCGAATTTCTGTTTTGTTCACTCACATGCAAAACGATATCTTTCCGTCTTACACCTTCAGTCTAGCCGTTCAGACAGTTCAATGACCACTTTATTTTAATATGGCCCTCTGCAGCACATGCACACTCAGTAGGAAATGTTACTAGCGGTCATCCGTCCAAGTAACGACCACAGCGAACACTGGTTCTCCTAGTAGATTAGTTAAGAACGTCAAAGCTAGCTCAACTACGAGTAATATGAGAGAGAAAATATGTATTGATGATTATGTAATTAGTTACCTATGTATTTCATTAGCGCACTCGATACAGAGATACAAGGGCGGCGGACTGTCGGAGGCGAAGGTGACGCTGATGCAGTGGTCGTAGCAGACCTTAGCGGCCTCCGCAGTGCCCGCGTTGGAGCACATGTCGCGCTGGCACAGGAACGGGACTAGGTCGTCTGTAGGTTATTCATAAAAAAAATATTTACAATATTTATTGATCGAAATTTCTAGGGGCACATTCCGTTTTGCGTTTTAAGCATTTTGAGCAGCGTAAACGTGCTCAAAGTTGTTCCAATGTGCATAGAAACTACACACGAAAAACGGCATCCGTGACGTCTTCGGTTACTGGTTATTGCTTACTCGAACAACGTTCACTACTGCGAGCAGTGTGAGCACAGTCCTACAATGGTTATCGTAAGCATTATATTAAACTAAAGTTTCTTGTTTGTGCTTGAAAGTTTTTACGTTATTTTCATTGAAAAATCTTATTCAAAACACGAACTGATGTACCGATGGCGCCGATCACTTCATATCGTTCCTAATCGCTCATGCTAATCAGTTCTAGTCGCTATATTTTTCATTTCGGAACAGCTACATCCTTACGTAAAAACGTAAGCATGGAAAGTGCAAAACGGAATACGCCCTAGAAATTAAACAAGCTGGTAAAACATTAGAAGTCAGTTCAATCGAATCAGATCTCTATTTGAAGGACTATGCAATGCAATCGTTTTGATAGTTATAATATGTGATGAAAGACAACAGAGAAGAATGGGCACGAAACTGTAGACTATCTGACGACGCAAATCATCTATATAATTAAGTCCATACATTGCACTGTAGACACATACCTACATGCATAAAACAACGATCCATAAAGCACATTTGTAATACATGGATAGAGTGAATCTTCTAAGCCATCGACGCTTCATTCTCTGAATCTGCGATGAAATAGTTGCCTATTGTGATAAAAATTAAACCCAAGATCATTGCTTCACTTACGAAATTATTGTTTTTATTATGAGATCGTGCCGGAACTTGCACTGATGTCAAGCGGTAACCTTTGCATATAACAGGTGCATCTTCGTCAGAAGTGGCGAACTGCACTGCGCCCATCACCCTGAGGTGTTAAGTGTCATGTGCATGTAATTTCTTAGTGGTTCTTAAGGACTGCTGCCAGAACACATTGTTAGTTGTTTATCGATATATTCCTAAACTGATGGTGGTAGCTAGCCAGGCGAGCATTCGCAAAATGATCTTACTATCACCATTACTGCTCGGTTTTCGTTACTTTAAAAATATAGTATTTTGTTCCTATTCCATGCAATTCTTCATGCCATCGTGTTTGATGTCTACCGTGCTTAGTAACCATGCATAAGTGAACTGCTCTCTTGAACATTATTACTGTAAAATGTACAATTTTCTGTTAACAACAGCAAGACCCATTTTTATAGCTTCATTTTATAAGTTCATTGTAGAATTTGATGACATTCCATACGTAAAAGCCGTTATAGGGTAACGAACGAAAAACAAACTTTCGATCTTTGAAACTTTAACTTAGAAGTGATACCTCCGTAAAAGATTCGCTTGACATGCGTCACAAATGTGTCATTATTATGGAATAAAAAGATGTTTGCGTTATAATGACTGAAAACACATAAAATAACATCGAATGCCAATCCGTGCTTTAGAAATTGAAGAAATTATTTAGAAATTGATTGCTCTAGATATTTTTGCCTGATTTCATTTATATCTTCAATACTTGAAAGATTACATACCAGAAGTATAAATGGCACTGAGTTGTGGAATGACATGTTTTTTACATACTGAAATTATGTGTTTCGACATAGTAAAAAAGCAAACTTGTTTTACCGACTCTATTTAGCGTGCGAAGTCATCGACAAGACTTGCACATACTTGTTTTGGAAATAGTAATAGTTACCAAGGAGAGAAACCCAGGAGGTTCAGCATTCAAAAACATCTGGCCATAAAATTTACAATTAGTTTGTCAACTCAAATACCGTATTGTATTTGAAATACTTTTTAAATCCAGAAAGTGTAGATGAAATCAGACAAACAGACCCAGATAACCAGATAGGAACACAAGGTGGTATACTTACATGCCCGCAAGCTAGCATGCTAAGTATGTTATAGGAATCTTACTGGAAAACTTGCATAGCAACCCCTTTCTGTCGAAGAGCTTGGCGTCAAACGGCGGCCAGTAGTAGAAGAGAAGCTTGGCGGCGGAGAGCCGCGCGCCCCACGTGCCGTACGCCACTACCGAGAGCACGTCCTTAACCACGCTCTGCTTCATCGACATCAGGCATTCTAGGAGCTGGCAGTGATGGGCTGCAACAATACTTACATGCTTCTAAATATATAATAAGCACTATTGCGTGCTAAGCGAAAATCATATAATCGCACACCGTCCCCTATGACGGTTAAAGTAATACAGTTGAAGCACGAAATTTTGGCTATAAACAGCGTGGCCGAGTGGTTTAGGTATCTGGCATGAAATCGGAGGACGCTGGTTCGATTCCCACCCGAGGCATAAAATATTGCACTCCGATAATTTGTAAAATATGAATACTTACAGTCTAGGCATCCGTATCCAAAGGGGATAAAGAAATGGGGGGCCGTCAACATTTAAGTTAAGTGGTTATACCATGAATTCGGTATTCTGAGTCACGCCTAAGCGTGAGTTTCAACTGCCAAACAAAGGATCGAGGATTCAGCCCCCACCACCAGCTTTCCACATGCTTCACAGCATGCTGCACAGCATGGTGATAGTAGTTCCCATTCTAGGTATAGTGGCAACCATTTTCGTCATTAACTAAAAGTAGTGATCGAAGGTTAAACAATAAGTTATATATAAAGTGCTACCTGGGTTACTGGAGTGTTGGAAGACCATCATGACGATAGCGGCGACTGACTGCGATGCTTGACTCTCCTCCTCCTGACCAGCATATTTGCGAGCTGCAGCACATAAAGAATAAATCGTAAGAGTAAGAGACACTATAGTAACAGAATAGGTTGAGTGTTAATGTAATTACTCTTTAATGGTATCCATGTCATAGAATAGTAGGTTCAGTCATAGACACTAAAATGCATTTGATAGGAGCGGAGTAGGTGGAGTAGGATTGTAATTACTCTTTAATGGTATCCATGTCATAGAATAGTAGGTTCAGTCATAGACACTAAAATGCATTTGATATGAGCGGAGTAGGTGGAGTAGGATTGTAATTACTCTTTAATGGTATCCATGTCATAGAATAGTAGGTTCAGTCATAGACACTAAAATGCATTTGATATGAGCGGAGTAGGTGGAGTAGGATTGTAATTACTCTTTAATGGTATCCATGTCATAGAATAGTAGGTTCAGTCATAGACACTAAAATGTATTTGATAGGAGCGGAGTAGGTGGAGTAGGATTGTAATTACTCTTTAATGGTATCCATGTCATAGAATAGTAGGTTCAGTCCTAGACACTAAAATGCATTTGATAGGAGCGGAGTAGGTGGAGTAGGATTGTAATTACTCTTTAATGGTATCCATGTCATAGAATAGTAGGTTCAGTCCTAGACACTAAAATGCATTTGATAGGAGCGGAGTAGGTGGAGTAGGATTGTAATTACTCTTTAATGGTATCCATGTCATAGAATAGTAGGTTCAGTCCTAGACACTAAAATGCATTTGATAGGAGCGGAGTAGGTGGAGTAGGATTGTAATTACTCTTTAATGGTATCCATGTCATAGAATAGTAGGTTCAGTCCTAGACACTAAAATGCATTTGATAGGAGCGGAGTAGGTGGAGTAGGATTGTAATTACTCTTTAATGGTATCCATGTCATAGAATAGTAGGTTCAGTCCTAGACACTAAAATGCATTTGATAGGAGCGGAGTAGGTGGAGTAGGATTGTAATTAAGAATAGTAGGTTCAGTCCTAGATACTAAAATGCATTTGATAGGAGCGGAGTAGGTGGAGTAGGATTGTAATTACTCTTTAATGGTATCCATGTCATAGAATAGTAGGTTCAGTCATAGACACTAAAATGCATTTGATATGAGCGGAGTAGGTGGAGTAGGATTGTAATTACTCTTTAATGGTATCCATGTCATAGAATAGTAGGTTCAGTCATAGACACTAAAATGTATTTGATAGGAGCGGAGTAGGTGGAGTAGGATTGTAATTAAGAATAGTAGGTTCAGTCCTAGACACTAAAATGCATTTGATAGGAGCGGAGTAGGTGGAGTAGGATTGTAATTACTCTTTAATGGTATCCATGTCATAGAATAGTAGGTTCAGTCATAGACACTAAAATGCATTTGATATGAGCGGAGTAGGTGGAGTAGGATTGTAATTACTCTTTAATGGTATCCATGTCATAGAATAGTAGGTTCAGTCATAGACACTTAAATGCATTTGATAGGAGCGGAGTAGGTGGAGTAGGATTGTAATTACTCTTTAATGGTATCCATGTCATAGAATAGTAGGTTCAGTCATAGACACTAAAATGCATTTGATAGGAGCGGAGTAGGTGGAGTAGGATTGTAATTACTCTTTAATGGTATCCATGTCATAGAATAGTAGGTTCAGTCATAGACACTAAAATACATTTGATATGAGCGGAGTAGGTGGAGTAGGATTGTAATTACTCTTTAATGGTATCCATGTCATAGAATAGTAGGTTCAGTCATAGACACTAAAATGCATTTGATAGGAGCGGAGTAGGTGGAGTAGGATTGTAATTACTCTTTAATGGTATCCATATCTTAGAATAGTAGGTTCAGTCATAGACACTAAAATGCATTTGATAGGAACGGAGTAGGTGGAGTCGGATTGTAATTACTCGCTAATAATATCAATATAAAAAGTGTTAGTTCAGACTTATCATAAGAGACACTCACTGGTGGTAAAAATTATTTGATGGTAGCAACTTTGGTACAACTTACTTAGGTTGAGTCTTAAAGTAACTACTGCCTAATAGTAGCTATATACTAGAAGTGGTAGGCTCAGTCTTATTGTAAGTCACACGCACTGGTCGTCACACAGTTTAGAGTAGGAAAATAGCTTTCTTTTTTATTCCTTGGACTACTATCTCACGTGATGGTAAGTGATGATGTGGTCGAAAATTTCGTTCAGGCTAACCTAGAATCATTGGTTGTCAAGGATAGCTGCTGGAACACACCGTTAAGTTAAGGCTTACGACAAAAGAACCGCGCGACGCGGTAGCGGCTTAAAACAATACGGCGGCGGCGCCCTCACTCCTCCGCGCCCCACAACGAACTATTTTATATTTTTACAAATTATTCAAATAAAAATGTCTTTAGTTGGTTCGTAGCACGCGTCGTGAAAACTGTAAGTGAACGCTGCCGTGCGTACTTTTAAAAATGCCGCCGTACGGCTATTCAAATCAAGAGTACCTACCTGCTTGGAGATGGTGATATGTTATGAGCTCTCAGTCTGGATTTATTTGTCTGGGGCCGTGTTAAAGACCTTGTGTACGGACAGAACGGTTATAATCTTAGTACCTACCGGGGGTGAATTAAAGGGCAGAATTGTTGCCGCCTTTCGGCAGTTAAGTTGTGAAAGAGTGCAAGGGCATATCCTTTGAAGAATAACTGTGTGCGTCGAAAGGAACGGTGGATATGTCCAGACTCATGTGTAAATAGCCATGTAAATAATTGTGTAGGTACGAAGTGATTGTTGTAAATAGGTTTGATTGACTTTTAAACACGCCAAGTGGATGTAATATTATGTTTTCATTCTACCTCAAACTTAAAATTCGTTTAATAAAACCGATTGTCGATGAAAATTATCAAATGATAAATGTCAGAGCCTCCTGTGAAGTGTTTTGATACACAAACGTTACATCTTGATTTATTGGATTTAATGGGTAATACTTTAAGAATTTTCATCTTTGTCGTGAACACTATTTTGAGATGTACCTAACTATGTATCTGATCAAGAATAATTCTTAGTGTGGGCTATGCATGACATCAAGGGCGTAGCGAGGTACGGGCAGGGTGGGGCAGCTGCCCCCCCCTAGAAGACCAGCCGGTCACTGGTAAAATTTACCAGTGCAGAAATGTTTAGTTCCTATGTGACATCATATATGTCGCTACACATCCGAGCCGAGTTCAATCGCAGAAATAACAATAATAAAACGCTAATGGACGCACTTCCATTGTTAATGTATAGCAGTAGGTACCTAATCGACGAGGCCCTTACAGTATACCAAGCTTTTTTAAAAATATGCTAATCTATACATTAACAATGGAAGTGCGTCCATTAGCGTATTATTTATTAGTTATTATTTCTGCTATTCGACTTGGCTTGGCTCGGCGCGCATGGTCTACGCTTCACAGAGGAGAGAAGAGCGGAATGCGTGGTGAGAGGGGATGCAACTTATTCAGCCAATCTAGCGCGGTTGTTGCCACAGAGTACTTTGTTATAGTTGTTGCGCTGTGCATCAGTCAGAGAGATTCAGTGCACTACTCGGGACGCTACGTGCGTTACGTCCGTCCATATCGTGAATCGAGATTGCCAACTTGTAATTTTTGTGCGTGTGTTTTTAAAAATGGATATAAGGAAGTTTTTTAAAGGTAAGTAGTTAAACAATTATCCTAATATTATTATAAATGTGAAAGTTTGTGAGAATGGATGTATGGATGTATGTTTGTTATTCTTTCACGCAAAAACGGCTGAACTGATTTAGTTGAAATTTGGTATGCAGATTGGTTATACCCTGGATTAACACATAAGCTACTTTTTATCCCGGTCAACAGGGGTGAAAGCGTATAAGTAACTATATTTGTTGACAATGTTGGAAAAAAATAAGTTGTCTGGGAGCTTTCAACGAAAACGCTGCCTTAACCCTTTAAGATATAACAAAATAATGTATGGTGTAATTGTGTATCTTATATAGGTCTACAGAAAAGTCCGCGATACCATATGTCTATCCCTTAAAGATAACATAATATATTCATTTTAATACTTTAAAAAATGGGCAATTATAAAGTGCTGACTTGGAAAGCTATTTACACAAATACAGTATTAATCCTTATCATTTTAAATAGGTTGGTTGGCTTGAGCATTTCATGAAGATTATTTTTTCCCTTAACATCATGCAAATAAAATAAATACTTTAGGAGATATAGCAAAATCAAAATCACGCGCAACAAAATTAATTTCATGTCGCCGTGACTAGACTGGCCCGCGCGGGCGGGGTGGGGGAACAAGTCGCTCATCGCTCGCGCTGTGTCGTTGACGGTTGTCTCCGTAACGTGAATTTTCAAAGCACTAGCAATTTCTTGAAAACGCACTTTATGGTACCATCTATGGACGGACGGACAGCGGAGATTTAGTAATAGGGTTTGGGGACGTAACCTTAAAAATGAGACATAATTAATTTATTTATACTTCGATTTTGTTATTTTTGCTATAGGCTGCTTTTTATTAACACACCACGCGGGCGAAGCCGTGGGCGGAAGCTAGTTAACAATAATGTATTTAATAACAGCAAAGAATAGTAAAATTATTTGAGAGATTACGTGAGTCTTAACCCATCAAGCGGGGCGGTGGCCACCGCGCGCGCCTTCCAACCCATAGTCACAACTCACACCATAGTGCTATTGTTTTTCTCTCGTGTCCGTGTGTTACGCTCGTGTGGTAGAGAAAGACAACACTTAGGTTGAATGGCACACACATGTGCGAGTTTAGAAAAATATGAAGTTACAAAAAAAAAGGGTTGTCTTTTTTTTCAATGCGAATATTTTAATCAATGTTATAGGAAAAGATTTGTTTATTATAAAATAAATTTTACGACTCGGTTTGCGCAACGGACTTCGATACCAAGGGTCGTGAGTTCGATCACCGCACAATACAAACATTTGTAAGCATGAAAATATATGTTTGTATTGGTATATGAGTTTTCTATGTATAATATGTATTTATTTACAAAACAGTATACATAAATATAAGCATTTTTGTTTCAGGGACTTTGAAAAGGAAAAAAGAAGAAAGTAGTAGTGAAAGTGATGAAGAAAAAAAGGTCGAAAGTATACCACAGAGTTCACTGGCTCAAGCTGGTCCTTCTAGAGTCAAAAATAAACTTGAAGAAGAAGTCGTTTGCGATAATGATCTGGGAGAATGGGTAGGGCGAACTTCATTAATGACTACAAGTCAAAAATTAAACATGCTTAAACGTTGTTGGGTACCCCCTGAGAATTACGACTTTGCCAAAGATGCTGAAACTGCTCATCTGAAGCGAAAATTTAATCATAGTTGGTTGCAAACTTATTCACCCTGGCTGGTTTATTCTAAACGTCTAAAAGGTGCACTGTGTTTATATTGCGTACTATTTCCACCAAAAATAGTAGCTGGAGTTTTGGGTTCATTTGTAACTCGATCGTTTTGTCGTTTTAAAAATGTCCATGAATACTGCGTTAAGCATGTCTCATCACAATATCATAAATCTGCGGTCAATGATGCAAAAAATTTATCGGAGCAAATGCCTGTGGATGTAATGATGAACACGGCTCATCAGAAAGAAATAGAGAAAAATAAAAACATAGTGGCATCTATAATATCTTCAGTTATTTTTTGTGGCTCCCATGACTTGCCTTTGAGGGGTAAAGAGAATCACGAAGGCATTCTTGAAGACATTTTAAATCTGAGAATTGAATCTGGCGATCAAGATTTACAACAACATTTAGAACGTGGCAAAAAAAATGCTATGTATACTTCCCCACAGATTCAAAACGAAATTATTGATTTGTGTGGCTTGGTCATAAAGAATGAAATTATTCAGGTTGCAAAGAAAGCTTTTGCTTATAGTGTCATGGCAGATGAGTCTTGTGACATAGCAGGAAGAGAGCAGCTTTCCATTGGAATCCGTTTTTATGACGAAGGTAAAAATATGATCCGAGAAGAATTTCTAGGATTCGTAGAATTGATTGCAATGGATGCTAATACTATAGCGTCAGAAATTGATAAGTTTTTAGAAAATGTAGGACTTGAACCAGATAGGTGCATTGGCCAAGGTTACGATGGGTGTTCTACAATGGCTGGAAGTATTGGCGGAGTTCAAAAAAAACTCAGAGAGAAATATAAAAAAGCCTTATATTTTCATTGTGCAAGCCACAGACTTAATTTAGTGATAAATGATTTGAATAAAGTGCCAGAAATACGGAACACAATCGGCACGATAAAAGATATCATAAATTTTTTCCGAGAATCTTCTTTAAGAAGAAAATACGTTCCCAATATTCCGGCTTTATGTGAGACACGTTGGTCGCAAAAATATAAAAGTATTGCCATTTTTAACAAAAATTTTAAAGAAATAATTAATGGACTTGCAAGTCTATCTACAGAAGGGAATGCTGCTGCAAGAAAAAGTGCTTATCAGTTACATTGTGCTGCTACTAAACCAGTATTCGTTATATGCGTTGCAATGATAGCTAAATATTCAGGTATATTGGAACCTGTTGCGAATGCATTACAATCCAAGGCTATTGATATGTACACATGCGTCAATCATATCGAGAGAATTATTTCTCTTATTAAAGATCATCGTGGCAATGCAGACAGAGAGAGTCAGAATATTTTAGATATTTCACATGTAACTGCAAATGCCATTGATACTGATTTGCAAATACCGCGCATTGCATGTCGCCAACAACATCGGTCTAATCACCCAGCTGAAAGTGTATGCGATTATTGGAAGCGGTCAGTTATCATCCCTTATTTAGATTCTTTGATATCCGCACTTGAACAGCGTTTTTCTAATGAACATTTACCAGCTTTTAGCTTAATGTCGATACATCCCAGTTCGATGTTAAATATGTCGCTAATTGATTTTAAAGAAAAATCACAAGATTTCTGCAAGTACTATGATCTTCCTCTTTTTGAGCATGAAGCGGAATTATGGTATAAACTATGGAAAGATAAAGGTATGGAAAGAGAAAGTTTAGAAATTTTAGACTTTACTGATATATTAAAGGAGGCGGACGCTTTCTTCCCGGCAACCAAAAAAGCCATACTTATTTCGTTGGCACAACCGTGTACCACTAGTAATATAGAAAGGTCTTTTTCTACACTGCGACGTGTCAAAACGTGGCTCAGATCTACGATGACCGAAAACCGTTTAAACGGGCTATGTATGTTGAGCGTACACCGAAAAATAGTCCAAGAAAAAAAAAAAGAAATTGAAAGGGAAGTTTTAAACAGATTTTGTGAAGAACCACGCAGATTACTCTTCAAATAAAGTTATTTTTTGATTAAATTTTGTTTTTAATTTTTGCCTCACGTCCATCACCAACGTGAGATACTCACATGTAACCACGATTAAAACAATATAGTGTAGAATTTTCTATATCTGCCCCCCCCTATGTAGAATCCTGGCTACGCCCTTGCATGACATTATAATATATAGTAAAAACCATTAAAACATCATTCTATGTACGTACTGTTTTAAAAGTTTGTAAATTTCTTTAAATTGTGTTATTATACTTAAATTGTGTTATTATGAGAAATGTACTGATGTGTATTTAATGAGTACTGAGTAATAAACATTATTATTATTAAGATGCACTCACTGATTGTAAAGGGCAGTATGTAGTAGCAGAGCAGGTTGAGTATCTCCTGATGCAGTGGCACTGGGAACACGGCCACGCAGTACGCTACCATGTAGGGCAGGTTGTCTATCATGTCGTATTCTAGAAAGGGCAGGATGCAACCAAGGCATTGCAAAACAGCCTGTCCGAATGCTGGAAATAAAATAGTTTTCATAAAGAATATAACACCGAGCCGAGAACAAAGGTAAATGACTATGAGAGTGACATCGGATTCAGCAGATTTGGTGTTCCACAAGGCAGCACGTTACGACCAACTCTATTTCTCATTTACATAGTGAGTTCTGTAAAACATGTATGCCTGGAATGGAGCTCCACACACTTTACTAATGACACGGTCCTCTTATTCCAGGAAAAGTCGTGGGAAACGGTTGTTCCATTAGTCGAAGCCGAAAATTATATTTGCAGTCAGTTCAAACAGTTTTCCTATGCGCGCGCTTGGCGATCAGCCATAGACTAAAGAATGAGGTTTATTTTTTTGGCTTTTCGCGTTTTAACCACGTACAAAATGGGGATTTCTTTATTACAGAGAAAATAAAAGTTATATTTGAGTAAAAGTTTTATTTATTAAACACGTGAAAGTTGAAATTATCTTTTTAAATACGAAGTTGTATGACATGAGCAAACAATTGGTACATTAATTTATTTGTACTATTGAACACGATCTTTCTTGTGTCGAAACTTTTTTAGAACAAGGAAACTCAACCAATTATTAAAAAAAAACTCTATAACTCACTTGTGAATAATAACAATGAAAAAGTTACAGTTTGATTGCAGGATGCAAAATTTTTTTCTCATATTATGGCGTCTAAAATCCACCAAACAATTTTTTTTATCGCTGAAGCGTTTAACCACAATCTTACCTGATGGTAAGTGATGATGTGGTCGAAGGTGTTAACAGGCTTAACCTAGAATGACTGGCTCTCAAGGAGAGCTGCCGGAACACACCGTTAGGTGCTCGGCGACAGGTTTTCTACTTGAGGGTGGTCGCTAGCCAGACGGGCATTTGCAAAAATGCCCTTCCACCATGCGAAAACATTTAATTTTATGTTCCTGGTTTCAGTTGGGAAATCAAAACGAATCTAACGTTCAATACATCAAATCGGTTAAGCCGTTTAAAAGTTATGGTGGAATAAAGAAACTCACAAACATACATACATGAACCCTGAAAACATAGCACTCCATTTTTGAGCGGTCATGTAAATACCTTGTATCCCATACTGCAGATGTGGCGCCGAGTCGACCAGCTGCGAGATGGCGTTGAACAGCCCTTTGTAGTCCAGGTTGGGGTAGAGGGACATGCGGTCCGCATCGTTGTCCGCGTCTCGGATCATCTCAAGCGGGGACCGAGGGACATCTTTCAGGACGCCTGTAAAATATCGTGATGGTTTCTTGTATGTAAGTTAAACATTATAAACTAAAATTACCTACAGGAAAAGTAACATAGTCTGATTACATAACACTGTATCAGTCAGGCATTTAAATGTTTAAAAAATATTTGTTCATATACAGGGTTATTGGTAAAATGCTAACAACCTTGTTGTTAATTCCTGCTAGTCCTAAAAACAATATGTTATAATATTTTTTTTTATTGTGTTTTAGACGGAATGAGCACCAAGCAATAACCACCTGATGTTAAAAGTATTTTGTGCCTGTAATGTATTATTTCATATCTTTTATTACATTTCTCAGTGTCAATATACAAAACTCTATTCAAAGGGAGTTCCGCGCGGGTCAGTGTAGCAGCGGCGGGCGCTGTTTTCTAATTAAAAAAAAACATCTCAAAATGTTTGTTAGGACTAGCAGAAGTCAACCCTAAGAGGTTGTTAGCATTTTATCAATAACCCTGTATATTTTACTCCATATACAAGACAACGACAAAAACACGTACTGTCTAACGCATTCTCTCGACGGTCGGACTGTAGGTATATATCTATTTTATAAAGTTCTCTCACATTATAAATGCAAAAGTGTGTTTTTCGGTTTGTTGGTTTGTCCATCCTTCACATTGTATGACGGAATAACGGACTTACGTGATTTTTGGACACAGATATACACACATCAAAAGTGCCTAAGGATCAGGTACGTCTTCGAGTAAATCAAATAAGTTTTAAACAGATCACATTTGGAGCGTTGAGGTTGCCCCAACCTTATTCTGATGACCCAGATTTATGCGGAGAGTATTGTTTCATAAGTGATCATCCCTTTTTACTACTGCTACTCATATGATAATTTTATGACGACAATTAATTTGTATGATGACGATGACAAAATTACTTACTGAGCAACGTCTGCGAGAAGTATTTGACGGTGTTAGCGATATCCACCCCTGATGGCAGCGGGGCGATGTTGTGCATTAGGCGCAGCTGACAGTCGTACAGGCTACGGATTTTGGCTGTGACTGGAACGCGATTAACAATTTAGCGAAACATTTGTGTACAACCAGATTCTAAGTAGAAAAGAGAAAATCTGAAGTTCTAAGACAGTTCTAACAGGATATCTGCAGAGCTAGGGTTGTCTACCCTGATCATCATCTGTGCCTACACCAGGACAATTCTACATACTTACTGATATATGTAATATTAAAAATCAATGCATAGTAATATATCTTACAAGTATTATGGAGCTTAAGGATATTATAAAAAAACATATACGATAAAGACAAATTTGATCCAAGCCAAAACAACATTTCTTTTACAATAACTCTACACAAAACAATGCACTATCAGTAAAAAGAGAAAACAAAATGGGGTAAGTGAGACAGACATACACAGCCTATTTTCATTAGAAAGGTGAGCCACACAAACAGAGGAATATAAAATAGAAAATGAAATATTGACATTCGTACATAAACCATCCATTAACCTAAATGTGAAATCAAAATTGAATATTACGATCCAAACTGTAACTTTGACAGCTGTCAAATCGATCTCCCATTTAGGTATGAGTTTTGCGTTTAGAGTCTATTTTATCCTAAATAACTCCAACCGTATTGGAGATAAATAGGAAAATTCGTCCTGAGTTTCGCCAGTAGTAGTCGCTTGGGGTTTTCCCCAAGCAACTATTCTGGCTGCTGTACAGCAGTGCTCTTGATTGTCTACAGCCGTTAAACATATTTCAGAATATGATCTGAAACTATAGCTATTCATTGCAAAAAAGCGCAAAGAACAATGTATTAAATTTTTCAGTAGTTTACGAGGAAAATGGTAACTGACACACAGACACAACCTGTGACCCAAAAAACATGTACCGCCTCCGTTTCATATGTTCGTCATGGATAAAAATGGCTTGACATTGAGAAGTTTGTCGGCCCTCAAATCCATAACATTTAAAACTATAAAATATATATGTACCTACTCTAGTAAATAAGGTCTAGACGATGACACTACATATTGGCTACGTTATGAGTACTTATTGGAATATCTCTTGAAAAATATTTTTATTCATGTTATATATTGTTTTTGGCTCAATATATACATAAAAGAATAAAAATTTCAGGTTTGTGATTCGCACCATTGACGACCTAGAGACCCCTGTCATATCGGTCAGATAGACAGGCAGCGGTTCTGATTTGCCAATGTTTACAATATTTATGTTACTAATGTTTGTGTTAATCAATAGACAATATCTTCACATTTGGCGCAAATAATTACAACAAAAACATAGCAAACACACCTCGATTTCTAATATTGTAATAAATGCGTCCAAACATTCTGGGCTTATAAAATAATCAATATTCAAATAATCGTAAACTGATTCCATTGGTAGCGCCTTACTAGCGTACATTGAAAGTGATCGACTCATTATTTAATTTTCGTGGTCTATATTCTGTGTCTTAAATTGCATTTAATTTATTCCTAAATACAATTTCGGGGATATAAGATGTATGATGACTATCTGTCCTGTTGTCAAGAGATGTCTTTACATATCAAAATATAAAATTACATATTTTAGTCACTTTTAAGAGATGTATCTCTCTTGTGATCTTAGTTCTGGTGTATTGTTATTAGATACAAACGAACCTAAGAATTCTAGAGAAATATGTAATATAATTTAATTCAAATATTATATAACCTCGGTATGAGTTACATATTTGAGCCGTTCGGTGTAGAGACCTTGGGTCCATGGGGCCGGGAGCTCATCGTATTTTCCAAAACTTATCAGAGCGCTTAAATTTTCTGTAAGTCACGTGATCTCAAACGGAAGTGGCGGCGGAAATGATGTCATAAGGGCAAAAAAAAGCCACAGAATACGTATTAGTAATTGAGAGTTTGCTTCCAAAGTTTTTGACAGTGACAGTTGACATTAGTTATTTGTAATAGCAAGCATCCCACAACATGTCGCATCACTATCGATTTACCTTAGGCCCCTATTACACTATCAAATACGTTGGATCCCATATATTTAAGTCAAATATATTTCATAGTGATTTACGTATTACACGTACATTTGACTCACTTTGATCTTTGATAATATTTCACCGTGAGATTTGATCATTGATTGGCATAGATAATAAGACTACTCCAAACTTGAAACAAGAATCTATAGATCATTATTTTTATTCCGATGTCACTGCACGCTATTGCACACGATCGATTCAAAGTGCTTAAATTTCGGGAGTAAAGTAATGATAAATACATGTGATGTAAACTGTTTAAAGTTTTATTCTTATGTATGAAAAGACTCGATTATGTTGACACTTGTATCCGTGCTTCAAACGGTGTTGGGCTTCATTTGAATGAGAGAGATGCCAATGTAAGGTTGGTAACGTCCTACTGTCTGTGATTCGTGTCAACTATATACACAGCCTAAATATCCAAACAGTCTCTAGACAGGGCAATCGTGCAGATTGTGAGAGAAGAGACGCGGGGACGCCGCGTTGTCTCAAACTTCATACACTACATACTTCAGAGTTAATGCATATTTGTTTTAGTAAAATGTAAAGGTAAAAAACGTAAATATGACAATATATAAAATTTCGTTTTAAAAAAAAATATTTTAAAGAAAAGGTCTAAAAAATAGACTTGTGGCTTTAATGGGTTTAATTTGGCATGAGGACCATACCGCCCTCACTCTATGGCAACGTTCTGCCGAACAATCTGTATAATCGGTTCCAAAATCGATTACGCATGACACTACAACAAGCAAGCAAAACGTTTCCAGCACTATTTGTTTTTGGCCTAGTGACGTCATAACGATAAGGACCGCCATTGAATGTTGTTTTAGCGCCAATTTTGAAAATTGAAATATAAAGATTGTTTTTCTTTGTTCAGAGTCCCTAGAAAAAATATAAAAAAAATCCATGTGTATATTTCGGTCTCCTGAATAATTTAAGGTACATTAAAAAAACAAGTCAACAACCCTAACGGGGCAATGCTGCCAGCATGCTGAGCACTCTACCAACTGGTACTGGGCTCGAGCATTTAGACTGCCTATGAGTCTGCTATGACTTATAGGTTGTCTAAATTCGAAAGACATCGCCGAATAAAGAAAAAGTTTCTGCTCATATACTATCAAATTATCCGCAGATATATAAAAAAACTGATTTAAAATTTTATCTTAATGGATGGTGAATAAAGTTCAATCTCAATGCGTGCTGTGCGTGGCGGCTACAATACAACCTTTTGTTTGCTCGAAATACGCGGAAATTAGATAAAATAATACTTTCTTTATGCTTGATATGTTAGCCACCACTATCTCACCTGATGATAAGTAATGATGTGGTCGAAGATGTTGTTCAGGCTGACCTTGAATTACTGGATCTCAAGGACAGCTGCCGGAACACACCGTTAGGTGCTTGGCGACAGATTTTCTACTTGAGGGTGGTAGCTAGCCAGGCGGCCCTACCACCACGCTATAACGACTGCCACCCTAAGATAACAACCGAGACCAACTCCGAAGCACGGAAGCGCTCAGTAGTAATGTCACTAGCGGTCACCCATCCAACTCATGACTGCGGCGGACGTTGCTTAGCTTTGCTATCGGTTCAGAACGGCTAAGCAAACTTCGCTATGACGGCTTCAACTTCACTTTTCACATAAACACGATTGGCGATTGTCCGATTTTAAAATTGATACACGGATTTGTTACAGTTATTATTGGGTACTTATTAGCAATAGTAAGATGGGAAAATTCTTCATCGTTGAGAAGTTCCAAAATATTTTTTTTTAAATTGCTGCACTTCGGATTTTTCGTACCCTATAATCAAATAGTTTTGAAAAAACCTTGAGCACGGAATCGTTGCCAGAACTGTAATATATATATTTTTCTGAGTCCAAATGATGGTCCTCCAAACAAGAGTTCACCTTCAAAGTGACCTAAATCAGGAAATCGCCCACATAATCGATAAACTACGATAAATAATGTTGTCTTGAGTCATTATACTTGGACTTGTGAATGCCCGCGTGCCTTGTTACATCCCTAAAGTAGAAAATCTTTCGCTACGAACGTAATGGCGTGTTCCGGTGCAGATGTTATCCTTGTGAACTAGTTCACATTTTAGGTTATTCCTTTTTACTAGTTTCGATTTAACCACATTATCATCTTCATTGTTGCGGATACAGTAAACCTACTAAGTAAACCACTCTATTCGGTTTTATTTCAATTTAATCTAATTAGGCCAAGCAGTTTTAGGTTTATACCCAACTAGCTTTCCGGGCGCGGCTCCGCCCGCGCGTATGTCGGTTATCGCGCAAAAACATTAACCTCTTTTTGCGCAGTTGGATAAAAACATCCTATGTTTTTTCCCGGGTCTCAAACTATTTCCATACCAAATTTCATTCAAATCGGTCCAGAAAAGACAGAGTTACTTTCGCATTTATAATATTAGTACTGATTATCTAGAAAAGTATCTGCCTGCGTAACACGATCAGCATATGAGCCAGCAAAAGAGTTTTCATTTGGATTCGAAAACGTTTCGAAGGGCTTTAAAATAGTAAACTTGTTTTCAAACAGGTAATTTAGATTTAATGACCGAGTGTGCGCGAAAGGCGATCGAAGCGTCTCCGTTTCAGCTTAAAAATGCTTTCGTATGACTGTCCGATGCATGTCCGGGTATTTTCCTCCACATGTTGCATAGTTCAACCGATTTTCGTGAAATTTTGAGAGCAGATTTGATAATGTATATGCAATTTCTTTCTCATTCCAGTTGTTTTTTTTAAAGCGGATTAAAACAACTTATTTCAGCCATAACCTAAGCCCACAGCGCTACTAGTTATTTAATATTATATTTTTAATTACTGCTTGAAGCACTTATGTAACTCACGAAGGGCGGTATTACGGGCGGATAATACGGAGCTGATTTCCCACTAGGCCGAGTAGAATAGGCCTATAATGCAGAATAATTCAGGGGTGGCAAAACTTGATGGTTTTCTATTTAGACTGATGACTTCAAAACGAATGCCTTTAACCTCATTGTGCTAATAATCCATGGTGAAAGTACTTAATGACTGTCATCAAGCAGACTCAACTGCTAACCCTTACTTTCATAGTAGCCTACCAAGTTTCTTGTATATACACTAACAAAGAGACTTGAGATAACAATAGATTTATGATGGTTCTGACGAATTAGTTATTAAGTAATTGTTTTGAAGCGCTCGTAGCGAAGTTTGCTTAGCCATTCTGAATCGATCAGCAAAGTTAAGCAACGTCCGCCGCGGTCAGGAGTTGGATGGGTGACCGCTGGTGACATTACTACTGAGCGCTTCCGTGCTTCGGAGGGCACGTTAAGCCGTCGGTCCCGGTTGTTGTCTTAGGACGGCAGTCGTTACAGCATGGTGGTAGGGCACTTTGCTAATGCCCGCCTGGCTAGCTACCACCCTCAAGTTGAAAATCTGTCGCCAAGCACCTAACGGTGTCTTCCGGCAGCTGTCCTTGAGAGCCAGTAATTCTAGGTTAGCCTGTACAACATCTTCGACCACATCATCACTTACCATCAGGTGAGATAGTGGTCAAAGGGTAACCTATGAGGCATAATAAAAAAAAAAAAAAAAAAAGTAATTGTTTTTACGATATTAAGGATTATTTAAGTTCTAAGTATATCTCTGTAAAAGAACTTATTTTATTTTTAAATATTTGCACGTCTGCATGCAGGCTGAATACACTGAACAATTAATATTATTAATTTAAGACCACATATGTATTTACTGTATTCTAGCAAATAAAATATTGATTGATTGATTGATTGACTTGCGCGGTGTTCCCTATCGGCAGCCAAAATTTAAGGGGCTTAATTAAAGTTTTTTTAGTATTCGTACTTCTATAAACCTTATCACCGTTATAAACACAAAACGGTGTCCATAGTAAGTCAGTCGCAAAAAAAAATCAAGTATGGAAGTTACGATCTGAATCTACTGGATCTGGACTAGTTTATACTAGTCTACGCCAAGTTCAAGCGACTCATTATTATTTTGATCTACTACAAACTAGCTATTAGTACAGGTTAAGGTGATATTTTCGTCGTTTACAGCAAACCGGCGAGCTGCAAACTTCCATAGGCTGGCGCAGCTAAGGTATCAAATCGACCCCTACGGATGATATAATCGATCCTGCTTGTATCAAAAACTATAACCAGGCTTCTTAAACTGTGGGCTAATTTCACCGTACGTAGTACGAAACGCGTATAACAAAACCAAGTTCTGCTTAAATTTCGATGTTGATCTCGGTGTACGTGATTGCACCCGTTTGATGGTAATATTTTATTCCTCTTAGTTCCAATAGCTACGAGTACTTTGGTTGGTGGAATGTCAAAGATCTCCGATTTGCAATTTGTTTAATATAGTGAAAGAACTTGAACGCGCTTAGTTGAGTTTAACGTAGAAATTTGGGCGTTTAGAATATATTAACGGTTTATTTATTTGTTTATTTATTTATTTAGATACACAAAACAAATTACTGTCAATTTTAAAAATAGGTTTAGTTTGAAATTGGTCTAATTTATGTTGGTGATATTCAATTGGTAATTTGATAACAACGAAGCGCAAGCACTCAGTTTAGCTTTTAGTATTGGTACTTTACTAAAAAATTTAACATCAATGTCCCTAAATTGAATTGTGAGCATGGAAACTGAAAACTAAAAATTATCCTTCCAAATTTATGTGAGTATTTTTTATACCAGTTACTTTTAACTAAATATTAAATATAGTTCAACAATTATAGTACTAAAAGTTCTTGTTTCGTCAATATATATATATATATTTTATAGAGGAACCTCGACTATGTTGTAGTTAATCTTTTAAAATATACATAATGGGTTGTTTTCCAGGCGACTTAAAAGAAGCTTTAAATAAAAAAGGAGCTTAACTTAATGAGGAAAGTAACTAGCCATAAATAATACTATTGACAAGTAGATATGTTCAAAATCTTAGAAAATTTATCGTATTATTCAACGCACATAATATTCCGAAAAAAACCCATTATGGATTCCAAAATGGTTAAAACACGTCATTTTTTTATTTAAAAATTCTTAAAACATGTTTGCGAGTAAATAGTTATTTAAAAAACTGGTAATGCTTTACTAAATTGTAGTTGTAACCAAACACTACTATTTTATGTTTGCTGTGTTCATATAGTATGACTCGACATGGGCACGACACGATCTTATTAAGTGATTTCACATTTTTCAGTTTATGAAACCACAACAGTTAGAAAAGAAACACGTCCCAAAATGTTTGATTTTTGCTGGAATAATGAAAAAGTTATTGGAAAGAATTTGAACACTAGATAGGTATTTAATATAACGACGAAACTGCGTACCTACCTATGGAAAGAGCTACCTGCACACTCTCCATACCTATCCTTTTCTGTACCAAATTATTCCACCATTATCTTTATCATAATCTTACTGAAATGCATATAATATGATGAAAAATTTACCGAACGAAAGTATAGTACTTAAGACAAAAATCACAATTTCTTTTCAGAGACAATCTGTTCTTTCCAATCTCTTATTATATCATATTAAATTCATCGGTTCTGAAAATATTTCTTATTCTGTCAAAACAACAAATTGTTGATTAACTAGTCTGTGATAATTCCTCATGAATATTAGATCAAGAATCTTGAATATTTCAAGAAAGCCAATAATTATTATACAAGTTTCATACCACAATTTTACTTCGGTAAGTAAGTTCTTAAACTTGAACACAAAACATACATAGCATCGCCACAACATAATGCTTCATACATTTAAATAAAATAAATTCAGAGACAGCCCAAAGTATAATTAATGAGCCAGCAGAATCACAACATTAAGACAACGCATTACATTGGGAGGGTATATATAAATTTTCTAAATACATCAATCCATGATTATCCGGGGTTGCCAACATCAAATACTAAAGTAACACCTGGGATCAGTAGCAGGGCAAAACAGAACAACAGTTAGGGTTCACGACAGATAGATGATGCAGACCTAGGGCATCTAGGGTTACCATCGTATTATCATTATAGTTCAAAATACGTTACGTGGACTAGAAGGTAGGTATGCAACAAAATATTTTTGTTTTAGAAAGTTTTATAAAACATGCCTGTTTAAAGAAAATTGAAGAGTTATTGCTTGACGGATATTGAAAAGTGCAAAGGCAAGTCAAAAAGTTTTCACACGCTGAAATCAGTAAAAAAAAAAATTTCGATGATTACAATATTTTCAGATTAGAAATAATTGTCAGCATAAATAGAGGTATTTTATTCGTATTTACAAGATTGCTAATCTAGGGAGTTTATGAAGTAGTTAAAATGAGGGTAAACCAGATAGATGGCAACCCTACTAAAGAAGCAAGTCACAGTATAAATGTTTGGTTAAATACAGAAGTAGATCATCTTCAGTCACTCTTAACAGCTACTTGAAAGTTATCTAACTGCAGCATTAATGGATAAAACCTAAATAACTACAGGGGAGAAAGCTTTACTGCAGTATAATACTGGCATAAAACTTGGAGCTAAGCTCTGTCAAGTCGGATATAAAGTGTTAAATTGTGAGGCACTTCAGAAGAGTGATGTAGAAGGTGATCTCTATAATTATACTGTGAGGAAAGAGGGGGCATCACGTGCGACAATAACACCAAATAACGCGCATGTAGTTCACCTTTCTGATACAACGGCTCGGCGTATAACTGCGTATGGAGTGAGGGCTGCATTTTATAACACAAAAAGCTTTGCCTACTGCTGCCCGAATCGTACAACTCTGAAAAATAAACGGCTTTAATCACCATGCAAGCGGTTCTTCATCAATTCGTTTAACATAATAAAGCAGTGGGTGAAGTGAATTAGTAAAATTTTAAACACTTACAAGCCGCCGCCCGCGTCCCCATGTTTATAAGCTGGATCTTGAAACTGCCCTGCATTGGCCTGCTGTATTACACACACCGATAACATGAACAGAATCGATAAAGGTAGGTCTGAACCTCGGGTGAAAGAGATAAGACCTAAATCTAGGTTTTCCCTCCCTTTTCGGACTATTGATCGATTTGAGATGTTTGTTTTGTTGTGAAACTGCGCGCGCCGACCTACGTTCTGCGCATGTACCGGAAACGTCAAATTGTCATTGTTGTCAAACAAAATCGATCAGCTGGGCGTGGCGGGAAAGTGCGCATGTTCCGGTGTAGAGATGAAGTGACAAAAATATAATAAAAACAAAACTACGTACAAACATAGGCTGCCGAGATATTAAATAAGTTGGTATTTTCTGCGAGTCTAGATAGGATAGGTAATGCAGGTAATTAATCCTGTAAAATTATGGATAGATGACACTTAACTGTCGGTAAACCAACAATATTCATAAATTGTTTTTTAAGTATTTCAAGCACTATAAGAGAATATTTTTTGAAAATTTGCTAATCACATTGTAATCTCGAGCGGGAATCGAACCATTGTTCCTAAGTTTTACGCACCTTAACCACTTGGCTATTGAGACTGAATGGATGAGATCCAAATATTTGGTTCAAAGTAATTAAATCCTGTAATTTTAACTATCGTCAAAGAGGACGGTGCGGCCATCAACCAGAATATAATGGACTTAATCAGACAAAAAAGGGAATTTGATACATTCTAAACGTATAGCTACTGTTCTTTAGTTATAGTTTTGATTTCAAGTACTACCATTTTATTCTGTGGTACTATCGCATATGAAGCATCTATGAATTTCTATATTTCACAAAATGTTCATCTAGACGAACGGGGATTGAACCTGCGCCCTCGGGCCTTAAACAACGGCGGGTTCTCTTTCCAAAAAAAAATACACAAACAAGTTTTATCTTAAGGACAATCACTCGATGATCGGACTTATCTTGATTGTTCTTAGTATAAAACCTAATTGTGTAATTTTGTTAAGGAAAATGGGGAACATTTATGAATAAGAGCTCAAATAGCCTCCTTAAATTTTGTAGCTTATTAGGCCTTTGCCAACCTCCCTAGGTAAGGAAATAACATTTACCTCGAGTATTTCGAGTTAAGGGCAGTGTTGTCACAGTGATGTCCATATTTTAAGTTTCATCATATTTTATATAAATTTTTCGTTTCATTATTTGTTTAATCTAGTAATTTGAAAAGAGGAACTCGTATACAAAACGATTTTTTCGAATAACTTTGACTTTAACTTGAAAAAACTTAATTTCACAGGAAACTGGAAAACCAGAAGATATTATAGATAGAATGATATTATACTCAAAAACATGCGAAATTACAAGCAAAATTTCAGCGGATTTTACCTTTATATTAAAAGCGCTATGAGTACACAGTACACTTCGTCTATTACGAAATACTTTCTTTTTTTTAAGTTATAAAAATTAAATATCTCAAATACTATCAACCACAGAATTTGTAATAAGTAAGTACTCGTACCTAACAAATATAGGCAGTAACAGTTACTGCTTTAACTACAGTAACATGTTCTGGGAGGTCTGTAATTCTTCCCTAATTCGTCTGTAATTAGGTAAGGGCATTAGACCATCCATGGGTATTTTTTTTTTCATTTCTCATACTCGAAAAGCAGTGTTTATTTGATTCGAGTAGCGGGTAGAACACTATGCATCCCACCTAAGGGTGGGAAAAACTCATAGTAAATGCTTCCTTTTCAAGGGCCCGAATGACTTGTAACCATGGTAACCATTGGTGTAAGCAACATTAGATGTCCAAGTAAAAGTTCGTCTCCAAGCACCTAGCAGAGTGTTCCGGCAGTTTTCCTAAAGCGCCAGTAATTCTAGGTTAGCCTGAATAACATATTCGACCGCATCATAATTTTTCATCAGATATAAGTCAAAGCTACAACAAACTCGCTATTCTATTTTATATATTTAATTCTATCTAATTTCTCCACAACTAAACTGATATGTATACAAACCTACGTTATATAAATAACTTATCCATCGAACCGTCTAGTAATAACCAAGTAAATTGTGTTCTTACCGCTTTCCATATAAACTTAGTTTTGTCATATTTTAACAAGAATTTCGAAATAATTTTTTTTTTTTAAAAACAATTATTAGAAACGACTCGTGAAGAAAATTCAAATGAGCCCACACTCGATGAGTCTGTGTCGTTTCATTGCGAAGTTCCTTTGGCCACCTTCCAGCTCCATCATCAGATCTGCACCATGTCATCATAATACATTGTCACGCGATTTAAACATGTACCTATACAAAATTTCAGCTCAATCGGTAACCGAGAAGTGGATCAAATTTAATTAGACTGAATCATACAAAGAAATTGTTTGTTAACAAAACACAATAGAAAATAATACTGTATTCAGTCATTGTTGATATACGAATGTCTGAACTATAATGATGTAAATAAAAATAATCATTCAATAGAAATACTTTTATTGTTTATTGTCATGATTAACGATTATCACAAAATTAATCCTTATCATAATATTAGGTACTCTATCTACAATCACAGTATCTGCTGCGTCCTGCCTGCGTCTTCTAAACTATATAAATCAACCTCCGAACATAGTATGTATCTATACCTAACTAAAGAACTACACCGCTCTAATTTTAAGTCCGTAGTGTCCACAGTGGGGTCCGAATGAGTACACGTATTCACGCTCGCTATAGTTTGTTGACTTATGTACCGCTGGCATTGAAACTAAATGACTCGGACGGCCATTATATCATCAACCGTCCATCGTGCCGGCCAGTGCTTGTTGGATCACGAGCTGTTGAGCGCTGATAAGCTTCTTCAGCTCTCTAATTTCCTGTGTTAGCTGTCTCACATTCTCTGACGTCTCATCTAATCTTGCTTGAATGCTTCCCATACCTGAAGAGTACCCATACTCTCTGTGGCTGGAATCATTATTGTTCTCGTACTTTTTGAAACATGAATATGCACCCGTAGTAGAGCCACTGGATGATATTGTATGCCCATATTGTTTTCTCATCTTCGCTATATCATATGCTGCCATCATTATGTCTCGAGGAAGTCTTTTCTCGCTAGGGTTCAATGGTTTGACACTTAAAACCACTCTGTAAGCTTGTGGTGATACCAGAGCTGAAGAGTGTAGAATTTTGAGAAGACATTTCGGTAGATATCCGTTGAATAAGGCAAGTTCCATGTATGATATTAATTTCGTTTGTCGGACAAGTTTAGATAGACCAGCAGTTTTCCTCAATCCCTGAATATCGTGGACCGCTATGCCGACGAGAAGATTCATGAGTACGACAGTCACAAACATTAAAAACAATACGTATGTAATTTGTGCTGAAAACTCGAGCAGTACAGGGGGGTCATTACCGTCTGGCTCGTTCAGCAATAAATCAAGATTTAACTCGCCTATCATCATTGTCAACACGGTTATAAAACCCATGAATGGATTAGCGAACGAAGACGAGTCCGGAAATATGACACAGAAACTTATTGTGAATCCAATCAAAATGCATGAATAGGCCATTAGCAGCTTCGCGAATTCTTTTTGGACTTTTTGATACATCGCAACGTACGTCCCGAACACTGGAAGTTGACCAATCATCATCATTAAGTTCGTCCATCCAGCTAGCACCGCAAACGCGCCAACATGATTCTGCCATGTATATGTGATGTTTGTGTAAATATACGATATCAAAAACACGCTGACAATAACGAACCATTCAATAATATTTTCTGATTGCATTAGATATTGTTTCACAGTTGAATAGCCGGCGATTCCGTAAACTTTTCTAAATATTTCAAATATTGTTATTCCAGCCAGAACCCACCACTGCATTTCAATAACAAACGGATTCTTTCGCAACAAATCGCCAAGAATAGACTGTTTTTGGCAAAGTTCTTGCTCTTGTATGGTTTCTTCCATATCTTTGCTCCCATTGTAACAGTTATGAGCGAGAGCCGTTAGTACATACAAAGTGAGGCACATTATAAAAATGAAACTGAGAAACAATCTAGCCACGTAATATTTGCGAATTTTTTCCCATTTTATGTAGAGAAAAGCTGAACATAACGGATGTAGCAAAACTTCCTTCTGCCCTTCGTCAACAAATGTGTTCAAGTAACTGATTTCACGAGGATAACAATGCTGCAGAATACTACGAAAGTCAAGTTCGAGTTCGACTTCTCTATTGCTCGTTTGTGAGTGATGCAGCGTAATAGCGCAGTCCAATTTTCTCGTTATCATCGCAAGTGAGGCGGGCGTTTTTCGTGCGATTACATTAAGAGCCGAGTTTCCTTTTTTAGACCTCGTGGTTACGTCAGCGCCGTGATAAATTAACGTTTCGACACATGCAGATAGCCCATCAAGAGCAGCTAGGTGCAGCGGAGTGAAACCGTATTCGTCCTTTTGATTTACATTTGCACCCCAACTAATTAAAGTTTCAATGATATCGCAAGCTGAATCAGATTTCCCAATAGCAGCGTGTAATGGCGTTCTCAAATCAAAGTCCAAGGAATTCGGTTCAGCGTTTCCTTTCCTTAGAAGCGACTCTACGCATTCTAAACTTGACGACCGCGCAGCTAAGTGAAGCGCCGTAAATCCTCGGTGATTTTTTAAACTCGCGTTCGCTCCTTTAGACAGCAATAGATCGACACTTTCAACAAAACCGCCATCCGCGGCTAGATGTAAAGCTGTAGATTCTCTATCACCCACTCTTGTTCTAGCATTAGGGTCAGCGCCCGGAGTCTCCAAAAGTATCGTGAGGCATTGAATCATTCCCAAATCAGCCGCAAGATGGATGGCGTTAGTGCCGCCCGGCTCGATCAAGTTCACGTCGACTCCGTGAGAAATAAACAACTTCAAGCACTCCACAGAATTGGCCCTGACCGAGCAATGAAGCAGACCACCTTCGCAGTTTACGTACTTTACCGCTGCGTGCACAGATGCACCTTTACTGATTAGTAAATTAGCCACTTGCACAGAATTTCCGAACGCGGCGCAATGGAGAGGAGCGAAGCATCTCGGCATGTAATTAGGATCTGAGCCACATGAAAGTAGGTAAGTAGCACAATCCGTCGATCCACTGAAGGCTGCGACATGCAACGGTGATAATCCTAGGGCGTCGAAGTACAAAGGGTCAGCGCCGACCTCTATCAGCGGGGGAAGAAGACCGGATAGCTTAAGAAACGCTGCCCAAAACAAGCATATATTCTTCTCGGCTTCAGAAGCCGTCATCAGCGCGTTGGTGATAGACTCAGAAGTAATGACTCCGGATTCCAGTTCATCCAAAAGTCTCAATCGACCTCCGACGGCTCGCATTTGCTCATGTGCGCTCTGGCGTAACGAGTCGCCGCAGATATGCGCACTTAAGTCGAGGGGTGGTTCTTCGAAGCTGTCGTACATGTTGGGGGCGCTCTCGGCCGGGGGGGAGGAGCCGGCGAGGACGTACTCTAGGTGCCCCATGGAAGGGAAGGCCCTCTCGAGGGACTCCTCGTCCAGGGGTGGATGCGGGGGCTGGGCGCGGGCGGGCGAGCTGAGCACGCGGGAGTGGCGCGGGCGGCGGTCCATGTCGCGCGGGAGGGCATCGAGCTCCTCGGGGTGTGGGGAGCGGCGCGACACTCGCGGCCGGAGCCACCGCGGGGTGAGGATGCGGCGCGTGGCTGGCATGCGGGCGGCGGCAAGGCACTGAGCGCTGCCGCTGTCGCTGCCGGCTCGCGGACACACGCCATTGTGCACCAATTGTGACGCGCCCGGAGATTAATCGTGCGCAACTCTTTTGCCGTAAGGCTGATTGCACACTTGTTTGAATGTTTTATTCAGTGATGACCGGCGTCACCTGACAATATATTAATGTGCTTGCTTGCGGCTTCAACTAATACATTATGATTAGTAGGTAAGTGGTTATATATCTACATAAATATTGATTCCTAGAAAAAAACCTAGATATTTTCTTGTTCTATGTGAGCACATGATGAGATTCATGAATTCAGTCAACGAGGTAGTTAACAAACCAATGAACTTATCTAAAGCGATTTATCAGAGACCTTCTAACGTCCTTGCATTGTTAGCAAGGAAAATAATTAGTAAACATTTGAATAAGTACAATAACTGAATATATATTAGCTATTTAGTACCTAAGCATTCTTTTACCAAGTTACATAGCTGTAGTGTAGTGTTAATTTTTTTAGGCTACTATTAAACTAAACAGCAGCGCAGGTACCGAAATTACCGATCGCTAAATTTGACATTACAATCGTCTAAATTCGATAAAACGGGTTATATCGATGTTTGCAACAACCCGTTTTATCGAATTTAGACGATTGTAATGTCAAATTTAGCGATCGGTAAGTTCGGTACTTGCGCTGCAGCTTCATCATCGGTCCTCACAAATTATAACGGGTCGACTTATATTATACACCGTTTTCTTCCTTAAGACAAATCGCTTATGATTTTGTGCGAGTAGTGTTGAATAATAAAATATACTTATATTTAATTTACACATATATATTATAAATTACATTTACATCTTGAAATCGAATTAATTGAGAGTCGATCTAAAATTTTTAATATTGCTGATAAACTAGCCTTTATCTAGGTCGTAAGTGCTACCAGGTCAAACCTTGAATTACTGGCTATCTGAAACAGCTGCATAAGGAAAGCGTTAGGTGCTTATGCTGGATAATCAGCTTTTTTGCTTTGCTAAGTAAATCCTTTCACAAAATGCCGTGAAGTCTCAAGCCTCTGGCAGTGACGGTGACAGAACCGCTGCATGTTGGTAGGGCATTTTGCGAATGCCCGGCTGGCTAGCTACCACCCTCAAGTAGAAAAGTCACCAAGCACCTAACGGTGTGTTCCGGCAGCTGTCCTTGAGAGCCAGTAATTATAGGCTAGCCTGAACAACATCTTCGACCACATCATCACTTACCATGAGGTGGGATAGTGGTCAAAGTTAAGGCTAAGATAATAGGCATAAAACATTGGTCATTATGATATTATTATTAGAAATTTTGACTTATCTTAGAGGTCTATAGATATTTTAAATAAATACATTATATTTAATATAGATTCTGTTATAAATATAGTATCCTATTCATATAGTAATATCACAATTTCATCACCTTATTGGACACGATCAATTTAAAATAGCAAATTAGCGGTCACTCAGTTGACATGACGTCTAGTTGACCGGATGTGCGGTCCAATGATCGCAAACGTGATCGATTCTCGTGACGAATCGAAAATGTGATGAATTGATTACATGAATGGGATTGCATGGCTCTCATGTCGCTGCTTCAGTTCCCACAATCCAGTTTAAAGTCCGTATCGTATTAAATAAGGTGGGGCTTAAATCATGCGCTGATTTCTGAGAATCATCGAATTGCAGAGGTCATTAGGCAAATCATTTATTATAAAGGTAAGTAGGAACTAGATGGATATGTTATCCATTATTAGGTAAATAACTACTTATGTGTTGTAGATAGATACAACACAATAAGGCTCGTAATAATACAAGTTGAGATAAATTTTAAGATGCTGTTTTTGATAGATGTTCTATACATCAAACCTCAAACTGCATCTCAAGACCCTTATGGACATTGACATTCATTTTATATTACGAGCCAGATGGTAGGGCAAGATGGTGAATGCTAATGCGACCCTGTCTTGCCCCACCTCGGCGGAAGCCTGCTCACGGGGGGGTTTTAGTGGGTTCAAGTCCCACACATCCCCTCTCCTACCCGCGTGGTGGAGTCGCTGTGCGAAGGCATTTCCACACTCAAAAAAAAGGTTATAAATATTATGTTAGTATTAATAAACGCATCTCAAGTAAAGATCCGATCGTTTAAAGGTTTAATGTATGGACCATCTGTAAAAAAACATGCAGCGTGTTAAGCTCAATCTTATTCTTGACATGGTATTATTAAATACGAGCCTAATACCTATCCGGTGGCCGGTACGTAATGTTTTTCTTTTCTAGTCTACAGCACCGTAAGAGGCGGAGAGACACATGCCCTAATGCGCATCATTTTGAGTTGGTGTTGCAACCCATTAAGCACGCTTCAAGACACACATTACCCCATTAGCGCCGTTATTATTTGAAGAGAGCAGATTTGATACCTTTGGTCTATTTATGGTACATTGGGGACCAAAGAAGAGATGAACCAAATGACAAGATGATGCGTGACTGTGACAATGACCACAGCTGAAGATTATGAGAGACAAATACGAACAGCTTGGTCAGCTGATGCGGCGTGCCGCGGTCTTATCGTAAGGGACACAGAATAAAAAGGACCTCATAGTATCAAAATAAAGTAATATGAATTCTAAAGTCATTGTAATAAGTTTAAAAATAACTTGGTCAGGAATAAAATCCTTTGCCGTGCCACGACGTCGTCAGTCAGCGCTGGCCCGGTAGTCAAGCTAGCCTTTCGAATAATTCGCATTAGCTATACCTAGGTAGGGTAGACCGGCGGCAATAGTACCACGTTGCAATAGTAACACTGTAAATATCTCTGTAAGTATTCATGCTGCATATGTGTGCGAACGTCAGACGAAGCGTCGAACAGGTTCGGACTCGTTCACCAGTCGGCGGCGTGATCGCGGCGATATGGACGTATTGGTCGGGAGTTTGAGTAACGTTACTATTGACCTCGTGTTACAAATGACCATTGGATAAAAAAAACTGACTTCTAAAGGGAAGGTTTGTTAAATTAGTCATTGAAAAAAAAAATGTTCAACAATTATTTTTTGTTTTTTAAACTTCATGGGTTTCCATTTTAATTCCAGAGAGAAGAAACAGAAAGGAGAAAAAGATCGAGGCATGTGAAAAAGAACACAGAAAAAGGGAAAGGTAAAGGAAAAAAGTAAACCAACATCAACTAAAAAGAAACCAAGAAGTTTAAAAGAACACGATGACGAAAGTAATGATGAAGAATGTTTTTGTATTGTGAGCATGGAACCCTACAGCGCCAGTCGGTCTAATGAAACTTGGATTCAATGCACAGAATGCAAAATGTTGGCTCACGAAGAGTGTACACCACAGGAAGTATATTATGTTTGTCACAATTGTAAATCAGATAATTAGAATTATGTTAACATGTCAATTGACACAGGGTTTTTCGTGCTCTTCAATCGCTTGTAGCGTCCAATTTAATATTTCTATAACTTCAAATAGTTTTAGCAAAAATGAGCGCAACATTTTCAATAATATATTAACGGGGGCAATTGTACCATGGGTCAATTGTAACACCATACAAACTTCATTTAGTTTATTATATGAATGAATATATCGAATTATATTAATGTAAGTTCAAATCCTTAGGTATATAGCAGAGCTAAAGCCAAAATAATTTTAGGGATAGGAATATTTCATTTTGTTTATTGTTTAGAGCTAAAACAGCGTTTATGTTCAATTTAGTTACTTTGTTACGTTAATAACATAAGATTGTTTAGAAAATTTAAGTCTCTTATAATAGAGACTGATTAATATATAATAAGTACGCAAATAAACGATAGTGCAGCTATCTGTGATTACAAAATAGTATTTTTTTTAAGAATCATATTCTTTGTTACAATTGACCTGGAGTACAGTGCAATTGTAACACTGCACCTTGTATGATTCTTACTAAATTTTCACTTAGATATGTTAACATTTGAAGAAAATTAAACAAAAAACTATGTACATAAGTTTTGAATATAGATTCTTGGTTACAAATACATATTTTGAAAAATATAAGTAGTTTTGTTCAATCCACCGAAAATCAAAAAGTGTTGCTATTGCCCCCGGTCTACCCTACTTACCTCAGAATACACACTACCTACTCGTTATAGAAATACATACCCTTCTGATACATTGGATAATGAGTGGAACATAGTGAGTAGGTACCTATAGATACATAGATTCGTTTGACCTTTTTATCTTACTTAACCCAGCATCCTGTTTTGTTCCTTACACTTAGCGCGTGATCTTGTAACTCTGGATGCACTATCCAGTAGCCTGTTCAAATTAAGATACGTACTTACATATCCTTGATTTTTAGTTAGCGTAGCTTGCTTAGTCGTTGTAAACCGAAACGACGCTGCGGTCCTTACTTGGATGGGTGACTATAAAATAGTCACTTTCACTATCAGATAACATTTTGGAAAAACATTAAGAATAATTAAAAGCGTGCTGTTATGTCATCAATTTAGTAAAAAACAAAATTTAACGAAACAAATAAATTGCCGCGTATTTTATCGAAAAAGGTTGCAAATCCCACCTCTTTTTTCTAATTATTTGATATAAAACCTTCTTGAGATTTGACGATTGTATTTTTTTTCTTAGCAGCTAAAATCAAACGAGCGCTAGCAGAGCAGGTGTGGATTTTCACACAACATTCCTTGCTACGAAGGGAAGATATGAAATTACATATAGCTTTTCCCGCCGCACATTTATAAGGGAATTATAAAAAAATTAAAAAGTTTTGTACTTCCAGCTAATCGGAACTGTTTGAATTTCGGATGTTATATTTTTTAGCAACCTTTATAGTAATAAAAAATTAGCGGGAAATCATTTGTCAATTGTTTTTTTCACACATCAAACTTCTACGTACGCAACGAAAATGGAACTAAGTCGAAAAGATTTTATAGCGATATTTTTTCATGATTTTAAAAGTTGTCTCTCTCTGAGACAAGACTGTGCGGCTCGTCTTCAAAATGCTTTTGGGAGAGATGCACCTTGTTTGAGCACCGTGAGGCGATGGTTTGCTGAATTTGAGAGAGGTCGGGTTTCTTTATATGACGAATTTCGTGAAGGGCGGCCTTTAACTGCCGCAAACGAAAATAATGTGGCTACTGATAAGCGGCTAATTGAAGTAAGCCTGCGGACTCAGCACATATGAGACAATTCGAGGACTATTGGGGATTGGTCTGAGCCAAATTCACAAAATTTTACACGAAGAATTAAAAGTTCGGAAACTTTGTTGACGTTGGATCCCTCATGAACTGACAGCGGAGCAAAAAGCGGGCTCGCGTAGAATGGTGCTCACAGATGCTACTGAAGTACGACCACTGACATTCTAATGCTGTTTATGACATTGAGACAGGAGAAAAAACGTGAATTTATGGTTTTGAACCCAAAAAAAAACAGCAATCTTGTGAATGGGTATTTGAAAATGATAACAGGGTAGCAAAAGTGAGACAGGCGAGAAACGTTGGTATAAAAATTATCGCCTTTTTTTTCTCAGCTACGGGTCTCATCTGCACAATTCCACTTGAAGATCAAAAGAGTGTTAATGCCGTGTAGTATTCTACCATTTGTTTATCCAGGGTGTTTGAAAAGGTTCGCGAAAGACGACCAAAAAGCCGCGTTCTCCTACACCATGACAACGCTTCTTCACATACGGCCAACAAAACTAAGTCATTTTTAGCTTCCGAAAAAGTACAACTCCTCACTCATTTTGCACATAGCCCCGACCTAGCACCCTGTGACTTCTGTATTTTACTCCGAAGAGGCAGTGATAGCGTTCAATCAGCACGTAGAAAACCTGCTTTCAGATCCTCCTGTTTAAAAAAATGTTTCAATCGCATGAAAAAATGTTTAAAATGTACCTAAAGGAAAGTATTTTGAAGAGCAATAAACATAATATTTTGTGTATAATATGTTGTTTTTTAAGGAACGCAAAACTTTTAGTGTTACCTACGTATCATGACTGCCATCCCTTAGGATGCTGTAAGGAATGCCCGCCTGGCTTACCACCACCATCAAGTAGAAAATCTGTCACCTAACGGTATGTTTCAGCAACTGTCCTTGAGAGCCAATGACTGGAATTACTAAGCCTGAACAATGTCTTTGACCACATCATCAATTACCATTACATAAGATAGTGGTCAAAGGCTTAACTATCAGCGATAAAAAATCACTTACCCACCTGCCGGTGGAACCCACCGGCAGGTTGGCCAATGAAGAAATAGTAGGTATAAGAGAAACTAAAAAAAATACTTGCAATAATGTACGCATATCGTTTATATATTTGAAACTACCGTTTTTTACAATTTACCGCAAGAACAGGCAGCCCGCTTGCACAGATGACAGAATACAAGCCGCTTGGTCATGTTTGATTTGTTATATAATCTGTCGCAACAGACAGGTCACCCATTGGATCGTAAGAGCATCACGCCTGCGCAATTGTAACAGTTGCAGTGCCGCCGGTAGCATGCAACTGTTACTTCTATCTCTTTGAAACTGAACAGAGCTTGCCTTCGTAGCAGACCGTTACGAAGCTGAGGCACTCGTAGCGAAGCTCAAGCGCTCGTAGCGAAGCTCAAGCGCTCGTAGCGAAGCTCAAGCGCTCGTAGCGAAGCTCAAGCGCTTGTTGCGAAGCTGGAGCGCCCACAGCGATGCTGAAGATCTCGTAGCGGAGCTGAAGCGCTTGTAGCGAAACTGAAGCGCTTCTAGCGAAGCTGAAGTGCTCGTATCGGAGCTTGTCTAGTAGTTCTTTACTGATCAACTAGGTTTAACAATGTCCGCTATACCTTAGGATCTTGGCTAAGTATGTAATCTAGCCGTTTTTTCCCCGGTTCTGTGATAGTCTCGATTGTATTGAAATCCATTCGAATTATTTTGCACTCCTGAGTCTTAGTTCTAAGGACTCAAACATGTTATAGACTAAGGGAAAAACGCGATGATTGAGCAACACCTACTACTTACTGCTCGGCTATTAAATACTAAAAGGTTGCAAATATAATACTTTTGAGTGTTGGTTTTAGAAGGGAAAACCTTTACAAAATGTGCATAGGTATTTGTTTAGCGAATCAGTATTCTACGTGTCACTATTCTACATTTTATGGATAAAGATGGATCATTATAATAATCTATCCTAATTTAGTCAATTAATTAGCTTGAGATGCGAATTTGTTACCTGAATAGGTAACAAAACAAATCACTACAATCGTGTGCAACAGGGACGCAGCTAGTGAGCATTCAATAACAATAATTATTAAATAATTAACATGCCATATCATAAGTACAGTATAAGGTTAAAATATATTATTTGTGCCAACCCTAGCCTACTTAGTGGATAGGTGACTGAAGGCTTTGTGCACCGCGATAAAAGCAGTAGTGTTTATTACACGTAATGCTATCACTCCGAAGAAGGGCCCCTACTCTAATTCATCGAAGTATTGAACTTCGGGTCCGAAAGAAAGGTACCCGCTAACGCGTATTGGCGTATTTTTGTTTAACATCGTTCGTAGCATAGACGTGCAAGCATTTGCCTGTCTAGATTCTGAATAACTTTTTTTTTAAATTAGATTCATTAGAGAATAAAATTTGTATGGTTTGTACATTTTCCAAATATGAAATGATAATTTATTTGTTTGCTTATAAGTAATCAAAGTCGAGTTCCAAATATGCAGTAAGAACACAAATACTAATGAGAATATAAATACCTGTAGAGAACAAAGATATTAACGTAAATGCTAAATATCTAACCTATATTTTATAGACACCTCTCGCTGATCTTAGGACTTAAAACTGACTGAGGCATAAAAGCGTTCTAAGGCTAGTATGGGAAATTCCATAGCAGGACAAGACTTGTGATGAACGATGCGGTCCGACCATAGAATATAACAAACAACGAACTTCGTCCCGCAAATTTAATTTCCGTTGTCTAAAGTGTCGCTCGAAACACGAAAAACTAAACTTCGTCGAATTGTAATAGCGCCTCAGAATATTACAAACTGCTGTGGTTGTTAGGTTGATGGGTAATCAAGACTAACTCTTGTTTTCGAGGCCTGCCTACTGAGTTAATATTTATTATAATAATTATAGGTATATGTATATATCATTATCTATTTATGTATGTTGCTATGTATATGTTTATATATATATATACATATTATATATATGTTTATAATTGTATCTAATTATTATAAAAACCTATATGTATGCTATTTTTTATATATTTGTTTAGAAATTACACTAAAATACGTTTTATTTTAAAATGTTTTTATGAAATTTGATTATGTATTTGGACTACACCCGCCTCTATTGTTTTATTCGTTCAACTCCATCCTAAGGTTGCCTGGTAGAGATCACTTTTAGTGATAAGGCCGCCCATTGTAACACTATGTTATTATAATTTAATGTGTAATCTTTTACATTCCTAAAGTGGTGTAACAATAAAGAGTTTTCTATCTATCTATCTATCTATCTATAATACTTACACCAATTTGTTTACGAAGTATTTGTTTTCAGTGAAACACTAAGAGAAACATTTCAATAATATAATGAGACGAATAAAGTAGTTGAAAATATTTATTGTTATACAGTTTTAAACACAGATAATGTACATATTGTTCAAATAATTAACATAATTACAAACAACTATAACTTACAGCAATAAAGATCACGAAGACACTCTACACTAGAATACCATCCATGTTTGTTGTTACTAGAAATAATAAAACTGCCCGCTGCAGTAAGTATATGATGTTAGAGTGATGTAAAAAATACAAAATATTACTAATAAAAATAACATTTACACTTATCATAATCGTACACATTTTTGGATTAAATGTTTCACAATATAACTAGAATAATAACTATTAAAGCTAACAGTAACACAAGTATAAATTAATATTTACATAATATTACAAACATATTCTTTCCAAATTATTATTTTAAACTTATTTGTAGAATTCTGTACTTGATGTTTATTAAATGAAAATAAGAAATGGCACAACACAGACCAATATGAAATCTACAAACTCGTGCATCACATCTTCAGTTTTAAACTCAGGTAAGCGTTAATGCATTAACAAAACCAATATATTACCAGATGTTTCATGTTTCCTTGTTAAGGGGTAAACTGGAAACATTAAAACCAGACTGGATATATTAAAACCAAACTGTAAATATTAAAACCAACCTGGAAATAATAAAACCAAACTGGAAATATCCAAACCAAACTGGAAATATTAAAACCAAACTGGAAACATTGAAACCAAACTGGAAACTTTAAGCTGTAGCTAGTAATCGTCATCGAGTTAATGAAATGAGGTATGGAAATACCCCGTATTTCTTGGATTTACCGTGATGGTACTGAGTCTATCACGTTGAAACTCTGGGAAAAAACAAGAAAGTGCTTGGGACTGAAAACTCGTTAAAGTTTTTACTGTTCGGTGATATGTAGTGTAAATTCGTGTAAGCACACGAGGCAACACGAACCATGGATGTACCAGTGTTAGGCGGTGCTACTAATGCAAGTTATATAATTACCCGAGTTTAAAACGAGAGTGTATATATAGATGGTGAGAAACAAAGCGTGCAGTAGCCCACTCAGAACGAGCTGAGTCGCTGAGACGTTTTGAAAAGCTTTAGATTTTTTTAACAAAATTCTAAAGCTACTCTAATTGAGGTTCATTGACAACAAGTTTGATATTTCTACCTCACTGTCAATCGTACGAATTACAAGTTAGTACAATACCATAGATCAAATCAAAGAAGAGAAGACTCATTCCTGCTCCACAAAATTGTGCCAAGTATATTAGGTCCAAGGACACAATTTTCCGTGCCAAACTTCACAATTGTGACATGTTCCATGTCCGTTTTTGTTTAAGTTAGGATGTGCCGGATCTTTCTCTGTTTGGTTTGTTCTATGTAAAATAAATATAAAAATATCCTAGTATGTTTCAATAACTATTCAAAATAGACATTAGATGTACTTCTTTATTCATTATACGATAAAATATATATGTTTTTTAAGGTACAACTCTTAATTATATGCAGTACACAAAAATATATCTACAAACTTTATTTGGCGAGTACTTTCAAGTAAAAGAAATTAAAGTAAAAGTAATATAGATATATCTTTTATTTATGATTTGCAGTTTATGTACAATGTGGGTTATTTTACAGTTAAATATTAATAATAAAACATATTTTAAGGTAAATAACATCTTCGTCGGCAAGAAATTCAAAATTTTAGGTACGTTTTTGCTATTTTTTTCTAGAACTAAACTTTAACTTTAACTAATGTACAATAGTCGCAACAACTCAAAATATATATTTTTTAAACAAAAATTTTAAAAAAATGTTTACAAGTTTAAAAAACAAAGTTTACAAAATTGCTAAAAAAGGTTAAAATTTTGAATTTCTTGCAACCATCTACTTCGGGGTTAATCTTTATAAAGTGGGGCTTACACAAAAAAAAATCAAAACAATCTACTCAGTGTTAATCTGGCTAAAATTGTTTAATTACATAACAATGTTAATAAAAACCTATGACAATATCAGACCCTTTCTATTCATCTACTTCTTCAACAAATATGTGTGCCTAGTATGAGCTTGACGGACATTTCTGCAACTACGATGGTGATAAACTAACACTAGGCTCACAGTAAAGTACCTCTCAAGCCCTTGCACTTCGTTCAACAGTTCGCTGTCTTTACGTGTGTATAATATAACAGAGCGCTGCAGTACACGTGTCTCCCCCACTACACCGCAGAGTACTGCGTGCCGTCCCCCCCCTGGCGGCAGGAGCGGCAGTGCAGGCGCTGGTTGCGCACGCGCACGTCGGCGCCCGCGCGCCCGTCGCCGAGCCGCGCGCCGCACACGCAGCACGTGAAGCACCACACGTGGTAGCACAGCGAGAGGGACTCGATTATCATGGCGGCGCCGCGACCTACACATACAACCACATATTGTAATACTTATAAAATATAATATTTAATATATTTAAAAGTAACAACAGTTTTCTGTAAGTTTCTACTTCAAGACTATACAGAAACCAATAGAGGAAATCATCAAACTGAACACCAATTTCGTCAAAAGTTTAAAAGAAAATGACTTAGAATCACACATAAGTACATTTTGCATTCTTCCGTACAATGAGCGGACTTAATGTGACTGGTGACGTAGCCTTTAGACATTCTTGAAGCCATCCGACGACCAATATACATTAATTATACGTGTAATTCTACGATAAGAGGTTTTAAGTGCGTAGAGAATACGGCCAAGGCGAAAAACTACTGTTTTTTTCATTACGACTTTTATCCTGTTTTTATATGTTTTCACATAATCTAGTCACTTTATGTATATTTTAGTACATTTTACAAGGCCGGGGTAAATACAAAAAATATACTAATTATAAAAATAATAATACATAATATACTTCGAAGAAATATACGTCATATTATTTAATATATCCATATGTATCATACTAAAAATACCAAAAAATTTAAAAATAATATTTGTAATTTCAACTTAAAGCTTAACTATGCTAAAACATAGTATCATGTTTATTTTTATAAGACCAAAAAAAGGAAGTGAACGTTGTGATGCATAGTTTTATAATAAGGATGCCAAATATATATTTTGCATCTTTATGATAAAACCGTACACAATTACCTTAAAAAGACTTTATACTACACCTGCTCGGAAAGTACCTTGATACTTTATCAAATTTACGGTAGAAAGTACGTCATTGCATATCGAACAAATATGCGGGGAGAAAACGCATCTGAGCGGGAGAGAAAAGTGTATGACAATCCATTTCTTACGTGGTTTTTCTTTTTTAATTTTGGGTAAGACTATGCGCTGGTAACCTAAATATCAAAAGCCAAAAAGTTTTTACAGTGAGTTTTTATCTCCAAGTTCGCAAAATGACACTGGCCACTAGCTGTGTGTTGGATGGTGTCAAACAATTTGAAAAAAGAACTTGTGAAAATTGCAGACGCCATTGGCGCCATTTTCAATTTGTGTGTTGTTTGAGGATTCAGTTTTCGTAGAAAAGTAAAATAAAAGATAGGTGTAGTATAAAGCACTATGTATCAGTCGAGAGAAAGTGCGATTCCCGATCTCGGGTGTTTTAAAGCCCTCGCCTACGGCTCGGGCTTCAAACGACACCCTCGACGGTAATCGGTCACTTTCTCCTCTCGGTGAACAATGTACTATTTTATTTGGCTTTGCTAATCTAAAAGCTGACACCGCTATTTTCTATTTATTGCTAGTGTTATAATCGTGGTTGTCACTGTTTAATTTGAAGAGCTCGTAGCGATGTTTGCTTAGCCATTCTGAACCGATCAGCAAAGTTAAGCAACGTCTGCCGCGGTCAGGAGTTGGATGGGTGACCGCTGGTGACATTACTACTGAGCGCTTCCATGCTTCGGAGGGCACGTGAAGCCGTCGGTCCTGATTGTTGTCTTACGATAGCAGTCGTTATTGAATGGTGGTAGGGCATTTTTGAATGGTGGGTGAATGCCCGCCTGGCTAGCTACCACCATCAAGTAGAAAATCTGTCGCCAAGCACCTAACGGTGTGTTCCGGCAGCTGTCCTTGAGAGCCAGACTAATTCTAGGTTAACCTGAACAACATCTCCGACCACATGATCACTTACCATCAGGTGAGATAGTGGTCAAAGGCTAACCTATCAAGCATAAAAAAAATAAAAATAAATTAAATGTATTCTACTTTTACCACGTCAATGTTACTTACCTAATTCTTCTCCACAATGCGAGCACTTTCTTTTCCCGCTAACAGTGAGGAGTTTGTCCTCTTTAAGGTCGGGGCGCAGCGGCACCTTCACTTCTTGCACTAGGTGTTGTTGGCTGCAACCAGACAATACTAATGTTCTTTATTACCTGCTTATTTTATATATTATTTTTTACGATTCAACTTTTCTGTCAATAGCACATTTTCAAGTTTAATTTCCAACATCAAAACGGCATATTCATAAACATCGTTTGCTTTAGAATAATAGTTATTAATAAACAGATGACGCTTTTTAAAATAAGTACTTAATTTTACAGAAACTTACAAACCAGAAGCATAGATATTAGGCTCAAGGACATACATACAAAGTTTCACCGAGTTTATACATTTAGTATTTAAAACATGGCGTGCAATATATAGTTTTTTCCTCGCGAGGTTGTTGAAAAAGTGCGCATGAGACTCGTGAGCAACTTGCTCATTATACACACGGCTGATTTACGCCCTCGCGTACGGCTCGGGCTGTAACTCACAGCCTCGTGTATAATGAGCAACTTAGCTCACTTGTATCATAATATACTATTATAACACATTTGCTCGTAAAGGGTCTCTTATTTCACCAATTTCAGTATCGTAATGTATCTCATTACGCGCTTGTGCGTTATTGTAATGTAAAACGCACGGTTTATCAAGATGCTCCGTCTAAAACTAACGGTACTTTTTTTAAATCTTAGCCAAGAATTTTTATATCAGAAAAGTGGTCAACATTTTATGAATAAAATTATGAGATAAAATATAATAAATAAACATTCTTTAATTTAATCAATTTTGACTATAAATTACAACCATTTATCTGCAACAAAACACAAAAATATTAATTTGATTTATTCGTTTTAGAAAGTCCGAGTTTTATTTATTTCCGCGCAAATATGTTAAAAAACGTCGAATGACATACGTGCGCTTTGATAATTACAGCCTCTGCTTTTTTGTAGCCCTCGCCTACGGCTCGGGTTAGCAATATCGCCTCGGCTGTAATTTTCAACTTACCGCACTTATATCATAATGTACTATTACCTACACTACAAATAAACAAACGGAGAGGGTGCAGCGGGCGGTAAATGTCGCTCGGTGTTGTGTTAGTGTGCGTGCAGCGGCACATGCGTATGTGTGTGTGCGCACACATACAAGCTGCGTTTGGTACGCACTATGAAGACAAAATACTTTTCTAATTTTAATATGTTATAGCGATCCAAATCCTATGGGGGAGGCAAATGTTCACAGTGGACGTCAACCGGATGATGATGGTGATGATAGGGATATAGTTCTACTTATTTTTTTCTGGGTCTAATGCCGGAGGTTGCCTTAAAACTAAATACGCTTGGATTTGAGTCTAAACCTATGGTATGAACTAGTAGAGCAATCTGTCAATGGATGGTCAGAGGGCAAAAGGTTAGATATCTTACCGCTGGTTTTCTTTGCCAAGTAACGATTCTTGCGCTTCCAATCCGTAACAAGAAGCAAAATGCATACAAAAAAGTAATAAACTACATTTCCTATCTCTTATATTGTCCGTCACTAGATTTCGTCAGCGGCGTCACTAGCGTCGAAATTAGTAATATGACACTTTCACAGGACCTGATTAGTAAATTGTAATATTTATGTTAATCATTTTAATATTATTTATTTATGAAAGGGAGAAGTCGCTCGCATTAAATAAGCGTCACAACTGTCCGTTACAGTTGCTGCTTGACACTGCACTGTACTCGTCAATCCGAGAGGTTCATACGAGAGTTCATACGTCGCATTCGCCCAGTAATTTCACATACTGCCCTTTACGTCAAAACGGCAGAATATAATTCGAGGAAGAATATCTGGTACTGCAGTGATAACCACAAGGAGAAGTCTTGGTGAAGAGAACTACCGTCTGGTAAAGTATAATATTATAATAATCGGATCGATATAGGGACCAGTTCCTAAGGCTTTGGTAGTCGAATCGAACGGACGACAAATTGTGACATAGTGATTAAGTAGGAAGTAACAGGTGTGTTTATATATGTGATAATGTTTTAAAATGAGATATTATATTTATGTAACAGATTGTTAAAAGACGTTTAAAGGAAATGGCCCCAAATTTCTTGCTCATTCTTTTCGCAGTGGCTCTATAAACTGAAGTATAATGAATAAATATATGCGTGAGAATCAATTATGGTGTATATAATTTAATATCTCCCTTTCAACTAGGTGGTAATGGGCAATTCAAAATTTAAACACTTCTTAAATAACACTGATTCATATTAGATGCTGCTAGAAAAGTCTCGATATATCTTATATAACACTGATTCATATTAGATGCTGCTAGAAAAGTCTCGATATATCTTATATAACACTGATTCATATTAGATGCTGCTAGAAAAGTCTCGATTTATCTTAAATAACACTGATTCATATTAGATGCTACTAGAAAAGTCTCGATATATCTTATATAACACTGATTCATATTAGATGCTGCTAGAAAAGTCTCGATATATCTTATATAACACTGATTCATATTAGATGCTGCTAGAAAGGTCTCGATATATCTTATATAACACTGATTCATATTAGATGCTGCTAGAAAAGTCTCGATTTATCTTTAATAACACTGATTCATATTAGATGTTACTAGAAAAGTCTCGATATATCTTATATAACACTGATTCATATTAGATGCTGCTAGAAAGGTCTCGATATATCTTATATAACACTGATTCATATTAGATGCTGCTAGAAAAGTCTCGATTTATCTTAAATAACACTGATTCATATTAGATGCTACTAGAAAAGTCTCGATATATCTTATATAACACTGATTCATATTAGATGCTGCTAGAAAAGTCTCGATATATCTTAAGAGGAATACAGATGAACAGGTCTGATTTGCACTGAACAGATCAAATCCAACTTTGTTAGCTAGCTTTGAAACTTATCATCCGCCGGATGTGATAAGAACGCATCGAGAACGCATCTCGTGAGAACGCTATCACGTCCTTCAACCTCAGAGTTTGTATCAGAACCCGCAAATATATACTACTAGAGGGTATCGTTAGTATGTACAAAAGAGTAGATAGAATGCAATGTCACCTGCCGCTCAAGGGCAGCACGTTGTTGTTGTTGTAGTGCTGCGCCTCCGGCTGGTGCGAGTGGCGCCGCCTGCTGCGCTGCTCCTCCAGCCGACGCTGCTCCGCTTCCTGCAGGTAAATAATGTCGATGGCACATCATTCTCATTTTTAGAATTATTTAATTACTCAATTGATATCCAAAAATGTCTATATTGTAATTAAATATGCTAGCGTCTTCAAATCGGTTTCCATACAAAACTCGATGAAATTGTGTTCTTAAGATCTGTGCATCTGGGTTGCCAGTCTTCAATTCTATTATTGGTTATATATCTAAATGTGAAAATGGTTTTTCCGAATAATTTTCAACAACACAATTTTACAGGAAACTGGCGAGCCAGAAACATAGATATTAAGCTCAACGATATTTGTATACAACATTTTACCGAGTTTGAACTCTTGTTTTTTTATATCAAGAAACTACACTCGAATACAAAGCAAAATAAAAAATAGTAACAGTTATGATTTAAAGCAATTTGTTCCAACTAAGTAAATCCTAAGACTACTTAATGAAATAATATTAAACATTCTTTGAATATATTTATGTTACCTAGTAAGAAGGTTTTATTAGTCAATAAAACCTTATAGATAGTCATCTATATCGGGCCATCATTGTTCTAAAACCATTCATTTGGTTTTAAAACAATGATGGTCCTAAAAGGAAAGCCATAGAACTGCTGAGCAAGTGATCTTCGAAGTGATAAGGAATCCAAGATTCAAATCCTTCCGCCGGCATTTTTTCGCATATATAACAGTTGCATTTCGTCGTAAGTGACGAACTGCGATGGGCCCACGCCTCTAAGACATAAAATTATTAAGTCCCATGTGCCTGTAATCTCACCGGCACCCATACCCTTCAAACAGTCGCGTCGCTCAGTAATGTGAACATTACTGCTGCAGTAGGATAAGGTATGGTGGCTTTACTTCTCCGGATGAACTCATTCTCAAGAGTTCTACTGCTACTAAAAGTTCTTTAGAAAGGATAGAAGTGGTAACTTAAATGTAAGTGTTGTACCTGTATGAGCCAGTGTTGGCTGTAGTTGGCGGGTTGGCGCGTCACTTGCCGCGTCTGCAGCCACTCCGTGTTAGACAACATCTTCTGCGCCGGCGCAGCACTTAGCGCCTGAAAATATTACAAAAATAAAGTCACTACCGCCGATATATTCCGATACATAAGCAAGTACATACAAAACAATTTACAGAATGAAAACCATAAACAAATATTGTAATAATTTTATTATATTGTATGTATCACTTTGTTAAAAGAAATTTAAAAGTATGGCCCCGAGTTTCTTGCCCGTTCTTCTCGCAGTGGCTCTTTACATTTTTTGCTGAACGTGGCAGTGCAATGTACAATTTTTCAATAATAAAATTTGAAATTGACCTTCATAAGAGCGTCGTAGGCGCCTAAATTGAATTTTTGTATCTCCGCCACATTTCCAATATGGTATCTTTATGGTATCTTCATTGTAATGGTTATTGACGTCATTTATTCAATACTAGCGAATGCCACGACTGTGTACGCATGGCGTTAGGTCAAAATTGAAATTCAAAAATATATTTATTGCATAAACATGGGTGGTAAAAAAGCTCTTAATTGTACAAAAGCTCTACATATTCCAACTTCATGGTATGCATAAGTTATAGTTTGAAGTTATTTCCGACACATTACAATATTAACATACATTAATTACACTATTAACATATTATACATACAAATATGATTCAGATATTTATAAATTATAGAAATATATTTTTGAATTTCAATTTTGACCTAACGCCATGCGTACACAGTCGTGGCATTCGCTAGTATTGAATAAATGACGTCAATAACTATATATATATAGTTATTGATATAAATATATAAATGTCAATTAACAGTGTCAATGATATTAATTGCAATAAGAAATATATTAATTTGAATTAAACTTGTAACAGTTCTAACAAGTTAAAACGTGAACGTTATTTATAACGGTTATTTAAATATTCGTTAACTGTGTAATAACTTTTAATAACTAGAAAAGTATAAAGTCTTTTATTAAAGGTAATAACGTAATCAGAATCCATATTAAGACATTGTTTGTTATATTAATGGTGTCATTCATAAGTTGGATAATTATGGTTTTGACAAATAAAATGAGTTTTAAGAGAACTAAGGGCCTAACTCCCACCTTAACAATGATCAAACTCTGTCGTCATAATTTTATTATTAACGACGGAACGAGCAGGAGGCCCACCTGATGTTAATCAGACTAACTTTTGCATATAACAGATGCATTTCGTCATCATTCTAGTGACGAATTTCACTGCACCCTGAGACTTTTAAGTCTCATGTGCCTGTAATTGCACTTTCTCTCAAGGTCTGCTGCCGGATAACGCCGTTAGGTGCTTGGCGACAGATTTTCTACTTAAGGTTGGATGCAGGCGGGCATTTGCAAAATGCCCTTCCACCATGCGGTGAAGTTCAAGCCCGCGGCGGGATTCGAACCATGGACCTGCTGCTCCGCAGTCCATTGCCAATGCCACTAAGCCATCACTGCTTCGAAAATTAGGTAGGTACTTGGTATAGGAAACTGAAATTTTAAATGTAGGTATAATTAAATAAAATCGGATTATAAAATGGTAGTAATCCCCCAGTAGTTCCAATAAATTGGTACTACTGGTGCAGTGGGCTGAGTGACTAACTCGTGACACGCCGCGAGGGGGCAGTGATATGCTTTGTTCACTAACGCTACGACAGGGGCGCAGCTTTTGCCATACAAATTTGTGTTTACGGGTTCGCGGCGGTGAGAAAAACTAGCACAAGAAAGACCTCGCGACTGCAATAACTTGTTTTACGTCTTCAACACCTATATTACCGTCGATTATAAATTTGACTAAAAACTAAAACAACTAAAAATCTCGTTATAGAACAAGCTCACAAAATTTCACGAGTATCGGTTAAGAAACGCGGTCTGTTGAGAAAACAGCCGGAAAGACATAAGAAAGCATTTTTGCTCAAACTGAAACTGGTACGCTTTGCGCTTTCTCAGTCAATGACTACGCATATAGTTTTAAAACACCAAAGTTATGTCTTGTTAGGAACATGAAAGTCTTTCAAAATTACAAATTTACAAGAGAAAAAATTACAGTCATGTGCGGGATATCAACCCGCGTCCATCCACCCCTATAGCCGGGGTATGCTCTGACCGAATAAGCTAACATGACACGACTCATAAATCAAATTTTTGCTCTCGCTCTACAACCATCGTAAGGGGATGGTAGAAGAAGGAGATGACTATATTTTTTTCTCCTGTAAATGTAATTTTATGATGTAATCCGCAGAGCAGGCGTCATTGCAAACATAACAATACTAAAAAGGTAGAAGAACATTTAACCTGTAGTGTATGCCTCGTCATGGGGTGGTAGTTGGCACTGTTGCCGTTCTGTTTCTGCCGCAGTTGGACCCCGGACACGTTCGCGTACTCCCCCGCCGAGGGGACGCGGCTACTTCTGGACAAACCAATTACAACATTATTAGTCACTTAGAGGAGAGATATAAAGGAGTTTTATTAGCCGTTTTGTATTTTTTTACAGGCAAGTCCAAAGTACATTATTACTAGTATTTATACTACTTACATATTATAAATTCTAATAAGATAAATAATCAATTAAAATTTATAATCATAATATTTTTACACTTAATACATATAAATATAATTTACAGTTATCGCGTTTGCACTTGCCCTAAGAACATAGATTTTACAAGCTGCATTGATATATTCTCTCAATGTGTGGAAGGGATTGTTTTCAAAAAGTTCTGAAGAGTAGTTAAAATATAGTTTGAACAAATTACATGTAAAGGTGGTCAAGCTTTTTATTTATTTATTATACATCTGTTTTTCAATTACTAAGCGATGATGCAAGGAATAATTTGCAAGAATGAATGTAAATGTGATGTCATATAAATTAGTGAATCATGGATTATCATTTTAAAAACGCGCTCGCGGTTTAACGCGATAAAACCCAAGTATAGCGAGGTTTACTTACTAACACACACAAACGCCCTAGCGCCATGTTTGTCGCTTCAAGACTTTAGTAACTTTAAGACTTCCTCGACTCGAACACATAGTTACAAGTATTTAACGGTACTTAATCGCGATAACAGCATGTATATTATGTATTTACCTCGACGTCTCGACCAAGTTGCATTGGTCGTAGTCACGAGCGGACTGAAGAGGACGGGTGTCAACCTCGTGATGGGCGGATATATTCTCCAATATACATGTTTTTATCGCGATTAAATCCCGTTAAACACTTGTAAGTATGAGCGCATTGTTTATTTAAAAACGCATGACTGATTAACGCGTCGCCAGAGGCGCTGTGTATGTAACCACATTGAGTTGCACTGAAGCGCTTGCAGTGTAACGCGTACAGCATAGTGGTAAAGCATTTTGCGTATGCCCGCCTGGCTAGCTGCCACCCTCAAGTAGAAAATCTGTCACCAAGCACCTAACGGTGTGTTCTGACAGCTGTCCTTGAAAGCCAGTAATTCTAGGTTAGCCTGAACAACATCTTCGACCACATCACACAAAAATAAATAAAAAAACAGCATATACAGCAAATTTTAATATAAATAATAGCCAGTGACTGGCGCTGTAACGCAAATTAGCATAGTACCTAAAAAATACTGGTGGAATTTGTTTAGATATTTCTGCCTACCCCTTCAAAAATATACCTATAGGTAAGTATAAAGGTATAAAATGATTCGACTTCAAAGCTTACCTCATAGTTATTTCTCTTTCGATCGATTCTCGACTTTTCGGTTTTGGCGGCAACACAGGCTGAGCGGGCAATCTCACGTTTCTCGCTTCTTTCCGCTCTTCGTAAACCCTCCGATTGTCAGCCAAGCCTTTCCTCTCATCATATCCAATCCTTCGATTATCATCTACCCCTTTCCTGTCTTCGTAGACACCCCTACGATTGTCGTCTACCCCTTTCCTGTCACAAAGAACCCGTCTACATTCTTCTGTTTTCCTCTCTTCATACAACACTCTTCTGCTTTCTTCCACTCCAAAGTGCCTCTGCAATTGTTCCTCGGACACAAAAGGTTTTCTTTTGAGGTTCTCATTGTAAACCGGCCTTTCTGGTACTTGAGGTGGAAGCACTAAGCTTTCGTTGATAAGAAGATTGGGCATTGAGTGCCTATAGTTGTCATTCTTAGGCCGATTTAGAGGAGGTTTCTCAGGAGTGACAGAGGAGATATCTTGAACAGATTTCTGGATTATTCTATTCTGGTCTCGAAGCAAGTTTTCTCTCTGGCGACGTAACTCTTCCTGTTCGAGTTGCAAGAGCTCACGCTCGAATCGGAGAACCTCCTGTTGTTAAAATTTTAGTTAGAATTCTAGTTATTTAGTAAACATGCCATTCTGGTTAGTAAGTTACACTGCATAAGGTTTAATTTTCAAGTTTTGTATTTGTTATTTTCATGACTTCAACTCAATTGGTGCTGATAAATATTAATGTAATAGTTTTTTTAAGGCTCTAAAAGTTACTTACTTATGAAAACTATTCAAATTTAGGCATTAGACCTACCAACAAATAGATATCGGGTATTGAAGAAAATTATCGAAAAGAATTAAAATTTAAAAAACTCTGTCTTCAATCCAGTTTTTTTGTTTAAATATAGTATAAAAGTATTCGTCAAGGTACTAAACATATAATACCCAAACTACTATGGTTTCACTTCTCACCTCATTTTAGAAGTTTTTAAAATACAGTTTCGTAGACGGTTTCATTTCGACTTCAGACTAGGTAGTCTGAAGTCGAAATGTCGTCTGACTAGGTAGTCAGACGACAAAACATGAACTTGCTCGCGATTGTTTCTTCAGAGTTTTAGCGCAATCCCAATGTCAATTTGTTGCTAGGTTAAATAATTTAGGAGAATATTAGCATAATGTGCAAAGCAGATGTTAAAGCTAGCGTGGGTTATGTAACATTCATACGATGTTAAGTTCTGCAGCTTTTTGGATTACGCTCGTTTTGGTTCAATATCTAGATAGTCAAGAATGTAACCCAAAAATTGCTAGAGTTCTTAGTATGTATTAGTAATGATTATAAACATTAAATATGTATCACCTTCGTGTGTGAGTCATCACAGTGCCCATCCGGACAATCCTCGTTAGTGCGACACGCCTGAAAGTTGCCAGCCGACCATCTTGTTAATCTTATTTACATGACACAAAATGGCGGATGAGTTATGCCACCGTAATATTAGTTAAAATGATATTGATGTTAGTTAACTTTGATGTTAGAACGTAAAATATGAACATTATTCACAAAACAATATATCGGGTGTTATATTATTTGGGAACGATTTATTTCGGTGCATAACAAGTGAAAAATGGATCAAAAAATATTTATGTAAATGATGTTAAAAATCTGTATGGTTTACAATGCGTTGCATGTTCGCATAACAGCACTTAGCGGTCCTTGTTAAGTTTTCATACTATCGCAGAAACATAATTATCACAGATAAAAAATAGCATAAACTTGATGAAAAGATTCGAGCAAACTACAATTGTCATGCAAGTGCGTTCCAGAGAAATGTGTATCTATATGTATTTCAGAAATAAAAGCCAGACTGATCGTAATATAGATACATTTATTAAATAAAAATATATTTATACATAAACATACAATAATCAACTACCCTCGTCTACAGTATATATAATTACTTTGTAATACATAACTAAAGTACTAAATAATATATCATCTTCTTAAATAAATTATATAATTATGTATACATTTTTAGAGCATGTATTTTACTAACAATAAAAGCATTAGAAAGCAGTATTTTTGGTTAATATGGCAGCTTATAATGGAATATTTTAAATACCACACAATACTTATAACAAAGTATCTTTAAAATTAATTAGCAACATAAGTAGTATGGTATTTAAAGATGAAATATTATTAATTACATAAGTACATAAATTGATCCTTAGCCAATATATACGCTATGCTACAGTGCTTAGAAGCATTATACAGTGCTATTATCGAGCCTTACCCACATAGCCTTAAGGAAATTAGACCATTATTTTTATACATTTTCATAAATTATTGGAAGACCACAACCATAATCAGCATATAACTTTATGACTCTATTAGCAAGATATAATATGTTGTTTATTTCGAGAAATAAGTAGTAAAATAATTTCTACGAGATCTATACCATTCTGCACACAATACATAACAAATATATCATAGTGTAATTTTCAAATAAATCAAAACCTATTTGGCTCAACGAATAAGCATTGCAATTCAACGGGGCAATGCTGTCAGCATGCTGGGCACGCTGCCAACTGGTGGTGGACTGCCTGTGAGTAGGTCATTTTGGTATCATTGAAAAAGACATTGACATATTTGAAATAGTATTGCGATGGACAGAACTACATTGATTTTGAAAATATTCTTTTCTTATTAACATTTCAATGACGAAATGAAGAAAATTTATTTGTAGAATTATTTATGGTACAATGATATAAGAAAATAGCCTCTAACAATTATTTGACACTACTTTTCCCTACATTACAAGTTATCTATATATTAAAATTTAAAAATAATAATAATAATAATTAAGTAATCGTACAAACAATAACATATATAAGAAGTTCCTACTATGAAGAATTTTATCTAAGCATTGTACCTTTTGGTCTGGATCTAACTAGATAGTATCTTTCATTCTATGCAGTCCTACAATTATTTATTTCTAACATCAGGCATTCTACTTCTACTACAAGACTTCTACTTCTAGAACTAGCCTCTAATGTGTAGTGCCAAACCCGACCCCTAAATCTATAGTACAGAATCAATATCCAACTTATACCCAGTTATATAGAATACGTAGTAGTTAAGTGCATTACTAAGAAACCAGATGCAATGAAGCTTTGTGCTGGTTCAGCCTACTTCGTTACCTGTTGGTGTTGTAACTTTTTGTCGAGGTGCTCGATTTTATCCTCGCCCGCTTCGCTCAGCCCGCTCAGCTTCGCGCTCAGATTGTTGGAGAAATTCTGCTCTTTCTGCTTACACTCCTCCTCGTCTGATGTTAGCGTGACGTGGGTGTAAGGCTGAAGTCAAAAAGGATAAACATAGTTAACACTTCAGTTGAAATAATTTAGAATTTTTATTTTGAAGCGCTCGTAGCAAGTTTTGCTTAGCCATTCTTAATCGATCAGCTAAGTTAAGCAACGTTCGCCGCGTTCAGGAGTTGGATGGGCGACCGCTAGTGACAGTATTACTGATCGCTTCCGTGCTTCGGAGGGCACGTTAAGCCGTCGGTCCCGGTTGATGTCTTATGATGGCAGTCGTTATAGCATGGTGGTAGGGCATTTTGCGAATGCCCGCCTGCCTAGCTACCACCCTCAAGTAGAAAATCTATCGCCAAGCACCTTACGGTTTGTCCTTGAGAGCCAGTAATTATAGATTAGTTTTAAAAACATTTTCGACCACATCATCACTTATAGTGGTCAATAGTTAACCTATAAGCTAAACAGAAAAAAGGTTTCTACCATTTATGTCTATTTAAAAAGGTAATTTGATTCACATTTTATCAATGTTTTTATCGAGTCACTGCAAATATGGTGTAAAATATCAACTCCTGTGATACACATCAAATCTTATCTTGATATAACTCGTAACTTGGATAATCTAAATTGAGTCATAACAGTTACTTATTGTCACGTCATCTTTGAAAACACTAAATTAATAATAAAAATACATTTATTTTTTTTATACTTTGCAAATGTTAACGGCCCAACACAAGTCAGATCGTTAGAACTATACTTTCGGCAATATCCAACACACACTCGCGTTAAATGCGAGACGCGAGCACCGAGTTTACTAGTAACCTGAACACAAAGTCTGAACTCCAGACCTATATGTAAGTAGATTCTACATGCCAACCTGCCTTGTGAAAATAATCGACTCCAGTCAGAGTTCGTCGTCGACCGTAAAAGCACTCAATTCTATGACGGGGGCGCCTTTGAATTTGAGTTTGTTGGAATGCCTTAGAATTAAATTTCCGCGGCATTTCTATACCGACACTAAATTTGTATCGTGACGTCATAGCAGGAAAGAAATAGCTACGCTTGGTTTTCATACAGTTTGAATTGTTTGTCATCTACATAGATTTAGGCTGGATTGTGGTCTGAAAAAGTTCTGAACACTCCTTGAAAAAGACCACCTGATACGGTTGAGACTATAGTTCGGACAATCCAACTTCTATGCATAAATAAGGCCCATTAAAGCATTAAAAACTCAATGGTCTGTTAAAAAATTCAGTAACTTTTATACTGTTCCAGATCTCTTCACGGCTAAACATACTATTGATACCCACAGAAGGTCCCCAACATGCCCCCATCATGTATATAAATCCTCCACTACAATACGTAACTACTCACAACATAAATAGCTTTATAGTCTAAAAAGTCCAAAAACTGATCTCTGATTATGTGAAAACTTATATAAATGGTATTGTAGCCTTGTAATGTGAACCTTTTTTTCGAAGTCATCTCTTATTTCGACTTCTTCAACTGTTTTGTACACCGATGGAAATATTCAGCAGAAAGATGACTGTTCTCAACCCCCTATATGTCGAGTCATTTATTATGCAGCTACCTTCTGTTTGGTTCATACCTCGCTGTTCTGTCGACTGTGAGGGTTGGAGGCTTCGGGAGAGGATTGTCCCTTGTACCACGCTTCAGCCGATGGACCCCTGTCGACGTCAACCCCTGAGTCTCTGCTGTCGCGCAGTCGGGCGTCCATTTCGTGGGACAGGGTCTTTTTGTACAGGAGTTTCTCAATTTTTGTTTCTTCCTGCAATAATGAAAAATGCAATTTAATGACACCGTAGGAGGTGCATGATTATGCTAGACTGGACTTTGATAACTATTTCATCTTAACCAACATAAATGAATATTTTTCTACCGACAGTGTGCCTTTCTTAATAAAACACTACGAACTACTACAGCGAAAGCATTCAGATCACCTACACTATTGCTAGTTCATAGTTAGTACAAATGCTCCAGCCGACTACCATTTGGCAGCAATACTGGCAGCATTGCCCCGTCAGAAGATGGCGATGACATGGTAGCAGACTAGGCCCAGCATGACTACCAGCTCGAGAACAGAATAAGCTGGAATTCAATGTCAAATAATTCTAATCACGCTTGCATATTCTTTTCTTCTGCTGATGTTCAGACGATGTTTTTATAAGGTCAGCTTTATTACTCTGAATCCACATCGAATACTACTTACTGTATCAGCCGGATTATGCTACTGCTGAACAGAGACTCCACCTTCCAGTATTTTACCTTTAGTCGCCTCTTACGACACCCACAGGTAGCAAGGGGGGTGACATTCTAGCCCGGCACCCCACGAGGTAATATTACTTGATTCGCGTATAAAATAGCACAAACTTTCCACTGCAAGGTTTCGAATCCAATGCAAGTTTGGTTACTAGAGTGGTCTACACCTACGACGTACTCTATGAAAACGTTAAACAAACCATAAAAAATTTTTATTAAAGTTATTTATCATCAGGCCTATGTCCCTATGATTGGCAATCCTGCCAAAGAAAAACATACAACTTGATTTCTTACCTGGAGGAATGATGTAATGTCTGGTCTAGGGACCAAGTTAAGGTCCACGTCAAGATAAGAGTCGTCCTGGCCCTCAATGCCGAGAAAAGAAGACCGTTTGTTTCTTATTTCCTTCTTGATCCTCCGTGCCGAGCTCGTGTGCTTGAAATTTCCCTGGAATCATATGGAAAAATTATCGGTACTTCAAACTGAAGGTATAGAGTCACAGATTTCTTCTGGAACCCCTTACAGTATTCGTGTAAAGTTTCCTGTACGTATTTTAAGACATCAATCACATGGGTAAGAAAATGCTGTTCTCAATTTAAAAATATAAGAAAGATATATTTCTCTTGCTATTTTTACGTCACCACATAATATGTATCACAAATAGTTGTGTCAATCTTAAACAGAGCTCCACAAGTTAGGTTTAGTTAGTCCAAGTATCGTCGTGCCTTTGACCGAATCACTGAATGACTGAGGAAGTTAGGATAGGTTCACAGTGTTTCAATTAAATGCACTCTAAAGATGAAAGGAAAAAACTACAGTAATTAATGTATACATCACAAATAGTAAGAATTACAAAGAACTCATGATAGTGCTGTTGCAAGAATCAAATGATTTTCAAGTCAGCGAATTATGAACTAGAAAAGTATACGGTTACGATTAATGCTGATGTAGTACAAGGCAATTCGTAATAGATTACCTTCGACATTTTAAAATGCTTTGTTAGTTGAAATGGTACATTTAATTAAAAACTAAATTAGGTATAAAAATTAATCCTTTTGACATGAGATAAATGGTTGTTTTTCAATGGTCTCTTTATATACGGTTGTCATATGTATGGACTAAAACTAATAACTATCTTTGTAGTGTTCCTGATGATTTGGACATCCATTGCATTGGAAGGGTAACACACATAAAAAACTTACTGCAATTGATGAATACGTTACCGGTCTTTTTGACTTTCTCATTTGATTGTATACACGCTACAAAAGTAATAATATAAGACATTGTGGAATTAGTATCTTATCGAAATGCAATAGAGGAATGGAAAACGTTTTTATCAAAGCTATTTTCAGTCTGTCAAATCAAGCCATGGCTTATATGTAATAATGAATTGGATATACCTATCTTCATTATATTGTTTTAAAAAGACAAAACTCACATTTCCAAGAAGTTCATCCTGCCCTTCTTCCATTGGCGGTGGAGGAGGTTTTTCTTTAGGAGGTTCCAGAACGTTCGTGGGAAGGTCTAGAGGAAAAGCATCAGTAGTTTCCACATTATTCTGATAGAATATATCGATATTCTCATACAGAGGTGTCACAGAAATCTTTTTCTCAAATTCGGGGTCTGCTGCTGCTGGAGATACGGGTTTTGGTTCTATTTCCTTCTCAATGTTATCCATGTTTGATGTGTTGGTGATGTTATCTTCAGAGTCCAGCTCTTGGAATGCCAGTTCCAGGGCATCCAACACCTGGAGGTTTATTTTAGTTATAGATTTACACTTTTATATTCAATTCATGGTACTTTTGCAAAGGCTAGATTAATTATTCATTAAAATAATAAGCTAACCAAATTAAAACAATGAAACAAACATTTAAACAGGTTGAATTGCTATTATCATTTTGCATGGAGTTCTAAAAACTAAGTTTGTCTATCCTTAGTTCATCTAGCTAGTTTATCTAGTTTCTAGATAAACAAGACAAACATGCTTGAGACAATAGCACTTCAAATAAAGTCCTTTACACATAACGTTACTTATTTTTCCTGCTCTTAACCCACTCTAAGTGCGGTCGCCAGGTGTACTTGTCCTTCACTGTTTTCAGTTGCTCATCATCTCACTATCTTTCATAAACATTTGTTTCTGCCCGCAGTTTAACCACACCTCGAAACATCTCTATATCTGTCCACATATACTCAACACCCTTCTCGATATGTACATGTTTTTCGTCCCATCTCAGTACAATGCCCGTATAACGCTTGTCTACTCTTCAACTTTTCTGTCGTTAGTATTATACTTTCTTGCTTCGTCTTCATTCATTCCTTATCTTTTCCATTCAAGTAACACGTCCACCTTAACATTCGCATCTTTGTACAAGCACTCTTATTACAACCATCTTTTTCATTGCTAATCCTTCATTCATCATTGCAAATCATTCATAATTTTCTAAGCCATACATTAGGACCATAGGTCCTACAATGTACTTATCAAATATTTCTGGTAAACATTCCATACTGCGATAGGCATACGAGGGTAAGATATGGTATTGCTACCGGAAACATTTAATCCCTCGTCCATTTATCATGTTGATAAATATCAACAATATTTGACCACAACAAATTGAAACCCCCACATTCATACATTCACATTCACACATCAATGTCACTATGAATATTAAATCTACACTGAAATGAAACCAGAAATATCAGTCAAAAATAAAATTAAAACGGACAATTCAGAAAACACTAGAATAAAAAGGCAAAATAAGTGACACATGCAAACGAGCGAAATGAAGACCATGCTGCAAATGAGGGTTAATATGAAGCGACACGCATCTACTTAGATTTTTCTTACCTTTTTAGCCCATCACCATAAGCTGATGAACCTAATTAAAACTTAAATATTTAAATATTAGACCAACAATGCGAAGAGGCCCATACTCCGACCAAAGACTTTATCTGACTAACAGAGTTCACAAAAGATAAGATTCTGTTTGTCTAAGATATGGCCGACTTAGATAACAGTGTACTGATTTTCTTTTTACATCCAATAAGCAATTTAAATAACCTTCCTATAGCTTTTTGATTCAATAATGTATTGCTAATATTAAATTTAAACATGGTCAAGATGAATAATGATATAGGACAATAATGCCATACTACTTTGATTAACAATGTCATAACTGGTAGTAAATGCGTAAATAAAACCCATACACTGAACATTGTAACATATATTTTTCGATATAATGAATTTACAGATATCACGTTTTATGAATAAATATACTACATGGATACTATATGAAGTGAACTAAATGGTATTTCATATGAGGGGGATCCATTATACATAACGATTTTACAAATGGGAAATACAAGAAACCCTGTACGAGTTAAATGATGAATGTAAGAGCTAAGTGCTAGGAATTCGACGATTTTTAGCTTTGACACTACACAGGACATCAATGTTACTCACAAAATTAGTAAGTTGTCTAAATTCTAGATTGATCTTGTATTTGTTTATTATGACTAAATTAGTGTGAAGGTAAGAATGGTGGGCGAGATCAATAGATCATAAAAATTCTAAAAAATCAGCCCATAATAGACTTTCTCATCTTGCTTGCTTCGTTTAGCAATTTATGAGAAATCAATGGACTTAAAAATAGATTTGTTTATATTAGATATTTTCGTTCTTTGAGGCATTGGAATTAGTTGTTTTTGTTGTTACTTTGTTATTAATAAACAAAATGGTTTTTCTTCTGTTTGGTTCTATACAACGTTTAGTCCTCCTTTGCCAGAATGGGTTAGAATCTTGAGAGGTATTTGTGTTACTTACCGCCACGTCTTCGGTGGGAGCTGCAATATCATGACTTTTAGTTACGTTTATTATATTATCATTCCTAGTATCGTTACAATTATTACCTACACATTTAACAAGAGAACACTCAGAGGTACAAGTTACATCAGCGAATTTATTAAGCAAGTTATCATTTTGTAGCGGTTTAATGGAATTTTTAGGTGAGATGTTAGTAATGGTGGTTATATTAGAGACAGTTACCATTGGCATGCTCTTGCTGTTAGTAGATACGGTAGTTATTTGGTTAGTATTCCCAGCACCAGCGTTTAATTGGTTGCAGATTTCATTCAAGTTTAAGTGTATGGTCATTTTCCCCTCAAACACTACTGTATCACCTTCCGATGCAGTTGAAACAGGGTCATTTAGACTTACACTAGTGTCTTGATTTTCCAAACTTTTTAGAGTGTCTTCATCTTCTTTGTCCAATTGTATCTCAGTTATTTCCTCAGTCACACTAAATTCTTCTGGTTGAGAGATAGCCTGAGCGTAATGACTAACACTGTCATCATCAGCTTTGCTATCTTGTTCTTCGACTTCTTCGACAATTATGTCCTGAACAATTTTCTGCATTGGTTCAGACATCTTTTCTATCTCTATAGTGTCTTCAAGTTTATGTTCCATGGCCACGCCATCTTCGTTAGAAGACTCGTATTCGGAAGCCAAAGGTTCTCCTATTGGTGATGCAACCTGAGTCAAGTCCGCAATGTCGTCGGCAGGAGCAGAGTCTCTGGCCGTGTGTATTCCACTGTCTTCTGTTTCAATATCACTAGGTACAGTATTATTTTGCATTTCGGCACAATCAAAGTCTTCAAAACTTTGAACCCTTTCGAAAGAGTTTGGTGATGACTGGCCATTAATGTCAAGACTGTCCAGAGAGCGACAGAAGCTCTGCATTTGATTTTCAATACCAGACAAACTTGATTTCAAAGAACTGTCATTTAAATTGTCCTCTTTCATGTCATTAATATTACTTATCTTGTCACTTCGAGATATTTCCTCATCAACCGATATTTTAGGTATCTCTTTATTTTTGGCTGCATCGAGGCAAGACAGTCTTTCCTTTAGACTCATAGATACTTCTTTGACTTCATTTTTTGTGAGTTTCTTTTCTTCTTCCTCTGATTTTTGTGACTTTAGACTTGAGAGACGTTCTTTTAAAGACCTTGCATTGCTTAAGTCACCATTAGACAGCCTTTTAGCTTTACTATCTGATTCTGTAAATCCAGATTTAACCTTTTCTAGTGACGATAAACGTTCTTTCAAAGGTTTGACTTCAGTAGATAACTTTGTCAGGTCACTAGTAGATTTTTGCAAATGAGTTTCTTCAGTAAACTTCTCTAAACTAGACAGTCTATCTTTTATAGAGCGTTTATTAGTAATATCCGGCAATTTAGGCCTCATTTGTAATTCTTGTGAATTTTCCCTTTCAAACTGTTCTCTTCGTTTGTGTATGTCAACTTTCGGTAAATCTTTTTTCTGGTTATTATTTTTGGTGTCATTTGCCCTCTCTTGTTGGAACGAGGACACTTTCTCTTCTATTTTATTGCTGACTGTCGTTCTTATTCTGTTTACGTCTGATTTTTCTGGTGACTTCTCTTTGTTATTGTTAACGAGTGTTTTGACGATGTTGCTGCTTGTTTGCGATATGATTCGGGACTTGTAGCCCTCAATGGCGCCTTCGTAGGTGTACTCCTCAGGCTCGGGCGAGCTGATGGTCGTGGTCGTGCAAGTGTCGTATTCGTTTGCGCTAGAGCCCAGCTTGCGGTTGGTTTCGCAATTTGACATGTTGTCGACGTCCGAATGGTTTTTATCTAGGTCCATGCCGTCACTCTGTAACATATAATACTTTTATGAAAACAAACACCTGCGTAATCAGTTAATGATGATGACTTTTATTCTCATATAATTTTCTTTAAGTAGAAACTGAAACTGATTTCTTTTTCTGAGCTTAAGTCAGTCTTTTTTCCTGCATGTTCAAGAGGTTCAGGTCACTTACGGCAAGGCTGTGAGTATCGCAGTCCTCGCTGAGGCTGGACTTTGTGCTAGACGTCCCGATCCCTAGGTCACTCAGGTCGTGTCCATCGTCATCTGCGTACAAAGCCAGTGGATTCCGCCTTCTTTTGCCGGCTCTGGAAGGAAGAAAAATACATATATTTTAGGCTATTCAATATGAATGTTTGAAAGTTTTTAAATAAACCTTTAATGTCATTTAGTTATTTTTTGGGGAGATAATACAGTTTGGAAAAGACATACCTAATTAAAAATTACGAGTTCGCATGTCTGAATTAAAATTGAGTGAGAAACAGCTTGAAATTCCATTTTAATGATCACGATGATATCATTCCCTGAAGCGTGATCGAATCAATGAATGGAATGCTTTTCATGAATATATGGCACATAGACTGTGGCACTTTTTAACCACCATTTACGGTAATGGGGCTGAGTGCTGACTGACTGACCGTCTATTTACGACGGTCTAATTGTGACCGCTGACCAGTTCTATGGATAGAATGGTATTCAGTTTGTCGTGTGGAGTCATCGGCCGACCCTCGGCGTCACGGGTACCGGCTATTCGGGTTGCGGTATAAATGCAACGGTAATTATAGAACGCATGTTTGAGACCGATAGAGCTGCCATCTGGCCTTAGTACGGGATATCGCAACAGTGACACATTTAATATTGAGGTATTTTAATTATTGCTGATATTTAATAGGATGTCTATTAGTTATCGGCTTCAATACACTTACATTTATAAATTCCTAAGTATGTAGTAGTTTTTCTGTTTTATTTCATATCTATATTTTGATCCTTGCCGATCTTATGCTGATATTATATATTTGATTCAAACTTATGCTAGTCGGTTTACATGAGAAGCCCTGCCTAAATTCATATTATGTAGAATATAGACATTACACACAGACTCTAATAAACACTATTTAAGGACACGTGATAAATCATCTGCTGAAACAATTTTTTAAGCCAAGTAGAACCTGTTTTGGGTTCCGCATCCAAGGAGCAAAACTGAGCCCTATTATTGTCACTCTGATCTCAGTCTGTTTGTCCGTCTGCATGGTCTAGTTCTTATATGGAATGAGTTACAAACCTGAAATATAGTTTTTTTTTATGTGTACGTCCTGTTCTTTCAAATTCTTTACCTAAAAAATAAAGTTATCAGAAAATCGGAATGTCTCTTCATGTGTACCATGTACAGTAATTGAATAATATATAGTTTAAACTTTACTACCTTAAAGATCCGAATGAAATAAAAACTATTTTAGGAAAAAGTTCCCTACTTATCAAACAAAACATATCGTGTTTACACGGGACCTACGATACTCGAGTCTAATTCTGATACATCTGGAGTTTTCGAGTCCCATAATTAAGTAGTTCGCAGTACTTTTCTACTTAACCGCCCCAACGTTATAAAAACTCCACTATTTTAATCAGATATTTTTGAACAATATAGGATAAGCCAATTGTCCTTTGCTTACTACGTTCTGTTTTAGATAATTTCTTGTAAGAGGCACCGACGTTTATTTAGTGCCATAGTGTTGGAAGATAAGAAAGTGTTGTCAGTACACAAATATTGCCTTTATCATAATCCGTAACTTCCAGCATTATCTACGCAGTTTTATCCACAGTTGTGAATCAGATCGTCGCTATTATTAACGGATAAGTCAGCGTGTGCGTCTGTTACTCAGTCGAGCTCGTCATACGTAGGAATGGATGTATTTCCAACTATTATTTAATCGCATAGGTGTTGCTAGAATGACGTGGTGTTTGGATTATGTTACATACAGTGTCATTTTGTACAATTAAAAAGGTTCACATTTTGAAGCAGTGATGGCTCAGTGGCATTGGCTATGGACTGCCACACAGCAAGTACATGGTTCAAATTCCACCGCGGGCTTGAGCTTCACCGTATGGTAGAAGGGCATTTTGCGAATGGACGCCTGGCTAGCGGCCACCTAGTCTTATAATCGAGTAGAAAATCTGTCGCAGTTAAGAGTTCGGTAAAATGTAAAGTAGACTTAGAACAGCGAAAACGGTTCCCTGACGACTGATGTATTTGAACGGTAGGTGGGACTTCGTCTCTATTAAACAAAGGGACGATACAGACCTACAATATAGATGAAATCGATACTTCCAGTTAAATTCAGTATCTTACTACATAATATAAAAAATCTGCCCATGTATTCCAACCTTCCTCCGAAATTATTATCGCAGTGTTACAAAAGCATTTCAAAAGTATGTCTACAAATTCCTTCCCCAGGCCGGTAAACACCAGCATCAGAACATCACCTATAATTCTGTTATGTATAGGCAGCAATTTTGTTTATAACCACGCTGACCAGTTTGCGGCTTTTTTAATAAAAAATAGCTTTTGCGTTTATATTATATTGTGTACTATGAAAATATTGGAGTTCAAGAAGTTTCAATATAATGACAAAATACAAGCAATATTGTACTAAACTCCCGAGTACCTTGATCATATAGAATGGTCCAAAGCCACCAACGAGTGCAACAAAACTGTATAAATTCTGTAATTTCCGCCATTGAAGTGAGTTTCCAGGTTGATGAGATCCTCATCAAACAGGGCTAAAAACCAAGGGTATTTTTATTGAAATATGCCAGTCAAGGATGGCGTGGATAATGAATCCGTGTGTCTGCTAAAGTAGTCAGATATCTAACGATTATTATATATTTTAATTATCGTTAAAGTTAAGATTTGTTCCAAAGTAAAGTCAAATTTAACTATACGAGGAAACTAAAGGATGTAAATCTCAATAGTGAATTAATAGATTCAGGCGTTACTGTATTAAATCTATATTTAAAAATAATAAAAACATTAAATTCATGTTTTAGAAAAACGTTAAAAATTATGATAATATATCTAGTAATTATTCTGCTAAGTCGACGTGACTTCATACACGCCTCGTGGCCCAACCGGAAGAATTTTCGACACGTGTCGCTTCTACACGAAGCATTATCAGAAGTTCTAGACGCTTCGACGCATGATCGTAAATGAGCAAATTACGAGTAATATCATTGCTCAATCATCAATGTACTGTTTCGTGTTACACGCCCTTCCTAACTCGACAAGGCTCTTTGATAGTATTTTTTAACTGTACCATAAATAAAGATTTTTATCACGCAATTAATCCGAGATGACACGAATAAAATAGACATTTACGATACCACAAAAATGTACATTATGTACATCAACATGTACCAACATGTTGCCCTTCGGACATGTTCATTTCACCATCGCATCGCGCTCGAGCCCACATTTTATTACAAGCTAAGGTCACATACAGCAATTGTCATAACACGGCTAATTTATATAGCTATAACACGAGTAGGTACTTGGTAATGTGTTGCAAGATCCATATTAACCTATGATGACCTATGTTATTTTGTTGTATTAATTTGTATCCAGTGAAAGTTTGTTAAGTGTGTTTAATTTTATAAAAGAAAAATATAAATTCATCGATACATTACATACAGTAATAATTATCATGACATTTTCTAATTGATTATATGATTGTTTTTTATGATATAAATGTTTCAATGATTATCCAAAACTGCTAGAAAATTTTATCTGGTGAAAGTTAAACTTTTCTTGTAGCTAAAAAGTTTAAATGGTATTATGACGGAACAAGCATGAGGTCAACTTGATGTTAAGCGCCTGTGCTTATTACAGATGCATTTCGCCACAAGTGAAGAATTGCACTGTGCCCGTCACCCTGAGACATACAGTTGTTACATCTCATGTTGCCTGTAACTTTACTGATTCTAAAGGACTGCTACCAGAACACATCCTTAGGTGATTGGTGTTAGATTTTTTACTTGAGGGTGGTAGCCAGCTAATAATTATCTTCATAAACTACGTAAAATGTGTTAGAATTGTATTCTTCAGTAGGAAGAATTCAAGTCTACTAAACTGGCCTATATATGTATATTAGATCTATTAAGAATCACATCCTAGTACATGTTACGAAAACATATTTGCAAAACAATGATGGTGGTGTTGATACACCTCTACCTACCCTTTCGTGTATTTAAGCCATTAAAGGACATGATACGATATTTATTATAATCAGCAGTTAACACAATGCATGAAGGCGGTTTATAGGCGTTCAGCCGGCGATGCAGACATTTGGGTATAAGGATTTCTATGGGTATATTCTGTGATTGTCTCATTAGATAATAGAGAATCAAGATATACATCTTCGATAGTAAGTTTGAATGGTGTCTACACTGAGAAAAAAATGAAATGTAGCGAAGTCTTTTCACAATGTATGTGTAGTTTTATCTAAAATACGTAATCTACAGCCGTAAAAATGTTGGATAGTACAAAATAATGTTGAAGCGTATCAACACGTCACTAAGTTACAACATGTTGTGTACTGATATTGCCGTTAAATACGTACCCGTCTGTCGGGTCCGTCAACAAGACTCAACATACGTAACCGATATAGGCAGATACATGCTAGGAAGTAGTCCATGGATATGACGTCACAGATAGAACATTACATTATGCTGTCGCATCTTTATAAATGTACTCCAACATTAACAGGATGACACAAACGTCTTGACTAAAAAAAATAATGTTTCAAGTAGTTTGCGTCGTGACTATAAGTAGATCGTCTATTTATTGTAAGTTTTTTTTTTTTTTTATTGATGATAGGTAAGCCTTTGACCACAATCTCACGTGATGGTAAGTGATGATGTGGTCGAAGGTGTTAGCAGGCTTAACCTAGAATTACTCTGGCTCTCAAGGACAGCTGCCGGAACACACCGTTAGGTGCTTGGCGTCAGATTTTCTACTTGAGGGTGGTCGCTAGCCAGGCGGGCATACACAAAATGCCCTTCCACCATGCGGTGAAGCTCAAGCCCGCGGCGGGATTCGAACCATGGACCTGCTGCGCGGCAGTCCATACCCAAAGCCACTGAGCTATCACTGCTTCAAAAAAGTATTTTGGAAACAGACTCCTACTGTGAGTAGGCAACAACAAGGTATAAGTAGACAATCTCCTATATGTACGTAGCTTGATGCATGATGTAGGTACGTAGAAAGCATTATTAGTTACATTTAAGTAGACTGCGCTAAAACTCCTTACTGTACGTAGGCCGATGCACGATATAAGTAAGCGAATTATGCAAGCTCCTTCCAGTACGTAGGCTGATGCATGATTTGGTAAGAAAGATCTTTACCACAAGTGAGCAGCTTCAAGGTTGACGTAGAAAAACTATTTACCGTACGTGAATTTATGCGCAATAAATTTACGTAAAATATTGATATAAGGTTTTTTTTCTGTTATTTTTAAAAATATATTTGGTATATACCTACTGCATCCCGCAGTATCATTCACGTAGGCAATAAAGTGATGATGGTCATGATGATTATGATAGTAAGAAGTTTGCGTTGTGTTTATCTAAGACCTAAACTATCTATATTTCTATTTATATTTCAGTTTCATCCAAAGTGGTCCAGCAATTTCTGGAGAAATTGCTGGATTATTTTTTTATTTATAACAGCATTTAGCCACATTCTCACCTGATGATTTTGGTATTTCCTAATCTAACCAAACTAATTGTAAAACAGAGCTTTTGAGGCTGTAAGCAAGTGTTCAGTTTTTTTTTATAAATATTTAATCTAATACTACTAAACATGGATTGTTTTGTCTACATGGATAAAACCGCGGGGAGCAATTGTTATTATAATAGTTTTTGAAAAGTCTAAACAATGCATCAATGATATCAAAGTTAATATCTAATTTTATTAATATTAAAATATTTTCATGTGAATACTCGGCTGATTTTGATTTACACGCTGGCAATACTGGCTGGAGCGTAATGCAACAGCTATAATATTAGTTTTCTGCGAGACCGTGGCAATCGCGTCACGCGCGCATGTAAATGTTTTCAACAGTGATTATTTATAAAAAATCTTTTATTACAAAGGTTCCAAAATCAATTTATCACCAATCAAATTTGATTAAACGAAGAAAGGGGTTCAGTCGCCCCAAAGTGGGTCTGTGTGTATAAAGAAAGGCCAAAGACACAGCCTGGCTATCCGGCAACCAGTGAATTCAAATACTAAACGGCAACATTCACAGGTAAGCGACTTTGTTGTTTTTTTAAAGTCTTAGTTATAAATGATTTAGTCAAACGTTGAACAAATGCCTCCCTCTATTAAGAAAGGGGGCTATAATTGCAAAAAAAATATTTCATTTCATTTGCCATAATGTCCGTGCTTGGCAAGCAACTTTGGGAGCTCGTTTGTAAGATGACAGTTCTTTGGAAAAGGCAGCTGTCTAAGTTGTGATATTTTCCCTTTTGTCGCCACTTGCAACTCCCACAGAAAGATATGGATGGTGCAATTTTATCCGGGCATCCCAAGGCCGGTTGAAAACAAATATATTTATGTAAATGAAGTCTACACAATTGTTACAGATGCTACTTTATTAGAAGACAAATTGACTTGGCTAAAAATAATATTGATACCTGACACTGAGTACAAAAATCCTCGAGAAAGACTGCTGATACTGGTGTTAAAGAAATATTATGAGAATAAAGAACACATCCGACTACCTATGACAATCCAACTCTCCGATAACCCCAAGGTATATTTTGGTATGTTAAATTTTCAAACCTACATGATATTTTACTTTCATAATTCATATTTATGTTTCATATTACTTTCAAAGTGGAATTATTCGAATGATCTGTTATTGATTGCAGATTTTACAAGATCTCAACCATATATATCCAAAAAATAATGAGGGGCTTTTCTTATAACTCCAGGGACTAGTGCTAGTGGTAAGTACTTTAAATACCCTTAGAACATACCCGACGACTACAAATAAGCTGGAAACGTAAGGCTCCAAGTGCAGCACAATTAACTATTGTGGTATAGCGAGTGTAGTCTGACATTAATAAGCTATTGTTTCCTAACTTCTTGGTAATACTTTTTAGGGAGTGTCATTTTTATTTAACAAATTTCGTAAAATATTTATTTATTTCAGATGGTGAATCTGAAACTGTAACTGTGCGCCGCACTGCTTTGATCCTCGCATACATTGTTGATTCCGCATAGAAAAATAAAATGTATATGGAGACCATGTCGAAGATAAATTTTTCAAACTCCGTGAAATGTTGTACGCATGTCTTTTAAGCCTGATATCTGAGGTTTGACAGTTTTCCACCACGTCCTTAATAATGTCATGTACCACCTTAGGCTGGCTACGCTCACCTGTCTTTCAACTTAAATTGATAATTGATAATGAACCTAAATATTTATTTTTATTTCAGAACAATTTTGTATATTGTTTTCAATAAATAGATCACAAATTGATGATAATTTTTTTTTATTAACCTTATGTATTTATTTATTTAATATGCTTATTTACTGTCTTATTACAGGTGCAGCCTGCATATAGAATAATTACTTAAATCGTGCATCAGCCTCTGTACAGCTAGGTTGTATACGTAAACCTTAGTGCAGTTTACTAATGGTTTGGATCTTTTCTTCGTATAGAATGCATCAATCTATGTAGAGTAGGGTGCACAAATTGTAATCCAATGCGCATAAATAAACCAGGAGCAACCTTCATATAGTAAAGAGGTTTACCTTTGTATACTACAAATGGTGCTCTTAATAACATTTTAAGCGTAATAATGGTCCAGATTTATGTACATATGTAATATCCATACTCTACATAGGCGAATGCATGATAAATATATAAAAAATCCTTACTATTAGTAGGTTGTGCCAAAATTGACGTAGGCAACCTCCTTACTATAATACAGCCGATGCATGATACATATGAGGATCATCCCTACAGTAAATGGGCTGCACCACGATTGACGTACGCAACCTCTTTACTGTACGTAGGACGATGCATTATAAATATAAGGAACATCCTTACTATAAGTAGGCTGCATCAAGATTAACGTACGCAATCTCCTTACTGTATGTAGGCCACAACATGACAAACGTATGGAAAATACTTACCATAAGTAGCCTGCATCAAGATTGGTGTACGTAACCTCCTTCCTGTAAGTAGGCTGATACATGAGATACGTAGGGATCATCTTTACTATAAGTAGGCTGCATCAGATTTGACTTACGGTACCTCCTTACTGTACATAGGCCGATACATGACTAACGCAGGGAACATCTTTGCCATAAGTAGGCTGCAACAATATTGACGTAGGCCACCACCTTACTGTACGTAGTTCAATACATGGTAAACGTAGGGAACATCTTTACCATAAATAGGCTGTACCAAAACTGATGTAGGCAACCTCCTTACAGTACGTAAGCTGACGCATGTTAAACGTCAGAATCACCTTTACCATTAATAGGCTGTAGCAAGTTTGACGTAGACTACCTCCTTATAGTAAACATTATAAACGTAGGAAACATACTTATCGTAAGTAGGCTGCACCAGGATCTACGTAAGTAACATCCTTACTTTGTCAAGATGTTACATACTTATTTGCATGACAGTACATCATTGAATGAATGAATGAACGAATGATTTTCGTACATTATTGTAATGTACAATGCTCTTTACAGCAAGGCCATTATACGTCATGTTGTCTCATCTTTATGTACGCTAGTCACGTTTTAAACAAGAAATACGTATGTTGAGGCTAAAATTACGTATGTCAAAACATGAAATTTTTCTCAGTGTAATAATAAGTAACCGACTACTATTATCAAGAGCAATTTTATTTTAAACCAACATTTAATATGAAATGATTAGAAGACAACCTATTGATCGAAAAGTTTTTTGCTGGCAGGATCAGACTGTGGTCACTTTTGGCTGATCTGGCTCAGGACTAAATCCATTTGAAGCGCTTGTAGCAAAGTTTGCTTGACGTCCGTCCGAGTTGGATTGGTGACCACTGGTGACATTACTACTGAGCGCTTCCATGCTTCGGAGGGCACGCTAAGCCGTCGGTTCCGGTTGTTGTCTTAGGACGTGTCTAGTCGTTATAGCATGGTGGTAGGCCATTTTACGAAGCCACCTGGCTAGCTACCACTCTCAAGTAGAAAATCTGCCGCCAAGCACCTAACGGTGTGTTCCGGCAGCTGTCCTGAGAGCCAGTAATTCTAGGTAAGCGTGAACAACATCTTCGACCAAACTATTGACCAACTACAAATTGTGTCTTACATTGATCATCTCGATATTCACTACCTAAATAAATGTTAAAAAGTAATGATAATGTAAGATTTGAAGCACCATATGAATGCGAAGAAGCTACGTCTACTGCGGTCGTGACTTAAATGAGAGCTAGTGGTAATACTACTGAGCACGCGCATACTACTGACAACAACTGGGACCGAAGGCTTGGTCACAGTGTGGAGTGGCTAGCTACCACTATCATGTATAAAATTTGTCTCCAATCACCTAACTGAGTGCTCCGGCAGCACTTTGCCTGTCGTAATAACCAAGAATTACTGTCTTTGAGAGCCAGTAATTCTTGGTTAGCCTGAACAACATTCCACTATAATATCATTTACCATCAGGTGAGATAGTGGCCAATGCTAGATTAATAGCATTAAAAAATCCTAAAGATCATGCGCTGCATTTCATAGACATTGCCCGGACAGTCTTTGCTTCAAAACTGCATAGTCAAATAACGATACAAAACATACAGAAAAACTCTCACACAAAAACAGCAATTAAATTCTTTAATCACCAATCAAGACACGTTACCGACCATTTACAATACCAAAGCACAAAACCTTCAACTAACCCGACCCTATCTAACACTTTAAATCAGTCATGCAAATAATCTAACAGATTGGCACCTAAATAAAGTTGTTATTACGATTTGAGATCTCTCTATTTTAGTTAGTCATAAAATTTAAATTGTTTGGAAAATGCTATTGGCACACTTTCCAATACGCTTTAAACGTTATTTTTGTCAATTAAAACATCCATGAATGGGAGTTTAATGCCGTCTCGGAGATAATGTCGAAGGGTTACTATGAAGTGTTATAAATTGATTGATAAAGCTTGTGCTTCATTGAAAATTTCCGCCGATTACTCACATATATACATATGTTTAGCCTTCCGAAAGAGACCCGACGATTCGAATAATAGAGAAGTCTGAAAGAAAATTCTTCTCTAATTTGCATAAAACAATATTAAAATTAGAAGCTCTGCGAGCTGATAACCTTTTACTGTTCTACCCTCATATTATCGCTGTTTTGAAAACATTACAAAAACTGAATACACAAATAAATTCCATATTCCAACCTGCTCACAAAATTTCACAATTCTTTTTTTTTTTTTCATTTAAGTCACAACAATCGGTTGAGAAAAGCGATCTGTAGATGAGAACAACCAGAAATCCCGCATCGGGACCGACATACAGAAGCATTTTGGCCCAAGTTGAAGCGAGGACGCTCTGCTCGCCCTTCATGCTCGCTCGGTCAATAATGTGATAGTCAATAAATTTTAGTATTTAGGGAATTGAAACCTTAGTATGTAAGCCAAAATAAAACAAAAATAACCGTAGCGCTAGCAACTTTCAATATGATAGAGTTAAATATGTTCTTGTTTTTATAATGCTGCACTAAAGATGCAAGACGATGTTACGACTTATTATGTTCAGATTATTAGTAAGGCTTATCTTATTGAATTTACTACAATTAAATCTTATATTCGTGATTAATTTCTGTGGCCTCGGGCATACAGTTTCAGCATAAGTCCTTACCGTCCGAACGTTATACAGACGGTAATAGCCCATTCAGATATATTGCTACTTGTAACTAATGAATTTAGGTGTTATTTTGCAGTTTTTCATATTTAATTATAACAAATATTTATTGAGAAAACAATAAATTTATATTTAAGAAAAACAGTAAAAATTTAAAAATATATCTAGAGACAATTCCGCCTATTTTTCCTGTTCACCTGACGTTACGTCATAAACGTCACGTAGCCAAACCAGAAGAATTTTTGGCGCTTGTCGCTTCTACGCGAATCATCCTCACGCCTTGATTCTTCGAGCGCACGACCGGCAATAATTCTTTGAAATAAAATCTAAGGCGGAATTGTCTCTAGATGTATTTTGAATAGTTTTTCTAAAATATTAATTTTATCTTTTCTTAAACTATTTGTTATTCTACTCGTAAATAAGTTATGTATTCACAATAAGATTCAAAAACACCGGCTGAGAAGGTATGTTGGATCGCGGTTGCGGCGTTTCGGACGTCCACAAAGGATTTCCAAACCACACATTAACGTGGTATATTCCCCGTACATCAATGCTTCCACATTCCCAACAAATTCCCTTTCAATCTCAGCAGTGGGGTCGTGCTGGGCAACACGCGCGGTCGTGACCCGGGATGCGATTCCTGGACTGATTGCGCCACGGAACGTAGAACTAATAGCATACTGGTTAGAATGGCCCACTGGCTCTGAGCTTATCCGTAACACGTACATTTTTGCTAAAAGTATCGGATCGGAATATACTGTTCTATGTACGTTAGTCTCGACTTTAAAAGTTTGATCTTCCTTCATAAGTTCTAGAAAAATCTTCTAATTTCTTAAAATACACTACTAGAACTAAAGAATTGGGGTGATCATTAATAGTTCAAAGCTGAATATGTGTGCAAATTTTTGGAAAGTGTTAACACTACTATTCCTAAACGACGTAACAATATACAAGCTATGACTGTCAACAAAATCATCTAAAAAATCCAACTTAAAACATTTGAATAAGGACAATTCCATACATATTAAAAGTATTATTTTCTGTATTTTTAATGTCCTTGTCTCCACGAAGTAACAGTTTTTTTTTAAATTTATATATAGATATCATCAGATATGTAGGTACAATACTACAATAATCAATAATTCGTTTACAATATTTAGACAAGTAACAACAGTTTCACCACAAGGAACTATTCCTTAAGCTTTCCAGCATTCCGTGAATTGCCCGTTCCCAGGCTGTATGCGGATATAAGCAAGCAAGTGTTTTCGAAAAAAGTTCATTAGTAGACAAGAAGATTGGCGTTTCAGGAATCGGAGATCAGTCTTGTCGTGATCTGTTCGTGTCATTATAAGCTTTATTGCTTACAGATAAGGTAGAAATTATAATTGATTGCTCATTATCACGCTTTATTGGTTTTGGAAAGCTCTTCGATTCCCACGCGGCGACGAGTTTGGGACCCGCCTAGTAACATAAACTACCTCATAGTAAACCGATGTATAGTGTTAATGCAGTAGGTCAGTTCCAAACAGAGATACAGAGTTAAAAGCAATGATGGCCCAGAGCAAGGCTCGATGGAGGTTTGAGTCCTGTCGTGGGCTTGAATAGGTCTATTTAGGAATGCTTGACTCTGACGTCTACTTGACATCCTAAGAGAAAATATTCCACCATTTGTGTTCCGGCCAACAGCTGGGGTAGTGGACAAAGGCTATCCTTTCAGAAATAAAAGAGTAAAGAGTCAGTTTTTTGGTCTTAACGAGCTTAAATACTATTTTAAAACAAAATACTATTTTAACATAGGTAGGTAGGACCATCGTCAAAGAAAATTAAACCAATTGAATGCGAATATCACATAACGGTCCCCCTTTCACAGGCTGAAACATTACACACTTAATTATGTAGATTGTAGATGGCACCTGTATTTACACCAAATTTAGAATTTGGAAAGAGACACAATTATAACTGTATTTATTTAGGATCTTGAAGTTAGAATTTAATACTGGTTTTATTAATTTTGATTATTGTTTTTTATTTAATGGTCATAGAGTCAAGTAACAGACAATGATTTCGCAGTGTTAATCGTACGAGTTGCTTATGACAGCAGTGCATTTATATTACATAGCGTATTAGCATTATGATTTCTAGATCCTAATCAAATAATAATATCACAGTGATAATAAAAACAAACCGAAGACGAATCAGTTGATTTTGAGCCTAGCAGAAGAAACGAGATTTACACTGGAAAATCAGACTATACCTATGTCAGCACGCAAAATCATCGCAGTTTTTTGAAGCGTTTCAATGATCGAGTAGGTAAGCGATTATTTTTACAAACTTGAGTCACTGCGATCAGATCACGTATACTGTGTCACAGATTAATCAACACTAACTTCGTGACAGAATCAACAATTCAAGGTGAATGTCGCATTATGAAACGATATGTTAATATAATTATCTATAGTTATATAACTTGTGGAAAGTGAAACCTGTGCGCTTGTAGGCGATAAATCGATTTTAATTCGATCCGACGTCTGATGAACTCGAGTGATAGAGGTATAAATTTTGTGATTAGGAAACTGATGACACTTTAGTTTGGGGAAAGATTTACGGCTGAATAAGGATGATTTACTAGAGGTGTTAAAAACTTCTAAAAATTTCAAACCTGATAGTAAATTAGTTTTTTGACCAATTAAAGTTTTTACTGATCTTTCTGCCTCTGGAATGTTATTTTTATTGTTGACACGCTAGCCTTTGATCACTATCTCGACTGTTGGTGATGTGGTCGAAGCTGTTCTTCAGGCGTACCTAGTATAACTGGCCATCAAGGGCAGCTGTCGAAACAATCTGTTAGGTCCTTCGCGGCAGATTCCAATTGGGAGTGGTAGCTCAAGCGCCGAAGGGCTCCCGATATATCTGTGGGCTACCGAAAATCTTCTAGGTAAAAAAATGGGGCAGTATGCCCTCTTCTTGAAGGCTTCTAAGTTGTATCGGATCGGAAATACTTCACATCGCAACTCCACATTGGGGCAGTGTGACGTAGAAAATGCCGTGAGAATCGCAAGGTTCTGGATGCCAGACATCGGCATGATATTGATGCTCTGATAAGATGTGCGGTAATGAAATTCAGCTGCAGGTATTCCGTCTAACTCACTCTCCGCGATAGATTCAGTAAAAGATGTAGAATGATCCCTACGCAGTGTCAAAAGTTCCAGTCGTTGTTCTATTAAGAACGAGAAGGCAAACTCTATTACTAGCAACTGTCATATGATCAAGCAGTTGATGTAACGATCATCAAATAAACTTTCTTGTCAACCCCAAACAAAACCGGCCCGTATATACTTATTACATCAAAAACATAATCTCGAGTGACGTAAGTGTATACAAATTAGAGGCCTGCTGCGCCATCTGTCGCGTCACTTTCGCTTCTATTTGAATAGAAAGTAGTCATTCTTGGATCTGCTTTAACTGTGGCGTGATTTACTATATGAGTTTTATCATAACATACTCGTGGATAAGTACACACTTCCCTACTTGATTATGACGCGACGTACATGGTAGAGATGTTTCGAAGTGTTATTTTTCAGTAACATTATTTTAAGGGGAAGTTGATGTTCTTTAATTATTTAAGGTTCCGTACCAAGAAACGGGACCCTATTGATAAGATTACGCTGTGCGTCTGGCCTAACTTTAATAGCTGTTCTAAATCCCGCGCATGATTATAATTTTTCATCTCGTATATTTGCAATTATGCAATGTTATCCGCGGAGAGACAGTCTGTTTGTGAAGGACCAAGCTTCAAGGAATGTTTTATATAAAAATAAAGATAATACAAACATGCTTGGCGGTAGATATATGGCTGTACTTTCTCGGATAAACTCGTTCACAACTCCTATTGCCACTCAAAATCACACGCAATAAAACATATAAATTGTGTATAAAAAGCACACTCTCGGTCAGGTTTTAAAAATGGAATTTCTAGCTTCCTTTCTATGATAATCCATATATACATCTTCAAATAAACCTACATTACTTGCATCAGACTGACGACATATGATCATATCACACAATTGATCATTACCTAGGTAGGCCGTGCCGTGCATAATCACATAAACACACGCGCTCGCTCGATTGGCCCCAAATCGTATTTAATAGCCCCACTGGCTATCTATTAGCCCCAATGGCTACTATGTCCCATGGAAATGTCTTTTTCACAGTAACAGCACAGTGTAATAAGTGGTTACTTATGGTGTTTTAGGTTCAACCTTATTCAAGCCGCATCGGAATTGACCAACTGTTATTAAGTGCCCCATGGTTGTTCCGATAAGATACTGACTGCAGTCGGGCTCACGGCAGGCCGAGCTCACTCCGAAGTGCACTTTACTGCGTGGAAGCTACAGTCGCTTATTTATTGGAATGGCTTTCCGGAGTGATACTTCTGGTCCTTTTATTCTGTGATCACGGCTGACACGGGACGTGTAAATGTATCTCAACCTTCTAAAGAAACGACGTATAAGACCATCATAAGAGTTAAGGATCATGGATGCTGAATGCTAGGCGACGAAAGAGGCGAATGAAAGATCAGTGTATCCTATCCCAGGTGGCAATTTGACGTCATATTGATGTCTTTTCACGGTCATTCTCAACGTGTCTGACGTCATCGTATGAAAAGACGTCCAAATGTCACAGCCGTACGATGCAACGTAAATAAAAGACGCCGATATTACATCTTTGATGTTATATAGACGTCTTAAGATGTGTAAAAGACTAAAATTGATATTTTACTTTAATGCCTGCCAAGAAAGCTTGAAAATCATTTTAAATTTCGAAGTTTGTATAAATCTGAGTTTTTTAAATGTCACGGTCATTGACTTTATAATTATTATAACCAACGGGATATCAATAGGGATCAACAGGGAAGATGTGTTTCAACTGTCGAGGTCATGGAATCCAGTAGTTAACCTATGCAAGAGCCGAAGAAATGTTGCAAATAGTTCACGACCTGATATCGTTAGTTTTGCATGTCAAAATTAGAATAGTGGTGTGAGTGACAATGAAAAAATAACATCGCCTTGCCGAAAAAAAGGAATTAGAAAAAGGGTAGACCGGTTCCTCTGCTCTTAGTGCCGCATAGACTTCAGTTTACTCGTGATCATGGCGCTTGCAACAGTGCCGAAATATCGAGAGCTCAAAAACAACCGAAAACACGGTAAATATCCCGTTGGTAATAATAATTATAATATTTGCATAAATCTTTTATCACTTATAAGTAAAAATACATTTCAAAACTCTTTCTTATATTTGTCGTCGTATGCCCCTTGTATTGAGGGGAAAAAAATATATTGTTTCATCCTTAGACTTGTAGGAGTAAACATATTATTCCAACCATACACATGTGGTACCTATAAGGGTTAGACTTAAGGTACCTATACACCCAAACGTGAAATTTTAATGAGATTATAAGTTATAACTATATACATCTTTATATAAATTCCGCAAAGTTATGCCTGAATCATTCAATTATGTTTAGCCCTGCATTATTTGTAGCATTTATTAGCATTAGTTTTAGGTGTAATATCAGCCCTAGCAACATACTATTTTGTTTCTATGATCTATGTACCCGACAGAGTGACATATGGGTATGAAATATGTTGACGAGGAAGACTGAACGTAAGGATGCGGGCCTAGACTCATTAGAATTACGGACGTGACACGTGTGTCCTTGAAATGCGTGTCATAGATAGTGAATTAACACTATGTTACACGCGCCTTTATATGTATCACATTTCACGCGCGGAGCAATAGACCCTATAGTGCCTCATTCTTTTTTATACTACATTACATATACAAGAAACAATTTTTAAAAAATGTATTCTAAATTAGCGTTTTTTTTACGCTTCGAATAAAGAACGAAACCAATAAAGTTACTAGTCTGTGGAAAAAAAATTATAAGTAGGAACATACAATAATTTATGGACGTTATACATTCACTTGTAGACTTAAGTAATTTTTTTTTTATTAATTAAGTATTCGTGTATTAGTCACAGTATGACTCAAGTATTGATAAAGAGCATATTTTTTGCATGGTGGTAGGGCATTTTCGAATGCCCGCTGGGCTAGCTACAACCCTCAAATGTAAAATCTGGCGCCAAGGACCTGATGGTGTTCTAGCAGCTGTCCTTGAGAACCAGTATATCTAGGTTAGCCTGAATAACGTCTTCGACCACATCATCACCGCCCATCAGGTTAGATATTGCTCAAAGAATATCAGTTATAAAAAAATATTATATACGCGCCGTATTGATACATATTTAGTAAAAATAAAGTCGGATATAGCATTAAATAAATTTTCTTTCAATTATTATGTGATAATCACTTATATTTAGGATTTTAAACCTTATTCCAATTGTGTAAGGAATCTGATTGCTAATGTCGGAAACACGTATATATGTACGTGACAAAGTGGGCACGAAGTTGAGGTAATCTGTAAGTACAGAATACCTAGCAGTAGGTAGAAAATGTAAAGGAATCGTGGATTTTTGCACGAAACCTCACTTGCGCGCATTCCGCACGTTTGTAAGTGAGGTGTGGTGCCAGTGTAGGCGATAAGCGAGCTAGTGCATTCTACACATACATGGGAGTGCCATATATACCAGTATGTTTGTCAATTTATAAAAAATACTGTCTGAAGTCACGACTAGTCAAACGGTAACTTTATATATAGGTAATTTGTATTTTTCTTTTTTGAAGTTTTGTCAAAAATCGACAATGTCACCCTCCTAAGTCTCAAATTGCCAATGATAGGAACAGGTGGCGACAAATTGTTAAAAGAAAGGTGATTTCCACGGACCCTCAGCTTTGAGGATACAACCAAAGGAGGGAAGTCGCATCATGGTAATAGCTAATTACTCGTACTTAACTAGGACTTGTTCCTCCGCAGAGAAACCAAGTATAATCTTGCTTTCGTCTGACAAGAGCGAAGCCTGAAGACTATTACAAGCACCAACATAGGTATTAATTAGTAGTGAGCTCTATTGTATTCTTCCATATAAATATTTTATAGTGTTAGTGATTTGTTGCAATGTCAATTTGTTACATTTACCATTTTCATATATATAAATACAGAGACAGATTGTAAACTTTGACATAAAATTGTTAATGACGCTTCTTAACACAAAACATATATTTTTATTTTATAAATTCAAAATTCAAATTCAAAATCATTTATTCAATTTAGGCGTCTACGACGCTCTTATGAAGGTCAATTACAAATTTTAATATTGAAATATTCTACATTGTACTGCCACGTTCAGCAAAAAAATTTATAGAGCCACTGCGAGAAGAACGGGCAAGAAACTCGGGGCCATTCTTTTAAACATCTTTTAACAATGTGTTATATACAATATAATATGACTATTACAATATTTGTGCAACGTAGGTGACAGGTGATAGCTTGGCAGAGGGGGAACTTTCCAAGCATCTTTGTCGTTTAAGTAATCACAAACTTTGTAGTATGATTCCTCTTATAACAAATAACAAATAAGAAGGTTGAAATCAACAGCAAATCGCATGTTGTTAATCTAGTTCAGACCTTTTCGCTTACAAAGGCATGCCCCTCCATATTTTTTTGGGGTTAATTGCAACTACTTCTTCCTACTTCAAACCTACGCGATCATATTTAGCATTTTTACACGTACAAATCCGTATCAATAATCTAATGTGGTCCTCTCCACGCGACAACACGACACGAAGCATCGTTTGTAGTTTATGGTTGAACCTATGAAGTATCAGTTATTATATTTTGTATTTCTTCTGTGTAAGGCTTCAGCTTCAACGCTTGTTGGGCATTTTGCGAGTGCTGGCCTTGAATACCTAGTAAGCTACTATACTTAAGTAGAAAACCTAACCTAACCTAACAGCGTATTCTGGGAGTTTTAAAGAGCCAGTAATTTAGGGTTAAGCCTGCGTACCACCCTTGCCTTTTAAATCACATCCGAACGGAAGTGATAGTGTTTGCTATACAATTAGGAGCCATATGATACGGTAATCGCTTCAGCTTTTAAATTGACGTCATTATATGATACGGAAATCGCTTCAGCTTGTGAATTGTTACTGCGAGTAAATTGATAGTTCTAAGAACCGGCGTATTGTTTAAGTGTCACGTTACTGACATGAACGCCATAATCCAGTTGTGAGAATTTGTAAAAAAACGATTTTGTCAGATTATTTTAACGATCTGTGTCAACTGTGATATTGATGATGATGATTGATGGTGAGCTAGGTTTTAAATATGGGAGCTAGTTCTACAGGACGTTAAAAAAAAGATGCGTCAAATATTCTTCTAAACTACTCGAATCAAAAGTAATATCTCCATCTAAGCGAAATTACAACTGGGTATTAACCCCTACTTCTCCGTTACAGACCGGGCTAACATCGCACCATTGAAGAAAGGAAAAATACAAGGAGCAAATTTGCAGCAACGCCAGCTGATGAATCTTTTACTGAGATTCCCAAGGCGCCTTCCAAGCGTAGAGACAATGGCAAATCCCCGCCAAGGGAGGAGACATTTGTTCAATGGTGGAAGTTCCGGTTGATGTGATGATGATGATGAATGTCTTTAATCTGTTCCTACGATTTTAAAGTCAAACAATGGCGTCCACGTGAAATGTATTATTTTCTCTATAATAGTCGCGCATATTGAAAGTGTAACCGTCACGACGCAGAGCATGCTAATATGAACTTTATTCCAATCATCGTTTGTTAGATATTCGCACTGGCCAGTAACGAGCTGCTTATAAAGGTCTTATTTAGGCAACTTATTTAGGTCTTGTAGGACACCGTCACGGATCAAGATGGTCAATGCTAGCGTGACTACATATTGCCCCATCTCGGTGAATCATGAGAGGTTTTAGTGTTCAAGACCCACACATCCCCTTCTGCTACCCCCGTGGTAGAAGGTTGGATCAAAAAAACTCCCTCTCAAAAAAAAGTCTTGGAGGGCCCAATCATGACAGAACAGAAGGACCACTTTATGCAATAAAGAACAGCAATAAACAATAAACTTTGTAGCAACAACCCACTACACATGTACACTTGTATCCGCGTGCAAATAAACCAGCAATTAGTGTTATCAACACCATTTACTTTCCAAACAAATTAGCAATTGAAATTCAACTTTATCACTGTTATCTTGTTTGCCACTTAGCCGGTACCGGTAGACATACGAAATATCACCTGATACCCCTGATATGGGGCAGTAGCTGAGCTGATGCAAAGTAGCTTCAGATTTACAACTTACTAGATAGTCTAAACCCTGAGTTGTATTCAGCTCCCCCTTAGGCTCATTTCCTGAGTGGATCGGTACTGCATCGAATCGGTACAGATTATTGACCTAGCGCACATAATTAGTGAGTACTGTAAAAGTTCCTTATTCGCGATTTTCTGTATTGGCGGATAAATATTTCCTTATTCGCGGATCCAGTCGGTACATTTAATCGAAATCGGTGTCTTTTATTGACGCGTCGGCATTCCTTTGAGTGCTATTGGCACGTGCCGGTGCGGCTTTTACATAGGCTTTTGCAGTTGCACCGAAAAAACAAATATAAAAATAAAAATAAATGGCACATAGTCAAAAATCATTATTTGATTTTGGCACCCAAATCGCTCATAAGAAGGTCACTTAATACAAAATGTGGTTCAAAATGTTCTACATTCTACTGCTACGTTCAGTAAACAAGTTTAATAGAACTAAGTTGTAAGAAGACCTATCGGTAAGTGACGTGCTGATGTGCTCGATCTCAAAGACCGGTGGAGTTGTATCGCAGCGGAAAACAACATCATCTAACCTACTCCCTAAAACTGTTCGCAGATAGCAGACTAGATCCAGAACAAAAATTAAACTGAACTAAACCTATAGGTCTTCGAACCAACGATGGAACGTGTTAAGTCACGTAGTCAATTCCGATATTATCCAATATTATCTTCTAAAAATTTAAACATTGTTATTACTTTCAGCACTCAATTTATAAAATCACACGAACTAATTATGTCATAAATTTCTTATGTTCTTTCAAGTTCTAACTGAATACTTACAAGCTCAGAATGAACCGACTGTAAAAACTGTTCATCGTCGGCAATGCCACTAGTCTTACTGTTTCCATTAGAGCAATGAATAATTAAACAGATCCACAAGAAAGATAGTTAAGGACCGTTTATATGAAGGTCTAACTCCCTGGGTCAGCCTTTCGACTAGTTTGCATAGAGCTGCCGAGCGACACGTTTGTGATATATCGATAGTATCGATATTTTGACGATTCATGTCGACAAAGTACGTTTCTGTGAAACGGATTTAAAGCAAGTAACAATGATTAAGTAGCGATTAGGTAGTGATTAAAATATATGTCACGTCGCTCATTCTTTCTTCTTTGATCCGACGGTATGTAGAGCCGGCAGAACAAAATGTATATACCTTCCAATCAGTTGTATTGTTAAATCAGTACTTAAACATTTTATACACAATACATTCTTCGAGGAGTTCATCTATATATTTTCTTAGACCTCCAAGACTGTCCAAACTTTTATTCATCATTCTTTTAATTACTTAACCCGGGAACGGTGACCTATATGTCTGTGGGACCGGGTGACTTGAAAAGATCGGATTACTTTTCCCCCGCCGCCAATTTTTGCCGTTATTTCGAGTAGCTGCCTTATTTCCCCTCCCCCACAGTCAGTTGAATCCACGACGTCGGAGCAGGCGTAAGTTTTTGAGTTTTGCCACTAACCCGGTGCTATTTGTCACTAAGACCGGAGTCACCGAATATGTCAGTAAAATTATGCAGAGTTTAATTATTGAATTGTCGTTTTTTGTCTGATTTAGGTTTTTTTTTTATGCCTGATAGATTAGCCTTTGACCACTATCTCACCTGATGGTAAGTGATGATGCGGTCGAGGATGTTGTTCAGACAAACCTAGAGTTACTGGCACTCAAGGACAGCTGCCGGAACAGACCGTCAGGTGCTTGGCGACAGATTTTCAACTTGAGGGTGGTAGCTAGCCAGGCGGGCATAGGTACGGCATAGGCATAGGTACATTTTTTGCTCACTTTGTTATTTTTTATTGCATTATTCGACTATTATAATAATCAGTAACTTATTTGGAAAATTTTATCAAAATACACAATTATTCTATATTGTTTTATGTTTCAAATATAAAACGTAGTTACAGCAATGTCGTATGAAAGGGAACAACGTCGTCTTGAATCGCTTCTCACCGAAGCGCTTGCTAATTATATACCATTAATGTCATCAGGCAGTGAAGCTGGAAGTGACATTAAACCGGCCAATCCTTCACCAGATGACGTTCAAAATTCCGACAGCGAAGAAGAGCTAATTGACTGAGAAGCTATTGTAGGTTTTGCATGACTGAAGGAAAGTGATTTAAAAAAAAATATTTTGTTATTTTTTTTGGCAGCCATGTCATTTTTAGTTTATTTGAATATCTTTATAGAGTCCACAAACTGAAAAGACTGCATTGTTTAAAAAATATTTATATTGTTATGTTTTTGAACCTTCTTATAAACCTATGTGTAAAAACCAACTAGTTTTAGAGCATAGAAGTGAAGATGATTAGTAATAAGAATTAGCAACAAACGAGGTTGTGCTTAATATAATATCGTTGTTTTAATGTCATATAACTTATAATTAATAAAAAAAATGGTTAGTAAACTAAAGATTTTGAAAAATATTCCATTGAAAACCCCGGTGCGTGAGACCGGGGTCACCGAAGATGTAAGTCAAATCGACGTCACCGTTGGCGGGTTAAGTATATGTTTTCACACTTTCTAACTCTACTTAGCTACTTCACCTTTTCTGTTTCTATCACTGATTCAAACGTCCTCTGATAAACTTATTCCTAACCTTGTCAATAAATTTTAGTAAGAACTCAACTCATTTAAGCATTCACATATGCGTCATTCCCATACTTACATCTTTCATTGCTCATCATTTAAATCCAAACATTGCTATAGGTCAGACATTTTTCTTCTTCTAAGCTCCTTGGATTTGGATTCTTATTGAAACGAATGCATGTGCATTCGTTTGAATGATGAGCAATGAAAGATGTAAGTATGGGAATGACGCATATTATGTGAATGCTTAGATGAGTTGAGTTCTTACTAAAAATTATTTATACAATAAGAATGCAAATTTATTTCTTAAAGTTCATTAACTGCATATGAGTTAGGTCATTGAATGAATACTTAAAGGCGTCAATTGAATATTGCGGAGATCAATTCTCGTTCTGCTTCATAATTGTACTAATATGACACGTTTACTTTTTTCTATTTCATATAAGATATATCAATCTAACGCGGCACCAACCACATACCTCGAGCATAACGGTGTCGCGCCAACTATCGATAAAAATATCGACTGGTCGTTCCTCGAACTAGCTGATCTGTGCGGTATTGGAACTCGTGTAAAAAGTCGCGCGTCTTCCCATCGCTTCCCGTCTGACCAACTTGCCTATTACGTCGAATAGCTCGAAAGCTATGTTTCACTTCACTAATGTTTGCTATGGCTTTTTTAGTTCATTTCGCTGGATAGTTAAGTCGAATTTTAGTTAATTATCTTTTGGGTCTGCATATTTCGCGATCATGTTTTATATATATTTATATAGTTATATAACAACAGAATATAGTTCTATATTGTTGGAGATCGTATAGTTCAATACAATACGATCTCCAACCACGAACTGTATGTTATAAAGAAATGCTTGAATCTGTATATACCTAATTTCTATTAATCGAGACCAACTACACAAACAGTTAAAGTCAAGCATCTTCCGCCACATCATCCGATCCAACAAGGATGGTTATAGAACACAACACATTCTCGTTCTTCACTTCAGGCACATGAGACTCAACAACTGTATGTATCAGGGTGACGGGCGCAGTTCGTCACTTGTGACGAAATGCATCTATTATGATAGGCAGAGATTACCGCTTAACATCGGTGGACATCGTGCTTGTTCCCTCACAATCACGTAAAAAAATACTAAATAGATATTTCTGCTGGCTTTAATTCGATCTGAGAAATATCATATTTCAAGTGTTGTTTACCCAATAACCTATCACGAAGGTAGGGCACTGCCAATATCCCACAATCCTACATAATGCCACAGTATCAGGTGTAGACGAGTTGGACAGTATTGGCACTGGTTGTAACACGACACCGGCCGTGGTGTTCTACTGGTTTGTAGTACTTGTGAATAGGAATACTGTGACATTCTTGGATAATGTGATGAAGAAATGAAGTAAGTAATACATAAATAGATATTATGGACAAAAATATGTGCTATGAAAGAACAAAGCTCATAAGCTCTTAAAAACAAACGGGTTAAAAAACATCTAACACTAATATACCAAGATATTTTTGAAATTATTGTGTGTGTAAAAATAACCGTTTTGTAAGTAATAAAGATTCGATAAGATACAATAAGATAAGGAGAAATAAGATAAATAAACAATAGGATAAAGAGAAAAAAGATAAATAAACGTTTTGCCATAAAGAAAAAATAAAATACCTACTCACCTAAGTTAACATTATTTGGAGAAAAGTAAAATAATAATTACTTCATCCAAATTAATTTGACATTAAGTGCATGAAAACATCTGTACCAACGTAAAGTAACGAGGAAAAATCCGTAACTTGTCTGCAATGAATGGTCAAACATAAAAATAATTTCATCCAGGCCTGCTTGAGAAGAAAACAAGACAATAAGAAGCGTCAACTTTGAATTTTATGCTTTTAAATTCCTTAGGTATTTGCATCCATTGTGAAATTAAATAAAAACACAACTACCTAGATCAAATAATAATTGATGAATAAATAATTTAAAAAGCAACAAAGAAGTAAGGTTACAGATGTTAACAAAAAATGGATTACGTTTTCGCGATTATTATGTATTATACACATGGTGGTCGGGCATTTTGGGAATGCCCGCCTGGCTAGCTACCACCCTCAAGTAGAAAATCTGTCGCCAAGAACCTAACGGTGTGTTCCGGCAACTTTCCTTGAGAGCCAATAATTTTTGGTTTGCCTGAACAACACCGTCGACCATGTCACTTACCATCAGGCGAGATAGTGGTCAAAGGCTAAAAGCTAAAGAAAAAAAAATATAATAACAAAACCGACTAATTCGCAAATCAAACAATAATTAGAAAGTAAAAAAGGTACGTCTGCAAGAGTTAAATGCGACAAAAAGCTATCCAAAAGAACAACGCAAAGATGCACAAATACATTAAATTTCATTATACAAGCAATACTACATCATATAGTTCAATAGATGTAAAGAGGTTATTAGTAACGTTATTGTAATATTGATTTATATAAAAGCAGTTTTAGTTCAATGATGATTATATATCAACTTCATTCAATCGTCTATATAGCATTTTCAAATTGCGTTAGTAACCTTGGTCAATTTAAGTAATGATTACTTTGTAGGTGGGATATACAGATATGAAGGATTTCACAACGCATGTAATGGGGTATTTACATCATACTAAAACAATGATGTACTCCACAAAACGTGATTTAAAATACTGAATTAACACCTACCTCAAAAATGAATAGGGTTGCCATTGTCTTGTGCATAAATATAATGAGTTACGAACCTGCAATTTAGGTTTATGGTGAGAAACGTATATAAAAAGGTGAATACTGGATTTTTACTACCAATATGTTAACTTGGACTTGTTAAAAAAAACTAAAATACAATCAACGCGTATAACAAGTTGCCAAACACATTTCAAGAATTACCTACTTTAATATCTAGGAAAAGGCTTATTAATGTTTAGCTGATATATGGTTTTATGACTTACACATATTTAAATGCATTTAAGGTTCTTAATTGTATAACAATTAAATGCTGTATTGCTTAAAATCATTTATTTAAATAAGCCATTATTTCTCGTAAAAAGTAAAGGTTCAAAAATGGCTTTTGTGGATTATTCCTAAGAGACAGACATATACCATTAGGGACTTTTAGTAGCCCTTTTTACGGTATACAATACTTTTGTACATTATTTTGATCCATCTCGTATGGTTCAGCCAACCTTTTGCATCGTAAGCGCCAAAAAATGTGGTTCCTTACGACATCACATCAGAAACCTCCTTATCAGTGTTTCTCTACTATATTATGCATGTATTATACATATATACCTAAAAATATTTGTTATTAATTTCCGCAAAGTAACGCCTGAATCTATTCATTTCCGTTGCGTAGTTTTAAAGATCTTATCATACATAGGGACAGACAGACAGCGGGAAGTAACTTTGTTTTATAGTATGTAGTGATTGACTGATAAATACCTACATCAGTTAGTATATAGCGAAAATTATATATCAGGTTCAAAATAACTGTCATAACATGCAGAGTAAAGACATTAGTAATAAAGATTAAAAATAACATAAATAGAAACACTAGCAATATGTTTTTCTGAGAACACATATGTTTTTGTGGTAACCCTGTCTCAAATTTACTGCCATAAAATCCCCTCGTTACTCAAACCCACGCTAAACATACTTTTGTTCCCGATGACACAACTCTGAAGACACTGCCCGTGTCGGTATTAATCAAACTGATAACTGTTTCACAACTGCATTCCATCCAACAATGCAATGATAACTATAACTGATAACGTGGCCTCTGCACGAGGGAAATGATTGGTTAGGTATTGCATCAACATAACAATTACGGTAACATATCGATGGTGATAGTTAAAAAAAGTTATTGTTCTTTATTAGATACATATTACTATATGTGGATCAATAATTTTTTTATTGTACACACCTGTGGGGCCCGTGCTAAATTGTCATCCACCTATCTCTTCCCGTGGGTGCTGTAAGAGGTGACTATGGGGAAAATGCCGTAAGGAGATCAGAAGCGCGTTCGAAGAAACTGCTGTCTTACACAGCGATCTTCAAGAGATTATGGCAGACCCCTCCCTCCCATATTTATGGGGGAGGCTGTGCGAAGACAATCTGGCTAATACAGTACAAACCACTAAATTACAATAAATCAAATAGGAAGGCTTACAGGTGTTACAATGGGCGGCCGTATAACTAACAGCAACCCTTCCAGAACAGAAGACTGGACAGAAATATATATTTGGCGCAGGGGTGAACTAATGCCAAAGTATTATACTATAGTAATTTTACTAGTTACATTCAAATTTTACTGTCATTTTACGATCGATTCACGGCTTATAGTAAAGATCATTGATATGAATACATCACCAACCACAACATCCACCATTGCACAAATCCCTCCACCATTGGGGGGCAGGGAGTTGCTATAATCAAATCACCAAGCATTGCAAACGTGCGAGCGTCTTGCATATCGTAAGGTTCAGTTTGTAGAAAACGCTGCTGCCCTCCTTCTTCTAGTATAGTGCCTTTCGTCGCCTCTTGCGTCTCCGCCGTAAAGAAGTGTGTGAAAACAATGTATGTATCACTCTTTCATCAATTCATTCAATCACTCCCAAAAAGGGCAATTGAACCCAAACCTAGGCCTTTGTACGTTATTATACATTGCGCCAGGATTCAGGCTAGATAAAAGGTGCTGTTCTAGTATCCTCATCTCTTACCGAAGATGTTAAAGCGAGACTAGAGGCCGGAAGGCGTGCAACTGCGGCTTCACCAGAGCCATAGAAGACCAAAAAGATATATCCTTCCAAATCAAGCCAGTTTCAAAAATATACTCAACCTAATCCATGATACACATTTATAGCTATGTGGCAAGTACTCCAATATGAAGTGCTTTCACATATGACAATGGTGATAACGCGAGGAAGGCACTCGAAGTTGCGATACAATAATAGGTACTCGACTAGGTACAAACTTCAACCATTGATTGACAACAGAGATAAAAACTCGAGGCAGTAAAACTGTAGATAACGGTTACAAACAAGATATAGCTCAGGAACGTGTCGGAAAATAGATTTATGTTATAGTAGGTAATAAAACTGAATGCGTTATAAAAGAAAATGTTGTAATAGATGAAGATTATGCTTTAGCGGAAACGAAGATGTACGGTCGAGCAAATTGAATAGGAAGTGGAGAGCTTTGACGTTTTTCATGGAATACGGTGCAGGCAACGGTACTGGACTTTAGATAATGAATTACTTGATCGTGTGCTCAAAGAGTGCGGACCTGTTGAAGATGCTTCGTGTAGAATCGAAGAGCGTCAAAAACTCTTACGGTTTAGCGCGTAGCGTTTATCACGTCGGCTTAGCAGGTAAATTAGGCAGAAACCATACACCTGCTGTGTGGCAGTCCATAGCCATAGCCACTGAGCCATCACTGCTTTAAAATATATCACGGCCGACGTTTAATGATTGTTTAAGGTTATAACTCGGACTAGATGCGTAGGCTTTGGTGATAAGAACCCGGTTTCTCATAACTAAACATACCTTCTTTTGAAAAGGACAAAACCTAACACGTAAGCTATAAATCTCACAAAAAGATGATGCAAGTGACCAATCATCGATTAACAATGCAAGTTCGGCCGCCCACGTGGAGTTATTTCGACAAGTGCCTCATGCCAAAAGGTGAAGGTTATGTATATTAGCCGTTTTAAAGTATAAGTACACTTTATGGCTTTTAGCTCGGGGCAATTTATAGCGCAGTGCTAATGTTGTTAAGTAGGTAATAGTTTTACAAACAAAATGTGAAGTGTTCTTTCAATAACCAGCACAATATATTTTTATTCAGAATAGGTTTTTATCCTAATGACTTTGAACATACCCTGCCTGATGTTAAGAATTCATGTGGTCTTAGATGGAGCACGCTTACCTAGAAGAAACCCATTTTATCTAGATTTGAAGACACTCATGTTCTATTTATCGGGAAAAACTGACCACGGCAAGGAGTTCCACGAGGAAAGTGGAAGCGAAGCGCTTCGTACGAGTCCTGTCGATGTCAACGGAATGGATGGATGGATGGATGGCGCCTCTCCGTTCGTCTGGAAAGTCCGATCGAAGAAGGGGTAATCTGAATGTCCAGACAGACTAAAAGTGTACCCCTGTAGCGGGTTATCAACATGGGATGAAGAAGTACGAGTATGAAATGTTGTACTATATCAAAACTGTCACATTTGCCGTTTTAAAACCGCCTTTCAAGAAAGAATATATTGACGAAGATAAGCCAGATAAATCCAACTATAGTTTCGACCACTTCTGTGGTCATTTTCAAGGAGTGTTCGGGTAGCTCGCGTTAATGTCTTGCTTAGCACTGCGGGCTGCAGCTCGTAGCATACGCGACGTCAAATGTTTGCGCGGGGGTTGGGATGCAGTATGATGCATCGGTGGGTCCAGAAGGAAGCACTCCTCATCATCAATGTTGGGACGATGGCTAGTACATCCCAGCCATAAACGGATCTGGCATATCAAGAGTAATCTCGTATTATTCTTTACAACTGAGTGCAATGTTAGTTAGTTTTTTTATAACGAAACCGCCTTTGGTTTCAGATATTGCTAAGTGTCAGGTAACCATTCTAAATGTAATATATTTACCACAAGTTATTCAATTACAACCTGTTCACTATTTTCTCTTGTATTTCCAATGTCCCATTAATTTAATAGCAATGACTTAACCGTTTCAAGTTAATAACCATACGGAAACTGCTTACTTCCTCTACAGAATCATTTCTGACTTAGATACAACTATACGTGTATAAGTATACGTTATTTTTGTCTGACAACATGTTTGTAAGTTCGGTAAACATTTGAAAACCTTATTAAATGGAACTCTGAAGCGCTCGTAGCGAAGTTCGCTTAACCATTCTGAACCGATCAGCAAAGTTAAGCAACGTTCACCGCGGTCATAACTTGGATGGGTGACCGCTGGCGTCATTAATACTGGGCGCTTCCGTGCTTCGGAGGGCACGTTAAGCCGTCGTCGGTCCCGGTTGTTGTCTTAGGATGGCATGGTCGTTATAGCATGGTGGTAGGGTATTTTGCGAATGCCCGCCTGGCTAGCTACCATCCTCAATTAGAAAATCTGTCGAAGCACCTAACAAACAGTGTGTTCCGGCAGCTATCCTTGAGAGGCAGTAATTCAAGGTAAGCCTGAACAACATCTTCGACCACATCGTCACTTACCATCAGGTGAGATAGTGGTCAACGGCTAATCTATAAGGCATAAAAATCATTTCTTGTATAGTAAACCTACCATTCCATGCGAAGACTAACTTTTGCATTTCACTTTTTAACGTAAGTGTACCTTCACAGGCAATATTTTGTTACCTGTACACGGTAAACGTTGCGTGTGAATTATACAAATGTGAACTCTACGCCTTCGACACAAGGTTGTGTATAGGTTGAATTAAAGTTCTCATTACGAAGTCGGCGGCAACATTCCTAGTAAATTCAGTTGCGTGCCGCAGCATCAGCGGCTCGTAATATGTATTTGCTACTGACAGTCTGGCTGCGAAAAACGCATCGGCTATATATAGCAACCGCTTGTAAGCTATCGATAAATTGGCAGACGTTTAAATCTGCATAATGTAGTTGGTATAGCAACAGTACAAACTTATGTAAAAGAGACGCCAAGAAAATTATTACATTATAAATCATTTTTTTTACCGACAAATGGAATTCAACACTCAAAATATGTGTGAATAACTTGTTAAAGTCGGTAGCATAATAGATCAAAAGTACCTATTATCACAATATTGTGCGCATGGTACCGACTTCTAAAAGTTATTTCACACCTTTAAGGCAGACGCCTAAATTGAAGGAATAATTTTGACTGACTTTCTAGAAAGCTGTAAGTTTGAATGTATATAGATAATAACTATACAATAGTATCAAAACATCAACGGGTCGCACCACAAAAATTAACGATCCGATAATTTAACACTTTGAAAGATTTGACAACATTGAACGTCTTCATAAAATATATAAAAAATATTAAAAATATTTCTAGTACAGTTAAAAAAAAAAGAACAAAAAACGTTACACTTTCCAAGGCACCTGTTTGACTTACAAATGACGAACATCACGATCTCTATATACAAACAGTACACGTATGTCCTCAAATATTTACAAAAACTATTACTATGATGACTTTCTACATGTTTTGTGGTAGTAAACTCGACGTATATGGCAAGGATATTGCAATAAGCAGCAATACACGTTCGCTCCTGGAGATACGCGGCCAACATAAAGTTGTTGGTTTTGTACTTGCTTGTACTCGACAAATAAGAACAGTAATTGCCCTAGGCGCAAGTTAAAAGTTATGAATTACAAACTTTGTTAATTTAAGTAAAAAACCCAACTGCAATATATTTATTTTTGTTGAACTTTAACCATTGCGAGTTATAAATTTACAAATTATTGGAATACAAAATGTTTTGCCCCGGGCGGGAATTGAACCCGCGTCTTTCCGATTTCGCGCCGGATGCTTTATCTACTAAGCTACCGGGGGTACGGCTGCGTCGCCGAAATTTTGTACTCCAGAGATAAGACTAGAATAAGTACTAAGATTTTCGCTTAGTACGCGGTAGTGCTTGTAATCATAATATATAGAAATACTGTAAGTTATGTTTATGGAATCGTTTTTAAAAACCCTTCATTTTGACACCCCACTTGATGGGTTTGGAAGAAATATTTTTATAACTCGGAATTCGGCGTCTAAAATCCGTCAGTTTGTTTATTAATTATTTTTATGTGCCAAGTTCACTTGCCCATGTATTTTCCGAATGTTAATTTAGAGGAATATATATTTTATTTGTTTGTGTAATAAATATTGGCATATTGTTCCCATTTAAGTGTTCGTGAACCTTGAAGTTCGTTTTCAGAGTGTGGAAAAAATTACAAAAGCATAGAATATTAGTTTTAGTGTTCTCTCTGAAACTCCTAATTAAAGTGATAGTCATGTTTCCACCACCTTACTGAATCATGACTTAAACACGACTTTTACAGAACTAGGACTTCACTGTAATTATATTAATTTGTATTTTTTTATACAAGTCTTGAACATTTACTACAGATATATTTGAGTAATGTCAACGCAATTCACGAAACAGAAGCTAAATTCCAAACGATTCATGAATTTTACGAGATACGACATTCAATGGTCAAAACAAAAAATACATGAATCATAAATGTCAGAAAATCTAGAATTCGCTTGAACCCAATTCTTACACCACAAGCCTTACAAAGGCATGAACTGTCTTATATGGTCAACAATCATAATGGTATGATAGCACAGATTGCAAGTACAGAAGTGGAATGACACGTAAGAACTGACAGTGAAACTGTGGAACATATAAATTGTGTACGTGGTGTGGGGGCGAATGATGTAATCGAAGAAAAGCCGTGTGGGAAAAAAGACAACGTGAGATAGATTAGCACATTTGGTAATGGCGATTAAGGAGGCGATGTAGTTTGTACTATTATGACGAAACGTAAACAATCAGAATACGTGCACTTCGCAGACAGTAATCTGCGAGTAAATTAACATAATTAGCCACGATCGAGAAGATGTGTTTAAGATAATTCAAAGAATGCTAATATAATAAATGGCAATTGCGTACTAAAAAGTTTGTAGAGATGGATGAATGTTTGTAACTTAAAAGGCTGCTTCGAGATAGGTATATAGGAACACCTCCGCTTGCAGATGAAGAGAGTTGAAGATAATGCGGATACCACTATTTGCGACACTTAAATTATGATTACCTAACTAATAAAGCAACTAAAACTTTAATATGCAAGAGGGTTTCAGAGATAAATCGGAAATATGTTTGTAACACGTGTTTGTTTTGCAAATTATTCAATTTAGATAAATTTACTGTACCATGTTTACCTTTACAGGAACTCTATTAATATCAACCATATTAATAGATACATTTCGTACCATAATGGTATGGTACGAAATAAACGAATGCAGAACATATTTTGAATAAACTTAGCACAAAAATAAGACTAAATAGGCACCCAGCTGGGACTCGCGTTATATTTACCGGATAGATTCCGACCAGTTTCGGGCTATAATGTAGCCCTTCGTCTGGGAGTCACGGTTGCGCGAGGCGGCGAGCGCGGGCCTCAGCACGTAACTGACGTAACGATGGCGCTGTCTTTACCGGCTCAGCTGCACTTGTCAAATTGTCCGATATGTCATTAGCTTCGTTGTCACTGCTGAGGCCCGCGCTTACGTGCTGAGGCCCGCGCTCGCCGCCTCGCGCAACCGTGACTCCCAGACGAAGGGCTACAATATAGCCCGAAACTGGTCGGAATCTATCCGGTAAATATAACGCGAGTCCCAGCCGGGTGCCTATTTAGTCATAATGGACAAAACTCGCGATAGTTTTCTAAGTGAAAAAAAATAAGACTGTCTTACCTTAAAATCTAAGTGATAACTTTTTCCATTATCCTGACGTTGTCCTGTGCGATATTAGCGAAAATAAATTTCTGTTAATAAGAGAGATGACATACTATACCGACCCAACATGAATGAGATAAGAATGGGAAGAAGACACAAGTAACAGCCCAAATTAGAGGAAACCAGGACTTAATGAGCTGCAATCACCAAACACTATGGTAACAAATTAAGAAACAAACAACAGCTTTCAAATACTCTAATGAGTCTAGACAAAATGGTCACAATTTCAATGGTAAACACAGCTAATGACTATATGCAACCCACGCTGTTAGGAAGTGGGGTTAAGGAGAAAGTGTTTCCCGTGCCCGTATAAATCAATACTGTCTTTTCCGAACAAAGGATATGCCATGTACGTTGAAATTGTCGCTGTTTACATTGTTAAGAATTTAGATAATAGTGCACGAACTATATGGTTTAGTCTCTATGTAGGTGTGTATGATGAACTCGACAGGCTTTAGTATCCTATGCTCTTGCTTAAAGCGAAAGCAAGCTTGCGTAAGGCGAAATTAGTACCATTTTAAGGACTTCCAAAAAGGAGGTAAGTTTTAACATCATAGAACTGTTTTTAACCACACGTAACTTTTTACTGGATAATCCAATTGAGATGATTATTATTTCTATATTATATAAGTTAGTTCTATTTAAATGTCTTCAGCTTTGGTGAAGTAGTTTTCAACCTAAACTCAGCTGAAAACATTGTATCTGCCAACAAGCCTTACTTTAATGAACTAATATTGCGGCTGAAATCATATCTTGTGGCAAGAGTTTTATGAGCAATGAGGCAATCGAATCTGCACAATAAATTTAACGAAGAGACAAAACCGAAAGGACTCACTCACTGAAAAGTGTGAAATGAATCGTGGTAGTCCAGACCATGAGAATTATATTGTGCTCAGTGTTTGAATTAGCATATTACCCACTTCCGCGACCTCTTTTCAGTGTAGGTTCAGTTATTTTTAATGTATGTTATTGTGTCAAACATGAATCACTTACACGGAGCAATGCAATGTCATATTGCCATGATTATGCAGTGTAATATTGAAGCAGTGCTGCCGCGCAGAAGGTCCATGGTTTGAGTCCCGCGCGGGCTTGAGCTTCACCGCATGATGGAAGGGAATTTCGCGTATGCCCGCCTAGCTAGCCACCGCCCTCAACTAAAAAATCTGTCACCAAGCACCTAACAGTGTGTTCCGGCAGTTGTCCTTAAGTTAAGCCCGTTAACACTTTCGACCACATCATCAATTACCATCAGGTGAGATTGTGGTCAAGAGCTTACCTATCAGCAATAATAAAAATAAAACCGGAAGTCGGGCAGCAGCGCCTTCAGAGGAACTGTTATCTTATAGTGTGATCCCCAAGTCTGCCAAGCGTGGGGATTATGGCAAAACTCTCATTAATGGGGGAGGCTGTGTTCAGCAGTGGTCAATCCATTTGGTAGAGTATAGTCACGGTAATGTTATCTATATAACATTATTCGTGGTATAGTATACCACGAATATGTAGAAGACACTAAGACACAGAGGAAATGCCGTTTTGATCAATTTTCCGTACAACTATATCAGGATGTTTGTCAGACAAGTGACATTTCAAGCAACTATTGGCATTAGTGGTAGAGAACACGACCTGCTAATGAGTGCAGTACAACCCACACTGTCAGGAAGCGAGGGGAGAAAGTATCCTATGCTATCACAGATCGGAATTACAGCTCAGTTCACCCCACAGCGGCAAGCCGTAATGATAGTGTTTGGTAGAAAGCTATAGGAGATACCGTGCTCGCTCGTGGTGGTGTACAGGTTTAATTGATAAGAAATGTAGAGCTCCGATTTGCGATTTCATAGATGTTGGGAAACTTATTGCTGTATGGACTGGAGAAGCTGATTTCGAGCCGCGGGCTATGCTTGGAACGGCAATCTGTAGTAATTGTTAACATAGGCAATCATACACGAAATCGATTTTGCATGGTGGTAGGGTTATTTTGCGAGGGCCGGCTGTCGCCAAGCTCCTAACGGTGTGTACAGGCAGTTGTTATTGCGAGCCAGTAATTCTCATTTATCATCTTCGACACATCAACACTTACTATCAGCGTAGTGGTCAAATACTAACTTATCAACGATAAAAGACTCTGTTAAGAAGTACACATAGATATATTAATTATATTTTAATATTAAAATACACAAAAAGAGACTACATAAAGCACGTAACGGTGTTTTCCGGGATATATTAATTATATTTTAATGTTAAATTACACAAAAAGAGAATAGATTAAGAACGTAACGGTGTATCCCGGGGGCAATATTTCAGAGTCAGTTGCCTTTCTATGTTTAGTTCGATCAACATCTTTGACCATCTTCCTCTACTTACCAAAAAGATACATATTGGTCAAAGGCTCTTCAGAGATGGAAGTTTCTCGCGATTTGTTTGAATAGCTTTGCTTATGGTACTTTGAATTCTTATAGAAAAATATCATCGAATGAGGTTGAAAAGAAAGTTCTCTGTCTGAATTATCTTTTTTCTTGTTACGGGATGTGTGCCTTTATTAACGAAATACTACTATATATCATGTGGTATATAGTTATATATATACTATATATAACTATATACCACACTACAGCTAATACAATAAAAGCATTTAGACTACCTATAAGTCATTGTAGACTCAGGCAGTCTAAATGCTCCAGGCCACTACCAGTTGGCAGAAAATAGTTATATTATTTCTCTAATTAAATATTCTTATCTTTAATCTAAATCTAAAAATTTTAAACCAAGTTATTTTATTTAAAAGAAGAGTAAGTGCCCAGTCTAGTATACTTGCAAACAATATACTTTGAGTGAGTCTCAAATTACCAGAGTTCAAGCGGTCAGTCAGACGGACAGACAGGCAGATGGTCCGACATTATTGTGTCAATCTTACAGCTTTCTTACTTGATCTGTCGGATTGGAAGGGCCTACGAGAATTTCCCATACGCTAAATGCGGTTTTGAATAAAATTTCCTTGTTTTATTTTAAAGTTCTGACGCATGCAAAGCGAATGTGACATTTACACATGTTTAGAGCACAGTGTCATAATTTCGGCCGGGACTCGAACCCGGACGCTTTATACCCTTGCCCACCGTGACATTAAAATGAGATGCCAATTTTGTGGTATAAAACCTATATAAGATTATTCATAATCGTATTTTACATAATATTTAGTAAGATATAAAGATTTTTGAAAACGTCATACTATGTATTCTGCAACAACACAAACGACGACACACGAATACATTTTATAGCTTGTTACTTCGTTTTTATGGCCGGCCATCTTCCTAACCGCCAACTCTTCTTGGGAATACGGCAAAGTATTATATTCATATTTTAACACAACTAAAACCAACTAAGCTACGGTACTACTGCAGAATACACCATAGATAAGAAATAAAACAAGCATGGTTTCATTTCAATGGTTTTAGGATTCCTATTTTATAATTTAAAATTTACGATTTTATAATACAAAATATTAAGCTCTACCAGGCTCATGATCAGCATAGTCGCTCCCGAACACTCAAATAGTCAGCGTTCGTAACCTGTAACCTAATTTATTAGATATGGGTACCTCATGTGCTAAGGGCAAATCGAGTATCTCAAAGAGATTTTGAAGCGCTCGTAGCCAAGTTTGCTTAGCAATTCTGAATCGATCAGCAAAGTTAAGCAACGTCCGCCGCGGTCATGACTTGGATGGGTGACCGCTGGTGACATTACTACTGAGCGCTTCCGTGCTTCGGAGGGCACGTTAAGCCGTCGGTCCCGGTTGTTGTCTTAGGATAGCAGTCGTTACAGCATGGTGGTAGGACACTTTGCGAATGTCCACCTGGCTAGCTACCACCCTCAAGTTGAAAATCTGTCGCCAAGCACCTAACGGTGTGTTCCGGCAGCTGTCTTTGAGAGCCAGTAACTCTAGGTTAGCCTGAACAACATCCTCGACCACATCATCACTTACCATCAGGTGAGATAGTGGTCAAAGGCTAACCTATCAGGCATAAATAAAAAAAAAAAAAAAGATCACAAAACTAAGGTATCTTATACATATATTTTATTATTATTATTATTTTTTGTATATAATTTTGGTTTCTGTTACTAAGTTTTATTTTGTTATTCGTATATCTATATTTAAGACTTGTATGCACTAGCTAATGTAATTGGTTATAACGTATTAGTTATGTAAAAAATAAATAAAATTTTGTCAACTAGCAGCTTTTTCTTAAAGCAGGAACAGATCCATGTAATGTGTTTACATGGATCTGTTCCTTAACTGTTAAATTTAACGACATACCTCGGAAACCGTTAGCGATAGGTAGCTGTTGTTTGGCCAAATGTCATAGAGCAGTCGAATGACAACTGTCAAAAATCCAGAATGGCGGATACAAAATGGCCGCCATAAAAAATTCTTCAATCTCTATACGAGACCATTATGCTTATGCTTATTACGCTTATACGACTTTCTCACCTAAAAACATATTTAAACGCCATAATTAGCTACTAAGCATATAGCTTCGTATATTACTATCTTTGGTTTATCAGTACTAGTACTAATATTATAAATACGAAAGTAACTCTGCCTGTCTGTCTGTCTGTTACGCTTTCACGCCAAAACTACTGGACCGATTTGAATGAAATTTGGTATGGAGATAGTTTGAGACCCGGGAAAAAACATAGGATAGATTTTATCCGACTGCGCAAAAAGAGGTTAATATTTTCACGCGATAACCGACATACGCGCGGGCGGAGCCGCGCCCGGAAAGCTAGTGTCATTATAATACGCAGATAAAACCACTTTTAATGACTTTAATGTAACACTGAACATGCTTTTATATCTTTATCGGGTATTTATATCAAGTACCTTGTTAAAACGATACTATTAAAGCAATTTAGAAAACACTTAGCTCTAGCGCCAGTCTGATATTCAACTGAGTGATACTAAAAAATACCGTTTGACACTTGGTGTAGGGTTGGCAGTATTCCATTTTAAAATTAAACAACCTTACAAGAAATTATCACGCCTGAAGTCACGACACGACAAGTCAGCTGAGGTATCGAATTAGATGTTATGAAAGAGAAGGCGATCCGGGCGAGCCTATTGCAATTTACCAGGCCATCCAGGTTCCCGTCTGAAACTGCGTTTTTTTTGTCTAAGCAGCCATTGGACTATTCGAACCCAGGTAAAGAATCGGTACTTTTTTATTCTTGTATTGATTTTTTATTGACATTCACAAATTCGTATATTTTATTGACGATGATAATAATGCAGGAGGTTGTAAAAAAAATGGGGGTTAAAACAATATTTTGTTTGTTAATGATTCTTGGGTTTGGAACTTCAGTTTTATATAAGAATTTAAATAAATGTAAGCAACATTCAAATTCAAGATCTATTTAAAAATATTGTCTTTGAAGTATTATGTAATCATACGTTTATACTTTCGATCGAGCGCTCGATATAGTGAATAGAATCATAACGCGTCGAAAATTTTCAATGTACTTCAGCAAATTTATTACTATATATTTAAAATATAAATAAATAGTTTTGGTACCAACAAAATGCTGATTTTCGCTTAATAAATGACGTGGCAACCCTAGCAAGACGAGAAGTCAGGAAGCTTAATTTCCTCAATCAAGGCAGCAAGATAAACATTATCAGTTGCAGTTACAGAAAGTTAGTTACTATATTATTATTATAACTAAGTCTTTAGTGAAATGGTTTTCTAACGGGACGTCCTGTGAAGATTACCATTATTCGATTAACACTCTACCTGTCACATCCATCATAGTTTACTGCTTATTTATTGGAAATAAAACCCTTTAAACATTACTAAAGAAACCAGAGTTTTTAATCAAACATAAAATTATAGGATTTTATTATTAAGAATTCAAAAGCACAAAGTTCTCCAAAAAACATACATTTGTTTCCTCGGATTCCATAAAAATTTTGATTAATATATTCAATATTATTTTTATTTGCACAACTTCTATGCGAGTCGTGTGATATTGTAGATAACTACCCGACTTTCAGTGGCATTTTTATATCATAAAACGAATACATAGACAATCTAAGTAATGTTTCTGTCAAATATTGTTTAAACATCTGATCAGACAAGGGTGCTAATTGCTGAATTAGACTGTTAATGGGTTGGGATTCACTTATAAATGAGGACCAACAACAAAATTTTATATAAAAACCAAAAACATAAGTAACCCATATTTTTCTTATTTGATAAAAACGATTCGCGTACCCTAGGCTTGCTTATTTTTGATCTAGTCTTTGATTCACTCTCTTAACGAGAATCTTTTGACAATAATATAAAATAAACACAGATCACGACTTCTTGTAATAGTGAACTTGTAGTCAGCCTTAAGTTGCAGCAGAAAATAAAACTTATCAATCATATATTTGATTTAAACTAATTTATATATGGTTGCTGTGACGCCTCGTCAGCTAAATATAAAATTAAATCTACAAAATGTACACCTCAACATTTTTCCAGGACCAACTCCCGTAGGTACTGAACTGTGCAAACTCCTTTACAAACATTTGTTGCCTGTTTCCATAATATTAGGTTTATATATTACTTTAAAAATAACCACTTGGTTATGAAACGCCTCTTCAAATTACGCATTACAAGCCACAGATCTTGTTACACTAGTTACCTATCTCGACAGCAACCAGTCTAGATCAGACCCATCCTTCATACTAAAAAGTAACACAGAAGAGATCTTACTACAATAGTCAGATCGTCTTGGTACTTGTCATTTAGCTCATGTAATCTGTGTCATCAGAATCACGAGGTTATTCAATTTCAACATTTATTTAACTTTAGGCATGAAACCCACCGGGGAGAAACACCGAGGCAAAATAAAAATATAAAGCATGGCTATATTACCTAGGAAAATTTACGAAAATCCTCCGTTGTATGTGAATGACGCATACGATTTGTTCTATTTTAAGGCAAGTTATACTTCGTGCTTATAAATTACCTCACATACGTTTTTCAAATTTAACAAGGGCGTTTTTCTAAGAATATTCCATACAGACACGATATTTTTCAGGCAAAAAAGAACAACAATTTAGGCTATTACCGGGAACACTCACTTTTTTCTTTACAATGCTCCGTCTTTATTTCTGCAGGTTTAGACCATATGCTTGCTCAACAAAATTGTGGAATTAGACCATTCTGGATAAGGTAATCAAAAATTGCATCGCAACCGTACTTGCAATACGATAGAGATATGCAATTTGTTATTTGTCAACCACGGTTAACGAGATTGTGGTGAAATTTCTGATAATACTTGCAAATTGTACATTTTATTTATATGTAAGAAACTTAATTGGTTGCGAAACAGAATTCGATTTTCTACTTTTCATCGGTGCATGATGAGATTGTAGCTTCAGAAGGAGAACAAACTTTATTATATTTAAAAATAACCTTGTGGATGTTATATTCGTAAAGCATGCTGTAGGTGCTTGAAAATCAGGTTTATAATATCCCTATTCGTATAGCATTCCGTTGTCTATGCGCCCTCAACAAAACGGCCGGTTTCCCCCATGCAACTTTAGACGAAAGGATGTGGTCGCTAGTGTGAACAAAATAAGTAAACCGTATTGTATTTCACAAACACAATCTGTTCTTGTGGTGCGTTGTTCATAGAAAACTATCGTATCGTGTGGCGCTGGCGGTCTGTGGATTCAATCGCTCTTACTTCGACGGAGAAAGTTTTGTTTATGAGTGGTCCTATAGATTTTCCGTCTGTTTCATATGTGTTCAGGGTTGGGCTTGTCTATCGCAAGGCGGTTGAAAAATGGTCATTAATGAAAAAGAAGAAAAATCTATTAAAAAACATTGCATTGGCATAAATACAGCGGATATCGTTTCAGACAAAAAGTATTAAATCAGCAGTGGCCAACTTTGATGTTCACTTACAAATAATATTTCGATATGCATATTTTTTTGACAACCTTTTTAGACTTCTTGTACACTTGAGGGTGTTTATAAGATATCTCTGTCTCTAAGAAGTTTTTATTTAACCTACAATAACTACATAACTAATAATACTTAATTAATTAAGTACCACTTTGTACAACCTTTATTGAAAAATGCAAAATGACCTAACAATACTATTGTCTTAGAATACAGACTACTATTGTACAACATTAAATGAAAACAATTAGATAAACCTAATAATAATTAGAAGATAGCAGATAAAATCAATAGCTTAGAGCCGATAATGATCAACAAGTAACAAATCTATTAAATCAACATGTTTAAAACCAATCAAAATACCTCGGCCACTAAAACTAACTTCCGATTGTTTCCTTACAATTACATAATGGCATTGATTGAACAGATTTGCTAAAGTAATATAAAGTGGCCTTAAAAAGCGGATACAGACCTTCTAAATAGATGAAATAATTATGTCTAGACTTCTGTTAATAACAATACTAAGTTAAGATTTGATTGAATCAGACTTTAGTTACAATATAAGCCGTAAATTACAGTAGTTATCTTATTTTTGGATTTGAAACTAAATGTTACGCAATTTGAATAATATAAAAACGCAATATCGAATTACTTAAATCAGTTCTCTAAGAGATTCTAATATTTTTCGTCTGACTAATCCATACTTTTTTCTTGCACGTAAGTTGGAACTTAGTAATCTTACAGAGTAAAATTTTATCAACTGGGTCAATATATGTCAGTTATATTGAGTTAATTGAAATTATTTGGCAAAAGGCTTAAATCTAGATCATTTATTACATGTCATCATAGTAAATATTGCTGATCTCAGGCGAATACAGGCAGTTATAATTATACCTAGTTGAAAAAAAATCAAGAAACTGTCAGAGTACATTTTAAGTCTGTGTGATCGAGGCCATAAGCTCGCTTACCAAATGAAAAAAGTTATTAAAACAACTACATCAACAACCGTTATACGTCCACCGTTTAACACAAAGCAGACGCTTGGCAGGAGGATATGGGTTTGAATTTTAGCCCGGCGACAACCCATTGGGTTTGCAAAATTTTCGAAACCTTGTAACTACAAAGAAATGTGTAAGATTACCACTTTAGAATCTGTAATGATAATAATAGTTATCAAAAGGTGTTCGCAGTAAGAAACTATGCTCAGTGGATGACAATAGCCTCGCCTATGACACGAAACCAAAACCTGTCTGGCGAAACATTGGTATTTAGACATCATTTTCTACTCCTTCGGGGAATACGGGAAGGGCAATATTTAATTGATATTATCCATATGTATAGACAGTCGGTAATTAGGTCTCCAATTTCCCGGTTGACAGAGCTCATGTCATTTCGCCATTGATTGCAAAATTGCAATAACTTTAATCCTACTAATTAGTTATGTTTAATCTGAGGTTTAAACTGCTTGTAAATAGAAAGATTCTTTTGTAAGAGTTACGTAGGTACATCTCTGCTAACAATTGTTTTTGATTCTTTTTCATACAAGAATAATGGGATAAGTTTCAAGATTAATTATAAATATATTACTGTATATATCAGTACTAATCAGTACTAATATTATAAATGCGAAAGTAACTCTGTCTGTCTGTCTGTCTGTTACGCTTTCACGCCAAAACTACTGGACCGATTTGAATGAAATTTGGTATGGAGATAGTTTGAGACCCGGGAAAAAACATAGGATAGTTTTTATCCGACTGCGCAAAAGGAGGTTAATGTTTTCGCGCGATAACCGACATACGCACGGGCGGAGGCGCGCCCGGAAAGCTAGTTTGTCATATATTTTAAAATTTTAAGCTCTTCTTTCTGCTACTCTTACGTAAATAGGATCAGTTTCACTCTAGAATTATTGTTATATTCATATATCATTGGACTTTTTCTAAAGAATCAATTTTCAAAAGCAGTTCGGAGTCTACCTCTTCGGGGGCATAAAGGCAGAATTATATATGTTGTGAGACGTAGAGATAACAAAATAAGATATTTCTGCTACCCCGATTGGTATTAAGGTTACCCAAATTAATTCGTATTGGCAAATCTCACGCTACCCAAAATAATGCCCTTGAAAAGTTCTCAAAACGTAAGTGAGTACATTTAAAAAGAAACGTGTTACAAAATGATATAAATAAAGCATGACAAAACCGATATAGCACGCCTCCGTTCGTACCAGAATTCCCAGTGATGGTAAAAACTGTGAAAACATTAAAACAAGGTAAAACAATTGTAACTACCGAACACAATCCGATTACTAAATCGACCTCCATTCTTGGCAGCGAATCTCAGACTACATAACACAGCATGTTACGAAAATATAGATAAAAATAATAAAATATCGTTTTTACCCCGAAGTAAGATTCCCCTAGTCGCAGGAGACCGGGTTTACTACTCATAACCCCAATTTTTTTGCACTAATGATAGGTAAGCTTTTGACACGTATTTCAGCTGATAGTAAGTAATGATGAGGTCGAGGAAGGTTAACAGGTTTAATTTAAAATTACTGGCTGTCACTGACAGTCGCTGGAACACGCCACTAGATGCTTAGCGATTGATTATCTACAGGAAGGTGGTGGCTAATCACGCTAGCACCGAAATATATACCACCAAATGGAATGAGGGGAATCCAAAGCCTACGGCAGGTTTCGAACTTTGGAGGCCCTGCACGGCTATCCATAGTTATTGCTACTGGGCCAGAAATACTTTATAAAGTTAATGGAAAAATTATAATTTCGCTGCGTTCGTATGTTTTTTTTATGTGATCATGACGGAACACGCACGAGGCCCAACTGATGTTAAGCGGGAACCTCTGCCTATAACAGATTCATTTCGTCATAAGTGAGGCGACTGCACTGCGCCCTTATCTCTGAGACAAACAGTTGACAAGTCTCATGTGCCTATTATTTACAATTAGCTACTGTTAGGTGCTTGGCGAAAGATTTTCTAATTGAGGTTGTTAGCAAGCTAGGCGAACATTCGCAAAATGCCCTTCCAGCATGCGGTGAAAATCAAACCGGGCGGCGGTGGGGATCGGGAACCATGGAGCTGCGGCACGGCATTCCATAACTATTCCTACTATACCTCAAATGATTTATAACGCTAATGCAAAGATTGTTACAAAAAAAAATTTTTGCAAAAAATGAAACCGACTTCAGCACCCAAAAGTGTGAAATAACTTGTTGAAGTCGGTACCATTCAAAAGTACCTATTATCACAGTACTGTTCGCATGGTTCCATACTTACTTACTCCAGTACGGTTCCCTATTTTGCAAAAAAAATATCACACATTTTAGTGACCCTTGCTACTTCCGGGATCGATTATGATTCATTGTTAACGACTATATCATCAAGATAGGTAATTTTTTTCAGATATTTTAGTGTTACTCAAAAACGGCTTGACCGATTCTGATGAAACTTAAAATGGGACCAAACGACAAGCATCACCTTTCAAACAAAAAATAATTTTCAAAATCGGTTCACCCAGTCCAGAGTTCTGAGGTAACAAACATAAAAAAAAAATTTAAAACAATACATACGAATTGAGAACCTCCTCCTTTTTTGGAAGTCGGTTGAAAAATATTTTTACCACGAACAACTATTCCAATTGATCTGAGCAATATAAGTCAATCAAAGGCCAGTAGCGATTCAATCGAACACATCCTGTATAAGCCGAGATTAGTGCAAACGTACACCCGAGCCGACATCGAGTCAATGACATCGATATAGTGTTACGCGCGTTGCGAATCGATGACCGGTCCACTCCACCGCAACACACTGCACACACCTTATGTGAACTAACTGATACCATTTATTGTGAGCTAGCGGTGCGTTTTTAGAATTTTTACAGCTGCTTCGACGGAGGCGCGGCGTAGTTCTAAATGGTACGCCTTTAGTTGAATATCGAGATCCTAAGTTCAATTTGTGTCGAAAAGATATGGGCTTTATCTGACAAAGGTATTCTCAGGCTGGAAATCTGGTAATGTGTCTTTTTGCGAGTTCGTCCGGGGAGTACTGCCACCACATCCTTTTTCTACCGACAAGCAGTAATGTTCACATTACTGTGTTCCGATTTGAAGAGTATGGATGCCAGTGAAATTACAGGCACATGTGACCTCAGAACTTTGTCTCAAAGTGATGAGCGCAGTGCAGTTAGCCACTTGTGACGAACTTGTGTAGAATCGGTAGCTAGCTAAACAAGCATTCGCTTATTGCCCTTCATCATATCACATAATACCATATTCTTTAGTAAAGAAGTAGACCAACCTAGAAGTTATCCCATAGATGTAGACATAACCTCATACTACCAAGCTCAAAACTAGCAATGCGCAGTTCTGCTCCGAATATAATGGCAATACAAATATTTAACACGCTACCAAATACATTAAAAAGTGAAGAAAAAGACTCGAAGTTGTCTTTGTCAATACTAAAAAAAAAAACTACTAATTACTAAATGTAATTACACCATAAACGAATTCCTTGGTGACAAATTTAAATGATACTTAATAACAAAGATCGGTCGCTCTACTACTCTTTTGCTATAACCTAAATGTGTCATATGTATAACTATATAAAAATGTATGTAAGACCAGCATGTACACCACATATGAAGCAAAACCTGCGCCACGGCAGTCCATACATATTACCGCTGGGCCATCATTGCTTCAACTATAACTAGCTGCTGCAACATTGGCGCAGGTAAAAGTAAGGTAGACTGGCGTAGTGGGAAATAAACTAATAAAAAACGAACTAACAGTAGGTATATTATGAAAATGACTGATATTTAATACATTAATACCAACTCGTGCCTTGTCTGCTTTTGATGATATTACACAATAATCACTTCATTCAAAGCACACTAATAATTATTGTAAACTTAATGAACGCAAGGGCCGAGTAAAGTTAATTAAGTAAAGCAACTCTTGATGATATCAAAACTTGAATGAGAATTACGACATGCCACTGGTTACTTCAAGCTATTAGGTTCGATTTGATTTATTTGCGTCATCATAATTATTTCTAATACAAAAATAATGAGTGATAATAATTTGATTTGATATCGGTACGATTTAGTAATCGTATTGCTATAATAATGCCAATTTGAAATGATTTTACAGAAGCGCAATTTGTAACGTCTTAAATTACAAAATGCTGAGATTTGATTTTGGAATAAAATTGCAGTTCTATTCTGGTTGTAAATATTTTTAAACATTTTTGTAACTCAATACTGAAAGTGTACCGCTTTTTTAATACTCTTTAATTAAATATGATCCACTTCCTGGTTACCGATTGAGCAGAAATTTTTCATACATATGTAAATCGCGGGACAATGCAATATTATGATGACATGGTGCTGATCTGATGATGGAGCTGGAAGGTAGTGTAAACTTCGCAATGAAACGACACAACCTCATCGAGTTTGGGCTCATTTGAATCGTCTTGACGAATATTTTTAAATTTTTAGTTCTTTTTACTAACAAGAACATAACAAAAGCTTGTTCTTGAAAAATTTTTTATACAGTAAAGCTTGTTTTATATACGAAAGATGGCGCTTGTCAAGTGGTCTCATTTAAATTTGAGTGAGATCTGACGAGTAGTATTTATTTCAATTTTGAAGTCGGTTTTTATGTTCATTTTGCTTGTCATCAATGTCAATCACAAGGGAATCGAATTCGGTAAATTTTAGATACGTTACCTTCATTTATGAACATTTAGATGAGATAAGATACAATTTTACGGATATCAGGAAAATTTAAATACGGTTGAAAGATATGCATCTCAACAAGAATCTCGACGTAGTCTGTGCTGCTTAAGCTGCAGCGTGTAATCATAATAAATGTGTAGACTCACCGTTCCTCCAGCATCTCATTGAACGTCTTGGACTTGGCTCTGGGCTGACAGGGTGTGTTCTCCATCTGCCTCACTTCCACGCACCGCTCTATGATGTGCTCCACCCGCTTCCGCCGCGACGACTTCCAGTTGTCTAGGTTCTGGAACAATTAAAAAACTCTTCACTATTGTATTTATAGTGAAGTACTAGTAAAAACTTGTAAAAATGGATGCTAATCAGCTGTTTATTGTGATGGGTTTTGAAGAGGAAGGCATTGGTTTAATCTGAACAGAGGCAGCGGATATCTTTGAAAATGGAACCATGCATTACATCATCTTCCTAACCGTAACACTCTTCTGTGGGGTCGGTGCCATATTTTTTCTTAACAATACAACGGACAACTCAAGGATATCCTAAAAAAGTTTTGGCTTTGGTTTGACCGGCGATCTTCCGTGATGAGGTGATGAGACGGAGACGTCGCCCGTCTGCCCGAGATGTCACCACCGACCTCGTTATGCTCGACACTGCACCCGAGACGTTAGATCTTTAAGATGGATAATTCACCCAGTAATTTCACTTCACGCCAAATACAGTTTTTGCACAGTACTGCTTGGAGGCAGAATATTTGATACAGCGCGCAACGTTGGGACACCGCCAAGACAGATATTCTTGCTAAAGAGACCTACTTTACGGTTTGGAGCCTTGTTGTGTCCAACTTAAATCTAGAAAATAACGACCTTAAACAAGACATGAATAAATCATTGTATCATTGTGCCCCCAAAGTGTAGCTCCCCCCGCATCCGTCCACTTGCATGATCATACAGCTTATCATACATACAGCAAAAGCGCATATTATTCCTTTTAATCCGCCTCTTTCGTTCAACAAGAAGAAATGTGCCGACAGTGAAAAATGCCAGACAGTCTCTTGAAACATTTTTAGTAAATAATTTCTGATTTTATTTTTGAACATGCAAAGATGTACTGAGATTGCAGGTTTCTAGGTGATTTCTGGTAGCCGCCATCAAATAGGACGCCATCTGACCAAAGAGCCCGAAATTTTAACAAAACTGTAATTTGAAGTTTTTCTTAATAATGCGTAAGAATTATTTAGATATACCTAGATATAGGTAGATATGTATACTACAGCAAGTTTCCCATCTACCTTATTATGTTTACTGTGACACCAATGTGATATCAAATAATAGCTTATAGTACCAACAAGTATTTTGGGCAAAACAATAACAACAACTTGTAAATCGGGGTCGAGATACAAAATATAAAAGCGGGGCAAACTCGGGGCCAACCAAGAAGCACCGAAAACATGTTGCATGTTTTCTGTTCTTATTTTGAAAAGGAACAGTGTTTGCGTGATTCATCTTGTCAATGAATGAATTGGTCGTCCTCGTCGATCGAGCGTGAGCCCGATCTGTCTGCTGTCGTGTTTACTGCAGTTGTTGAATAGGTCATGGAACTTGGACAGGTATTTTGAATGATAATATACGTAACAAAAGCAGGCTAATTGCGAATCGGTACCTTAACAATTAAATGGACATTTTCAGTCTTCGTTATTTAAAAACAGGATGTGGTATATATCTACTAAAGTAAAATTTGAGATTCCAATAAAATAGAATACAGAGCGTATGAAGGTTTTAAAAGGCACGAGAAACAAAATAACTTAGCTGCCGAGCGCAACACACAAATTTTCACCACAAGTCAGCGAGAAAATGCAAGGAGCAAGAAAAACATCTTCAAAAGTATAGTCTACGAATATACATTATTTATTCGTAGAGTATATAGTATATTAGCGTAAATTAGTATTAAATTAAAAGTAATATTGCCACAATTGATCAAAGTAATTATTTTTTATGCCGAACTGGGTAGCACTTGACCTCTATCTCACCATGTTAAGTGATGATGCGATCGATGCTGGAGCGCGCTTACCCAGAAGATACCTGTTCCCTCGTGTTTTGAAGGAAAATGGTTTTACAGTCACGTCACAAGCTCGAAAAGGTGTTTTTTATCTTTCCAAATCTGGGTGGAAAAGTGCTTTGTGCCCGCTAGCGTGGAGAAGGTTCTTGAAATCTGAACCTCTGATTGCTAAGCGAGACGTCAACGCGGGCGTCCCCCCTCCTTGAAAAAGACCACCAAATGTGGTTGAAACTATAGTCGGAGCTATCTGACTGATTCACGTGAGTTATCCCGCATTATTTACTAAAAACTAAACCTCTATAAAAGACACAGAAAACTCAATTTAAATTTTACCAATAAAAGTAATTCAACTTCTTTTTCTATAAATACGCAAATCCACTATTATGCCTAGCATTTTTCTCTCTGGAACTACTCGTAAGTGAAAAAATGTGTTACGCTTGGCAGCAGTTATTTTGCGTCTCGTATCTTTGAATCCTTCGTTACGCTAAGGATGATATATTTTGTACGCTTGCTCATGTAAAAACCTAGAATCCGTCCCTTCCTTAGGTTTCATTACCATTGGATCGCGGCAAACTTTTCAGCTTTGTATAACAATTAACTATATTTTTAGTAAATAATACGGGATAACTCACGTGAATCAGTCAGATAGTTCCGACTATAGTTTCAACCACATTCGGTGGTCTTTTTCAAGGAGAGCTCGGGACGCCCGCGTTGACGTCTCGCTTAGCACAATTACACATATTATGGAACTGTTGTCAAGGTACAGATTTTAAAAACCCGCATTTCGCATTTGGACCCGTATTTGGGTCCAGTAACAAGTACAACCCAAAATCAGTCAACGTTCTACCTAAATTCGTTTAGTTAAAAAGAACAGTATATTTGTGCTCTATCTACTCAATTAGCTTTAAACAATCTTCCTCGTACATGCTCGGGTGAGAAATAAATATATTTTCGGCTATTTTCATGCTTAATATCTAAAGGTTTTATGTTTATAAATAACTTTCATAATGCTGTCGTGGTCGCTTCAAAATCGTTACAAAGACAGAAACGTAGTTTAAAAAACACTAGTTCTATTACCGATTTTCAAGAAAATTTGAAAAAAAAAACTTACAAAATGGCCTATTTCATATATGTACAATAATGAAATAACATAATAATTATATAACATAATAATAGTACCTATACAATTTTAAAATTTGGAATGGTAAAATCCCAGTTTCTTTCCTGACTGTACTTTTTCATTATATAATATTTCTGACCTAATCACATAGGTATATGGTGTCAGTACAATATATTCTGACACACCACAGGACTAGATATATTAATAAAAAAAAATGTATCTGGTGCAAAAGATGATAAAAGTAGAATACAAACACCTTCAAACAAAGTTTTTACTTAGGTATAATGATCAGCCGCCAGCCTGACGCCAATCGCCAATTTGTGAATTCTATAATCGGTATAGGAATCCCGCTACCGTTCAGATACAGATGAAGTTAAAATGGACAATAAATCTTTGGTTGCCTAATATGCAGCAACATCCTGCACACATCATCGTCGTGAGTAGTAAAATGCAGTGGAAACAGGATAAGAAAATTATAGAATGGTAATTATATTCTAATGCCGGAAACTGTATCATCATATATATACTGTATCAGCCGGATCTACTGCTGAACACAGCCTCCCCCATTAAGGGCGGTTTGCCATAATCTCCACTCTTGGTAGGAGGCGTCTTGGAGATCGCAGTGGAAGATATCAGTTCCTCAGAAAGCGCTGCTGTCCACCTTCCGGTATTGCACCGCTAGTCGCCTCTTACGACACCCACCAGGTAGCAATAGGGAGGTGACATCCAAGCTCGTCAACCCACGGGCATCATATATAACATAATATTTATAAAGGCACGTTCAATCAAGGCAAAGTAAGTACAGAATACTAGACAGAACATTCTCTTGATTCACTAATACAATTGAATCATTGATCCTTGCCTGATGCCGATCTGAATCAATTTTATTGCGATTGTTGTAGGTATAGGTCATGGGCCGCGCCCGGTATTTGGATCATCTGTGCGAGGTTATAGGATACAAATGGATCTGTTAATGTGAAGATGGCTAACGTAGGTCGGCGCAGGCGCAGGTAATGGTATAAATACTACTCTACGCAATTGGAAGTGAAAATCATGTTCATTCATCAGAGTGAGGACGCTTTTTGATTACGTTACGGTCAACAAATAACTGGCATTGTTTGGGACAGGTACTCACCGTAGTAGCGTAAGACAATTCTAACCAAAATACCGGCTAAGTGCGATACGGACTCGTCCAGGGGGTCCGTATCAAAAAACAATATCTGCCTGGAAAAGTGCTTGTTATCCGCTAGCGTGGAAAGATTTTTGAAGTTCTAACTTCTACAAACGGTACTTATATTAAAAAAAGACACCCATGTTGTATCCATCGGGGAAAATAATCACGGCAAGGAGTTCCACTCTTTCGCAGTACGCACGATTAAAGTAGAAGCGAAGCGTTACGTTCGAGTTCTGAGAATATCTACCATGTACGGATGGCCCCTCTCCGTTTGTCTGGAAGTCTGATGGAAGAAGGGAATCGCGGAACTAAGTCGTTCAGTTCTTGTGCACATTCAGAAGTCAGTATACTTTTTTATCAGCAAGGTTTATTGATACGTTTTTATCATTTTATGCTATTTGTTATTTTATTCAAAAGGCACCCGAGAAGAATTGATCGAGCATCCATTAAGTATTTGAATGCGATGTGTTCCATTACAAGTCCACACGCATGCGCAAATCGCGTGCTGCGCGGGCGCAGTTTTTACCAATCGCTTTGCGACGCATACAAATAAAATAAATGCTGTTATTTGTACGGTGCAAGTTATGAGATAAGAGCGAGTCTTAATCAAATAAAGAAACTTAGTAACGTTAAAGTTTGTCATTGAAGGATAGATTGAAGAGAGAAGACATAGATCGAATGCTAATTTAAAAAATACGCACGTTTATCATGTTTTCTTCAGTAGGAGTGCGTCTTGATAAGCATCACCGGAATGTCAGATGTTCTGCCTAGAAGCAGTACTGTGTAAATACTTCTGCGTTTATAGGTCTGAAGGGCACTGTAGCAAGAGAAATTACTGGGCAAACGAAACAAGAACGATCGCCTCAGAGTATTGAGCGCCGTGCAGTGTCAAGCTGGACGAGGATAGTGACATGGCATCTGAAAAGGACAGGCGTGATCACTTACCATCAGTTGGGGACATGCTAATCCATAAAAAAATTAAAAACCCGTAGAGTCAGGAGTCGGCAAAAGGTGTCTTCAGCATTTTGTCAGATATGTTTCACAGTACTATGTAATATGAGACGATCCTATTGTAACGTCGACACAGTGCTGGAGATATCAACAACCATAACTCTAGAGGCCATACGTGCTGTATTATCAACATGGTACTAGAAACCTCCAGTTTAGTAGGAAGGTGTATTGTAAAAACCCAAAGGTAAATCCAACCCTGGAATCGAACCCAAGACCGATAGATTCCAAAGCGCAGAACTTAAGTACATATATCTTATGTTTTGTCTAATATTATCCACTTCATCTGAAAAACACCTTCCCATCCTACCAAGGCCAATTACCTTGTTATGTGAGCATAATCATCTGATAAGATATCCATAGTTACCAGACAATAAACAAAGGGTGATCTTATCTAAGATTTTGGTAAACAAAACATCTGTTCAATGTCAAACTTACGGTATGCCTCGTGTATTCTTTATGATAGGTTTGTTCTTTAGAGTTTTAGGGTTCTCTAAGAGAAAAGCTTTTATGCCTATACTGACCGAATTTTAACTCTTCTTTAGAGCTAATTAATATCGCTCGCGGTGTGGCCAATTATTTTCAGCTCCCATAGCTGAGATATCTCGTGGGTTGCCAGGCTACAATGTCAATCACCCATCTCAGCCCTTGGGTGTCGTAAAAGGAGACTAAGGGTAAAATAACAGAAGGTCGGCAGCAGCGTTTTCTGAGGAGCTGTTATCTTACATTGCGATCCCCAAAATGCAGCCAAGCGTAGGGATTATGGCAAAACCCTCCTTAATGGGGAGGCTAATCTGGCTGATACAGTACAGTTTAGCATAACCTGTAACATGAGTTAGGTCACTTGAGCTATACTCAGCTAAGGTACCTCGCTATGTGGCCTGCATTTTTAGCAGTACACAAAAAAATCGTTGTTTCTATGTAAAGAACGAAAGACACACTTAAACCATTGACCTATATATACTAGACGCGACATCTCAAACAAGGATAGTCGACCGGTGCAAATATGCTGGCCGACTCTCCCACACACGTAGCTGGGCACTCGTAAAAATTAAACGCGCTTTACGTTCGAATATTGTGTATTATCAATTGTGTATTTTGAGTACACAATTTTCGAACGTAAAGCGCGTGTTATCTCTACGAGTGCCCAACTGCGTGTGGGGGAGAGTATGCCGGCCAGCATACTTGCACTGGTCGACTATCCTCTTTTGAGATGTCGCGTCTAGTATATATAGGTCAATGACTTAAACCCTAACCAGGAGTAACAAGTTACCATTGTTGATCTATTATGTAACAAATAAACATTTTGTAACTTGTAGTGTTGGCCCAATTCCCAACTTTTGTTTCACTTAATCCCACAATTACCTTTCGAGAGCTTAATAGTCCCAAATCTTCAATCTTTATCCCATTATCATATTTTTGTTCCATAAAAACTGTCTAAGAACTTGATAGTATAATATTTTTCCCGCTTTATCTTTTATTTTGTCCCACAAATACCTTTCAAGAGCTTAATAGTCCTATTGAGTGCATTGGCACAGCACAATTACATGTGTATTTTTAGAACGCTTCGATTGCGCAATGCGACTCTTGGCAATTTTACGCCGTCTAATGTCAGAAACGAATGAGACCAATGTCGGGAAGCTGTGCTAAGGATCTTTGAAAAACCCTCGTGCACTGAAGAGTTCCGCGCCATCACACAATACATTTTGTATTCTAAAATATGCACAAATTCAATGACCACTTTCACAACTCTATTTCTTCTTTAATTATGTATATTTGAAGACCAAAATCCTATTTGATCTTTACGATAACGCTGAGCGGTTCAGAGGCCATGTTGGAAAGTACTGAAACTAACTAAGCCACAGAAATGCTGGTTGGGACGTCCGGTCTACTGCGTTTTATTTTATACTAGCTTGCCGGGCGCGGCTCCGCCCGCGCGTATGTCGGTTATCGCGCGAAACCATTAAAAACTTCTTTTTGCGCAGTCGGATAAAAACTATCCTATGTTTTTTCCCGGGTCTCTAACTATCTCCATACCAAATTTCATTCAAATCGGTCCAGTAGTTTTGGCGTGAAAGCGTAACAGACAGACAGACAGACAGACAGACAGACAGAGTTACTTTCGCATTTATAATATTAGTACTGATAGTACTGATTCACTGAAGAAGCGCTTTAATCATTATAAATAAGCGAGAAATGTTCTACGTCCTACAATAACGCTCCGGCGCGTTAAGATACGCGACGCGAGGCAATCCCATGATTTTAATTACAGAACTCTTTGGGATAGGTTTCTTCCATCTTAGGAAATCATGAAATAGGAAATCAAACTTTTGCAAAGTGGTAGGACATATTGCGAATGCCCGCCTGTCTAGCTACCAACCTCAAGCAGAAAATCTGTTAGCAAGCACCTAACGGTGTGTTCCGGCAGCTGACTTTGAGAGCTGGCAATTCTAGGTTAGCCTGAACAACATCTTCGACAAAATCACTTACCATCAGGTGAGATAGTGCTCTAAGGCTAGCCTATCAGCTATAAATAAATTTAAAAAAATTATGTATACTTTTTAGTTAGACTTCAAAATGAAATTGTTTTTAGTCCTCGGATGTCTGACTACACTGATCGAAAAGTGCACATAATAGGCAGCAGCATAACACTACTCACATTAAGTGAGTAGGGTATTTGCACATTATGCGCATTATAGGATACTTTACTAAACTGTTTAAGCCAAAATGTAACAGCTATACCCACGAACACATTTCCTACCAGCAGCCGGTAAAAACCTGATGCCAAAACACCGCTCTATATGTTCCTGTGTTAATAACCATGGAATACCAACCCCACATATATTTTACGTGAATGAACTGATTGTCACAAGACCCAACCGATTTAATTGACATCTAGATGATGCTAAATTACGATGATGACCTCAACCATTTTTCATTGGACACAATTATCGTGATTAATCTGCGGCATAGACTCAATGGATGCCAAGGTAATACTAATTTAATTGTTATATTTTTGTTGGCATGTCTTAATTGCACGGTAAAACAATTCATAACAAAATTGATTAAAAAAGTAATAAACCCGACTGCAATTTTATTATTATAATATGAACCGTACCTAGTGTCACTTGCGCTAACAAGACAAATCCAATGATATATATCTCAAACATTAAAATCGGTTTAGCCGTTTAGAAGTTAGAAGAAACTCACAAACATACATACATCGCGCAGTCGTGTAGTAAAACACGCTTTTCGGACTTTAAAGTGCTAAAAGTCGTTTCAGTTCTTTATTTGAATTGTCTTTATTAGTTCTCTGTCTGAATTATCTTTTTTCTTGTTACCGGCGTATGCCTTTATTTAACAAAATACTACGAACTATATACAAAACAACAGCTAGTACAATAAAAGCATTTAGACAACCTACAAGTCATTGCAGACTCACAGGCAGTCCAAATGCTCCAGCCCACTACCAGTTGGCAGCGTGCCCAGCATGCTGGCAGCATTGCCCCGTTGAATTGCAATGCTTATTCGTTGAGCCAAATATGTGCCAGCATTTTAATCACGCGTCGCAATACCATCGTTCTTTATTTATACACATTTTAGCCTCTTCAGTAATGCATACTGCTTACAAGTCCTTGGGGTGCTTGTGACAAAGACAAAATGTGAAAATTTGAGATGTTTAAGTCGATTTATTCTAAAAAGAATTACTTATAATGAACTGTTGTAGAAGAACGAGTTCTTCTATACAGGCCTAGTTTACAGTCAAAATAAACCTAACCGACATCAACACTAAAAAGTATGGAATTAAGTTGTAGAAGTCAGTACCATTCTGATTCAAAACACTGACCACACATCTAGATTCAACTTCCACAAGTTATTTCCATACTTTTTAGTGTCTGAAATTGATACTTTTTTTGTATTTTTCTTTGTACTTACTTTTGTGATTCGTATACTGCTAACAAGATTTACTCACCCCATAAAATAAATAAAATTGACGATTTTGATGAAATTTAAATGGGACCACTTAAAAAATATATATTTCTCGAATCGGTCCAAGCGTCCCTGATTATTCGAAGGATATAAATAAAAAAATTGTTTCCGACGAATTGAGGACCTCCAACTTCCTTAAAGTCAGTTAATATATATAAAATCTCAAATCTAAATAATCAATAAGGAAAAAATATTGTCGAATCTGTCCAGGCGTCTTCACTCGAAGAGTCGGGGAACATAATAACGGAGAACCTACACTCTTTTTTTAGTCGTTTTAACAATATAAAATCCCAAATATCCATACTTAATAAGGTACTTATATGCAACGGCAAGAACACATTTTTTGTGCAACAGGAAGATCACAATTTTTTCCACTCAGCGACAAAATCCAATTTTGTGTACAGTACTGCAAACAAAATAATTATTCATCAATGGAAGATGTACACTGCATTGAACGCACTGATTTCTATGAAGAATTAGCCAAGCTGAGAGTTATTTTCTCGATGGCCAAGCTAAATGAACAAGCCAGACAACTAATTCCAGACAACACATTAGATCTACCAGTAAAAAAGACTAAAAACGACTCAAAAAACAAACAATCTGTAAAACGGAAGCGCGGTGCATTCCTACGGCTTCTGTATGCTCCGAACGCCACGTATTTCCGGTTCGGGCGACATCGGGAATACGTTAACAGGCTTTTTGTGGGAACCATTTTGAACAGTTAAAATTGACGCCTGACCAGTAATGATCCTAATTTAAGATGTTATGAGGTTTAAGTGAGTCTTATTACAGATACGCTTGTTAGAGGCAGGTATGTACTTGAGATTGGACTTTAGAGGTTGTGATTGGTACTGGATTGTTTTTTTTTTCTTCATTTAGATAGTCCGCCTTACGCTTACCACAGATTTCCCTTGTTTTCTTTCTATCGAGAGAAATATTTAAAATCGTGTTTTCGGATTCGATAGGTAGGTTTAGTATTAGTCATATCCTGTAGAAAATAATATATTTCATTTATATCTTTAAGGCTTAAACTATTTCTGAAAACCATGTTCAAAATAAGCCTTTTCATGGCACTCTTCGGCTTACCAAACTCTCATTAGAAAACGGGTTCGAATATACTGGAGGCAAGAATTTCGTGCAAAACAAAAAGATTTAGGGCCCGTTTCAGAAAGTTCGAGTAAGTTCCGGTTTTACTACCCAGATCATATTTGATCAATAAAACACTATCTTTGCGTTTCACAGTCATCGATTTAGACTATCCATCGGTTAAAGCTTGAAACGCACTGCGTGTTAACTGTCATTTTATCATTCAGTTATATTATGTGTTGCATAGCAACCCGAAACTTTATTAGGACATTCTGAAACGGGCCCTTAATATCTTAAGTACTTGAAATGATAGCAAAATACATTATTGTGAAATTTAAGTGTAGGTATGACAGCTATTTTTTTCTTACAAACTCAAATTTAAGTGAAGGTATGAAAAAAACCTTTTTCTTATAGAGTCCAATTTATGTGTAAGTATGAAAATGAACTTTCTCTTAGAAAGTTCAATTTAATTGCAGGTATGAAAAAGGATTGTTTTCTAACCGACAGTCTAATAATCTGATTACATGGTCACTATGTCCCCTACGCATTCGCTTAGCAGGCGATAGCGCTCAAAAAGATGTATAAAAAAAACATCTGTACTGTATCGTCCACGGCTGATCACAGCCTCTCTCAATAATAGATTTTTGCAAAAAAAAAAAAACTTCACGATGTTGTAAATTTAGCAACTTCAATTTACGCTAACCAGTATAACTACTGCAGACCGCTTGACATTCAACAATACACCGATAATGTAGTTAACAATGAGCCGGGCCCTCAGCCTCATATATCAAAACAAACCAATGCAACGAGCCTATCTCAATGTAAAATTTACGATGCATAAATCCATGCCCACATCCCGCACTATTATATATTCTATGCCCACACGTTAATAAACCACGTTACGAAATGTATCTTCGACAATAATAGAATAGAAGACCAAAAGTCCGAAGTGCGGTGGATGAATCATAGAGATAAGGGTTCCTTGATTGACTCTGAAATCTTAATACTTGGTTCGGGAGATTTAAATCACAAACTGAATACTGAAAGTAAAGTATACATGCGTCAACCCTGAAAACTACATAAAATGTTTGGGGACAGTCTGACGACCATAGGCGTATATTGCTTATTGCTTCCCGAATTCTGTACTTCCCCCGGGAGATATCAGAAGGTGTGCTTTTCTAATGGCCTATACAACTAAAAGTACACGGTACATCCCCTCTAGGTGAGAAACTAAATACTATTTTTACAACATACTTGTTCCAAAACTTCTTCAAGCACAGCACTATCTCGTTTATTTGTGAATCTAACGCATCCATAGACCAATACAAACACACTCAAAATATGATACCAAAATCGGTTCAGCCGTTAAGGATGATTGAGTTACTTATGTGCTATCTACTACTCTTTTCATTTAGACGCAGCATTGTATAGCGGTATATTTGTCTGGTATCGCCCTATTAATTTACACAGATTTAGTAAGTTGTACTAGAGGGAGTACGATGTATCCAAGACACGAGCCATCAATAAATCAAAGTTAGAAAAATGCAGTCAGAGAAAAGTCGAGAAATCTCCCAATTAACCCGGTTCTAAAGCTTTCATGGAAACTTTGCAATTAGGGTTAAAAATTACAAATCGTTAGGGCTCGGATGGGTTTTAATTGCCGCTTGGACGACAGCAGAAACTGTGGCTTCCTTAATGCTTCCGCGTTCAGATGTCCACATTAAAAATACTGGCGTTCTGGAATTTTTATTATAACACTCGTGTTTGGATGGTTTTTACTGCGCTTGCGCTTGAGGCGCCTTATGATATGCATTTTTAATTTTCACTACGAATTTGTTTTTGACATATTAGTTATTTTCTTGAACACAAATAATCTTTATTCCTACACATGATATTATATATATATTTTATATATTTACTATATTTTACATTAGGTATAAGGTAAATAATATATATATTTTCAGTGAAAGAGTATAGCAATATAGGCAAAGCTGACCGATGAACAAGTATTGGTAGGCGTTGGTTTTGTAACGAAAAGATCCCCCCATCTCGTTGCGTAGGAGTCGTCAAGGGCGACTAAGGGTACTAATATCGGAGGATGGGCAGCAATATCAGGTACTCTTACTAACACTGCGATTCTAAACGTCTGCCAAGGGGGAGTTTGTAGTTCACAAAATGGTAGGTACTTACCGACTGCCAGTCTTCTTGTCTTTCTCTTCGGGCAGGTTCAGCTTGCTTCGCTAGCTCCGCCCGTCGCAACTGCTCCCTGGCTCTACTGCCGAGGTCTGCAGGGCCGACTTTGATGAACTGCAGTGGGTTTGCCGCCGGCTTGCCGGGTATCACCGCTGCTGTGTGTGGCCTGGTCGCGAGGAAGTCAGCACTGTCTGTTGTCTGTAACAATAGGAAACGTAGGTGAGGAACTCTTCTTCTTTACACATCTATATGTCACAGAAACTTTTTTTTTATTTCGATCATTATTTTTTTATGAGATTATGGGACGAGACGGGCAAAGCACTCGTTGGACTGTAAACATCACGAACGTCAATTACAGTTGCAGTGTCGGCGTGTGTGTGGCGAGGTTGCTTTGGAATCTGTAAGTCCTGAGTTCGATTCCTGAGTGGGAAAATTTATGTAAAATGTTACTCTTAGTCGGGAACTAAGCCCGTTTGTTGTTGTTAGGCCCCTACTATGTGGACTGACGCCGTCGTAAGAGTCGCGGGAATCCGATGGTTTTTGCGATCTATGGGGGAGATTTAACAATAGACGTCCTCCAGTTGGCGATGATGATAAATCGCCCAGATTTGCTGAATTTCAACATACCGCATAGATTGCAATCCACAATTGGAATGCTAACTCCACAATCCAGTAGGGGATTTCACGACTGCCCGCCTAGCCAGCTACCACCTTCTTAAGTAGAAAATCCGTCGCCAAGCACCTAACTGTATGCTAGGGTGTAACTTTATGTGTATGTTGTCCTAAAGAGTCAGTTACCATTGTAGGTTCCCACGGGTGAGATAGATATAAAGCTAAAAAATCAGCTATTATAAAAAACAAAGCTAATTAGTCAGTCGTCTTGAAGAAATCAATTACTAAAAAAACAGTGATTTAACTCTTCCACTAATTAAAGTTAACTACCAATAAATGAGATAGAAAGTTAATAAAACAAACGAATTAACCTCCGAAGCGAAGATAAACCAATCAATCAATTAAACAGTTAAGTAACTGTTTTCAAGAATAAAAAAGGTATTCAAAGGAAATAATTATTTGGATGGCTGAAGCCTAGATAAGGTGGCGTGGTTTTGAAAAAGATTTCATTGGGCTTCAATACGAAGTTACAAATCAATCAACCAAGAAATGTTGTCATGGCAGTTCTATTGGATTATGAGATAGATATTTATCGTTCCTTATGAGATGATACCAAACTGATACTAGCCATAGTTAAATTTGGTGTGAAAACCAGACCTACAAGTACCTAATACTAATGAATAAGCTGAAGTTCTTAGCCTTATTATCTACACTCTGTATACAATTTTTTTGGTGCCATAGAGTGGCATATTCGCTTAAGCGAAAAAGCTCTTTAAATAAATTAAAAAAAACCATCTTCCTACTCTTAGCGCACGCCTGTGGGGTCGGTACCAATACATTTTCTATAATATGTTCTTATGTCATGCCGGAAAAGGCGTATTGTACCTACTGTTATTGTGACGGAACAATCTCGAGGCCCACCTGATGTTAACTAACTAACCTCTGCCTATAACAGATGCATTTTTTTCTTCGTCACAAATCACTATTGATTTCGTCACAAATCACGAATTGCATGCGGCCGTCACCTTGATACATACTCGCAGTTGTAAAGTATCAAACGCCTGTAACTGTTCACTAGCTCTCAAGGACTGCTGCCGGAAGCTTTAGAAGCGCTCGTAGCGAAGTTTGCTAAGCCATTCTGAACCGATCAGCAAAGTTAAGCAGCGTCCGCCGCGGTCAAGAGTTGGATGGGTGACCGCTGGTAACATTACTACTGAGCGCTTCCATGCTTCGGAGGGCACGTTAAGCCGTCGTCGGTCCCGGTTGTTGTCTTAGGATAGCAGTCGTTATAGCATGGTGGTAGGGCATTTTGCGTATGCCCGCCTGGCTAGCTACCACCCTCAAGTAGAAAATCTGTCGCCAAGCACCTAAAGGTGTATTCCGGCAGCTGTCCTTGAGAGCCAGTAATTCTAGGTTAGCCTCACCACATCATCACTTACCATCAGGTGAGATAGTGATCAAAGGCTAACCTATCAAGCATTAAAAAAAGACACACCGTTAGGTGCTTGGCGACAGATTTTCTACTTGATGGTCGCTAGTCAGGCGGGCATTCGCAAAATACCCTTCCAACATGCGGTGAAACACAAGCCCACGGCGGGATTCGAACCATGGACCTGCTGCGCGGCAATCCATAGCCAATGCCACTGAGCCATCACTGCTTCAAAAATATAGTAGAATAGTTATATAGTAGAATATAAGTAAAAACGTGACTGTCTTGCCGTTTTTATGATGTAAACAGAAGTTGATTTTAATATTCGAAGAAGGATGAACAGGTCATTTCTCGTCATCAGTACTAATATTATAAATGCGAAAGTAACTCTGTCTGTCTGTCGGAGCCGCGCCCGGAAAGCTAGTAATTATATCAAAATGGAATTTGACTAACCTAAGATTAAAAATTAGTTTATATTGATATTCCAAAACACACAATCCATCTGTGTTAAACCTTATAATTAGATAATGCTCAATTCGAGTGTTCAAATTACTAAGCTTACCTTCCAAAACCAAATAATAACCAAAATGAAGTTACTAACAGAGCTTGGTGAGTTTGACATTAAACATTTACAGTTGAAACACGCTTTCTTGGTTACATAAATATAATTGAAAACAAGACATCGCGCGTTGCTAACATTTGATTTGACAGTAGTATAGAAGTTCAGGGTACTAAAAGTTACGATAGACTCTGTTAACATACACATAGGAATATATTATAAGGACTGGATAAGTGAAAGTAGTTTTTAAGGTTTATGTGCAAAGGGATACACTGAGTTCCATTTTGGATATTGTATTTCCTTTTATATAAATTTAAACTATATACGAGTAACCGGCCCGTCTGCCCGTCCGTATTAGCAGCAAGTTCATTGACATTTGTCAAACAAGCTAATCAAAACAGTAAAAATATTAGAAACTAGCATTATTGTTAGCTATTTTTTTATTTTTCTACTAGAACTACGAGTAATTGTAGAATAAAAACCAAGAAACTTGCATGCATGCTATTTTCTTGCTGCTGTTATTATAACAAAAAGAATATATTTATATATATCTATATATTTTTATATAATATAAGAAAAAAAACAATTTCTGGCTACCTTAAAAAATATTGATGATTTCGCATCGTGATACAGAAAATATGGTTATAATAGTTTGTTTGTAGATTTAAACTAGCAATTAAAACAAACAACAAATTGTTCATGCCTTTTTATACAGGATGGGGTAGCGAGAAGTGCATATACGAGTATAGAGGTGTTCCCATGTAATGGAGACAAGGTTAATCCAATTAATAGAATTAAAATTTTATTTTATATTTATTAGTTTTCAAGAATGTAGTTTGGATACAGCAGTTAACACAGTACCGTTACAACGGTGTGCAATTTTTAATATATACATTTTTTTAAACTATTGAACTTAGGATTTCAGTAATGTAATTTGATTTTCAATATCTATATTTTCATTATTACTTGTCAAAATAAAAATTAAATAACCAGACTGAAGACTCCGGGTTGCTTGTTAACATTTCGTTTTTAATAGCTCTCCAATCTGCAGATTTCCAGGTGGAAGGACGTAGTAGTTCTTGGTAGTTACCATAGCAGTGTCAGGTATTCGGCCTCAAAGCTGTAGTACAAATACTACTTAGTATAGGAAGTGCAATTAATAAGATCGAACGACTCACTTACAATCAGACAATCAATCAATTTGAAGCACTCGTAACGAAGTTTGCTAAGCCATTCTTAACTGATCAGCTAAGTTAAGCCACTTCCGATACGGTCATGACTTGGATGGGTGACCAATAGTGTAATTACTACTGGAGCTTCAATACTTCGGAGAGCGCGTTAACGCAGTCGTCAGTCCCGGTTGTAGCATGGCAGTTGTTATAGCATGGTGGTAGGGAATTTTGCGAATGCCCGCCTGGCTAGCTACCACCATCAAGTAAGCACCTAACGTTGTGTACCGCCAGCTGTCCTTGAGAGCAAGTAATTCTAGGTTAGCCTGAACAACATTTCTACCACATCATCACTTACCATCAGGTGAGATAGAGATCAAATACGCACCTATCAGGTATAAAAAAGGCGGGCGGCTTGTCCGTCTAAACCATTCTTCAAATAAAAAATAGAACCCAGAACATAGCGGTTTCACAGCGATGCATCGCATTATTCTAATTAAATAATCAAAAATAAACATACAATAAACAGTTAAAATTCTATGAAAAGACACCTACGCCTGAACAAGGAAAAATTTAGTCCGCGGCCATAATTTTTTTATCATAATCATCAGTACCCACGTCAAGAAACCGAAAGTGTTGCATTGAATCGGCCAAAGAAATAAACATGCCTCGGACAGATCGCGTGACCATGTCTACAGATATAATCGATTGATTTATTGCGATATTTACTCAAGAGGATGGAGGTCATTGACATTACATGTATTAGACAACACGTTTTGTAACAAGAAGTAAACTTTACAATTAATTACAGCAAGAATATTTAAATTCCGAACGGTCATAGTTAAAAAAAATTACCTGACTTACAAAATTGGAGGAGGTTCTCAATTCGTCTGATTTTTAATGTTTGTTCCCTTAGAACTTTTGACTGGGTCGTTTGGTCCCATTTAAATTTCATCAAAATCGGTCGAGCCGTTTTGGAGCTACACTCAAATAACTGAAAAATATTTACGTATCTTGATGATATAGTCGTTGAAAATGAATGACAATCGATCCCGTAAGTAGCAAGGGTCACTTAAAAGAGTGAAAATAAAATTTACCCAAAATATGGAACCGACTTCAACACCCAAAAGTGTGAAATTACTTGTCGAAGTTGGTACCATGCGCACATTTTACTTTGATTATATATATTATTTTATTATATTATATTATATTTATTATACCTATCTGAGCGCTTGGTCGATGCGACGCGTGATCAAAATGCTGGCACATATTTGGCTCAACGAATAAGCATTGCAATTCAACGGGGCAATGCTGCCAGCATGCTGGGCACGCTGCCAACTGGGAGTGGGCTGGAGCATTTGGACTGCCTATGAGTCTGCTATGACTTATAGGTGTCTAAATGCTTTTATTGTAGTAGCTGTAGTGTTGTATATAGTTCATAGTATTTTGTTTAATAAAGGCATTATAGGTACTTTTGAACTATCAAGGTACCGAGTTCAAAAAGTTATTTAACACATTTGGGTGTTGAAGTCGATTCCATTTTTTGGGTAAAAATTTTTCAAAGCCGCTAAAGCCGGGGCAGGCTTGCTCATTACGCACTTTAGGTACAAAGCTACAGCTACATGTGCGTATCCGTCCGGACGGAGTTATTGTGAGGCGCGTGCCGCGTTAGAAGAGATCAGAGCTATGCGTGGCTATGCTATAGAAAGAGAGACGGCTTGTAGGTGAATATAAATATTAGGTACTCGGTGCTTTGCGAGCTAAAGTGCAGTGATTGCTTCGTAGCTTGTGTTGCTTATTTATTGGAGTAGGTTTCGGAGTGATCCTTCTGTTCCTTTTTATTCTGTGGCCAGAGCTAGTCTTGGTTGTAGATTAATTCACATTCACTGGCGTCATTCCTTTATTTAAAATTAGATTTCCGGCCGCGGCTTCGCTCGCGCGTATTTTGGTTATCGCGCAAAACCATTATCTTTTATCCTATGTCCTTTCCTGGGACCCAAACTATTTCCATACCGAATTTCATCGGTCGAGTAGTTTTTCTTCTTCTGTTTATTCGTTACGTGGAGCAGACAGCCGAGGTTAGGACTCCTGGGAGTGGTTTCAGTCTTTGTCATTTCGTTAAGAAATGGGGTAATTACCATATCTGATATTGAGTTATTAAGCTAGGTGTAAAAATAAGGCTCTGTTCAGACGTGCGCGCGCTATGGTTTCGCAGGGGCCGCGCCGCCCTCAAACCGCGCTCAAGCCGCGTACGTCTGACTCTGAACTGAACAGAGCCTAAAGGTGAATAGAAATACACAAATGTTGGCAAATAATATTATAATAACTTTTTTAATGTAATTGTAACGGAACTAGCATGACGCCCACCTGATGTTAAGCAGATTTTCCTCTGCCTATAACAGATTCATTTCGCCATGTTACAAATTGCACTTTTCTCGTCACATTGAGACATAGTTATTAAGTCTCATGTGGCTGTAATTTCACTGGCTCTCAAGGACTGCTGCCGGAACACACCGTTAGGTGCTTGGCGGCAGATTTTCTACTTGAGAGTGTTCGCTAGCCAGGCGGGCATTCGCAAAATGCCCTTCCAACATGCGGTGAAGCTCAAGCCGGCGGAGGGGATCGAGCCAGGGACCTGCGGCGCGGCAGCCAACAGCTATAACCGCTCGGCCATCATTGTTTCATCAAAATTGACTATTCGTGCCGGCACACGCAAGTTATCTGCCTTAATTTCCATATTTTTTTTTGGGATTACAGAGATTTGATAGTTTACTAATCATGATTAACTTTGTTCATGTTTGCATTGCAACAAACTCGTCAGTAGAGCACAAAATGACACTCTTCCTCAAAAGCCGGACGTAGTAACGCAACTTATTGCATTTTAAGTGAACAACATTTTGTCTTTACGCAACCTGATTACCCGTTGCGTGAATAGAGCAATGATAACTTATGTAACGCATAGGTTGACCACGCTAGGTCGATACAGTTACACATTAAAGTAAAAGATAGAGAAAGAAGCAATAAAGATACACCAAAACGTAACAGAAAACAGGCGGAAGTTATGTGGTCATATATGTTTAAAATAAAAATTAAAACAACATACATTTTAAGAGATTGAAAGTAATATCATTCATTATTAATTTTAGGAATCTACGACGCTCTTATGACGGTCAATTACAAATTAAAAAAGTTCAATATTTCATGTTGCTGCCACGTACTGCAAAACAAGAGAAAAAATCAGCTAGAAAATCGGGGCCAAACAATATGCTACACATATTCATTATTTTGTAAAGTTATGTAGGAGACAAGTAATAGCTTAGCAGATTTTCTAGGCCGATAGAATGTTGTTGTTAGTTTTCAAATGCGTCCATATCACGAACGCTGCCTACAATACAAATGTTGCTGAGTCCACTGAACAATCATGGAGAAGGTTATGTATGATTTCGAGATATGCTCGTTTGTTCCGACATGTTTTTCCCATGGCTGAATCTCAGGTACATTTTGAATGCTTTAACATAATTTTAAAATATGGAGTTTGGCTTCATTTATTATCAGAAAATTTCAACTGAATCCAGTCTAAAGAAACTCAGTATTTACTAAAAAAAACTTTTTATGTCACTCGTTAGTGATATGTACCTACAGAGTTTCCCATTCACGAAAGCGTGTTCAACCATCTTTTTTTTGTGTATTTGATACTACTGCCTACCCAAGCGACCAAATTACTTATTATTATTTAACTGTATGCCTATTCGCATACGACAAAACGGACAAGTGCGGACTACCCTCACAAAATATTTTACAGTGAAGGGGCTCGCTTTCCCCAGCGAACAGACCTGTATTGTATTTTATGATAACAGTCAGGATTCCAAGCCAGAAGGTTTGTATATGAGTTACTAGCTTTCCGGGCGCGGCTCCGCCCGCGCGTATGTCGGTTATCGCGCAAAAACATTAACCTCTTTTTGCGCAGTTGGATAAAAACTATCCTATGTTTTTTCCCGGGTCTCAAACTATTTCCACACCAAATTTAATTAAAATCGGTACATTAGTTTTGGCGTGAAAGAGTAACAGACAGACAGACAGACAGTTACTTTCACGTTTATAATACTAGCTTTCCGGGCGCGGCTCCGCCCGCGCGTATGTCGATTATTGCGCAAAAACATTAAACTCTTTTTGAGCAGTTGGATAAAAACTATCCTATATTTTTTCCCGGGTCTCAAACTATTTCCATACCAAATTTCATTCAAATCGGTCCAGTAGTTTTGGCGTGAAAGCGTAACAGACAGACAGACAGACAGAGTTACTTTCGCATTTATAATATTAGTACTGATTATAGATAAATAGTTTATTTTGGACTTATACTACTATGATAAGTTTGCTAAGCCAAGCTAGTTTTGATAACTTAGCCTAACAGTATGTTCAGGCAGCTTTACTTGATAGTGAGCTCCAATTCTGGGTTAAACTTCTCAACCATATCATGGACCAAGCTGAATTTGAAATGAACTACCGATTAATATGAAGAAGCAGTTTTTTTAACCGTTCAAATGAATATTCATATTTCCCCAGCAGTGCGAAAGTAGATCTTTGAGTAATAAACGGCCTTTAATGCAAATAACGTAATTAATTTGAAAATAGAAGTTCGTATAACGTTACTTTTATTCATAAAAATACACAAAACAGTACTGAGATTGGTTCATTAGTGTGTGACTGTGTATAGATTTGTATTTCTATGTGTATAAATATGAGAGGTATTTCACTACGAGCACCAAATTTTAGAGCACCTATAAAATGAGCACCGTATGTGTTCCAACACGAAAAACTATCAATATTTTCGCTTGGTGCTTAATAGATTATTAGAGAAATTATTAGGTTATATAAGACTTTTTTTTATCAAGTATAAAATATATTTTAGAACTTGACACGTCCTAAAATATTCTTTAAACTTGATAAAACATTTTTTTCTTATATAACCTAATATTTTCTCTAATAATCAGTTTTGAGGATATAACACTATGTGATAAGTTGTAACTATTACACTTAAGTCCAATTTTACCAAACTATAATAAAACTATTCGAGGATAACTTGAAGTCGCTGACAAGTACTAAGTACTAAATAGCTTTACTTTAACAGATTTTTAGCAAAATGTATTTTGTTTATAGCAGTAAGAAAATTATATGTTAATCTTGATCACATTATCTAAGGCCAAGAAAAGTCCGAAACACGTTGCCATAATTATATTTTTTTCTATGGAATAAAATTGCAACGTTGACTCCAAATTACGCTTGTAACGTAAATATCTTAATTATACGTATGAATGTGTATGAAAATATATTAAAAAATAGCAAAACCTTATCAAGAGGGACCAGAAAAGTTACATTTTCGATTTAAATTAATAGTTTTGTGTTATAAGGCTTACTTTCGGATTTTATCTAAAATGATTGCGATTTCATCATCAATGCCTCTTTTTCACTCCTACGCAGTACGATATTGACAAAATATCAGCATTTAAAAGCGTCTTAACCTCTGTAACCAACTTAATATGATACACCTTTGTCATCATAGAGGTCCAATGATGTTGTAATATTTTAAATTTGTCATGTTATTACATTTTAAAAAAAATAGATTTTTTGATTGGATTATTCATAAGCGTAAGTGTTTGTTTCTGAAGAAGCATATTGTGAAAGGAGTAAAATAAATTTGGATGAATAACTAACATTTTGTATTGATCTTTTCCCGGTACTTTCTGGACAGAGTAGTAAATACATATTAGCTATTTGAGTCCAAATTATACAACGGATGTTCTATCATACGCACTAAAGTACTTTAGCACGGCTTTAGTGTGAATGCTAAAGTACTTGGACACTAGGATAGCCTGAAAAAAATCTTCAACCGCATCATTATCTACCACCAGGTCAGATTTGACAGCTGTCAAAAGCTAGCTCATCAGCCAGGTACCCTTCAGGGTATAGAAGCCCAGGTCCCTCAGATCAGGGGCAAATTTTCGCACAAGCTTTTACTTCTTGGACTGCTAAATAAAGAATGTGAATACTATGATATTAAATGGCTACACCGATTGTGATGCTGTTTCATTCCCCGAAGATAACACAACTTGATCATTACCATAGAACATAATAATACTACGTCATTACGTAAACGCGTCGGTTTCATAACTCCATACGCAAAGCATATTTTATGAATAGTGATGAGACATGTATAGTTCTACTACAACATGTCTTCTTTACACAAGACTTTTATATCCAACTATGTTTTATAGCCGGCCGCCCATCTGACCCTCCTTGGGAATGCTCGCTGGTAGTATACCCGCTATCTTTTGGGCAACCATCAGACATCCATTTCCTACTGATAATAGATTTACCTACTATTGGACCACTATATCACCTGTTAATTAGTGACGGTGTTGTCGAGGATCGTCAACAAGCATAATCTAGAATGGGGCCAGGGTATAGCTGTTGGAACATACTATTAGGTGCTCATCAACAAGTTTACTACTTAGGGGTGTTAGAAAGCTAGGGGAGAATTCGAAAAAATTCTTATCATGCAGAAAAGTTCAAGCATGTGGCGGGATTTGAACTACGAACTTACTGCGGGGCAGTCTATAGCTATCACCACGTAGCAATCACAGCAAATGGCATGATACATTAAGACGAAATTACGCTTATATCGAGAGCGCTAAGAATACCCTCGTTTGAAGACCGAAACAGTTTTAAAGAAGCTTCCACAGTACTGTTCTTTTAGGTCATGGTTATTCAGATGTCGTGTTTAAACGCCTTATTATACTTTAAGAATAGTAGTTCTTCACTGATTCTTATGATTATTACATGATTATTCCTTTGAAAACCAAACCGACAAGAATCATTAACAGTTCGAAAGACGCAATCGAATCGTCACCTATCAAATCAAGACCGGTTCTTCCCATCACTAGCAATAAAATATTTAAAATAGTGAAAGTACTGATAATGGCAAAGAGTATAAAATACGTACGGTCGTCGATATAGTAGAGAGAAGGCTATATTATCTATGTTATATTTACCTACGACATGCTGTCAAACACTTTTCAATCCTACAAGCAAATTGTCCTTTCACTGTCAATGCCAATTACAAAACAATTGTTACAACCACGCCCTTCGATCACAACCGATTTAGCGTATGCGTACTTTTCCTTACGAAAGTAGCTACTAAACAGGCCATCCGTAAAACGGAACGTTTAAAAAAAAGAAAGCGGAATCCCTACGCACAAAGTTCACATAGGCAGCTGCACTCGAAATTAAAAATAGAACGTGCAATCCGTTGGGCGTTCTAAATTTCCGTACGGCATGCGAGTTTAAATTTAGACCTCGACTTAGTTCACTGTTCGACACTGTCGTTTGTCACACGCTCGTTCTAAATTTGAAATGTTTCGGTTGGGTGTTTTCGCGTTTCTTTTCACGCAGACAAGATTGTGGATGGGCGCGCGCGGGTTAACTGTGCGATGAGAACTAACTTTCGCGGTTTTCCACCAGCCGAGAGAGGGGAAAGTAACGTGTTGTGATAATTAATGCATTATTTAAACTGTGGAAATGCTGCGAGCGTGTAGGATAATTGATACGTTAGATAAAACAACAACTTGCGGTGATTTAGAGCGTGTTTTAGAGTAATTGCGTGCTAATTTCATGATAAATTTGACTTTGGTTTTGTAACGTTTAGCGAGATTGGTCGCTTTGTGTTTGCATTATTTATGAGACAGCGAATCTGTCGTCTTCTAAATATGCACTCCAATACAAAAGTAAAACGAGAAAAGTAGTGTATCTGGGCCCGTAGGAGAATCAGACGCTTACTCTAGCCTGGTAACGAAGAGTAGTTCATAGTTCTTAGTTTTAATATGCATCCTTTTTTTATATGAAAGGCAAATTTTTGACTACTATATCACCTGATAGTAAGTGATGGTGTAGTCGGAGATTTTGTTCAGGCCAGCCTAGAATTACTGGCTTGCACAACTGCCGAAACACACCGTTAGGTGCTTGGCGACAGATATTTTACTTGAGGGTGGTAGCTAGCCAAGCGAGCATTAGCAAAATGCCTTTCCACCATGCGGTGTAGCTCATGCCGGCGGTGGGGATAGAAGCAGGGACCTGCTACACGGCAGTCCACGGCTATTACTGCTCGGCCGTCATTACTTACTACTTGAAATCTAACCTGAAAAACGCACGAGAAATTATATGTGGTAGTATGTTTCAAGCCAATACGACACGCATCCATATACTTACGTCCAATAAAACATAATCCTACACAATTAATCTAAGCAACAACCTAACGTTACCTTTCTAATTACACCTTTTCGTCACGACTCCATCCGTCTGTTTGTTCGTACAATTGACATTAAACGTCAAATGTCACAATATGTCATATTATATAACGTTGCTAAACTTTACCGGTGTTAGCCATGGGGTTTTATGCCAAGCTTTTAGGCTTCTGTACCCAAAGGGCAAAATAAGGCCTACTAAGGAGACGGTGCTGTCTGTCCGTCCGTCATAGGTCTCTGTCATAATCTAAATAAGTTTTAAACCTGACATTTTGATATTTCGGGTTTACTATTGACCCAAAAAATCAATTTAATTATTTGCTTATTCAAAAGAAGGGAGCCGAAAAGAAAAACAAAAAAAACGGAACTATATTCTAAGACTGAATAGTATGAAATAAATTGTTGATATCAATATTATGGAGATTCAAAACTCTGAACTCACATTATCATGGTCTGACTTCAAAACTTATTTCATAGTCATATTTTAGAAATTATTGGAGCACAAAATATTTGTGTCCGGCGCGGGAATCGAGAACCCGTGTCCTCCGATTTTGCTCCGGATGCAAACTTCGCTATGAGAGCTTCAAAATCATATCATATCATATCATCCTAAATCATAATTATTATTTCTAAATATGTATAAAAGCACTATCACAACACTATAAGCGAAGTCTAGTAGTCTGGTTGATGTCCGCGCACCGTCCCCTATGACGGTTAAAGTAATACAATTGGAGCACGAAATTTCGGCAGAAATTCCAAGTCCCAGGTGGCCGAGAAGGTTCAGGCATCCAACGCGATCGGAGGACGCGAGTTCGATTCCCGCCTCGGGTATAAAATTTTGTACTACAATAATTTCTAATATATCAGAAATATTATTTTATAACCTGACGAAAAATGCGGAAAGAAAATTATCATGCGGCAACACTGAATGACTACTGCAAGTTCGTTGCACCTAAATCTTATAATCTTTATGAAATGCGCGTGCGCACGCGGATAATGTTATACGAGTTTTATAGCTTAAGCACTTCAAATATGTTTATAATATTAGCTATCGCGGTTTTTGTATAATTGTGCACTTTCCGTGTATTATCGTATTAGTGTGAAAGTAAGGAAGTTGCTGCTAGTTTTCTGTTTCCTTTAGTTTTAGACTACTGATTTACCTTATTGAAGATAAAATACAAGCTGTTTTTAGCCGACATCCAAAAAAGGAGTAAGTCCTCATTTGGACTGCTCTTTTTTATATGTTTGATACGCGATTACCTACTCCGCCAAGTATAAACAGAGTTATACGATTTTTTTTTTGCTGGGTAGATTATACCTCCAAATAAGTCCCATTTAAACTAGATCAAAATCAGTCGAGTAGTTTTTAAGTTATCAGTATAATATTATAAATGCGAAAGTAACTCTGTCTGTCTGTCTGTTTCGCTTTCACGCCAAAACTACTGGACCGATTTGAATGAAATTTGGTATGGAAATAGTTTGAGACGCGGGAAAAAACATAGGATAGTTTTTATTCAACTGTGCGCAAAAAGAGGTTAATGTTTTTGCGCGATAACCAATATACCCGCGGGCGGAGCCGCGCCCGGAAAGCTAGTAATCAATAAACTGTAAAATATATTTGCATACCTGGCTGATTTAAGTGTCGATAGTGAACAGTATTTAAGGCGAGTGAGTAATCTTGTGAGCAGGATGCATCAGAAAAAGATAGATATAAGATATTAAAAAAAAAATCAGCCAAGTGTGAGTCGGACTTGCGCACAAAGGGTTTCGTACCATTAGCTATACAACATTAGACTTCATATTTTAACCTTTTTTTGTTTTAACGTGCGCGAGTCCGACTCGCACTTGGCCAACTTTTTGTATTTGTTGTTATAGCGGCAACAGGAATACATCATCTGTGAAAATTTCAACTGCCTAGCTATCACCGTTCTTGAGATACAGCCTGGTGACAGACGGACGGACGGACGGACAACGAAGTCTCAGTAATAGGGTCCCGTTTTTACCCTTTGGGTACGGTACCCTATAAATAAAGCTGACTTAAAAACCGAAAGTATGAAATTACATGTGGAAGTTCGACCAGGGTAATTTGAAGCAAATTTGAGTTGAAAGGTTGCGTATTTTATATTTTTTTGGCAACAAGAAAAAATATTTAGATTTGATATTTTATGAGAATTCCAGAAATACTAACTTCATAAAGCTGAGATTATAATATGTGTAAGAGCTCAGCTTTGAAGTCTGGAGCTTATGGGTTCGATTCCCGGGTCGGTCCAATGTATAGGACTTATTGGGTAAGTACTACTGACTAAGACATTTTCAATATCTTAGAAGTACCTAAGTCGGAGTCCAGAACTATGGCCTGTAGATGGCATTAGATTCGCCAGCTGTTATTATACATTCACCCAAAACAAGTCTGGCGAACTTTGATATCATAGTGGTGGGTGAGGGGGTTAGAATAAAGGCTTCAAGACATGAGTCATTTTTTTACCAATAAATAATTACTCACCGAAACTAATTTGTAATATCACAAAGAACACGATATTATAACAGTTTACTGTTGATTTATATTTATTATATCACAGATCACAAGGACATGGTGTTGAGTCCAGACGCACAATGTTCGATTTGATCGCGAACGCTGCAGCAAGTCGCATGCGACTTTCACCGAAAACGTGACGGTTTTCCCGATGCGATCGACATAATCGCCATCTATGTTACGGCGAGTGAAGCGTGGCACGCATTCTAAGCGAGCTCGGTCAACGTGTCGCAATGTTATGTTTATTAAACATCTGTCTGTCTGTACGTATATGTTTGCGTGAGTCTGTCCGTCTGTTTTAACCAAAACATTAAGGAGGAAGGTTCTGAAGGCGACGCAATATTTTTTCTACTTTTCTTAAGTTATCCAATCTAGGTTATCTAATTTGTTTGTGGGATATACTTACATTTTCGGTACGTAGTTTTTCAGTTAGGTAGGTAAAAATAATGATATTACAAAACCATGGACGAAAGGTCACCTATTATCAAAACCGCGATAAATTATACATATTTTAGATGCTTTCTAAGTATTTTTTTTGTTTGTATTATGAAGACTATCGTCTATGTATTTTTTTGTAAAATGTTGTCCTCCAGTTATAGGTCGCCTGGAAGAGATCGCTCTAAGCGATAAGACCGCCTATTGTTACATCATATTTTGTATTGTATTGTATACATACATATATATTTTATGGTGTCTCAATAAAGTGTTATCTATCTATCTATCAAGACATACGGGTATTCTCGTATGCATATTATTGTATATATACATACATGACTTACGAGTACAAGTCGTGTTTAATACTTACTGCTTACTGACATAATTAAACATGATATCACGTCTGTATATGCCGAAACGGGTAGGCTGATGTTTCCAAACACTCCAATTGTATATGATCATGTAAACGGTACAGATGCCATAGATGGCAAGCCAGTTTCGAGTCTTGTCATTTATGTAAATATTTTTGTGACAAATTAAAAAAAAATGCCTGCGAGTTTATTTCTTATTCCTTTAGCTTATACTTTATGTCAACGATAGCAGGAAAATCTTTCAACACAATGTTCTACTATTGACCTTCATAAAAGGTTCGCAGACACCTAAACTGGATAAATGATTTTGACTTTCATGCTTTCGAGGCAGTCGCAGTCTAAGCAACGGGAAGGTAACCTACTGCAATAATATGAGTAATATTTCCACCATGCTATTTTATGAGCAAGTTACAGTTAAGTTGAGTATAAAATAATTATGCTCACATACACACGAACGAAATGCTAGCACAAGTAAAGAACATTAACCTTTACCTACTATGTAATTAACTGTGGCTGTACACAGAATATACAACAGTAGGTTTACAACTCTCACCAAAGACGTACACGCGAGATCTGTTTACATTTTGTTTCTTTGAAAATGGTATTTAGGGTTGCCTCATCTTTATATTTCGATGCAAAGATAGCACAGTGATAATTTTATTTATCTGCCGCACCCGGCCTTTATACGATTCCTGCCACTGCTGGTTCTGATCTTCACAACATACTACGAGTAAGAACTATTTCTTAAAATAGGGCACAGTAGCTGGTATTACAGAATATGGTGGTCTCCTGTATATTGAAACAAATAAAAGCTCTTGGATTAAGCATTTTTGTTTGGAATACATAAGTTCAGATATACTTAATGACAGATTAAATTTATTTTAAAAAGCACTTAAAATTTTCTAAGGCCAAGTTAATCAATTTATCTTAAAATATAAGCTAAAAGATAAGGAATGGCATAAAACGTGGAGTAGCTTGCTATTAAGTTACAAAATATTTATTTGACCTATATTTTTATTATAAGGTATACAGTACAGGACAGTATATTTTTTTTATAATTTTGCTGTATAATAATAGTTCTAGGCAAGCCTGTTTGCCTGTTGGCAACATCGTCGATCATATCATCACTTATAGACTGATGGGATTGTGGTCAAGGGCCTGCTAGCAATAAAAATAAGCAATTAGCTGGATTAGCTAGCTTAAATAGGATATGATTTTATTAACTAACCCTGTCGTTAATCCGTGACCAAGGCAATCTGCATATTGTTTGACAACTGCGTTATTGAACAAGTAATGCAGTATCAGTACATAGCGCGTAAGACTAAAAATAAGGTTACAGTTATTGGTTGGGAAAAACTGTAGAGAAGCAACCCTAAAAATTTAACCATACTAGTGCTGGGGTGAGGGAGTATTTTTAGATGGTGTAAACAGAAGGTGCGGCCGACGGATGGTTCATAAGAAACGGTTTGTTTGACTGTTTGTGATAAAACTCCGGAGGTAACTTAAAATAGAACTCTATTTTAGTTGATTGAACGGTGAACTGATTGATCCTGGAAGAACACTGTGGTGTTGTTTGTAGTCGGAGTTTGTAGCTCTTTAACAATACTGCTTTTTGATAGATATGTATTCTGTTGGCATAAGTTCTAATATTAGAATCAACGCGACTACCACATCACTAGAGGCTAATTCACGTTCGTGGGTACTTTAATTGGAACAAATTAAATTTTTAGTTCATTTTCTAGTTTTTAGTTTAGTATATAGTATATAGGTGCAGTTTATAGATGTTCTATAGGAGATCAGAGTGAAATACCCTAATTCTATTGCAGGTTTTAAAAATCGCTCAATTGCACCGCGGTCGGATTTCGATGAAAGAGGTGGTCGGGAGCTTTATGCCAGCCTATTTTGCTTCAACCCTAAGCCGTTAATGGTTTTGTATAACAGATTAACTCAAAAGCCCGCCCTAGGTCTGGCGTGCTCATCATTCTGAACCACGACATCTCTTACCTACAAGATCTTGCAAGGGAGCAGGGAGACAGCCGCTACAAAAATAATAAATATTTTACTAACCATCAAATTAAAATTAAAATCATCGATAATTTGACTACCTGTTACGATTGTCTCAAAGATTGTATTAAAATTAGTGTTAATTTTTTATACGTGTAAATAAAAATGTAAAAAGTGCCAACTTTAGACATTAAATCTATCGAGAAAGTTTCATCAAGCGTGTTTCTGGCTTCAATTTTACTAGAGTAGTAGTAAATCTACAATTATTTTGACGTATGATAGAAAAGCGATGGAAATGTTGATACTTGATACATTTCAAAGTATCGCCTTAAGAACGCATATTTGGATAGTAAGTGAATATAAATCCGGCCTATCCACGTAAGTGTAATTAGCTAAGGTACGAGTGTTTCCACGCTGTACTCAGCGCAAAACGCATCGCAGAATGCGCGGTCTTAGTTCAATCAACAATCATGTACAGCTCTCTCGGTTGCTCCCCTAGCCGAGCTATCAGACAATCAAACAAGCGCAGTGGTTGACCGATAGCCGAGGTTATTGACCCCTCGTACACTGTTGCATGTCGTCTCGCCTACCTAGTCACTGCAGAGTTTGTATTGTTGACGATTCTGTACAACCTCTTTTTCACAGAAAACTTGCAAGTTTAGAATTAAAAAAAAATGGTGCGAATAAAATGTCCTCTTACTATTGAGGTTTCGACGCCAAGTGTCAAAAATGCAAACGGCTAAAGTACTCTTTTTGGGTTTCAGTACCCAAATGACTGAGCCTTATTGAGATAATGATACCGTGCGAGACAGACAGTGTGACTGTGGGAGACAGACAGTGAGACTGTGGGAGTGTGGATGGTCAGAAACACACCTCTACCCAACCGTCCATGTCTTGCGTTTCTAGCTCCTCAACAAAATGAGTTAAAAACCTGAAATTTTGTGATTTGTGTAAAACGTTGACCCAAACATGAATATTAGAAAAAAAATCAATTAAATCATTTTTGAGGACGAGAGCAGTAAATAAACTACTTTCCACCCTGGCATATGGGGTATTATCGTCTACAGCTTGTTGAATAAAGTACGAATATATTGTTATAATAATTTGAGTACCTAAATAATACGAGTACGTGGGTGGTCACTGAAGTTCTAAATGTAAACATAAGGGATCTCTCTATCTCAAAAACTAAACCTATTAGGAACCTATTATAAATATATATTATCATTATTATCTATTATAAACTAGCTGACCCGGCGAACTTCCTACCGCAAAATTTTTTAAATAGTTTTTCTTTTCTCATTCATCTAATATATTTTTAACCTTTGCGGTATGCCTTTATTAAAAAAAAAAAATATTTTATTTTTAGTTAATTTTTAATTTTTAAATTATTTTTTCTTATTCATACAAACTTCCTCCTCTGACAATAACGAACACATAAAAGAAAGCTTTATTCAATTTGGTACAATCGTTTGGAAGTTATGCGCGTACAAACATTTCAGTGATTCATTTTTTTATTTATTTATATAGATAGATTATCCAGATAAGCCGCCTAATCGTCTGCCCTCCTATGAAATAAAACACTAAAATTTTATTTAAAATGACATGTCATAAATGTTGACGATTTAAAGTGAAATAATGACAGAAACGACAGAAAGAACTTTATTGTACCAATAATATAATGGCCCTAATATTATAATTGCTAAAGTCGATGTATGAGTGAGAAAGTGAGCGTGTATGTTTGTTACTTTGTCACGCTGAAACGGCTGAACCAATGTCGATGAAACTTAGAATATAGATAGTTTATGTCCTGGATTAACATACAGAATACTCTCCATTATAATCATCAATTTAGATCACTCTCTACGCGGGTGAAATTATTAGGTTACAGCTAGCTTTAAACATGTTCTTGTGTTGTTCGGGAAGACATATAGTACCGACCCCAAATGAGTGGGATATGGGTACGCAGATGATGTTACCAGCGAATAATAGAATACTTTTCTAGACATGTTGCAACAGTAGGAAAGGTCACTTTTTGTAACGACAGGTGCTTTGAACAGGTAGTTCTAGGATTGGTTAACTAGAACTACCTACAGGAGACAGGCTATTGACAGTTAAGACAAGAAAGCAGGGGAGTGGGTTCGCTTTATAAATTTTTATTGAGAGAATTAAGTGAAATTATGTGAGACAAAAATAGAGTTTATTTTAAAGTTTCGTAAAACGCCAAGGCCTTACGAAGCCCTACTCATTGCGTAGAGTATATTTTTTTGTAGTATAAAACTTAAGAAATCAAAGTTATTTCTTTGAGACTATCTTTGTGATCTCAGAAACTAAAGTACTAGGAGTCTGTGATTACAGCATGAGTGTATATGTACCACATTCTCTATTTATCCAACAAATACTGAACACGCTGACTGTAATATAGTTTTGAAGCGGTAATAAAAACCGACAAACATTATTTTATTTATGGACTGTTGGAGTGCGGAAATCCAAGGGAGCGGGGTCAGGCACCGATAACTAGTGAACTAAGTCTGTAGCGAGAAATTAGTTTATTTTTTAAATTTATTACATAGCTTGGTCGTGTAACGTTTTGTACTTGATATGCGATTTTTTTATGTATCTTTACAACGTATCCAGTCACCAAGTATGTAAACTTGCAAATCCGTCGAGTGGTCACTTCTGCCTCACCACCACCTCTTCTTCTCTTCTCTAAGAAACGTGTATAGCCTCATCCAGTAACCCGAACAGAATATTTCCTGTAATCTGTATAGTTTATCCATCAGTGGTCAAAGGTCACTGTCAACGACATTCCCGAAGTTAAGCAATGTTTGGACACCGTTGCGTTGGCGTGGCCACACTGTTAGTGTTGAGCCATGAAATAAGCGATATCAGGGAATACGGTATTTCAAAGTTGTAGTATAACACTAGGAATAAAGATAAAATAGCGGTGCCAGGTTTTAGATTAGCAAAGACAAATAAAAGGTCCTTCTTAGGGAATTGTGTGCGGTTTTATAATAAATTGCCCAAACATATTACAATGCTCACAGAAAGAAAATTCAAGTTGCATGTGAAGAATATTTTGATAAAGAAATCTTACTACACAGTTTGTGATTACTTGAACGACAAAAATGCTTGGACTGGTTCGCCTCTGCCAAGTTAGCGCCTAACACCTACGTAATGTAAATTAAGTATTGTAATAATTTTACTATATAGTATGTACTTAACACATTGTTAAAAAACGTTTAAAAGAATGGCCCCGAGTTTCTTGCCCGTTCTTCTCGAACGTGGCAGTACAATGCAGTATATTTCATTATTAAAATTTGTAATTGACCTTCATAAGAGCGTCGTAGACGCCTAAATTGAATAAATGATTTTGACTTTGACTTTAGTCTTTTATTGAATCGAGGCTCCTACGACCCACTTTTACTACAGCTGTGCCAAAAAATAGGTTTAGAGTAGAACCTTGAACCGAAAAGAATGCTATAAACTCAGGACTATTTGCAACATAGCCGCATTTGGATCGCACTTATAAACAACCATATTACAGTTAAAAAACTAAACTTTCTAATAACTTTTGAGGCCATTGCATATAACTAATAATTAGAAATGTGGTATTTATACAAGTCATTATTAGGGCTAGTAACCAAGGTTCACATTCGCTAATACTCGTAAACCAGTGACAACATCACCAAGAAACTACACACTCGCAACTCACCGCTCGCCATTTTGTTTCTTGTTTCTACTCACTTCTGAAGAAGGCTGAACAAGTGCCATAATCCCATAACATTTAAATGTGACATCAGTCAAAAACCATTCTATCAGCTTCGAAAACATGCAAGCGCTTGAAGCCGTAAGCGATATTTTTTGCTAGCGATTTTTTAGAGCCCACACTGTCTCGTTACGTAGGTGGACAAACCGGACAGTAAGTGGTACCCCAGCATAATACTAGTGGCGCTAAGATTTCGACAGTCAGCTAGATTTATCGTTAAGTAATACATAGTAATATGAGGTAATACGGTAGTAATGTCCGCACGAATGAATGGCTTGGAAATCCTGATAATATATTCAGTGCAATTCTTAGAAGTCGTCAGATATATTTCCTGTTGGGCAAAAGTAAAGGCTAGATCAATATTTTGAAGAGATATGAGATCATACAAATTACAAAGTTAGATGTCAAAGTTATGCATGTAACTTGATTCGGTTCGCGAATTCGTCTGCGTGCGGTTTCCAAAATATTATAAGTACTACGTTTATACCCGACGAAGGCTTATGTTTTTCGCGTGTATTTAGGTATGTTTGTTTGTAAATTTCTCTATTAACTCGTATCTTTTAAACGGCTTAATCAATTTGATGGTAAGGTTTTATTCATCATAAAAACGTGTCCTTAAATACGTGTTTGTAAAAAATCGCCCAAGTGCGAGTCGGACTCCGCACGAAGGGTTCCGTACCATTAGCCATACAACATTAGACTTCATATTTTAACCTTTTTACACGACTGCCCAAAAAAAGGAGAGTTATGTTTTCAGGGTTCATGTATGTATGTATGTTTGTGAGTTTCTTTATTCCATCATAACTTCTTAACGGTTCAACCGATTTTATTATATGATATATCATTAGATTCGTCCTAATAGTCCAGGTGACACTGGGTACATAAAAAAAAGTTAAAAAAGCAAATTGACGGATGCTAGATGCAATATTTTTCGACAAAAAAAATATTTTTTTCCCCCAAACCCATCGAGTGGGGTATCAAAATGAAGGGCTTTAAGTAACGATTCCATAAATATATAAAATTTACAGTTTTAATTTGAATGTAACGATAAAACGCATAACGAAAATAAATAATTTGCAGTCGGGTTTTTTAATTTTTAATTAATGTATACTTGTTTTGTTTTAACGTGCGCGAGTCCGCACTAAGTCAACTTTTTGTTTTTGTTGTTATAGAGGCAACAGAAATACATCATCTGTGAAAATTTCAACTATCTAGCCATCACCGTTCTTGAGATACAGCCTGGTGACAGACGGATGGACGGACAGCGAAGTCTCAGTAATAGGGTCCCGTTTTTACCCTTTGGGTACGGAGGAACCCTAAAAATGAACCAAACCTACAAGATAAGGGTATTTTTTTATTCATGATAGTTTCGCGTTTGGCCACACCCTGCCTGATGTTAAGCATCGATGTAGACTAACATAGAGCACGCTTACCTAGAACCCATTTACTCTCGATTTGAAGACACCCATGTTGTATCCATCGGGAAAAATTGGACAACGGTAAAAAGTTCCACTGTTTCCCAGTAAGCACGAGAAAAGTGGAAGCGAAGCGCTTCGTAAGAGGCCTGGGGTTATCAACCATGTACGGATGGCGCCTCTCCATTAGTCAGGACGACCGATGGAAGAAGGGGGGAGGGCGGAACTAAGTCGTGTAGTTCTTGTGCACATTCACAGACATGTGAAGGGTATTAAGGTAAAGGAAATAAAAAGGTGAATACAAACATACTCGTGTACATAAATTGTATGTTTAAATTTAATTTAGTGTTCTGGGACACCAAAAAGACTAATTAAAATAAATAATTAATAAAATTAAAACCCGACTGCACTAAAAAGACCGAGACAAGATTGAGAATCCCCCATTAAGTTTAGTTGCAAACCTAACCCATTAATGTTCTTTCGGCTAATATAATTTGCATTTGGGTCCCGCCTGCTACTGAACATGATGCGGAATTTTCAATCTTGTTTCGGTCTTTTTAGCGCAGTCGGATTTTTATCAATTTATCTTATAATCATTTTATTTGGAGTGATGGCCTAGTTAGTGGTTGTGTCGCATGCCGATCGCAGGTTTCGTGGATTTCAAATCCAGCTGCGTGGTGACTACACATGTTCATTTTGCGAATCCTCACATGGCTAGCTGCCAGCCTCAAGTTGCGCGTGGCAATAATCTGTCGCCAAGCACCTAACAATGTGTTCCAGCAGCTTTCTATTAAAAACTTCCTATTCTAGGTTTACCTTACTATAACATCTACCCCTTAATTCACACATAACCTGTCATCTGTAAGTCAATGAGTTGAAAAATAACAGTAAACAGATAGAAATTATGTATTTTCCTATATTCAAACACCGTTTCAATTGCTAACCGACCTCTTCCTGCTTCTGCTCAATTAACTAGGAGGCAAAACATTAAGTTTTCTTAAGGAGTATATTATGCAAGAAGTCCTTGAACTTACCGAGTTTCCGCTCAATAATTGAGTTTATCGTAAGCTCTAGCAAATGGCTCTGAATCATTTTAATAGGTGATAAATACAGGAACCATATTTCAAAGGGCTACTTCGCAAGCGCAGCCTGGAAAGACTATTCAATTACCTAGACAACTTCTATAGTTGAAAGACAATAATAGCATGTTTATGATGAACACTGCGGACCTTTTGTCTCTCTGTTTAATCTGTTAATATGTCAATATTATATTTTTCATTCACCACAATCACAATCAGTCAGCATTAGTCCGTCGTTGCAGATAGGCGTCTTCTAATGCGCATTACTGAGCTCGAATTGCTGTCGTCCCGCCATCTAACTGAAGGGCGTCCTATACTACGTTTGCCAAGTTGCCATCTCCACTTAAGAATACGTCTACTCCATCGGTTGTCAGTACTACGACATATATGACCAGCCCATTGCCACTTCAGCTTATTTATAGGAATATTTTGGGCTCTATGACTCTGTCATATCAACACATTTCTAATGCAATCCTTCAGAGGAACTCAGATCATAGCCCTCTACATAGTTCGCTGAATGGCATCGTAGATACCAAATGGCTGACCCGTCTCCATATGTTTTAGGAACTCGAAAGCAGGCATTAATGCAAGGTCCATAGCCATGTAGAAGAAGAAGCAAAGCCAGGTAGTATATCACCGGATCTTGGTGCATATTATTAGAAGCTTTGTATACGAACTGATGTATTTAAGACCACGGCAATGCAGGGTTAGTTATTATATCAGCTGTTGATTAAAATTTTCAATTTAAATACATAAATATCAAGAAAATTTGATGCTGATAGGCCTCTCCTCAGAGTGACAAACAGACTAATAACGATTTTGCTTTGAACGCTAAGCATTCATATTCGTCCACTGCTGAATGTTTGCTCCTCTTAGTACACCACAATAAACGGGTACGCCATTCGTACTCAGACTCCCGCAACTCTTTAGATGTCTTCTAATTCACAATAAAATTATAAGAACTTTTTCCTGCCGGTCATTGGTCCTTCGTGGCGTAGAGCTTGACCATTTCGACTCACAAATCCTTTGAGTTCTGTGACATTAGTTCTTCGGAAAATTTCCTAGCTGCAGATTTTATCCGGCAAGCAAACCTCAAGCAATTCCATTTGATCTGTGCAACTCTCAGGCTAGAGCGAACGGATGTAGGACGTTAATGTAATAACTGTAAACGTAATTTACATTAATTTAACTACATTTGTTTACGTTATACAAGCATACGAACATTAAATGTCGCGTTGCAATGTTATGGCAGGATTGTAAATGGGTATATGTTAGTCCAGATTTAATTGAATGACTCGTAATTGCAATTTTATGTCGCTATTACAATTGACTTTATTATGTTGAGGTAATAAGGAATTAATATAGATGGCGTTGATGGCAATTTATGTTTCCTTTTGTAAGTGGTTGGAATTATAAAGGCGCGATGGTAGTAGGTTCCAAAGAAAAACCAATATTTTTGGTTAACCAATTGGTAACATTGATGTCGCCCGCAAATATTATTGCATCTTTACTTTGAAATTGTTCCGATATTTTTAAGAAATATGAATATCTGTGTTTAAGAATATTTAGTCCGTCAATATTTGCGATTTAATATACCTAGTGACGAATGAGCTTCACATTTTTGGGTGTTGAAGTCAGTTCCATTTTTTGTTTATTTTTTTTTCACTCTTTTTATTGACCCTTGTTACTAACGGGATCGATTCTCATTCATTGTCAACGACTATATCATCCAGATAGGTAAATATTTTTCATTCAAACGGCTTGACCGATTTTGATGAAATTTAAATGGGACCAAATAACAAGCATCAGCTTTCAAACAAAAAAAGAATTTTCAAAATCGGTTCAATCAAAAGTTCTGAGGTAACAAACATTATAATAAAACGGACGAATTGAAATCATCATCCTTTTTGCTAAATGCTTTTGTTAAATGCCTTAGTTACAGATTACAAAACATCTGTTCACTTATCAGCAAAATATTAGTGAAACTGAATACATCTTCTGAATCGACAAAAGTTTCCATTCAAAACATAACTCAAACAAACAAACCTTATTAAAATAACCAACCTACCTGATAAGCTTTCCAAACGACATAAAACTGTGACTGAAGCATTGAAGCATCTATTCACATCTTTATCAAATATTATATTAATATCGAAACATCTGGCGTATAAATCATACACTTAAACATTCACGATCTAAAGGACACTGTCACAATTAAATATTTTGACATCTCTTACGGTTTCAATACAACATTCAATATGTTTTATAACGACAGAGTTCTTAAACGTTATTGACTGCATTAGAAGTTTGAATGAAACATAGAAATCGTTTCGAGCACATTTGATAGACAAAAACTTTCTTTCAAGAGGAGTACATGGGTGTAGCTGTACGATGTCTCGTCTGATGAGATGTGACGTAAGGTGATGAACGGTAATACTGACATAATATGTTGTTTGTATAGTGTGAAAGCCATGCAGAGCTTTTATACAATTATATTTGAAACATAAAGCGCTAGAAGGAATGTCTGTGCAATCAACACATTCAACTCTAAAAGTCTACAACTACCTACGACTGCTTTCCATGAAAAGACCGAACGATTTCTATAAAAATATAGGTATATAAAAATTAAAAAATAACAACTAAACTAGTGCGACTCTTAGGGTACTGAGTTAAACAGCCCTAAAAAAATATAAAAAATTTACATTACTAATCGACATTTTCAGTATTTGTTGGTTAAATAGAGGATATAGTAGATAGTTATTATATCGAAATTTCAAATTCCTAACTAGTTAAGCCTGCACCGAGGCAGCAATACGAAGTTGTGGTTCGTTTGATCCCTGGCTGTATCTTTATTTCTTAATTTTGAGTTATGTAATTAATATATATATTATATTTAAGGATTCATTCTATAAATCATACACTTTGAAAACACGATTACTTAAAATTTTCTCTATAGAAAAAAAATCCAAAGTTACATCTAAAAAACGAAATAAACCCTTAGTAATACTTAACGGAGAGTCATCCGTATTTGAAAAATAAAAAAAAAACAACATGTTTTCTATAACGTATACACATTACATTTTTCAAATAGGTATTTGTTTTTATTATACGAAGGAAATACTCAAATTCACGCATGTTCCCCCCATTTTATTAAGAGCCGCGATGCTTTGTCCCTATCCGCTTTAGTAATTCTTCGGCCGTCGGACGGGGACGGATGCTGTTGTCGTGCCTTACATACGCACACATACGCGGCGCGCCTAAAAAGCTCGGTGCGAACTTAAGTTTTTGTGACAGAACCTGTGAACTAGTCAAAAATGTTTATAATCAATGTTTTTAATAACTACTGTATTCAATGAGCCCCAGCCAGACGATGACGCCGCATATACTAGATACAAAAATGTTTTGTTTTTCTTTTACTTTCCCGTATACGAGAATGTAAAACTAACAATTAGGGGGCATTTATGACAAAGGGGTAAGAATTACCTTCCTGAAAAATCCAATCTTCTGTCATACATTGTTTCTTACCTTGGTATTCCACACCCAATAACTACTTCATCTCTTGTTCTTTTGACGAAAATCGTCATATTAATTGCACAGACAATGTAGAAACTTCACGACTTTAATAAACCAATGTCAGTTCCACCAAATCAGTTTTGATAAATCAAAGAAGTGCCCATCAAATTACATTACGTCCATCAATACTTGCTTAGTTTTCCCTTTATCTCGAACACTATATGATATAGTAAGTACATTGATGATTAAACACATAACATAGATTTTGATGTTGCCGACAATATCTTCGGATGACTCACGTTATCAAAAAAAAAAATTATAAATTCGAATTTTAAAACAACCAATATTAGCAACCTATACAACCAAACACAACCTGGCTCAAAATCCTTGAACCGCAATTAAGTACACCAGTTTTAAGGTAATTCCGATCCTATTACCTCGTTTGGGGGTAACCAATTTTTGCAATTACAACACAGGTTATTTCACCACGTCTGTACATCAAGACGGCAAACAAAACACTTACAGCCCTATGACCAATGCATTCGAAATGCACTGATGCACTAACAAAACATTCAAGCGTTACAGCTTACTGTTCTAGTACTCTTGCGTATTCTGTTAGTGGAACTATTATGTATTCTGTGCCACAATACGGGGCACGTGAAGACAACGGTCACGTATGGATGTGGATCCAATTAGGGGGTATTAGGAGCCGTTGTATGGCTTGTCACGGTCACTGGTGACCGTTCGACTGGTCGAGTAATTAGTGGTGTCTAGGTTCAATCACGTAATGATACAATATGTAGGTTTGTAATTAAAACCAAATGTTGGTTGAATTGAATAGTCTTGCTGAGTTTTCATAGGTCTTTTATGAAACGCAGCCTAGCTTCCTTAGTCTTTCTTAGCCGATCAAGTAATAAGCAAATCTGCTGTGATTATGACTTGGATGGGTGACCGCTAGTGGCATTACTACTGAGCGCTTCCGTGCCTCGGAGGGCACGTAAGCCGTCGTCGTTTCCGGTTGTTGTCTAGATGATAAACGTTGGGGCAAAAGTAATTAATTACCCTATTGGTAAAAGCTATAACTTTTGCAAATGGCGCCAAATGTCAATTCGGTTTGACATTTGTCAAGTACCACCCTCTAGTAGAAAATCTGTCGCTAAGCACCTAAATCTGTTTTATTTTTTTATTGGGATTGTGATGAAACACCTCGCCTATAACAGATACAAATTCTATACACTGTGCCCATCATCCTGAGTTACAATGTCGTTAAGTCTAATTAACCTTAAATTTTACCGGCACCTATACCCTTCAAATTGGACACAGTAATATGAACTTTTCTGCTTGGCGGTGGAAATACGTATGGTCGCGGACCTTCCCCCGAAAAACTCGCACAAATATTTCTACTGCAACTAAAATGTAAAGGGTCTTCGAACTCCACTTTTCCTCAGATAAATGTGGCACAAGTTTATACAGGGTGCTTCGAAAGACGAATACCGTATTTATTGGCTGCATATAAAAACTAATAAAACCTTCATAATAATATCGAGTACGATGTTAATAACTGTATTATTGAATGCAATAACCCCTGTAAAGTTAACAGTACCACTAAAGCTGGCAATAACAAACGATTCGAATAACAGTACATTCGTGCGCGCACGCACAATCTACTCCACTTCTGGTCTCAAATTCCCATAGCTCACTGTCACTTGTCTGTCATTTATGGCACACTTTCTATGGGATTAGGGGATTTGGCTCGTGTCTAATCTGGACTCCATTTCAATGGAATTAGGGAGTTTCTCTTTGAATTGGGTAAGTACTTCGTTTGGACCATTAAACTTGGTTTAATATAATGGGTTGCTGTTTTCATGGCAAGTTTTGTTGAACGAACGTCGTAGTTCAAAAGACTGTAGTTACGTATGCTTTTATTGCTGTTGTTTGTCGTTGGATTAAGTAACATGATCATATTAATGTTACTTAATTCAAAAGTTACAGGTATTGTTTAGTTTAGAAACAACTTTACAAGAGTGTTTCTTATACCGGTTTGTTTAGGAATTACGGTCCTTTGCTGAGTAATAATCAACGAATTAGTTTAGTAAAGGTGAGACAAAACATGTAAAGGCAAACTCACTTGCATTAACTTATTACGTAGCTTATTGAATAAGAAGTATAGGTATATGGAAAACAGTTACTGCATGACATCTAGGATTGGATTTTAGTATTAAGTAAAAAATAATTCTATTAAATAACTTGAAACCGAAAGCGCATTGGTAAGATTTAACGGGTGAGTTACCCAAGAGGCTCTCTTAGTTGGTATCACCAGAGTGACAGATATTCTACCTCCAAGCAGTAGTGTGCAAACACTGCTGTTTAGGTTTGAAGGGCACTGTAGCAAGTGAAATTACCGTGCAATCGAGACTTAAAAATGAATGTCTCAGAGTGTCGAACGCAGTGCGTTGTCACACACAATGGTGACACTGTAACTGTAAAGGACAGACGTGATGCTTACCATTAGGTACCAGCTTGTCCATCTCGGCACTTAGTAACATAAAAAAAGAAAATGAAAAACAACATCGCCCAGGCAGAACTTTCAGAGAGGCGACCCATTTGTCGCTTCTTTTATTATGTAAAAAGTAAAACTGCTAACGAAAGAATCTGGCACTTACGTATGTATATATTCAGACATAAATAAGCGTGGAAAAGAAACAAGACGCAGAGGTCACAACCCCGTGGCCTTTTGCTCTTTTTTGCATATTTCGGATATACGTTTTTTACTTTTGCAAGAAATAAGCAAAAATATGCAAAATGCGACGATAATTGACCCCTGCGTCACACGTAAAGGCTATTTTATTTATTTGCACAGCGTTAAGTATCATAACAAGCTAGAGAAATATTACAAAAGGTACTGTATCCGCCAGATTGTCCTCTGCTGAACACAGCTTCCCTAGTTATGGGGGGGGGGGGCTTTCTTCTTTATCCAACTTATAATCAGATCTATGATCAGATTTGCATGGTGGTAGGGCATTTTGCGAATGCCCACCTGGCTAGCTACCACCCTCAAGTAGAAAATCTGTCACAAAGCACCTAACGGTGTGTTCCGGCAGCTGTCCTTCGGTAGCCAGTACTTCTAGGTTAGCCTGAACAACATCTTCTACGACTACATCATCACTTACCATGAGGTAAGATAGTTGTCAAAGGCTAACCTATCAGGCATAAAAAAAGATCAATCCGGTTTGTGTCAGATAATCATACATCGTTTCAATATGCGCCAATAGCCAACTGACTGCTATCCCAAGACTAATATAGAAGCCAACAAACAACGCCTGCCTTCGTTCTAAATACGCAAGAGGTCGCTTTGATAAATGATTCTACTATCAGTTCTTCAGGACAATCAGTTAAGCCTAAGTATGAAATCGCAGCTCAAAATGACGGCTTTAAGAGGTTCTCAATAATATAAACCCAGTCAGCTCAATTGCCCTCTGCACAATATGAAATAATTACGAATTTGTAAGATTTTGTTATCGACACTTAATGTCATTAGAATTGGTCTTGAATTAAAAACCGAATTAATTTTCAGTCCTGATGCCGGAACGATTGCGGCATATAAAAATAAAAATATTGCTACGCTGATAAAACAGTATTAAACGGCTGTTAGAAATTGTTAATTTTACGAAATATCATCCAGCGTCTTCTCAGATACGTATAGCTCAACGTGCATGTCACAATCAACCAAAATCGTGACCAACCATAACATACAGTCCCACCATGCTACCCACTATGGATCTATGCTGCCCTGGTACTTCATGTAGTTTCCCATAGCAGAACAATGGCACAATGAACAATCAGACGACCTTGGACGGTGAAAGTCTGACGTCTTTCCTTCATCGCCAGGAAACTATGACACGGTTGGTATTGTTCATTTGTAAGGGAGAATAAAATGAAGGCATTATGATAGATTTGCTGCGGTTACTTTTGAAAACCTTCTGAAGAACACGGAATGACAGTATTTGTCAATCTACTGGTGGCGGTTCATCATACATTTTTAATTTTTATACATGTATTGTAGCATCTCGTGAAAGATATCATTATTCGAGACATTAAAGCCAGGATATAGCCAGTAAGTAATGACTGCAATTTGATTCGATAAAACACGAAGGAGCACGTAAAATTTTCAACACTAATCCAATTTTCTGGCATCTGCTAAACTCGTCATAGTAAAGAAGGAGGATGACTTAAGTACCACGCGGAGCCATTATATCGTCCAATTATGAATGAAATCCAATTGTTATCATTATCTATGATGCGAGGGGCCTAGTACTTTTAGGTATCTAGTACTTTTTCTAAAAAGATTTGAACAGTTACGAACCTACTTACTAGATAATAGATGAAGATTGCAAGACCTGATTACTGACATACTTGCTCCTCAGGCATTCCTTGTTGTTCATTTATTGCCAGAAAGATCACGTAAAGCTAGTTTCTTGGCGAATAATCGATCAATGACTACGAATATTTAACAAAAACTACTCATGACCAACCTTCTTTGAACCTCGATTCATTCATAAAACGTATTTACACTAACATAATTTCTCCGTATATTTCTTAATCACCGTAACCAGCTCAGTTGATCAAACATTTGTTCCAGGGGTCCCCTTGACATCGTAAACTAATTTCCATATAATAACTGTTGAAACAGATGGTAGTAATACAATGTATCTATATTAGTACAGGTTATTCTGCTTAGACTGCCACAAAAGTGGGTAAACGATTATGAAAATTAAGAAGTCGCTAACAGATTATAATGGTTTGGGTACAAAGGTGTTGTGTGGAAACCCAGCTGAAAGCAATGACACCTTACAAACACCTTGTGGATAATTTAATCATGTGGTTAAGGATTTGAGAAAAACTGTGCAAAACAAGGTTTGACGGGTGTGTATGAAGTATGGGTTAAGAATAAATGAACCGTTACCTCAGAACTGTTTAGTGGGTGAACCGATTTTGATGTTTCTTTTTTTATTTCAAAAACTGATGCTTGTCGTGTGGTTCCATTTAAATTTCATTAAAATCAGTCAAGCCGTTTTATCTTGATGATAGAGTCATTGCTAACGAATGACAATCGATCCCATAAGTAGCTTTTTAGTGTATTTTTTATTGTATTTACACTAATTACAAAGTAACAACACTCTTTTTAGTGCCCTTACACTAAAAAGGGTGAAAAAAAAATGTTTCCGAAAAATTTATCCGACTTCAATACTCAAGTGTGAAATAACTTGTCGAAGTCGGTACCATGCGCACAATATTGTGATAATTTTGAGTGTAAGAGTCGATTCAATTTTTCGAAAAATTAAACTGTTTGCCAATGCACTGCGCTCGATATTCCGAAATGTTAGTTCTTCGCTCACAAATTCCACTAGCTACAGTGCCGTGCACACCTGAATACAATATTTGCACACATATGCAGCGGTAATAGCTACAGACTGCCGTGAGGCAGGTCTATGAGCGATCCCCACCACCGGCTTGAGCTTCATCGTATGGGGGAAGGGCATTTTGTGAATGCTTGCCTACCATCCACAAGTAGATAATCTGTCGCTAAAAACCTGTGTGTTCTGGCATCAGTCCTAGAGTCAGTAACTCTAGGTTATCCTGAACAGCATTAATAAGGACCAGAAGGAACACTCTGCAATGCTATTCCAATAAATAAGCGACTCTAGGAGCACCTAATATTTACATTCACCTACAAGGCGCCTCTCTATCTATCGCATAGCCACGCATAGTTCTGATCTCTTCTGACGCGACACGCACCGTACAATATTCCCGTCCGGACGGATACGCACATGTACCTGTCGCTTTGTACCTAAAGTGCGGACTGAGTCAGGGCTGCCACATCATCAGGTACCATCAGGTGAGGGCTAGTCTAAAAAGAAAATACACTAGTAGATAAGTTACCAACGCACCTTATCATTTATCACAGTCAAATCCATTAAAATTATTTGCAACAATAAAATCAAGCCCCCAAATAAACGAGGTATTTATCACCGATCATGACCTTTGGGTTTTAGGATCGGCTCTGACCGCTTTGGAATTTCGCACTGCATTTAATGTTAGGTATTTTTATTACTTATGTCAGACTAGAGTCATAAATTGATTTGTTTTGGTATCAATATATATGACAAAAAGATAATTTAAAAAATTACCTGAATGTTTTAAGAGGACATTTTGAAAAGTATTTTTGAATAGTATTATTGTTTGGTTTTTAATTGCGATGCATATTTACAATATTTTGACATGATAGATCAAAATATTAATAAAAAATATTTTCTGAAATCAACATATATTTTCAAATACATTCAAATTCAACTTCAATAAATCACATAGCCAAAATACATATATGCCTGCAGGGTACCTGGATAGAAAGCACTCCCCCATCTCTTCATGTGGGTATCGTAGGAGTCGACTAAGGTCATAAAACAAGAAGGTCCTTCCGAGGATCTGTTATCTTACTCTGCGATCCCCAAGACGCCTGCCAAGCGTAGGATTTAAAGCAAACCACCATTAATGGGGGAGGCTGTTTTTGACAAAATCTTATGTTCGTTTCGAGATACGACCACAACATTTATATATGCACAAATATCATATAAATATGATATTGGTAGTACAAATTAGAAGTGCCTAATTAATAATTAGAAATCCGAGCATGAAACACTAGTTTTTCAGGCTCGTTTCTAATTACCTGGTATTTAATCAAATTTGAAAGCAGAAGTGATATTGATATGTTTTTTTTTACTTTTTGGAGAAGATATGTTCGTGTTACTTACATCCTGTTCTGCTCTTGCTTTCATATTTAATTATCCATCATTAACAAATACCTTATCAGCTGTCAAAATTCCATTGACCAAATTCATTAATTAAATGTACTTACAAAAACTTATTGGATATTTCTTTAACTGTGTTACGGTAAAAGTGGTATCCGGCCGGTCTGGTCGACCTAGGACTAATATTGGACAAGTATGGTCCAAGTTAAACAGGAATTGAGGTATGCATTTCACTCTCGGAACAGTTTTTTGGACCGTTTTTAACTTTGTACAATCGAGAGAGTATTTCCCTAATTATTTTTATAAAATAACGATATGGAGAAATTTTATAACGAGCATCGCTGTGGCAATGAATTTTTTTATATTTTGATGTTGTAAGTTTGGATCTGGCGTAATTGGTATCTCTTTTTTTTATTGCAATGTGCCACATTTATATTTCGTTTGATGATGTTGTTATTTAATTCAATGGTATTTTTGTGACTGCTGTTTGGTTGGTTAATTTTATACGAATATATTTTTAATCCTTTTCTGTACCTTATATCTAAAACTTCCAAAACAGAGGAGGCCCCAATTCGGCTGTATGTTTTTTTTGTTTGTTATGCGATTACTCCGCCAATTAAATTAAATTGATTTTGATAATTCCTTTTTGGTGGGTGAGTGTACCTGTGTATTGGTCCTATATAAATTTTATCAATATACGTCGAGTATTATTTTTAAGTAAAAGTATACATTTGCATTACATTTAATGGTAATTTTATCTTGTCAATGGCAAACAGTATTTTAGTTACATAGAAGCTTAAAGATTTTAGAGGAGTGACAATGATTTTGTAAGTATAGTATGCATCAGTTTAAAGAGTTTTGATTTTTTTTTTAACAGAACCATTTTCCACCGCTGCAAAGTATCAGGTCCATGGTTGGATTCCCGCCGCGGGCTTGAGCTTCACCGCATGGTGGAAGGGCATTTTGCGAACGCCCGCCTGGCTAGCGTCCAGCCTCAAGTAATAAATCTGTCGCCAAGCACCTTACGGTGTGTTCCGGCAGCAGTCCTTGAGAGCCAGTGAAAGTACAGACACATGAGACTTAACAACTATGTCTCAATTTAACGGGCGCAGTGCAATTCGTGACTTGTGACGAAATGAGTCTGTAATAGGCAGAGTAAACTCTTAACATTAAAAAGTATGAAATAACTTGTGGATCTCGGACCAAGATTGATGAGTTCAGTATTTTGAAGCAGCATGGTACCGACTTCGATAAATTATTATTTCATACTTTAGTGTTAGAAGTTGGCTTTTTTAATTTTTGTTTAGATAATTTATCATTATTATATACATATTAAATACAAATATATTTCACAGAACTCTGACAGAAACAAAATCGGTTAATTATATTTAAAACATACATTAAAATATACTTAAGGACGACGATTTAAAGCTTCTTTGCACATTTCATTACTAATTCCTTTAACTACAGCCGCTTGCTTAACATTAAGGCCGCCAGTTTTCTTTTAGCCGAGGCGCTCAGGCATTATCAAAGATTAAATAGTCCAGAAGAAAGTCAATTGGATTCATGGCAACGTTTGATTCTGCCGACAATGTCAATTGGTTGAATTAAACGTTTCCGCTCGTGCATCTGTTCGATTGTAAGCAAAAACTGAGAGCATAATGTTCAACTAAATAGGTGGTTCAGTACTAATTATTATAAATAATCATCAACCATTTACTGTATCAGCCGGATCATCCACTGCTGAACACTGCCTCCCCTATTAAGGGGGTATTTGCCATAATCCCCACGCTGCAAAATCATTTACTTACACATAATAAACTAACATTTAACTTTCTCATATAAAGAGGCATAAGGAAAAAAAAATAACACGCCTTGTGCTAAAAATACAAATAAATATCTTATTTTGCTGTTATTATACCATTTTAATAAGGGTTGGGGAATTTCGAGGAACAATTACACGTTGATTTTTATAAAAAAATATCTAAAATTGGAACCGACTTCAACAAACAGTGTCTATTTGAAGTCTGTACCATGATAGTTCAAAAATACGTACTATCACAATATTTGTGCGCATGGTACCGACTTCGACAAGTTATTTCACATTTTACAGTGCAGAAGTCGGTTCCATTTTTAAGTAAAAAAAAAATTAGTGGCCTTTGCTACTTACGGGATCGATTGACATTCATTGTCAATGACTATAACGTCAAGATAGGAAAATATTTTTCAGTTATTGGAGTGTAACTCAAAAACGGCTAGACGGTTTTCGATTTAATTTAAATGGCACCACACGTCAATCATCAGCTTTCAAATAAAAAATAATTATCAATATAGGTTCACACAGTCAAAAGTGTTGAGGTAACATATATCAAAAAAATGCAGATGAATTGAGAACTTCCTCCTTTTTTGAAGTTGGTTAAGAATAAAACTTTATACTGATGCCTACTAATTACAAAATCATTGTCACTCGCCTAAAATCTTTAAGCTTCTATCTTACTAAAATACTGTTTACCATCATCAACAGTTGCTATTATCATTAAGTGAGGTAACAAACATAAAAAAAGAAGAATTGAGAACATCCTCATTTTTTGAAGTAGGTTAAAATGTGTTTGAAGTGCTTTTTCTTACCCTAAACAACAAAATACCACTAAAAGTTTCCTCATCTTCACATTCCCCACGGAACTCCAAAAGCATTTAATGACAGTGGCCTCTACCTCAATGCGCCCTGTCCTGTCACTTCATTGTCTGTTAATGTGCTTGCTAAAAAAAACCATTATTTCGTTAACGACGTTCGCATATGACAGCTCTAACGCCCTTGGGTCCTTTTGACACTTGCCTGACAGCGGTTATTATGATTTTAATCATGTTAGATAGCCGAAGGCAAAATTATCTTGTGCAATCTCCGATAGGTGCGCATCTGATTAGTTTATGTATCTTTGCAGTAACATCAACAAAATAAATGTTAACTAAGAAAATGAAACACTCAAAAGTGTGAAATAACTTGTTGAAGTCGGTGCCGTGATAGTTCAAAAATAGCTATTATCACAATACTGTGCGCATAATACCGTCTTCGACAAGTTTTTTCGCACTTTTGAGTGTTGAAGTCGGTTCAATTTCTTGTAAAAAATAAAAAAACTCTTTTTAAAAACTTTTGCAACTTACGGGATCCATTGTCATTAACTGTCAAAGACTATAATATCATCAAGATAGGAAAATATTTTTCGGTTATACGAGTGTAACTCAAAAACGGCTTCACTGATTTTGATGAAATTTAAACGGGACCAAACGACAAGCATTAGCTATCAAATAAAAAAAGAATTATCAAAATCGGTACCCCAGTCAAAAGCTCTGAGGTAACAAACAAAAAAAAATACTTTCCTTTTAAATCGAATTGTGAACCTCCTCCATTTTAGGTAGGTTAAAAAGGAAGGTATATTATACATATTTCGCCTTCTGATAGGTATTGTAAAGTATTTTTTATTTAAGTATGCAAAGTATAGATGAAATAAAATATGACCCATGCCCATTGATTTTTGCATTAACGCCTGCCAAGCAACTAAAAGAAAACATCGAATCGAGAAAACACCCATTCGTAGAACAGTTACAACTTTATTTTTCATTGAAATTTAATAAGTTCATTTTTATAAAATTAAAATACATAGAATATATTCAAAACAATGACCAATGTCTTATTGACAATAGGCATTCTTGCGTTAAAGATTAAAGAAACACACAAAAATGTGTGTGAACACAAAAACAATCAAATGACGTAACCGATCTCACGGTAGTAAATCTCAAAAGTTGCGCCTGCGCCCACTCATTTATATAATTGATACGTGACCTTCTGTGTAATAATTCATTATTCTATGTTAGATACAATGTCATCAGATCAGATATTTATCTGTACAATAGATTGTCTATGGTTTCCTTGTTGTTTTTTGTTCATAACATTGTTAAGGGGATACTATGTACGTATATTGTGTTCCATATCAGCGTTATTTTATACCATGCATCCGAGTTAATAATGAAAAATATATTAAACAAAAATGTTTAAAATATTTTTTTAATTTTTATATGAAGAATTTATTTTAATAATGAAGAAAATATTTTAAACAAAAATGCACTTAAAAGTAAATAATACTAAAAAGTTCTTTATGCATTATTGAGGGTAACTCAAATACTGCTCGTCAGATCGTAATCTAATTTATATGTGACCACATGACAAAGCACCAGCTTACGAATATAAAAATACTATAAAAATCTGTTCACACAGTAAAAAGTTATGAGACAACAACACAAAAAAAAATATGATGGTGAAAAGTGTCCTATCTGTTCACCCAGGATCAAAACTACGGACATTCCAAGTTTCATCCAAATCGGTTAAGCCGTTACAGCGTGAAGGAGTTACAACAGTTTCAGCACGGTAGTAGATAATTTTGTGAATGCTCGCTTGGATAGCTCCACCCTCAAGCAGATTATCCGTCGCCAAGCACCAAACGGTGTATTCCGGCAGCTGTCCTTGAGAGCTAGACAATCGTATATTTCACGATTATATAATAAAAACATTGTACTTCGGGTCAAAATTATTCTCTTCTCTGATTTTCAAATAATACGGGCACTTATTAAGCCAGATCCTTATATAAGAAGTACAACCAGCCCTGGCTCACTCCGCACTTTAGGTACAAAGCTACAGCTACATGTGGGTATCCGTCCGGACGGGTTATTGTGAGGTGCGTGCCGCGTCAGAAGAGATCAGAGCTATACGTGCACATGCGATAGAAAGAGAGACGCTCACTCACACCACACTCTCACATTCCGACCTGTGCCGCCACGCCGTGCACACCTGTCTACAGCACCGCCAGTATCTCCCAGTGAGACCGCAATAGTCCCCGCACTATTGCCGTCTCACTCGGGTCATCGTTCCGACGCTAGTTGCAGACCAGTGCCTTGGAATACGCAGTCCTGACGAAGTTTTTGTTTTGTGTGCAGAAGCTGAGCAGCCGCCGAACGCCGAGCAACGCGAGCTACGAGCTCGCCGTGCCGTCGCGCAGAGGCGCTCTAAGACGTCAGGCATTACCACCTACCCAAGTCCCTTGTTTCGGACGAACAACATCATATCGGGCTGGTGGTCTTGTTTTGACCGCACTTTTCGGTGCGCATTTCACCACTTTACTACCCGACACAACATAGTAACAGTCGCGTAACAACACACTTTGTGCTGTTAAGCGACGTCGTTCAGGCGTGGGGTAGCGTCAGCCAAACCCGTCTGAACGATCAAATCCGCCATTTGCTGCGGTCGCAGTGTGACACCCTACGGTGACAACGGCCACTGTTGTTGTTTTGGTTTAACCTTGCACCGTGGCCTTTCCCGCTTCACGGGTCAGCCGAAGCAAGCTGGGCTCCGGGATTACTGGCCTTGGGGTCACCCTTAGTCAACCCCGGAGTAGCGCTTAGGAGCACCCCTCTCCGCCGAGAAAAAAGCTCGGAGAGGGTACACAACTAGGGCACACCTTAGGTACACACTCCCTCTCACACAGTGAGCTCACAAGGTGTGTGAGGGAATTCAAACCCTTGATAGGGCGTCCTGAGTTTTCCCCTCAGGATGCAGTCCCGTCCCTCTAACGGTGAGGTGCAGGTCCTTCAGACCTTCGCCCTCCGCCACCCCGATCTGTATGTTGCTCATATGCAACTCCTCGAAGAGGAAGCGAGTGCCCGCCTCACGGACACTCTTATTGCTCCCTCCGGGACTTCAATCCCGGAGGCCAACGTCCCTCCTCTGACCCGGTCCTTCTCAGAGGACAGCCCGCTTTCGCCCGCTCCGGGCCCGGATAATAGACGCACGGTGGCAGCCCCTCCCCGTGAGAGGTCTCGCTCGCGCTCACCGATCGGGAGGCCAGCGAGCACCCGTCCCTCCATCGCCGTTGTCGAGCCCACTTCGGACTCCGAAACGGAGATGGAAGTAGATCCGAGTCGCGCCTTACGCACTGACTCGGACTCCGATAACGACGGCTATACCGTCGTTGACCGCAAACGCAAGCGTGCTCCTAAAGCCGCTAGTTGCGCAACTTCCGCCCCTCCCGCCAAGGCACCCGCTAAGGCCCCCGCCTCCGGCAAGAAGCCGACCCCCGCCCCGCGCCCCGCGTCTCCTCCCTCCGCTCCGGCCACCACTGCCGCGTCCCCTCAGGACGCGAGCGCGCGCCGCGAAAAACCGCCTCCGCCCCTGTTCATTCAGGACAAAACCAAATGGGACATGCTGTCCCGTTTAGTTTCGGATCGTGGGATCCACTATACTAATGCCCGCTCCACGCAGCAGGGCATTAAAGTCCAAGTTTCCACCATTAGCGACCACAGAGCGCTAACTAAACTCCTCCGCCACGAGAGCATAAGCTTTCACACTTATGCGCTCGAAGAGGAGAAAGTCCTCCGAGTGGTCATCCGCGGTGTGCCCAAGGAGGTACATACCGATTCGGTATGTGCCGACCTGAAGGCACAAGACTTCCCCGTACATGCAGTTCACCGCATGTACAGCGGGAAGGACCGCAGCCCCTACGATCTAGTACTCGTAGTACTAGATCGTACTCCTGAAGGCAAGGCCATTTTTAATTTAAAAAAGGTCTGTGGCCTCTCAGGACTCGATGTCCAAGCCCCATACAAGAATGGGAGTCCCTCGCAGTGCCATAACTGCCAACTATACGGGCACGCCTCCCGTTTCTGCTTCGCTCGCGCTAGGTGCGTTAAGTGCCTAGGCGATCACGCGACAGCAGCGTGCACTCGCACCCGGGATTCGCCGGACCCACCCAGCTGTGTTTTATGCGGTGCTCAAGGGCATACCGCGAATTACCGTGGCTGCCCTAAAGCACCTCGAGTGAACCACAGGGTGGCAAGGCATAGGCCGACCCGTCCCTCTTACGACCGTTACCAACGGGTAAGCCCTAAACTAACGGTAGTACCTGCCTCACAGGTAATACCCGCGCCGCTCCCAGCCCGTAACGCATGGTCTAAACCACCCAGTATGGTTAAGACCGTCGCTACCGCCCGCGCCCCGGCCCGCGCGCCCGCACCCGCGCCCGCACCCGCACCCGCCCGCGCCGCGGCCCCTGCCCGCGCACCGGCCCCGGCTCGCCCCGCGCTCCCGGCACCCGTCGCCAACACCATTCGCGCGCCTCCCCGCGCCGCTTCCCGGCCACAAGCTCCACCTATGCCATTGATGGCTGCCCCTCTTCAAGAGGCAATCAACCTAGTCAGCGATCTGGCTATGTCGGTTGACATCAATGAGGTACAAGAGCTATTCCACAAGATGCAATACGCTCAATCCCCAGCGGACGTGATCCAATACACATTGGAACACGCGAATTTACTTAGCGCCCTTAAGCGCTTCGTTCCCCAGGCCCCTCCCCAGTACAACCACTATGGGTAGTACAACCGAACGCACGAAACCGTACTCAGTTTCGTTAGCGTCATTTAACGCTGACGGCCTCTTCAGACAACGTGACCTCGTCCACGACTTTTGTTGTACCCACCTTATCGATATCATATGCGTGCAGGAAACCTTTCTAAAACCGGGGAAGGCGAACCCTAGGTTTGCCAATTACAGAACGGTACGTGATGATAGAGTGAACTCCCGTGGGGGAGGCACTCTTACTATTACAAAAGGTCCCTGCACTGCATTCCCCTACCTACCCCGACTCTTGTTAATATGGAAGCATCTTGTTGCCTCCTAGCTATGACTGGTCATCAACCTATAGTCATAGCATCCTGTTACCAAGCTTGCGCAAAGCCGATCGTCCGAGCTGACTTAGAAGCCCTATTCTCATTAGGAAGCGCCGTCATTCTGATTGGCGACTTCAACAGTAAGCACATCCTATGGAATTGTAACGTCAACAATCCCAGAGGTATTGCACTTGAAAACCTAATCGCAGAACTTAACTTTGACATAATTGCGCCCACTGAGCCCACTCACTACCCTTATATGGAAAACCACCGAGCTGACTTGCTTGACATGGCACTATTCAGAGGCGTAACACTCCGGTTACGCTCCATAGAAGTGGTTCACGAGCTTCACTCTGACCACCGACCCATTATACTGCGACTAGGTCCCGACCCAACGACTGACCTCCCCCGCCCCACTAAGACGATAGTGAACTGGAAGCAAGTAGGCGATGCCCTAAAGGCTATCAGTTCACCGGACCTAGACAAGATCCCTGACGACATCCTGACAAAAGATGACGTAACCCTTGCGATCGATTCGTTCACCAATCACCTCTCCACCGTAGTAGGTGCATCCGCAAAGGAGGTCATAGTGCCGGACGACCGGCGCCTTGTCATTCCAGCGGATGTGAGACGATTGGTGACGGAGAGTAAAGCAGTGACCCGACATTACGACTCTTACCCCAGTAAAGAGAACAAAACTAAGAAACGCCACTTTGAACGCATGGTTCAAAGTCGCATGTCTGAGTTGCGTGATCAACAATGGGGCGATAAACTTTCAAACCTCGTGCCAAGCCACCATGCTTACTGGGACTTGGCGCGAGGCCTGAAAGGAAGTAACCATAACGACATGCCTCCCTTATACAGACCAGTCCCACTAGTCCCAGCGTTCTTTGACGAAGACAAAGCTGAGTGCCTAGCTGATAGCCTAGAGGCTCAGTGTTCCCCTAACGTAGATCACGTTGACCAAGCTCACCTCGATTCGGTGGATGCTGAAGTCGAACGTAAAAGCTCTGTGGTCACCTCTGAACTCCCACCAATCACCTTAGCGACTTACGCTGAGGTGGAGAGACTGATCAAGGCCCTCCGACCGCGCAAATCCCCCGGTGCCGATGGCATCTCCAACAGGGTTCTTAAAACCCTCTCTCCCCCTCTCATCCATCTCTTAGTCAGCATCTTCAATGCTGCTATGAGCCACTGCTTATTCCCAGACACCTGGAAATGTGCAAATGTCATTGGCATTCACAAACCAGGCAAAAGCTCATCTGACCCCACCAGTTACCGCCCCATCAGCCTCCTCAGTGCCTTAGGCAAACTTTACGAGCGGTTACTTGCAAACCGTCTCCAGTCCCATGCTAAGGAACACCACCTTATCCCAGATGAGCAGTTTGGCTTCAGACCCGGACACTCATGCGTCCAACAGGTGCACCGCCTCACGGAGCACATCATTGAGGGCTTCAATAAGTACCCCAAACCCCAGACTACGCTAGCAGTCTTCCTCGACGTAGCGAAAGCTTTTGACAAAGTCTGGCACAACGGCTTGATCTACAAGCTATACCAATTTGGCGTGCCAGAACGTCTTGTGCTCATCCTACAAGACTTCCTTAAAGCCAGAAGCTTTCGCTATCGCGTGGAAGGCACCCTCTCCTCCCCCCACCCAGTCAGAGCCGGAGTCCCTCAGGGCTCCGTGCTATCACCTATTCTCTTTGCACTGTATACCAGTGACATCCCACGCTCTCAGCCCAAAGTATTCCTAGCCCAATATGCGGATGATACCGCCATTTACACCACTGGGTGGCATATCAACAGACAGTCCTATTTCGTCATGCAACGGGCCATCACCGAGATCGGTGACTGGTTCCGAAAATGGCGCATCGCGGTCAACCCAGCTAAAAGCACAGCTATGTGCTTTACTGAGAAGACACGCTCCCCTTACCCGAAACCGCTTATTTTGTTCGACGAACCCATTCCCTGGGTTCCTAGAACAAAATACCTCGGAGTCACCCTTGATCGTCATCTCACCTTTAACGATCACATAACAACCGTCCGTAACAGAGCGGCCTTCATAATGGGTCGCCTTGGTCCCCTACTTCGCAAAGAGAGTAAAATGTCTCTTAGTAATAAGAAGACACTTTACACTGCCTGCATCCGCCCCATCATGACTTACGCATCAGTAGTGTTTAGTCATGCTAGTGAGGCCCACCTTCATAAACTTCAAGTCATCCAAAACCGTTTTCTTCGTAATGCAACCGGCGCCCCGTGGTATATCCGGAACACCGAGTTGCATTGCGACTTAAACCTTCCCTCTCTAGCGCAGTTCAATAAGGACTGCGCCCGCCGATACTTTGATCGAGCGCCCCACCACCCGAACCCATTGGTTGTCCAGGCATCGAACTACTCGACTGCCTCTTCTATCCCATTTTTCAAACCCCCCCGTCGCCGACCACGGCAGGTATTAGACGACCCGGATGACCCCATCGCAGCCATTACGTTGGCAGCTTTAGCGTTATCCGCAAGTCGTCGAGGTAAAATCCCCAGGTGTGAGGTAATCAGAGGTCACACAATCAAACACCGAGCTCGCCGGCGAGCTCGAGGCAAAAACAAGGTCACGATAAATTGCTCTCCAAATAGTCAAAGAGTATTATTCAGTAGGGCCCAATTGTGCAACACTGCAGTTGCACAGAGGCATTTTGCTCCGATCCCCCCCATGTCTCTCGACAGCGAGACAAGCCGAGGTCCGAACCACAGTGGTGCCCTTGAGCTCGCTGTCAACCCCTCCTATAGTAGCGGTACGTTTTCGGCGTCCGCAGGAGACGGAGGTAGAAAGCGCTTTTCGCCTTCTACGCCCGTCTCGGGAGAAGTGCCTTCGGCACTTCTCCCTCCCGGGCTATTGTAGGGCCAGGCCCTCGCCCAAAACCCGGTGGAGCTGGACGACCGCACAGGCGGTAGCCAGCATCTATGTCCTCCCTAAAAAAAAAAAAAAGAGAGACGCTGCGAAAGTGAATATTATTATAAATATTAGGTACTCCGTGCTTTGCGAGCTGAAGGACACTTTATTACTTCGTAGCTAGAGTCGCTTATTTATTGGAATGGCTTTGCGGAGTGATCCTTCTGGTCCTTTTAATTCTGTGGTGCTACGTCAAATTATCGAAACAAAATTAGACAAATTATACAACTATAAGTTTGTGGAGCAGGCATCCCCTTAACTAAGTACCATTAGTTGCCGCTGTCATAAGTAATTTATCACAAGTTATTTATTAGACCTATAGCCGATAATTGATTTTAAGTCGTGCCTCGTTTATTTTTGTCACAATTAAAATTAAACAGTAATACATTACAAGACTTCACAGGTTCATATCCATCTTCCTACCACTATCCCTGTCAAATGGGGTCGGGACAATATGTTTTATTGGACAAAAAAGAGGACGACACAAGAATATATTGTAGAGTTTATTGATTTGGGTTTATGGCCCACCACTTCCTGACGCCAACCGTCCTTGGACGTGTTCTCGGAGACCTTTCGTTTACTGCGGGCGTTGACACAACGAAGAGCCTAATTTATAGCAACGTCCTACTCACGTGGGCGTGTTTAGTAACATGGCGCTCATTCGGCGCACTCTTTTAACCGACTTAAACAAGAGGAGGTTCTCAATTCGGTTGTATGTTTTTTAATACTAGTTATAGTTACCTCATAATTTCGTCAATCAGAAACCGATTTAAAAATAAAAATTGAAAGTTTTTTGGAAATCATTTAAAAAAGTACTTTGTACAGATTTTCTACCTTTGTGTGATCACAAAGGTAGAAAATCTGTCACCAATCACATACTGCTTTCCAGCAGCTGTCCTTGAGAGCCAGTAATTCTAGTTAAGTGTAGTATTGTTTTGGATTATCAAAATTGTAATACAATATGAAAAATAATATTATACAATTTTGAAGCAGTGATGCTTCAGTCACATTGGCTATGGTCTGCCGCGCAGCAGGTCCATGCTTCGAATCCCGCCGCGGGCTTGCGATTCACCGCATGGTTGAAGAGGATTTTGCGAATGTCCGCCAGACTAGCAACCACCCTGAAGTAGAAAATCTGTCGCCAAGCACATAACGGTGTGTTCCGGCAGCTGTCCTTGAGAGCCAGTAATTCTAGGTTAAACCTGTTTACACCTTCGACCACATCATCACTTACCATCAGGTGAGATTGTGGTCAAAGACTAATCTACCAACAATAAAAAAAATAATTTGTATATGAATATTCCATCGGAACCGCAAACGCCCCCCTAGTTAGTGTTGCAGAGACGAACTGACAGGAAGGTCGTTGCGAAACGACGATGGAAGTTTTAATTATAAACACTGCGTGTTTTGTTTAGATCATGTCAGATACTGCAATAGATAAACGGTATTCTATGAGTTGTTGCGAATTTATCTTTGCTGCGCTAAGATTATTTATCGACCATCTTTTTATATCTGAAACCAGTTTTAGGGTTCTGTTCCAAACGTTAAGTTTAACGGATCCCTATTAATATGATTCCGCCATCTGACTGCCTAGCATCGAAGCAGATGATGGGTATTCGAGTATTAGTTCTTTGTTACCGTTTCTTTTTAAAAAAAACTGGCGGATTTTATACGCCACAAGAAAAAACATTTTTTTTAAATCCATCGAGTGGGGTATCGAAATGAAGGGCTTTAAAAAACGATCTCATAAATTATACAAGTTGCAGTTTTAATTTCAATGGAACGACTTAAACGCTTAACGAAAAAAAATACAGGTAAGTTTATTAAGTTTTTAATTTATTTATACTGTTATCAATAAAATATCCAATTCTATTATAAGATTTGTAACCAGATAAAGTACCATCTTTGAAATATGAAACAGTTTTATTTTTTGACAATATCATGCCCATTTTGAATGAAAAAATACCTTCTGACCACAACATTACTTCTTTTAATTCTAATTTTTCTTTTACTTCTTTTGATACAGTATTACAGCTCTAGTGTTCCCAAACACGTTCAACGCCAAACCAAAAATTAATAGAATATAAAGTTGCCATCAGTACTAATATTATAAATGCGAAAGTAACTCTGTCTGTCTGTTACGCTTTCACGCCAAAACTACTGGACCGATTTGAATGAAATTTGGTATGGAAATAGTTTGAGACCCGGGAAAAAACATAGAATATTATCCAACTGAATTTATGCAACTGCGCAAAAAGAGGTTAATGTTTTTGCGCGATTACCGACATACGCGCGGGCGGAGCCGCGCCCGGAAAGGTAGTATGTATATATTTTATTAGGGTATTTGTAGGTTGAAAAAAACCGTTTTATACCGTTTTTTGTAACGACGATTAATATACTGCATTCACACTTAGCGAGTGTTCAGAGAATCCTTATATTAATGTGAATAGTCGATGTGACCACTACACTGTCACATTGATGAATGATGCAGGTGATCAGAAGACTAACTAAACATCGGTCAGCTGTGTATTTCTTTAATTTGGTGTATTTCTCAGTACAAAAATGTCGTCCCTGCGTCATCCATCCCTCGCGGCATCTTTTAGAAAAACGATTATGAAGTTCGTTTTATTATTATATCCCACTCAATATCTATTTTAATTAATTTATAATTAAACTGTCAAAAAAGCATGCAGCACAATGTCTGACTCAATCTGCCCCCACACTCATTCACGAGTACGTTTTATATAGGTATTAAGTGTGAAGAGTTGCACTTGCACGAATGTATAGGCTACGTCCCACGTGGTCGAACTAATGCGATATGAAGCGACGAGAAGCCATGAGAAGCGAAATAATTCAGTGTGAACAAATAGTTGATTTGTTGTTAATCTCAATCAGTATTTCAAATACATTTGTAGACAAAATGTTGCACTTCGATTTTAGGCTTTAATCTCATGTAATACTTCAGCTTTCTTTATTGTCTTGTCTGCATTTTCCCGCTGGGTTACCGGGTTAAAATCACACCCCCTTTATCATCCCGTGGGAGTCGTAGGTGGCGACGAATGGAAAAAATACCAGAAAGTGGGCGCCTTTTAACGTTCTGCCATCTTTCACTGCGTTTCCCAAGCGTGGGGATTATGGCTAACAGTGGTCATATAACGGCTGCTGATGATGTATTTCTGATGCAAAAAAAAAAACAGAAAATACACTAAACGTAATGATATAAAATAATTTATTCATCGCCTCTACCGCTACGTACAGCTGGTGGTCGCTACCATAAGAGCGGTAGTGACCACGCAAATCTTCCTTTTGTCGGTTTGAATTTGTCGGTCTTTCCGACCGCATCGAGTCGCTTCGCGTAGCTTTCGCCGACTAGGACACGGGGTTCATGCAAAATGCATATTCATTTGAAAAATGACACAAGCGAAGTTAATTGCAAGACAAAGAGACTCATTGAGTTACAAATTAGTTACAATTATGAGGTACGAGTAGTAATGGCAACGGACTTGTTCATGATCAGACTTTTGCAAATGACTTCTCTGCTTCATCGCTTCATAACAGAAAATAAAGAAACTTGTGAAAATGTGACCATGAAAATTTACACAGATTTTTTATATTTTTATTTTATTTTTTATTGACACAACAACGACTCATTCACTACACATTAAAGACAATATATCTTTATATCGTCTTAGGTTATTATTACTCGTATTAGATATAAGTACCAATCATTTAAGGCTTTCTGAGAACTATTATTTAGTATTTATACATAGCTAGAATTTTTGAAACACACGGTAACGATTTCGCAAGTACTTTTTTCATAGCTTTCAGTGATGTGATTGTATTGGAACAAGCGCGAGACCCACCTGATGTTACCGGTAACATCTGCCTGTATCAGATGCATTTCGCCAGAAGTGACGAACTGCACTGCGCCCGTTACCCTAAAGACACAGTTGCCAAGTTGTGAAGACACGTGCATGTAATTTCACAAGCTCTCAAGGACTATTACCGGAACCCACAGTTAGGTAGGTACTTGGCAACAGATTTTTTACTTCAGGGTGGTAGCTAGCCAGGCGGGTATTTGCAAAATGCCTTTCCACCATGCGGGGAAGCTCAAGCCGGCGCTGCGCAGCTATATTTCCTTTAAAATCACAATCTGACTGCTTAGACTGTTGAATAGTTAAATACTTATAATTATGTTCTCAAGTCGCGAAAGTTTTTATGTAACTAATACCTCATTTCATTATCATCAAAGTCAAGTATCCTATTACAGCGATTGTTAATTGTATATTGTAATTGGTCACCATAGTTGTGTGTAATTAGTGATCAGTAATTACAAGGAACAAGTTGTTTGCACGAATTTGCGTGAATACCCTGATCGCGTGTGCCATTCAGTTCTTCGGAACGCATGAGTAAGTATCAGTTTTACCAGTTTTGGCTGCATGAGAATATATATTTTTATTTGTATTAATTATATCGGGCTATTTCCTCACTGGCTGCATTTGGAGGAAACGATTTGTGTTACATCGTAACTAAGAATGATTGAATTTACGGGTTATTATAAAGGGCATTAAATTATATATAGTATTCAGTCTAATAATACAGACTAAGCAAGGCGTCAATAAAATATTGCAATAACGAAGAAACCATCCTGTAATAAAGCGCCGAACCCATACAGAGCGTTCTAGAGTTCCAAGTTCTGCGTTCTACGGTCTAAAGTTTAAGTATGCAATCACTTGTATGGTGTTGTGTGTTCTGCCGTGTGTTCGGGTAGGTCGGACGATATGTATCTGTTATAGGCAGAGATTAGTCCGCTTAACATCAGATGGGCCTTGTGCTTATTCCGTCACAATCTCATAACCCAGCCTTCTGTAGTCACGTTGTTGCCGACAGGTCAACAGATACATAAAGTTTAATCATCAACAGATAACAGCAGATACAGCATGAGCTCCGGTAATTGGAGCAAGATAAACAATTAATTGATCATATATTTCAATTAATCTGCTTCATGGAACTGATAAGAGATAATTGTTTGTCAACATTTGATGCGATTTGCGTACTTATTAACAATCTAAGGGTACGTATGATATGTTTATCAGCTGTAACAACTGCCATCCTAAGACAACAACCGGGACTAAGGTCTCGACGTGTCCTTCGAAGCACGCTCAGCAGTAATGTCACTAGCGGTCACCCATCAAGACAAAAACTACAGCGGACGTTGTTTATCTTAGTTGATAGGTTAAAAACACTAAGAAGGTACGGTACGAGCGATTCAACTTCCTCCAAAGACATCTTCTGCTAACAGGTGTAATTGAGGTTTTAAGCAATAAAAATAAACGAGTGCGCATATAAAGATAAAAAGTCATACGCACAGGTTTTGAAAACGTCTCAAACAGCTATAAAAACACAGAGACAGATTGTGGATATACAGCGTGCTGTACATTGTGCTGTTCAAGATGACAATGGATTCACCCTTAAGAATATATCATAAAAAGAAGAGCCGTCAACCTCGGCAGAACCGCAATCATCGCGGCACAGCTATTGCTACAACCTTTACACTACGGATCGTAGCACCTACCGTTAAAATATACCTTTCTCGACTGGACAAGGAGACAAAAGGGGATGATATCCTGCGTTGCGTCCGGGAGAGACTGAAGGGCCGGTGAGAGGAGCAAATCTCACAATGATTGTCATGCGGTTGGAGCAGATTAGGGTTACGGACTTAGTCTTATACCCTTCAGGTCCCAGCAGCTCAATCTAAGATGTTCCTGACACCGGATTTTTTTCCTGCAGGGGTGGTATACCGGTTCTTCAGGGAGAGGAAGCAGAGTCAACCTGTTATGTAGTGTCACGGATATATAACATTTTTGATATATACATTTTAGATTAAGGTATTTATGTTCTATGGGTCCGTCCATTTTTTAATTTATTTATTGTGTCTGTTATGTACCTGAAATAGAGGTTAATATTATTAAGGAATTCACTCGAAGTAGGCTATAGAGATTTTAGAGTAGGCTATGATGATATTAACAATGTCACCAAGATTTCTTCTCGAATGCGACTTAATTATGTGATGCAGTTCCAAGTACACCTAACATAATAACTTAATGACACAAAGAATATGACGGTTCATTGTGCAATCGTGTGAGATCACGCCGCGCCGCCATTGTGTTACATCTGCAACGCAATTATGTTGCTATCTCGGAGAAGAATCACCGCGATTATGAGTTCACTTTCTGTGTTTGGTTTGACGACAGGTTGTCAATGGTATCATTTGTCTGATAACGTGATCTTTGTGCAAAATAGAAGGGTTTATTGTATGTACAGGAGACAATCAATAGCGCTGCTGCCCACCTTCTGATGTGTTACCCTTAGTTGCATTTTACGACTCCCACTGGTAGAGATCGTGGAGTGACATTCAAGCCTGGCATCCCATGGGCACTCAATTAATGAAGATCAAATTTCAATCTTTTTCCAGAAGGTCTTGCATTTGCTCAGAAGACGTTTGCCGAGGTCCTCCCATTCAACCATTAAGTATGTACCTTTCGCTTTCAATACCTAGTTTCGTCAATCTTCTTCCACACTTTGTACCAATATTTTCAAACTAAGAAAAACAACCATTGCAAAACCATATCGTCGACGCATGTCAAATATTGGGCACACTTACTCGGTGCGCGTGTTGGTACTTACTGGATAACTCGAATAAATTGCTCTCAATTAAGATGGAGAGGTTACGAAAGTATTTCTTGCAACACTACGTCTGCCGATAAATATATACTACTATTCAAAAGGTAGACAGTGCTTCAGCACTGTCTACCTTTTGAAGCACTGACAGCTTAGCGGTAATAGGTATGGACAGTCCTGCAGGTCCATAATTCGAACCCCACCGCTACCTTTATCTTCAACGCAAAGTAGATGGACATTTTGCAAATACTCGCCCGGCTAGCTACCGCCCTCGAGTTTAATATGTCGCCAAGCACCTAACAGTGTGTTCCGGCAGCGGTCATTGAGAGCCAGTAAAATTACAGGCACCTGAGATTTAACAATTGTATATTTTAGGGTGACGGGCGAAGTACAGTTCGTCACTTGTGTCGAAACGAAATGCATCTGTAATAGGCAGAGGTTACCCCTTAACATCAGCTGGGCCTAGGGCTTGTTATATCACAAACCCATAAAAATTTCATTTGTACATAACAAAACTTGTTAAATTTAAATATTATCATTATAATATCTTAACAAGGTGATTCAAAACACAAACACACACTTCGTAGTAGCGATTGGCCACAAGTGACGAACGAAAGTCAGACACGCACGAATCGACTAGTTTTTTGCGTTGATTCGACATTGTGAACCAATTTCAAGGCTTTTATGTGGTTATTGGAACGAGATAGGCTGGTCGTGACATTCTGATTGTTCTTTACTTTGATGTCAACGAATTTGTGTCAATATATACTCAATAAAACCGTTTACATTGCTTAATATAAGGTTACATTTCAACAAGAGGAACATCAGTCATGTGCGGGATACAAACCCGCTCATACCCCTATAGTCGATGTATGCTCTGACCACTAAGCCAGTATGACATATGCCCCCTGACCCTTATTTGCCCTTCGTTCTTAACTATCGTATGAGGATGGACTATAATTTTTTCTGTAGTTCAAATTTTGTAATGTAATACGCGGAGCAAATATATTTAAATGAATTTAAGATTCTTATTGGTGCTGTTCTATCTCGTGCCTTTCCTATTAAGGGGGGTTTGGGATAATCCTCACGCTCTGCAGGCGAGTTGGGGATCGCATGTCTTAAGAAAGCGCTGCTGCCCACATGCTGTTTTTGTTTTTATTGATTTGCCTCGTTCCATAGATCATATAATAATACCTCGTTCGATTCCTTCAGGAAGATACCGGAGAGGAAGTTATGTCCTTTCTTGGTATAAACATTTTCTAGAGTATCAGGTATAAACTTCAATGGCATAAAGAACCTTCTTAGAAGAATCAAATAATTGGTAACTAGATACTTTTTGGAATGGAAGAATATTAATGCCCTGCTTCACAAAGCATTGCAATTTAAGGAACCCAGTCATACAGGGGTGTTCGTGGAAGACGGATCGATCTGTCCAAGTTCAATTTTCATTGGAGCTCAGTCGCCCAGACTCACATCTTTTATAGCCAATAGGTCACTAACTAATCTTATATTGTATGTGGTCAAAGACGTTGTTCAGGGTGACCGAGTTAATTTCAAGGACAGCTGCCGAAATGCACCGTTAAATACTGGCGACAGATTTTTTACTTGTAGCTAGCCAGGCGGCCATTCGCAAAATATCTAACCTCTATGATATAACGACTGTCATCCTAAGGCAATAACCGGGACTGACGACTTAACCTACCCTCCGAAAGGCGGAAGCTCTCAGTAGTAATCGCAGTAGCGGCCCAAGTAATGACTGCAGCTTTGTTTACTTAGTTGATTGGTTAAGCAAGCTACTCTACGAATGCTTCGATATCTTGCAGATGTATGAAGGTTTTCGATCGCCACCAATCAAAAATGCTTTAGCACTCGCTGTGGTTACAACCCAAAGAACTTGATGAGACAAACCCGTTCTTCTCAAAGCGTCTATTCACCGGTGTCCTTATTTCCCTGAACAGCTCTATTCACAAGTCAAAGCCGAACTAAGGCAAGTACACATGCTCCAGTTTGAGCGCTAAACGTGCGCGAACAAAACAAGTGGCGCATGTGCCAGTTACGCCTTTGTGTGCCCTGATGAAGGCTTGCTTTGTGAACACGGACAGATTGACACATCTCGGTTTCCTTGGGTATCTGTGAGTTATGTGACTCAAAGGAATGAGCACATTCTTAAGTGATTGCAAGCGAAACGCAATGCAGACCCATGCTTACTTCGCGGATATATATATACCAGCATTTAAAGAAAGGGTAGAATTAGCAAAGACAAATAAAAAGTATTTCTTAGGTAATTGTGTGTTTCGTAATTAAATTCGTAAAGATTTTGCAGAAAATTCAAGCTTCATGTAAAATGGATTTTAATTGAAAAAGCGTATTATAAAATTGGTGATTATTTAGAAGATAAAATGCTTGGGATATTCTACCTCTGACAAACCACCGCCAATCTACATCTACACTAATATTACGATTATAAAGAGGAAAGATTTATATAACAAAATTACAAATTTACGAGTGGAAAAATTTAAGTCATGTGCGGAATTCGAACCTGCGTCCATCCACCCCTTTAGCCGGAGTATGCTCTAATCCAATTGAGCTAACATGACAATGAGACCATAACTCAATTTTTTCCTCTCGTAAATTTGTAATTTTGTAATATAATCCGCAGAGCATGCGTTATTACAAACATAAAAATATTAGAAATGATTTCAATTTTTTGTATACATGTAACGAATAAACTTAAAACTACTAGACCGCTTTGACAAAGTATTCTATAATTGGAAACCTACATTATGATGAACATAGACTGTAGAGTGTTTTGAATTTTTTATATTATTTTAATTTTTGTTAAATATATATTTAACGAGCCGCTGGTAACCTATATATAAAAAAATATTGTAATAGTTTTACAATAGACATACTAATTGTAAAACAGTTAAGATATATAAAAAGAATGGACCCGAGTTTCTTGCCTGTTTTCTCGAAGTGGCTCTATACCATTTTTGCTTAACGCGGCAGAAGAATATTTTATTAGAAAATTATGTGATTGATTGAGTTTATAAGAGCGTCGTAGACGGCAAAATTTAATAAAAGATTTTGACTTTAGTTATTCACAGATTTTTTATAAGCTGAACGCTGACGTTTGTGGCCGGAGATTCAAATTATTTGTGTGTTTAGTTGCTATGCTAGGTCGTCAAGTTTTTTAACGAAAAGTACCTATTATTTTTAAGCGTATTGGATTGATTACATTTGTAACGGGCAAACAGTATTTTCAATATTTTTGATTGTTTTAGGGGCGCTTTAATCATGTGCTTTGGTGTTCATAACTTTCGAAAGAATACGAGCAATAAATATAAATACGTTAAAACCATGATTATGTAGAATAAACCAAACGTTATTAATAATGTATAAATTATATAAGCGCTATTACTATTTAACCTAAAAATTTCCCGCCATAGACATGAGTATCCACCATAAAAACCGAAAATTGCTAAATCAGTTTACAACAAAAATTGAGGCGGTACACAATTATTTTAAATGTTTTCTTTGGCTTACCTCATAACTCTTTAGACAGTGTACCGATGCTGATATTTTTTTATATTCGATTTTTTGGCGAAATCTGGTGCTTTTTTGTATGGTCCCATTTAAATTTAAGTAAGATCTGACGAGTAGTATTTGAGTTATCCCTAATAATGCTGAGTTTATGTTTGAAGTCGGTTTTTGTCATTTTGTGTCAATGAAACGTAAAATAGCTGCATTTAATTCTAAAAACTTTATAACTAATCAAATTCATGTTATATGAATGTCTATTTCAAACCGATCTATACCGCGTTATATGGAGATAAAATCAAAAGAAATAAAATTTGATCGGTAGTTCACTTTCTTACTGCAATGGGCAATTTATAGCCCTTTTCGACAAAACTTAACTTAAAGCAGTGCGGTTACCCAGCAGGAACAAATGGTAGGAGAACCAACAAGCGCCTGTCGTTCTAATGATTAGAATCTAATCTGTGCATGTATTTCTGTAATAATATTCATTTAGCAGGAGTTAAAAAAAATACGTTGTTAAAGTATAGGTGCCGTTTCGTAGGTCCCGTTGGTCAAAGGAATTGACATACGAATATAAAAACGAGTAAAATTTAAGAAATGATAACCGAGCAGTAATAGCCACGGACTAGCGAAAATCTGTCGTCAAGCACCTTACAGTGTATTTACTTAGCAGTTATTGAGACCCAGTAAAATTACAGGCATATGAAATTTAACATCTGTATCGAAACGCATATGTTATAGGGAGAACGCTTAACAACAAAGTAATATAAAAAAATCTTGTGGAAGCATAAATAACGCTTTTAGTTTATTAAAATCGGATTATCCCAAATTCAACCATACGCCCTTGACTTACAGTCTGTCAATGGAATCCTTTTAAAAGTCATATGCAAATTCAATTGAACCATAAAATGCAATAACTTATTGCATTTGAAATAGCGGTTACTTTCGCTTGTCAACTGAAAGTTAAGCCGGCAATTTTAAGGTCAAGAGCGACAATTCCTTTATCACAAAACAATACAGTACTTTAAGTTATTATTATTTTTTACTAGCTTTCCGGGCGCGGCTCCGCCCGCGCGTATGTCGGTTATCGCGCGAAAACATTAACCTCTTTTTGCGCAGTCGGATAAAAACTATCCTATGTTTTTTCCCGGGTCTCAAACTATCTCCATACCAAATTTCATTCAAATCGGTCCAGTAGTTTTGGCGTGAAAGCGTAACAGACAGACAGACAGAGTTACTTTCGCATTTATAATATTAGTACTGATTAGGTATTTACTTCCATTCTTATGTACTAAAGACGAAGTGTTCTTAGAAAAATGACAGTGTGAAAAAACCTGTGCCTGTGAGTGACCTATGCAATATATAAAAGTATGCAACTTTTTAAATACTGCACATAAAAGTGAGCTTTTTTAATACGCAAAAATCCTTCAGGTATTGTATCACATGTTGCTACATAATAATAACATATAAAATGTATGTTGTTACTACTTACTACATAGACACAAAACTTGATTAAGCAAAAGTTTAGTTTCATTCAAGTTTTTTTCCATTAAGAAAATTGTATGGGATCGTTTTTTCGGATGAGGAATAGTATTTGCGAAACCATTTAGAACACTATATTATATATTAATCACATCTGTAAGGCGTAAATATTTTTTAGAAAACATGTTCATTTATCTACAGCTGAACATAGTCTCCGCCATCAAGGCCGGGTTTGTCATAATCCCCACGCTAGGCAGACGTCTTTGGGATTGCAAAGTAAAATGGCAGTTCCTACAAGGCACTGGGTCTTTTACACCCCACGACTCACGAGCAAATTGAATATACTTTAAGTTATTAAAATTCTTAACAATTAGGTAGATAACTCTAATAGAACTTTATTTTGTTAGGTTTCATTAACTATTCAAATATGTATGTACGGAAATCGATATTTAATTTTATTTCTAGTTGTTATTTTTCATAAGCATTTACAAAAGAGCTAACATATAGTTCCAAAATAGATTCTTACACAGCGTCAAAAACCAAACACAATTTTTTTAAACACCTTGGACATTCTCTCGAAGCGCCACTTTTAAATTGTGCAAACCTTAATCACTGCACTCCACCGTACTTCCTTCTCAAACAATAGTTAGAACAATCTTAAGCCTTATTACCATACAATAGAGTTGAAGGTAGGTCCTTTTGTTTCTATTTCCTGACAGTAGAAACAGGGCGAGAGGCCAGGTCAGCTGGTCTTGGTATCTAATGGAACTGGTACGGAAATCGATTTAATTGTTATTTAGTATTAGACAGTAGCTGTCTATTTCAATAACTAGGTCAGTAATACAACTCTGACAGGTAAAATAAAAACCAGCCATGTGCGGCTCGAGCACCAAGGTTTCTGTAACAACACACTATGTATTCGCATTGTGTATAGCAAAATAACGTTAGTGCCCGTTTAATACGCCCGTGGGGTACCGGTCTAGAATGTCACTCCCCTAATAGCTACCCGTGGGTGTCGTAAGAAGCGACTAAGGGTCAGCAGAAGGTGGCAGCAGCGCTTTCTGAGGAACTGATATCTCACATTGTGATCCCCAAGATGCCTTCCAAGCGTAGGGATTAAGGCAAGCGTCCCGCTTATTGCGGAGTGTGGCCAGCAGTGGACAATCCGGCTGATACAGTACAATTCAAACCCAAAGGGCAAAGAAAGCCCAATAATGAGTCTAAAAAAATAGACCGCGGTGTCAATCTGTCCATTCGATGTTTCAAAATGCCCTACCACCATGTAGTGTCGAAGCTTTCAGGCCGTCCGAAGGCCTTCGAAAGACAACAACCACGACCGACGACATAGCATGTCGAGTACCACGGAAGCATTCATTGTCTTCGATGTGCAAAGTTCTTGGTTATTACCGTTAGGTGACAAAAGGAGTCCTAGTGCGGGGGTTTAAGGTTAATTAAAGACATGAAAGAGACGAGACCCCACAACACAGGTGATGCGGTCAACTTAACTGTTCAGTTGACGAGGAATCTACTAGTATGGATAAACCATTCGGCAACTACAAGGTCCAACCACAATTTGAAGAGATTACGCTGTTCAGACGAGAATTATTTGGCTCTGACACATAATTGAGTCTACCACGCAGCCTGTACATATTCCTACAGAAAGTCAGTAGGTATTATAAGCACCAGAAAGAAGTATATAACTGGACCAAAGCGTCTGTAAAGGGTCACTTTCGTCAGACAAGTTTTAGTCTCATTTGACAGGAGCTGGGCTGCAATTGAAAAATACTTCCTGTACGGGTCACAAGTGGCAACGAAGAAAAATACCAATGGGTGAGCAGGAGCTCCTTCCGAAGAATTGCCAATTCAAGACGTCTGTCAAGCGTGGCGATTACGGTACGCTAAACCGCCCCATATATGGTAAATTTTTGTTCAAAGGCGGAGGTAGTAGATTTTGATGAGTGAGAGGATGTGAGGTTATTGCTGTATCTGAGTAGAAGTTAGTGGGTTTTCATTATTTGTTATTTTACTCTAAGCCAGTGAACAGGCACATGAGACTTAACTGTATGTATTATGGTAACTTATTACGCTTAACATCAGGTGCGCCTCGTGTTGGTTCCGTCACTTGACTCTGTTTATTTGATATTTTTTATTTTCATAAACTAATTTTCGTTAAACGTTTTATCGTTCCATTGAACATAAAACTGCAAGTTATATATATTTATGGAATTGTCTATTGAAGCCCTTTATTTTGTCTCACCACCCGATAGGTTTGGAAGAAAAAAAATGTATCTCACAATATGGCGTCTTAAATCCGCCAGTTTGATTTTTATTAATTTTATGTACCTAGTGTCACTTGCACTGTCAAGACGAATCTAATGATATCTCTTACATAGAAATCGGCTAGACCGTTTAGTAGTTATGGTGGAATAAAGAAACTCACAAACATACGTACATGAACCCTGAAAACTATCCTTTTTTAGGTCAGTCGTGTAAAAAGATTTTCAACATCAAATCAAAGATCAGTGTATGAAATTGTATCCACGTGCGGAGGCTAAGCTATTTAAGTTACAATTAAAAATTAGTGAGCAAGGTTTCTTTACCAAACCAGTCGGAAGAAAGTGCGTGGCGAAGTTACGTAACTCGCATTCGGCTGTACGGCATGCAAGCTACTTAAGCAGGTTTCCAAAAATAATGTCGTTAGATAATATTCTTAGAGATATGAAGTTAGGTGCTTTTGGAGCAGTGATGGTGTAGTGGAAATAGTTATTAGACTGCCGCTCGGAAGGTTCATAGTTCTGGTACTGCCGTGGACTTTAAAAGTTGGGCATTTTGTACTTGCTCGCCTGGATAACTACCACTCAATTTATTTAATTGTAATAGAATAACTGATATTTATTTGTTTCTGTCGAAGCTATTGTCCTCGTAGTGTTGTGTACTGTTATGTAACGGCCGGATCGTTCAATGCTGAACACAGCCTCCCCTATTAAGGAGGTATTTGCCATAATCCCCACGCTTGGCAGGCGTCTTGGGGATCGCAGTGCAAGTTGACAGTTCTTTAGAAGGCGCTGCTGCCCACCTTCCAGTATTTTTCCCTTAGTCGCCTCTTGCGACACCCATGGGATGATATGGGGAAGTGCAATTCTGACCCGGCATCCCATGGGGGTGTTGTGTAATGCCGTAATAAACCTCCTTTCATTTTGCTTTTTCTATTTGCATTTCATTTTCACTCAGCGCAGTAGAAAATTTGGCACCACGCACCCACGCTATGTTACTGCATTTATCTATATTTTTTTGTTAATAGCTGATAGGCTAGCATTTGACCACTATCTCACCTGATGGTAAGTGATTATGTGGTCGAAGATGTTATTCAGGCTAGCCTAGAATTACTGACTCTCAAGGACAGTTGCCGGAACACGCCGTACCTTACCTTAAGGTGGTAATCTCATGTCTATACCAGTTTTTCTACCGCTTGAAGCGGATTTGGTAATTTTACAGTTTATTATAAAATTTGTCAAGCATTTTACATGATAATGGTATTCGCAAGGTTAAGATAATATTGATCGTATTATCTTGTATAATTATTTAACACCAATGCACGCAATTCCATAATTCATAGACATAAGTGTTTGCCTTAAATTAAATTTCTAGTCCAATATTTATCTTTAGGCCAACGTTCAACCCAAAATATCACAATTTCTGGTGATTAATTCATTCAGTGTACGAGCTAGAGACCCGTGGTATGTCACTGGTCTGATATACCACTGAGCTTCCCTTTCGCCCTCTGGGAACTCGAAAAATATCTTTTTCAACAATATACCTTATCAATATAATACATAGATTAGGTGTTACTTTGCGGAAATCCATATTTAATAATAACAAATATATTTTAAGAAACATTAAATTAATATTTTAGTAAAACAGTTTAAAAATATGAAAAATACAATGACAATTCCGCCTAATTTTCCTGCTAAGCCGACGTGACATCACAAACATCACGCACCCAAACCGGAATAATTTTGAACGCGTTCGCTTCTACACTGACTAACGCAGAGTAGTAAAACGCAGGACGAGGGCAGTGACAGTTACTATCATCAGGCGAGCGACTTCATCGTCTCACCACTTCAAAAAAACCATACCATCCAAACGAGAACTGTCATCGAAGAATCTAGAAAATCCAGCTATGCACCTGAGGCTCGACACAGATTACTGCACAGTTTGTACACGCTTGACATTTGCACCGACCTTCAGATAATGTACTGGTTTGATACAGATCGGTTTGGAAATGCGAGAGGTCATCATTGGAGTTTATTCCGCATCATCATGGGTTAGCTTCCTTAAACGTCAAGGCATTCCTTTCAACAGTTCTTTTGTTGGAAATCTTGATATGGTCCTTCTTTTTCACAACGAGCTAAGAGTTATAGTACAGGGCCTATATAAGGTATATTTTTACATGGTGGTAGGGCACTTTGCAAATGCCCGCCTGGCTAGCTACCACCCTCAAGTTGAAAATCTGTCGCCAAGCACCTAACGGTGTGTTCCGGCAGTTGTCCTTGAGAGCCAGTAACTCTAGGTTAGTCTGAATAACATCCTTGACCACATCATCACTTACCATCAGGTGAGATAGTGGTCGAAGGCTAACCTATCAGGCATAAAAAAAAAAGTTTAATAATAAACATTTTTTTTTTATTGCTGATAGCTAAGCCTTTGACCACAATCTCACATGATGGTAAGTGACGATGTGGTCGAAGGTGTTAACAGGCTTAACCTAGAATATTTAATGAAACATTGAATAATAGAATAGTAGTTTATGCAACTGTCATTTAATAGAGGGTATTAAAACATGAGTGTAGTTTTTTGACGTTTCAAAAAACTACACTGCTTAAAAACCGCCGCAGGCGAGTTTCAAAATAAGATTACACGAGTGTTTTAATACCTAATTATATGCAGTTGCATACACTACTTTATTTAATCTCATGGCTATAGGTAGCTACATTAAATAAAATGCAATATAAAAACCAGCGCATTGCGCGCACAGCGCGCTCACCATAGATAATATGTACTTAAATTGAATTGAAACCTCCTTGGTCGGGATACATTGTACTTTAATAATTAAAAAATTGTTTTAAAGCATTGTTTTGTTAGGAGAACAATGCTTTAATTTAACTTTTTAATTTTCTTAAAGAAGTATGTACATAAAATATGCCAATAAAAGTCTGTATTTAATTTCATAATTAGAATATTAACGAATGAGATTATATAAAATACTTAAAAAAATATGTATCGAGAAATCGATCGTGCGCTCTTAGAGTCCAAAGCGACAAAAGTAAAGACATCCTCAGAATGCTTCGTGTAGAAACGAAATACGTCGAAAATCCTTCGGATTGGCTACGTGGCATATATGACGTCACGTCGGCTTAGCAGGATAATAAGGCAGAATCGTCACCAGATATGTTGTGTTTTTTTCATATTCATTTTATGTTTTCTTAAAATTTTTGTTATTATTCAAAATGGACTTCGGAAAGTAACGATTGAATTTTTTATATTAATATTACAAATTCACCGATCGATGTTACACAACCTAGTGTCATGATTTTCAATGGATTTATAGATTATTTTATCTGATCCAATATTTTATTCAATATTTCGGTATTTTAAAGAGTGGCAACACACACACGATCTCGTGGTCGGTTATTCAAAATCGACCAATCACTGTTGAGTTCGATCAACCAATCGGAAAAGATTGACCACTATCGCATTTTGGAGGGAAAAATACAGGAGGCAGAAACCAGTCAGTCCGTCGAATATTCATTCTGGCAAGAGACTTCGAGGCGAAAAGTATTAGCTTGAAATTGTACAAGTTTGGAATAAGGTAATTTGGAAGTATTATCTACATTGGTTTGAAATTCTTTACACTAGTTAAGTCTACGCACCATGAGATTACATTGCACCTTCGATTCTCACGCCCAAACAACTAAATTCAAGCACAGAGATATCATTATTCTCCCGTATGCATTAATATTGCCATTATCCGTTTAGGTCTATGTTTACTGCTCTTAGACTAGCCTTGGAGTACTAGCTTACCTGGTTATAATGATGACTTCATCAGATGTAAAGCAAAACCATGCTTCTTATTAACCGACTTCCAAAAATGGAGGAGATTGTTAATTCGTCTGTTTTTTTTATGTCTGTTACCTCAGAACTTTTGACGGGGTGAACAGTTTTTGATAATTCTTTTTTTGTTTGAAATATCGTGCTTATCTATTTATCTATACATCTAACAATTTATTTGTTGCAACGACATAGCAAGGTAGCAAATAAATAGTAATAAATACAGACAGACCTATTATTATGTTATTAATATTAGCATTACTAGTATGGATGGCTATGCCTTACATTCCCAGACCACACCCAGTGACAGACACGCCACAGAACGGAGTTATTCCGCTGCACCTGACGTCTGACATTTGCGACGACCTTCAGTAATGAATGCTTTGATATCTGACACAGGCAAGAACGTCCATTTAACTACAGAATAGTATCTTTTCTAATACAAACAATAAGAGTACAAACCTGCCTTTCAGCAGCTTTTGCATTATTAGGGATAACTCAAATACTACTCGTCCGATCTCACTCAAATTTAAATAGGACCAATTGACAAGTGTCAGATTTCGAATATAAAAAATATATGTACAACCTGTAAAAAAGTTACAACACACAAAAAATCTGTTGAGATGAAGAACTTTCTCACTTGAATTGTTTTTTAAGTATGTTAGTTAATTACTTTTTAGAGGGTGTACATAATGAATAGATTCAGGCGTTACTTTGCGGAAATCCATACTTAATAATAACAAATACTCTTAAAAGTATCTTAAAAAAAACATTAAATAATATTTAAATCAATATAACACTTAAAAAAGTATAAAATTATATATTAATATTTTTGAAACCTAAAAACCTGGCGCGACCGGTCTGTTAAATTTGAGTAAGATCTGAAGAGTAGTATTTGAGTTATCTCTAATAATGCGTATTTAATTGGCTTCGACTACATTGATGATGATCTCATTTTCATTTCTCAGTATAAAATAAACAAAAGTAACTGTGTACGATGCGGATGGTTTGGTTTTCAATACTCTTTAGTGCAGTTTTTGTTTGAAATCGGTTTTTCTACGTTAATTTTTCTTCTATGCAAATACAGCAATCTGACTGAATACATAATGTGAATTACTATTATGATCATCGGCTGTTTGGTGCCGGTCTTAGGTTGGCCTTATATATACGCGGAATACCCCTCTGGAATTCAGACACCTGGGTTTCAGACAGATTTTTTTTTCTTATTATCTATTATTCTGATCGATCTGACCGAAAGAAACTGACGAATTGGAAAACACTAGACTTTTTGGTCAAACAGATTTTTCAAGATTTGTGTGTGGTACCTACCTTGCCAGAATTCAGATTAAGAATCCCGTCTACGAAGTCTGATGTCTGCTCGAGTGGGTACCGACTTCGACAAGTTATTTGACACATATGTTATGAGTGTTAAGTCGGTTCCATTTTTGTGTACAAAATATTTTTTCACTCTTTTTAGTGACCCTTGCTACTTACGAGATCGATTGTCATTCACTGTCAGCAACTATATCATCAAGATGAGTAGTCTTAAGTTAACCCTTTCGAAAAATAATAATACACACACTGAATAGTAAAACATTTAGTTCAAACCAAAACTATAATATACGATTTAAATTAGTAGCAATCGATATAAATAAAAATAATACATAAAGACAACACGACCTTGGGTGACAACAATTTCGTAGCGAAAGGTATTCCGTACTTGGTATCAATAATATTGTCTCGTCGACCTCACATACTTCTGTGGGGTGACCAGGATTAATGAATATTCCGCAATCATAAATACCAATGAAAAAATAATTGTGTTGGCATGTCACATTCATTACAAGTGGCATTTCCTGGTGAAAAAACGACTTTTAAACGATATTTTTATTTCATAAGATTTTAGCTCTGTAATTGCGCACGAATATGTTAAATACCAGTACAATATTTCAAAGTCTGTTTCAAAATGACAGCTTCTTTTAATAAATGAAAACTTCACTGTCTATAGACACTGTATTTTTTTTACTTAGATCCGGACAATATAATAAGACCTTATCACTAAATGTACGTAGTTCATTCGTCTTGCTTTTATAGGGTGTCTTTTTGGCAGCTGGTTGCAATTTTCAAAGATAAATAACAATCATATTTGCTTTGCGTTCTATCGATAATCGGTAATAAAAATACTAACTTGGTATTAAGTTATTATGAAACGGCAAGGACCCGCGTTATATACCGGAAAGATTCCGACTCCCAGACGAAGGACATCAAAACAGTCCGAAACTGGTCGGAATCTTTCCGGTAAATATAACGCGGGTCCTAGCCGTTTCATAATACCTTATTATGGATTAAAACTCGCGTTCAAAGTGGAGTAATTTGGTATTATTGGGAAAAAGAAGTATTCAATAAACAGAGAAAAAAAACATGCCAAGAATGCGTTTATGTGCGCATGGTACCGAGTACGACAAGTTATTTCACACTTTTGAGTATTGAAGTCAGTTCCATGTTGTGGTAATAAAAAAATGTTCACTCTTTTTAGTGACCCTTGCTACTTTCGGGATCGACTGTCATTCATTGTCAACGACTATTTTATCAAGATAGGAAAATATTTCTCACTTATTGAAGTGTAACTCAAAAATGGTTTAACCTATTTCATGAAATTTTAATGGGACTAAACGACAAGCATCAGCTTTCAAATAAATAGTTCTGAGGTAACTAACAAAACATATTAAAAAATATAGACAAATGGAGAACCTCCTCCTTTTTTGGAAGACGGATAAACAAAAAAAAAAATCACGCGAAATGAGGTTATATTATACAGTTGTATAGGAAGTAGGTGTTGGTCCATCACCTCGCCTATCAAGACAGTGTCAAGTCAAACAAGCAGGCTAAACTGTATCAGTGGCGAACGGCGGATGTTTCCAATCAATCACAATTAGCATATCCCTCATTTCTCACGGTGATGGCAGTGACTCACCGTTCATTAGCCTTAACCAGAAGCCAAGGTACGAGGATGCTGGCTCGTCTAATCAGTACGTGGCTTTTTGTAACGTGTCATCACTTTATACTCGTTTTAACCGACTTCCAAGAAAGGAGGAGGTACTCAATTCGTCTGTATATTTTTTTACTAGCTTCCCGGGCGCGGCTCCGCCCGCGCGTATGTCGGTTATCGCGCGAAAACATTAACCTCTTTTTGCGCAGTCGGATAAAAACTATCCTATGTTTTTTCCCGGGTCTCAAACTATCTCCATACCAAATTTCATTCAAATCGGTCCAGTAGTTTTGGCGTGAAAGCGTAACAGACAGACAGACAGACAGACAGACAGAGTTACTTTCGCATTTATAATATTAGTACTGATGTTGTTAACTCAGAACTTTATACTGGGTGAACCGACCTTAATTTTTATTTGAAATCTGATGCTTGTCGTTTGATCCCATTTAATTTTAAACAAAATACCCTAATACCGTAATACTACGAACTATATACAACACTACAGCTACTACAATAAAAGCACTTGGACAACCTATAAGTCATAGCAGACTCATAGGCAGTCCAAATGCTCCAGCCCACTCCCAGTTGGCAGCGAGCCCAGCATGCTGGCAGCATTGTCGTTGTCGTTGTGTCATGTGTCGTTGAATTGCAATGCTTATTCGTTGAGCCAAATATGTGCCAGCATATTATTAACTATTGCATTATGATGTTTAACTTTGCAACGTAGCCTAGTACCGGAAGAAAAACAAAAATAATCCATTATGTACATAGTCACAGCAATGCAGTAGATGAAAAGCTAACAACGGAACAATGGGTGTTATTGTTATTGCTGCGATTAAGAACAATGTGTTAGCATATCATGCTTGTACACGATTTTTGTCTGACGATCTTGTTCATTGTCGTTGAAGGTAAAACGGTAAATACCTACCTAAACTTTCACAAGACAAGAGTCCGTGCGACAGTTAACTTATCCAAATTGAAAATATTATTTTCTTTACTAACCCAAGACATTACAAATATTTCAAAGTTAATGTAGCACCTGGTTTTCAAAATATGGTTCATGAATCGTAATATAGGAGCCAGTACTTTTTTATGGGTTTCACCGGAAAGCATTTTTAAGGGTATATAATGAACATGTACACGAAAATCTTAATTAAATCAGATAATTAAGAAAGAATGAACCATTGAAACTGATTTAAACATAGCTAAAGCAAAATATTTATAAGGTTCTAATGTAACAGCGAAAATAGTCCAAATCAATCAATACACTATGTAGCGCATACCAGTTGTTGATGATTTTGACAGTAGTACCACAGGTAGTACTCTGTAAAATGCAACTTCAAAGATACAAAAACAGAATTAAAATCTGCTTTAAAAGACTTGACAAAACATCATTGACAACAAATTATGTCCGATCTAATTTAAAATATCGAAATAAAAATAAGTTTCGTAATTAAACGTAGATAGTAGGTGCACAGGTACTTTACGCGTGATATTAAAAACATTACAAATGAGGCGTGTGTTATCATAAGAAATAATTCTACAACTTAATTGAATGCTATGTTTTAAAAAAATAGGTGATAATGATAACAATTCAATTAATGAATTACAATTATGAATAATACAAACAAATGTTTAAAACTTTTAACTATACGAATAATGTGGTGCTCTGTTATAAGATATATAAGAAACCGAGTCTTGAAATATGACAACATAAATGTCCGCATTAAAGGAATCTTGTAAAGTAAATCTAAAAGTAAGCAGATAACTGTAAAAGTAACAGGATTCGATATCCTCAAGGTGAGACAGAAATTGAAACTGGACAGATATTAGTATTCAATGTCAGGTGTAGATACGAGTTTGAATCACCACTTTACAGTTTCTCAGGACATTCGCTCATATGTTTTATTCATTCTAATCAATTTAGATATGTAGCGTCTTAAACATCCAAATGACATTTGAGGTATGATAATTCTAAATATCAATGTAATTCTGAACGTTCTACATATCTATGTATAAATATGCATAATTTGTTTGTGTCTGGATTGTTACATATACTGAAGTCTCCATTCCGAGAAATGGAGCAAAACAATCATGAATTGGTATCTCGTCAACGTGACGAGGAATAGAGGAAGACAATACAAAAGAAGGGAAGACGACGACGTTAAAACAGTCGCGGGCAATATTTGTTTTAGAGTAGCCAGACAAAGAGAATACTGTAAAAAGTTGGAGGAGGTCTATGCCAAATTAGGGCAAACGGATACGTCGATAGTCGAAGATACAGATTTAATTTAGTGTAAGGAACTAACTATCCAAAATAAAGGCTTCTATTATGTTACATGTACAGTGCCGAATCAAATATTCAATTACTGTCATTAATTTAATTCTAACTAATAACAAACAACATATTTTTGGAATTGATGTATCAAGGTGAGTAGGTACTTATATTTGAAGTTGAATCATTTTAAGTTGAAATTAACCTTCACAAAAAATTCCAATGGCTTGAAATTTTCCCCAAACCATTTGGCATCCATGACTAACGGGTTTGCGAAACATTTCATTGATTATTGAAAAACAGTTAGAACTCATAAGGTTGCAGCAGTTTCATAACTTGTTTCACTAAGAATTCAAGGCGACTTAAACACGACAAAAGAGACGGGATGACATTTTTTAATGTAAGAAATATAATGAAAGTTGCGCATTGACAACGTTAAAAGTGAAAGCCTTTTCTTTACGGCTCAGTGGCTGTTTATATTTCGATTTAACATTTTTTTTTTCAAATTAAATATTGGTTTAGTTTGACAGGGCCGTCGATAATCAATTGGTAGATGGGAAATATCTGTTTACGCACGCAATTTTGCATGTAATAAGTCTGTGTATTCAAAAGATTATGTTCCCATTGCGAACGCTTTCAAATTACACACAGAAATTAGACTGCGTAATTATATAACCTAAAAGTCATTTGCTCGCTTCAAACTTGGCTTATTCAACAGTTGATTATAGTAAAACTTTCAACATTTACATAGCCCTATTGCTTAAGGAAGTGGTCCGAAGTATCTACCTTCAAGAATGCCAAGCAAGATAATTTTAAACTTATCACTTTACATATATTTTTATTGTATTTTATACAGATTTTAATTTGCTTGCTTATACAGATTTCGAATGCCGTAGAAGCGTATTCACCGCCTGATAAAGTTCTAGCAAAATCCCCAGCGTAAACATGACGTTTTTGATTTTTATCTACATTTAACACAGTTTCCGAGGCAGCACTATATTATCGATTTCCAAGTGGACGAACTAGAGTCACCTAGGTGATTAAGTCTATATGTAATATGTTCATAATCCCATATTGCGACTGGTTCTAGTTATGTGGCACTATCAAGCGAGTATTTAATGGCAAATTCTTTTAATATTGTTAAAGTATGCGGCACTGATTGTGACTAAAGTTGCCGCGAATACTCGCTATTATTCGGTATTCGGCATCACTCGTCATTTTTTTTATATTCGTCGAATACCGAATATAATACTAAAGTAATAATACTTAGCTATTATTCGGCATTCGGCGAATAGTCGTCTAAAGTAAACTTTTATCAATCAAAAAACTAAGGAGTTAAAAATAATCAATTTTTATTATTTTACTTAATAAAACAATACACAGTATTAATTATTATCTGTAATATGTGCCTGTGCCTATCATATTCATGAAATTAAATTAGTTAATAATAATTAAATGAAAAAATAAATTACTGCGTTACATATTATGTACCTAGGTAAGTATAACATGAAACAGATTTCTTTAACCTTATTGTTTTCTTTTCTCACAACCTTAGAAGAAGTTAGAAATATTAATAATATTTTTTTAATGTGCCTTATTTATGTCGAATAGTAATGTCGAGTTATTCGACTATTCGCCAAAGTTAATGGCGATTAATCGCTATTCGACTATTCGCTATAACAACTATTCGCCGCAACTCTAATTGTGACTTAAACAATAGAGCAACAGCTAGTTGCTTCTGTTAGTATATTTGACAATAGTAGTTGACGCTGTAAAATGCAATGTTAAGCACAAAAACAATCTGTGACGATCTAGAGGCCTTGATTACAGTAGTTTTAGTAATCTTAGTTCTGTCAGTAGTTTTTGCTCGACGACGGTCCAAAACAACGAACCGGCGCGATTAGTCAAATGTGCACAAAAAGTTAAGAGATTACACAAACATGTTGCAGCGTCAGTTACTCCACCAGGTTTACTAAATTACTTCCGACCATTAACTGTTACTACACAACATCTGCTGTTCTGTTTGCTTTCCTTTCTTTTCAAGACGGAACTTTGTAATAAGTTGCTGTTAGTCACTTTTCTACGTCTTATATCACAGATTTTTTAACTTTTTTAATTTCTGATAGGTACTCGACCTTAGTTTTGTTTTGATATTGTTAGATGTATTTAGACGAGCTTGATCCGACATTTTATACATTTTCTTACAATCTACCGCACGAATGTTTTATGAAGTTTATTGAAAGATGTGTAAAGTTGAAGAAAGAAAACAAACATATATGCAAATTAATGGAGAACCATTCAGTTCGAATGTTAAAACCCGCAGAGAACTTGAACAAAGAGACATCTTTAATCATTGTAACAAATCAGACTAGAACAGTAACTATTATGCCTGAACAATACTTAACCTTGATTATTGTAACGGTGTCCAAGTTGAAAGACCTAAATTTTCAATTACTTAAAATGGAACTGTCTCCGGGATAAAGAAGAATTGCAGGTTTAGGCTAAGCCTGCAATTCGTTAACTAAACCGTTTGGCTAAATAGCAGGAAAGCCAAACAGAGAGAATTTCAGAATTATTGTCAGGCTTATTGACCTCCCGTTCTAAACACATTATTCCTAATTAAATAAATAAACGTATAACTGATACCTACTACCTTATTAGTAATTAGGTAAGTATTCAAATTTGAGCGTGTTATAATCCAATAAGTAGGTACCTATGTATACGGGTTAGTGGCATACGCACCCAATGTCAACTCCCCCCGTGTCAGTTGCCCACGATCTCAGTTCCCCCCGATAAATTTTGAGCGAATATATTTTTGTGATTTGTACTGTCAGCAGCGAAAGTGTATTTAAAGTTATTTAAAAAAAAATTAGGGCACACAAGTTTAGGTTGGTTGGAAGAGATTTTTGTCATAGATAAGCTTACTTTGTAAAACTTTATAATAAGAACTTACTGTGTATATTATGCAAGTATAAGAATAAATAAAGGATTATAAGTAAAAGGAAAGACTGATTATCTACGATCATTTATTAATTTGAAAGTTTCATTGTAAAAATCAAGAACAAAATTAACATTAAAGCAGGCAAAAACAGCATTTATAAATCACTTAAATTGTACAAAGTATATAAAATAAACAATATTAAACACTCAATAAAAGGAAATCAACAAACATAAAACACTTAAAATTACTAAAAGAAAAAACTAAAAGTTAGATACTATAAGGGGTTAAGTATGAAATTGCCGTTTTGTACTGACAAATTGAAATTGTTTTTTTTAAATTAAACATTTTTATTTAATTAAAATATCACATACCATCACTATCTATAAATTGCTGCCATCTAATAAGAATGTCATCAATGCCTTTGCGATAGAACTCTGGTGATCTAGATTCGACAAACTGTGTGAAAACATTTTGTACTGCCTCCTGGGAAGAAAACTTTTTATCACATAGAAAATTGACCGAATCACGAAAAAATACGGAGGGTGACCAATGGTTTCTAATCGCAATTCTTGTAGAGTTAAAACGGTTTCTCGTGCTGTATGAGGTCTCGCGTTATCATGAAGCAATAATGGTGAAGATCGATTCATGAGTCGGGGATGTTTCATTACTAGTTTTGCAATCATTGTTCGGAGTTCGGTACGGTAGACATCTGCCGTTATAGCTTGATCGGAGAAAGCTATAGTGAATAACACCATGCTGAGACCACAAAACAGTAACCATTGCCTTGGTAAGCTTTGCTTTAGAACACTGTTGCGGTTATATTTTTTATTTCTCTTACAATAAGGTTAATGCGAGTTTTCATCTTTGATGTAATCAAACAATACAAGGGGCTTACATTTTGCGGGGATTAATATATGAAGTGGTTCCTTGAAATTAGTTATTGGAACTTTCAAATCTTTGCTATGCTTTCTACATGATGTGTTTTTCACCCTTCTGAATGCTGGAATGTCCAAATTACAACAATTATATTATAATTTTGAAAAACAAGCCTTTCAAAAATTATTTGCACTGATATGTAGTTTTTGCATAATTCTGTTTTCACTTTCATCTGTGTTTCTGGGTGCCGACTATTGTTTAACCCAAATTTTATAATGTGTAAGAAATGCGCTGGACTGAATGGTGATTTATAGTTAAACCCGTCAGAATTGAAAGATTACGAGAACAATAGAATTTCATTCATAGTACCGGCAGTCCCGTTTCCTCGATATAATACCTAGCTAGTATGCATACATTTTGAAATTTGAATCTTGCATTTTAATAACACAATTATATGTGTTATTAATACGCAAGATATAAAAACCATTCGAAACAATTGACTAAATGTAATTTTGAGCAATGATGAAATTGAAATATAATATTGAAATAAATATATTATTATCAAGAGAAACTCTTTTTTGCTAACGGTACATTTAATATATGGTAATTATTTCTTTCAATCAAATATATCGGGGGGAACTGAGATCGTGGGCAACTGACACGGGGGGAGTTGACATTGGGTGCGTATGCCACTAACCCATGTATACTTAGTGTTTTATAAATTAAAATAGTGTTAAATAAATACAATTGAACTGTTTCATAATGATTATTGTTTTTTTAAGGCGAAGCAAACAAAATAAGTGACGATGAAAGCATGGCTAAATGGGGAAACAAAGACGAAATCGATGATCTGTTCCTAAGAATATACCTGATAGGGGCTGAATTCTGTGTACAGACTAAATTGAATGTGTAAACCTAATTGTTGGATTACTTTTTTACATGTTTAAAAGAAAACATATGGGGTTTATTACGCACATCTAGAACATTGTGAGTAATGTGAAATAATTAAGACTTCAACAAACAAAAAATAAAGTAGTTATAGGTACTTAAAGCACTCGAACCTTGCTTGTACCTACAGATTGAATGCCGCGCAACCTAGCCTCCAAATGCTAATTCAAGAATATAGGTTTACAAGAAAATAGGTATTCGTAACGTACCTACGATATACCTACCTACATCGAATAGAGAACGTGTTTTTAAATATTAACAATTCGGGAAATGAGTGTACCTATTATGATCACATTAGATTAGATTACATACTGTGCCAGCAAGCTAATCAAGTTTTCTTTTTATTCAGGGTAGGCAATCATTTTTCAATCACAATTTCAATACGTATTCCCTCACACTATTAATTTATTACTACATATAAAATATTTTGAGTAAATTTACAGTTCTTTGTAAATTTTCATTTGGCATTGATAAGATCAGAAGGATTAGTAAGATAACTTACAGCTTTAGAATATCCACTGCCTGCGCTTCCATCGGAAGAGTTGCTCAATCTCCGTTCGCTGTTGGAAGCTGGTGGCGACCACGCCGATCCGCTGTCAGAAGGCATTGTTAACACTTCACAGCACCGTCTCACATATTAACTAGCACTGAACTGTACACACAATACACCACACTAACAGTGCTTCAACACCAGCTCCCTCTCGTGTCCCATTTACCTGAAACAGAAGAAACATATTGTTAAAAAACTGCCTTAGAATACTTGCAAAACCAAAAGAATTTGTTTTTCTTTGACGACTTGCAAAATAAGCAAATATCTGTCTGATTAAGGTTACGAATACCAAATGTAACAATACTCTAAATAGATTTCAGGGCTACAACAATCAAACAGTAGATGAAACGTTTTAGGTACTGAGAGATGCTGAGATTAAACTAATGTTATAGGTTTTATTACAAAAATTCATAGAAATTAATAATGAAAATTAAGGAACATAACTTGTAATTATTACAAAAATGGAAAGCATAATTTCTAATCCACTCCAGCAACACCAAAAATATTACAAGTTTCACCAAAATAACACTTCATATATAACAGCTGTTGCACTACCAAAATATTTGCTTCTAAATTCAAAAGGTTCAAAGGCAGGTAAGCAAGCCGCTCGTATTCCCCCAAATGATAGCTTCAGATCATTCTTTTTTACTATCTCTCGAGCCTCAGGTAGCTCGCACAAACCAGTGCGCTGCTGTAGCAGATTGGATAGATAAAACAGACATGTCAGTTATTTCATCGCGAATGTACTAGAGAAATGTTACAAACGTTATCATCCAGATAAACATTTGATAAACTTTGAATATGAAACACCACTTGTGTAATGAATTCGTCGTACATAACGAAACGACAATGCAATTGCAGTATAAAGGGAAGTAGGTAGCCGACACAAAAACAACTATTTCGTAATGGCTTCTAAGGTAGCTAATTTTCGCATGGACATAATAACAATGTGATCCGCTAATTACCTGAGCACTTGAATGCGGCGGGTGAATTTCCAACAATAACACAAGTACAGTAAAGTTTACAATCGCTCGGTTATTATATCGAATAGCCGGTGTTGTAACGGACACGTCCGCTCACTGCGAGATCGCGGTCGACACTGGCGCGCCTTCACTTGGCGACTCGCCGCCGCCGCCGAATCGACTCAAGATAAAATACCATTTCTCAATCGATAACTGGTTATATTATTTTGCACAACCCTACTTTATTTGTATTAAATGTGTTGTTTTTGTCAAATTAATAACATCTATTTCTATCACGTATTTTTAATCTTTTATAACATTACTAGTTGATATTAATATTGTAGCAATGATTACAACGGTAAGATTTAGGTGTGACAGTAAAATATGTAGTATATATTAAAGTATATATTATACCTACCTACCTTTACTAGATTTAGTAACTCTTTTTACCTATCTAGGTACCTACCTTGTTTGTTGAACTAAATTGCCTTCTGATTTATGCAATCTTGTCTGTTTGATTTAGAAGTAAAGATATTTCAGGTCTTTTCCTTTAGTCTTTTCCTTTTCAGGTCTAAGATACCTAGATACGTAGTTGATTGTCATGACTACTCGTGTTAATGCGTATTGGATAACATTACTGACATTTGATTTTTCTTATCAGGAATTATTAGTTATAATAGAAAAGTCATGGGTAATATAATATAGTAACGTAAAATTGTCTTGGTATAGGTAGGTATGTCAAGAGACCTGATAGTTTATATACTTTATAGCTTAGATTTTTTTACCTGTAGATCAGTTGTATGCCCTCCATATTTACTAGACGAATTCAGGGTAATTGCCTGAGTCACTACCAGTCTAGCACTTCCGAGCGTCCGGTGAATACATCGCCGCTAATCGTGTTTTTTCGGAATAATCTGTGGACAATACACCTTTCTTGTGTCTTTAGACTCTGCACCAATTATACAGGCACTGTGAGAGATAAGAAAACTTTTCATTTCACGCGTAATTATTGCTTTTATTGTTGAAATAGAAAATATCGTTATTTTGTTTTATCTTAGGAACGAATCTCAATGAAATGGATGAGCGAGATATGTGTATCGTTTGGTGTGAGAGAGTGAAAGAGATCGCAGCATAATGGTGATCGGAACGTCTCGTGGCGGTTCGGTGGTTACACGAATTGCTTATTTATCTCTTGCTAACAACATATATGACGCATAATATTTGAACGTTCTTTCCTTGTCATTGCAAACTGCATATACATGTGCGTAGGTATGTATATAGGTAAATTCTAGTAAGCTTTTAGAGCAATGGTGTTCGGATATAACTACTCTAAGTATTCCACCTCTCTGCTTTATAGATATTATTTTTTGTTTAATTTACCTTATAAAAGTTGTAACTCATAAGGTAGATAACTAAAATATTGTAGGATACCTATGAAGTAGACAGATATAGGAGCAGATCAAATGTGCTGGCTGATACACTGTGTTGAGATAAGAATGATAGGTAGGAAAGTACTTACTATGCGTAATGCGAGTACTGAAATGAGACGTAATAAATAGGTCAGAGTACTGAAAATATTCATGTTATTTTGACTGAATTTAGCGTACTTATGAACCTATGCGGAATCCGGGTTTCTTTATTAAGATTCATGGGCTCTGATTTCATGGTTTTAATCAATATCAAAATACAAAAATGAAATACTTTAAAGCAAAATAAAATATGATACAATAAGTTATTTGGTGAAGCACTGGCTTTTGCCTTAGTTTTACAGTGTTGCAAAAGCGGTGTCTTCCCTGGAAGAGGAACATTTGCAATAAAAATAAAGAAATTTTGGTAATAAGAATCATTATTACATTAATAAATATGTATGCAAGTAGGTATAGATATCCTATATATTTCTATTTAGTAGGTGAACGATGAAAAAAAAAAAATTTAATGTGCTGTGTTAAGTATTTGTTTACTTTTGAATATAAAGGTGTTTTTAAGTTAGTTTTAATAAATTTTCTCCAGTCGTGTTACTGTTTCACCGTAGTTTTTGCATTATTATGTATTAGTTGCATAACATATTAGAATTGTTATTGATTTATTTTTTGTCTTTTGCTTATAACTTCGTGGTTATTGCAGTTGGTGTTCATGCCTCTGCCAGCAAGAAGCATCAATTACAACAAGCAGTATGTATCCTCATTGTAAATAACGTCTAATTTCTTTACCGATTAGATACTTTTTTAGAAAGGACATATATTACAAAATTACCATTTTACGGGAGGAAAAATTGTAGTCTTGTGCTGGTCTTGTGCGGGATTCGAACCCACGTCATCCACCCCTTTAGCCGGGGTATGATCTGACCGACTTAGTTAACATGACAATGAGTCATAACTCTAGTTTTTCCTATCGTTCTATGAACATCGTATGGGGTTGGAGCGACATCTATAGTTTTACTTACGTACAACTTAAGTAAAACTATAGATGTCGCTACATAGAAGTCGGCTGTTCAACTCCAACAGACTTTATACCTACAATTAGATACTTAGTACAATGTCTTAGATTTGTGTTTTTCTTTATGTAAAACGGCATACCGTCAAGTATACACAACTGCACAGAATATAAGTATGTATAGCTAAATATACATTTTATATCTCCCCATGCTTTAAAAATATCATAAATGCTGCCATATTATTATATTGAAAGATTAGTATGTCTTGGCCATTCTAACATTTATAACATACATATTTACTTACGGAATGGGTATAACATTAAACCAGTTGTTTCTGCTAAGTGGTAGGTATTCATATTGCGTAAGTTTGTGTTTTTTTTTGATGAATCATGTGGTATAAATGCCTTCGTAAGGAGCTCGGTGATTTCAAGCAATTATATACCGTATTAGTAGGGTACAAATAAGGTTGGAAATAACGTGACGAGTTTCCGTATGTCAAGGTCATTGTCACAGATTGTCAGTGACTAAGATAAATTAGCATTACATTATTTGTCACGTGTCATCAGCACATTTTTTAATCTTTTTTTGCAGTTTGTCAGAGTGCCTTTTGGAGTCGATCTAACTTCGGACACAATATTTTTTTCCTTCGTGCTGATTTTTAACCGACTTCAGAAAAGGAGGAGGTTCTCAATTCGTCTGTATTTAGAACTTTTGATTGTGTGAACCGAGTTTCATAATTATTTTTTTATTTGAAAGCTGATACGTCGTTTAGTCCCATTTAAATTTCACCAAAATCGGTCAAGCCGTTTTAGAGTTAGACTCCAATAACTATAAAATATTTTTCTTTCTTGATGATACAATCGTTGACAATGAATCACAATCGATCCAGTAAGTAGCAAGAGTCACTAGAGTGAAAAAAAAATACCAAAAAATGGAACCGACTTCAACACTTAAAGATGTGAAATAACTGGTCGAAGTCGGTACCATGCACACAATATTGTGATAACAGGTACTTTTGAACTATCATGGTACGACTTCAACAAGTTATATCACACCTGTGAATGTTAAAGACGGTTCTATTTTTTAATCAAATTTTTTAAAATTGATTATTAGTAAAGTTGCCAGTTACAAAAGGTCTAAAGATCAGATTATGTCTCATTATTTTCATATTACTTTTTTTAATACATAATACGTTCTGTCCTTACGATACATAACATAATTATTAATTATAAACGTGTACAAATCAGAGTTAACAACAGGTATGAAGTATGTTTTATTAAGATTAACAAAATCGATAAACGCAAGAAAATTTATTGGTCCAATAAAACGGATCAGCATTAATGAGACTGTCCCAATAAATCCTGAATCATGGTCACACGCAATGGGACACTTTCTACGAGACGGGCGGCGCGTGCGCGCAGATAACGGCGAAATAGCCGCTTTGAATACAATACAAATGAACACCCTTATGTTATACACTGTAGGGTTCAAAATAAAGTATGTGTATTCGGAAATAGGGTTGACGTCCAGTTTCGGTCATTGTTAGGGCAGTGTACAGTAGATACTATATTCGCAGTGATTTATCATTGTCATTATTAGTGCAAAAAAATAAACAAAACGAAGGTGACCCTTACTAACGATATAATGGACTCAATATTATCCTATTTCATTTGCAGATTTATAATAGTAGATACATAAAGGTCAGTCTAATTAGACAGGCTAACTTGCTAGCTCTTATTACATTAAGCTAAATCTTAGTAAGACTGTCTGAATACCGCGTAATGTAATAACCCTTTAAGTAAGGAATTACGATCGAGGCTCTAGTAGAAGCCCGAAGTCGAAGACATAGCTTTCTGGGCCCCTACACTAATTCGTCGAAGTTTCAAACTTCGGGTCCGAAAGAATAGTATATCCGCAAAAAACGTATTGGCTCACTTTTGTTTAACTTCGTTCGTAGCATAGACTAGCAAGCATTTGCATTCTGAATAAGATATTTTTTAAATCGGATTCATATGGTTTGTACATTTTCAAAATAAGAAATTATAATGTATTCATAGGTAAGCAGTCAAAGTCGAGTTCTAAATATGCAATAAGAACACAAATACTAATGAGGATATAAATACCTACTTTTTTAGAAGAATTCGTAATTAATTATTCGTAAATTTTAAATACAAGTATCTAACTTCTAGAACAGTTGCGACATCTATCGCTGATCCATAACTACATAGGACTCTCACTCTTACCATGTGAAAATGTTCTTTAACTTATCTCAGTTAAGATTTAAAATTGATTGAGGAATAATAGCGTTATCATAGTAGCATGGGAGATTCCCTAGAGGGCACGATTTGTGATGAAATGCGATCCGACCATAGATTATATGAAACAACGAACTTCGTAGCGCAAATTCGATTTTCGTTGTCTAAAGTGTCACTCGTTACACGAAAAACAAAACGTCGTAGCGGCCCTGAGTCGAGGTTCGTAATTCCCGCGTGCCGCCCGTGAAACATACAATTGTTTTTCATCACATTTGAGAGTAAATAATTATGAATTATAGCTTTAATACACAAGTCAGCACAACTATTATCACGAAATACGTGAATTTTTTTTAAGCGGATGGCGGGCTTTTTGCCCATACCACAAATGTTTCGTCGCGGTAATGTTCTAGATAACATTACTTTGGAATAATAGATAAAAGGTAGCTTTGAACTATAATGGTACCGACTTCAACATGTTATTTCACACTTTTGGGTGTTGAAGTCGGTTCCATTTTTTGGTTAATTTTTAAAAACTGGCGTGTGTAGTTTATCTCTGCGCAGGCCGAAACAGTCCTGATATTCTTAAACCGGGAGCTGTACGAGACAATCATCTCTATTCTTGTCTCCGCGACATTGGTTAATGAACTTCCGGTTTGGTGTGAGCAAGACTTTAAATATATTTTCAACAGAATGTAGCATCTCATCTGGTAATATGATTCTCGTGTTTCCAACAGTCCTTAGTGAAAGGAACCAGCGGAGCGGAGCATGTGTGATCGTATTTCTTTGGCAGCGTTTGCCTGCGGTTCTGCTCCTTCAATATTTTTTTTTATAATTCTGTACCGAAAGGACAAAACGGGTGCCCTAATAATGTAGACCGTCTGTATGTCACGTGTCTCTAGCTCGTAAACGGAATTTAATTAGTAGATAAGTACCTCATGTACCTATTTTTTCTATTTGCTGATAATTAAGCCTTTGTCCATAATCTCACCTGATGGTAAGTGATGATACGGTCGAAAGTGTTAACTGGCTTAACCTAGAATAACTGGCTCTTAAGGACAGCTGCATCGGAACACACCGTTAGGTGCTTGGCGACAGATTTTCTACTTGAGGGTGGTCGCTAGCCAGGCGGGCATTCGCAGAATCTCCTTCCACTACCTCTAAGGGTTGACTTCTGCTAGTGCTAACAAACATTTTGAGATTTTTTGTTTTGTAAAAAAAATGTGGTTTTGACGGAATAAGTACGAGGACCACCTGATGTTAAAAGTCTCTTATGCCTGCAATGTATTATTTCATATTTTTTATTACTTTGCTCGATGTAAATATTCAACATATAATGGCGCGGTCCAGTGTAGGCGCTCTTCGCTAGGAGTAGGCATTAAACACAAAAAAGTAACTATTTATAAAAAAAATCCTCCCAATTAGTTTGTTAAGACTAGCAGAAGTCATGACATGAGGTTGTTAGCCATTTACCAATAACTCAAACGCAAATCGGACGAAAAACAAATACTTAATAAAAACCGGCAAAGTTCGAACCGGACTTACACTGTAGATCCCAAACTTAAAAAAAAAGAAAACATACTTTCATCAATAGAAAATATAAAGGTGCTGACATCAAATTCAGACTGTCCACTGACACATTTAGGTTTTTAGTGATTCCTGTGTAAAGCAAACAGACAGACGTTCATATTACATTTGGTACAGCTATTCTGAATCTTTGAAGGGGATAGCTCGAATGGCAGTAGTCGACCTCGCTCCTTCCTGCTCCGAGATTCCTAAATGTCAACTGTCATTAATTAATTATACATAAGAATCTACTTTGTGAATAAGCACATAAATTAAGTGTAAATATTTTTTTACCTGTGGTATGCCTTTATTACTAAAATACAAATTTTAGTAATAAAGGCATACCACACAGTTTTGTGAAGCAATGATAGCTCAGTGGCTTTGGCTATGGACTGCCGCGCAGCAGGTCCATGGTTCGAATCCCGCCGCGGACTTGAGCTTCACCGCATAGTGGAAGGGGGCATTTTTGCGAATGCCCGCCTGGCTAGCGACCACCCTCAAGTAGAAAATCTGTCGCCAAGCACCTAACGGTGTGTTCCGGCAGCTGTCCTTGAGAGCCAGTAATTCTAGGTTAAGCCTGTTAACACCTTCGACCACATCATAACTTACCATCAGGTGAGATTAAAAAAAAAAAAAAAAAAAAAATACTACAAATTATATACAACACTACAGCTACTACAGCAGACTATGACCGCGCTTTGTATATACATAATATTTGTGTTAATTTTCTATGTATTATGGTATATAAATAAAGTGTTTCTATCTATCTATCTATATCTACAACGAAAGCATTTAGGTATTGTACGTCCATGGGCAGTCCAAATGCTCCAACCTTCCAGTTAGCAACCAAAGCTTTAGTAGTTGAGCTAAATAAGTATCAGCAATTTTATCACGCAAGTGCTCAGATAAGTTTTGGAAAGCACAATGAGCTCCCGGTCCCCACGGACCCAAAGTCTCAAATATGTATCCACTACCGAGATAAGCATATATATATATATATATATATATTATCCTTGTTTTGTAAAAGTGTATGAAGTGCATATGCGCAGACGCACGTGATAGTTGTGGCGCAGTAAACGCACTACGTCAGCAAGAAATAGTTTATCTGCCTTGAGCTTGATGACCGTTAACGTGCACCTATTATTGAACAACAGCAGTCTTTGTTGTTATGTCTTGAATACCTTTATTAAGTGCGTGACTGCGACTTAATTATAAATAACTCAAACGTTCTTTGATTCATTCGTTAGTAGGTTGACTACGAGTACATATAGATATTGGTCTTCCTGGGGGAGTCGAAAGAGGCGACGAAAGAAGAAGGAGGCAGTGGTGCCTTCTAAGCACTACCATACCTTGAGCTTCAGCGCATGCTGGAAGGGAAATTTGCGATTGCCCGCCTGACTATCTACCACCCTCAAGTAGAAAATTTGTCGCCAAGCACCGGAGTGTTCCGGCAGCAGTCTTTGAGAGCCAGTGAAATTACAGGCACATGAGACTTAACAACTATGTCTCAAGGTGACGGGCGCAGTGCAATTCGTGACTTGTGACGAATTGCATCTGTTATAAGCAGAGGTTAAGCTTAACATCAGGTGGGCCCCGAGCTTGTTCCGTCACAATAACATAAAAAAAACTATTCTTACCGATAAGCAGTAATGATTACATTACTGGGTTCCAGTATTGAGGGAATGAGAATGTGGAATGGTCAATTTTTATATTTGTTATCCTTATATATTTAAAAATTACGTTACATTGTTTGTCCGCGATGGACTCCTAAAATACTGAACCGATTTAAATTTGATTTTCACACCGTGTGCAATTTGATCCAAATTGAAAGATACGATAGCTTACATCTCAATTTATAGTCGTAATTACCCGTACCTATGCAGGGGCGGGCCACTAGTTGTTACATATGGATTTCGCAACTGAATCTATTCACTCTATTGTAAGTTTGCGATGATGACAATCTGAACATTTTTTCAGTAACAGAACACATCCATTAATATACAGTACACATAGAGCCATAAGAACACTCGTTAACAAAACCATAGATTATAGAACAGTTGGTTTTTGACCAGGTGGTTTTTTTTTATCTAAATAGGACTGAAATAATTGAAATATTAAAGTTAGATCTATCCAACTATAGATCCACAAAAAAAAAAAAAAAACGAACCGATTTTTTTTCACTTTTTTAGTGACCCTTGCTACTTACGGGATCGATAGTCATTCAATGTTAACGACTATATCATCAAGATAGGAAAATATTTTTCAATTATTGGCGTGTAACTCAAATATGACTTGAGCTATTTTGATGAAATTTAAATGGGACCACACGACAAGCACCAGCTTTTAAATAAAAAAAGAATTATCAAAATCGGTTCACCCAGTAAAAGTTCTAAGGTAATGAACATTAAAAAACAGACAAATTGAGAACCTCCTCCTTTTTTGAAGTCGGTTAAAAACAGTAGGGTTGACACAAAGCCGTCTTCTCGTCTTCTTTATTTACTATAATAAGTGTCCATTATAAGTTCGGAACGCACCTCAGCAATGACCGGCGCAGGCGACTCCGCTACTGTGGACTATGTACCGTTACACAGTTTTTGCTCCAAGTACAGCTATCTTGTCTTGTGCTGACATCTTTGTCGCGCGTGTTTTGATTTTGTCGTGTTTGTGGCACGATCTGTGATGACTTTCGCTGTCGTTAATCATTATAAATATTGATGTGTTCGAGAATGGTAAACAAGTTTAATCTAGATTGGGAACTGGCGCAAGGAACTCAAAAACATCTGTCAGAACACACCGATATGATTTAGACAGAATTTCTACTAGAAAGTAGTACCTAAACAGGAGCTCGAAGTACAGGCTTCGAGCTCCTTCGAGGATTCGAACTATGGACCTGACCCTGCAAGGCAGTCTATCGCGTCTGGGACATAATTTTTTTCTGTATTTCTAACTGAAATCATGAAACACTAATGTTCATATTTTTTATCACATTCCTAACATAATCTATGAAGAAGATACTTAGGGAATTCACCACCATCATCATCTTTCTAATCTTCTTTCACTAATTTGGGCTTTACACAATATGCATCGAACTTCTATAGTGGACATAAAAAAAAAACACAGACACGAAACATGATAACACGACACGAGTACTTTAAAGTTTTGACGTGGAGTGTCATCGGCTAGAACTCTTTGAGTAGAATACAAATATATTTTTTAAGAATAAAAATTTATAAACAAGTAACCAGTTTTCACAGGTTCTATCTCTAAATCGAAACTAGTTAAGAATCAGATACTTCGGTATGTTATGTGTTTATGAAGCTGTGATCGAAACCAACAAACTTTATGAACGGTTACAGGCTGATGAAATGCGGAATCCTAAAAGACCTAGGCCAGAATCACACTTGGCTTGTTTTTGGATATGCTAAACATAACACTGCTCTATTCGAAAACGTGTGCCATCCACGTGACTTCTAAAGCGAGGTGCTCGTGCTTCATGCAGTGGCTCTATATTCAACGCTATGACCACATCTCCATCTATTTCAAGATCCATTTCTCTGTATTTTAGACAACGTTTATAGACGTTGTAAAAGTATCAACATCAATATCTTTAAAGTTTCCACAGATCACAATCAATGCTTAAAGTTTTATCTCATTAAATGTCTGAATAGATTTTAGTGGATCCCCCTAATTAATAGACATTCTTTGTTTTAACTCCGATTTTAATATTAAAATAAGCGTGAGCGTGGGTCGAGTTGATGTGGACGCTGTTAAAATCTTTATTGTAAATTTAAATTAACCTTCAAGAGTTCAAGTTATGGGCCTGTAAGCGTCTCGATGATGGCCAACAGATTCGATAGAATCGATAATATCGATTAATAAATGGCCGATTCTCACGTCATATTAGAATTCATAAGTGGATTGAAAACAACTGTCATAATCATTCTATATATTGAGCATAAACAAGATATGTTATGAGTTATATTTCATCTGTATAGGTTTGTGAACGATCATTTTAACATCATCTTCATAACCTTTTCCCTCATTTGTAGGGTCGGTATGTGGGTACATAATGTCTTCTCGAAATAACAGTTGACGCCACAAAAGTATTCAAGTTTTGGCTTTGCTTATAAAACCCAGACGCCTCGCTAATTCTAACCTTCCTTGGGAATGCTCTTTTTGGTATATTTTGCTAATGATCGCCTGGCATGCTACCACTTACCACTAGTAGAAAATTTGTCGCCAATCACTTAACGGTGTGTTTCGGCAGCTGTCTTTGAGAGCCATTAATTCAAGGTTAGCCTGACAACATCTTCGACCACATCAATACTTACCATCAGATGAGATAGTGGCCAAAGACTAACCTATCAGCTACAAAAGTAACTCCTCAGACACATTAACGAGAGTACTGGTGGTATCAATAGGCGCTTATTAGCCTCTTATTGATCTTTTATGACATTTTTTTTTATACCGAACTGGTTAGCGCATGACTTCTATCTGACCTGATGTTCTGTGATGATGCCATCGATGATGGAGCGGGCTTTCTCAGAAGATACCTATGCACTCGCTTTTTGAAGACCCCCATATTTTACTTAACCGGAAACACAGACTCAGGCAGAGTATTCCATTCCCTGGCGGTTCGTATAATGAACGAAGAAGCAAATCGCTTTGTTCGGGTAAAAGGAATATCTACCATATAGCGGTGGCGCTCCTGAGTATCCCTGGATGTCCGTTTATAAAATGGGGATGGCGAAATCAAATTGTGAAGTTTCGTTTTGCCACAGAAAGTAAAGAAACAATTCTTATATTCGCCAGGAACTGCTTTTTTTACTTCTTGCTGTCATGCTAGCCTTTGAACAGCACCTCACTTGATGTTAAGTGATGAAGTTGAATATATATGCCCAGGGTAATCTAGAATTACTGGCGCTCAAGGACAACTGCCGGAACATACCTTCAGGTGCTTGAAGATTACTTGACGGTGGAAGATAGCCAAGCGGCCATTCATTAAATACCCTACTATCATGCTATGACGACTTGCCATTTTAAGACATCAACCGTACCCAACGTGCCCTTCGAAGCACGGAAGCAAAGGATAGTAAATGCTATTAGCGGTCATAGGTGAAGGTTCTGGCCCCTATGTTATTCAATCTGGTACTCAAGTGGGTAGGAATGTCTATGAAAGCATACTCCACGGTTGATTGCTTACTTTCCATCAAATTAAGTCATGTAGTATCTTTGTAGCAACGTTGTCAATTGCTCGCAAGCTATTAAAAAAACCCGCAATAGAACACCAGCCTTTTCTCTGTTTATTACCGTCCCTATCAAAGGCCTCGTGTTTCTTGTCAAATGTTTGTCATAAAGTTATCATAGAAAGTTGACTTTTGTAACTTGTTCTATAACAGTTTCGTTTTCATATCTCATTCGTATCTTACGGTGATTTTCACCGTGTTTTCCCTCGCTAGCTCACGTTTTCTACATAACGTGGAAGGTAATTAGTTAGGTAAATGTGTGGATTGTACTTGTAGATAGCGAGGTTGGTGCCCTTTTTGCTTTCGACGGCATTTCTTAGTCCACTATAGCTAGACTTTACCTACTGCTTCGCACATTAGTAGTTGTACTATGTCAAGTTTTGGTTAAAGAAATTAGTGTCCCACAGATTAGAATCGGGCTTTTGATCTTGATTTTAAAATCGATATAGAAGGTATTAAAAAAAACATGAGAAAGAAATATCAGATAGGAATCTTCAGATCCTTAATATGACATTTGCAACTTATGCCTACGTAGTGTACGTAACAGCAAAACATCTTAGGTTGAACATTTGGTTATGAAATAAAGTACCTACCGTTAACAAAATTCGTAGGTATCTTTAAAAGCCATTGACGACTTTCTTTCAAACCATGTAACCAAACTATGCACGGTGGTAGGACAATTTGCGAATACCCACCTAGTGGAAAATCTGTAGCCAAGCACCTAACCATGTGATCCTGCAGGTATTCGACGTTAGCATGAACAACATCTTCAACCACATCATCACTTACCATCAGGTGAAACAATGGTCAAAGGCTGATGGATAGTCTTACCTAGCTACAGGTACGTTTTTGAAATAGAAGAACGGCGTCTATGTGAAAAGTAAGTATTATTTTCTCTATTTCTTTCGAATTTCGAATGAAGCCATTAGTGTCACGTTGCAGCTTGCGCTGATATATATGTTGGCTAATATGAATCTTATTCCATCATCGATAAGTTTCATTATCATTAATAATGCCGGAGACTAAATTGAGTACTTCAAAATAAGACCAAATATGTATCAGACAATACATGTTTCTAACGCATTCGACTCATAATTGTCTTTATCCTCCCAATGATTAAATGCTCTTCAAAATTGGACCCTAACATACAATCTACAAATAATTAAATTTAGTACTTATTTATATAGCTATAAAGACAATAATGCATTACCTTAGTTCGGTAGCAGAATATCTAGGCTTGACACCTGGCAACTTTATCTAGACAAGATTAAAATACTTCGTTAGCAGTTCGCGAAGTAATAAAAAACTGTCCAAATACAGCGCGTGCCTACATTCCAGGGCGGCTTGCAAAACTGACCAAACAAGTTGGAACACTAGCACATGCCCTCCATCCGGTGTCGCCAGCGAAATTAGATCCAGTGACATACGGCTGCTGGGAGAACTAACGGAGTCGGGTGCTCAGCGAGGCGTGCTATTACTCTCAGATTTACCTCACACTACCAAGTAATTAATGAATCGAGATGGGATGTGTTGGGACTTGGGACTTGGGAAATTTTTCTGAGGTCGCTTTTTAACCAACTTCCAAAAAAAGGAGGAGGTTCTCATTTCATATGTTTTTAATATTTTTTACCTCAGAACTTTTGACTGGGTGAAACGATTTTGTAATTTATTTCAATTTATTGACACAGGTTGGCCGCTTGGCTGAATTATGCAGGGCAGTGGTATCCTTCCAAAGGGTTTTCTAAAGTATTGACAAACAATATTAATTTGCCTCGCACTCTCTGACCACAGTGTAGTAAAATGTTTTACAGATATTTGTAATTAGCTGATTTAAACTCGATCGTGTGTGCATAGACTTAGAAAAGTAATAAATAAACATTTTAAGAGATGTTAGCCGGCTCTATAAGGAAACTCTCTTATGCTTACTAGTTACATGTATGTTGATGGTTACATGTATGTTGCGTATTTATATTCGATTGCATCTTTCGTTAATAATAGTGATAGACATGCGACATGCGACATCAACTATAATTACAGTGAAATCTACGAAAACATATTCTAAGTTTTTAGTGAATTCGGTAACTAGAATTGAAATGATGCGTAGTTTACATAAACTTCACAAAATCTTTTGGGACAACGTTTTTAAATAACAAAAGCAACGTAACGTATTGGAACTTCACATACAGATATGGCTATCGAGGTAATCTGTGCTATTGTTCCAGCATACATTTAATTTTATACAACCCTTAGTTTTGGGTCACGCGAAAAGTTTTAAAACATATCTCCTGGATACCTTTCACTCGTGCTCCTGGATTATTCTTAAAAAGGAAACTCAGGCTTTGGCAAATCAAAAAGTTAACAGGATTAATCTAGAGTTAACTGGGGTATAAGGGGTGGATGACGCGGTTTCGAATCCCGCACATGACTAAAATTTCTCTTCTCGCTGTAATTTTGAAATAGAATTAACTTTTTCTCAATGACACCGTTCCGATTTCGATTTCTACTAAGGCTAACCTAGAATTACTGGCTCTCAATGCTCAGCTGGAACATAGTGATAGCTAGCTAGCCGAGCATTCGTAAAAGACCCTACCATTGAAAGGCTCAACGTCCGCGGTATAGCTGGAAACATGAACCTGCGAGACAGTCCTTTGTCATAGCCACTGTCAATTATAAGTAAACAGTTTTCCATTAATATCACTATCGAAGATCTTGTTGGTAAGAGCACCAACTACTGTCTGTCGTCAAATAGAGAGGCGTAACGGTAACGAAGATAACGAAGATCTGTTTCAAGGAACGAAAAACAAGTTTTATTTGAACCTATCATTTGAAAACGCATTTGCAAAAAAGACCACAACACATGGCCCGGACGACCTTTGAAATTCCAATCTGGTCACGTCAGGCGAACACGTAAATTGAACTAAAATGTCTTAAAAATAGGGTTGGAAGTTCTAGAGCTTGCCAAGGTACGTAGGTCGTTGATGATTTTGGGAGGAAGAAAGGTACAAAAAAGAGAGGAATAAAATTGTACAGCGGTACACCAACGACCTTGGGTTTTACTGTAGGCCACATGCCGGGTGTTGCTCTTGCGATGGTATGTGGACTGCGGAGCCGGTTTGTTTTTGTGGAACCACTTTTTGAGGCGTGTTTTGATCGATGTACTCCGGGGCCCTTGATTTGAAGTACTCTGTACCTTTGTTGGTATTATTTCGAACACGCGATTCTGCATTATGCTCTTAAAAAGCGCTTTCGACGCTAATGTGTTATGATAGCAGACTAAGCGCTATATTAAAGTTCGACAAAATTCCCTGCCTCTATCTTGGGAAGGGTCATGACGAGTTTTATCTTAGTAAGTTATATTTGAAGCGCTCTTAGCGTAGCTTGCTCAGTCTTTCATAACTAATCACTTAATTTAACCAACGTCCGGAGCGGTCATGAGTTGGATGGGTGACCACTAATGGCATTACTACTGAGTGAGTATGTGCTTCGGAGTGCACGTTAAGCCGTCCGTTGTGGTTGTTGTCTTAGGATTGCAGCCGTTATAACGTGGTGGTAGGATTTTTGCGAACGCCCGACACTTGTAGTGCCTGAACAAATTCTTCGACAACCTCATCGTCACTTACCATCAGGTGAGATAGTGCTCAAAGGCTAGTATATCAGTTATATGTTTAAGAAAAAATATAAGTTGTAACAAAAGTAATTTTTTACGCAGAAGAAAGACATGGTGCTTATGTGGTATTTCTAAATACCTACTCGTAGCATACCTTCACGCTTTTATAACCCCGAAGGTGTTACAGACTTGTCACGTCTTGGCAAACATGATTCAGACGATACGCCATTATTACCGGTACGGAGGGAGGCCTGATCCAGGTATCGAACTCAGGACCTCAAGAATATAAAGCAACGCTTTCAGCTAGTCGATCAATGAGGTATACGTACAGTGTGAAATTTTTAAATTGCTTGCAAAATGCTCCATAAACTATTTTAGTTAAATATGGCCACTTTGCAACAGATGATAATATATATTGTTGTGCTGTCATAAGTCATAAAATGTACACCAAGGAGTTCTCTTTTCTACGATAGGAATCCATCAAATTTCAAATCTACTACTATGTTGGACGTTCTATGATAACAAAGGCCTATCACATTTTATTGGTCTGTACTAAAAGTTATCTGCGTATAAATGTATTCGAGTATTGGTGAAATTGGGCCTAAGCCAAGTGGCCCACTTAAAAAAATCGCCCTCAAAGTCGTGTAAGGACTCACTCACGTAACGGAATGGACCTTATAGTTTAAATCGAACAATGGCATGTGAAAATTATTTCACTCATTTTCGAGCATTTCGTGTATTTTGGACAGAGCGTTTACCGTAGCCATTACAGATCACGCTGTTATGAACTTTATTTCAATAGTAATATATACCATTATCGTACTAATCGGCAAGCAACGGGCTACCAATCTAGGTGGGCTAAACAACATTGTAGTCGAAAATTTCGCTTGACGCTGATTTGTGCAACCTGTAAAGACTTTGAGTAATATACCTGATAATAGACATATAGATAAGATTAGATATGTACGCCTCGATGGAGATCCGTTTACTATGTAAATTTCTGCATAAATGAATACCCTGCCATAATAACGTATGAGGACGGATGTCTTAGCGATATATTACGACAAGTTTAGTGCTTTCAGAATACGCGCCGCACCTCTGTCCAGATAGGCGTACGAGAACAATTAACTTTTACTTTTCGATGGTAACTTTATTTTTAAATATTTATGATGGGAGAAAGCCTCTGGATCGTGGGCAAAGCACGTATGGTGAAATTTTTCGACTTGATAAGTATCCATAGCTTAAACGTGAGCTCGCGTATGTCATAGATATTACTTTCTGTTATTTATTGCTTCGGAGCACTTACGATGTTTGATGTTTATTCGGTTTTGAATGGGGAGTTCCTCAGGGTCGAGTTGTAGGTCAACTGTTATTATAGTGATACGCGAACGTACTGACCTCTATACTTCTCGGCATCATTAAAAACTGCTCGTATTTTATACAAAAAAAAAACTATTCCCATAGTTTTTAAATAGTTTTATTCATAGATCTTGCAATATTCTTCGTACTAATTTAATTTTATTATTTGTGGCCTTTCTTATGAGGTATGACGGCAAAAGAGCAGGCGGTTCACCTGGTGGTGAGTTATCTCCGTCGCCCACAAAATTATCTCACATAAATGAGAAGGGCATTTGTTTTATGAATTTTATGATTTGACTTCTAAAATTACAAGTTAATCTGTATGGTGGTAGAATATTTTGCCTGATAGGCTAGCCTTTGACCACTATCTCACCTGATGGTAAGAGATGATGTGGTCGAAGGTGTTGTTCAGGCTAACCTAGAACTACTGGCTCTCAAGGAAAGCTGCCGGAACACACCGTTAGGTGCTTGGCGATAGATTTTCTACTCCTGCCTTTTCTAGCCTGCAAGTCCACCATATTAAGTTGCAGAGATGGGCCAGTGGAAATAGCTATGGACTGCTATGCAGAAGGTTCTTGGTTAGAATCCCGCCTCGGGCTTGGCTCTACCACATGGTGGTAGGGCATTTTGGGAATGCTCACCTGGGCTACCACTCTAAAATAGAAAGTCTGTCGCCAAACACTTAGCGGTATAGTTCTAGTTTAACCCTGCTCTCACTCTAGAATGGAACACCGATATCATCCTGTTAGAGTCGTAAGAGGAGAATTATCACAAGGTGGGCAGCAGCGTCTTCTAAAGAACTGCCATCTTATTCTGCGATCCCCAAGACGCCTGCCAAGTGTCGCGAATTTGGGAAACCCCTTCCATTAATGGAAGAGGCTGTGTTCAGTAGTAGATCGATCTGTCTGATACAGTACGGTACCTTCACCATAGCCTTCGGAAGGCAGTGGTAATAGATACTACAGTAGGTAACTCTTACTGTTATACTGTATAGTAGGTAACTGTTTACCATAATGGATGCATAACCGTGGGTTCCACTCACTAAAATTGTATAATTGTTGCAATTATTGCAATTAGAGCATGAACGCGTAATTGATACTTTGCTACGTTCCACATTTTGAATTTTGGGTAAAATTATTCTCGTTATATACGCACGGATAATATGAGTGGTTACGTGTTGCGAAATTGTCTAGTTTAGCACGACTTTTTAGTTCTTATGGACTTTTATAATTATATTGTTTAGTTTCTGATTACGCATCATAAATAATTATAATCTCTTTATTACGTTTAGATAATAAATAAAGCGTGATTCAGAGACACGAAGAGTGGTTTTATTGAAGACGTGAATCATTCGTGCACGACGAGGCATATTATCACGTATTTACTTTTCCGAAGAGGTAGATATGTGTGTCTGAACATCCACATTTTTCAGGTTTTTTGGGTCTGGTTTAAAATGGGGCGTCACTGCCATCTACCGGGCTCAGATGGCGACTCCGGGCTGCAAAAGAAACTTGATCTGGCAGAAAAATCGAAAAAGTATCTCTAACTATAGAAATAGGTATATTTCTATACAAAGCGAGCACTTACTATAGTATTTTGGTAACTATTATAGTGACGTATGACGTCAAAAAAATGAGACTTATAGCGCCATAGGATATATAAAGGAAAAAACGAGTGTGAAATACCCTATTAAACCCAACTCAAATGTATTAACTCGATCGAGTTAAACTCTTAAGATCAAGCGAACATGAATAAAAAAAAACAAATACATTACGTCTTTATGCGTTATATTCGTTATCTATTCATACTCATCTATTCATATTACATAGGTACTGTTATTTATTCTGCGTCAAATCTATGCATAAATTCCAAATCATCTAATTCAGATCATAATCACAATTATTCAATCAATAATACTGGATTATAAATACGAAACCTTGCACATAAGGTTCAAAACGCATTACAAAAAATCAAATAACTTTATTTGCATGTGAGTAACTTTAAATAGCTACAAGAGAAGGGCGGACCCAGTACAGATACGAGTAGATAAACATTGATGGATACAACAAGTGCTCCCATATGTTGTCAAGTACCTGAGCAGAACGTCTTGTTACTCGACTTCCAAAAAGGTGGAGGTTCTCAATTCGTCTGCTTTTTTTATGTTTGTTACCTCAGAACTTTGCCTGAGCGACTCGGTGAACCGATTTTGAAAACTGTTTTTTGTTTGAAAGCTGATGCTTGTCGTTTGGTCCCTTTTAAATTTCATCAAAATCAATCAAGCCGTTTTTGAGTTACACTCCAATAACTGAAAAATATTTACCTATCTTGATGATATAGTCGTAGACAATGAATGACAATCGATCGCGTAAGTAGGCAGTAGTAAGGGTCACTAAAATGAGTGAATTTTTTTTTACCCGAAAATGGAACCGACTTCAACACCCAAAAGTGTGAAATAACTTGTCCAAGTCGGTACCATGTGCACAATATAATGATAATAGGTACTTTTGAACTATCATGGTCGCGAATTCAACAAGTTATTTCACACTTATGGGTATTAAAGTCGGTTCCATTTCTTGGTTAATTTTTTTTTGATATAATTGGAGCATTGGTGGGCTAGTGGCAATGACTACAAACTGGCGTACGATGGGTCCATGATTCGAGCAGTGCTACGGGCTTGAGCTTTAGCGCATGTGAATAATATTGTAACGATATATTTACAAGGTGAGCATTTTGTGAATGCCTGGCTTATTTTTTCTGTGATTTGTATTTTGAACAACCCAGAGACCCATCTAGTGTTGAGCGGTAACCTCTGCCTATAGCAGGTGCAGTTCGTCACAAGTGGCGAACTGCACTAGGCCCATCAAGTATAGACTCACGCACGACTTGAAGATTCTCTGATAGAAATTCTGATTAGACAAGAAACTGTTCAGAACGTACGAAACCGGGGCAATGCTGCCAACATGCTGGGCACGCGGCCAACTGGTAGTAGGCTAGAACCACGGTAATGTTATCATTACCGTACTAGAACTATTGGAATGCCGGAGGGTTCGCAATGCCCTTTAGGTAACCTAGTTTTAGCAATTTGTTAGTAAAGGCGAAAGGTCGTTAAAAACAAACACGATAATTAACTATATATTTGTACTATGCTCAATCTAAGCCATAGAAATCTTGATGGAAAAGGTCAACACATAGATTTGTAAAGCAAATACTTAACGATCTATATCTACGATGATTAATATGAGTAAATCCAAAGCTATAATACAGTTTGTAATACCGACAACGATAATGACCATATAATTCTTCAGCTTTGTGTATAGTGCAAGCAAAAGCGACGGCGGCGCCGCCGGGGCGGAGTGTACGAAATAAATAGATTATACCATGTACATATTTTTTTTTATTGCAGACTATAGGTGCTTTTAGTAGACTCGATAAAATTGTGTTTTAGGGTCAACTGGCCGCTCACGTTTCCATACAAACGTGGAATGGTGATCACTCCCTTATTTGAGGTTTCAAGTCCAGAACTAAGTATGATATCAATTGATCTCTACTATATCTAGGCTTGTATTGTAACACATTTTTAGCGTACCCAAAGGGTAAAAACGGGACCCTATTTCTTAGACTTCGCTCTCCGTCCGTCCGTCTGTCACCAGGCTGTATCTCAAGATCGGTGATAGCTAGACAGTTCAAATTTTCACAGATGATGTATTTCTGTTGCCGCTATAACAACAAATACACAAAGTTGGCCAAGTGCGAGTCGGACTCGCGCACCTTAAAACAAAAAAGGTTAAAATATGAAGTCTAATGTCGTATAGCTAATAATAAAGTAAAGTACAGAACCCTTCGCGCGCGAGTTCGACTCGCTTTGGCCGTTTTTTAAGAAGATAATTTACTTAAGAGTAGTAAGCCTCAAAACATTTTCATATAATTTTTTTATGGCTCATAACTTTCAACTGAATTATATTTTTAAATATTTGTAACAATTCAAGCTTAGACAATGAAGAGATCCAATCGATACCATACCTATTTCTGAAGACCTAAAACCTCAAATAAGGGAGTAATCACTTACACAATCGGGGAAAACGGACCGGCTAGTTCAACCTTAACTAATGGTTGGCGAATAATATGATAATATAGAATGAGAATGCGGCCGGAACACACTATTAAGAGGCTGGCATCTGAGTTTGCTCTTTAGGGTGGTATATAGTCAGGCGGGTATTCGCAAAATATCCAAGCCCATTACACAACCCTGTCCGATATAAGTAGGTACCTACACTCATTGGTAAAGTTGGGAAAGGCTCGCTTTAAAGTGTCATTCTCTTAACTATGATCAGAGATAATTAAGTAGTATTTTCTGTGAAAGAGATTCTTATAAATAGTGCCCGGCCCGGTATAGGTAGCAGTTGGCTCGCCTTCTATTACGGGACCAAAAAATATCAGGCGAAACATGGCTATTAAAGCCGATCCTTGCATTACATGCGTGGCTATCAAAAACCACACTCCTAGTTGCTTGACGACAAATTTTTATTTGAGGTTGGTGGTTAGCTTGTCATTCACAAAATGACCATGCTAATAATGTTATATATCATGCGCCGGCGCATTTATCTTCTCCAAACCCAAGTCTTTAATCAAAAGCAATTTATAATACGAATAAAACCGATATCGCAACTCCAGCAGGATCATTACTAACTCGTAAATATTCGTAGACAATGAAGTTGACGAAGCGAAGCCAAGTTAATGTGAGTACAGGCCGTATTAGGACCTTTGTGTTGCAACTGATTCAAGTGGACGAATTAGCGCAATGTTATGCGTAAAGCGAAAGGAGCCGCCTATATATTCGAACATATTTAAGATATTACAAAATTACGGGATTCAAACCCGCAACCATCCATCCCTATAGCCGGGACACACTTTTTTTTTATTTTTTTTATTGCTGATAGGTAAGCCTTTGACTACAATCGCACCTGATGGTTAGTGATGATGTGGTCGAAGATGTTGTTCAGGCTAACCTAGAATTACTGGCTCTCAAGGACAGATGCCGGAACACACCGTTAGGTGCTTGGTGACATATTTTCTACTTGAAGGTGGTCGCTAACTAGGCGGGCATGCACAAAATGCCCTTCCACCATGCGGTGAAGCTCAAACTATCGTAGTGAGTGAGTCATGGCTCAAATTTATCCTTCTTTTTCTATTGTTTAAACGGTCTTAGTCGCCTAAGACTAAAGGTAAAATACCGTAAGGTGGGTAGCAGCTTCTTCGAAGAACTGATATCTTAAACTTTCAAGTTAAACTACCCAGGACTGCAGTTAATGCAGTATATCTTCAGTCATTGCACAAATTCGTTCCGCAACAAAAACAAGTCAGAAAGTCTGTCCAGTTTCAAACATGCCTATGATCATATCTCTAAGGGTCTTGCACTAGATTTGTTTCCCCGGGCGCGCGCCATTTCGCGTATTGCCTACCAATATTTCATCACCACTGTGCCATAGATTAACAACAAGTTACTACAAGACTAGTTCGTACCCTGAATACGAATGGGCATTATAAAAACCACAAACTTTGTGAATTTTAAGTAAACGTTTTACGAGTGACGTGGCCGAGGGTTATGCAATTCATGTTCGTGAGATACATAATGGTTAGATAGCGGAGTTTGGTTACATTTTCATGTTAAAAAGGAAATAAATATATAGTAAATAATATAGTTAAAATAACTGAAAATAAAAGAAGCATTTGTAACGGTTACAAACCGTAAGTTAAATCGGCTAAAATAATCTTTAAAAATATATAGAACATGAAAAGTTATTTTTCAGTTTTTTAAAACCTCACTTTTATATCAATTTATTTATAAAAAAATCGCAGACAGAGTTACTTTCGCATTTATAATATTAGTACTGATAACAAATATTTTAATTAATAATATTATATTAAAACACTTAAAAATATGAAAAAATATATCTAGTGACAATTCCTCCTAATTTTCCTGTAAGCCGACGTGATGTCACAAACGCCACTCAGCCAAACCGGAGTAATTTTTGACGCGTTTCGCTTCTACTCGAAGCATCCTCAGGAGGTTTTAACTCTACGAGCACACGATCGAGATAGAAATATATTAGGTGTAACAGTACCTACCTAATTTAGCGTGGTTCATGGGATACAGTATTTAAAATTTCCAGTGCAGGTATTATGTACTCTTGCATTGGTATCAGTCTTAACAATCTCCACAAGTAACGGTGTATAAGGTCTTAGATATACAAGTCAAAGACGCGTTACTCCATACAAAGAATTGACACAGTTCTATTTGCTGTTTCATACGGTAGCACTGCTTGTAACGGGTCTCGGCGATTTTTAAAGATTACAAATTGTACTAGCTACAATGCATCATGATTATGGGCTGTCAGCTGTGGTAAATTAAACTTTGAGTTATAGTGGGGGAGCTCGTGGTTAATTTAGTTACGGGAGTGACTAAGCAAATTGTCTGTATATGAAATACGAATTATTTCGATCGAGAGTTCCGAGTCTAAAGTTCTTAAATTTTAGTCATAGGTTCCACACTTTTTTCGCACTATTACTTATATCAGTTATTAGGGTTTCGTATCCAAAGGGTAAAAACGGGACCCTATTACTGAGACTTCGCTGTCCGTCCGTCCGTCTGTCACCAGGCTGTATCTCAAGAACGGTGATAGCTAGACAGTTGAAATTTTCACAGATGATGTATTTCTGTTACCGCTATAATAAAAAAATACAAAAAGTTTATTCTATATATGGGTAGGTAATCTTTAGCTAGATATTAAATTACGTTTTGGTGAATGTCTTAGATTATAAGTTGCAACTTATAGAACTCGATTATGATATTGTTAAAGCTATTTCCTACGAAAGTCTGTTAATTTGGTACATGTACATATAAGTATAACATATTAACAGGCATCTGCTTCAAGGATTATGTATATTGCTATAAATTACTTATAATAGTATGATACTTTTCACGTGTTCTAGGTTCTAGGTAGGTATACTTCAAAGAAACTTTTATGTATAAACATGTGTAATTCAACTTCGTAGGAAAAATATATTTTTGTATCCGTAGGCTATAGGTACTCATTTTAGGTCATCGACTAGTTCCTGCTAGGGATTAGTTAAGATCAACTAACAAACAAAAATTTGCTATGATATAAACGTACGAAAAGACACAGTAGCACGTAAGATAGTCCATGTCACTTTATTGTAACTACCCTCTATAACTCAAGATTTAATGAGAACTAGCTAAATGTTAACATTTTGTTTTTTAAGTTTTAAGAGGCGGTCCCAGCCTGTAAAATAAACAATTGTAATGATAGTTGTAACTTAGTTTCTAGCGCTGAGTTGTACATAACATGTAAATACTTACTGAAATTTTCACAGATGATGTATTTCTGTTACCGCTATAATAAAAAAATACAAAAAGTTGCCCAAGTGCGAGTCGGACTTGCGCACGTTAAAACAAAAAAAACGTAAAAGTATGAAGTCTAATGTTGTATAGCTAATGATACGGAACCCTTCGTGCGCGATTCCGACTCGCCTAGGCCGATTTTTAAATATAAAATCATAGTGCAAAGGTCATTCGACGCTTTCGCCTTGTTCATTATTTTTTTTCTATGTTGTTGGATATTGCGAGCAATGATTGCTACTAACTGGTCAACTCAAATACAGCTCCAACCGAACATGCGTTTTCTTTATTCTTTCATTCAAGTGATTGCAAACTTTATAGTGTACGAAGACTGTAGAACTCTATTATCGTTCACTGTGGTCCCGAAGACGCCTTAAAAAAGGATATCCGCCGAACCACATAAGGTGGTTTGTCATAGGTTTTAAGGTAATAAATTATTAAAAATTAAAAGATAAAATTTTTGAATGTTTTGCCTTCAACGTGATATCAAGGCAAAAAAAAAATAGAAGTCGTAATCAATATGGGTATTGTCTCGTGTACTATAACCGAAAGAGGCTTTAACATTCAAAGTTGTATTCACGGAGATGTGGAAAGAATTATCATTAGCTAAGCCAAATTGGATTTGAATTCAATGTTATAATGCATAGTCGGTAACAGGTTTTAGTAATCGATTCGGCTACTGGATATTACAAATTAATTTATTATAATTTCTTTTAGGTTTTGTTGACGCTTTCGAAATTACTTTCTTGACATATTATGTTAAGCTTAAAACTTATTATAATTACTTTTAAAATAAAACCAATCAGCTATGTCAAACATAGTTCGCCGCGGTCATGACTTGGATGGGTGACCGCTAGTGAGATTACTACTGAACGTGCACGTGCTTGTCTTAGGATGGTAGTCGTTCAACTACTAGTTGATTAAACTACTATTGACCTATTTAATCTTTTAATAGGGATTTGAGCATAGAGTGGTGATGTTTACCAAATAATAATTAATTAATGTATTAAAAATTATAGAGTTTAAGACAATTATCTATCTATGTACAATATGTACCTTACATTACCAATTACTTATGGCAACAAAAATGATTCTATTATTCTATGAAAATAAAAATAGTGACGCGTCGCATAACCGTGAAGCCTTTTGTATGTGTCACGCTCTGTTAACCATCTATTAGTATTTAGTCTATGGTCGAATATGGCGGGGCAAGGGCATCGACCCCATTGTAGATGCTATATTATCTGTGGTAACACCATCAAGGCAGATCGCAAGTATAGTACCACCAATTTAACTGTGCAGTTCGCGACGGCGCTACTGGTCAAAGAAAACAACCAGCAACTGTCACAATGTAAGGGGATTTAATAGTTATATTTTCTGCCACCTGAAGAGAGAAGTTGGTTGGACTGTAATTATGGCAATTTTCGGATTTGAAATAGTTTAGGTGTTGTTATTGGGCGTGGGCAACAGCTTTTGTTTGTTATTGCCGAATTAAGAAGTAGGTTTTTGTAGTAGGTTCATTGCCTTGTTGGTTGATTGGTATAAACCGTCTCTTTGAGATTAATAGGTCCTAGGTACAGTTTCCAGGTCAGAGGACAGTCTCATTAAATTTTTTTTCTTTATTGTTTAAGGACTTTTGAACAACATGTTCATTTCAGCCCTGTAAATGACCTTATCAGTACTAATATTATAAATGCGAAAGTAACTCTGTTGTCTGTCTGTCTGTTACGCTTTCACGCCAAATATACTGGACCGATTTGAATGAAATTTGGTATGGAAATAGTTTGAGACCCGGGAAAAAACATAGGATAGTTTTTATCCAACTGCGCAAAAAGATGTTAATGTTTTTGCGTGATAACCGACATACGCGCGGGCGGAGCCGCGCCCGGAAAGCTAGTCTTTATAATATTATGATCGTTTATTAGACCTTAACAATGATTTAAGAGATGATTTTAAAAGAAATGCCACAGTTTTCACCCGTGACTTTTCATTATTATCTAAATCACTATAATTATCTAAACACATTTGTCCGAACAAGGACTTGTTATCAATGCCGCAAGTCAGAGTTGTGCTATCGATTGAAAGATTGAATCAAACAGCTAATATTGCAATAGGTATTGTTACTTATTTATTTATTTTACATTGAGTGAAATCAGAAGCAATATTTGAATTACAATAGGCAATGTTTCATTGTCACTATTATTTAGCAACTTTTAGTAGAATTTGTAGTTTGTTGACATTGTTTTAAGATTTTATTCAGACTTACCTAAAATTTCTTGATCTCAACGACAGCTACCAGAACAAACCAGACAGATGTTCTACTCGAGGCTGGTAGCTAGCCAGAGCATTTGCAAAATTACCTACCACCGTGCTATAACGACTGCCATCCTAAGATAATAACCGGGACCGACGGCTTAACGTGCCCTCCGAAGCACGTGCACGCTCAGTAGTAATGTCACTAGCGGTCACTTATCCAATTCCTGACGGCGGCGGACGTTGCGTGCATCAGGATAAATCAGCGAAAAACGAAACATATTAAATTCAAACATATTAATGTCGCATTATGCAAATGCCTTTCTGGCTAGCTACCGCTCTGAAGTAGAAAATCCTTCGCCAAGCACCTAACGATGTATTTCAGCAGTCGTCCTTGAGAGCCAGTAATACTAGGTTAGCCTGAACAACATCTTCGACCACATCAACACTTAGCATCACGTGAGAAAGTAGTGAATGGCTAACCTACCAGGTATAAATAAAATATATCAATTATTTTAAGAAAACATTAAATTAATATTTTAGAAAAACACTTAAGAAATATAGAAAATATGTCTAGTGACATTCCCGCCTAATTTTCCGTTAAGTCGAAGTGACGTCACAAACGGCACGCAGCCAAAGCGGAAGAATGTTTGACGCTTGTCGCTTTTATACGAAGCATCCTCAGAAGTTCTTGACTCTTCGAGCGCATAATCGTGACTCTTCTGCCTGTATCGTACGCTTGGAACGTCCACACCTCCAGAGAGATTTTTAAATATTTTTTATTATTTTTAACTTGGATTTCCGCAAAGTAACGCCTGAATCTACTCAGTGAGATCTGACGAGTAGTATTTGAATCCCTAGTAATGCGAATTTTATGTTAGATGTTGGTTGTTTTTAGAATTCCGTACCCAAAGGGTAATAACGGGACCCTATTACTGAGACTTCGCTGTAACTGTATCACTGTTCGCAAAAACGGTGATAGCTAGACAGTTGAAATTTTCACAGATGATGTATTTCTGTTGCCGCTATAACAACAAATATAAAAATTTGGCCACGTGCGAGTCGGACTCTCGCACGTTAAAAATTAAAAAGGTTAAAATATGAAGTCTAATGTTGTTTATCTAATGGTACGGAACCCATCGTGCGCGAGTCCGACTCGCACTTGGCCAACTTTTTATTTTATTATTTTTTCTTAGATACCATTCTCGACATCGAATAGTGTACATAAGGAAACGTCCTTCTGAAGCCGGGAGACGATGTGCTACAGTGACTTCATATCAAGAAATCAGTAACAATCCTCTTCCAATGTATGTGAGATAGTGGACGAGTGCTTTCAATTTAAAATTAGAACCAGAAGACCAGTTCGATTCCAATCTCTGATTAATCGCAACCGTTACACTTAACATGAAACCTGGTGCCCGTTAACAACGTCCAACATGAACCAGCTCCCATATAGGTACAAACTAATGAAAAACAAATCAAATACAGCATATATGGACAGTTGTGAGTGGACACACGCCCACGACCTAAGTGTTATGTAAACTGCAGATGACAAGTTTCAAAGACATAACGGTTTTGGCGTTGTTGCATAGGTTCATAAAAGGACCCTTCAACATCTCAAAGCCTTTGCTAACCGTCAGGTACTGCCAGATTGTGCACAGCTGATCAGTCTTGCTCATGATATGGTGATTTACCATAACCTCGCGCTTGGCAGACGTCATGGGGATCGCAGTGTAAGATAGCAGTTCCTCAGAAGGTGTTGCTTTCCATCTTCCGACATTTTACCTTAAGTCGTCTTTTACGACATTCACGGGTAGATGGGAGGGGACGTGGCAACGTCACTATCAATGAGGGTAAGGCAGTAGGCCGGTATCAAGCTTGGGTTGGGCAATCCAAAGTAGAACATTCTGTTATATGATCTGGTGTCATTTTAAAGATAATATAATATTGTACCGACTCCACATATGCTAGAATCATCATCATCATCAACCGAAAGACGTCCACTGTTGAACAAAGGCCATAAAAAACGGCTATGAGCCGCTTGTAACCATTGGTTACCCACGACTTTTTGTGCTAATAGTTTTTAGGGGAGGTTTAGCCATAATCCCCATGCTTGGCAGGCGTCTTGGGGATCGCAGTTATGCTTGTAAATTTCACAGAAGCTGCTGCTGCCCACTTTACGGTATTTTTCCCTTAGTCGCCTCTTACGACACCCACGGGATGAGATGGGGGAGTGACATTCTAGCCCGGACCTCTTGGGGAATGCTAGAATAGGGGTCCTAAAAAAACCCTCCTAATATCAGACGCCTCTGTTCAACGGTGAACGTTACATCTGTTGTTGATGATGATTTAACAAACGCTAGCCTCATTATAAACAGTTCGAAAGTTTATTTTATCACATAATTTAAAGAACCTGTGACCAACTTTAACTTCATTCGCATCGAATATCCTGACCCCAACGGATAATGTAGTACTGTTACTCGACAAGATACACACAATTTTGAAGTTTATGTTGACACGTTATTATGAGAAAATCGTACACAGTGAATTATTTATCCTTATGCTTTGTAAAAGCTGGACATTAACCATTTTACGACTTCCGTCGTCGGTGGTTCGAAAATAAGAAATTAAGATTGGAATTTTGCTTTGCGACATCAGTTCTGTTCAAACCAGGCACCATATTAAAAGTAAATAAAATTCTGACGGCGCTAGTGATAATATCTATTAGAACATTAAAAGCTGGATATGTGGGACTATTTTAGCTTAAATTGCTTTATCAAACTTGCGAGTAAATGTCAAAATGAAATCAACGATGTTAAAAGTTGGTTTAACAGCTTTTTTATTTCTATGACCGAGGTTTATGGTGGAGCATTTTTAGGCATAAGTGGCAAATGGGGTAATTAATCATTTCCCAATTATTGAGTTTATACGAAACACTTGTTATTTTTTAAATACAACTGATATATTGCTAAAAGGCATCGTGTATACCCACGGAAGGTTAGCATGAGGCAGGCCGTAAAATCGTAGCCAAAACCTTTTAACATTCGTTAAAGTATTCTGTTTTGTTAGCGAAAACATTTTGTTTAATACGAGTATAATATAGTCATATCTTCTAACTGAAGGCACATAGTATTAACCTTAAATAAGTGGGATAAGAATAGGAAGATGATGAGATCTTTTTCATGAGATAAAAGGACAAACGATCAGGCGACCCAACTTGTGGTAAGTGAGCACCGTGGCCAACAGATGTGCACAACACCATTGGTCTCAAGAATATATTGCAGGCCTCTGAGAAGGGAATATGCTCTCTTCTTGAATTCGTCTAATTCATATCGCAATACTTCACAAGGCAGCTGCAATGATATGTAGGTAGTGAATTAAATAAAGTCTACTGGGAATAAACATATTGCTATCACCTGTCTTATGGCACAGGATATCAAAAAGCGTAGGGGTACCACATTGGCATGGCTATAACGTTGGCAGCTTTAGCGCCATCAGAGTAGCGGTAAAGGTATCTCTTGTTCAATGTCCGTGGCAGTTAGGGTTTTCACAGTTAAGTCAGTACTCGCCATCGAGCTCGAGGCAAACATAAAGACCCGATGGGTGCCTCGAAATAGTTCACAGTGCAAATATCCGTAGGGACAGTTACACCATAAGTTCCGTCCACCCCAAATAATCTAGGCCACAGTTCAAGCCGAAGTCTACCACAGCGGCGCACTTGAATCTGTCATCTACTACTCTATTTGTAGTTTTCGGAGACTTTATTTCCAACAGGATAGCCTAACCCACAATCCCACATGGTAACTGAGAATGTGATCGATGATAGTAAATTGACTTAAGCTAGAAAAGATACTGACTATCGCGACAAATCTTTGACAAAAGGATGGTTGCTGGCTGTGCGGCCAATTGCAAAATTCCCGTAGAAATCAGTACTAATATTATAAATGCGAAAGTAACTCTGTCTGTCTGTCTGTCTGTCTGTTACGCTTTCACGCCAAAACTACTGGACCGATTTGAATGAAATTTGGTATGGAAATAGTTTGAGACCCGAGAAAAAACATAGGATAGTTTTTATCCAACTGCGCAAAAAGAGGTTAATGGTTTTGCGCGATAACCGACATACGCGCGGGCGAAGCTGCGCCCGGAAAGCCAATAACCATGAGGTGTTGATAATTTTCATGCCGCCCGAAAATATACGACGTAGACTAACAACTGCCATTCTATGACAACATCTGAAAAAGACGCGACGGCTCAGCCTGCCTTTCAAAGAACATGTACGCTAAGTAGGAAATGTCACTAACAGGATGGGTAACCAATATTCAAGCACTTCAAACTTAATCATCGAAATTAATTGATGGGACAAATGCAATATCTCAAATGAGACTCCAAAACGGACATTGTAATGTCAACCATTGAATATGTATTAGAATTTTAAAATGAGTCTTAAAGTTCAAATGTTATTATGGAAATAGTAACAATTGGCATTTCCGCGTTGAAGTCAAGAATTAATAGTTCCAGAAATATTTGCTGCATTAGTCTAGACTAGACTCTAGAACATACGATTTTCACTTTGTCTGTACTTTAATGGTCTTAAATTATAATACTGTTAACGAAAGACACTGATCAGTGTTTTTCAGCCGACAGATCTTAATTACAATAATAGTCATCCAGCGTTATGAGTCAGTGTCATGTTAGCTCCGTCGATCAGAATATGCCCCGGCTATGGGGGTGAATGACGCGGGTTCGAATCCCGCACATAATTATAATTTTTCCTCTCGTAAATTTGTTATTTTATAATTGTAATTTTGTAAAATAGTAATCCTGGCTGTTTTCGGCTAAGATGACATTGCTTCTGCTGTGATGAGCATGGATGTTTAGTTCAAAAGTGACTAAAGTATTCCTATTTTAGAGGTAAAAATGAACACACGTTTTCCACAACTTTCAATATGATTTGGTCGCGTTTGAAGTGAAGATCTTTATATACAATCAAGCTTCAATCAAATCAAAATCAATCAATCAAGCTTCCCCATCCCATAACGTACAATTTAATGTTATAATTCTGACCTTAAAATATCTTTTTTTACCGGCGCTACAGGTAATACAATGAAAACTTTTAAACAACCTACAAGTCATTGCAGACTCACACACAGGCAGTCCAAATGCTCCAGCCCGCTACCAGTTGGCAGCGACCCCTGCATGCTGGCAAAATTTCCCCGTTGAATTGCAATGCTTAAAGTATCTTAGTCCCATTAAATCTAGGACATCAAAACACAAGAACATGATAACCAAACAATTTCTTTGCAAACTGCCAAACACCGTTGTATTTTCTATCTAGAATTGTCATTACAATAGGCATAAACTTTAGAACCTTATTGGAAATTATCAAGTAATGCGAGTGAAGGGCGTAAAGTAGTGTTTTAATGCTGTATTATATTCGCCTTGAGTGGGACCTATTTGGGTTCATATGTACTATCTCGATAAGGTCCCACTTTACCGCTTGCTGGGTGTAACTTGATCTAATTTAGTCTTTGCTTTCATTTATAGGTGTGTTATTGTTGAGGAAACAATTCTATTCTTTAGTAGCTTTTAGTATCTACTACAATCTACAGTAGCCAATATTTTATCTGTTAGGAGAAACTAGTTATAAGGGTGGGCAGCAGTGCCCTCTGAAGAACTGCTATCTTACGCTGTGATCCCCAAGTTTATAGCAAGGCTCTCACCCTATGGGGGAATTATATTCAACCCACCGTGATCACCGTAACCCACGGACATCTGCCTCACCGTCTTGAGGATGTGCTGACGGCCTTTGAGGAGACATTGAGGAGACTGAACTTGGAGATATACTCTAAACACCAAAAAAGGACAAAATTAATTCATAATGCAGTTATAACTAGTTATAATTGCTCTTAGCGATAAAGCCGCCCATTGTACAACAATTTATTTGTCTGTTTAGTATGTTTTAATTGTTAAAAATGGTGTTCAATAAAGTATATTTGTATTGTATAACGTAACAAACACACAAAAAATTGACAAACTGAGAAACTCTTCGCTTTTTAAAATATAAAATTCCTCGACGAAACACCTATGTACAACATTCCATTCTATTCACACAATACAAAGACCTTACAGACTAATATCCAGGTCACAGCATAATGTAAGTCCATCGCCTTCCTCCTAATCACGTACTTTATAAACATTCGCGTAAGATAGCGTAATAACATGTTATCTAAGTAAATATGGTTAATACGAGAACTGCAACCCAGTTCGAGTTTCATTCCTTCAGAGGGAACAATTCTGCTATTTCTATAGCTAGGCTGTTTAATTCATAATAGCTCGAAATCGCGTGCAACAAAATTAGTATTGTCAGTCATCCGATGTTGTTAACGTGTCCAGTGGACTGTCGTCAGTTAAATAGACTATGTTGTTATAAAAAAAACTTACCCTACTGCCATCAGACTAAGTTCTGACTCAGAGAAGGTTTTCGGCCGTTTATATTGGGGCCATCTTGAAATCCGCCATTTTGAATTTTTGAGAGGGGTCATAAGACTGCACTCCCGATTCCCTATGACATTTGTTCAAAAATCTCCAGCCTATCTCTTACCGTTTTTAATACCCTCCAACTGCAAATTAAAAACACTTTGTGGGCTATACTTATTTATTTCTTCACTAGCTGCGCCCCGCGGTTACACCCGCGTGGTGAGGGATGATGATGATAAAATGTATGATATGTGTTAATCAAGTGCCTTATCTACCTCCATACCATATTTTTTTATATGTTTTATATATGGCTTACGAAATATGATCATGTCTCCTATTTTCGTAATAAGCTCAAGTGGCTTCCTATTCGTCGTCGCCGGAATGCTCATATATTATCTCTCCTTTACAGTATTCTGTTCAACCCTTATATTTGGAACATATTTTTTAAATGTTAAAAATATAATCGTCGACAAAATTGTAAAGTAATCTCACTATCATCAGCCGGAATATGTTCGCTACTTAACAAAAAATATCACTTATAAAATCTACAAAGTAATCTACACTTTTAGCGTTTTTCACTTTGCCGCCTTTTACGGCTTCCTCGTTAATCTTCCTGGGGTGACATGAGGGAGTGTAATTCTAGTCCGGCACCCCACGGGGAATTGTCATATATTACATTTGTTTTCCTTCCAATATCTTCCGAATGGAGACAAACTTGATTAGACGCCATTGAAAAGTAATTACAGACAAAATAGCTGATTAGAACCAATGGCTAGTGCGTTACATGCCTTGTTACGACCTGAATCATCGTTGTATCGACTTCAACAAAATATTTCATACATTTCAAATCGATTTCTCTACAAAAATTAATTTAGAGAAATCGTATTGTAAGTATTTAATAGTTTTCAAGTCTTATTTGTTTACAATATATTTTTTGGATTCGTATCGTATTGTACCGACCGCAACACACGTGGGTTAAAGGTAGGATCGAGATGAAGCATTTTCTAACAGCGTAATACAAGAAGCTGTTATCTCAAACCGAACCATTATGAAACCCATTCCTGCATACGAGATGAGTCTCGCAACGCAACGCCAACTAAACTTTATGTTTTAATTAATTTCTATGACATTGCAAACGACTCATGGCACGTTGCGAATTCCTCATTTGAATCTTTATCGCAAATATGCATTTTATTACTTCGAAATTTGAATATAAATAATAATAAATGACTTCTTTAATGGTTTGCTGAGTGTAGAGACGGTGCGCTGGTAGAAACCTTAATGTCGTGGGTTTATATTGTAATAAGAAGTATATATAAAACAATTGAGGGTAGACCCTCGCTTAAAGTTCGGAGAAGAGAACAGCAAAGCACAATAGCACAAGTAATAGCACAAAGACCTAAATAAAAATGCCGGGACGTAATTTTTATTTATAGCTGTTAGGCTAGCCGTTGACCACTATCTCACCTGATGGTAAGTGATAATATAGTCGAAGATGTAATTCAGGCTAACCAAGAATTATTGGCTATCAGAGACAGCTGCCACAACACACCGTTAGGTGCTTGGCAACAGATTTTCTACTATAAGGTGGTGGCTAGCCTAATGGGCATTCGCAAAATGCCCTACCACCATGCAAACGTATGCGTATGCCTCTGTAATTACAGCCTATAGACCTCCAACGCCGATATTAGAGCCGAGTGTAGATTATCTTCGACCCTCAGTTGGCTATAAATTATAAAAAAAAAGATGGTACTAACAGTATGGTAAATTCGTAGAGCGTGAAAGGGACAGTATGATAGGAGCATGGTATTTTTTGGTTTCACTTGTATCGCGCGCCCACCTGCTTCTTAAATTATTTATTAATCTGAGACCCAATGCTTGAAATATCGACCTTAAGAGTAATCTTTGGTGTTGGGAAGTTATGAAAAAGAAAATCTAAATGTGTTGAGGTTTCCAAATCTTTTTCCAGATCCACATTTTGAAATATAGATATTAGTACAAATCGTAGTACAAATCCTAAGTTGTAATAATAATAATTGTAATTATAATAATAATAATCGATTTTATATCGAGTTAGACAAGATTAATCCAAAGAAAAGATAATAAGACATTTAAAAATAAAAGCTACTGAAAATATTCTGAGAAATTATCCAGGAAGAATTACATTGTTTAGAGAAAAGCGTATTTAATACCGACTATAAACTTTAAATTCATTTCCGATTTGATTTTATCCACAGTGTGGATAAAATGGGAACCTTAAGCATGGCAATGTTGAGTCTGAATAAACTTACCAACAGATTGTAAAGTCGATAAAATTTCGCATTCCATTAAGATTTCAACTTTCTGCAACTTACCTGTAACAAAACAATTATAATATATCAATTATTTTTGATTAACTTCACAACTATCCATTAAAACAATAAAATGGTTACCACCGTATTACTCGAAGTGGTAGTCCCTGTGCCTGCCCCTTCGAGGAATACAGGTGTGACAATTTTAGCGTGCCACAATACCAATGTCACAGAATATAAAAAGGACTAACGTTTCTCAAGATATGTTTTAGTCCCATGTTTAAAGTGCGACCCTTCTGCCATCTATCGGTTCCAGTGCCAGACTGCGGACTGCTACTAAAAATGTATTTGTCTCAATAACTTGTCGAACACGGGAATCGAAGCCAGGACCTCTTTTATACACACACCAACGAGGCAGTCAACAACCATACGCTGATTTTTAATTATTAAGTACCTAAATATAGCCTTTTTAATTTTTGTTATTCATCTTAACAATTACATAAAAAATACATTTATATAGCTGGAACCTCTTTGAAATTAATATATTATTATTATATACCGACTAATCGTCATCAAAATTATCCAAAGCTAATCTACACAAATAAGCTTTTAATAAAATTTAACAATCTAATGAATATTAATTATTCGATGGCAAGTTGCAGTATTTGGCAATGCAGCAACGACATCCTAAGTTTCAACATTGTTAGGAATTTGCCGACGATCAAATGTCAAGTTGAAACGTAGATTTACTTTAGTATTAACTTTACCATAAGAAGTACAGGTATCGCTAACAAAATGGGGTAAAGGGAGATATAGCCTTTTCTTTGCTAAGACACTGTCAAATGCTGATATTTCGTCTCATCGGGTGACAGCCATTCGGACGACCTGAACACATCCACACAGCTGATTACTAACCTATCCGATCAGCCCTAGGCCCGAGTTTTGTATGATGGCATACAAATCACTTCCACTTCTCTCTAAGAGAAAAATCCATGGACCTGTGTGAAGCAGGTATTTACTTACAAACCAGAAGCACATCTTGCAGAGGATATCAGGCTCAAACACTTGCATGCAAATATTCAACGAGTTAGAATCTTTCGTATTTAAAACATGGCGAAACTACGTTTGGATGAAGAGCGCTTCAAAGACACTTGCCCAAGTAAAATAATAAAAAATCATTAAACTATGTACCTGTTATAATTTGAACCTAATTCCCTAACTCAGTTGAGCTCTGTGGCTAACAAATATTATGTATCAATAGATGGTGAATGGTGTTGCACATAATAAATCAATTATGCATATTTACATACATTAATTATCATAAATATACAAGTAGAAGATTAATTTTATACTTACTTTATGTCGTTGTTGTGTAACTGGCGGCTATATAAAATATATGACATTGATGGATCTTTTTACGTTGGCGGTATTTTGAAACAAAAGGTGAACTTATGAAATGCTATAAGTTCTTCCACACGTCTATATAGAACTACATACATCGTCACCTTCCTACTCTTAACCCTCGCATATGGGGTAGAATTAGGGTTACCATACGTCCGGGAAATCTGGGATAGTCCCGGAATGGCGAGTCTTGTCCCTTCAGTAATTTCACTCTACTATCCAGAAATTAAGGAGTACCTATTAGGTTTATAACATAATTACGGGCACAACAACAGAAAACAAAATCCCACATGTCCTTCAAAATTGCTATACCATAGTTCACACTTAGGTAAGTACTTGTGTTTGGTGTAACTGACCTCAGATGCAGCTGAACGGATTTCAATGCTATGTTGGAGGGTATATTGGTACCCTACCAGCTTCTTTATCTCCCGATAGATATAATCTGGCAGTCTTCAAGTAGGTACTGAGTAAACAGGTATCTGCAATGTTCGACTGTCGACAGCGTCATCACTTTCCATCAGGTGAGACTGCGGTTACATGTTTGCTTATCTAAATTTTTAAAAGAAAACTTGAGCTTCAATAGTACTAACTTTTTAATCCCAGAAATGTCTAGGAATTGATACATCTTGATCTGGCAACCCTAGATAGAATTCACCTTAAATACCTCCGTAATATACTGAACATATCGTGGTCAGATCTGACCACGATATGTTCAGTGTATTACGGACGTGTCACCACGAAGTGAACCACGGAGGTTCTAAGAAGAGCCAATGTTGGCGGAATAGAAGCTTATTTATTGCGACCTCAGTTACGTTGGTGCGACCATGTGAGGATGTATGATGAGAGGATAACAACGCGCATACTTCTACTCTGAACTCCAGAATGGCAAGCGGAAAAGCAGTGGCCAATGACAAATGAAAACTTTTATTGCGAATACGTATAATTACAAAGGTGTTCATCTTAATGATATATATTCAACCCATGCGCATCGTAGATCATTATAATAATAGTAATAACAATAGAAGTGGACGATCCTCCTCCTTTTTTGAAGTCTGTTCGACAAATCATACAAGTATGCCAAATAACCCAGATTATTGCGAGTATCTGTCACAAATATAAAGACAGGATATGTCTTGATCCGCGGAAACAGTCCCGTTACAGACGACTTTGGATGTAGATACGTGACCCACTTGGGTCACTTTGCTATACACCGGATAATCAAATCAGATGACAATGGAAATGTATATCCGTCGGCATCACAAATCTCTTCAGCTGGATGTAATCAATTTTCAAATTATGTCATTTTCACGCCTTTTCCGTATTAATTAGGTAGATATGCTGATTTGATTTTTATTATTGGCAACGGCAGAGCACTACTATTCGATTTTTAAACCCAAAATAGGAATATATTAAAACTATTGTAACTCATTAAAGCCCGTAGTTTTTGCGTTATCAAAGGAATTGCGATGTCGGGGCAGGTGGTGAAATGGTTCTTACTTCAAAAGTTTTTTATATGATTTTAATACTAGCTTGTCAGCTAATTTGGCAGCTGTTAGGCCCTCAAGAAAACATGGAATAGTCATCAAAAAACCCTGACTTTTCTTTCGTTAATTGCCCAAATCGAAACGAGCCATAATTAGTGTATTACTAATAATATTCTGTTCCTACGGTCGTCCTTATATGATTTCAAAATTGTAAAAAATACGCTATATTAAGTTGATGTATCATCATATCATAGTTACTTACTTTGCCGTGGGAAACAAACATACCTAAGGACCACACATTAAAAACAAACAAATATTATGACCTAACAAATGAATTAACCAAAAACGGTTATGTGGTTTATTGATATGCTCGAGAAGTTGGAGTAAGGTAACCAGCGAAATCCCTATATAACCTACTTAAAGACCTTGGCCTGCCAAGAACAACCGTAACTTCCATCCTAGAACGTGCATCTAAGGCGGCATTAGTAGGATCTTATCAAATTTGGTTAGTTAGGGGAGGAGGCTCGAGCGGGAAGGGGAGCGTTGATGCCTTGTAAAGAGGCCTCTTATCCCTACACCTGGGTTGCAAGTTCCATGTCCGTTTAGCCTCTTCCTCTGCAATGCTATGGACCCGACACCCGCACGGTGAATCCATGGAATGCTAAGTAATTCGTCTCTCTGAAATATTTTTTTGAAGAAATTCGTCAATATTTTGTTTCAAAACATAATAAAAATTCAAAGCCCTAGTCGAAATGTACTAAGTCAAATTGTTAGCCTTTCTTAACAAGCACAAAGCATTTATATGTTCTATGATTTCAACACAGCAAAAAGATGTGACGTAATATGACATGTTCATTACTACATGACATAATAACAATTTGATTCGACGTGAGATATAACAGATAAGAGGATTTTTGCAAAACGTCCGTATATCGGGGTGGTAAGGTTGACTTTCGCGTAGGAAGTCAATTCATGTCCACGACATACGAGTTTTGAAATTTAGATCGTTGATCGTGATCTTTTTCGATGGCATACAAAAACAGAAGCTGGTTCCAATTCCTATTCAGCAGTTTGAATTTAAATTTGGAAGAAAATATATTAATGTCATATATTAATGAAATTACAGACCCTTGAGATTTAACACCTATGTCTCAAGGGGACGGGCGCAGGCGGGGAAATGCATCTGTTATAGGCAGAGGTTAGTCCGCTTAACATCAGGGGGGCCTCGTGTTTATTCCGTCACAATAACTTTTAGCGATAAGAACGCTCTTTGTGTCTAACCATTGTCATTGTTTCTTTGTACTATACTGTTTTTGGTGACAATAAAGAGTTATCGTATCGTACCGCAATAACATTAAAAAAAAGATGCGACTAAATTGACAATTCAATATGGGCTGGTTCTTCTTGGTAGTGTCAGCCCTGGCTCAATCCGCACTTCAGGTACATGTGCGTACCCGTCCAGACGGGATTATAGTACGTGCGTGCCGCGTCAGAAGAGATCAGAGCTATACGTGGCTATGCGATAGAAAGAGATAAAGAGAGACGACGTGCTTTATTGCTAAAGTGCACTTTGTTCCTTCGTATGCACTCGGAGTGATTCTTATGGCCCTTTTCATTCTGTGGTAGTTGCTCTATCTATATTTAGAAGGGCGCGGCGGCGGCGCGATATACTCCAAACCTAGATCCAAGTAGATTCCTCAAGTTTACCTGTCTTGCATGTCATAATCTGCGTTCTAACTCCGATAATTTGTCAGAGTTAAGTCCGTCTGTAAGTAGGCGATGATACGGATTCAGCTCCGGTCTCGGGACCAAAAAATAGCTAGTATTTAGCTCCATAGCTCGTTTGTGGAAATTGGGCTCTTGTATGTTTCTTTACGTTTACTCAAACTTCCCATTCTCATACTGCCAATTGAATATCTCATTGAAATCATAAGAAACGAATTTAAAGCATACATTAAGTCACTCTCGTGTTGGCTGATATGTACAATTTATTTGCACATATCAGCCAATTTCATATATTTCTTTTTTCATTAGATAAGCAAGCATTTGACCGCTGTCTCACCTGATGGAAAGTGACGATGCAGTCGATGCTGGGACATGGTTGCCTAGCAGATACCTATTTACTTTAATATGGAGCAATTCGTAGGTAATCTTTTACAGCTCAACTGGAAATCTTATTTAAAGCTTAATATCTCGTAGAGCTTGTAAGAAAACCGAACAGTCATAAAGTCGTTTGTACTCGTTACTAAAATATTCGATACTCAGTCCAAACATTTCGTTGGGTAGTACTTACTTTCGTTACAATTGGAAACGTGTACTTTGTAGTTACTGCCATGCTTACGGTAAAGCCATAGAACATATAAAAAAACTACGTAAAGCTATTTTAGCGGGTCTTCAAATTGGAATTAATAAAAAATATAACTAAAATTTTGCTGGTAAGCGCGAAAATAAAATAAACAAAATACTTGACAATCTATAAAATCGATACCAACACTAATATTATTGCTACATTGTTTTTTGTTTAGCTCCTTTTGACTGAAAAACTTAGCACTTTTTTGCGGCTTTTTTTAAGCTTAGCTTAATCAATATTGGCAACACTGACGCGGGGTGACGGTAATGCACAAAGGCCTGTGTCGAGTGCTGCATTTGAATCAGTTGAGTGGTGTGACTTTTTATTCGCGCGGCATATATTTATCATCAGTAAGTTGCTCTCGTGATGTTATCATTTTGAATATCATTGGTAACGAAAAATATGCCAGGCTTGGTTTTTAACTGACTTTAAAAAAAGAGGAGGTTCTCAATACGTCTGTAATATTTTTTTTATAGTCCAATAACTGAAAAATATTTTCCTATCTTGATGATACAGTCGTAGACAATGAATGACAATTTATCCCGTAAGTAGCAAGGCTCACTAAAACGAGTGAAAACATTTTTTTTACCAAAAAATGGAACTGACTTCAATACTCAAAAGTGTGCAATAACTTGTCGAAGTCAGTACCATGCGCACGATATATATAATAGGTACTTCATGGGTACCTACAATGACAGTTAAAAAGTACCAAAAGTCGGTACGACTTCACACTTTGAGTTATTTCACACTTTGAGTGTTGAATTCGGTTCCAGTTTTGGTAAAAAAAAAATCTTACAATTTGATGGGTTTGTGTCATCTACTGGGATTTTTATCTTTAAAGGTTGTTTCGTTGGTCTGTGGAACCTTCAACCTCTTTAACGTATTCGTGACTTAAACAAGTAATTCATATGAAGTCAATGAAAACGTGGTTTATCTACAAAAGGAGTGGTTCATTCCGACAGACATTATGCTATTGAGAAGTACTTACAATGAGCCGAAATCATAGCGATATTTAGCGGTGCAATTGTCTTTAATTCACAATCGTAATGCTATTGTGTTGGTTTGCGTGTTGCAATTTGGGTAATGGTTGAGGTAGTCGTGGGTTTCGAAATAGGGCACTACAAGGAAGTTCAACATACACATACGTATGTAGATAATGTGATTTGTTTTATGGGATCATGATCTTCTTACTTTGTCACAATTTATCTGTGGTCGGTATTTTTTGGGACAAATTAATGAGACGAATAAGTCGCCCGCCTGATGGTAAGCAAACGCAAAATAGGCCGCACAATAGCGGCGAAATTGCGGAAAAGAGCCCGCACACCAAGTACCAAAAGATGGTAAGCAACACGCCTGTCCATTGCAGTTGCAGTGTCACTTTTCTTTTTCTGCTTAACAAAATGCTCTGCGCTCGTAACTCGTAAGTTAGCTAATATTATTTCTGGTTCGCCTAGTAATTTCGTTTTTTTTTATAACAAAAAGCATTTTGTTAGTATTAAGTTTTGTCTTTGGTTTTATGGCCAGCCACCTGCCTGAAGCTAGCCTCCTTGATAATGCTCTCGTTAGAAGTTTATCCGTTACCTTTCGATGCTTTCGTGATCATGGTATCATATATCAGCACGTAATGGTGGTAAAGTGTTATGTGCCTAAAATATTGTGTAGCAAAACCCGACGCACGCCATAGTGAGAGATATACTGCTCATTTGGCGCAGGTTTTTCAGTATTTATGTATTCAATACATCTTGTATGGCACATTAGCACAGGACCACAAATAAGAAATAAAATAAGCAAAAAATAAAATATAAAAAGCCCATAAATATAATAAGAACCTGGCTCGAAAAGGCAATACATAAAAAATCTGCAGTATAATGGATGTGCGATTGGAGCTGTATTTATATTCTACTAGCTTTCCGGGCGCGGCTCCGCCCGCGCGTATGTCGGTTATCGTGCAAAAACATTAACCTCTTTTTGCGCAGTTGGATAAAAACTATCCTATGTTTTTTCCCGGGTCTCAAACTATTTCCATACCAAATTTCATTCAAATCGGTCCAGTAGTTTTGGCGTGAAAGCGTAACAGACAGACAGACAGAGTTACTTTCGCATTTATAATATTACTAGCTTTCTGGGCGCGGCTCCGCCCGCGCGTATGTCGGTTATCGCGCGAAAACATTAACCTCTTTTTGCGCAGTCAGATAAAAACTATCCTATGTTTTTTCCCGGGTCTCAAACTATCTCCATACCAAATTTCATTCAAATCGGTCCAGTAGTTTTGGCGTGAAAGCGTAACAGACAGACAGACAGACAGAGTTACTTTCGCATTTATAATATTAGTACTGATATAGTACTGAAGTACTGATAAAAAGCAATGCTTTTTGCGTATTAGGGAGAAACCTATACGGAGAGAATACTGGTAAGTGATATTACCACGGCATACAAGACTTTCCTAACTATTTATTTAATAATTAAACTGAATTTTTCTTTCAGTTATTTTTTATAGTACCATTTGAGGCCGCATTTTTTCTTGTTATTAACAATTCTCAAATGTGTTGAATATTTTAACACAGTATGACTTATCAAAGATGAATACCTACATTGAAATCAAAATAGGTTTAATTATTTGGTCACTTAGATACACAAAACATATATTATAGCATATCTCCACGCCCGACGGTCAACTTCTAAAGAAAAACTCATTAGTATCTGTCCGATCATTAAAAACCTTACGCTGTATTAAATTTTAATTGCTGAGATAACACGCATCTTAAATGAGTTTAACCTCTGAACTCTGTCGATTCCACAACACCTTACACCGATTGGTGCCACTATAGCCGGTGTCATTAAACCAAAGCCGATGCATTAGTATTGATCAAACTTGGGGACGCAATGCTACTGTGCCTCATTATGTAGGGTAATTGTGCACTCATGTCGAAAGATTCAATTGGTTGTGACATAGATCGTAAACGTCGTTCCATTTTTCAAAACATGATAAATACCTTATTATAAAAACTTACGCTCATATTTATATATAGCCTTCTTTCCGGAAGGTTTCCGGTAGAAGCCGAAACATTGTTGATAGCGATATCGACTCATAGTAAGTTGTTTCACGCTCAAACACCCGTGTCTTCATATATAACAGGATAATAACGTATGTATATTATTGCAAAAGACGGCAGTGGGGTCTAAGCGCCCGCGTTTTGGCTGAAATAGGTTATGGGATTGTGACGAAACAAGCTTGAGACATGATGTTAAGCGGTAACCTCTTCCCATAACAAACGAATTTCGTTCCAGGGTTCAGACTGCTATTGGACACTTCTGTTTTTGCATAAAAACCCAATAACCTCAATTTTTTACTTTATAATTAGTAAGTGACCCACTACATTGCAACTCGGTCAACGAGGCCATAGATAAATAATACTACTATTTATCTACGAAGAATTAATACAAATTTTACGGATTAGCCGGTCACACCCTGGACGATCCTTTTTGGATCGCAAGGAGCGCACCTTCCATCTCGCGCTGCACAGCCACACCAACCACGCCTTTGTATCGCTGTCCTGACGTGTTAGATCAGTAATTTCAAACTTCCTACTTTAAAAATTTATTGCGAGTATCATTACATCATTTCATAACTGTAACATTGATAATATACTCGTATCTACAAAAAATATTATCATCACTTTTTACCACGAAATATTCCAAGTAAACTACGTGACTTTGCCAGCAATAGAACTTTTTGCAACTCGAATATTCGCGACTCGTAGCATTAGCGTCTTCGGTAATAAATATTAAGCTAGTGATAGCACAGATTACATAATAGATGATAGCGCGAGGACGACGACATTATCATATCCACGAATATATCTTCCAATATTGAGTACACTGAGTAAAAAAGTATAACCTGTGCCGTTTGTAGTGATTCTGCCAGGACAAGGAATTATCGCAGTATATTTGAATAACTACTCTTTAGATAACCGATTCTTGGCTCAATTCATGTCAGTAACTCTACATTTATTGATGCCGTCGTTTGTAAAAAAATAACTCCTTCGACCAAAGCATTTGGCCATAAATTTGATCTAGCTAGTGCGCGCTCAACTTACATGAAACATTGCAACAAATGTCGTAGGTCAGTCCCGGCGCCACGATACGTAAAAATAAACATATGACCAGCGTTATAATTTATTTGATGACATTTACTGGCCAAGTTAATTGGAAAATTGTATGACCTGTAGTATATCATCAGAGAGGTACATACTGTGGGTGTTTTCTAAAGGTAATAATCAAATGAAGCAGGAAAATCTTCTAGTTTGATTTAATGTTTAATTAAAAGATTTGTAATTGAATCTTATTTAAGATTAATTAATTATGATTATAAATCTAATTGGTTTTCAAGATAAGTATAAAAATCAGCCAAGTGCAAGTCGGACTCGCGCACGAAGGGTTCCCGTACCATTATCTATAACATTAGACACTTTATTATAACCTTTCTTTTTATTTTTCACGAAAGATAGGTACTTACGGTACCCGTCGTGCGTGAGTCCGACCCGCATTTGGCCGATTTTTTTAATTTTTTTGTTATAGCGGCAACAGAAATACATCATCTGAAAAAAATTCAACCGACTATCGTGGTTCCTGAGATTCAGCATGGTGACAGACAGGCAGACGGAGAGTGAAATCTTAGTAAGGGGTCCCGTTTTTACGCTTTGGGTAAGGAACCCTAAAAATAGGTAGTATATTGATTAGTATCTATTAAAAAAAGATTTCTGCTCTAAGTAACTTCTTTAATACCTACCGATTAATTTATGAAATTCAGCCAATTTTTAACGAACTTTTCGATTACTACATCTTTATTCATACTACATCTTTATTGCATTAATATATCATTCATTATCATCACCACCCATGAGCTCCACCACTGAGCAAATGCCTTTAGCAATTTTGGTTTTGATTTTGGGGTTGACATAACCAATTTCTTCTCTTAGAACACATATCAGTACGGAAAGTTTCAGCTTCCGTTTTATGTCCTACCGCCAATCCTCCTGGGGGGATTGGCAGAGATCTATCGAGCCCTGTTAAATGGCTAATGTGCAACAGCACACTAATTACGTCAACATGAATGGTAGTATGCTGTTGATCAGGCGCATTTCTTCTCTTAAGGTAAACACCACAGCCGTCACAAGCCGGACTGGTCGTCTTCTGTCGAACTCGGCCGACAGAACCAAACCAATGTAAAATTAAGAGAGCGCATACAATAACTATACGGACGATAGAGTAATGTCACAGAATAAAAAGGAACAGAAAGATCACTCTGCAAAGTCATGCCAGTAAATATGCGACTCTATTTACGATGCAATAAAGTGCACCTCAGCTCGCAAAGCACTACCAAAAAGTACCAAGACGTCTCTCTATCGCATAGCCACACATAGCTCTGATCTCTTCTGACGTGGCACGCACTGTACAATAAGCCCGTCCGGTCGGATACGCACATGTACCGGTAGCTTTGTACCTATAGTGCGGAGAGAGCCAGGGCTGGTAATGTACGCGACGGATTAAATAGCACTGTATTTAGATGAATGTGGAAAATTCCTCCTTTAAGTCAACGTTAACACATATATATGTAGGTATATAAATAATGATTCACTGAAACTGTAATATGACCGCTGTTATCAAATTTATCTTACAGTAAAACGCGTTATCTAGTTAATTAAGGACATATACACAAGATCTAGATCGTTGTTAAGGTTTGTTTATCTAATTTAGTTACTAAGTAACTAGCGGAAATACTGTAGCCTGTGTTGTAGCGGAGCTTGTCTAGGCTCTTCCTAACCGATCGACTAGGTGTTCTGGACGTCCTCGGTGGTCATTACGTGGATGTATGACCGTCAGGGGCATTTACAAATGAGCGCTTTCGTGCTTCAGAGGGCGTTATGCCATCGGTCCCTGTTGTGGTTAGGGCAGGCATGACAGTAAAGGGCGGGTCTGGGTTTATTCATTAATAGTTGCTTTGCCTAGCTTGCATGCCTTGCGCTGCTTGTTTTGGATAAACTCAGGCCTTCCTTACTCATCCCGGATGGGTAAGGAGGCAACGGTCTTAGGGGAGAGCGCAAGTCGTGATGATCCCTAAGGCAAGTCTGACGGTTACCTTCTCGTGGTGCTGCCTGTTATTGGTTTATTTCCTTCCGAAATAAACGCAACAGAACACCGTCAGGCGCCGCGTGTATTGTTATCTATATGTGTATGTATATGTATATATTGTTTCTGTATATATTTGTATTATATGTGTATATTATGTAGTTCACAGGGCTATTTAACCCCTTATTAGTAACCAAATTGTAAATGCTCGGTACAGACCGGGGCCGTAGTTAACTGTCTGTCATCTGTATTATACGTGCTAAGGCGCTTAGCACCTCTTTAAGACAGATGACAGAATAGACTTACGATGTATAAATTGTAGTTTTAAGGCAAGGCTACAGATAATTTGTCATGTTTATGAGTAGATGAAAAACAGTTTGGCGGTGTGTGTGTTAAAATAGGGACCCCTCTAACTGGCAAACACCAGCGCCTACTACTGTCAAACGTATTGTTACATAATCGAAAATAACCGCTGTCTTTTATTTGGTAGTGACCCCTGTTCCGATGACTCACGTTATTGGAGGCGGGGACAAACTGGCTGGACTAGTTCCAAAACCCCGATGATAAGTGTATCCTTAGACTTCGGGAAAATACCTCCAAGGTATTGTCAGTCTTCTGAACTCTAAACTTCCGGAGGCTTGAGTAGAAAGATTGAAGCCTGTCCATTTCCCAAAAACTACTGCTTATGATCACAATTTATAATTATCTATAATTATTCCGTATGCCGAAATCTGTGACAATGTCTGTGAAAGTTAATAGAGACGCGAAAGGGAAATTTACCAAAGGTCCTTCTCAGGGCCAACTCAATGTTTCGGCTGAGGACCGCTCGAGCGGCACTAATGAAAGCCAGGAAAACCGCCCTTTTCAGGGTCAAACTCCACGGTTATCTTCGCGAGATTTGTCGGAGGTCTCCATGGGGGACGAATTGAGGTCGGACGTAGAGTCCTTGTTTGAAGAGTCTGGTGACGAGGGTGACAGCCGGAGGAAGCGGCCTTACTCCTCGTTTTACGCACCCGGCTATCTGGAATCGGACACTGAGACCGAGGGGACGGCAGCCTCTAAGGTCAGTACGGCGCGGAGGGGAAGGGCGAAGGGCACCAAAACAGGCCCCACGCGTGACGAATTTTTAAAGCCTAAGCCACTAGTGGAGGAACTTGCGGAGGTCCTGCAGAGCAGGAAATTCAAGAAGGGGCCGGCCGCTGTGGCCGCTGGAAGTCTTCTCGACATCGGAAGCGATTCTGATGTCCTTGCCGGGGTCGGTGACCTTAGCGAGCTCAACGCCCAGGAGCTGAGGGCTCAAGCAGGAGGGATGCTCGCCTGCATCTTAGAGGTTGCCAAAAAATCTGGCAACCTAAAGGGCGAGTTTGTTGGTCGCCTAAAACGGTCCGCGTCGACTCTGAGGGAAGTAGTCGACACACTGGCTAGCAGGAGTGAGGCGGAAGAGACGCGGCGACTGCGAGCCGAAAACAGTCGCGTGCGCCTCGAGTTGGAGGCCTGCAAGGCAGAGGTGAAGGCGCTGCGTCGCGGCTTCACCGAGGCCAAGACCCAGGCGGCTGCCGCCACGTCTGCTGCTTCAGTAGCAGCAGCAGCCGCTGCCGCCGAGACGCCGGCCCCCCCTGCCGTTGTACTGGGGGCAGAGTTAGTGGAGGAGATGACGCGCTCCTTGACTACCACGTTCGGGCAAATGCTCAATGCCCGACTCGCTGGTATCGAGGATCGCCTCCTGCCAGCGCCGGTAATTCGCCCGCCTCTCAGAGCGGACGCGAAGAAGGCTGCAGTAGCGGCTGCGCCCCCACCCCCGAAACCAACCCCTCGTAAGCGGGTTGGCCAGGCCTCGCAGGCTGCTGCCACGCCCCCGACTGCGGCTCCCATCGCCCCAAAAACTACGCCAACTGTTGTGGCCCAGGCGGAAACCTGGGTTGCAGTAGTTAAAAAGGGGAAAGGCAAAGGGAAGGGCAAATCGTCCTCCTCAGCCACGCCCGCTCCCGCTCCTGTCCCAGCAGCTCGTGCCCCCCCCTCCGCCGTGAAGCCCAAAACGAAGAAGGCGAAGGCTTCCGCTGCCGCCGGGCCCAAGAAGGCGAAAGCAATGAAAACCCCCAAATCCGCGGCTGTTGTGCTGACGCTGCAGCCCGAAGCCGCGGAAAAGGGGGTTACCTACAAAGCCATTGTTGAGGCGGCGCAGGAGAAGGTCGATCTCCAAGGATTGGGAATCGACCGGATCCACTTCCGCCAGACGGCCACGGGAGCCAGGATGCTCGAAATTCCTGGCTCCGAAAGCAGCGACAAAGCGGACAGACTCGCCGAGAAGCTCCGCCAGTTGGCCAACGTCGCCAGGCCCGTTAAGTCCGTGCAATTGCACGTGACGGGCCTGGACGACGCCGCCACAAAAGAAAAAGTGGCGGCGGCGGTCGCCAAGGTGGGCCGCTGTGACGTACTGCACGTCAAAGCTGGAGAGATTCAAAGCTACGGCGGGACCGGCTCCTCTCTTGTTACCTGCCCAATTCCAGCAGCCAAAGTGTTGCTGGCACAGGGCAGGCTTCTGGTGGGGTGGAGCTCGGTGCGAGTGGTGGCACTGGCGGCGCGTCCCATGCGCTGCTTCAAGTGCATGGGACTCGGCCATACGCGCCCCCAGTGTCCCTCGTCGGCAGACAGGGGGGACCTGTGCTTCCGTTGTGGAGGCGCAGGCCACAAGGCAGCTAGCTGCCAGAGAAGGGCCCCACACTGCGCTATATGCGCAGAATCGGGGCGACCAGCGGAGCACAGGATGGGGGGACAAAACTGTGTCCCCCCAAAGACGAAGGGACAAGCCGCCAGGACCCAGGCCATCCCCCGACCGGCTGCCAGAGCCGCCCCTGAGGTTGTTCGCCGTGCGGCGAGCATGGAGGTTGTGACGTCCGATTAATGGATCAAGTCGGGCAGCACAACCTCCTACAGACGAATTTGAACCACTGCGTCAGGGCTCAGGATTTGCTAATGCAGTCCCTGGCGCAGTGGCAGATCGATTTGGCGGTCGCCGCGGAGCCGTACTACATTCCCCAGTCCCATCCCTACTGGGCTGGGGATCTGGACGGCTCCGTGGCCATTATAGGACGTGCCGGTGGCGGCTCCCCCCTCTCGTTATTAGAGAGGGGCTTGGGGTATGTGGTGGCCAAGTGGGAGAGGTATGCGGTAGTGGGCGTATACTTCTCCCCCAATAGAACCGTCGCGGAGCTGGAGGCTTATTTAGACCTCCTGGCCGCGGCGGTGAGAAGGCAGGCACCACGTGAGGTCCTCCTCATGGGGGACCTTAACGCCAAGGCCCAGGCCTGGGGCAACCCCTCCACTGACACTCGCGGGGAGACTGTCAGGGAGTGGGCGGTTGCCACAGGGCTGACCCTCCTCAACAGAGGGTCGGTCCACACGTGCGTGCGACACAACGGGGGGTCCGTGGTGGACCTTTCGTTCGCCACCCCGGTGGTCGCAGCACGTGTCCAGGCCTGGAGAGTGGAGGCGGAGGTGGCGACTCTCTCGGACCACAACTACATCCGGTTCGAGATCGCCACCTCCCACCAAGGAGGGACTCGGCGCGTGGAGAGGGAGTCCTTCGCGCGCTGGGCGATTGGTCGCCTCGATGCCGAGTTGGCTGAAGAGGCGGCTATCGTCCAGTCGTGGCTGGCCGGCCCGGTGCACCCGGAGGTGGCCATCGCGGCGGGCCACTTCCGGGAGGCAGTGACGGCCGTCTGCGACGCCGCCATGCCGAGGTCCCGACGCCGCCCCGAGCGCCGCCAAGTTTACTGGTGGTGCTCGGAGATAGAGGATCTCCGAGCGCGATGCTCGGAGACGCGCCGCCTCTACTACCACTGCAGGAGGCGGCGTCACGGCCGGACGGACGACCAGCTGCCGGCGGAGCAGCTGGCGGCCGAGCAGCTCCTGTATGGCGATGTGAAGATAGCCAAACAGGAGCTGAAGCTGGCCATCGGCCGGGCTAAGGCCCTCGGCTGGCATGAGGAGCTGGAGGGCCTCGACAGGGACCCATGGGGGCGCCCGTACAAGTCTGCCCGGAATAAGTTCCGAGGCAGAGCGCCCCCTGTCGCCGAGTCCCTGGAGCCAGAGCTTCTGGAGAGGGTGCTGGGGGGGCTATTCCCCGACAGCGACACCCACTACACCCCTCCACCGATGGCCACACCGTCCTTCCAGGAGGAGGTGGACCCGGCCTCCATTCCGCCTATTTCAGAGGTGGAGATGGAGGTAGCAGTCTCTCGCCTGAGTGGCAAGAAGACTGCCCCGGGACCAGACGGGATTCCCGGGCGGGTCCTCAGGATCGCCCTTAGGGAGATGGGCGGTCAGCTTCGGGAACTGTTCGACGCGTGCCTCACGTCGGGTCAGTTCCCGAAGCTCTGGAAGGACGGGCGATTGTGCCTGTTGCGGAAGGAAGGGCGAGACGCCGACTCGCCCGCCGCATACAGGCCAATCGTGCTGCTGGATGACACGGCGAAGCTGCTGGAGAGAATCGTAGCTGCCCGTGTCATCCGGCATCTGGGGGGAACTGGGCCTGAGCTTTCAGAGGCCCAGTTCGGATTCAGAGCAGGGCGGTCGACGATAGACGCCCTGCTCTGGATCAAGGGGTGGACGCAGGACGCGGTCAGCGGGGGGAAAAGGCGTTGGCTGTCTCGCTGGACATTGCCAACGCCTTCAACAGCCTACCGCACGGAACAATACGGGAGGCGCTCCGCTATCACGGAGTGCCCCTGTATCTGCGTAGGCTGTTGGCTGACTACCTCCAGGACCGCGAGGTCCTGGTGGAGGGACGCGATGGTCTGAGGCGACGTCGCGTGTCCTGCGGGGTTCCGCAGGGGTCGGTGTTGGGACCGCTCCTGTGGAACATTGGCTACGACTGGGTGCTCCGCGGCACGTTTCCCGCACGTATGCGGGTTGCGTGCTACGCGGATGACACCCTAGTCGTAGTCAAGGGGAGGGACCTCGGGGAGACGGTGCGGCGGGCCACGGTGGCCACGACACTCGTGGTCGGCCGCATACGTGCCCTGGGGCTGGAGGTCGCCCTCTCCAAGACCGAGGCCCTAATGTTCCATGGGCCTCGGGGGGGACCCCCTCCAGGAACGAGGATAGACCTGGACGGGGTCCTGGTCCGGGTTGGGACCCAGATGAGGTACCTGGGTCTCATCCTGGACGGGCGGTGGACTTTTGGGGCCCACTTCACACAACTGGCCCCAAAAGTCATAGGCGCCGCAGCCGCCCTTGGGAGGCTGCTGCCCAACGTGGGCGGCCCGAACGCCACATGTCGTCGCCTGTACTCCGGAGTGATCCGGAGTATGGCCTTGTACGGGGCACCTGTCTGGGTGGACGCCCTCGGTCGCGCCAATAAGGCCCTGCTGCGACGTCCGCAGCGGGTCATCGCGACGAGGGCGATACGCGGGTACCGGACGGTGTCCTGGACGGCGGGATGCGTGCTGGCCGGTGATCCCCCCTGGGAGCTCCAAGCGGAGATCCTCGCCGAAGTTTACCACTTCGTGGCGGCGAGGAGATCCCGCGGGGAGCCTCCAGCGTGGGAGGAGGTCACGCGCATGCGGCGGCGGGCTCGGGCCGCCCTGTTGAGGCGGTGGACGGAGGACCTGGCTCCACCGGTCCCTGGACAGAGGACGGTGGATGCCATTCGCCCGGTCCTCCGGAGGTGGGTAGGGCGGCGATTCGGGTCGCTGACCTTCCGATTGGTGCAGGTGCTTTCCGGACACGGATGTTTCGGAAGGTACCTGCATCACATCGCGAGACGGGAGGCGACCCCCGCCTGTCACGAGTGTGGAGCGCCAGAAGACACGGCGCTCCACACGCTGGAGGAGTGCGCCGCGTGGAGTCCCATGCGGCACACCCTCACAGCGGTCATTGGCGCAGATCTGTCGCTGCCGAGCGTGGTTAACGCTATGCTCGGCAGCGACGGATCGTGGCAGGCGGTGGTCTCTTTCTGCGAAGCGGTGATGGCGCAGAAAGAGGCCGCGGAGCGGGCGAGGGAGGACGACGTCCTCGCGGACCCGCTCCGGCGTAGACGAACTGGGGGGAGGAGAAGGCGATTCGGGCGCCTTCTCGCTCTTTCCTAGTGCTGTGCGGATCATCGGTGGAGAGTCGGGGGATTCTCCACTGGCTTGCACGATCCCACACGTCTGGGGGATGGCCTCAATGAGCCGGGTCATCCCTCCATTGGCCGGGGCCCGTCACCGATAACGGGCCGGCCGCCGGGGCGAGATGGTGACTGCTAACGCTACCCCATTTCGCCCTACTAGGCGGCAGACTGCTCATCCCGGGTTTTTAGTGGGTAACCTCACTTACTACCCCCCCGTGGGGGTGGTAAGGCCCTTCAGGCGAGGACTCCCACATAACCACTCCGCTCCCCCCGGGGCGGGTGGTATCCATAAAGGATTTTCCCGGGTGAAAAAAAAAAAAAAAAAAAAAGGCATGACAGTAAAACTGCCAGCCACTGCAACCTTCGGTGGGGATGGAACCTTAAAGGCTATCCCTAGCCTATTCGCCAAGTCACCCTGGGCGTTCGAAGTGGATTATGGTAGGTATGGCTGATACTTATCTCTATTAGGCCTTCCTCGCAATTTCATCAAAACTGGTTGAGTAATTTATTATCAGTATTCGCATATCCAGATGAAATCATGGCATTTGCTGTTGTCGACGACTACTATTTTTTTAGAACACAATTTTCGGCGAAAAATACCTTGTAAGCAGACTTAAACAACTCAAACGATTTTGATTAAATTTATATGGGACCAACAAGAAGGTCTTGATAAAAAAACACATTTTTCAATCGGTCCACAAATGGGGGAGATTTCGGTGAACATACATAAAAAACAAAAAACTTATCTCCTGCTTTTTTGGAAGGCGGTTGGTAAAAAATTTCAACACGCTTCGCTTCAACATCAGTTACAAAGAATTGATTACTACATCAAATGAGACATTCCAATTAATCATAACAACAAAATGGAGTCATTTCATAATTATTAATTCAAACAAACTAATTAACTGCGACATCGGACTAACTAACGAAAACATTGATTTCAAAACAGCCGGCAAACTAAGCTATAAAATGGTGAATTTCCATAAATTCTAGAGAGTTTGTAAACACATAAATCATAATTTTCTAATCAAACACGGTTGGGAAGGGTTAAAGGCTATCATATCGTAAGGTATAAGAAAATGTTTATTCAAAGCAAATCTTATTTTGTAGGTGAAAAGCGGAAAAGGTTAGTAAGTAGTTTTTCTTTATGTAGTACGGCATTTTACGAATCATCACGTAGCTACAGACCTCTAGTAGAAAATCTGTCGCCAAGCTTAGCCGGTATTTATAATATTTGTAGGTATACCATTTGATATGGTTTCACTTTGAGTTTGTTTCTACCGATGGCGTGCCGGGGTAGAATGGCATCCATCATATCTTAACGTTTTATATATTTATGTTAGTCGTCTCGTAAGTTCCGAGTGATAAACAGCGGTATGGTTCATTTTTGCACCTAGCATATGCTGAGTCGGGGCTCATTTCTGATGTCACGCAACATCTAAATTATTTTATTTATGTAACATTATATATTTTGGAGTTGTTTTTAGGTTTCCAAATCCTATTATTGACTATTACTGAGACTTCGCTGTCCGTCCGTCCGTCTGTCACCATGCTGTATCTTAAGAAATGTGATAGTTAGACAGTTGAAATTTTCATGTTGAAATATGATGTATTTCTATTGCCGCTATTACAACAAATACAAAAAGTTGGCCAAGTGTGAGTCGGACTCGCGCACGTTAAAACAAAAAAAGGTTAAAATATGAAGTCTAATGTTGTATAGCTAATGGTACGGAACCCTTCGTGCGCGAGTCCAACTCGCACTTGGCCGATATTTTTCTGTTATTGATTGTTTTTTTTGTTTTATATGTAATATTATTTTTTGTTTTGTTCGTGATTTTTTGATGTTGTCTGTGGTCAAATATATTTATGTATTTTCTTTCTTCTTGATTTCTTCCCGTGGGTGTCGTAAGATTAGAAAAATACAGGATGGGGAAAGCTGTGATCAGCAATGGACAATGTGGTTGATACAATACTTAAGAGTTTGTACATCAATCAGACATAGATATCCGTTTGTACGAATGATGTATTACAGTTTTTACAACACAAAACGTTTGAGAAAACAAATTTCTTGTGTGTGTGTGTGTGTGTGTGTGTGTGTGTGTGTGTGTGTGTGTGTGTAAAAAGCAACCGGTTTCTTGCTACGGTTTAATATTTTTTTTATTGTGATTAGGTGACGGAACAAGCATGACACCCACGAGGTGTTAGGCAGTAGAAGACAGAGAGAGGGCTGTTCTGAGAGATGCATTTCGTCACATGTGACAAACTTGACAAACTTCACTGTGTCCATCGCCCTGAATTTTGGTTACTTTGAAGTTGAACTCTATTTTTTTATTCATGATAGTTTGACCACACCCTGCTGATGTTAAGCATTGATGTGGCCTAACATGGAGCAAGCTTACCTAGAAGAAACCTATTTACTCTCGGTTTGAAGACATCCATGTTGTATCCATCGGGAAAAACAACGGTAAGGAGTTCCACAGTAGGTACTTTACGTTCTTACGCAGTAAGTACGCACGAGAAAAGTGGAAGTGAAGCGCTTCGTACGAGTCCTGGGGATATTAACCGTGGACTGATGGCGACACCTCTTCAAGTGTTTTTTTTTTTAAAAGCTTTATTGAATTTAAGTTTAATTTTATTTTCTGTGATAATCAATAAGGAGTTAATGATCTGAATCACCCCCTTATGTTGTTTTAATACACAATACTACAGCTACTACAAAGAAAGCATTCAGGCGACGTTGCCTAAATAACCACTGCAGGCTACAGGCTGTACAAGTGTTCTAGCCAACTACCAGTTGGCAGCGTGCCCAGCACGCTTTTCCCCCTTGGAATGCAATGCTTATTCGTTGAGCCAAATAAGCGTCAGCATTTTTATCACGCGTCGTGTCGACCAAGGGCTCTGATCAGTTTGGAAAAAATGATAAGCTCCCGATTCTCACGGACCCAACCTGTTACATTGTTACCAACATTCTTTTCTAGTTAAATAGTTTTTATTTTCTTGTCTTAGTTTTGGCGATTATTACACATAGTAATTGTTTAATTACTATGTGTAATAATCGCCAAAACCTCTGGTCGGGACAAACATAATGATAAATATACGCGATTTAAACCGTTTATAGTTGTTTAATTACTATGTGTAGTAATCGCGAAAACCTAAGACAACATATTGTAATATACCTACCTAGGTATATGAGAATAAGTAGGTTTACAGGATATACCAACAAAATACACAAATCATAACAAAACCGTGGACAGCATAAACCCAGAGGGGGCATAGGTTATCGTGCCATGTATGTTAATAGAACTGCCGCGAAATGTCGTGTTACACAATTTCAATTTGTAGCAGGCTTGTTCCTGATAAACGTGACCTTTCACACTTGGTTCGCGTTAGTCGTGATTATTTACATTATATAAAGTATTCAGTCTCTTGTTTTGTTTCGCGCGTTCTAGAACATTTTCAAGGTTTCCCTTTCTGGGTTAAGCATGTGTTAAACCCACATAATCACTTATCATCGGGTGATATTGTAGTCAAATGAAAGCCTCAGTATATTTCTATCCTATCTCACTCTAACAATATAAAGGACAACTAAAGAAAATATTTAAAAAAAACTGCTAACAGTACAAGCAAGGTCATGACTCATGACTGAACGAGTAAATCACTGCAGCAAACCGCTTTGCTTGGACCTGCGGAGATAAAACTGTCGACTCTTATTCATTCAAACCTCTCTACCTATAATTCAAAGTTATCACGAGTTTCCTGGAAAATCTCTTTATATTTCGAACTAAATCAATACATTTGTATGCACTTGGTAATTCGAACAAAAAAATCATTGCCCCGCAACAAAATGACGCGTTAATTCGAACTTATCGGCGTCGAACACTCGACAATTCGTAATGAATAAGTTACTTGATCCTCTTTTAAACAAGTCCGAGTAATCCATCCCGCCGCCGAGACATTAAGTACATTGCAGAACAAGTTCAAGCTTGTATCATCGTACACGAGCCTTTGTTTGTGGTAATGATTAGTTTGACAATTTTGACATCCGCTTCCCCACGAAGTGGATGGTTTAGTTAATTTTCAGTTTCTGTTACTCATTTGTTCGTTGTATACAGATTAAATAAAAGTTTGTGTTAGCTATGAGCCTAAAAGTTCGAACAATTTGATAATTTAAATACTCGATAACTCGTAATATTTTAAGAGTCCCTCGAGTTTCAAATCATTTATTATTTATTACGAGCAACAAGGGCTCATCCTCAAAACATTAACACATACAGACTAAAAATAACAATATAAAATAGAAATAAAAATAGCATGCTTAAATTATACAATATTAATTAATAAGAGTGAGAATCATTAATATTATTACACGTCATTCTAATTATTATATGTCTTTTCGAATTATTTACTCGTAGCCTTTTAACTTTACCTTTGTTTATTCGTAGACCTACGAACAAGTAATTCTTTATTCGTAGGCTTGGTCCCAGACTAACAACGTAGGCTTGTCGATCAAACGTTCTACAGCTGTAATATGTTTGTTACATGAATAGTGAATTGATACTTACATTGACATAATTCAACTGTTTTATTTTGGTTTGATTTCTAATTGGATTGTTGAATTATTATTACTCTATTTGTAGGTATAATTGTATTCTTTTAAATGACTTCCAAAAAAGCAGGCCGGTCTCAATTCGCCTGTTTTTTTTAAATAAATAAATAAAATTAATGCCGTTTTTTGTGCTGTGTTATCCTGGAGACCCTGTAATTCTAGGTTTGGCCTTTGGCCGCTATCTCACCTGATGGTAAGTGATAATGTGGCCGATGGTGTTAACTGGCTTAACCTAGAGTTACTGGATCTCAAGGACAGCTGCCGGAACACACTGTTAGGTGCTTGGAGACATATTTTCTGCTTAAGGGAGGAAGCTAAGGCGGGCATTGGCGAAAAGCCCTACGACCATGCGATATTGGACAAAAATACTTTGCTTTTTATGGTTCCGTACCCAAAGGGTAAAAACGGTACCCTATTACTGAGACTTCGCTGTCCGTCCTTACGTCCGTCCGTCTGTCACCAGGCTGTATATCAATAACCGTGACGATATTGGAAAAAAATAATTTGCTTTTTATGGTTCCGAACCTAAAGGGTAAAAAGGGGACCCTATTACTGAGACTTCGCTGTCCGTCCGTCCGTCCGTCTGTCACCAGGATCTCAAGAACGGTGATAGCTAGACAGTTGAAATTTTCACAGACACAAAACTTGGCCAAGTGCGAGTCGGACTCGCGCACGTTAAAACAAAAAAGGTTAAAATATGAAGTCTAATGTTATATAGCTAATGGTACGGCACCCTTCGTGCGCGAGTCCGACTCGCACTTGGCGATTTTGTTTTGACCGGACGCCTTTCGGACGGCAACACTACTTGAGACTGCTTTCGTTGGTAGTGTGTTAGTGTACCTCCTGAACCATTAAGGCGTTAAGGTGGTATAGAGCGCCATTGTGCAGCCAATGTGCCTTATATGCCAAAATCTTTTTATATATGTCTTAACTTGCTCATTGTGAAAATCTGTTATAATAATTATATTTGATTTAAGGTTCAGTTGGGGTTGAGAAATGTAAATAACCTTATAATAACTTATTTCTAACTAAGCGTATATTCTCTACGTCAATTTCTTTAGCGACAATCACTGGACCGTCACCATTTGGGCGAAATTAAGAAATTTACAAAATAGGGAAGTAATCTTAAACCAAATGAAGCATACGATTATATCAAAACCTCTATAATAAAATTGTTAGGTAAACATCCCAAATTCACCGTATCGATTTCCTATTACGCAGTTTCTGCAAAACATACTAAACAAATAATAAAATCACGATTCCATAACTGAATATTTATTGTATAAAAAACAAATGACCTCCAGCGTGTATAACAATACCATATCAAATTCACGTCACAGCTGCTGGTTTGGGCAGATAGCATGACGAAGTGACAATGGTTGGATACCTCTGTCTGTTTGTGCTTTCGCTGTGCCGCTACGCGAGCCGGCCAATCACAGCGCGTCGATGACGCGATGACGTCACATGGGCAGTCAACGTCAACATTTTTTATGGTCCTATGCAAATGTGATGTGCGTTAGTGGTACCTTTGATTACCGAATGTTCGTAATGTTGAATACATGTGGGATATGGATGAGAGACTAAAATATAATTATACTCATTTTTTATTTACAGGTAATAAAGTTTTTGGTTTATCCTACAAAAGCTCATTATCAGTCTGGATTCTGAAATCTTTCTTCTTTTCCGGTAGAAGGCAATAGGTTATGGGCTAGACTTCCAATACATGCGATCTAAAATATTTGGTTGAGCGTGGGTGTTAAGTATATATTGTCACATGTACTTCGGAGTGAAAATGTGTCTTTAGTAATATTATGTCTTGATATCGGTGCACCAAAACACAGGGGAATATTTACAAGATCGACCTAAATGTCCCTTGTGTACAATACGGTTGAAAATTCGATAACTCAAATGAAGCATTTTGTTTCTACCTTCATCAAGTTCGCTGCTAAGAGTGGAGTTTCTTGTCTGAATGTATACGACACGTGTAGATCACGTGTTAATGATTCTTTTAGATCTTGTGCCAAAACACCAACCGCATCATCTCTTACATCAGGCGAGATAGCAGTCGAACGCGATTCTATAGTGTGTCAAAATAAACGTCCAAATGCGAGTCAGGCCAAACTCTATCAGGATTCCGTACGGCAACAACAATTCTCGGTATGTGAGTCCTACAGGCACTTGGCTGGTTTTGTTCAAGTGAGTTGACTTGGCCTAGTTAGACAACTCAGTAAACCGCAATATGTGTGCTAATGCTTCCGGTCGGAATATCGGCAAACCTTGACTTACCCACTGATTATGAACTGTATCGCAAAACTCATAAACATAATATATGAGCACTTCTTCGTTTTTTTTTGGAATATGGAATTGTGACGCAATAACCATGAAGTCCACCGGTTGTTAAGCGGTAACCTCTACACATAATAGAAGCATTTCGTCACAAAACAAAGTTGTTAAGTCTCATGTGGCTGTAATTACACCGGCACCCATAATGATGCGAACATCTGTCGCCAAGCTTCAAACAGTGTAACCACGCAGCACTCCCCTTCATAGCCAGTAAGTAATGAAATTGTAGGTACATGCGAGACTTAACAACTATATGTCTCAGAGTAATGGGCTCAGTGCATTTCGTCACTTGTGACGAACTGCTGAAATCTGTTATATATGCCGAGGTCATCGCCTAACAACCGGTGGGCCTCGTCCAAGTTCTATCACAATGCAATATAAAAGAAAAATACATACGAGTAAGTATAATATGAAAGTTCGCAAGTATTTCTTGAGTTGTCCTGTGTGTTGTTATAGAATATACATATAATTCCCAACACGTATGATTAGTAAAAGGGTATGATGGTGATGAAATTAAGGTTAGGAGAACTACCTAAGGAGAGATTTCCTCATTTGAGCAGCATGCCAACGCCTAATCTAAATATGTGCCAAGACATGGCCATCACCCAATTTATAATAGCGAGTTGTTCAACATTATGGACGACAACCCTCAAAACAATAATTTGAATGACGCAGACCAAGTGAGAGTCCAAGCCAAATTTTATCCAAAATCATCACAAAAATGGACGCCATATTCTGCCAAGGCCATGAAAAGACTCGTGTTATTTGGTAACTGTTCATCGGAGGATGTTTTAAATCATTAAAGTGTTGGTATTCAGATCTGGCCAAACTAGACCAAATAAATATCCGCACTAGCCACAGATCAACAAATCAGCGGAGAACTCACAAACAAACAGTACCACGTGGTTTTTGACATATTCGTTCTGGGATAGAAGTGACGATACAGAAGCGAGACGGGGTATATGAGGATAATGTTGCACATGCCGTAAAAACTTAGCATTGTCATAGTTTAAGAAAGATTCACCATTATTATATAAAGAAATAAGAAAGCTTCACTATATTATTTTATGCTTATTGTTTGCCAGTTTTTACATGCATCATGGTACAGGAGGTGCCAGAACCTGGTGAGTACCAAACAGAATCCGTTAGTACTTATTTTAAATTTATGTTAAATATACATTTGGATTCATTTTATTTTTTTGTTATATGGTTCTTTGAGCTATTCCGAAACAAAAAAAAAACTTAATTAACTCCCCCGTGGGGTTCCGGGTTAGAATTGCACCTCCCCATATCATCCCGTGGGTATCGTAAAAGGCGACTAAGGGAAAAATACAAACAGGTGTGCAGCAGCGCCTTCTGAGGTAATGCCATCGTACACTGTGATCCTCAAGCCACCTGCTAAGCGTGGTGATTAAGGCAAATACCCCTTTAATAGGGGAGGCTGTGTTCAGCAGTGAACGGTCCGGTTGATACAGTACTGATATTTAAACAAGTACGATTAGAACATAGGTACGTCGTATTACTGCATAATATTTTCGTGAGTGGAGGGTTGTTATGCGCTGTCCAGTGGGTTAATCCTCCTTGGCGCGTGCCGTGACCATGTATATTAAAACTATTTCCTTTCCGTTTTATCTATATTTTGATCTGTATTATTAATGGTAGTCAACACTAGAATTAGCTTTAGATAACTCGTTTTTTTATTCAGAAGTACAGCTTTTACCATATGCTTTAAGGAATTACAGTGGGAGGTAACTATATCCTGGAATTAAAACAGATTTGACGCCCCCAGTTTCACCCTGGTATTGGAAATAAGTATCTAAGCCGGCTCGTGGGGTGCAGGGCTAAAATGTCAACCTCCCTATTGCGACCTGGGGGTGTCATAATAGGCTACTAAAGGTAAAATACCAGAAGGTGGGCAGCGACGAATTCTGAGTAGTTCTGGGGGCTGATATCTTAAACTGCGATCCCCAAATCGCCTGCCAAGCATGAGGATTATTTCAAATCCCCCCTTAATGGGGGAGGCTGTATTCAGAAGTGGACAATCCGGCTGGTATATTATAGAACAGTACGTTAGAAATAAGTTATATACTAGTGGTTTCTAAATATGTATACAAGCACTATCGCATGCTAAGCGAAAATCACATTTTACAAACTATTAGAGCACAAAATTATTGGCCCGGGCGGGAAACGAACCAACGGTCCCCGATTTCACGCCGGGGGTGCCCAAACCACTCGGCACAATATGCTATTTGGGACGAAAATTTGAGCCCTAACTGTATTACTTTATAAACAATTTTATTCCTAATAGTAGCCTTACACGATTAGGTAGGTACTTGGCGACAGATTTTCTTTTTAAGGTTGGAAGCTTTTCAAGCGGACATTCGCAAAATGCCTTATTTTTTTGTTACCTGCCTAAGGTAAGTATTTAATGGAACTCCTATACTAAGTTACAGTGTTTAGAGTAAAACAACTTCGGTCCTGTACTGTTTAATCGATATTCTGTTATCGGCATCCGAAGCAATAAATAACCACCTATTTAATCAAACAAATCGTGACTATGTAAGTGCTTAGGTTCTACTTAAATATCAAGATATCAACACGTTTTATACGGACATAAGACTGGCTATAAGTATTCACATAGTGAAATGAGAACAGTAGATAAACTTAACCCAAAATTTTACACATAAAATAGGGAATGAGATCTTTTGGTTTTTGTTTTTTTCTTTTACTGTTAATTTTTCTTTTAGTTTCTATGTGTAACAATTCGTGGGATTCTACTTTAACTTCTTGATTACTTCAACATTATACTACCAACGATCTATTTGGTCCAGAGAAGCCTTATGCTCATCATGAAGGCCTTTCGAGTTCCTTTTTTCATCTTTCATGGTGGCACAAGCATGCGTTCAACCTGGCGTTAAGCGGTAACCTTTTCCTAAAAGAGTTGCACTTCGTCACAATTGGCAATCTGCACTGCGCCCATCACCCTGAGCCATAAGAGTGTTAAGTCTCATGTGCCTGTAATTTAACCGATTCTTGATTCTTGATTCTATATCTGTGACTTACTTTTCGTGACTTATCTATACTAACTGAGGTCAACGAACCTGCAACAAAGAGTATATTCATTATTAAAATGATAAGAGAAAGTAGGTTTTAAAGACATTATTTATTGTTTACATCTGATAGCCTTGGCCTCTATACGTTGTGACAGTTAATAGAAAGAAGTGTATGAAGAATATGATGCAGTATAGTAAACAAGCGAGATATGGCAATATCGCTGTAAAAAGAAACCTGTGGCTTTCGACTACCCCTATGGGAAATTGGCTAAAGATTTTCTACTTGAGGGTGGTAGTTAGCCAGGCGAGTATTCACAAAATACCAAGCTGTAACGACTGTTATCCTAATACAAAAACCGGGACCGACGACTTCACGTGCCCTCCGACGCACGTGCACGCTCTGCAATGCTCGCCCGGCAAGCTACCACCCTCAAGTAGAAAATCTGTCGCCAAGCGCCTAACGGTGTGTTCCAGCAGCTGTCCTTGATATCTAATAATTCTAGGCTGGCGTGAACGACATCTTCGACCACATCGTCACTTACCATCAGGTGAGATAATGGTCTACCTTTGACCATTATCTCACCTGATGGTAAGTGATGATGTGGTCGAAGGTGTTAACAGGCTTAACCTAGAATGACTGGCTCTCATCATTGCCTATAAGCTATAAAAAAAATACTAGCGATGAACCATGCAACTCATGACCGCGGCGGACGTTGCTTAATTTAGCTAATCGGTTAAGAACGGCTAAGCAAACAACGCTACGAGCTCTTCAAACATACGAGTGCATCTTAATAAAGTGTTCCAACCGCAGTATGGCTACTTGCGGCTATCGTCAAGGATTTTTATACGTCGTATACCTTCAATTTCGTACAGTGAACACGAAATTTGATTTACTGTAGGTTTGTGCCTATGCCTGCTTAATAATAAGTGCATTTGCGGATGGTATTCCTCTCCTCTAATAGTAAATTGTGTATTAAGGGCGGTAAGTAAGGAATTACGATCGAAGCTCTAGTAGAAGCCCGAAGTCGAAGACTGAGGGTATTTCTGAGTCGAGGTTCGTAATTCCCGCGTACCGCCCGTGAAACATACAATTGTTTTTCATCACATTTGAGAATAAAGAATTATGAATTTTAACTTTAATACACAAGTCAGCACAACTATTATCACGAAATACGTGAACTTTTTTAAGCGGATGGCGGGCTTTTTGCCCATACCACAAATTATACAAATGTTTCGTCCAGAAACGTCTGAGGCAAATACTTACGTAGGTATACAGCCATGATGGAGTGAGTGTAAAAAAATATAATAATTACGAAGTATTGATATACAACTATAAAAAAAATAATTATTAAGAACACTAGTTGAGTATTTCAATAACATGTAGCGAGATTGTAATGAAATTCCTGTTTAGATAACATTTTAAGATAATTTTTCAATTGCGTGTATTGCTTCAACTTGCATGTCCTGTGTGCTGTGCTATAAATAAATAAAAAAATACTTATTATTTAGGAACCGTCTGAGACTCGCGTAATATTTAGGTACCGGTTCCTAAATATTAATTATGGACAAAACTCGCAACAGTTTTTTAGCTCAAAAAATTACTTACCGGTCGGTAAGTAATTAGGTTTCATGACAAAAAGAAAGCTTCAGGGTTTTATACGGGGCATCACGGCCAAGTTAACGTGTATGTTTAGATACTGTTTATGTGCAAGTTTATATGAAAAAGAACTCGCTTTATGCACTCGCACTATCTACTGTTCTACGAAAAGACATTATTTGATACGCAATGACAACAACAAAGATGTTTACTCCACAAATAAAGGTCAGTCAGTAAACAATTGTGGGAAATATACACTTGATAACGTTATATAAACAAATATGATTCAATCATTATCGTCTCGAGATCTGGGTTCATTTGCAGGTTCTTTTTCGAAGCGCTTGTAGCTTGCTAAGTCGTTTTAAGTACATCAACGTCCGGCGCGGACATGACTTGGATGGGTGACCGCTAGTGACATTACTACTGAGCCTCCACGAGCTTCTGAAGGCACGTTAAGCCGTTGGTTCCAGTTGTTGTCTTAGAATAGCAGTCGTTATAGCATGGTGGTGGCATTGGCCGCCTACAACCCATAAATAGAACACCTATCGCCAAGCACTTAATAGTGTGTTCCGGTAGGTGTCTGTTAGAACAACATCTTCAACGACCATCAGGTGAGATAGTGGTCAAAGGCTCGCCTGTAATGTATAAATATATTAAGTCGAATAGCTACTGATTTTTCTGTAAGATAAGTTTGTAGAAGCAGTCCGGACTCCGGAGCAAGGTAATAGGCTAGCCCCCTAAGGAATAACAAAGGGGAGAGGATACTTATTATAGTATCAAAACGAGATGTTTAGGTCGTCAAATTATGACTGGACTTGGTTTTTAAACCATTTAGGTACTTTAACAATTTTATATTTTGCTAAAAAGATTCATTTTTTTTTATATTATCGTGACGGAACAACCACGGGTTACACCTGATGTTAAACTGCATCCTCTGCCTATAACAGATGCATTTCGTCACAAGTCACGAAAAGTAACGAACTGCACTGCGCCGAGACAACTGTTGGTAAGTCTCAATATGTGAATGTAATTTTACTGGCTCTCAAGGACTGCTGCCGGAACACACTGTAAGGTGCTTTGCGGCAGATTTTCTACTTGAGGGTGGTAGCTAGCCAGGCGGGCATTCGAAAAATACCCTTCCACCATGTGGTGAAGCTCAAGTCGGCGGCGGGTGTCGAATCATGGATCTGCGGCACTGCAGTCCATAGCTATAACCCATCATTGCCTCATATCATTGGCCATCATCATTGCTTCATATTTCATATGTACATTAAGTATGTTTATAACATTACTGCATTCTGAATCTTAAAGTTATATCTGTCAGACAGAACAGAAGGTTGGAATAAATGGCAATACTTCCTCCGTGTCTTTGGTAAAATAGTAGTACCGCAAGGATCAGTTTTAGGACCTTTTCTGTTTCTAGCGTATATTAATGATCTGCCTTACATAGTCCAAGATTTCTGTGATATTGTTTTATTCACAGATGGTACATACCTCTCTGATTTTGAAAGTAGATAGAAAAGATAGTGAACTAATTCAAGTAAATAATGTAATAATTATCGATGACTTTGATTACCTTATTTTTTTAACATAAATATATACTACTTAGTCTGAAGTATCAGAGTGGATAAAGAGATCACATTTACAATTTGTAGAATATACAATGTTTTATCTCGTGTTGGAATCGAACTCACGTCTCCCGGTTTTATACAGCGGATGCCTTAACCACTGCGCTATTAAGGATTAATCGAATGAGGCGAAATTTTGTATTTTAATTGTATTACTTTAAGTAGGGTAAAAATATTGTTTGTATCAAGAAATTAAGTAATATAATTAGTAGTACCTACTACTTATTCTAAGGGATATAGACAATTTTGATCTAAAACAGTTGTTTATCGAAATACGAAGTCGCAAAACATTATTCATGATATTTAAAATATTTAATCCCTAAAAAAATAGAAATACAGTTACATCTATGCGGTATAATGCAAAAGAAAACATAAATACACTACAAACGGCCGCCGACGCATCAAAACGCCCGCCAGTTAAAAAATCTAATGCTATTTCACACGTAACGACTTTAAAAAGTTAATAATATGAGTTACCCAAACAGTGTTAGTTATAATAAAGTAACAAACTACTTGTTAAATCATTTAACTGGAGTGCTTATGCAAATTAACTGTGATTTCGTGGAACTTAACATAGAGTATTACTTAACTCTAGGTTGTTAAGCTTTTTTAGGGTATGCCTTTATTTAACAAAATACTATGAACTATATACAACACTACAGCTACTACAATAAAAACAGTTAGACACCTATAAGTCATAGCAGACTCATAGGCAGTCCAAATGCTCCAGCCCAATCCCTGTTTGCAGCGTGCCCAGCATGCTGGCAGCATTGCCCCGTTGAATTGCAATGATTTTGGTTGTTAAGCTTGTATTATACCTAGCATATGTTATACCTTAGTAGAATAAATTAGGTAATATTGAATTATTACTAAAGGAGATAATAGACAAAAAGTATGTACATTAAATTAAATGATTTTTTTTTAATGCATGATAGGTTAGCCTCTGACCTCTAATTTAATCGCAACTGATGGTAAGTGATGATGTTTTTCAGGCTAACCTAGAAAATAATTTTAACAAAAAATGGAACCGACTTCAACACCCAAAAGTGTGAAATAACTTGTTGAAGTCGGTACCATGATGGTTCAAAAGTAGCTATTATCACAATATTGCGCATGGTACCGACTTCGACAAGTTATTTCACACTTTTGGGTGTTGAAGTCGGTTCCATTTTTTGTTAAAAATTTTTTTCAATCTTTTTAGTGTAACTCAAAAACGGCTTGACCGATTTTGATGAAATTTAAAATGGGACCAAACGACAAGCATCAGCTTTCAAATAAAAAAAGAATTTTCAAAATCGGTTCACCCAGTCAAGAGATCTGAGGTAACATAAATAAAAATAAAAAAATACAGACGAATTGAGAACCTCCTCCTTTTTTGGAAGTCGGTTAAAAAAACAAAATAACTGCCTTTTTGTGCGCGTGATTGTAAAATGTGTTTGTGTTCGTTCCTTGAAACTTATAGAAAATAATAAATATAAAAAATATCAACCGATCTTTAAAATATGATTCGGTTGGGCCACGTGGCGTTTATGACGTCACGTCGCCTTTAGGCGAAATCTTCACGTTTATATTATTATATGTTCAACGTTTGATCTAATATATGAATTGAATGATGAGGTAATTAAAATATTTTTCACCGACTTCAGAAATAGGAGGAGTTTCTCATTTCGTTATTTTTTTGTGTGTTACAGGGTGACACTAGCAACGACTCTTTACAGGGTCTTTACAATTGTGTTTGGTATTTTTTTTTATATTCGAAAGGTTACAACGAGTAGTATTCGAGTTATCCCTAATAATAGTAATAATGCATATATTATGTTTGAAGTCGGTTTTTCTATGTTAACATTTTATATATTTCTAATTACAAAAACCTTAATAAAATATATAATTCTTAGACTTTAAATATTTGCATGTAATTACATGGCAATAGGCTCGTCTCATATTACATAAATCATGTCTGTGGAAACGAGCGCGTTTTTTTATACCTCTGGCATTATACGGGGAGTAAATGCGTGTCGATTTAGCACCTCCCGTAGACGTCAGTAGTAGCTTGCTGCTCATTCATTTTATTATTTCCTCAGTTGCCTTGTACGACAACGGAACTGGAGGTATTGGTACTCCTAATATTGTCAAGCCGAGTACTAACCCTCAAATCACCTTCTCGATAAAAAAAAATATTTTTACGAAACTTCCATTAGGTACCTTGAAATACACTTACATACGGGAAAGTAGATTATCTTATCGCAGACATAAAAATAACCATATAACTTGACCCGACGACATCGGTTGGGTAATTACGTGTAAAGCTAACGGGAGCAATCTTGTGTTACGTAAGCGACATATGGCGAACGCCGATTTTGGTGTTAAGGACTTGTTAAGCGAGGCGTGACTTTTAGCCTGGCTTTAGGATTCGGAACCTAAAGCGCAAAACGAATCTCTGTTAACTGCAATCTGTCTGTCTGTCATGAATGAAAGGTATTAGACTGACGACTCTCTGTTCAGTAAGTATAGAGAATGAAATCCACGCTTGAAGATTCTCGATAAAATCCGAAAATTCACCGCCGAAGAATATCTTCTGTCGCCAAGCACCTAACGGTGTAGTCTTTCAGTAACAGTACTATACTAGACTAAGCCAGTTTAACATCTTATTTTACCATTATTTAAATATTATTTTTAATTATTTTTTGTCTTGATGCGGTGATTTTTAGGTAGGTACTAGTTTACATAATATTAATGTGTAATATCTTATTAAAACAGTTGTTTTGTTAGAACAATACAACAATACGCAGACTTGTTGGTAGGCAATCTCTTTCAGACAACCACAAGCTCAGATTTGCAAGCGATCTCCTTTAATTTTTCCCTTATGACAGAGTTAATGTTTTCTAATCTTTTTATCAATAATTTTATTGTAAGTATATTTATTACAACTCTATGGACGTTTGGTTCTTGACCTAATGAAATAAATAAAAAATCTTCTTTAGTATTTACTAGCGAAACGATTTTAATGTTTCTTTTGATTATAAAAATATATAAAACAAAACGGAGCCAACTTTTAAGTCTACGATGTAACTTATTGAAGTCGGTACCATATTTTTTAAAAATACTCTTTCATTTTCATCCCAGGTACAACAAAAACAATCACCAAGATTGGATGCTCCAGTAAAAGAAAATTCGAGACCATAAAAAAATATACGACGAATTGAGAACTTTACTCTTTTTTAAGAAGTAGGTTAGAAACTAAACTTATTAGTTACCGTAATCTGGGGTGTCTTACAACTATGGGGTGACTTACAACATTTAGAAAAAAAAAATGATTAAGAATTGCCGGTTTTTAAGTTTCTGAATCGAAAAAATAACATGTGTAAGTTTCTGAACGAATTCCATATTTTTATGTTGGCAGCACTTCGTTTTGATAGCCATTTTACTTCCCGTAAATTTTGCTGTCAAACTGAGACAACTCGTTGAAACCTGTTACGCGAATGGATAAACATTGCAAATATTTATGTGAAAGACTGCGATAATTAGATATATTTGTCTACGTGTTATGTAATTAGTGTGTTTTGTGCATAAACCAACAAAAAGGTAAGTGTTATCGCAATTACTTCTCTAGTTATGAGAATTAATATTTTTAGGTTAGATTTTGTATTAAAAATGGGGTGAATAACAACGTCATATGGGTTTATTTACTACAACTCATGGGGTCATTCACAACAACTGATGGGGTCATTTACAATAATTAATTTAAAATAATACCTGTACGTAGTATGTAATTGCTTGCTATTCTTTGGTTAATATTAATAATAATATGTAATATCTTTAATGTGCTTTTATATTGTTATAGATTTGATAATGCCTCGAAATTACAAGCCCGATTGATAGTGGCGACAGTGCTGCAGATGAGGATTATAATCCCATCAAGTATAGTGCCTATGACGAAGAAAGTCTATCGTCGGATTAAACTAAAGATTGTTGATTAACTACAAAGTTTTTAAAAAGCTTATTGATATCGTGATCTCAATTTGTGTTCTTTTAATGTTAAGAATGTTCCTTTAATGTAAGCATAAATGTTGATATTAATAAACATATGTGTCTTTTCTTAATAACGGTTAAATATGTCGATAACTTATTATTAAAATTTAATAAAAAAAAAATATCACCTTATTTTGTTTATTTTTTTGATGTTGTTGATTTTCCCCCATATATTGTTGCTAATGACCCCTAATAAAAGCTAATTTGCAACAAGGCATATTTTGGCAATTTAACCGTTACATTTATATTCAACTCTATCTGGGGACAATAACAACAATAAAGGGACTCGTAACTCACCTAATTCATAGATCACTTTTAATATACAGCGATAAATTAAAAAGATACAACGTTCTAAACTGACAATATTGTTGTGATTTACCCCATTTTACGGTACTAGCTTTCCGGGCGTGGCTCCGCCCGCGCGTATGTCGGTTATCGCGCGAAAACATTAACCTCTTTTTGCGCAGTCGGATAAAAACTATCCTATGTTTTTTCCCGGGTCTCAAACTATCTCCATACCAATTTTCATTCAAATCGGTCCAGTAGTTTTGGCGTGAAAGCGTAACAGACAGACAGACAGACAGACAGACAGAGTTACTTTCGCATTTATAATATTAGTACTGATTATATTTGGAATCGATGTAAAAGTCTTGTGTAAAATGGAATTAATGAGAACTGAAATACATTTTATTCTGACTTTACCTAAAGAACCGATGGCTAGATATAGGTAAAGAACAATTCTACATATATATATATATATTAACAAAATTACAAAGGGAAGAAAATTATGGTCATGTGCGGGATTCGAGTCCGCGCCATCCACCCCTATAGCCGGGGTGTGCTCTAACCGCTAAGCCAACACGACATTTGATATGACGTATGACTCTTATTTGTCCTTACCATAAAATTATACATTAATATACTCGTTTATATTTGTTTTTTGTTCAGAGATTAATAGTCGACGCGAGTAAGAAGCCAAAGAAACAGCATAGGCGTTGTCTCAAACCTAAAACCTTCTGAAGTTACGTAACCAATAGCTTAGTTAGGTAACCACATTTACGGAATAACCTCCAATTTGCAGCTTATTTAAGTTAACGAGATGTCCGACTTCAAGCCAATTGGAATTGTATTAATACTATATAATTGCAGTTCGTAATTGAAATTTGATACTTGAATAACCACGATTTTGAGAAAAACTTCCGGGTACCAAGAGGATTGTTTTTGTGAAGGTGTGTAAATATGTACTGACATATGCGTGACGATCGTAAAAGACCTAAACGAATGACTCTTGTTCTTTGTTAGGGTGACCGTTAGGTTGCGCAAATCTGCGTAAATACCATAATTTCTCTACCCGAGAAGTAGCCGCCCTCACATTTGTTTCAGAGAGATTAGTCGGGTGCTAAAGTGTCAACACACGTAGCGTCCCATTTTTTGGGGATGGGAAATGCTTTCGTACTAACCTCCACCATGGGGGCGGTGGATGGGGATGTGTGGGACTTGAAAAAAGTGCCACCCCCGTGTCCGTGCAAGCTGGTGAAGAATACACGTAGGGTCCCACTCTACGGCTGGGTTACCAGAGATGTCCAAGTAAAAAAAATTGGCAATAAGTATAACTTGTTATTCTTATATTTTGAGTAATATTTTGTTTTCCTTTTCTTATTAATTATTTATAAGTACTAGTTTAAAAAAACAGTTTATCGTAGTTCGTAGCTTGTAGCTACGCTGAATTGATTTTACTTAAAATGATCTTTACCCTCGAAAATAGAAGCAATATTATTTTTCGGGTAGTTACAAGCGGCACTTTTTTCCTTCCTGCTTAAAATCTTAGTATCAAGTAAAATTTAAAAAGAAAACTTTCGGTGGTTTTCAGTATAATATTGGCAACACTGCTGACGTCATAAACAAACCCATTAAAGTATCGGATTTACCGACTCCCGCGCAGAAGCATCGATGACGAGAATTGGCGAAAATAGAACTTCTGGCAGCACTAACACAACAAGAGCTACGTCATTGAAAAGGTCTCGATGTAATTTCACACTTGCGCTGGAAGTAGGTCTAGAAAGCTATCTTTGTTATTATAACAAATACGTTATTGCTGTAATATACATGTTATTTTTGAAGGAGTTTGTCAGCTCGCGATATTTTAAAAGTTTACTCTTTGTTTACATACGTATTTGATACCACTATGAGTATTCTTGTAAGTTAAATGAGTATGAAAACTTGCTTTTGTTTTAAGTGTAGTTTCATAGCGGAAGGTTTGTGTGTGAGAGAGGGTGTGTACAGCTGTGCTAGAGGGTGGGTGTAAGTACCGCATTCGATTCGAGTGCCTGGGTTCGCCGAACAGTAATTCGATTTTCTGTCATAAGATATTCTTTATCAGTCCGTAGTCTGAAACTGTGTACGGAAGATGGCAATATGCTCGCACCTATTACATGGAACTAAAAAAAGAAAGGCGAAATGTGAATGCCTAAGCCTAAATAGAGGTGTATAAATATGTCAAAAAAAAGAGGAAATATTTCTTCTCGGGCCACCCGTCCATTACCGGCCTAACTTAACAATTAAACAAAAAAAAGTTTTACACAAAACCATAAACAATATTTGATCTCCAAGCTGACCGGTAATGTATCTGAGCTCCCTTACGTCAGCTTCAGTCCAAATAAACTTTCAAGGGCAATGCACCTCACCGGGCGCCGGTGCGACTGAGTGAGTCTATATTAAGGAATCTATAAGAGATAGCTTCGCATTTAGCAATGGGTACTTCGGTTAATTATAACGGTAAGCGCCGGCGCCGTTTGCAATTCACTATTAATGTTTATATATAATTGAAGTATCTCAAATAATTATCATACGGAAGAAATCAGCAGTGAAATCATCGCATTTTCAAATCCATCAGGCATTTTGCGAATGCCCGCCTGGCTAGCTACCACCCTCAAGTAGAAAATCTGTCGCCAAGCACCTAATAGTGCGTTCCGGCAGCTGTCCTTGAGAGCCAGTAATTCTAGGTTAGCCTGAACAACATCTTCGAACACATCATCGCTTACCATCAGGTGAGATATTGGTCAACGGATAACCTATGGAGCATAAAAAAAAAACCGGCTCGAAGGATTGGTCCTTTTCTTTCCAATGGTCCAATTAAACATATGTTTCATACAATGATTAAATGGTTGGCTTTTTCTTTGAAGAGCAAAAGCAATGTCATACAATGCAACCCAAGATTTTTTATAATGTATTTAAAAAACTAGAGTTGCATCTTTTTTTTTTATGGCAGATAGACTAGGCTTTGACCACTATCACACCTGATGGTAAGTGATGATGTGGTCGAAAATGTTGTTCAGTCTAATCTAGAATTACTGGCTCTCAAGGACAGCTGCCGGAACACACCGTTAGGTGCTGGGCGACAGATTTTTTACTTGAGGGTGGCAGCTAGCCAGGCAGGCATTCGCAAAATACCCTACCACTATGCTATAACGACTGCCACCCTAAGACAATGACCAGGACCGAGGCCAAACGTGCCCTCCGAAACACGGAACCGCTCAGTAATAATGTCACTAGCGGTCACCTGCTGATCGGTTAAGAACAGCTACTCAAACTTCGCTACGAGCGCTTCAATAACTAAAAGATAGATAGAATAGATAGAAAACTCTTTATTGTTACACCACTTTGAAATATAAAAGTTTACAAATTAAATAATAATAACATAGTGTTACAATGGGCGGCCTTATCACTCAAAGTGATCTCTACCAGGCAACCTTAGGATGGAGTTAAACGAGCAAAACAATTGGGGCGGGTGTAGTCCAAAAAGCATATCTAACTAAAAATCTTATTTATAAGTATTCACAGTATGTACTATTTCGTCTTGTCGTGGTATTGTTCTACGCCTATCGTGCATATATCCCTCTTCACATAAGCCATCCACGCCTTCGTCAACCTTCGATGCTGCAATATCTCTCCACATTTATAACCAATTCAATTTTCTTGCTGGATCAAACATTAAGACATGTTTGACACAATTACTGTGCTTGCCAACCATCTTGAATATCGCAGTAAGCCCTGCAGATGACTCAGTTGCCAATTTCCAATTTTCCCTAAGTTGGTTTTACTACAAATATATTCCCGTAGCGATTGCATTTGTGAAGAAGCCTAATTGTGCTTCAGTTTGAACAAGTGTGCTAATTAGCTCCATTTCAACTATTCATGTTTTGGACGTTTAGGGCACGTCTACCTTAGTTATTTCATTTGCGCTTCGTGACTTCGATTCCATACAACTAGCAATCAAAACCAGATTGAAGTACACGACGCACACAGTCTATAGAAAGCACGCAATGACCGACATAATTAACTTACTACATAACATTACACGTAACTTACGAGAACATTATGCATACCGTGTACTTTTTACTACAGAACTACAAACAACTTGAGGACGAGTTAGAATGGCCAAGTGTGCAAGGCAAGATATGCCCACCAATCTCTCAAACCCACTGACAGCATACGGCCCCTTTTTCAACAATCTTGATCACATTCTTTGAATGTGGACGGAGTCCTACCTACGTAGTCTCCTAGTATTTTCTTTTATATCACTTATGGACAGGTTTAAGAAAATCAATAATTATTAATAAACAGGACAATCAAAACGTAAAAATAATAAAGATTAGGCATGTTTTTTGGTTTTCCGAAATCCGACGCTTTATGGAAAAGATCTGTCAGTCTGAAAATGCACAAATGGTCGCCCCTCCACTAAACGTAATTAATTAAATATGTTGGCATGCAGCGATTTTACTGTGAACTCGAAACCGTTTAAGCAGGTCGTCCACACACCGCGATGCGTGAAAAACCCACGCTATTGGCAAGGTTTTCTGTTTTAAGGGAGGACATAGGTTTTGACTGCAGCTATCCACTGTGCAACTCCATCGGACTTCGGGCGAGGGAAGGCGAAAAGCAAAGCTCTGAGGCACCACTGTGGTACGGACTTCGGCTTGAGCCGTTGCCGAGAAAAATTGGGGGGGGTCGGAAATAATTGCCCCAGTAGAACTGCAGTATTGTACCGTTGAGAATGGGCCCTATGGATATTTAATCTGTGACTATTTGCCGAGATATTAATCGGTACATTATTTTTGCCTCGAGCTCGCCGGCGCGGCGTGCCCGGTGTTTGGTCATCTGTAGATAAAATTTGTTGTAGTCGATGTTATGATGTGTAACCGCGCCTGGAAACTATAACAAAATACCAAGCCAATTTATAAGCTATTTAACATGACTTTGCCAGTGAGAGTGACAATCTGGATGATGTGAGGATTCATCCATAATCTGCTCAAGTATTTAAGTGTTGAAAGAAACTATCATACATGTGAACCCTAAAATTATTTCACCCTTTTGGGTAGTCCAATAATAAATAAATAGGGCAATCACAACAAAATCATTGCAAAAATATTGTAAAACAAACGTCTTCCCACACCAAGAACGAAAGAACAATCTTTTGATGTCAGTACCAACTATATATATCTTAGATTTTTACGGTACAGTGTATAGATAGATAGCTTGCCACTTTACAGCCAAATCAAAAAGCTCTTCCAGTTCGGGTGTTCAGAGTAAAATTTATATGAAGTGTATTATTTAATAATTTTGGCAAGAGGCGAGGTCATCAACATAGGCCGTTCCAGTATTCCGTGTTTCGAGTATTCCGTGGCTATATGCATATCTGTAGCTCAGCGGAGTGTTTCTTCTACTGATAAACTAGCTATTCAGGGCACACTACGGAAACACTAACTAGGTGGAATAACAATATACAAACTGGAAAATTAAACAAACACAGAATACCAGTTCAATGAACCGCTACAGGGTTGGACTAGTTACCAGAATGGGTTTTTCTATCATTAGTATAAATTCTTCGAGTTTCCGGTGGCTAGAATTAGAATGTTAGTATGGTGATTTGAAAATGTAGGACGGTGATGCTGTTCTGTTCCCGGGTAAAAGACTGGTCCATATCTTCTTGTTGGATAGCGTAGTGACGCCCGAATGGCCCCAATGCGCAGCACACGCCTTTGATAAGGATGTTGCTACACTTTGAGCACACAGAGCTCTTTACGAACTTAACGCCTTTAGACACAGAAAGAAAGATGGCGAGTTACCAAAGAATTCTCGAAGGGAGCTGATAAAACACCCAGTCATAAAACGGAAATCAAAAAGTTCTACAGTATTTTTTAATTGTGTCGCCCTTTTGTTTTATGATAAAAAATTGTACTAGCCCTTAAAACAGTGATAGCAGAACGGTAAGAGCTATGGACTGCAGTGCCGCAAGTCCAGCGTTCGTTCCCCACCACCAGCTAGAGCTTTACCGCATGATAGAAGGGCGTTTCACCTATGAACGCCTGGCTAATCGACAGGCACCTAACAGTGTGTTCCGGAAGCAGTCCTTAAGAGACAGTAAGGAAGTCTCTAAATGTATCAAGCGGCAAGGCTACCAATCCCTTGACCTCGTGGTCCTCAGTATTGAGGGGCTGTCTTGAGGAGAGAGTTCAGTTTAGAGGCCAAGGCCAAGAGGTGTTAGTAACTCTTGAAATACAAACAAATTAACACTACACATACCTGCTACTTTCATGCAAGGACTCAAAGTAGGACTATTAATATGAACGTACTAATAGTAATAATACTTTTAACTGTTAAAATCTAAATATTTGCACAAGTACTTGGAGTTATTGATAAGGATTTGTCGGTCAAGGCAAATCTGGGCGAGTCTACAGTGTTAGAAATGTTTGCTATGATGAGTCTTTTCGACGTTTTGCTTGGGTTAGGTTGTGTAGTGTGTCTACTTCGTTGGTTGGGTAGCGTAAAAAGGCAGAACGTGTCTGAGTTATCGTCATCGTTTTCGTTCCTTTTACATTATGTTTTTATCGAAAATATGTAATTATGTCTTTTTATACTAAAAATAAGTTTATATGTCTGACTAGCGGACACCAACTCTCTCCTTAGAAAAGCTTTTGTGAGCGGTATATCTTCAAAATAAATTATATGCCTATGAAATATAATTAACAAGTTAATTTTCACCTTCAGAGAACATTTTGTAGTTGCAAAAAAAAATACGGAAAATAACGTCACTTTCTTATCACAAACTACATTCCTAGCACATTTATTTCCAAGGTAACGAATCGAGTTCCACTATTTATCTGACATCCATATTTATCATTGTATAATCCAGTTCTGAACCTTTGACACGCTCTCAATGCTTCAACGTCTTGATGGCTACTCTCTTCTTGCACGCATAGTGGAATAGTGTCGCCTGCGGTATCAATACCATATTTCAAGAGAGTATTTTATTTTGGTATTTTCAGTATTTGTAAACAAATGTAGTAAACGAATAGGTACTTAATTATGATATCTTAGGGTTTCACGATTATTATGCATAGTAATTAAACAACTTTAAACGGTTTAATTCACCATAAAAAATCACATAGTGACCATGATCACTGCAAAGTTTTTGAACGTTCGAGATAAAACAAAAACGATTTTTGTACAAATTATTGAAGCACAAAATTTGTAAAATATATGATTTTCGCTTAAACGCGATAGTGCTTGTAATCATCTTTAAAAAAAACTAAATAATAACTAAATATACTTAATATACTTGCGATGTGTACTAAAATGTAGAAAATATTATTTAAACGTGACTTCAGAATTGAATAATAATTTTATGGAATAAATACCAAAATACTTTGAAACATGTGAACTAAGGAGTCATAAGTTCAATGCCATAGTTATGCCAACTTTAGCGTCGGCATACAATTCGGTTCAATTATCACATATTACTATTTTAAGATTCTAGAGAGGCGTACAAGGTAAATTTAACGTCCGTTGTATGTTTTGTGCAAAGCTTTCAAAATGTATACTATGTTTCCCAATACGCACACCAAGAATGGGAAATATGACATGAATATTTAACTTCATACGATGGGAATTTAATTAGATTACAATATGATCGACATTACATTTAATTGCTAAGTCGAACTTTTAAATTACTGAATATTAAACGACATAATACGTGATACTAGGTGTCGTAGTACTGAGTACCATATCCGCACTCGCTATACTAGTATTTTGGTATATAATCCATCACAATAGAGAAATGCTAACTTCAACTATAATACTTGCACCAATCCATCAAAATGTAGTAGCTAATACATAATAAGTGTAGTTGGATAGTGATGGATAGAACTGTATTTGTGTTGGTGGAGTTATCGTTGCTCTTTGCCAGGACCCTTGGCCTCTAGTTAACTAAGGAAAGACTTTATCCATAACCTTGTAAATCAAAGTCAGACTAAAGTATTAATACTATCTATTATACGAGTAACAGAATGGTAAAGAGTAATTTATTTGCAAGAACTTCATTATAGTAGGTACAATGCAAGATGAAAACTATTTTTGACAATGCAAGATGAAAAATATTTTTATAAAACTACTATATTAGTCTACTACATAAATACACGCGGCGTCCTATGACCCTACGGAATAAACATACGGTCTATTTGTTTAAGCGGGAACCTCTGCCTATAAAAGATCAATTATGTCGAAGTAACGAACTGCACTGCGCGCATCGCCCGGAGACGATGCTGTTGAGAATTTCACTGTCAACCATACCACAGCCTTCAAACCGGAACACATTAATGCGAACATTACTGCTGCAGTATAAAGAAGTATGACGGGAGTACTTCCCCATTTTGAACTCGTTCACAAAGGGTTCTACTGCTATTAAGCTCCTCCTTATTGATTATGACATAAAAATAAAATAAAGATAGTGGTCAAAGGCTAACCTATCAGGCATAAAGAAAAAAGTTCGGTTCCGCGTCTGACTAGAATCATTAGAAGCTTAGTCATGTCTTCAGTACAAAATAGTACATAGACAGCGCAGCGGCTGCAACTCTGTAACGGCATATAACAAGCGTTACCAGCAATATCTGGGCTAGTATGCACATGGACAGAACGTTTTACGGCGTCTGTCCAAGGTCGCGCAGTCCGTCACGCGTTCCTTCATTTATTCTATGGAGCAAGTCACAAGCGATTCGCTTAACTAGATTTAAACTAGAATATTAGATATTTAGATAGAAAACTCTTTATTGTTACATCACATTTAAAATATTAAAGTTTACATCATAACATTTAATTAATTATGATTATTAAGTCATATTTATGATTATAGAGTGGTGTCCTAGATATAACAAAAGAAGAAAAGGCAGACAACGACAAAGATGGGAGGATGACATAAAAAGAGTAGCGGGAATAACGTGGAAAAGGGAGGCGCTAGATCGTACAGCATGGAAAGCTCTGGAGGAGGCCTATGCTGGAAAGCAAGACAATCTTCAATAAGTGTAATTTACTGGTGTCAAGAAATCTATTGAAATCAACGAATTCTTACATTTTATAGTTTATAATTATGTAAATTAAGTAAGATTGTAAATAAAGGCTATTATTATTATTATTAAGTCAAAGTCAAAATAATTTATTCAATTTAGGCGCCCACTACGCTCTTATGAAGGTCAAATTACAAGTTTTATTATAGAAATATTCTAGATTTTACTGCCGAGTTCAGCATAAAAAAAAATATAGAGCCACTGCGAGAAGAACGGGCATGAAAATCGGGGCCATTCTTTTAAACGTCTGTTAACAATATGCTACATATTATATAGTAAAATTATTACAATATTTGTTTACATTACGTAGGTGACAGGCGATAGCTTGGCAGAGGCGAAACAGTCCAAGAATGTTTGTCGTTTAGGTATTAACAAACTGTGTGGTAAAATTTCTTAATGAAAATGATTTTCATTTTAGCATTGTAATATGTTTGGGAAGTTTCTTATATAACAGCACACATTTACCTAACTTAGTAAAAAAATCAGGCACGTTTTACGAGCGACTACAATCCTCAATCACAAATGTATTTAGCTTTAATTTACTTTTAGCTTCTATCCATAGAAGAAACTAGTATATTAAAATTTCAGCGTAGTTAATGTAAATTCGTACTAAGGGTAATTAATTAATAATAATAATAACAGCCATTTATTTCCCATTTTAAATAATTAATTAAAGATATATTAGCATGCATTATACATAGTTAACAGGTTATTTCATAAATTGTAATTTTTTTAATTTTCATTTTGGGATATCCATTTTTGAACATAGGCCTCCTCCATCTTGCTCCATTCGTTCCTATCCTGTGCTAGTCGAGTCCAGGTAGTTCCGGCAACGGATACGATATCATCTGCCCAGCGTCGGCGTGGTCTGCCGGGCGGGCGGCACTCTCCGCGGGGGTACCAGTGCAGCACTCTCTCGCTCCACCTGTTGTCCGAAGTTCTGACAATATGACCAGCCCAACGACATTTAAGTCGACCAGCCATTTTTGCTGCGTCTATAACGTTTTTTGTAGCCCGAATATCTATGGATCTAACTCGGTCTTTTAGTTTTATGCCTAGCATACTTCTTTCGACAGCCCTTTGGAAAACCTGTATTTTGTTAATAATTTCTTTCGTAATTGGCCATGTTTGGCAACCGTATAAAAGGGTAGGCGTCACAACCAAGTCCATCGCTTTTGTCTTAAGGCATGTTTTTATTTTGGACTTAAAAATATGCTTAAAAGACCAGTAAGAATTCCATGCTTTTTTGATGCGTCTTTCTATTTCTTCTTTATAGTTTACTTAAATATACATTTTCATCAACGTAACTAATGCTTTTGTCGTTTATTGTTATGTTATTTTTTTGTCCGTTTGTCATGATACAGGTTTTTTCAGGATTCATTTCTAGTCCGCTTTCTCTGTTTTGTAAATCTAGGGTTTCTAACATATATAAAAGGTCTTTGTGGCTTTCTGTTACTATGACAATGTCATCGGCAAATCTCAGGCGATTTAGCAATTCGCCATTAACATTGATGCCAAATCCAGTCCATTGAAGTTTCCTGAAAATGTGCTCTAAGACCGCGTTGAAAAGATTCGGTGAGACTGGGTCTTTCTGTCTTACGCCCCTTTTTAGCTCAAATGTCCGCCGCTCTTTTCTAGTTTCACTATGGCTTTGCTTCTCTTAAAAATAATAATTAATTACTCATGTGAAATTAAATTTGACAATTCTTTATATATTAGTATTATAAGGAACAGGGCAGGTCATGAAATATAACCACTTGAGGTTTTTTTTTTTTTTTTTTTACTACGCACTACAGACTCTTGGTCCGTACTCTTTTTCGATCAAGTTCTATTTATAACATATTACAATCTTACAAGTGTCATACTCCATTCATCATTAGATTTACTCTTAACACTTAGATGTAAGTTAGTGATCAAGGTGTTGTATCTTAAAAACTAAGTGAGTCCATTATTATTATTATTATTTTTTTTTTTTTTTTTTTTTATATTCTAAGTTTTGTTAGTGTTATGCTAATATTATTTAATTATATGATTTTCACATGCAGTTTTTACATTAAATTTATAAAACTAAATTAATCTATTTAATCTTAACATTTATTTTGTCACGGATGGACCTGCCACTGACTCCGGGGTCCTCTTTCTTTTAAGCATTTCCTCCACGACCTCTTCATTACGATCTTTTAGTGCCATTTTTAGGTTGTTTTCTGTTATTTCTTCCTCCGTCGCTTTTACCGCCCGCCGCACAAAACCACCGATGGCGTCTGAGCTGTCATCGGTGTAGTAGGTGCAGCTCTCTCTATGCCGCGACAATGCCACAACCGCATGCGGAACGCTGTCCCTAAGTTTTGTCACCTTTTCTCTCCTCTGGATGACAATGACAGCCTCGTATGTCAGTCCCTGTGCCTCATGTACGGTCAGTGTGCGAGACCCCTGGCCGCGCCCATACCCTTCACTGATCAAGGAAGATTTCTCCTCCTGAGTCAGCGTTAAGTATAGGGTGTTTGGGAGGTCTTTTGGTATTATGGCACCTGTGTACCGTTGAAGCTTCAGGGAGTGTACACGAGAACTGGAGGAGTAGATGCCCGGGTACACTTCGCGCAGGACGTATGCCACATCCATGGGATTCCGGTGCGTGCAGAGCAACTCTTGGCCGATGGACGCCAGTATATTGGGATTGCTGTACCGTATATTGAAGAGGTTCTCTCTTTCAATATACGGCAGCTGGTTGACGTCTCCGATGATGACGACATCTTTAGCATCCATTAACCGAGCAGCCATTATGATGGCTCCGAAATGGTTCATATGAGCTTCATCTATGAGAAGACGACTTTCTCTGCTCTCCATGAAACCATTAGCCAATACGGAGGCCAAGGTGCGCACTTTGGATTTTACTCCGTCACCTATGCGGTAAGCTACCTTGTCTCTCAGATCTTTAGCTGCTTCGGTTGTGGTGGTTACTACAATGTCCTTGTCAGCATCGAAGTTGCCAACTATCCAAGTTGTTTTGCCGCATCCGGGAACTCCATTGATCCATGTGATCCTTGGCAACGTCCAGTGCTCCCATGCTGCCGCTGGGTCGGAGCCTTCCGAGATGGTATTTGCCATCTCGATGATTTTCTCCTGCAGCATTATCTTTGTGCACCGGGCTGTGACTACAAGGGGATCGTCTGGTGGTGTTTCGAAGGTGAGTTTGCCAGTTTTTGCGTCTCATCATCGTTCAGGGTAACAAAGCCCGCCGTAGAGCTGAATGCAGCCATATATCGACCCGACATGCTTCCATTAATGACACGGGATCTCTCATTGTCGTATATGGCTGCTTCCGCCTCCGCTAGTCTCACACACCACTTGAGGTTATGAATATTCAATTTTGTCTGCACGATATATATAATTTTATGGCATCTAGACAAGGTCACGCCGCCCGTCACGAGTTCCTTGATTTATTCTAGTTCAGAGCGATATCGATTTCGAGATGCAAATAAACATTTTTTATTAGTAGTGAAATGCTGTGGACTATAAATTACTTTATAATTTGAATAAAAGATTCAACGATATTATCACTTGCTATCAGGTGAAATAGTGATCAATAGGCTAGTCTATCAAATAAACAGGGTTATTAGTAAAATTCTAACAACCTCTTAGGGTTGACTTCTGCTAGTCCTAACAAACATTTCATTTTTTTGTTAAGAAAAAAAATATTTTGTACATTTTTTTTGGGTTTTTTATGTGTTTTTGACTGAATAACTAGGAGGGCCACCTGATATTAAAAGTCTATTGTGCCTGTAATGCATTATTTCATATATTTTATTACTTTGGTCGATGTCTATAACTCTATTCAAAGGGAGAACGGCGCGGTCCAGTGTGGCCGCTCTTGACTAGCCATTGAAACACAAAAAAAAATCTTCTCAGAATGTTTGGTAGGCCTAGCAGAACTCAACCCTAAGAGGTTGTTAGCATTTTCCAATAACACTGTATAGCTTACTTAACAATAAAAGCCTTGTGCTTAAAAGCCTTCGTACCCTGATCATAACAAATTGTATTATTACGGAATCGCTATATCTCATCACTTCAGGCACCAGAGTCAGATCTAAAACCGTAATAAATATCACAGCAGAATGAATTGCAAATATGCTTTCAAGATTTGTCATGAAGTAGAAGCCTTGACGGCTTATTGCTCTAGATTTGTAGATACTCTAAAGTAGGTATTTTCATGCACGCTATAGCCTTTAAGAAGGAAAAATTGAGAAATTGTTTTTTCATGTGATTAGTTGACGAATCTGTGTTGCGCACGCAAATATAAACAGAATAGGTTATTATTTAGTTTTTGTATTACATTCCTTTGTTGCTCGACGAACTAATTACCACATTACACCGGAAGACGTAGAGTTGGTAGGACCCCAATAGGTGGACTGACGACATCGTAGTCGTGGGTAGCCGATGGTTACAAGCGGCTATTAGCCGTTCTTTTTAGCGTTCTATGGGTGATACCTTTGTGCAGTGGACGTCTTCCAGCTGATGACGATTATATTCCCATTTTTTTTTACAAAAATACGCATAGTAAACATTATTTTTACGTAAATTAAAAATTGTTCGAAAAACTATTGAATAAAAAAGAACCTTACAAGAAAAACAATTGTGTATTTTCATAATGTCCCACCATGCGGAGCCCATGCCGGCGATGGGGGTTGAACCATGGAACTGCGCACCGCAGTCCATAGATAGCTATTACCGCTCGCCTATCATTGATTAAAAATAGTGTTATTAACTATGTATAATATAACATGACTTTAATGCCGTCGAAGATGGGACGAAACGTTGACATTTTAGCACCATACTATCTTCCAGAGACTAATGTACGTTTTGGGGTAGTAATTTTGGGTCTGTGGGCCCCAATGTATATCAATTATACAAAAATTTATCGAAGCGTTTGGTGGACGCACAGATTAACCCCAGGGGGTAAGCTGTAGGTGGACGCGACATGTGAACAGAGCGCTGGCTTAGTATTTATACAGCGAGGTGATGCAGCCAGCATTCTGGGCACTTTTACCTCCACCAGAGGTTTTAGATTTTTGGTACCAGTAGTAGTAGATAGTAGGTATTTTATTAGACTATATAACGTTATATAATAATAATATAGTAACGCCTGAATCTATCCATTATCTATCCATAACGTTATATATAGGTAAAGTCTAGTGTACTAATGGCTTTATGGTACACTGACTTGTTATCTGATTTATCGAGAGTGGATTATTATGTAGGATTTAGTGTATCGAGGAAGTTTATAGCTATTGTTTGGCCGAACATATGTCGTTTCGTGGCTTGATGTAGTATTGTGTCGAATTTATGAGGCTATTAACTGAAGGAAGCTAGAGTTGAAGGTTTTGTTTGAATTTGCCTTGTTTTTATATGATACTTTAATAGACTCGTCATGAGTTCCTTATTATATTTAACCGACTTCCAAATAAGGAGGAGGTTTTCAATTTTCTGTATTTTTCTTCAAAAAGAATTATCAAAGTCGGTTCACCCAGTCAAAAGTTCTGAGGTAACATACAAGAAAAACCAGACGAATTAAGAACCTCCTCCTTTGTCGGTTAAAAGACATCTTGAACGGGGTATCTCTTTTGGCACTTACGTTTCGCCTCATCATGACCACTTACCAAAAGATGCATGACTTACTGCATCAAGTTAGAATGATGCCTCACTGATTTTAATATATCATAATGACCTAACTGTATATTTGCACCGTATTAGTCTTGTATTCTTGATACAATCATCTTTATTCATATTTGGTAAGCTTTAACGGAACTGGTCAATTTGTGAATTGAAATAGACATGCTTCGTTGCTTCGAGTGTAGAAAGATAATGTGATGAAAGGTTTCGTTGAAAATTTACTGTTTTCTTTAAAGATTTTTTTTGAGGCATTTATGTAGGTTTGTTCTATGAAAGTATTGCAACCGGAAGATAGGTCCCTCAATTGGATTCGTTGTAATTGCTGTAGTATATTTTAAATGAACAGACAAGGACATACATAATTGTTTTTTTATATATCTAGTATAATATAAGTCGTCGTTGAATTAGACAGCAAAATTTGCTGTCAAATTCACCTTCGAAGACATGACCATAGTAACGCCACCATATCCGAAGAAACTCTCAACGGCTCCATAGGTTTTTGGGTTTCAGAGTATCACGATGACTTCCCAACCTCCCACGCCAAGGTAAAAAGAAACCAGACCAGCATAGCAACCATATCGCACTAATAATGGAACCGACTTTTACACCCAAAAGTGTGAAACAACTTGTCGTGAGTAGGTTTTTTCACTCTTTTTAGTGATCCTTGCTTATATAGCAAGGGGGATCGATTGTCATTCATTGTCAAAGACTATATAATCAAGATAGGTAAATATTCAGTTATTGGAGTGTATTTCAAAAACGGCTTAACCGATTTTGATAGAATTTAAATGGGACCAGACGACAAGCATCAGCTTTTAAACAAAAAAGAATTTTCGCTATGAACACCCAGTTCTGAGTTAACAAACATAAAAAACTGACCAATTGCGAACCTCCTCCTTTTTGGAAGTCGGTTAAAAACTTATTAAGTCGTACGGTTCACTGGCTAGAAATTAACGCCTAACTAAATGAGCCAACTAATTATGGCGTATATGCGACCGAGACCGTTACTTACTGTACTCTGAGGTTCATTATCATATTTAGTTAGTGACCTAGCCTTTCAATGAAGTATGCTTCAGTGGGCTTCAGTGGTCAGTTGGGTTCGGAAAGCGGAAGTTTTATGATCCGTGATAATGTTGTTTTGAAGCAATATAGCATGTTGAGCCCTGCTTTAGAATGATACTGTTACCCTAAAGACACTGAAAGAAAGTGAAAGAGAAAAATTAAGGTTAAACGTCGAATGAGCAGCATGCTACTACTTATATCCACGGATAAGGTGTTTTTTTTTTTACGTGGTTGCGACGGAGCAAGCTCGAAGCTTACCTGATATTAAGCGGACTAACATCTGTCAATAACAGATGCATTTCGTCACCCCGTCACCTTGAGACATAGTTGTTAAGTCTCATCTGCCGGAACATACCGTGCTTGGCGACAGATTTTCTACTTGAGGGTGGTCGCTACTCGCTAGCCAGGCGGGCATTCGCAGAATGCCCTACCACCATGCGGTGAAGCTCAGGCCCGCGACGGGATTCGAACCATGGAGCTGCTATAGTCGGTATAGCGCGGTAGTCCATGGCAATGCTACTTTTGAAGCGCTCGTAGCCAAGTTTGCTTAGCCATTCTGAATCGATCAGCAAAGTTAAGCAACGTCCGCCGCGGTCATGACTTGGATGGGTGACCGCTGGTTGGGCATTACTACTGAGCGCTTCCGTGCTTCGGGGGGCACGTTAAGCCGTCGGTCCCGGTTGTTGTCTTAGGACAGCAGTCGTTACAGCATGGTGGTAGGGCACTTTGCAAATGCCCGCCTGGCTAGCTACCACCCTCAAGTTGAAAATCTGTCGCCAAGCACCTAACGGTGTGTTCCGGCAGCTGTCCTTGAGAGCCAGTAACTCTAGGTTAGTCTGAACAACATCCTCGACCACATCATCACTTACCATCAGGTGAGATAGTGGTCAAAGGCTAAACTATCAGGCACAAAAAAAAAAAAAAAAACAAAAAAAAAACTGAGCCATCACTGCTTCAAAGAATAAAAGAGCACTTTACTATATCAACGTTGTTATAAACTGGAGGTATTCACATCATCAATAGCCCAAGGAGAAGTTCTTTGAAATTCTGCCCCCTAAAAGGGGGGTTTAAAATAAACCCATGCCTGGTTAATAGTGTATTTTTAGCACGAACCTTAGATATTGGTTATTGCAAATGCAATTAACCTTAATTATTGGTTGCAGGCAGAATACAGAAACTACACATTTTACATTACAACTCAAAATGTAGATACCATATTATTGTATTCTTGCAAATAAATACATTGATTTTGATTTCATTTTGTTAGTCACTAATTACATAATTGGCCAGCAGATGTCCAGACAGTCATGTTTGTAGTACAACGTAAGTTGAACTATAGATGTCGCTCCATCCCCATATGATGGTTAAAGAACGATGGTAAAAATTAGAGTTGACTCATTGTCATGTTAGCTCAGTCGGTCAGAGTATAGTCTCGAGTAGAATCTCACACATGACTAGAATTTTCCCTAATTATTATTTAGTAACCGGCTAGGACTCGCGTAATATTTACCGGATATTGCTCTGACCAGTTTCGAACTTATTTGAAGTTCTACGTCTGGGAATCACGAATGTGCACAGCGTCGAGCGCGGGATGAAGCACGCCGTAGCTGATTCCAGATTCTATGATTTATGGAGTTTGGTGGAAACCGGAGTAAAGAAAATCATCTCACCTCACATTTATAAAGTCTGTATCAAAGTCAAAATATTTTTTTCAATTAAGGGGCCTATGTCTCTGTTATGAAGGTCGATTACAAATTTTAATATCCAAATATTCTTTTAAAAGTCTTTTAACAGACTATATTATAAAATTATTAGGATATTTTGTTAAATTACTTAGGGGACAGGCGCTAGCTTGGCAGAGGCGGAATTGTCCAAGAATTTTTGTCGTTCAAGTAATCTCAAACTGTGTAGTATAATTTCTTGATAAGTAAATTTGTTTTTCACTTGCAACTTGAATTTCCCTTCGGTGAGCGTTGTAATATGTTTGGGCACTCTATTATAAAACCGCACACAATTACCTAAGAAGGACCTTTTATTTGCCTTTGCTAATCTATCGTAGTAATACCGACTAAAATATTTAAACTTTCTGAACTCGATTCACGGATAGATTAACATCGAAATATTTCATTAGCAAAATGCTTTCTCCATTCAAAGTTCAGTGGAAGTAGCAGACATTGTGTTTATTTACCGAAGAACTTAGAAAGCGAAAACCAAGGCCAATATAAGCATACATTTAAAAGTACATATGTATATGGTTACTATTTTATTTTTATAGGGCCTCTAAGGTCAATAAGTCCTATAATTTTTTTTTTAAACTTTGAAGCGCTCATAGTGTAGTTTACTTATTCGTTCTTAACCCATCAGCTATGTAAAGCAACGTCCGCCGCGGTCATCACTTGGATGGGTGACCGCTAGTGACATTAATACTGAGCGTGCACATGACTCGGGGGGCACGGTAAATCGTCGTCGATCCCGGTTGTTGTCTGGTGCAGTCGTTATAGCATGGTGGTTAGGCATTCGCAAAAAACCCTACTAGTCTAACTAGTCTTTTGGATCGCAGTGTAAGATATCAGTTCCTCAGAAAGCGCTACTTGTCACTTTTTTATGCTCAATAGGTTAGCCTTTGACCACTATCTCACCTGATGGTAAGCGATGATGTGGTCGAAGATGTTGTTCAGGCTAACCTAGAATTACTCAAGGTCAGTTGCCGGAACACACCGTTAGGTGCTTGGCGACAGATTTTCTACTATATGATGTGTTACTCTTACGACAACCACGGGTAGAGCTAGGGGGGTGACAGTCTAGCCCGGCACCCCTGGGATAATTCTAGGCTTAGCCTGGACAAATCACTTGACCACACAATCACTTCCATAAAAAATGGTAAGCCAGTCAAAGACTATCAGCAATAAAACATACAGCACGGAAACCTACTTATACAACGGAACATTAACAAATATACCCAAATAGTTTTTTAGATACGCGGTGATTGATCGGCACTCTTTCCGTTCAACATCCATAAAATAGGGAGATACAACAGCAATAAGTCAGGAAGTATTTATAATTTTTATGCTCCGTTTAGCAATGAGGTCGAAAGGTGCGTATTCTGCGCGTAGACGTGCTGTAGGCACGCTCTAGATTCTGTGCCCTCGTAATTCTCTCAGACAGTTGATGTCCATCACTCCTTTAGTAATGACTTTCACACCAAGGAATTCGTCTTGGTGTATTCCACCGCAGTAATTCAGAGGCAGTAGTGAGCCTAGTATATTTAGGTGTTAATAGCACTGTAGCAAGTGAGACGTTACTTCTTATGTCCGATTAACCTCTGCCTATAACAGATGCATTTCGTCACCGTCAAGTCACGAATTGCACTGCGCCCGTCACATTGAGACGTAGATGTTAGGCCTCATGTGTCTCTTCACTGCTTCGATCGGTATTTCTGATCGAAGCTTCACTGGCTCTCAAGGACGAAGATTAGAATAAATACAGAAGGAACAAATAGCTTGATCCACAAATAGATGAGAGTAGACCCCAGATGAGTCCAGTGGTCAGTCGGATCCGCTAAAAAGGTCGGCGCACACTGGACGCGGCCCGTTAGTTGGGGGTATTTGGGTCGGCCGCACGCGCACGCAACAGTATGCCACCGACGCCGGTCTAACACAGAGACTTTAGCGATTTTTCCATAATATATTAACGTTAATACGAGTTATTCTTCCATTATAGATTTCACTTTTAGTTACTACATTCATCCGGCAATATGTAGTAAACAAAAAATTTTAACCAAAAAATGGAACCGACTTCAACACTCAAAAGTGTGATCAAAAGTACGTGTGATGATAATAGATCACAATATTGTGCGCATGGTAACGACTTCGACAAGTTATTTCACACTTTTGAGTGTTGAAGTCGGTTTCATCTTATGGTTGAAAATCGTTTTTCACTCTTTTTAGTGACCCTTGCTACTTACGGGATTTATTGTCATTCACTGTCAGCGACTATAATCATCATATCGAAATAGGAAAATATTTTTGCTTTTCGTGGAGTGAAAAACGGCTTGACCGGTTTTGATGAAATTTAAATGGAGCCAAACGATAAGCATCAGCTTTCAAATAAAAAAATAATTATCAAAATCCGTTCACCTAGCCAAAAGTTCTGAGGTAACAAACATAAAAAATAGAACTTCCTCCTTTTTTTGAAGTCGGTTAAAAATCAATATATAACAAATTATTATTCTTTAAATATTAGAGATGTTACTCCATTGAGCTCTACCGATAGACTGCCGATAGCCGATCGTTCTCCCCACCACGCTAAACATATGAACAGAAAATACTTACCCAATCAGAAGGTATCATAGTACCTAATCAATAGACTTAACTATAACTGACATTTCTATAAAAGACACAACAGCCACTGGTACTTATTTCTTAGTCTTTATCTACACTTACAAAAGGTTAACAAATCGTCTTTTTCTCAATTCTGTTCGGAGAGATTAAAATATTTTTATATAAACGTGTCCTGTGGACGACGTAAGAACCGAAGGAAGGAAACTAGACTACTGATGTCCTCATAAACTGTTACACTGTGACACCTACACTTACCACACAAAACGCAGTTCGGAACGTCAGGAAGCATACCTTCAAAAGTGGAAGTTTTTGTGCAGTATTTTCTAGCTATGCATATATTGATAGGTACCGGTGGGTGTCGTAAGAGACGACTAAAAGTAAAATACCGGACGATGGGCAGCAGTATCTTAAACTGCGATCCCCAAGACGCCTGCCAAGCGTGAGGATTACGGTAAACCCTCCCTAAATGGAGGAGGATGTGTTCAGCAGTTGATAATCCCCTTGATACAGTAAGGCTACGTGTAAGCCATATCAAACACCAAACTTCAATGTTTCGGCAGATATGATTTCAGTATCATGAAAAAACCCAAGTGTCCGATTCAGAGTTCAAACCTTGGACCTAGAGCTTGCAAAGCGATGTTTCAAGCCACTACGACGCAGTCTGAAGTCTAGTCGATAAATGAGATCTAAGAAATATAATAGTTTCGGCAGTCGCCACCAGCTTGTAACTTGGACAGTATCTTGAAAACAGTAATCTAGGATGTTATGTGTAATGTACGTGACATGTTGACGCTTGTGACGGAATGTCATCGATTTTATAACGACATGACAATTGTGCGACAAAGCACATCTACTGCCCGAAAATACCGTTTAAAATCATTTCGTTTATGCTACGTTTGAAGCAAGTAGTCATGGCCTAGAGGTCATGATTTAGACTGCTGCGCAAGGGGTCCTTGCTTCGAATCCCACTGCGGGTTTGAGTTTCATCGCGTGGCTTATTAACATACCAACGTCAAGTAGAAAATCTGTCGCAAAGCATCTAACCGTGTTTCTCGGCAGTTGTTCTTGAGAGTCAGTAATTCTAGGTCACTTTGGACCAGGAGACAATGTGGTGTGTGAAGATACCTTATTTTTGAATTTTTTTGTTAAGCTCAATCACTCTCTCTGGGAATATTTGAAACGGCGCGGGCGCTACGGTTCAAAATTACCAATATTTTTAATATCAATTAGAGAAGAACGTTGTTCTACCGACTCCACATCCATGAGATATGGGTAGGAACATGAACAATGTGAAGTAGTATCTCAAAGTATTTAAATTATATTAGCTGTTAAAACAAACCACGGTTATTACAATAAATATCCATTAGTTGCTCTTGTCAAAATAATATACTACGTTACAAGAGTTTAGTTTAGTCCGACTAAACAATCGTTTACATTTCAAAGATATATAGATTTAGTCAGTCTAAACAATAATCAAGATAACAATAGATTAAAACTTACCGTTAGTTAGTAAATCTTCCAGGCCAATGACATCTGTGAAAGAAAAGAAATCGAATTAGTTTTTGAACTGCTTTGCATGGTAATTGATTTAGTTGTAACTGTTGTGGAATCGGGTTAGGCCATTCGTGTTTTGAAGTCGTTTGTGTCCGTTCATCAGTTTTATTGAATGCAACGGCAATGTATTGAAAGCGGGCAAGGCCGGGGAGCGGGCTTGCTCTTTCATAGACACAGTCATTGATATATTGACGTAAATCTAACTATATGTAGGAGCGTAGCAGTTAGTTTGATACGAGAATGGCAACACGTTATACTTGTCTGTGCTCCGCGGATAAACATGCAAAATTACAGCCTGAGGAAAAATTATAGTCATGTTCGGGTTCCAAGACTTGAGTCGGGTTCGAATCCCGCGCCGAGCGTGGTCATAGCGGCGCTATGCTCGGCAGCGACGGATCGGCGGTGGTCACTTTCTGCGAGGCGGTGATGGCGCAGAAAGAGGCCGCGCAGCGGATTTGGATCAAATTGCACACGGAGTGCATTCAAATTTAAAATCAGTTCAGTAGTTTCGGTGTCCATCGCGGACAGACAAAGTGACACGTAATTTTTATATATCATCACTACGTAATATACATACATCAGTGACAGGTGTCACGTCAATTGAATGTAGATTAAAACAACAGAGAGAGAATCAAAGCTAATTCCAGAGAATTTAAGCATCGATTCCACCAACAAGTTGTTTACTAATGCTTACTAAGTATTCGTGACAGTAATTACTAATTAGTCACATCACACTGCTTTCATTCATCGATTGATTTATGTTTAAAAATGTCAAGCACAAAAAAATCTCCTCGAGCAGGAATCGAACTCACATCTTCTAGTTCTTCGTAACGGGCTGTTACACCTAATATATTGCTGACCTAGGCCCGAATCCCTCACAAACCTATTTACGCGGTGTCAGCAGTATTTTTCTCTATATAAACGGTGGCTTCCAAAATTAAGTGTTCAGATTTATTGTGATAACTCCAGGAGTCACCAGACTCAGTACCAGTATACCCTTCAGGTGGAACCTCTGCCCAAATTAGTAGTTAAAAGTGAGTTGCGGGAACTTCAAAAGTCAAGTGTATATTAATAATTTTATTTTTTTATAAAATAAATGTGTGTGTGTCCATAAGTTGTTTTTTTTTAAGACAACTGAATAGGTCCACACAACTGGGCGCCTAATCTTTTGGACATCAGATATTATGTAAGGTTAGGTGAAATTTGTGCTCTGATTCATTGTTTTGTGACTGCAGCAGGGGATGGTGCGTCGTCTCTCTTCTGAATGTTTAAGCGGGAGTTTCGGGTTCGATTTCCACACAAATGAAATAATTGTGTAAAAGACACAATATTTCTTATTAGACTAAAAAAATATATTTTTCATCCCACCATCTCGGAAAGAGTATTTTTAATCTTCAATATCTGAGTGGAAAAGCCGTTTTTATTCTCTAGAGGATAAAGTAAATTGAATTTAGAACATCGTATGCACTAAGTTTGTGAATTAAAAAAAACATTAAACCTATTTACTGCTACCTCTATGGTGCCGAATATATCATACAACTTTTTTTTAATTTGTTAAAAACTCAGACTCGGAACCTTCTTGGTGTTCTTTTTTCAATTTGCTTTGTACGCGGTTCTTTACGCGGCATTTTTATTTCCTCGCTGAGGTGGAATGAAAAGTTACGTGTTGCACTCGAGTGCAAAGATTTTTCACCTCGTGCTCTTTTGATTCCCTCGCTAACGCTCAGGATTCTAATTTTGAATCACTCGCTGCGCTCGTGATTAAATTTTAGAATCCTTCGCTTACTCGGTCATCAAAATTGAACACGCGGTTAAAAAGCAACTTTGCACTCTTGTATAACAAATAACTACATATTAATTTTGACTTATGTCATTGACTCGCCCCCTATGAAAAACATGTCTGCCGAAACGTAAATGCTTCGGGGAATACAAGCACAGACTATATGTATGATATATCAAAATTGTATTGTAATTTTCTCGGCAAAACAACGTATGTATACTTTAAAGCATGACAAATTCTTACCGTAACGCATTTATTGAGCACGGTGGTCGGTGGACATTACAGAACTATGTAGGTTTGTAGCAGATGAGAAGCGAAACGTCATGGCGGATGCAAATATGAATATAATAGTGAAATAATGGCTATCATAACGATTTGACCGAAATAGCCGAAACTAGACGAGAGAGAGCTCGTAATGGTAAAATGAGATACGACATTTTCGTTGATAGCTTCTGCAATTTATGGTGGCGATCTAGTGTCATTTATTAACGCTTTCATCACACAAAAAATAATGATAATGAATGCTAACGAACGTAAAAGTTACACTAAACATTATTAGGGTCCCGTACGTCAAAAGGAAACAAGTGCGAGTTGAGATACAGCCTGGTGACAGACGGACGGACGGACAGCGAAGTCTCGGTAATAGGGTTCCGTTTTTACCCTTTGGTTACGGAACCCTTATAGGATCACTTTGTTGTTCGTCTGTCAGTCAAGACCCTTTTTCTCAGGAACACGTAGAGGTATCAAGCTGAAATTCATATCAAATACTCAGGTCTACTGTCCCTTGGAGCTGTGAAAAAAACAAACTACTAAGCCCACGCAATCAAAAGATACAGCCGTTCATGCCGCAAATTTTCGACACTCGCAAAGGAATGAAAACCTACAGGGCTCTACTTCCCGTGCAACGTTGCTTTGCACCAAATTTAAAGATTCTGATACTTTTGTACGTAAGGATGTAGCTGTTGCGAAATGAAAAGTGTAAAGACGATTATAAATTACCACAGCGCGTAATCGAAACATCCGTTCATGGGTCCTCTATGAGTAAAATATTTTTTAAACCAAAATAACGAAATGGGTATGGCAGAAAAAGCATGAGAGCAGAATAAATGCAGTGGAGATGAGAGCATTAAGAAGCATGATTGGTGTCAAACGGAGTGACAGGATAAGGAATAGTGTGATAAGGGAACGATGTGGTGTGTATGAGGATGTAGTGACAAAAATTGAGAAAGGTTAAGATTGTTTGGACATGTGGAGAGAATGAATGAGATGAGACTAACTGAACATGGGACAAATTAACGGAAGTGTTGGAAGGGGAAGACCTAGACGAACGTTCCGAAATCAAATTGAAGACGTTTTGAAAAAAGGACAGGTCAGGAGTACCCTAAACCGACGCTCATGAATGAAAGGACTGATGAATGTTGATGAAGCGAAAGAGATTTGCAAGGATCGTAGCAAGTGGAAATCTGTGGTCTCTGCCTAACCCTACGGGAAAGAGGCGTGATGTTATGTATGTATGTATAATGAAAGTCTTACTTTATTTTCTATGGAACAATGAAAAATTTTTGAAGTTCAAACAGACAACGTTTGCTATTTATTAAGATTGCAATGACAGCTTTTTGACAGTGCTCACACTTCTCTACTTCGAAATCGTAAGTACCGGTTGATGACGCCACACGGATTTAATGTGTGGGTATGTCCAGTGTAAAAAAAAATCAATAAAGTTTCAGTAACTTATTATATGAACCTCTAGCCCGAAAATATTTATATAAAAGAAACATTTTTAATGTGTTTATTATTGCGTACCTAATGTATTGACGTAAGGGTATTAAATAAAAGGAATTTAAAGAAATGTTTAACAGACTGGCTTGTTAGCAATTGTTTTTATAGTTAAGGAACTTTTAGATTATTGTAAAAAAAACTTTTTTGTTTTTATGGTATAATATAATAAATATAAATTAGCTTCATAAAAAAAGTCTGCTTGTGCAACTGAATCCATTGTTTCACTATGACTAATATTAAGATTCTTTAGACATGTATTCAAGCAAATAAATAAATGATTTGATTTGAATATCTTCAGCACGCTCACGCTTAAACGGAACGCATCCTACGTTTATCTTCTAGGCAAGCATCTTACAACGTCGGCCGTTTCGTCATTCATCAAATTTAAAAAAAAAATATTTCACATAACGCATGTACCTACCTAATATAATAACAGAACTATTCGACCTGCACTCTCATCAGTTATGTCCGGGAGGCGGCCCACAAAGCCGAGATGCGCACACGCACAAATAGAGACTATTAAACCAATTACGCGCGCTGTCACCGACAAAGACGGCAAAAACGACAGATGTCAGCGTTGGCAACACTGGCAAGTAAGCCACGAGGGCCCCGCCGGCCGTACTAAAGCAAAAAAAGCTGTGAGAGAGGCTACAGAAAGGTTACGATGGAAGAATTCTAGTTACGATCGAATAATACCAGGACAAGGCTCTTGCGTACATTGTTGAAATTGTGTGATACATGGTATGGGCAGCACTTACCTAAGAATACCATACCATAGTTTAATGTGTCTTTTGTTACCGATGGGCTAGCCTATTACCTCCAACCTGACGGTAAGTACGGTGAAGACTAAGGTGATAAACAAATTTAACCTAGAAAGACGACCGGCTCTCAAGGCTTGCTATAAGACTACAAAACCAAAGAGAACATACAGTTACGTGCTTGGCGACAGATTTTCCATGTGGTGGTTTAAACTATAAAGATTTTAAAAATATTTCCGGCCAAAACAAGCGTAAATTACCGCCTATTTTTAATTTTTTTATTCTATGTATAAAATAAGTTTAAATTAAATGTTCTGGATTACCTAGCAATAGTGAGAGTGTAATCATAAATTGTGCCATTCAACAGTTGTAACAACATTCAGTTTGTAACTATGATAAAAATATTTTGGATATTGTGTAGGTTAGTTTAGGGCCTAAACCCTTAGACCTCTTATAAGAGAGTAAACACCCTTCGACGTTTAATGGAGAAGGGACCGGTCAGTTCAACTTTAAGTCTATCCAATAGTTAATTAAATTAAAACACTTTACATGAATTTACCAAATTGTAAAGGTAAAAAGCCCAGCGATAGGCCAAACCTTTCCTTAAAGTTTAGTATATTGAAGAAGATAAAAACCCTCTGAAAGGTTATCGTTAACCTATTGACAAAGAATTTTCGGTAACCATTTGTCAGATGGTTTCGATATACCTTTTCTTATGCTTTATAGGTTATTCTTGACCACTATCTTACGTGATGGTAGGTGATGATGTGGTCCAAGGTGTTTTTCAGGCTTACCTAAAATTACTGACTCTCAAGGACAGCTGCCGGAACACCGTTAGGTGCTTGGCGACAGATTTTCTACTTGAAGGTGGTATCTAGCCAGGCGGACATTCGCAAAATGCACTACCACCATGTTATAACGACTGCCATCCTAAGACAACAACCAGGATTGACGGCTTACGTGCCCTCCGAAGAACGCGCACGCTCAGTAGTAATGTCACCAGCGGTCACCCATCCAACTCATGATCGCGGTGGACGTTGCTTAACTTTGTTGATCGGTTAAGAACAGCTAATCAAACCTCGCTACGAGCGCTTCCTTGACAGAAGGTTTTCGGCAACATTTTTGATTTAACTTTTTATATTTTTTTTTTCAACACGTAGTACTTAGGGCCAAAATAATCTTATGAAATTATGACGTAATTGTATTATAGGATCGTGAGGCCAACTATCCTATATCTAAACGTTTAGTCGAAGTCTACCATTAGTGTTTGCAATCGCTCGCTAATTGTGGCCATTATGTTCTAAGTCCGTTTGACACGCAACAGTTCGACAATAGTCTAGTATTAGTACTAAATGAATGTAGGTTGTGTCGGTCTCGCAATATTTTAGAGTTAGGTATCTATTTATTGTAAATTAACTACCGCCTATGTCTTTTAGACCGAGTGTGCACGGGTTGAGGAAATACATAGTACAATTCTGTTTATTTTTAATTGTATCATCAAAAGATGCGATGCTAGCCTTTGAGCACAATCTCATGGTAAAATTTACCATCTAACATTGTGATCATTTAGGTTTTACGAATTTATTTTTCATGAAGGTCGCTGTTGTCATTCATAATGAGATCTTAAAATGAGGTGGTCGGTAGCTTAAACTAGTAGGTACGATTGTCTCCATAAGGTAGTGCTCAGGATGGAAAAAGAAGTAGTGAGAGTAAAGTCGACGCATTCCTGCTTCGACTTTACTCTAACTAATAGCTAATAAAACAGGGAATAGCTGCGTAATGTTTTATTTTAGGGTATAAATACCCTAATAGCAAACCTTAAGCAAGCTGGCATTCTTAAAGTGCCATCAAAAAGTGCCACTATGCAATGAGTTGCGAGTTTCAGGTCTTCATAGAAAAAGCCATCCTAACCGAGACTGGATTAGGAGTATATGCCAATAGCTGTCCAAAATGATCGCAGTCAATAATGCTGATAGAAATTCATAATTTTTTTTACAAACATAAACCGACTCAAACAGAAAATGTTCTAAAACAAAAACTATAATTACAATTAATCATATAAAGACTTAATTAATCATAATTAAGTTTTATTAATTTTATTAGTTATTATATAATTATTAATATAATTACTGCTTCCAAATGCAACCTTTTTTGCGATAAGAAAGAAATTGAATGTTTGGTTCCGAAGTTGAGGTTCACGCTCTACGAGCAGTAGGTCAACATGCGTGACGAATCGAACGACACGATCGCCCTACAGCCTTGCTTACGAACCGGGTGGCTGTGGGTGGCTCTCGCAGCAAAAATGGAGATAAGCCAATATGGTAACCAAAGCTACAACGAAAGCAAAAGTTTAGATGAGTGGGAATCGAACACGCGACCGTCTGTTCCTATATCCAGGACATGTGAGTCGTAAGACGTGACGAAGGGAAGTATAGTAGAAGGTGGACAGCAACGCCTTCTGAAGGACTGTCATTTATATTTTCACTGCCCAAGATGTCTGCTATAGGGGAAGCATTTCTTCAACGGTAAAAGAATAACAGCTGTTGATGTGTTTGACAAAAAATTAATTGCAAATTGCACACCGATAATAAATTATAAATGTGATTGTGAATAAGAACGAGGCCCCCTGATGTTAAGCGGACTAACCTCTGCCTATAACAGATGCATTTCGCCACAATTGACAAATTGCACTGCGCCCGTCACCGTGAAGCATACAGTTATTACGTCTCATGAGTCTTAAATGTACTGGCTCTCAATGACTGCCACCGGACGGAACACGCTATTAGGTGCTTGGCGACAGATTTTTTTACTTGGGTTGGTTGCTAGCCAGGATGTGCTTCCGAGCCATACAAACTTGCCATCTTCTCCTTCAATTCTTTCACCTTTACTATATAACTTGCTAGGTTAGTTGATTATCTTAATCCCAGTAGCGATGACATCAGTGTTGCCAGGGACCGCAAAAACTGTCACGAGGTGTCCTACTGGCCGTACCGGAATAATTAGGTTTTTACCGCCGCCATGACAGTTCGTGTCAATCGTGACTGGTTAGAACTCCCGACCCGGTGCAAAGTAAGTTAATGTGTTTGATATTTCTTATTAATGATGACTTGTGATTATCTTTGTCATTAATATATGTATATTTCCAATATAAATACGTTTTCTTAATTTTTGGGTTCCGTACTAGAATATTATTATTACAATGCTATTACTATAAAAACAGGGCCCTAATACTATGCAAACGGGACCTTATTACTATGAAAACAGGACCATGTTACTATGAAAACCGGACTATATCACTTTGAAAACGGGGCCCTAATTCTACGAAAACGGGACCTTATTTTTATGAAGACGGGTCCTTTTTCTATGAAAACGAGACCTTATTTTTATGAATACGGGGCCCTTTTACAATGAAAACGGGATCCCATTACTATTCATCAGCAGTCTGTCCATCCGTTCGTCTGTCCGGACCTTCAAGATACTCTTTAGAACGATAATAGGTGACCCGTTTAATTTGTTCACAGAGATAATAATAATTATTGCCAAGCTTTTGTCATACGTTTGGTCCGATCGGAAAAACTGTAATACAAGCGTCAAACTTGATATGATTAAATAATAACAATAATAATTTTTATTCATAGCTCAAAAATACGATTATTTGATACTTATGTATCAATAATAATATCGGAGTTGGTATATTACAGTATAATATTACGAATTGTTGAGTTAACTTATTAGTACCCTTGGGAATCACTGCACCCCACACTAGGTCTCATTCGAGCCTGTGTAGTGGGCCTGCATTAACTCTCCGCGGTCACTTTAATCCACTCGGCAACAAAAACAAAGTCATACATAAACGTCTTCATCCCATCCGTGCCAGATTCTAACGGTACAGCACCTTAAAATATTAAAAATTATTCCGTACAATTGCGGGTACCTTCTAGCAAATTTCGTCGTCATATAAATTGGTACATTGGCAATCGAATGGGACAGTTCTTAGGTGGTGATGTTCTATTTACCTAAAATATTGCTCCAGACATTTACAGCAACACTATTTTATACCTTTTTTTTATTTCTTTAGATACTTTCTGATAGTATCTGTTTTCCGACATTTAACTAAATACTTAACTGAGTAAAAGTGTGTGAGTTCGTATGTTAAGTGTTTTGTGTTGGGTGTATTGAATGAATGTGTGTAGGTATGTTAGAGTGTGTTTTCGTATGTTTTCCATAAAAATTACTATAAATGTTGAAACGAGAAAGTTAAGGCATATACGAGTATATATTTATTATTTAATCGTATCTAATAGAGAAAGATTATATTCCAATATCTAACAACAAACATAAAACCGGTCACGTGCGGTACATTATAAAATAAGAACTGTAGCTTAAAACATTCTTATTATGGAATTATGACCTCCAGTCCTAGAGCCAGCATATTATATGTTCTCTGGAGCTAGCACAAGTATTTGAAAACGGAAACTATCTCACATTTCACTATTAATACAAATACATTAATATCGAAAACAGACCATTAAAATCATCCTAGAACTGTCGCCAACCAATACCAGTTTGTATAAAAGCTATAATTTAGGATCTCGTGAGTGACCGTGTCATCTTCATACATTATGTTAATTAGGATATTTCTAGAGCGTGGGACATCGGCGCCTGACGGTGTAGTGTCAACTCTAGTACAAGAAACAGTAGTATAGTGTCGTGTAGACACAGACTGGCTGTAGAAACCCAATCATACCTGGGCTGGCGCCGCGGCTACTTCCACAATTCAAGCGGCGCAAATTTGCTAATTCGGCAGTGGTTACTTATTTGAGTCGTATGGTGTAGAGACTTATTTGAGACGTTGGGTCCGTGGGGACCGGGAGCTCATCGTATTTTCCAAAACTTATCAGAGCGCTTGGTCGATGCGACGCGTGATCAAAATGCTGGGACTTATTTGGTTTAAAGAAAAAGCACTGTACAACAGGGCAATGCTGCCAGCTTGTTGCCAGCTGGCATTGAGCTGGAGCATGTGGACTGCCTAAATGTTTTAGTGTTGTATTTAGTTTCTAGTGTGATGTAAAATCATACCAATAGCGTCAAAAGGTTGGGGCCTGGATAATTCGTTGTTGCGGCCAACATTATCCTGAAGATCTCAAATCATACTCAATAGGTCGGTACTCAAATGGTCTGTATTATTATTTTTTTAACCTATTTTGATGTTTCTTTTTTTATTTGAAAGCTGTTGCTTGTCGTGTGGTCCCATTTAAATTTCATCAAAATCGGTGAAGCCGTTTTTAAGTTACACTCAGATAACTACTAGGGACCATCGAGCTTTATTGCTCGATGCTAGGGACACTAAAAATGGTAAATTTTTTTTTTACACACAATTTTGTTAATATAACTAATATCTTTTATAGAACTATCATGGCCCTGACTTCAACAAGTTATTTCACACTTTTGAGTATTGAAATCGGTTCTGTATTTAGGTAAAAACTATTTTTCATCCCACCATCTCGGAAAGAGTATTTTTAATCTTCAATATCTGAGTGGAAAAGCTGTTTTTATTCTCTAGAGGATAAAGTAAATTGAATTTAGAACATCGTGTGTACTAAGTTTGTGAATTAAAAAAAACATTAAACCTATTTACTGCTCTATGGTGCCGAATATATCATACAACTTTTTTTTAATTTGTTAAAAACTCAGACTCGGAACCTTCTTGGTGTTCTTTTTTCAATTTGCTTTGTACGCGGTTCTTTACGCGGCATTTTAATTTCCTCGCTGAGGTGGAATGAAAAGTTACGTGTTGCACTCGAGTGCAAAGATTTTTCACCTCGTGCTCTTTTGATTCCCTCGCTAACGCTCAGGATTCTAATTTTGAAACACTCGCTGCGCTCGTGATTCAATTTTAGAATCCTTCGCTTGCTCGGTCATCAAAATTGAACACGCGGTTAAAAAGCAACTTTGCACTCTTGTATAACAAATAACTATTTCCTTTCAAGGAACGGTACCCTATAATTACCAAAGGTGGACAACGACGATGAAAGCGAAGATCAGTTATGCAAAACTTTATTGTTTTATTTTTTACTCAGTATTTAAACTTGGAATAAACGTAGGTACGACTTATGTAGGTCGTTATCCGTTCTCGATACACTCTTCTTATGAGATTTCCTACTTAATTTTTCTGTCACATGTACAGATAAGTTGATTGATGCTTGCTCGGTAAAATATGCTAATCTATTCCATGATCGACTGAATTCATGTCATGTAGTAGCAGATGAGCGACTTTTGTTGACGGTACAGGCGACAGCGAAAGTCGAAGTAGCCATTCCACTTGGATACTATCTTGGATGGCGAAAGATACTGTTACTTAAACTTTGATGAATGTAATGACATGCATGAAAATCTTGAAACTTTAGAAAAACGGAAGAAACATTAGTAACATGATATTAAAATTTGATAATTTTAGTCGCTCACTGCACATTTCAATTCAATTTATTATTTACTGAAAATGTGTACAGTGAATAAAGTCTTAAATATGACAAAGTGAACCAACATTTTCAGCCGATCGAATCAGTTAAAATTTCATTGCGCATTTTTAATCATTTTTAGGTCACGCTTTAATTAGTATATTTACGATATAAATATAAATTATAATCAATACATGCCAATAATATTAGAAAAAAAATATCTTTAATACATTGTAATATACACATTAAAGCTTAACAAAACCACATACTTATTACTACCATGGGAACATGTGAAATACGTTCAGTCAGACAGAATATTATTAATTTATTGAAAAAATGTTCCCGCCGTTGTTCCACGCTTAGTGGGGTTAAATAAACTTCTGATACAAATGTCATTCTTTTAAAACAAAAGTCAAACAAGTGTTATATTTTATAAATGTTGTTATAGACTGATAAGAGCGTTAAAGACGCCTTAATATATATAAGATTTTGACTTAGATAATTCTGCATTTACAATTAATAGGGAGACAACTATTAATCGATCTGACCAACAAAACGTTTTCTCACTCTACATGAAGTTGTTTTTTTTATAAACATCTATCTTGTAAGCTCGTTACCTCAATGCGCTACATAGTCCTACCCAATACCAACTTAACGACGACAAAATGTAGCCCGTCTGCAATCCATCTGCGACAAAATCTAATCAAGATTAAGCACATGAACGCATTAACGAGTCTTTCAAATGACTTCGATGTTTCAATACACTTGGTATTTGCTTCGATGGTTTATTAGTTTAATATGGTTCCTTTTGGTACGTCTAAATATTTGCATTTGTTTTAGAACGAATAATGATTTAATTTTAACAGTCAAAACATGTTTGTTTTTGCGGAATGATGGTTTGCTTGCGGTGTTTGATGAGACGAAGAGGTCAAGAGGTAAATATTTACAGGGTTATTAGTAAAATGGTAACAACCTCTTAGGTCCACCTAATTACAGGCACAAGAGTAGTTTAATACTCTTGTGTCTAAACAAAAAAAAATTAAAAGAGAAAAAATTTGTTGACTGCTGCTAGTCCTCACAAAAATTTTGAGTGTTTTACTCAAAATGTTTGTTAGGACTAGCAAAAGTCAATCCTAAGAGGTTGTTAGCATTTTACCAATAACCCTGAATAGTGAATAGAAAAGAGTAAAAGGGTAGGTTATCTCGATAGGGTTGGTATATATAGCTATATGCATTTTTCATCACAAATTTTCACGTCAATTGTATCATCATTCTACGATTTGAGTTTACTATAATATGTTTTTGGTTGTTACAATGCCTTACAAACAGCTCCAGATAAAAACAAGATAGAATTACCCTGTCGCTAACGTGGCATCTGCTACTACAACCATGAGCAAATGCTTACCCATTAGGGTTTGCTGTAATCCCCACGCTTGGCAGGAGTCTTGGGGATTGGATGGCAGTAATTCAGATCGCACTGCTGTCCACATTCTGGTACTTTTCCTTCGCTATTTGTCGCGCAGAATCACGGCACTGCAACTATAAAGGGCAGTAGTAACGCTGCTTCATGTCCCTGAACTACACTTATAATTCCGATCAGGTTTTACTTTTTTTGGTCACAGTGCCCAGTAATTTCTGTTACTACATGAGTGCCTTTCAAATAAATACACTAGTACTCGCATGATGGCCTAAATTTAACGTAATAAAGATACTAAATAGCCTGAATTTTTAACAGATGACATATATCCATCGCTAATTCCACAGCCATAATTAGATATGACACTAAATCCGTCCAGTTTAAATCATCGGATCGGATTAAAAATATAGTCACAGAGAGAAACCTCGGAGAAATTGTATCTGTCAAGAAAGTGTATCGAGTACTTCATTAGAATGCCCATTGCTGCGTAAATAATACTGTAAATAAGTTAATACTGTTGGAGACAGCTGGGAGAGAATGGATTTAAATTTCGAACAATATTTTGTAGTAAAAATAAACAAGTGGCCTATAACTAACCAGTGGAATAAATATGTATAGAAGGGTAACTCTCGTACAGTTACAGCTTTGATTTCGGAATCATCAAGTATAAAAGTACAATTAACAAAACACGCACATTCTTCCAAATTCAATCGGATTGGTTAATTGATTTGGCGCCTTAGAAATGATCGCATCCGATTGGTCGCGTCAAGGTTATGGTGCGCCGCACGGTACGCTTTTTAAACCCGCTGTGATAAAGTTTGCGTTCTGCTGTTTTTGAACTTGATTTACATTTCTTTACATATTTATTCGTAGGCAGTGGCACTAATTGTTGACTGCCGTGCGTGGAGTCTGTAGTTCTAATCCCGCCGCGGGTATGGTCGACACTGTAAGATGGTATGGTAAGTCAGTCTTGAGTAGAAATTCTGTCGCTAAGGATCCTGACGGTGTGTTGGCAGTTGTGTTTTTTTATGCTTGATAGGTTAGCCTGTGACCACTATCTTACCTGATAGTAAGATGATGTGGTCGCAGATGTTGTTAAGGCTTACCTAGAATTACTTGCTTATAAGTACAGCTGCCAGAACGCACCGTAAGGTGCTTGACGACAGATTTTCTACTTGACCACCTGTAGCTAGCCCGTAGGGGTATACCACCCGGCCCACCTCCGGAGGACCTGGCGAATGGCATCCACCGTCCTCTGTCCAGGGACCGGTGGAGCCAGGTCCTCCGTCCACCTGCCATCCTATGATAACAACTGGGACAGACGGCTTAACGTGCCCTTCGAAGTACGTGCCGCTCAGTAGTAATGTCACTAGCGTTCACCCATCCAAGTCAAGACCGCGGCGGACGTTGCTTAACTTAGCTGATATGTTAAGAACGGATAAACAAACTTCGCTACGAGCGCTTCATAACTACATACATGAAGGTCTGAGACACAGTTGTGTCAGACAGGGGTAAATGGAACTCGTCTTTACCAAGTCGATGGTAAAGATGGCCCTAACTCACCAATTCTATTAACAAACAAGTTTTACGATGGCTTTTGTAAGTTTATTAAGAATCTGTTAATTAAAATAGCAGTATCGGATCACGCATTAAAATCCGGTTGTCGTGAATAATTAGCAACAAATTAAACAGAAGTGTTATGATCCGACTTCCGAATATGGAGGAGGTAAAAGATACAGTAAATTCAGTAATACGACTTTTTTTGTATGTTTATATGAACTGATTTCGATGATTCTTTTTGTTGGGTAGACCTTAACACACGATCCACCGCGCAGTTTTTAATAACGCGGTTCGTCGCGTGGGGTCCCTGAAAACCACGAAGATCAACCGCCTATAAAACCTCTTATAACTTAATGGTTTATTGTTAAGTGTTTCAATAACAATAAAATACAAAAAGTAAAGCAAATATATTAATTTATTTACTGCTTTAACTTACTACTTTATAATTAGGAACATACATTTCTCTTTTTGAAACATATCACAAAAAAAAAACTTACAATATAGCTAAACTTTCATTTTTATTCTATCTGTATGAGATCAGATCAAATTGAATCAACACGTCTTATTATAGTAATATTGAATCGCTATAATAAAAAATACTATAAACTTTTGCCAACTCTTCCACAGCCCGCGCGCAGAAAACACGTCATATCTCACTGCGCTGGCGCGCGAACTGAAGTTAGCTGCGATACGCGCCGACTATAATTCAACTTCGGAGGGTACCTGAAGTATAGAAACGCGGGCATGATTTTAAACATTAATTTTACGTATTGTAACACCTAGGCTTTCAAAGACCCCACGCGACGAACGGAAGGTTAAAGTTGGTCTTATTTAAATTTCATCAAAATCAGTTGAGTAGTTTTTAAGTTATAGTCTATGTATTTGCATGCCTGGATGATATAAGGCTAGAGTGCTCGTGGCGCTTTTTTACAAATGTAGTTTTGCCATATTTTAAATACCAAACGTTTAAAGTCAGTGAAACTTTGCATGTACATATATCCTTGAGCCTAAAATGGTTAAAATAATAAGCTTAGAGCACAAACTTCGCGTCTGTCCAGCCTATCTCTATGGCCGAGCGGTTAATCCCGTTCAGGGGCCCAACCTTTTATAAACTATTATGGAATGCAAACGTCATTGTTTCAAGTTTAAATTATTGATACTAAAGTTAGTACCGTGGCCGTCACGAAACAATAATGTTCATATAGTGCTACCGCTGTCGCACAAATGACTTGATTCGATGCATGCATCCCGCTCTCACGTTGAAGTTCTTATGTAAGTATACTATAGTGATATGAGGTGGTGCGAATTCAAATTGTAAATGTAATGTTAAAATAAGACTGAATTAAGAGATGGGAGTTGGCCTCCAGGACGAAAAATGTGTGCTCTAAAATTTGTGAGAAGTTGCTACATATATTCATTTCGGAAATTCCTACTGGCCTATATGAAAAAGTAAACCAAACAAATAAGATCACCATGTCAGGACGTTCACGTCAATCTTCCATTAGTGTCGCCAAGTCTGCCAAATGGCGTCGGCCTTGTCGTGGCCTTGAACCTGATTGTACACTAATTTTTTGTACGTGAAAGATGTCTTCGGAGTAGGTTCGTTCAGAGTAAGGGTATTTTCACAATGTGTGTTCCTTTCTGATATTTTATTGCTTATTTTATGAAACTTCTTACCTTATGAAAATTTTATGAACTTCAACTATTTTTGCAATTCGAATAACGGACGGGACAATCCTGCCAGTATGCCGAGTACGATTGGTAGTGGGCTGGAGCATTTGGACTGCCTGTGAGTCTGCAATGACGTATAGGTTGTCGAAAAGCTTTTTTTTGTAGTAGCTGTAGTGTTTATAGTTCGTAGAATTTTGTTAACTTTTTTTTACATACGTCGAAATAGATAGGTTGTTTACAATTATAAGATTCCATTGAAATTTTAACAAAATTGATTCAGTAGTTTGGTTTTTTAGGGTTCTGTGCCTCCAAAGGAAGAAATCGGAACCCTTATGGGATTACAGTTGTCCGTTCGTCAGTCAATATCCTTCTCTCAGGAACGAGTGGAAGTATTGAGCTGAAATTCATATCAAATACTAGTAGACCTGAGTCTACTGTCCCTTGGAGTTGTGAAAAATCAAACTTCTAAGTCAACGCAATCAAAAGATACAACCATTCATGCCGCAAATTTTCGACACTCGCGAGATAATCAAAACTTACATTTTTAAAATGTTATGGATTTCATTTAGCAATAAAAATACAATAACTTTTACTTATATACCTACAGGTTTGTTCGGAATCCTCGGTGCGCGAGTCCGTCTCGCCCTTGCGAGGTATTTAAAAATCAAAATAACTAGAAATATGTGTTCCTTTCCAAGAAGTTATACATATGGCACACCTAGAGACTTAAACCTATAAATCTCAAGTACTGAAGAATAGAGTAGAAAATCTGTCGCCAAGCACCTAACGGTGTGTTCCGGCTGCTGTCCTTGAGAGCTAGTAATTCTAGGTAAGCCTGAACCACATCTTCACTTACCATCAGGTGAGATAGCGGTCAAAGGGTAACCTATCAGGCATAAAAAAAAACAAAGCTTCAAAAAATTACACATAAAAATATACAAATTTATCTATTTTATTCTATAAACTCTAATCTAACCTAACGAGTATGTATTCTTCAGTGGAATTCCATTGTGAAACCATTGCAAATCCACTGTAAGTGTTGACACAGAAACAATGCCCATTGACGATTGAATTCGACGTGTCTATTTGAACAATGGCCGGCAATACTGTTGCTTATTGAAACGTTATTAAATATCCGTTTTAGTTTATAAACAATAGAAAAGCAGTACTAAATCTAAATTCGTAACTACAATATATTTCGTTGCAACAATGTTTCTGCCAATTATTTTATCCCCTGTTAAATAAATTGATGGATTTTCAGGGTTCCGTCCGAGAAAACGGGACTGATATATTATATATTTTCTTTGTGGAATAAAATTGCAAAGTTTACTCTAAATTATGGTTATACGTATCTAACGAAACTAACTTAATTATTCATGTATATATATATATATATATATATATACATATATGAATTTTCAATTCAACGGGGCAAAGCTGCCAGCATGCTGGGAACGCTGCCAACTGGAAGTGGGCTGGAGCATTTGGACTGCCTGTGAGTCTGGAACGACTTATAGGTTTTCTAAATGCTTTTATTGTAGTAGCTGTAGTGTTGTATATAGTTCCTAATATTTTGCTAATAAAGGCATACCACCGGTAAAAAAATGTGTATATGAATAAAAATATAACAAGTAACAAATCATTATTGAAAAGTTACATTTTCGCTTGAGTTACATGTTTTGTGGTAAGTTTTCTTTCGTTTTACAACAAAACTGACCGCAATTTTTACACGACTGCTCAAAAAAAGGAGAGTTATGTATTCAGGGTTCATTTATGTATGTATGTTTGTGATTTTCTTTATTCCACCATAACTACTAAACGGTCTAGCCGATTTCTATGTAAGAGATATCGTTAGAATCGTCTTGACAGTGCAAGTGACACTAGGTACAAAAAAATTAAGAAAAATAAATAGCGGGGTTAAGACGCCCTATTTATTGTGTGATAACTTGCAGTTTTATGTTCAATTAATACCAGCCTCTCTTTCAATCCTACGCATACCGTTAGTGATATAATTTCAGCATTTGGTAGTTTTAACACTCTTCTTAATAGTCATTTAAATATCGTATGTTTATTTAGTATGGAAAGAGTCTTAGTTGTCAATGTGCCAATTTTTCCGAGAAACATGACCGAAAACACTGGGTGAAGGTCAGCAAGGGAGCAATTCTGTTATATGAATAGGCTCATAATGGCCTCGCTGTTGTGTGGGTACGGTATTATCAATATGTTATCATGTGAGCCACATCTATTCCAGCTAAGAGAATCACGAAGGGAGAGTAATTAACGTTCTTATGAGTTTCAATGTATTTAAAAACAAACTGTGATTATAACGCTAATGAAATTTATGGTAAAACTTCCAGTAACATGCTATGAAAGCGAAGGTGTTAGGTCTGGTGATAATTAAAATAGATATATAATATACATTTTTGTGATTGGATTTATTTACTTTCCATCTATATGTTTGTTTTTAAGTTGTTTTATTTTGTGTGACGTCAATCCTTATTTATATTATAAATATGAATTGTAATTCAAATCTTTTTGGATTTTGAATGGATCGTTTTCAGTAATATTATTTAGTTTAGACTAGGAATATAAGAGCGTTGTAGACGCCATAATTTTTGAAATTATTTTGACTTAAATTAATCAATAATTTGACGTTAAACACTAACTTAAAACTAACTGTGGTTTAACCGATAATCGAGGATTTGTTTTTTAAAAGTAACCTTTCTGTTACTATTAAAATACAATTGTACTGAATAGATTTTTATATTTTTTTAAGTGTTTCATTAAAATGTTGTTTAATGTTTTCTAAAAATACTTTGAAACATATATTTGTTATTATTAAATACAATTCTACTAATAGGATCGGAAATTAAAAAGAGAGCAATATTTCCTTTCCTAAAATTTAACAAACAATACATCAATTTAGATCAAAGCCACTGGACATAAAAAAAACAATAATAAAATGACAGAATAAGAACCAAACCTGTGATTGAGTAAGACTTAAAAATGTTCTTTCGACGTCTTCCGCTGACCTTGCCCGTTTAATCTAAATATTTTCCGATCGGTGACGAAAACAAATTAACCAGATTGACTTACGTGACGCAGTTGACCAAGAAAATAAATGGCTTAAGTAAACATTCGGTGAAGGGATTTGAGGTTACAGTACTTTGTGTGTTGCTCATGAAGCCGTGAGGTGTCGGATTCCAAGTCCAACATTTTCAGCTTAATCTTCCCTTTTCCCGATAAGTTTGATTTTCGTTATATTAGTATTTCATCCTCTATTTTTTTTCAAGAATCTATCTAAAGACACTTGGGTTTTAATGGGAAGGCATTTGTTCAACAGTGGACATCTAACTAGTCCGACTCGCACTTGGCCAGTTTTATTGTATCTAATTTAAGCGCTTTTCGTAAGTCAATAGAACTGTCACTCATTTTCTTAAAAAACATTAACGCAAAGCTATGTATTTCACAAGATAAAAGGATGCTCATCCTTTATCACAAGACCACTTTAAAATGTACTTAGTATTTTTACAACGGCAACGACACATAATGACTAAGGCGACAAATAGCAGCATCTCAACAATAAACGTTTCATGCATATTTATACAAGATCAATAGCCAGGCTTCTCCCGAGTCGTCAAACAAAACAATATGTTCAAATGTACCATGTATACAGTACAAGTTCTGAAAGCGTAAAAATATCGGTATCGATACCACTTCAAATGCATAACTGGTATTGAAACATTTCGGAATTAGTTGTACCATACATATGACCTATCAAATGAATTAACCAAAAACGGTTATGTGGTTAATTTATATGCTGTAGAAGTTGGAGCAAGGGGTATACCAGCGAAATCCCTATAAGACCTTGGCCTGCCAAGAACAACCGTAACTTCCATCCTAGAACGTGTGTCTAATAATCTTACCAAATTTGGTTCGGTAGAGGAGGAGGCTCGAGCGGGAAGGGGGCATTGATATATCATAAAGAGGCCTCTTAACCCTGCTCCTGGGTTGCAAGCCCCAGGCCCCTCTAGCCTCTTGGCTAAACGCTATGGACACGGCACCCGCGCGGTGAATCCATGGAATGCTAAGTAATTCGTCTCCTACTACATACTATGCAATTCTGGTCCTTTTAATGGCATGTCATGGCAAGAAAGTTATGGGGTTGATTATGGATTACGGCATACATGCGATATAAGGTTGACATATCTTCTCCTATATCAAAGAGGACAAACATTTAAAATAAATTAAAAATATCTGTTTTCGTTAACAACAAAGGAACCTACTTTGATGATTGTAAAAAGTTTTAATTCGGTTTTAAGGTCCTTACCTCAAACCTCCTTGCAATTTATCTGGTTAGTAGTGCACCCGCTACCTTTCAATTAGGACAATTAGAAAGAAGGTAGGGAGCCCGGTTGTTTTATTACAGACCGAGAGAGCGCGAAGCGTCCCCGTGTCTGCTTGGGCTTAGATGCATACGTGTGTATGTTCTCCTCTACAGTTCACAATTCTCAACCGATTCTCGTGAAATATTGTGAGTAGGTGCAATAATTATATAGCTTTCCCTGTATGTAAAAATAGAATAACGCGAGGTCTTTAGCTCAGAAAGTTCGTAGTTTTCATTATGTAGTTTTCATAAGTATGTTTTCGTATCAAGAACAAGTTTGCGTCGTTTATAGATCACAATTATGTCAACAATATTACAGTAAGTAATTAGACATGTTACCATTTTAATGAAAAAATAAGCACGCCAAAGTAAATAAACACAACAAATTATTGCCAAACATTTCAAGACGCAGAAGGGGCACCTGTTTGCGTTCTAACTGGTACCAATACTACTTTAAATTATACAGCTAAGTATCAAGTACTAGTATAGGTACCCAAAATACGAACAAAATGCTCTAGTTAGTCGACAAGCGCAGAATTACGAATAACACATGGGGTTTTAACTCTTCAATATTCATGTCGCCATCTCGCACACAATATCCATACCTATTATATGGGTCATTAGCGATGCAATTTGCGAATCCATCATTATGCATTCTTCTATAACCTTTACATAAACGAGTACTTACCGACGTGTAAATGTCATTCTGTCTTCAAAGAAAGTCGAAGAAGGATTATGAGTTTTATTATGAAAGAAGGTAAGAGATATTATTCATTTCGATGCATTTCAATGATACAAATATATGTTGGTGTTCAAGGTTACATTTGTGACTCTTATGCAGAAAATTTTAGGACATAGTTTAGGGTAAGCCGACGGTAAAACTAACGTGGTCCTGTCTTTCAAGATATGCATGCATGACAAGTTTGTCATACTAACGGGGCTGCTGCATGTATAGTATGAACTTGTATGTGATTTTGATTTCTATAGAGAATTGTACGTTAATGATGAAGGAAAAAGGAACTGTTGATCTCGATAAGAATGGTAGGATCTTTGTGTCCATTGTATGGAATGATAAATGGAATGGTCAAATTATCAGCTAATGATGTTTAACTTGGTATGTTTAACGGAAGTGTTACAAAGTTGGTTACACCGTTGGTTTAGGGTTCCTTACAAGAAAAGTCGTCACACCGGAAGACGTAGAGTTGGTGGTAGGCACCCCACTAGATGGACTGACGACATTGTAAAAGTTGCGGGTAGCCAATGGTTACAAGGGGCTAGTAGCCGTTCTTTGTGGCGCTCTATGGGGGAGGCCTTTGTTCAACAGTGGACGTCTTCCGGCTGATGATCATGATGATGACAAGAAAAGTCTGAACCATGATCGAATTTCGAACCGCGACTGTTCCGTCGCTTGGGCCGTCTTTTCAAAACTGAGCTATCGTGCATGATTCGTGACGATGAGGAACAGTTCGAATTTGCACTCATGTTATTAAATCGTCTACACGCACACTACATCACCCTGCACTGTATTGATATCTCCTCAATTTGCGCCGTTCAGTATCCTTTGTAAGATCTTCATACCACAACGCACAATTAACAACGCCGCACATACAGGTATATGCATGATCTACGCGGCCAAAATTATTTTTTTGCTTATTTGGTATAAATACAATGATTATATGAAAAAAACACTTATTCATACAAAATAATAATGTATTCATAAAACTTTGGGAATTTATGTAGATTGAAGTAAAAAATGGTTTGAAGTGATACATAATATGATTGTTTATGTTTCTTTATAGCTTTCTTCATCTCTTAGTTTTGCATCTAAATTAGGCAAATTGTGTTCCTTCATGCAGTCAAACAAGTATTGTCGGATAAAAACCCTTAATCCTGAAGTCCTGACGCCTGTGAACCTAAAAAAAAACATACACTATGTAAAAAGTTGCGCATTTTATACACTTTTTTGCTATTATCTTCGACCCCTCAAAACTGAACTTATCCGGACGTTTCCGGAGATGTTTTTGATACAAATTACAAGATAAATGTTCAAATAATAAATTGCAATTAATAACTTAGCCCGATCTAACCCGATATACAATCATATACACTAGAAAAGAAAAAAATATTAAAGAAAATCACGGTATGGACATTGTATTTTTTAATCGTTAAAAAAATGTTGTTTATTATTTGCTCATAACTTGATAAATGTAATTTGTAAGTCTCTTACCTATTCTGTCAGAAGCCATCACTTTCAATTCGAAAGATGAACTTGAGAACATAAAAAAAGGCTTTGGAAGTTTAGGGTTTAGAAAAGCGGCGAGAACAGATACGTACACTAAAGTCTGTTTTTTCTTACCTGTCTTAAAATGTAAACAAACATACCTCAGTTACAAAATCACAAGTTTTCGTCATAATCACCTATATTTGGCCATTCACAACTGACTAGGACTAACAAAAGAAACATCACGCTTCGATAAACATACAAATATCATTGAAATGTATAGTTTTTTTCCAAAATATAAATCAATTATCGTAATGATCACAAAATCTGTATACAGTAATGACAGTGATTTGACATAAAGTACTCTATCTTGTCTATGAATTTTAGTGATGGGAAGATGGGTATCAAAATAATGAATAGTTGAAGTGAACAACTGAACATATTTCGTTCATCTCGTTATACTAACTGGTTGAATAGATTAAAACAAGTAGATATGTATAATTTAGTTTATTTTTTAGGGTTCAGTACTAGAAAGTGAAACCCTATTATAAAGCCGCGAATAACCTTCACTCCGTCCGACTTTTAAAGGACTGTATCTTTGAAACGGTAATAGATAGCCTATTGAAATATTCACAGAACATGGGTTAAAATAGTGAATTTCCTAACAAGTAATAATAATAACAATAAGTTAAAAATAAAGGGGTTTTCATACAAACACCTGTTTTGTTAACGAATTTTAGTTTTGCTCCATAGTAATAACGGTAATACATACACGATTCAAACTTGGTATGATTTTAGTCCAATATTTATCAATAATAAAAACCTGCCAAGTGCGGGTAATCTTGCACTGTATGAAAATCATAACGATTTTGTGGTACATTCAGTGTTGATACGGAAGCTTCGGTGCGGAAGTCCAACCCGCACTTGGCTGAATTTATAAATAACCAGAACTAAACTAAATAAATAAACATGTCAAAGGTCCTGTCTTCCATTACTGACTTTTTTTATCAGGTCGAAGATAAAATCAGTACTAATATACTTATACTTAATATTATAAATGCAAAAGTAACTCTGTCTGTCTGTCTGTTACACTTTCACGCCAAAACTACTGGACCGATTTGAATGAAATTTGGTATGAAAATAGTTTGAAACCCGCGAAAAAACATAGGATAGTTTTTATCCAACTGCGCAAAAAGAGGTTAATGTTATTTCGCGATAACCCACATACGCGCGGGCGGAGCCGCGCCCAGAAAGCTAGTAATTAATACACTAAAGGTGCCACGTTTTGTATTAAAAGGAAAATATAAATAGAAATAACATAAAAATGGCTCCAATATTATTTTGTGCGTCTCTACAGTGTCCACTTAGTCAAATTTTCAGACTTAGTGATTTCTTGTGAACAGTCTGCTAAACTCATTTTTCACCAATGTCTTTTAAGATAATTATTTTTTCTCAAAAATGGTATGTAATGTTGCCATCCATAACATCTCTAAAAAGTATCCAGAAAGTGCACTTTACCTGAGACTTATTCACATCTGTCCAGTACGAAGCAAGATTTTAAATTTGAAATTTCCTACAGTCCAGTAAGTAAGTATGTAATTTAAGTAAGTATGTAATTCACTTACTGGACGTCATCCTCTTTAGATCAGCTTAGGAAAAAAATACATAGTACCAGAAACAGATTAGAGTTTAGCCATTATAACATGGTTTTAGGAGGGTGGCTCCGAATATATATCTATCTCTCTTTTTGGTATGTCATTTTATGAGATAGATATAGTTTGAGAGCCTTAAACAGCCATTTAATATGTCTGTCACGAGACTGTGACACTTAACGCGACGCAGAAAAAGTAGGCACGTTGTACTTAGTAATGTTGTAGAAGTGTAGTGTGGGGTTTTATGTTTGTATTTAGTAATTTCAGTTAATAAATCATGTTGGATATTATAATCGATCCCAATATCTATCAGTATCCTAATATGAATGTAACCTTCAATATTAATTAAACGAATCTGTTGTTAAACTTTCTTTAATTTTTAAGAAAAGCATTATACAAGCTTCAACCAGTAAGAAAGCCATCCTGGCTTCGTACTGCGTCGCCGTCGTCTGAAAGCCTAACGCTCCTCCTCACTTCGCTCGTCGTCGCGTCAATATCGAATATAACTATATAAACAAGTCTATGACTAAAATATAAATCGAACATCTAATATAACAGCTATATAAACAATTCTATTACAAAGATCGATCATTTCCAAGAAACGATATTAAAAAGAAAATGTGCAATATGAATATAGAGCGAACGAAACTATTTATTTTACTTTTTAATCATATCACTCAGTTTAATAGTATTGTACGGCTCGTCGTTCATTCGATGGGTCCCCATCACTAATCTTGTCTTTGGATGACCAACCGCCATGTTTGTTTACATAATAAGACAGGTAAGAAAAAACAGAGTATAGGTGAAACGGTCTAATTCCTAGTGGCGCTACGGATGCGGCGTGCTCGGTAGCAGGAATATTGAGCATGGGTATTATTCTCTGGTTTATGCTCTATCCGTAGAACCCGTTTTTTTAAATGTTTTTGTTATTTCGATATTTGGATTTATGGCCGCGTAGATCCTGCAAATACCAGTATGTGCGCCGTATCGGCAATCGGCATCATCGCATCCACTCGGGACTAGCTCGCGTGTAATAGTGCCATAATCAGGTGAGGCGACGCCAATGATGGATAAAAATTGCATGTTTTAGCTCATTATTTTTATAAATTAAAACAAAACATTTGGTAATAGTTACAAACAATTAAAAAACGGGCAATACATTAGGTATATTTTAAAACGAAAAAAAATGTATTGTATATTGAAGTCGTTATTCGAAAATACTGATGAATAATAAATTACCAAAAAGCTTGACGATCTTAAAATACAGTTTGTACAAACTAAAACTTTTTTGAAAACAGTCCCTTCTTTACAATAAAAGAATATATTATGTCAATGCAGTTTTTAGAATCTTTGTTCTTAAGACAAGTGCAAACGCGATAACTGCAAATTGTATTTGCATCAATTATTAACGTAATTAGAATTTAACTATATATATATATAATACATTTAAGTAGTATAAATATGTTTTAAAAGTACCATAGACTTGCCTGTAAAAAAATTACAAAAGGGCTAGGTATAACTTCTTTATATCGACATAGAAATAACGATTTGGATGGTGCGCTTGTAGATTCAAGTTCTTCTGAGTCTGTTTCGTGTAGAACGCTTAGAAAATTCTTTCGGTTGGGCTATTATTTTAAAATTTGGTGGTTATGTCATAAATGCCACGTGTTTTATGACGTAACGTCGACTTGAATCGATAATGTAATCGTCGCATGAATTTATATTTATAATTTTTAAATGTTTTTCTAAAATATTTTATGTTTCCGTATAACGTTTTTTTATATTATTTGTTTTTATTCATGGATTTCAGCAAAATAAGCCCTAAGTATTAATTCTCAAACATAATAACAGGGACGAACCATATTAGTTGCGTGGGAAGCTGTTAGTTCTTTCAGCAGTTAGAGTATATGTTATAATAATACCAGCGTTTTTTCCACTATTAACTACAAAATAATATTTTTCTGGCGGAGTCTGAAATATTATATCAAGTTTTACATTTCAGAACGAGCCAGCCGTATTCCTCTCAGCATGAAAAAGTATGGAGAGAAGATATCTCTTATTCAATAGAATAGACTAGATACACATAACAGAATACGAACAATAATTAGGTTCAACGCAAACACAGTATCGATTCGTCTAGCCTTCCTCCCCGCCATTTTTAATTCAAACCCCAGACGCAGAAATTACTTAATATACTGTGACAGTACACAAGCCACTGACTCATACAGAGTCGGTACGCAATCCAGACGCGTACCATCCCTATGTTATATTATTCTGTCTGCATCCCCCTCCGAAGAACGGTAATGATGAGAAAAAATACAATTACCATACAGTTCAAATACTACCATAAATCTAGTAACATGAGGTCGTAAATCCTTTGAGTTAAAGACCTCAGCTAACTGAGTGGCAATGTTGCACGAAAATTACCTTAACGTTCTTAGATTACAGTTGAAAATGGCTTGAAGTAGAGTTCAGAGAGCCTACGTGCCTAACAGCTGTTTTGTCTGGATAGGTGCTGGAGTATTGTTTCAATTTTCGTCAAGACGCCAAGGACAAACAAAGGACTCCTTTGTGTAAAGGCTTTGAAAAGGCAGTGAGTGCGTCACACCACAAAAAATACTTACAAAGATTACATGCGGTACGAGAAGTAATATGCATATGGCGACTTCAGTTGATCTTGAAGTTCAGGGGGGCGATCACGTATCTTCTGTAGCAATGAAATGCTGATTGCAACAATCAAAAATGACAGTTTTGACAGATTTTGTATCAATGAAAAAGACAGATAGGTAACAGACCTTTTTGTGCCCAAACGTTAGTCGCCGACCGTTTTTTTCTTTTATACCTGAGACGATAACGAATTAAAATTTCGTAATATACATTCTACTAATGAGTTTGTAATAAGATAGTTTAAATACAGGTTGTACTCCCATGGTCAGTATTTCCTTTGATTTCATTTTATTATTATTCTGAAATGTAATTTTATTTTTTAAATCTAATTAAATCAAATAAACTTAAATTTTATTTATTTCTTAGGAAGACCAACAGTATAACAAATATCTTAAATATAACTAATAACAACAGATAACCAATTATAGGTCCTCACGGATAGCTATCTTATAAATGACATTCAAATAATGAACACTAGGATACAACTTAGTCTAAACATTGTGCGTATAATTACATTCAAACAGTTAGTCGAAGAACACTCTGCTCAACAACCGCCTAGCCGATGCAATGCTTGTACAAAATAAGTCAAGGCCAACTTTCTTGTCTAACTCATTAAAATTTCTGCTCACACGTAACAGGTAAACATTTTGCCTTTATATGTTTTATTTAGATTTTAGAATAATAATAATATGAAATAAAAGGAAATGCTGACCATGGGATTACAAACTGTATATATACTATATTATTACAAACTCTTTAGTATATTGGATAGTACGAAATTATTAATTCGATCAAAGTATATGCCAGTTATCGTCTCAGGTATAAAAGAAAAAAAACGGTCGGTGACTAACGTTTGGGCGCATGAAGGTCTGTTACCTATCTGGCTTACAAAATCTGTCTAAACTGACAGTTTTATTGTTGCAATCAACAGTTCATTGCTACAAAAGGCATGCATGTAGGTAATAAAAACAAAAGAAAAATGTTAAACAAAAAATGGAACCGACTTCAACACCCAAGTGTAAAAAAAAACATAACTTGTTGAAGTCGGTACCATGATAGTTCAAAAGTACCTTTTATCACAATATTGTGCGCACTTTTGAGTTATGACGTCGGTTCTATTTTTTGGTTAAACATTCTTTTTCACTCTTTTTAGTGACCCTTGCTATTTACGGGATCGATTGTCATTCATTGCCAACGATTACATCATCAAGATATTTTTGAGTTATTGGCATGTTACTCAAAAATGGCTTGACCGATTTTGATGAAATTTAAATGTGACCAATCGACAAGCATCAGCTTTCAAACAATAAAGAATTTTCAAAATCGGTTCACCCAGTCCAATTACGAATCCAGAGTCCAGAGTACGAATTGCGAATCTATAGAACGAAATAATAACTCGTTCCCATTGCGCTCAGTTACACCTAATATATTGCTGACTTAGGCCCGAATCCCTCACAAACCTATTTACGCGTTGTCAGCAGTATATTTCTCTATATAAACGGTGGCTTCCAAAATTTAGTGCTCAGATTTATTGTGATAACTCTAGGAGTCACCAGACTCAGTACTAGTATACCCTTCAGGTGGAATCTCTGCCCAAATTAGTAGCAAAAGCGACGCGGGAACATGAAAAAAAATATGTGTGTGTGTGTCCATAAGTTGTTTTTTTTAGACAACTGAATAGGGCCACACAAATGTTCGTTCTTAACAAACATTTTGTTTGATATTTAATTTATAAGAATGACATAATTAACTAATACAGTTTAGCTATGATAAGTATTTACCAAGATCCAGAACTACAGCAACGGGGGCGCATGTGCAGGAAGCGCTGAATATTGAAGAGCTCGCAGGCTCAATTAGGTCCAGCAACTTTCGCTGCGGTCTACTTGGATGGGTGACCGCTAGCGGCATTTACTAAGCGTGCAAGTGCTTCGGAGGGTACGTTAGCCTCCAGGTTGTTGTCTTATGGGGGCGTGGGATTTCGCGAATGCCCTCCTGGCTAGCGCTACCACCCTCAAGTAGCAAATCTGTCGCCAAGCACCTAACCCCTAAACTAGGTGTGAGAACGTCTGCTGAACCTGTTAGCGTTGGATTAGCATATAATGCATAAGAGGTATGCAAATAAAATACTATGTACTAGGTAATTACTGATAATTTTTTTTTCGTATTGTCTACGTCTTTTTTTATACCGAACTGGGTAGCACTTGACTACTATCTCACCTGATATTAAATGATGATGCGATCGATGATGGAGCGCGCTTACCCAGAAGATAACTTTTCACTCGCGTCTTGAAGAACCCCATGTTGTACTTAACCGAAAACACAAACTCAGACAGGGCGTTCCATTCAATGGCGGTTCGTATGACGAACGTAGAAGTAAATCGCTACGTTCGGGTAAAAGGAAGATCCACCATACATCGGTGGCGCTTCTTTCTTTCGGATACCCAATAACTTTTAGTCACGTTTTCTTTTACATACGTACGGTAGCTAGTGCAACAATGTAACATGTTGCAATGCGAACGACAATCTTGAGTTTAATCTACATAGGACGTTAATGTGAGAAATGTAAGACAATGCACAGGAAGGCACGGCTCATCGGTCTAATGACCACTGGGCTACAAAACCAGTATAACGAGACCCTAAAGAAAACTAGTATAGATACCAGTGTGTTAAAGAAAGCTGGTATAGAAGATACCTTTTTAAACATACCGTTTAACTATCAATGTATTTAAAATCAAGACATGGTTTCTGAGTTTTTTCGGTACCGGACATGTTACAAAGAAAAAGCATCTTTCCAACGAAAGATCCTACTACATATATATTAAGTGAACAAGGAAACCGATATTTAGTTTTTTTTTTTCGAATACAGACAGAGAGATAGTAGAGTCACATCAAAAAGTCTCTGTTTTTCCCTTTGGATACAGAACACTAGAAATCAACGTTTTCAAATCACACTACAGGAGCATAGACATTAGATTTTTTTGTGATGATGCGGGCGAAGAAGTTGTTCCGGTTAACCTAGAATTACTGGCTCTCAAGGACTGCTGCTGAAACACACCGTTAGGTGCTTGACGACAGATTTTCTTCTTGGTGGGAGGGTGGTAGCTAGCCAGGCGGGCATTCCCAAAATGCCCTACCACCATGCTATAACGACTGCCATCCATAGACAACAACTGGGACCGATGGCTTAACGTGCCCTTCGAAGCACGTACACGCTCAGTATTAATGTCACCAGCGGTCACCCATCCAACTCACGACCGAGGCGGATGTTGCTTAGCTTTACTGATCGGTTCAGAATGGTTAAGCAAACTTCGCTAGGAGCGCTTCAAGTAATGTAAGCTTTTCACTAAGTTTAAACATTTAGTATTAAAAATATGAAGCAACCATACCAATACGTATTAAACATACTTATATATACTAATACATAATTATATATAGTATAATATACTACACTTATGTGTATTTATTAAATGTAACATTAATCTACGTTTGCTTGGACTACGTTGGAAAGCACTATACGTATACACTACCCTTAAGGCACCAAGGCTCTACATAAACTGGCCACTAACACATTGAGAGCCACAATTTTAAACATGATTACTTTTTAACCTGTGGGAACATTACAGGATGTGGTATAATTTGTAAATAGAAGAAAAAAAAAAGAATACGTGTTAGATCTCCGTTAGACCCCTTTAAATGGGCTCGTGGTCACGACTCAGTCTGATTTCGCGAATCAAGAACCATTTTGTAACGATTCCTCGAAATTGTAATAGCAAACTAGCAATTTGATCTTTAGTTGCATTTTAACAAGATTTTTAACAATCTATCGTGATACTAATTTAACTAACTTTACGAACTCACTATAAAAACTATTTATATATAACGAACATTATTTTAAAATATTGTTCTTTGTCTCTGTCTTCTGTTACAATGTCATTATTAGCTGTAAAGAGAAGCCATTTCAGAAAATGGGTGACCGCCAGTGGCATTACTACTGAGCGTACACTTGCTTCGGATGTTATAAGCTGTCGGTCCCAGTTATTGTCTAAGAATGGCGGCAGTCGTTATAGCATTAAGTTAGGGCATTTTGCGAATGCCGCGCCTAGCCACCACCCTTAAGTGCAAAATCAGCACCCAACGTTGTGTTCCAGCAGCTATACTTGAAATCCAGTAATTCTAGGTAAGGCTGAACAAAATCTTCGCCCACACATCATGACTAACCAACAGGTGAGATGGTAGCCAAAGTGGCCAAAGGTTAGCCTATCAGCTATCATAAATAAATATAAACAACAAATAATTAAAATCTATACACATATATTTTTGCATAAAATTTCAAATTCTGTTTGCTCTAGGTATAAGTATTTTAATTAAGATTTTTATACAGATTTTAATTTATAAAGTGCTTATAAGGTATTTAGAAGTTAACTCGTAGTTAAAATCATTAACCCCTTGCAGTGCTGCTAAGCTAAACAGAGTCTTAATTAGATACTAATAATATTCAGAATTTGTTCAACATCTACACTACACATCTTCTAGATCTAGAGAGACTATATCTGTTGTGTTTAGCTGATGAATGACTGTTTTAAAGTTAAGATAATAAAGATTAAATTAGCAAATCAGTTAAACATCGAGTCAGAGCCGAATAATTACTTTAAATCTTGCCATAAGAAATTCTCCCTTACGGATATAGTTATAAAGATAAAATCAACAGATCACGAAGCCTGGGTTTACTAGAGAAGATTACTTAAGCCAATGACCTTCATCACAACGGATGGTAACTGATCTGCAACCTGACACCAAATGACACCTACTGATTAAATCATTTGTTTTGTGATTTAAAAAGCAACTATCTCGTTTATTAATACCAGAATATTTTAATTACGTTTTAATGATGTCTTCAAAAACAGCAAGTGTTGAGCCTCGAATTAAGAAGCACAGATTTTGTCCCACAGGTTCTTAGGATTCAAATAACTCCTGTATTCTTCGACGTACGAACGGTTAAATTTCTATTGTCTGTTAATCAACTTGTGGGCAGAATTATCTATCACACTAATATTACTAATTCAGGCTGCTTCTCGGTTTGTCCGGTTCTTCAATTGCGATTCGCAATTTGTCTGGCAAACATTTACAAAAATCAAATACCAGAGTGTGGGTCTTTCTAAATAACTGTCCTCTTACCCTGTGATATGGGAGAAGCCTTTGTTTATGTTCATTTCGGTGAATGTTATAGCTCTTGATGGTTATGAAGATGAAGATGATATATTATTGAGTAGACAGTAGTTGCAACATCGAGCAAGGCAAGCTCGGTGAGTTATATATATATATGTTTATACTGATCTGGGTAACACTTGACCACTATCTCACCTGATGTTAAGTGATGATGCGGTCGATGATGGAGCGCGCTTACCCAGAGGGTATCTATTCACTCGCGTTTTTAAGATCCCCATATTGTACTTAACCGGAAACACAGATTCAGGCAGGGTGTTCCATTCCCTGGCATTCCATTCCTGGTTCGCATGATGAACGAAGACGCAGTCCATTTACCCGAACGCTTTGTTCGGGTAAATGGAATATCAACCATATAGCGGTGGCGCTTCTGAGTATCCCTGGATGTCCGATTATAGAATTGGAATGGCGGAATCAAATCATGCAGTTCTGTGGCACACTCTCCGAAATGTATCCGATAAAAAACCGATAAACAAGCGACTTTGCGGCGATGCTCGAGATTTTGGGAGTTTCTTGCTTACAAGGTTCAATTACACTCAAAAAATATAGATGGGCGCCTTCGTCCATGGAAATATCTACCTGTGATTATCAAATCATGAATAGGCACTTACTTAATAAATTGAGACGACATTTGTAATTAATACCTAAAGGGCTATGATGTAAATACTTATATATTAGAAAAAAAATCTGTGTGAAATAAAGCATGAATTTAATAACACCTTTTTATGATACCAACCTTTATTATTCTTGATATTGAATATCGTTTTTTTTGCTTATACCGCAATTAAACACGTTTCTGAAACCACAAGGTGTGAAAAACATATATTTATTTATGGAAGTGTCAAGAATAATTATAATTAAAGTATAATGTTACACATATGTAAAGATATGTAAGTATACATACATATAACTGTATCAGCCGGATTGTCCACTACTGAACACAGCCTCCAACATCAAGGTGGGTTTTGTCAAAACCCCCACGGTTGGCAGGCGTCTTGGAAATCGCAGTGTAAGATATCAGTTTCTCAGAAGGCGCTGATGTTCACGGCAAGAAATGGGGAAGGGGGGTGGACATTCTAACCCGGAACCCCACAGGCTCTTTAGATACACGCAAATTTTCAATGACAAACAAAACCATTCCGAACTTGTGTGGTGAATATGTTATTTGAATGTTAGAAATCTGACGCACAACCAAGATGACATTGTATGAAAGGAATAGAAAAGAGTAGTAGATTTTCATCAACCCCTTTTTATACCTTCAAAATTCTTTGGAGGTAGAGAAAGAATGTTACCGTGGAGTAAAGTCAGAAAATGTTAACAAAAAAAACCGACTTCTAGCATGAAATAACCATTATTAGGGATAACTCAATCACTCGTCAGATCTCACTCAAATTTAAATGGGACCACGCGAAAAGCACCAAATATCAAAATCGGTACCCCCTGTAAAGGTAACACACAAAAAAATACAGTCGAATTAAGAACCTCCTTCTTTTTTTAAGGCGGTTAAAATGTTTAAGTACAGCTCTAGTTGAGCAGAACGAAAAACTGAACACCGCACCGGTCGGAGATTACGTCTAAACACCGTGAGAGCTAAAAATTTAAACCTACCCTACTAAGCGTGGGATAGGCGTATGAAGAAGAGCCTCTATGCTTATACAACTATACCTTCACTAAGCCCTGAATCTAGTCTACAGAGACAGCACAAATTATCTTTTACCACAAATACCCACAGACTAATAACCATCGATCTTGTACGAGAAGTCTAATACCTAGTCAATGACGTAAGTATTAGTTTAGTACATACTAGTACCTAGTAGTTACTTAATAACTTAAATACACTTGTACTCGCTATACTGGTTTTGTGCACCATAGTTATTTAGGACTTTGTCTCCGTAAATATGTCAATAAAACAGTACATTAAGTAAGAGTATGAAGAATATTGTAACAGCGATAAAGTGCCAGACTGATGTGTATTTTTGTAAGTTATTTCAAGTTTCTAAGTATGGAATAAGGTAGGCTGGATTTTTAGGCATTTTCTCGTGAATTTAATCTTTTTTGCTATAAATAGGGCCTGTGGCGTGGGAGGCCTATTCTTGTTCGTCCTGCTGGTGAATTGAGGCTAGCATTACGTCATGATAAAGCTGTGATCTAAAAAGCTGGGTATCTAAAACGCCAGTGTGTAATAATAGAGGAAGCGCTAAGTTTGCTTAGCCGTTCTTAACGGATCAGCTAAGTTAAGCAACATCCGCCGCGGTCATCACACGGATGGGTGACTGCTAGTGACATTACTACTGAGCGCGCACGTGCTTCCGAAAGCACGTTTAGACGTCCCGGTCCCGGTTGGTGCCTTAGGATGGCAGTCGTTACAGCACACGCATTTTGCGAATGCTCGCCTGGCTAGCTATCACCTACCCTCAAGTAGAAAATTTGTCGCCAAGTAACTAACGGTGTGTTAAGGCAAATGACCAGGCTAGCCATAAAGTAATATAATATAGGTATCAATAAAATAATTATTTTGTGGTTGTAATAATTATTTTTAATAATTAGTTTTTACACTAAACAAGTACCAGGCAAACATAAGCCCGTATGACATCACCCAAATGCTATGTACTTAACTTGATAATAAGAAATCTAAGAAGGTATATATAATAGTTCTCATTCTTGGTACTTACCTGCTAACAATATACACATAACCGTTAGCATATAAGCAATAAAAAAGACAATTACTAACAAACAAAGCACCTTACAAAAATTATATATCAGCAAGTAGGCGTGATCACGTACCTGCAGGTACTAGGTAGGTATGTATACCTCTATGTATACCTATGTAGGTGGTTAGGTACTCAGGTAGTAATACTGTTTACATGACGACCTTGCCATTACGTTTAAGCCTCTCACTACAGTGCTAAAGGAATCTGTACTGTAATCTTAAACAGTGACTAAACTCCGTATACAAGGCAGTATTCATAATTCCGAAAAATCAATACACAATTTGCAAAAGTAATATTTTTCCACCAGCCTAAATTGCGTTTTATCGCTGCAGTCTTTGGTTAGTAATTTTCTTCGTTACTCACCTATGATAAAACTGTTGTTAAACTATTGTGACAATAAAACAACAGTATTTTTAATACTTTTGGCGCATCGCCGACTGCTGCCGAGGCATGCTCACTCCGCTCGCGCGTTTTTGTGGTCACATCTAAATATGACAGCCCTACCGGACCCCAAAATATAACGGACCAGAAGGATCAAGCCATTCCAATAAATAAGCGATTCTAGCTATGAAGCAATAGAGTGCACTTCAGCTTGCAAAACACGGAGTACCTTATTTATATTCACCTGCAAGGCGTCTGTCTCTTTTCCTATAGCATAGCCACACATAGCTCTGATCTCTTCTGACGCGGCACGCACGTACAATAATCCCGTGCGGACGGATAAAGCCAGGCCTTACTAGACTAACATTGACTTCAAATCATATGTTTTCAAGTAAGGTTTTTTTAATTACTTTATTATTTGCAAGTACAGCTGGCCTACCAGCGTCTCTTATTGCAGTTTATTGTAAGACTTGAAATGAACCGTTCCACTAATTCGTACCATAGTGTCACACAATCCGCACACATCACGTTGTATCCTAAGCAGCGCTGCTTATACTCCGCTTATGATTTTGTTCATTCATTTTATGGGTGTTTTCGTACCATCGTCTGTTATCTGACAGGTTCTTTACTGCTAGTTTGACGGCTAGTTGTCAATTTTATGGAACTTAAGTGAATCATAAAAAGTTGCTATTGTACGTACTTTTTGTATTCAATTTGCAGTAAAATTGTGTTGACAGAGATAGTCGCAAGCAAAGTAAGTAATGTTTTGGTTATTGTATAGTCGTAACATACGTAATTTCGTTTTGGCTCCATTAATATCACAAATTGACTAAATTGGGCAAACAATTACTTTTTAGGTTATGATATTTACCTAGAAAAATACATTTCAATTGTGAAGTGAGTTAAAAAAATCTTTTTTACTTCATAAGGGTGGTTCCATCTAAATCAGTTAAGCTGTTTTTGAATTACACTCCAATAATTGAAAAGTGTTAAGCCTATCTTGATAATTGGATTGTTGATGGTGACTGACAATCGTTCCCACTTCAACAAGTTAGGTATTTCCACTTTTGAGTGTTAAAGTCGGCTCCATTATTTGTTAAAAAAATGTTGAGTAGGTTGTTGCCATAGGATAGCAATATAAACAAATTACTGATAACTAGAGAAGAGACTACATATTTGGTCTTACTTTGGCCCACTCTTTCCAATCTTTTGTTGCCCCTTCCCCGTGTGCGTTGAGGGCCTGCGCCAGCGTCGTCCACATTCTGCGGGAGTACTCGCGTGCCTGTGTGGATTTATTCCTCCCGACAGCAAGACTACGATTATGCCTCAGGTACTCCCTCATAATTTCGAGCTGACCGAGTCACTCGTCGACGCCTTTGCTCCTTACTAAAATAGTAAAACAACAGAATTAATGAAATAAGTAGCTACTGAAAAGCATGAGCTTTTCCAATGTAAATTGAGGTGTCCCATAAGTTAGCTTAGCTGAAGAATACATTATGCAAAATAGCACTGCGTTTGTACTTACGGCATTGAAAAACTATGATTCACGCACTACACTAACTCCAAAACAAATAACAAGAGTTGGTTTTTGTAAGTACATAAACAAACTTTATTCCGCAGTGAAAGAAACTGTTTTAAAATCATAAATGGCGCCAATACTGCTAAAGTGCTGCCAGCAGTAGGAAGATATTTTAACGCAAAAAAGGAACAAAATTTGTGAAAAAGGTTTGTAATAAACCAGATAATGTATTGAAAATTACATGATAGTTAAAGTAAAAAGACTTAAAATTTAAAAATGAAAAGTTAGCTAGACGCTTTCGTTTAATTTAACGACTGTATGAATAAATAGGCTGTGAAAATGTTACCGATGGCGCAGCATCATGGCACATTCATTAATATTAGGATGTATCCTGGTAACACACGCCTTCGTTTTAAAACCCATCATTAAATATTGTCTTGATATGCGAAACTAACATTTTATACAAAAGTACGTTTATTTAGGAATATATGTCAACAGAGTATATAAAATACATATGAACAGAAGAAAAACATAACTCCTAGACTAAAAATATGTTACATTTATTAAATTCAAAAAAATAATTTCATTACCTGGTAAAAGCCAATGCATAAATATTCGGGATTTCTGACGAAAAAAATTGAGAGAGCGAAATAGACACACGTAGCAATAGTTTTATCCCTTTTGCTCAAACGTTTTACAACTGGCTAAAAATCCGTATTCATTCATTCATTCGGTCGTCAAACTGTATAAACGCAGCGCTGCTATTTAAAGACCCTGGTACCATTTTAGTGTAGTTGATTAGAAGCGCTGCCTTTACACTGCCTTGCAAATAGACCGTTTGCTAAACGACGCTGGTAGGGGTCCAGATTATTTTACGTAAAATTGTAATTCGAACAAACTCATGTTTGCTTATTAAATACATTTTTTTTGTCGCTTTATATTGTATCATTTTGTTGGTATTTCGTTTTGACACAGCTTAGTCAGTATCACAGTAAACCACGGATGGTTGGAAGTTAATTTGTTTTTCGGAGTAAACGCATGAACTTTGTCACTGTCTTTCTAAGTATGTGGCTATGCTAAATACAATATCGATAAACATTTTAATGTGAATTATGATTAATAAATAATAACAGATCAAGTGTAAATGGAATCAATTTTAATGTCAGATGTAATAACTATTAAATAAGCGGTATGTTGGTTTGAATAAGCTATTGAAATAAGTTCGGTACCTATAGAAAGGTATAAATATAATGGCATTACTTATTTGACCTTTAGCTTATAAGTTTATGATTACCAATCAATATGGGATCAATGGGGTTTTTGTTATTATATTTTGTATCGATACGCTATAATGTGTTTTTGATTTTGTAACTTATGTAGTTCGTGACTTAACATGTATAAAGGTAAGGTCATCATATGCTAGTTAGTGTGTGTGTCAATCATAAGGACAAACCTTTTTAATTTGTTACTATATTTAATTTGAAGCGCTCGTAGCGAAGTTTGGTTGCCATTCTGAACCGATCAAAAAAGCTAAGCAACGTCCGCCTCGGGCATGAATTGGATGGGTGACCGCTGGTGACATTACTATTGAGCGCTTCCGTGCTTAGGAGGGCATAGGCCGTCGGTCCCGGTAGTTGTCCTAAGATGGCAGTCATTATACTCGTAGCATGGTGGAAGGGCATTTTGCGAATGCCCGCCTGGCTAGCTACCACCCTCAAGTAGAAAATCTGTCGCCAAGCACCTAACGGTGTGTTCCGGCAGCTGTCCTTGACAGCCAGTAATTCTAGGTTAGCCTGAACAACATCTTCGACCACATCATCACTTACCATCAGGTGAGATAGTTGCCAAAGGGTATCCTATCAGGCATAAAAAAAACTATAATTTAGGTATAAATGGTTCAGTAATTAAGCACCGAACAATGCCTTAGTGCCTACCCTTTGATTGCCTTCAATGAGAAGTATGCGTTACGTCACGACTTAGAAATTTCCAGAATAAAGTCGTACATGAATATTGACGTTAATCGTTTACCGCACCCAAGTAGAAAATGTGTCATTCCAGCAGCTGCTATGGAGAGCCACTCAGGTAGGTATATCTTGCCTAAGGACAACGCAGAAGTTGATACTTAGAGCCTAGCTACCTACTAGACTACTACTATACTACTACCTAGCTAGAGGCACCGGTATCAACGTTGCCTCAACCTTTACTAGGTCTCTTTAGCAAAGAGCCCGTTTTGATGCGGGTACAGGTGAGTACAGTCAGATGTTTTTCTTTCCAAAATAATTTTGCAAAAAATATCGTGAAAAATTGATTGAATACCAATGCAATAAGATTATTGTTTATACATAAATTACCCATTAACCCGTTAAAAGGCATCGATTTATAAAAAAGAGAGATAGTGCATGTATGCTCTAATATCACGATTATAGTAGGTATGTAGAGAAAATTTTACACAAGCATGCAATAATGCACACAGCTACACTTCCGTTTTGTATCATACGTCTTAATAAATTGCAGAGACAGGAAGACAAATATGCAGTAGACGCACATACGCATAGTAATAAAACTCAATCAGGAGACGTCGCCTAACTTGGCATTGCCATATTCGAGATACGAGTGCCATTTCTCCCGTATTTTACAAATTAAACGATATTCGGAGATTACTGATCAAGTACAAATAGTCAGAACCAAGAAGCGCCGAAACCATCAAAATGAATTTCCTCTATCATTCAAATTTATCGGTTGAATGTTGATACGGTGCCGGCTGCCGCGTCGACCAGTGTGAGCCAACCGTTAGACCTGTTTCAACCACATCATCGCTTAGCAACAGTGGGTGAGATAGTGACCAAACGCCAGCTTATTACTTATTTGGCATGTTCTTTGTCTACAGTTTTCTTTACGAAGATTTCGAATCCATTGGTTTATTTTAAAGTTAAACACATGTGAGTTCAGGAAGTCCGACCTCGTGTTTGGAGCGTCGAGCTATAATTAGCGCCACCTGGCGCCGTTCGCCGTAAACACGCGCATCAATGGCCGCCTGGAACGCAGTTTGGAAACATTGACTCTGATTTTTCCAGTATAAATAGTCCGGATTGCGTGATTTATGACCTGTGTAGACGCAAGCCGCTAATAGGTTATGTTCGGTTACTGGCCTGAGTTTTTGGGTTCGGATAATATTTACATTCATCGCTGGAGTACAAGGTTTTGCGTAGGCAAGATAGAACTCCGAGCCTATAAAATCTGAATGAATAGAATGATAATAAATAGATCCAGGCGTTACTTTGCGGATATCCATATTTAATAATAATAAATAAGTTAAAATATTTTAAGAAGAAATTAAATTAATATTTTAATAAAACACTTGAGTATATGGAAGCTTTCATTAATTTAAAATGAAATCCCCTTGGTAAATTTAAGAATAAAATTTAATATACCTACTTATTGACACTAGAAGTTCGTCTATGGTACAAAATTTGGTGTTACTTTGAAACTACTGACTACTGAAATCAGCAAAATTCAATGCATGTTGGCATTTTTTCTTTCTTTTCTCAAATATTATTGTTTAAATGATCGCATATGCAACAGATATGAGTAACTTTCTGCAATTTTTTGTTAAGATTGTAATTATACGCCGAAAAGGACAAAGTTTATAAGAATATTGTCGATGGGTGACCGCTACTGGCATTACTACTAAGCGCTTCCGTGCTGCGATTCGAAGCGGCACCTTAAGCCGTTGGTCCAGTTAGCCGGATAATTCGGATTGGATGTCAATGTTATAGCACGGTGGAATATGCGGCTCTGATAGCAACCATCTTTAAGTAGAAAATCTGTCGCTGAACACATAATAGTGTGTTCCGGCAGCTGTCCTTGAGAGACAGTAATTTTAGGTTAGCCTGAACAATATGTTCGTCTATATCATCACTTAACATCAGGTGAAATAGTGGTCAAAGGCTAGCCTATAAACAAATGAAAATTATTAACTATTTACTGCGAAAAGGGAATATTTTTATATTTCTAGATTCCTACATCTAAAAATTTACAAGTGCTAGATTGTGACCTGACCTGATGGAAGGGGGCTATGTGGTCGAAGATAGAGCAAGCTTGTCTAGTAGATACCTGTTAATTCTGATGATCCCAGGTGGTTTAACAGAAATCAACGACGCTGTCAATTTCTTCCCTTGCTATTCTCACAATGAAACTAAATGCAAAACTCTGCGATGATGACGGATGAAAAAAAGGAGTGTCGACCGTCATCTCAATGGTATAGAAGTGGAAGAGTTAGATCGTGCAATTCAGTCGAACACTCTCCAAAAAGAAATAAGTGGAACAGTGGTTGTGGTCAGCTGTCTTCGACATTCAAGTGTCTCAAAAAAGACTAAAATGGAAAAGGAAGGCCTTTGTTCACGGTAGACGTTATTGGCTCTTTATGTGATAATTGACATGACTACTGCAGCTACAAAATCTTAAATTGACCTTTCAAATCTGTAGGGTTAACGACCTAGGTACGTTTACTCTCCGATGTAAAAACACGATTTGTCTGATGCTCTTGTACTAATAATGGGCAAGTGCAATTAGAACTGATGCCAATTGTTAAAAAAATGCATTAGTCTGCGTAATGCCGAAAAGTACTCAGCATTGGATTAAAATGGATTAAATAAACACATTTATTTTAACAAATTTACTTTTTAACACTATTGGTAGCCCTAAAAATATTTTAACGAAAACCAGTTGCCATGGTTACACTTCCTTCAGCTTTAGTATAATGTCAATTTCGTGAAAAAATAACGGCTCTAGAAGCACAATAATAAATAACCGTATTATTTATTCATTTGCTAGAAGTCTACAATTCTTACAGGATAGTAAAATGTAAAGAAACTAACACTAGGGTTCTCAAATTGTAATTATTATGTTTACACCTGCTACGCGAATCGGATTAAAAAAGTAACAAAAATAATTATTTCGAAAGAAACAAACCTTTAACACTGCTCTGATACGAGTATGTAATAAAACTGATTACTATGTGTGTTAGAATATTTTTAGGTTCAAAGTAGAATCACAAAATAATAAGGGTATTAGTTATAATCATTATGTAGTGTAGATACGTTATCGTTTAAATGATATGTATAGATTGATGTCGCGCACTAAATGCGCCCACAGCTCTTGCGCGCGCCTTGCTCGGTGACTTGCTTCTTTATGACGAGAATGTTGATATATTTGCTGACAACATAGGAACACTAATAAGACATGCATATTTGTACTTCAATTTAAATTATCATTAAATTTAATGTAATCTTTGCTTAATTTAAATGGTATTATTATATGATAAATTGACATATTGATTTTATTGATATTTTGTATTTTCTTTTCTTTGTATTTCTTGTGACTGTATTTTAATTGGGTGTTTAGTAAATAATAATAATTGTTTTAGAATTATATGATAACTGATGTATAATGTATTTTTAAGTAGCAATGTTTTGTGTTTGCAATTTATGTTTTAGACATGTTGGCGTTTTGGACATCATAGTCTGATAGCCACATTGTTCTTTTTTTTTTTTTGAATAAATCAAAAATAGACAATTATTACCTTTTTAATCTAGACATAGCGAAATCACCGTGCAAACGAGACATAGAACCATACCATTGCAGTTACAGATACTGTGCAAACGCCACTATTTGGGCGTGAATAGCACTAGCTAGTGAAATTACCAGGCAACCAAGACATTACAACTAACGTCACGGAGTGGCGAGAGCAGTGCAGCTTCAAATAGAATGAGAACGGTGACACTGCACCCGTAATGGTCAGGGTTCCGCTTACCATTAAGCAGGCGATGTTTACGAATCATCACGTTATTCTATAAAAAAAATAACACCGAGGGAGACTTCCTGATTATGTTACTCAGTGGGCCTAGTGCGAATTGTGGTCATGAAACGCCGCGATCGCGTTAACGCAAAATTATGTTTCTTCTCCCTAAACTTGTTGAAGTTGGTACTATTCTTGAACTATAATATATAATATAGTTCAAAAATACCTAGTACCATATTATTGTGAGCATATGGTATCGACTTCGATAAATTATTTAACGAGTGTTGTTATTTAAAGTCGTTCCTATTTTCGGTAAAAAAAAGCACCCTTTTTTGTGTCCCTTGGTACTAAGGGGATCGATTGTCATTCTTTGGCAATGACTATATCATCAAGATAGGAAAAAAACATTTCAGTTATTCGAGTGTAACTCAAAAATGGTTTGACCGATTTTGATGAAATTTAAATGGGACAACACGACAAGCATCAGCTTTCAAATAAAAAAGAAACATGAAAATCGGTTCAACCAGTAACATAAACTGAGGTACTTAACAAACTTACAAAATAAATGAAAAAAAACTGACGAATGGAGAACCTCCTACTTTTTTGCAATCAATAAAAATATATCATAACCATGATAAGCCTTTCAAAGACAGATTAAAACGTTAAATCCAAGTCAAAGGGATCTTCACAGGGGTGCTCTGTCAAAAGCACAGAGCCCAAAAAGCGCGTAAAACTCACTCTTACGAACAATTTTAAGACCAGGGCCTCAGGAAACAAACTGGCTGGTGAAGTATTCCATCCTTTTTCTGTTATCATAAAAATGGTTGCTACTATGCTGCATAGACAATGTAAACAAAACTAGTTCTCTCGCAAAACGTAGTAAAGTAGCGGGTTCAACAACCTCCAGCCGTAACAATTTAAATACTTTTTTAACCGCACTTTTTATGTCAAGCTATAATCCGCCATTTTCATGACTCCATATACCGATGATAAAACGGCTATATTTTATACGATTATAAAATGACCACAATAACACATTAAATGCTTTACCTTGTGACAAATTTAAACATTAAAACGTGTTGTAAAAATTAATTTCGAATGACATAAAATGGTTTGAGCTGATAAAACCTACGCGGCCATTTTATGGCTCTTTGATTTTAAGGGTTATTGTAAGGTGCTCGTAAAGTTTAAAATATGGGCTACAGATAGATAAAATTGATAGTAAGTTCTATCTAAGTGAGCAATATGGCATTGTCGTTAAACTACTAAGTAGATACGCAGCCGACTCGAACATATTACAACTTTGTAAAGAAGGACACAAGAACAGTTCTTATTTATGTACTAAGTTTTGCATTAACGCCTCCTAAACGAATATGGTTAAGACTATAAGAAAAAAAAATCAAAAAAATTAACTGACTTCTAACACTGAAAAATATGAATTATTTCAAACTTTGAAGCAGTGATGGCTTAATGGCATTGGCTAAGGACTGTCACGCAGCGGTTCCATGGTTCGAAATCCCGCCGCGGGCTTGGTAAAAGGGCATTTTGCGAATGCCCGCCTATCTAGCGACCAAATTCAAGTAGAAAATCTGTCGCCAAGCACCTAACAGTGTGTTCCGGCAGCAGTCCTTGAGACCCAGGGAAATTACAGGTGAGATTAACAACTATGTCCCAAGGTGACGGGCGCAGTGCAATTCGTGACTTGTGACGAAATGCATCAGTTATAGGCAGAGGTTAGTCCGCCTAACATCAGGTGGGCCTCGAGTTGGTTCCGTTTTTATATTATGAAAATAAGTTTTGCATTTACGCCTCCTAAACGAATACGATTACAACAATAAGAAAAAAAAACCGACTTCTAACACTGGAAAAGTATGAAACCCACGCTGTTTCAAAAACTCTGAGATTACCATTTGATGGCCAGACTTCAAACAGTTATTTCAAACATTTCGGGTTGGAAGAAAGTTCCATATTTTTTTGTTTTTTTTTTTCACTTTTTTTTAGTGATGAAAATATCTTAAAAGATCATTCACTCGTCTAAAATAGTGTTCATCGTCGACGACAGCAAATACCATTCAATATCCATATCTTATAAACTACTCAACCGATTTTGATGAAATTTTAATGGACCACCTCGGAGGCACATATCTTCTTTATGTATAAAAATTAGGAGTCACGTTGTTTGTCCGCGATGGACTCCTAAGCTACTGAACCAATGTTAAATTTGATTTGCACACCGTGTGCAATTTGATCCAAATTGAAAGATAGGATAGCTTACATCTCAATTTACAGTCGTAATTACCCGTGCAAAGCCGGGGCGGGTCGTTAGTATATATATACATATATATTTATACCATTTCCAATAAGAAAAATTGAGAACCGGTCCACAAATGGGGAGACTTTGATATACCTCCTACTTTTTTGGAAGTTGGTTTAAAAAACAACAATTGAGTTCGAACTCCACTGCATATTAGATTTCAATCAATTGTTGTAAAATGTAATGTAACCTTACATTCAAATGTAACTAACCGTTAATAAGAAAAAACATCAATGGGGAAGTAAATACCTACAATCCTACCTGCTAAGTGAACCTTATCACTGCTTAAATAACATTTTTTTTTCTAACAATGGACCATTCTCGTAATTTGTCGTTTGTTTGTTTAGGGAGGACAGAGATGCTGGCTACCGCCTGTGCGGTCGTCCAGCTCCACCGGGTTTTGGGCGAGGGCCTGGCCCTACAATAGCCCGGGAGGGAGAAGTGCCGAAGGCACTTCTCCCGAGACGGGCGTAGAAGGCGAAAAGCGCTTTCTACCTCCGTCTCCTGCGGACGCCGAAAACGTGCCGCTACTATAGGAGGGGTTGACAGCGAGCTCAAGGGTACCACTGTGGTTCGGACCTCGGCTTGTCTCGCTGTCGAGAGACATGGGGGGGATCGGAGCAAAATGCCTCTGTGCAACTGCAGTGTTGCACAATTGGGCCCTACTGAATAATATACTCTTTGACTATTTGGAGAGCAATTTATCGTGACCTTGTTTTTGCCTCGAGCTCGCCGGCGGGCTCGGTGTTTGATTGTGTGACCTCTAATTACCTCACACCTGGGGATTTTACCTCGACGACTTGCGGATAACGCTAAAGCTGCCAATGTAATGGCTGCGATGGGGTCATCCGGGTCGTCTAATACCTGCCGTGGTCAGCGACGGGGGGGTTTGAAAAATGGGATAGAAGAGGCAGTCGAGTAGTTCGATGCCTGGACAACCAATGGGTTCGGGTGGTGGGGCGCTCGATCAAAGTATCGGCGGGCGCAGTCCTTATTGAACTGCGCTAGAGAGGGAAGGTTTAAGTCGCAATGCAACTCGGTGTTCCGGATATACCACGGGGCGCCGGTTGCATTACGAAGAAAACGGTTTTGGATGACTTGAAGTTTATGAAGGTGGGCCTCACTAGCATGACTAAACACTACTGATGCGTAAGTCATGATGGGGCGGATGCAGGCAGTGTAAAGTGTCTTCTTATTACTAAGAGACATTTTACACTCTTTGCGAAGTAGGGGACCAAGGCGACCCATTACGAAGGCCGCTCTGTTACGGACGGTTGTTATGTGATCGTTAAAGGTGAGATGACGATCAAGGGTGATTCCGAGGTATTTTGTTCTAGGAACCCAGGGAATGGGTTCGTCGAACAAAATAAGCGGTTTCGGGTAAGGGGAGCGTGTCTTCTCAGTAAAGCACATAGCTGTGCTTTTAGCTGGGTTGACCGCGATGCGCCATTTTCGGAACCAGTCACCGATCTCGGTGACGGCCCGTTGAATGACGAAATAGGACTGTCTGTTGATATGCCACCCAGTGGTGTAAATGGCGGTATCGTCCGCATATTGGGCTAGGAATACTTTGGGCTGAGAGCGTGGGATGTCACTGGTATACAGTGCAAAGAGAATAGGTGATAGCACGGAGCCCTGAGGGACTCCGGCTCTGACTGGGTGGGGGGAGGAGAGGGTGCCTTCCACGCGATAGCGAAAGCTTCTGGCTTTAAGGAAGTCTTGTAGGATGAGCACAAGACGTTCTGGCACGCCAAATTGGTATAGCTTGTAGATCAAGCCATTGTGCCAGACTTTGTCAAAAGCTTTCGCTACGTCAAGGAAGACTGCTAGCGTAGTCTGGGGTTTGGGGTACTTATTGAAGCCCTCAATGATGTGCTCCGTGAGGCGGTGCACCTGTTGGACGCATGAGTGTCCGGGTCTGAAGCCAAACTGCTCATCTGGGATAAGGTGGTGTTCCTTAGCATGGGACTGGAGACGGTTTGCAAGTAACCACTCGTAAAGTTTGCCTAAGGCACTGAGGAGGCTGATGGGGCGGTAGCTGGTGGGGTCAGATGAGCTTTTGCCTGGTTTGTGGATGCCAATGACATTTGCACATTTCCAGGTGTCTGGGAATAAGCAGTGGCTCATAGCAGCATTGAAGATGCTGACTAAGAGATGGATGAGAGGAGGAGAGAGGGTTTTAAGAACCCTGTTGGAGATGCCATCGGCACCGGGGGATTTGCGCGGTCGGAGGGCCTTGATCAGTCCCGCCACCTCAGCGTAAGTCGCTAAAGTGATTGGTGGGAGTTCAGAGGTGACCACAGAGCTTTTACGTTCGACTTCAGCATCCACCGAATCGAGGTGAGCTTGGTCAACGTGATCTACGTTAGGGGAACACTGAGCCTCTAGGCTATCAGCTAGGCACTCAGCTTTGTCTTCGTCAAAGAACGCTGGGACTAGTGGGACTGGTCTGTATAAGGGACGCATGTCGTTATGGTTACTTCCTTTCAAACCTCGCGCCAAGTCCCAGTAAGCATGGTGGCTTGGCACGAGGTTTGAAAGTTTTTCGCCCCATTGTTGATCACGCAACTCAGACATGCGACTTTGAACCATGCGTTCAAAGTGGCGTTTCTTAGTTTTGTTCTCTTTACTGGGGTAAGAGTCGTAATGTCGGGTCACTGCTTTACTCTCCGTCACCAATCGTCTCACATCCGCTGGAATGACAAGGCGCCGGTCGTCCGGCACTATGACCTCCTTTGCGGATGCACCTACTACGGTGGAGAGGTGATTGGTGAACGAATCGATCGCAAGGGTTACGTCATCTTTTGTCAGGATGTCGTCAGGGATCTTGTCAAGGTCCGGTGAACTGATAGCCTTTAGGGCATCGCCTACTTGCTTCCAGTTCACTATCGTCTTAGTGGGGCGGGGGAGGTCAGTCGTTGGGTCGGGACCTAGTCGCAGTATAATGGGTCGGTGGTCAGAGTGAAGCTCGTGAACCACTTCTATGGAGCGTAACCGGAGTGTTACGCCTCTGAGTAGTGCCATGTCAAGCAAGTCAGATCGATGGTCTTCCATATAAGGGTAGTGAGTGGGCTCAGTGGGCGCAATTATGTCAAAGTTAAGTTCTGCGATTAGGTTTTCAAGTGCAATACCTTTGGGATTGTTGACGTTACAATTCCATAGGATGTGCTTACTGTTGAAGTCGCCAATCAGAAGGACGGCGCTTCCTAATGAGAACAAGGCTTCTAAGTCAGCTCGGACGATCGGCTTGGAGCAAGCTTGGTAACAGGACGCTATGACTATAGGTTGATGACCAGTCATAGCTAGGAGGCAACAAGATGCTTCCATATTAACAAGAGTCGGGGTAGGTAGGGGAATGCAGTGCAGGGACCTTTTGTAATAGATAAGAGTGCCTCCCCCACGGGAGTTCACTCTATCATCACGTACCGTTCTGTAATTGGCAAACCTAGGGTTCGCCTTCCCCGGTTTTAGAAGGGTCTCCTGCACGCATATGATATCGATAAGGTGGGTACAACAAAAGTCGTGGACGAGGTCACGTTGTCTGAAAAGGCCGTTAGCGTTAAATGACGCTAACGAAACTGAGTGCGGTTTCGTGCGTTCGGTTGTACTACCCATAGTGGTTGTACTGGGGAGGGGCCTGGGGAACGAAGCGCTTAAGGGCGCTTAGTAAGTTTGCGTGTTCCAATGTGTATTGGATCACGTCCGCTGGGGATTGAGCGTATTGCATCTTGTGAAATAGCTCTTGTACCTCATTGATGTCAACCGACATAGCCAGATCGCTGACTAGGTTGATTGCCTCTTGAAGAGGGGCAGCCATCAATGGCATAGGGGGAGCTTGTGGCCGGGAAGCGGCGCGGGGAGGCGCGCGAATGGTGTTGGCAACGGGTGCCGGGAGCGCGGGGCGAGCCGGGGCCGGTGCGCGGGCAGGGGCCGCGGCGCGGGCGGGTGCGGGTGCGGGCGCGGGTGCGGGCGCGCGGGCCGGGGCGCGGGCGGTAGCGACGGTCTTAACCATACTGGGTGGTTTAGACCATGCGTTACGGGCTGGGAGCGGCGCGGGTATTACCTGTGAGGCAGGTACTACCGTTAGTTTAGGGCTTACCCGTTGGTAACGGTCGTAAGAGGGACGGGTCGGCCTATGCCTTGCCACCCTGTGGTTCACTCGTGGTGCTTTAGGGCAACCACGGTAATTCGCGGTATGCCCTTGAGCACCGCATAGAACACAACTGGGTGGGTCCGGCGAATCCCGGGTGCGAGTGCACGCTGCTGTCGCGTGATCGCCTAGGCACTTAACGCACCTAGCGCGAGCGAAGCAGAAACGGGAGGCGTGCCCGTATAGTTGGCAGTTATGGCACTGCGAGGGACTCCCATTTTTGTATGGGGCTTGGACATCGAGTCCTGAGAGGCCACAGACCTTTTTTAAATTAAAAATGGCCTTGCCTTCCGGTGTACGATCTAGTACTACGAGTACTAGATCGTAGGGACTGCGGTCCTTCCCGCTGTACATGCGGTGAACTGCATGTACGGGGAAGTCTTGTGCTTTCAGGTCGGCACATACCGAATCGGTATGTACCTCCTTGGGCACACCGCGGATGACAACTCGGAGGACTTTCTCCTCTTCGAGCGCATAAGTGTGAAAACTTATGCTCTCTTTACGGAGGAGCTTTGTTAGCGCTCTGTGGTCGCTAATGGTGGACACTTGAACTTTAATGCCCTGCTGCGTGGAGCGGGCATTAGTGTAGTGAATCCCACGATCCGAAACTAAACGGGACAGCATGTCCCATTTAGTTTTGTCCTGAATGAACAGGGGCGGAGGCGGTTTTTCGCGGCGCGCGCTCGCGTCCTGAGGGGACGCGGCAGTGGTGGCCGGAGCGGAGGGAGGAGACGCGGGGCGCGGGGCGGGGGTCGGCTTCTTGCCGGAGGCGGGGGCCTTAGCGGGTGCCTTGGCGGGAGGGGCGGAAGTTGCGCAACTAGCGGCTTTAGGAGCACGCTTGCGTTTTCTATCTACGACGGTATAGCCGTCGTTATCGGAGTCCGAGTCAGTGCGTAAGGCACGACTCGGATCTACATCCATCTCCGTTTCGGATTCCGAAGTGGGCTCGACAACGGCGATGGAGGGACGGGTGCTCGCTGGCCTCCCGATCGGTGAGCGCGAGCGAGACCTCTCACGGGGAGGGGCTGCCACCGTGCGTCTGTTGTCAGGGCCCGGAGCGGGCGAAGTCGGGCTGTCCTCTGAGAAGGACCGGGTCAGAGGAGGGACGATGGCCTCCGGAATTGGAGTTCCGGAGGGAGCGATGAGAGTGTCCGTGAGGCGGGCACTCTCTGCATCGTTAAGCGATTGCTGATGATCAGCGTAGAGTTCGGGGTAGCGGAGGGCGAAGGTCTGAAGGACCTCCACCTCACCGTTAGAGGGACGTTGCATCCTGAGGGGAATACTCAGGATGGCCTAACGGGTTCTGTCTCCCTCTCGCAACTCGTGAGCTCACTTGTGTGAGAGGGAGTGAGTACCTATGGTGTGCCCTAGTTGTGTACCCTCTCCGAGCTTTTTTCTCGGCGGAGAGGGGTGATCCTAATGCTGCTCCGGGGTTGACTAGGGGCGACCCCAAGGCCAGTTATCCCGGAGCCCAGCTTGCTTCGGCTGACCCGTGAAGCGGGAAAGGCCACGGTGCAAGGTTAAACCAAAAACAACAACAGTGGCCGTTGTCACCGTAGGGTGTCACACTGCGACCGCAGCAAATGGCGGATTTGATCGTTCAGACGGGTTTGGCTGACGCTACCCCACGCCTGAACGACGTCGCTTAACAGCACAAAGTGTGTTGTTACGCGCACTGGTACAATGTTGTGTCGAGTAGTAAAGTTGTGAAGTGCGCACCGAAAAGTGCGGTCAAAACAAGACCACCAGCCCGGTATGATGTTGTAACGAAACAAGGGACTTGGGTAGGTGGTAATGCCTGACGTCTTAGAGCGCCTCTGCGCGCCGGCACGGCGAGCTCGTAGCTCACGTTGCACGGCGTTCGGCGGCTGCTCAGCTTCTGCACACAAAACAAAACTTCGTCAGGACTGCGTATTCCAAGGCACTGGTCTGCAACTAGCGTCGGAACGATGACCCGAGTGAGACGGCAATAGTGCGGGGACTATTGCGGTCTCACTGGGAGATACTGGCGGAGCTGTAGACAGGTGTGCACGGCGTGGCGGCACAGGTCGGAATGACGCGTAATTTGTCGATTAAAATGTTGAATGAAATACTTGCTTCCACACTAGCATCAAACAGTACGTTCATACATTTTATTTAAATAATTATCAACACTTATTTCAGTTTACTTAATAATCATGAAGCAATGATGGCTGGCATTGGCTATGGACTGCCGCGCAGCAGGTCCATGGTTCGAATCTCGCCGCGGGCTTGAGCTTCACCGCATGGTGGAAGGGCATTTTGCGAATGCACGCCTATCTAGCGACCAAATTCAAGTAGAAAATCTGTCATCAAGCACCTAACGGTGTGTTCCGGCAGCAGTCCTTGAGAGCCACGGAAATTACAGGCACATGAGACTTAACAACTATGCCTCAAGGTGACGGGCGCAGTGCAATTCGTGACTTGTGACGAAATGCATCTCTTATAGGTCCGCTTAACATCAGACTTGACTAATTAGCCACTGTTCCTCGTGGCGCTTTCCACGAAAAATCGTTTTGTATGGGATGTATTATGTTGACATTTAGGGATAAAATAAAAATAAAAAACTGGCAAACCAGAAGCATAGTTTTAGGCTCAGCAATATGCACTCAAAATATCACAGAGTGTGAACACTCGGTATTTAAAAAAAAATAAACAAAAATTGGAACCGACTTCAACATCCACTTTGTGTTCACAAGTGTGAAATAACTTGTTGAAGTCGGTATCATGATAGTTCAAAAGTACGTATCATCAAGATAGGTAAATATTTTTCAGTTATTGGAGTGTAACTCAAACACGGCTTGACCGGTTTTGATTAAATTTAAATGGAAGCAAACGACAAGCATCAGCTTTCAAACAAAAAGAATTTTCAAAATCTGTTCACCCAGTCAAAAGTTCTGAGGTAACAAACATTAAAAAAAACCAGACGAATTGAGAAACCCTCTTTCTTAAAGTCGGTTAATAAAATACCTATAACGAAATTACGTTTGAATAGAAAGAGGTACGTGCACTCTACTATTAAATTTTGTCTTAAATGTAGTGTTATTGTCTACGTACTTAATTTGACGTGGCAATGAGTCGTATTACACTGCTCATATATTTAAGTGCTTTAGTTAAAAAAAAAACTCTTGATATATACATACTATTGGGCCCTTTTAATAGTGTACCCCTTACTCTTATATGTGATTTCCTTTTGTACAAGTGCATATTATTTCTCACAAATACCGCTCATACATGAGGAATCGAGAATATAGGGAGAGTCGGACCTCGCTACTTTAGCGTTCCACATTCCAAAAGCCCTTAAGAAACAAGAAGATAAAAAAACCCTATTTTTATCACAACTTAAATCTGCACCAAATTCGGCGTTTTCCGTTTTTGTTGATTAAATAATGTATGATTGTAAAGTAATGATGGCCGAGCGGTAATAGTTATGGACTGCAGTGCCGCAGGTCCAAGGTTCGATCCCCACCGCCCCGGTTTGAGCTTAATCGCATAGTGAGTGTGCACGGCGCGGCGGTGGAACAAGCCGTTCCTTCTTCAAAGTCAAAGCTTCAATTTCGGAGTCTACTATGCTGTGGAAATGAATTAGGTACTTAAATATTTAAATAATAGAAAATTAAGCGGAATAGTCACTAGATTTTTTAAAAAGTTTTATGAATATAATAATTTAATGGTTTTCATAAATACGTAAACTGTCTTACAAACTGCATATGAAGCAAAACTAAGTCTTCGTGGCTTGGCGGCTACGATCTATTATTTGTCAAAAATCTTGCCGAGAACTGTTGAATCATTAAAATATGTAACCACGAAGGTATTAAAACAAAACCAGCAATGTGTCGAAACGGCAAAGATAAGTAAACAAGTGTGGTTCCCACACTGCAACCCGAGTGGAACAATTGGTTACGTCATCAAGTACTGCTTACAGTGTTAATTTGCAGTAACAATGCTGTAGTGTTTGTTGAAGAAATTAAAATATACAACATCTTTCGTTAGTGATGTATCTCTGATTTCCACATAATAAGTTAATTTGAAGCGCACGTAGCGATGTTTGCTTAGCCGTTTATACCGATCACCCAAGGTCCGTCGCGCTCACGAGTTAGTTGGTAGACCGCTGGTGACATTACTACTGAGGGCTTCCGTGCTTCGGAGGGCACGTTTAGCCGTCGGTCCCGGTTGTTGTCTTAGGACGGTAGTCGTTACAAGATGGTAGTCGTTACAGCATGGTAGTCGTTACAGCATGGTGGTAGGGCATTATGCGAATGCCCGCCTCGCTAGCTACCACCCTCAAGTAAAAAATCTGTCGCCAAGCACCTAACGGTGTGTTTCGGCATCTGTCCATGAGAGTCAGTAATTCTAGGCTAGCCTGAACAACACCTTCGATGACATCATCACTTATCATCAGGTGAGATTGTGGTAAAAGGTTATATATTTAAGCTATAAAAAAATGAGACTTTTTTAATAATAACAAAATTTTTCTTACAATATTTAACCGATTATTTTTTCGTTTACGAGATGATTCATTGCAGAACCCGAAAATAGCGAGTCCGAACTCGCACTTGGCTAGTTTTATTATGTTATTAAGTGATGAGATTGACAAATCGCCCGCCTGGTGGTAGGACGCCTGTCCATTACAGTTGCACTGTCAGCGTTTTGGTTCTGCTTGTTATACTGAGCTCGTCAGACCAGTCATTTCAGTAGTCACATTGACTCTTCACGCTTGAAACAAAGTAGTATTTGCATTCTACTACTTTGATGCCTCAATAGAGTTTAAATACTACTTGAAGTAAGTAACTGAAGTGAGTAGAATATTTAACACTGTAATAGCTACAAAATTACAAATTTACTAGAGGAAAATTTAAGTTTCGTATTTTGTGAAACAATGACAAAGAGTAATAAACCAATTTTTTCTTATCGTTCTTTTACCATCGTATGGTGATGGAGCGACATCTATAGTTCAACTGACGTTGTACTACAAACAAGACTAACTTTGCAATTAGATTTTAGACTCGTTAATGACGCAACCCTATAATTTTAATATTTTTATGTTTGCAATAATGCATGCTCTGTGGATTACACTACAATATTACAAATTTACGAGAGGAAAAATTTACTGTGTACCCACCAAGACGGACTTTTCCTAGAGACCTACCACCTGGTCCAATTGGATTATGTTACAAAGGTACCAGAATGATGTACACATATTATTATATCTTTGGTACTATCGGTGATGTCACCGCCAGTCTCAACGGAAGACCAGCGCTGGTTGTCCGCAACCAGCATTATGCTGAGTTGGAGCTGGTTCGTTGCCATACAATTTTAACTACAAATAAGTATAGTAGGTCCCCCACTAGGTGGACTGACGACATCGTTATCTGCAGGTGGCTACCCGTCGATAACTATGTCATGAATGGTTACAAGCGGCTCATAACCTTTCCTTATGACGTTCTATGGGGGAGGCATTTGTAGTTGCATACAAACACATAATACTTGTTTTTTATAATATTGTTGCATTGCTATGCTTGCCTTGCTATTTCATTTCACATAGTTGTGTGAAATCTTGATAATTTTATTTTGATGTCCTTATTATATTAATCTTACATGGAAATAATTATTCTTATTATTCCTACTTGTTAGATTTATTGGCAGTTTGGTTTTAAGACAAGGTATTTATCAGAGACATACAAGCGGATTTATCAGAGAGATACAAGTAAAGGTAGAAACATTACAAATTTCCCATAAGACCTGAAAAAAGGACTCAGATTCGCGGAGAACATACATTAATGGAGAGAAAGGACGCGAGAATAAACATCTGCAGTAAATTAAACAATAAACAATTATCAGAGACTTCGCGATTGGTTCCGTTATGGACATAAACATATCGATACAGAAACAAATGATCGGAATATCGTTAACACAGATATGGCTGTTTTAGGGATGCTCAGTGCGAGCTGAAGCGTCGATATCGATAAAAGTGCGATGGTTCAACGCGTCTGATGCCATTCTTTGAGTCGCTTGTCCGTGAACTATGCAGTACATACATTGTACTTACTTTGAAGTCGCGTAACAATTGGAGATGAATCCACTCAGCTAAACAACGTAAGATAAAACGGTGAAAAACCAGTTCAGATTTTGACATTGACCATGCCGATAGAACACAATGTCATACATGTTGCCTAGAAAGCAATGAATAGGTCATAGATTAAAACTTACTGAAGGGTGTTTTTTTATTTTGCTTGTACAGCCACTATTACGATATTACCTAAGGGTACTGGCGGTAATGGTCCCGAGCTCAATGAAATTCAATTATTTTTGATATAAATAATTATTTTCACCCTTAAGTCCCCGAAAGGGTAGGCAGATTTGTCTAAACACCCACGTTTTCACCTTAACCGCCACCAAGTGTTTTCGTCCTATTTTTACCGTCCACTCTTAATCGAATCTTAAACATCGAAGTAGAAACTGGAATCGCTAATGATAATGATGTAATTCCCTAGGACGTTGACCTTACTTAAAATGATTAGTGTAGCGACTGTAAGTCTCCACAATGTAAACTATTAATTACATTTACTGGAAATCGATATGTCTTCAGTTATCTCTAGTCGTGAGTAAGTGTTCCATATAAGACAATATCGAGAGAAATTGGTCCGAATCGATAAAACGCGATGAGATAATCGTTGTAGGCGGCGCCTTGACACGGCTCTGCGAGTACAATGGCCTCACTCGTTTCTGCGAAAAGAATTTACCAAATTGGAATCCTAGAACGCCGATTTAAGGCCTAAGTGCCTTAAATCGGAGTTCTAGGATTTGAATCTCTGTTGGCCAAGAGTTGAATCTCTATCTAAATATGCTGTAAAAAATTTTGAACCAAAAAATGGAACCGATTTCAACACTCAAAAGTGTGAAATAACGTGTTGAAGTCGGTACCATGATAGGTCAAAAGTACCTATTATCACAATATTGTGCGCATGGTATCTACTTCGACAAGTTATTTCAAACTTTTGGGCGTTGAAGTCGGTGCCATTTATTGGTAAATAAAATTGTTCACTCTTTTTAGTGACCCTTGCTACATACGGGATCGATTGTCATTCATTGTCAACGACTACATCATCCAGATAGGTAAATATTTTTCAGTTATTGGAGTGTAACTCAAAAACGGCTTGACCGATATTGATGAAGTTTAAATGGGACCAAACGACAACCATCCGCTTTCAAACAAAATATATTCTATACGATTATGAAAAATAATTTTCATAATCGGTTCACCCAGTCAAGAGATCTGAGGTAACAAACATAAAAAAAAAAACAGACGAATCGCCTCCTCTTTTTTGGAAGTGGGTTAAAAATATCAAATTAGATGAATACGAAGAACATAATTCCATTTTATTCTACAACATGAGTAGGTGGTTGCGGGCACGCAGCTCTTAAGGACATAAGTAATAAGACATGAAGTCCCAACTGCTATTTTAAGACCTAGTATACGTAGTTCTGAGTAAGAAAAAAAAATTGTTCCACTTAACGATCAAAACAAAAAACTTAATACCCACTCTTATATTTTAAATCAACTACAAAGTTAATTTTATTTATAGAAGTGGCAACATTCACGATCAAATTACGTACTTCGATAAAAAACTGCGACGCATTCGACATACCTCGATTGCAAATTGAAATTTCTATGAAACACTCGACATAAATGAAGTCCCTATGATGCAAAGAATTTTAAACTCAATAAACAAAACATTAGAAATCACTTTCGTTTGAAACGTACTCATGCATGATACAGAAAATATCGACACAGATTCATAAATGATTTATGACAATGCTACTGTGCATTTAGGCACAGATCAGATAAGAAAGATAAAATGCGAAAGTGTTAAAAATATTTATTTAGAGTGTTATATATGGCAAAGTGAAAGTAGACTTATTATAATTTAAATTGTTTAAGTGTATATATGCATATGGTAAAGTCTATCAATTACATATATTGTCTCGTATTAAATCAAAAGGCGTCAGAGTCAAGCTCCTCGATGGGCCCGGTGCTTTTAAGGCACCCGGTGCGTAAAATCAGGGAATGTCGGTTCGATTCCGATTCGTGGTGAAATATTTTTTTACCCATTAAATTTGTTACTATGATAAATAACCATGAGTAACTTTATTTTTTAAGAGAAAGGTTTTTTCAATTTCAAAGATTGAGTTATAATTATAATACACAAGAATTGTAAATTTGTCTGTGAAGAATAAAAATCGTAATCCTTTTCATTTATTTCTTTTAGATTATTAATTTTATGCGACACTTATGGTGATGTAATTTGAAAAGTCTTCAGTAGTTAAAACAAAGCAACGTTGAATGAATAAATAAATTCAAAATACCAACACTTAGTATTTAATGAAACAGTATCAATTAGTAATTTGATTATTGATAACTAATAAACATTTTGCTATGCGAACTTTGAAAAACTAATAAAATATTATTGATATCAAATTATATTATATATTATTATATAATTATAACATTATTTAACTTATTATTAAATAAACGATTACAACAACATTAATATACCGTGTTTCCATTTCATCTCGTAATGAATGCCGAATGGGTAAAACGCACCAAAATTCAGTATTTTAGGAATTTTATACTTGAACACGTACGTGAGTTTCGGTTTCGGTCGAAACTGAAGCCACGGCCGAATATTCGGTTTCGGTTTCGGCCGGAAAACCAGTTTCGGTCGGACTTTACTTCACACAATGTCGTTGGTTTTCCATAATAGTTTTTAAAAGGAGTTGGTTCCCCGGACTGGGGTACTGTAAAATAACGCTATCACAAAAATACTCGATAGATTTATTTGAAAAAGATTGCAATTGATTTTTCAGATTAATCTCTTAATTCCTTTCGCATATTCAAGTTATAGTTACTTTAATAATTAGATCTTCTCTAACGTCATATAAAATAGAATTTTAATTAATATCGTGGTATTTGAATAATCAGTACTAATATTATAAATGCGAAAGTAACTCTGTCTGTCTGTCTGTTACGCTTTCACGCCAAAACGACTGGACCGATTTGAATGAAACTTGGTATGGAAATAGTTTGAGACCTGGGAAAAAACAAAGGATAGTTTTTATCCAACTGCGCAAAAAGAGGTTAATGTTTTTGCGCGATAACCGACATACGCGCGGGCGGAGCCGCGCCCGGAAAGCTAGTGAGCAATAATTTATACAACAAGCACTTGTTATCTTCACCTCTTTTCATCTGCAGGCAAAAGTGGAGCGCTATCCTTGTCTAGTACCAGCCCCTAAAGTCTAGATTAATAACGGTCTTAAATTGGATCTTTATGGCGCTACGCGTACCACTTTAGCTCTTATTTGTCATACGATAATTGAACTGCCAAGTGTCAAGTTAAGATCAAATCTATTGTGCTTTCTCCAAGTGGTTTCAATTTAATAAGCTCGCTTGATATTGGCCTAAATTCTCCGTGTATATCGGATTACATCCATTAAAGTATTTAATGTGACGTGGACTCTTTTCCGATCGAATTTAGGACGTTATTATCATTAATTTTGATGACAGTTACAAGAATTATAAATTATGAATATTGACATTATTAGGAGTATGGTAGACAAGTTACTTTTATCTATGTAGATTAAATTGTTGTTTTTACTGTCTTCCTTGCCATTTTTCCATATTTTCTCATCGTCTAAACCTTCCCTGGACTACGACAAATATTTTCAGACCAAAATCAGCTAAATCGGCCCAGCCGTTCTCGAGTTTTAGCGAGACAAACGAACCGCAATTGATTTTTATATATATAGAGATGATTGTTATTATTTCGCTCGACATAAAGTTTTGGCGGGAAAGTAAGAAATGTGACATTTGTCGTAAATATTGCTAATTTCCTAAATGTACGGGGGACGAATAACCGTTAAGTTTTTGTGTACATGCACGGGTGTAGGACAATAGTACAGTAGCAAGAAATGTTATTTTTCCCGTTCTCGCCTAATTCCACCATGAAATTTTGGTACTGGCATCCATCACCTCACTACCTTATATGCTCGTATTAATATGTACCTCAAAGTTGAGTTTATATCGATCTTTAGATGCAGATGTTCCATACATTAAACGTCATAACGGCATTTTAAGGTCTATCTCAACTTTGAGATGCATTTATAAATACGAGCTTAGGCACTTCTGTGACATTTTTGACAGGACTATACTATACAGGGCGTCCCACGGCGATGCCACATGGAGGGAAAGTACCTTGAATATTGTAGAGGGAGCATTTTACTGAAAGAAGACATTATTTGAATTTTTAAAACAATTAAAACTGTATTCATATATTTAAATAATTACATGGTTGAACCTGGCATCGAACCCGTCACACGAGAAAATAATCATTCTGTAGTTTATCATACCGATCGAAAGATTTCATCATAAGGATTATTTAGATAACACAGTGTTAGAAATAAAAGAAAGACCATGAATTTTAACATTTGATGTGACATTTGTATATATATTTTACTACGACTGACTGCGAGTACATAAAGACGAAAGTTTTTTAACAAATATACACAGAGTAAGGGCGTAGGACAGAGATCGCTCATGCACGCTCAGTAGTAAATGCTTGTAGCGGTCATCCATACAAGTATTGTCCTCAGTGTATACTGCTCGGGGCAGAACGAATTGGCCCTCTCTACTACGAGCGAATTTGATATTATTTATAAGCTATAAGAAATTTTATGTTCCTTTAAATTTAGTATCCAATCATAATGCACAATTGAGAAATCTTGACCAAGAAATTCTAGTAAGCCTTTTACCACGTGATAGTGGAAAGTAAATATTTCACGGTGTTAATAATTTTATTGGGAGAAAACGGTGTACAGGTCCCGGCTTCAGAATAACGATCGTTCTATATCCTTTGAAATGGAAGTCGTAAAATGCGATTAAGAGAGAATTATGCTCCAATTGAGAATGCCACTATACTGTATCAGCTTTTTCTGCACTGTATCAGGATTGCCCTTTGCTGAATACAGCCTCCCCCATTAAGTGGGGGTTTACCATAATCCCCACGCTTGGTAGGCGTCTTAGGAATCGCAGTTCAAGATATCAGTTTCTCAGAAGGCGCTGCTGCCCACCTTCCGGTATTTTACCTTTAGTCGTATCTTACGACACCCACAGGTGGAAATGTGGGATGACATTACACCCACAGGGAAAGTAAAGGTTTAAATAGTCCAATTTGTATGAAGCACACGTGAAGGCTCATCAATATTTTAGCGTCCTTTCAACAAACCATTTGGAAGTTCTTAAAAATATTTTCTATGAATTCGGTTTAGCTCCTTTTGAAGCTAGCTACCACCCTCAATTTGAAAATCTGTCACCAAGCACCTAACAGTGTGTTCCGGCAGCATTCCTAGAGAGCCAGAAAAAATACAGGCACATGAGACTTAGTAACTGTATGTCCCAATGTGACGGGCGCAATGCAGCAGTGCAATTCGTTCGGACGAAATGCATCTGTTCTACGCAGAGGTTAGTCCGCTTAACATCAGGTGGGCCTCGTGCTTTTTCCGTCACAATCACATAAAAAAGCTCTTCAAGCTTAAAGCCCTTTCAGTAATGTAACGCACCATCCTGTATAATATAAGAAATGTAGTCATTAAAAGCACATGGTTATTAAGAAAACTGTTGAACACGAAATTTGCATTTAATTGAACGCTATGACACATGAAGTGAAAGTATATCTTTAACATATTGATGCTACAATGTTGGTATTAATCACAGCGGTGATATATTGCTGCCCGCCTTGACTTCCGGTTTTAAAAACAATGACACAGGCAGAGCCGTAGGCGATAACGGGTGAAAAAGGTAATCATTATCCTGATGATTGGAGATTGGACACATATCACGTTGGTAGTGGCGTAGAGCGCCGCTTTAATAATTATCCCCAGGTATCGGGTTCGATTCTTGATTGGCAGGGCGTTGGTTGCCCCTACGTGACCACTTTCCTGTCTAATATTAGGCAGTAAAAAGTCATCGGTCAGAGCATACCCCGGCTATAGGGGTGGATGACGCGGGTTCACAACCCGCACATGACTATAATCACTCTCGTAAATTTGTTATTTTGTATTAAAATAAGAAAAAAGATGCAGGATTTATCACATTTCATCACACTAATATTAAAAAAATTGTATGTTACTTACTACTTCACGCTCAAACGGCTTGACCAATATTTTTTTTTTGATGAAATTTGGTTAGGTTGGTAGCTGAGGCTCTGGATTTATACATGGGATACTTTTTATCATCATCATCATCCATCACCACGCGGGTGAACTAGATTGATCTTATAAATAGGAAAGCTTGTTAGTTAAGTAGAGAACATGTGAGAATCTATGTTTGTTACTCCTTCACGTTAAAACGGCTGAACCGAATTATATGAACCTTGAAATATGCTTAGGTACTGAATTAACATATAGGATACTTCTTACCATCATCATTTTCATCACTTTTCATAAGTTCAACTAGTATTACAGTAATATTTTCAGTAGACTGCCTCGATATGTATATAAGTATATATAGAAGCAACACATTGGAATATTGAAGTCCTAGGTTCGATCCCGGAGAAATCACTACATTTATTAACAATAAAATTTTCATCCCTGAGTTCGGCAATGTGCGCGGTAGATGGCAATAGGCCTTCAGGGGATAAAGCTTTTTTGGCGCCGGGCTGCAAGACGAGCCGCTTCCCGGACTACCTTCTGACGAAATTACGTCTGGATGGAACACACTGCGTTCACTTCTCTCGTGTAAAACGAAAACAGAGCTCGTAATTCAATACCTACCAAGGTCGTCAATTTAACTGACCAAGGGCAAATTGGTAAAAAACAAAAAAAAACACACAAAAGGTCCGCAACATTAATATTGTCAGATGACTACAAAAATTTCAACAATGGTAAATAACAAAACTAGTTTCCGTTGGCACTTATGCTGGAATTTGGTTATATAAAGTTTCAATACTTTTTATCCCTATTGACTGGGTAGTTGCTGACAACTACCCAGTAAAAAGTATTCTACATTTGTCTAATTTACAGCTGATAGGCTAGCCACTTTGACCACTATCTTACCTGGTAAGTGATTATGTTGTTGAAGATGTTGTTCAGGCTAACCTAAAATTACTGGCTCTCAAGGACAGCAGCCGGAACACACAATTGGGTGCTTGGCGACAGATATTTTACTGGGGTGGTTGCTAGCCTGGTGGACATTCGCAAAATGCCCTACAACCATGCTGCAACGACTGCAGGCCCTCCGAAGCACGAAAACGCTCAGTACTTCAGTAGTAATGTCACTAGCGGTCACCTATCCAACTCATGATGGCAGCGGACGTTGTTTAGCTTAGCTGATCGGTTAAGAACGACTAAGCAAACTTCGCTACGAGCGTTTCAAAAATTGTATTGTTCTTGTGGTAATCTTATTAAAAACAAAAATACACGCCACGACACCCTTATATACCCCAGGGATAGGAAGCGCCACATATGTTATTGTCTTCAGTTACAACTTACAGGGGCAAACCTATTGCCGACTACCAGCCAAAATTTTAGACTCCAGATTCCTTTTTTTTCTGGGAGAAATAGCTATAAGCGAAAAGGCCACCATTTTGCACTAGATTATTTCTGTATACGTTTTTATTGTACTGTTATTTTTTAAGTTCTTGTGCAAATAAAGTACGCCGCTCGACTAACGAGTAAAACACGTAAAATCGCATAAAATAACGACCATACTATATAGGAAGGGGATTAGGACGCGTCCTTGTGGTAATCCAATTATGAAGTCACGTTAATCAGATAATATTGTTTCTGCTGATGTGCAGATAGTTATATATAAAAACACATCCTATTTAAGCTTGTTATCTAATACATTTTGTACCTGAAAACAACTACGTAGAGTTCAAAATTGTGTCGTAGAGATTCAAGAAGACGCATGCATGACACAAAATCCGGATTCATAAGCTACTTGTAGCCTTTACCTAATTAACCGACTTCCAAAAAAGGAGGAGGTTCTACAGTTCGCCTGTATTTTTTTTTTTTTTTATGTTTGTTACCTCAGATCTCTTGACTGGGTGAACCGATTTTGAAAATTATTTTTTTGTTTGAAAGCTGATGCTTGTCGTTTGGTCCCATTTTAAATTTCATCAAAATCGGTCAAGCCGTTTTTGAGTTACACTAAAAAGATTGAAAAAAAAATTTAGGTGGAAGATCAGCTCATTTGTTACTTGTATCTGCTTTTGAAGCGCTCGTTGCGTAGCTTGCTTAGTTAGTCTAAACCGATCAATTAAGTTAAGTAATTCAAAGTCCGCTGCAGTTGTGAGTTGGATGGGGGACCGCTAGTGGCATTCCTGCTGAGATATCTTTTTTAGTTTAAAATCCAGGTAGTGCCATTTAAATTTCATCAAAATAGCTCAAGTTGTTTTCAAGATGTTTAAGTTTAGTGTCTTTGAAGCGCTCTTAGTTTTGTCATATTTTAAATACAAAGTGTGCAAACTCGGTGAAATTGTGCATGTATGTCCTTAAGCCTAATATGTACATACTTCACGTTTGCCAGATTTCCGTAAATTTAAGTATTTTTAAAAATATCCGTAAAATTAGTTGCATGGGAATTATTATTTTCACATTTTGGGGTAATATGATAAATCGAAAAACTGGGAAACTATGAGCAAAGATATTATATTATTTAGGGTCAGGGATATGCATGCAAAATTTTACAGAGGTTACACATAACACTTAAGCCTTAGAGGTTAACACTTAAGCCTGCACCGAAGCAGCGATACGTAATTGTGGTTCGTTTGATCCCTTGCTGTATCTTTAACTTTATTTCTAAATTTTGAGTTATGTAATGAATATATATTATATTTAAGGATTCATTCTGAAAATCATACACTTTGGAAACACGATAACTTATAATTTTCTCCATAAAAAAAAAATCCAAAGTTACATCTAAAAAACGAAATAAACCGTTAGTACGGCGTAAATACTTAACGGAGAGTCATCCGTATTTATATAATTAAAAAAAAAAAAGTGTTCTATAACGTAACATTACAGTTTTCAAATAGTTATTTGTTTTTATTATACGAAGGAAATACTCAAATTCACGCACGTTCCGCCCATTTTAGTCAGAGCCGCGATGCTTTGTCCCTATCCGCTTTAGTAACGTACGCGGCGCGTCCAAAAAGCTCGGTGCGCCCTTAAAATACGATGTAACTACGTTTGTTCCTAATGCATTTGCATACCAGGATGATTTAATAGTGATTGCAAATTTTGTCGATGATCAATCGGTACTTAAGGCGAGTGAATGATCTTGTGATCTTGTGTGAGTAGGTATCAAGTGATTTTACGATCATTGTTGGTTGCATGAAGTTTCTTTTACTGCCTACCCCTATACCCTGTTACATAAATAGAGAAATATTTCTGAAATAATAACCGAACTGACTTGAAACACTGAGAGGTACGAAGTACGAGTAACTTGAACTATGATTAACTTTTTATGGTTTGCTGATTAAAAATACTGTCCTCACATTGTCATGGTCGGACTTCCACAAGTTATACGCACTTTTCAATGTTTGAAGTCGACTTCAAAAAATCGGCCAACTGCGAGACGGACTCGCGCACGAAGTGTACCGTACGCTTAGCTATACAACATATTTGAACCAATTCTTGTTTTAACGTGCGCGAGTCCGACTCGCACTTGTAATGAGATAACACACATATACAAATAAAGATGAATGGAGAACCTCCCCCTTTTTTAGGGTTCCGTACCCAAAGGGTAAAAACGGGACCCTATTACTGAGACTTCGCTGTCCGTCCGTCTGTCACCAGGCTGTATCTCAAGAACGTTGATAGCTAGATAGTGAAATTTTCACAGATGATGTATTTCTGTTTACAAAAAGTTGGCCAAGTGCGAGTCGGACTCGCGCTAGTAATAACAAAATAAGGTTAAAATATGAAGTCTCATATTGTATAGCTAATGATACGGAACCCTTCGTGCGCGAGTCCGAGTCGCACTTAGCCGATATTTTGTTTTAGAATATTCTATGTTTGAAGTAGGTTTTTTTATTTGCAAATAAAATTCAGAGTTATTTCTACATGTTTATGTAACAGGGAATAAAAATATATAGACAGTGAAAGAAACTTGATGCAACCAGCAATGATGGTTACAAATTCATTATCGCAGTTTCCTAAAATGGTATCAAAAATTAACATTTCAAATGCAACATTGCACAAGCGAGATTGCAGCGCGCCGTGTCAAGGAGATATTATAACGAATTTGCAAATTTTTGCAACTTTATTTCATAACTTAAGAGGGATTCTCAGGGTTTTCTTCTGCACAATTATGATGCATCGTCTATGATATTTATGCTGCAGGTTCGGAAGTCAGTCACAACTTTGAGGTCACAGCATTCTTAAGATGGCACTTCAGAAGGGGCTGCTAAACACCTGTTATTTTTACTTCTTAACCAACCCCACATTGGGGTATATAATTATTATATAGAACAGAATCGAGGTCAGATATATAGACTATACCTAGTATATATATATATAGTATACATATTTAATAGGCGTACAGCTGATCTCTTTCAATTAGAAGCGCTCGTAGCGTAGCTTGTTTAGTCATTCCTAACTGATCAACTAAATTACGCAGTCCACTGCATTCATGTCTTTCATGTCTCAAATATGTAAGCATAAAAAAATAGATAGCATACACACGATAGCATAAAAATATATTTTTTTATGTTATCGTGATAAAACAAGCACGAGGCCCACCGGTAACTTCTGCCTATAACAGATGCTCTGCACTGCGCCACTCACCCCGAGACACAAAGTTGTTAAGTCTCATATGTCTGTAACGTCACCGGCATCCATACACTTTAAACCGGAACACAGTAATATGAACATTGCTGCTTGTCGGTAGAAATAGGTAGGTGGCTTCCCCGGACAAACTAGCACAAAGAGTTCTACTGATTCTAAAAGCGGTATTAGATATAGCGTTAATTATGGATAGGTAAAGGTAACCTTTCGTCTCTTTCACCACCACAGAAAAAGATGAGACCACATCGACAGCTGCTTTTTTCGGCTGTCCAATGAAGCGTACCCACAAAATCGTCTCAAAACGGAAACCCGGGGCATAAACCGCTAAATCGTAAACAAAATTAGCGAAAAAACTGACTTTGACCGCTAACATGCAAATTGGACCGGTTGGGTTGATTCCGATAGTTGTATTGACTATGGACTGCCGCGTAGCAGGTTCAGGTTCGATTACCGCAGCGGGATAGAGCTTCGCCGTGTGATGGTAAAGCATTTTGGAGAACGCTTTATGCATAATATTAAATATGACGAGTAGGATATATTGTGCTGTTTTGGTTGCATGAATTCGTTAAAAACGCACAAATTTTATAAGATAACCTAAGGAAATTGAAAGGTAATCCTATAAAATAATTTTACTTACTACTAAGTAAAATTATTATTCTTAATTATTTTATAGTTTACATAGTTGACGGTACATAATTGTGTCTTTTAAATGGACAAGCAGGTATTTCCTTTAGTTAAATAATTTAATCCCCGAAAAAAAATTGTCTCGATTAATAAAAAAACTGAATAAAGAAAAGGAAAGTGATGAGAGATTGACACGAGTGAAATAGGTAGTTATAAGCTATATATTTGAATGCGGATTTTTTATTCTTTAAAATTTAATAATAAAGCATTTCGTACGTCCACAAATATTTTTCGGTCGCAAATTTTTAAGACTGTTTTTTTATTCTAATATAAACATGGTTATTTAATTTAATCTACCTACTATTCAAAAAACAACACGCATTTTAAGCGAACACCTCCTGTTCATTTCTCAAATAATATTATTTGTTTACATAAAAAATGTCTATATTTACAATCACAAAACAAATTGGAAACACAAAGTAGGCAAATGTAATTAAAATACTGGAGGTGGGTATATAAAATACTGGTGGTGGCTATCGCATGTTTACGTACAGCGCGGCTGTAGGTAGTTATTTCAACGACAGAGCCGAGTTAAGATACTGTATAGATAACATTACTGTGACATAACTCATAAGCTATCCTAAATACTCAAGCAAAAGGTAAGTAGGGGTGGTAGGGACTAGGGACCTAGGTAGGTACTTATAGCATACACTACCTAGCAGAATCTGTTTCTACTACCTATGCCGTAGTAGACTTCGACCGCCGCACATACTGGTATTTGCAGGATCTACGCGGCCATAAATCCAAATATCGAAATAACAAAAACATTCATAAAAACTGGTTCTACGGACAGAGCACAAACCTGAGAATAATACCCATGCTCAATCTTCCTGCTACCGGGCACCCCGCACCCGTAGCGCCACTAGGAATTAGACCGTTTCACCTAGTGTACGTATCTGTTCTCGCCGCTTTTCTAAACCCTAAACTTTCAAAGCCTTTTTTATGTTCTCAAGTTCATCTTTCGAATTGAAAGTGATGGCTTCTGACAGAACAGGTAAGAGACTTACAAATTACATTAATCAAGTTATGATCAAATAATAAACAACATTTTTTTTAATGATTAAAAAATACAATGTCCATACCGTGATTTTCTTTAATATTTTTTCTTTTCTAGTGCATATGATTGTGTATCGGGTTAGATCGGGCTAAGTTTTTAATTGTAATTTATTACTTGAACATTTATCTTGTAGTTAGTATCAAAAACATCTCCGGAAACGTCCGGATAAGTTCAGTTTTGAGGGGTCGATGATAATAGCAAAAAAGTGTATAAAATGCGATTTTCGTTCGCAACTTTTCACATAGTGTATGTTTTTTTTAGGTTCACAGGCGTCAGGACTTCAAGATTAAGGGTTGTTACCCGACAATACTTGTTTGACTGCATGAAGGAACACAATTTGCCTAATTTAGATGCAAAACTAAAAGATGAAGAAAGTTATAAAGAACCATAAACAATCATATTATGTATCACTTCAAACCATTTTTTACTTCAATCTACATAAATTCCCAAAGTTTTATGAATACATTATTATTTTGTGTGAATAAGTGTTTTTTTCATATAATCATTGTATTAATACCAAATAAGCAAAAAAATAATTTTGGCCGCGTAGATCCTGCATATACCTGTATGTGCGCCGTAGTGTATTTTTTTATATGCCTGATATGTTAACCTTTGAACACTATCTCACCTGATGGTAAGTAATGATGTGGTCGAAGATGTTGTTCAGGCTAACATAGAAGTGTTGAAGTGAGTTCTAGGTAAGGTCAACTCGGCGAAGACCGTCTGTCGGGAAAGATCGTACAAGGAGAATTACAACAAATTCAGCAGACTTTCGAAGCTGGCAACACAATCAACCGGCTAATAAAGCCGTTCTAGTTTTTATACATTGACAGAGATGGCGGTGCATGTAGTGCAAACGGAAAAAAATAGTTTATTTAATTTTGTATGGTGCGCGACTTGCATTGGTAGTGTACCACGTACTAACAAAAATGTTTAAATCTTGTGTTTAAATCTTAGTTATTTTTCAGATCTATGCAAGTAAATTCATTCTTAATGAATATATCTATTTAATTATTATATGACATCAGTGTTATACACGTTCTGTACTATGTTATTCTTGATGAAAATAAAAGTAACCTCTCAATATGTAGTGGGAAAGTCCGTCTAGGTTCTGGAGGGTAATAATGTCATATGCCGGTCTTCGCCACATTCAGAAGTCGTCAACTTTTGATGTCTAAGTAAGCCTATTTTTTAATTACCTTCCTGGTTGGTTACACTGCAGTTGTATGTTAAATCGTAAGATATTTTCGTTTTTGTTAAATGGAAGACTGATTATTTTGTTCAAAGAAAAGCAAATAAATTTTGCTATTAATTTTAGGTTTTACTCAAGAGCGGTTTCTATGGTTAGTAGGTATTTACCTACGATTTTGAATCTCATTATTTTAATACTAAACACTCGTTTATTTTTTTCTACTAAGTTTATCCAAAACTATCACAAGAAACATTTTTAATTTTATTGATTACGTACTCTTAGAAGCTTGGAATTTTTGTCATAAAATTTTACTATAAAAAATCATTAATTATTATTCAAGGTGAAATATGTTTTGCACCCCTGGACGTGCGAAGTATGCCGGTCTTACCCGACAAATGCTGTATCTCACAAAATAAGCTATAAAAAACCTTATTCCTGAGAGTTAGAGTGCACAAATTAAGTTGTTACAAGAACTGGCACTCGTACACACTATCTAAAACTACGAAAACTGTCGATAACTAAGTAAATATGCCACTAGACGGTCTTATCCGACATGGAAGCCAAATCCGTCTATTTTCACCGTGTTTTCAAAAATGGTTGTTATTCCGTGACCGACGGTTTCTATGTAATTTTGACATATTTATTGGCAGATCAACTAAATATATTATTATCTTGTTTAACAAAATTTGACTTAAAGGTTATAGAATAGCAAAAATAAGTCAATTTGTAACATTTTGAATGAAGTATGCCGGTCTTTGCCGAGTTGACCTTAGTAGGTAATAATGTTGGTAGGTATTAGGTACCTACTACGGCTTAGTGATCGATTGGTGCTATAATCGAAGAGGAGCTAATGCATATAGTGGCATGTTTTTGGTTGGACTATCTGAAGTCCAGAGAGCGAGGAAGGACACAAACTCTTACCTACCTACTTATTATATTATATACAGCTAGGTTAAGCTATATATTTAGCTACCTACCTAGGTACACCAAGGTAAGTAGGTAGGTAGTTACCTAAACGATGGTTGTAGGTACCTAAACGATGTTATTCAGTTAGAATGATTTAAGTTACTTAATATTTTAGACCAATCCACCTAGGTACTTTATATTTTCTTATTATTTGTACCCAGAGAGTTGAAATACAAAAAATCTTAGTTTGTACCTACGTATTTTATGCAGGCTAATAGCAGCTAAATATCAATCTGTTCAGGTATAATTCGGCATAAATTAAAGCAAAGATCCCGGTTATCTAGGAATTAGGAACTGAGAATTCCTACGCGGACATTGTTTTTATTTTCTCTAGCTGTTATTAACTATTATATATACATAGTTATGCATGGTTCAGTTACCGGCGCGGTTGGTAGGTAGGTATGATAAGTAGGTCCCTAGTTCTTTGACCTAGTGAAAAGATTACTCTTCCAACGGCTTGTTGTATAACCTTACCGCGAATACCTCCAACGTTCAACTACGCTAAGAACCGGCGTGCCACAAACTACAGTTAAATAAGATCAAAATGTACTCACAAGGCTTACGCACTGTTAGAAAGCTCGCTCTTCAATTTCCTCTACAAAGCACTAAGTCCAGTTCACAACAAGCACTAATAAGTAATAATCACGAGTGCTATTTGAGTTCACTGTCGGTGTTCGGATTTTGTCTAAGACACGTGACGTAAATAACAAATACACAGCGTATACCATACACGACGCGCCGCGGCGGACTGACTTGAAATGAAATGAAATAATGCGCCGAGAGAGCGCGAGGCGCGGACGGTTTGGTTCGGGTTCGGGACGGATCGGATCGCTGCACAAAGCTGTTAGATATCTACAGCTTCGTGGATCGGTCGCCGGTCGGTCGGATCGGAATCGGCCGGCGACTGCCGCATGCCGTCGGGTCGAAGTCGTCGTCGCCACGGTAATGTTATCTATACAGTATCCGCTGTCGTTGAAATAACTACCAACAACCGCGCTGTACGTAAACATGCGATAGGAATACCCGGCTCCAGTATTTTAATTACATTTGCCTAATGCCTTTGTAAATACAAGTACTTTTTTTATATAAACAAATAAATTTCTTTGTGAAATGAACAGGAAGTGTTCAATAAAAATGCATGTTTTTTTTACTATTAGGTAGATTTAATTAAAAATCCATGTAAGTTTATATTTGAATAAAAAATCATTCTTAAAAATTTGCCACCGGAAAATATTTGTGAGAGTACGAAATGCTTTTTTTTTTATAAAATTTTTAAGTACTTATAAAAAATCCGGATTCCAATATATAGCTTTTAACTACCTATTTCACTCCTGTCAATCACTTTCCTTTACTCTAGTAACTTTTTTATTAATCGAGACATTTTTTTCGGGGCATTAAAGGAAATACTTGTCCATTAAAAAGACACACATTATGTACCGTCAACTATGTAGACTATAAAATAATTTTACTTACTAGTAAATAAAATTATTTCATAGTATTACCTATCAGTTTCCAGATTATCTAAAAAACGTTATCTCTGGATGCGTTATTGACGAATTCATGCAACCAAAAACAGCACAATATATTGAATATGTCATATGTACATAAACTTATTTTTAGTGAAAATATCGCGCATGTATTGTTTAAAAAATAACACACCGTCCATTCGTCAGGCACAGACGCGACTGTCTGCGTACCGAGCGCGGGCCGAGATCGAGGCGCGTAGGTATAACTCGCGTTTCGTCCGTTTCTATGAAGTGTGAATACTGTATAGATAACATTACCGTGCCTATGGGATGGGCCCTATAGCGTAAGTAGTACCTGTGTCCAATTTTTTGGCGTGCTATATACACGAGAGATATAGGCACGAGATTAGACTTTTGTTGTAGGTTTGTATACCTACTAACACTAACCTAATTATACAGGGTGTAGTGGTAGGTATTCACTTTACCATCAGGAGATATTGTGGTGGTTAGAAGCTAGCCTAACTCTAAACTTAGTGCTCTCGATAATAGTTATGGCGTAGATCAGGTGTAGATATTTTCTGTTAACTGAGTGCTGAAGAATAGATTTTACTGGCTTTCAAAGACAGTTGCCGGAATACATTGTTTGGTCTTGGCGACAGAATGTCTACATAAGGGTGGTAGCTAATCAGGCAAGCATTCGAAAAATGCCCTTCCACCCTGGTGAAGCTCAAGCCAGCGGAGGGGAATGGGGATCGAAGCATGGACCTGCTCGGCTCTATATTCCATAGCAATCCAGGCGTCTTTGGCATCGCAGGTCAAAATACACCTTCCGGTATTTTCCTCCTCGTAAAATATAGGGGTTGAATTCTAGCCTGGCACACATAGCACCCAGGGTGCTATGTGTTTATATAGTATATACACACGTAGCTAATATTGGTATGGCTCTCATTCAGTATTTATTTAGGCTGAACTGAACGCCTAAATCAGCCAACGAGATATAAAAAAATATTGCTCTACGATTTTATTAAAACATATAAAAGAAAGTTCCCATCGGGGTGACATTATTAAATACAAAAACCTCTTGAATGATTCAAGATTTTAAAAAAACCCGCCTCATATTTACCTCAAGACTGAAGCTCAACAAAGTACAAAGACTCAAGTTCAACAAACAAACCAACATTTTACTACCGTAGCGTCGAGTCGTAGACAGGCAAAGTAAAGCAAGAGAGACAAAAGGCTTGCGGTTACTTTGTAGGTAGGCGTTTGATACGTATGAGCTTGGGCAATGGGCACAGCCCCGCTTTTGTACAGTAAAGGCATGTATATACATAACATAGTGAAGCTTGGCTTTTGCCACAGAGTGTACGTATTACATTAGTTTTTAACAAACTTCCAAAAAATAACAAATTCATTTGAATTTTTTAATTGTTTTTTTTAGTTTGTTACCTCAGACTAGACAGAGACAGTCAAAGTTTAAAAAAAAACACAAGAAATGGTACCGACTACAACACCCAAAAGTGTGAAATACTTGTCGAAGTCGGTACCATGCGCACAATATTGTGTTGTGATGATAGGAACCTTTTGAACTATCTTGGTTTAACAATATATTTTTTAAATATGGTATTACTAAAACTCAAACCTACTCTTCTTGAGTAAAGATGATGAAAGATTTATTAGGAAGTAGGAACTCTTTATTTATCCTGTGCATATATTGCATTATATCCACGTCTTGTTTTCAAATATAAGCCGAAAGTTCTTTTCTTAATATGAAATGAATGAATTAGCGAATATAAGACTCCTTGAAAGTGTGACAGCCCTATATATATATATATATAATGTCGGGACCCTATTAGGGGCAACGTTATCCACAAAATATATAAATTTCATGTTAATAACTCATTCCGTTCTGTAGCCCAAGCACGAACATTTCGATAGTCCGTAACGTAAACGTATCGAGTTTACAGTACGTTTACGCAGGAAGCGATGGTTGACAGCACAACGCATCGTTTCTTGGCTAACGTGAACTCGATAGGATTACGAAAGTGACGTCATCCGGCGTAAATCCAATTAATTGTACCTTCTTTCTAAGAACTAATGATTCATTCCAAAAGAGGTTTGAATTCTTTTTCAGCTAGTATATCTAGATATACTTCCTCCTAGTTTTTCAGCCTATACAAAGTCATCTATGATTACTATTTGTAAATTTTGGCGTTTTATTTGGTGAAAACCATAGAGAAAAGTAATATACCGGATAGTGAAAACTAAACTGTAATAAAACATCTTTATAGGTTTTTAATATAAAATTTGATATATAAATAGTTATGAGCCAGGAATTCTCAAGCCTAGAATCTGTGCCACTGATAATTTACCTACTATATATTAATTACAAACAACTACTATCAGAATCTACACCTTTAATCAGAGGGAGGAGTCTCATGAAACCCTGAAGGGTCGTCAGCCGTCGTGAAGAGTAGCTTTCTAAGAGTATTTTTACCGTCTGTTCTGGAAAAGAAGAATACTGTGACAAACTGGAGCGAGTATATAGTAATATACCTAATAGTTTTGCAAATACAAACCACTTGGCATTCCATGAATGCACCGTTACAAAAAGTCGGGAGTGCTGTGACTTGCAACCGGATTGATAGTGTTGTTTTGAAATTATAATAATTTTGACCTATACGTGTTTATTTTGTATGAGTCAGCTTATGGTTGGATTATAATTTTGTGTGTGTTATTAATTTGCCAAAAATAAAGTAATTACTACTGTTGGTGTAGCTTTGTTTTTTATCCATCTTCTTTTCTGTATTTTTGAGTAATAGTGTGGCAAAAAGAGCGTGATATCAAGTAAACCCAGGCCCATAGCACGATCAGGGGGGGAAGAAAAATGCTTCTACTATGAGTTCACCACCCAATAGTCTTTTATACATGTGTCTGTAGGTAATTTCACTGGCTAATATTTAATGACACAGCACTGTAGGTAAACATTGCATGGTTGCAATTTGTAGACGAGGTTGTGGTACCTATATTGGCCTACTCACGGATGCTAGTGTTAAGATAGCTGTATATAGCGACCGTCTTTCTAGTCGAAGCGTTGAATAGTTATATGCGCGTTGCAGTTTGGAGTACCCACCATACGAAAGATACTGAAGGTTAAAGCGAATGGCGTCGGATGGAACAGTGTGCGCCAACCATTAGGAGCGCTCACTGATCCATTTCATCAGCACTATTGTACGCCCAAAGCGTAGCAACACCCCATTCACACCGACCTGAGTAGTAGCGAGCCGTCACCTATCCTTATCTTAGTCGCCTTTCACGTCATCCAACAAGAGGATATTGAATAATCCTTAAATTCATAAGCCAAGAACTTTTCGATATACCGATAAATAAAACGCACAAATGCACTTCGTTTACTTTTATTAAGAACCTAAAGTCCAATATCATAGCTTCTACATTTCATATTAAAATCTTCTCTTCGTAGTGGTTAGACTGTTGGCTTAAGCATGGTCATCACCTCAGTGTTCGTATAGGTAGTTAGTCTGACGAGCCGTTGGTATTCCTTTAGTATCGCTGCCTTCTTCTGGTGCATTTGTTGACAGCCTTAGTTGATCTAAATGATGGGCGATCTGCTGAGAGCTTTATTGTTTTCGATTTGACCATGCACAATGAAGACTTTCATAACAACATTGCAGCGCCGCGAGACATATCCAAAGAGCGAAGTTGTTGTAAATGTGGGCTGGAACGGTGGAATTTAGAGGCTGTTTAATGCAGAGTTTTAGAAAATGTCCTGATTTGGGTCCATCGTACATTAGCATAACTTCCCTCCAGTGCCATAAATTAATTAACACTTACTTTCTGATAAACGAAATGGGAGATTTCAACTTGTAATCATGCTGCCACGTTTGTAACTCTTTTCATAGTTGAAATATGAATGAAAAAACACATTAAAAACATGAAATTTCGATGTTTTTATTACACATTCAAAACGTTACGTCAACCATCTCAATGAAAACTTCTCAATGACAAACATCCGTAGATTTTTGACAGACTCTCGATAGCCAGCCTTCGAGTTTACGTTAAAATTAGATTCGTGCTCACGATTTCATACAAAACTTTTTACGTGACGAAACGTTCACGTTAATATCTCAACGCGTTAAATGTCAAAACCTTTCAAACTTTCAAATTTAGTTTCTTTTACGCACTGTAGGGGCGCTGATCAAATCCTATACAAAATGGTGACATTTCGATACGTTAACGAAACGTTTACGTTCTCGCAAGTTATTCGTGCTAGGGCTACAGGAGCTTGCTAGAGCCCAGTGACATACGGCTGTCAAATGTGTCAAATTTTTAAGATTAGTGATTTTAAAATTACTATTGCTAGAAAATATTTTAAACTTAAATTTATCGCTATCAAACTCATATTTTGACAGTCATGAAGCGCTCGTAGCGAAGTTAGCTTAGCCGTTCTGAACCCATCAGCAAAGTTAAGCATCGTCCGCCGCTGTCATGAGTTGGATGGGTGACCGCTGGTGACATTACTACTAAGCGTGCACGTGCTTCGGAGGGCACGTTAAGCCGTCGGTCCCGGTTGTTGTCTTTGGATGGCAGTCGTTACAGCATGGTGGTAGGGAATTTTGCAAATTCCCGCCTGGCTAGCTCACCCATTGACCTCCATATACTGGACTCGACATCTCAACTCAAACGAGCAAAGTCGAATAGGTAGGACAAGCTAGCCGGCATGTACTCACCCACACGCAGCTGGGCACTCATAGAAATCACACGCGAAAATTGTGTATTCAAAATGCCATCCTGCGTCCTCAGATACTGCAGAAACCAGTCGGTAAAAACAAATAAAAGCTATGGAATCACTTTTCACATGTAAGTTCAAATTTTGGAATTAAACACGCCCGAATACATTATTATTTTGTCGATTTGTAATCGCGAAAGACAATGCTTCACGACACAGCATAGGCAGCCATGTTGACGTAGTGAAATTCATAGGGTAAGTGGACAGATATGACAACTAGCAACATTGAGTAAATTCCCTATTTTTTACTCACGATGAAAAAAGTTTGACGTGTCTGTTTATCAACATAACTCACAAATGGCTGGAACGATATGGATTAAATATTTGAAAAGTGACAATTATAATATGTATTATATTTTAATATTATTTACTTAAATGTATGTATGCAAAATACGATTAACATTTTTGAATCTTTATTTTATATTATCATAATATAAAATACGAACTACGCTATTCAGTTTTTGAAAGTAAAGGTACAATTGGCTTTTTACTAGAAAACAAAGTGTTATTAACTTTTTTAAATCTAGATTTTATATTATGATAATATACTTACAAAAACTGAATAGCGTAGTACGTGACCCTCAATAATACTTATTTTTTTAACTTTATTTTACTATTTTTTAACTAATATACTCTTCACAATGTTTCGTAGGTACAAAAGCCATGTCCGTTCTGTGTGCTTATAGTCTTTGATATTGAGAAACCATACCTCAAAAGTAGTCTAGCGCTGCATGTTTGAATAGTTGGGTTAGATGATGCAATTAGTTATTAAGTGCTGTAAGCGATATTTTGTAGGAAACATTAACCTACAAGCGTTGTGGCACTGCGTGTTTGGATATTTGGTTAGACGATATAATTAGTTCTAACTGCAGTCCGATCTCGTAAAGCGCTATAGCGCACCTAAGTTTAAAATAAGCAAAAATAGCAGACTTTTATCTCAAATGTCTTCTCTAGTGTAACGTATATCTCGATGTAGCTCACCCTCAAGTAGAAAATCTGTCGCCAAGCACCTAAGGGTGTGTTCCGGCAGCTGTCCTTGAGAGCCAGTAATTCTAGGTTAGCCTTAACAACATCTTCGACCACATCATCACTTAGTATCAGGTGAGATAGTGGTCAAAGGCTAACTTATCCAGTATAAAAAAAAGTCATTATAAAGGTCCTTCTAGGAGCAGCAAGCCAATATACCCCGACCAATATTTGCTCACGGCATTGCAGGAACGTACCCCAGACAGAGTAAGGAATCATATAAATAGGGCCCCGTTATGCCCTTAGCGTATAGAATACCAATAAAACCACAGTTTAGTACCTTCATGTATAGAAACGGCAATATACCCACGTTGAGGTTGCCCGTATAATAAAAAATAATCTTAATAATAAACCTATGCTTAAAAGTGCAGTTTTATTACACCTGAGGCTGTAGCCCCTACAATAAGAATTCCTGGGAATCAATGGCTTAACTAATACCTAGACTTGCGTATCCCACATGATGTGGTCGACGATGTAACCCGATGCTCACCAAGAAATATATTTTTGGTGTCTGCACTGGACAATTCGATCCAATTAACAAGCCTCAATCGTCCATATAGTTTTATGTATCATATTAAGAAAGTTTTTTTTATGTATGATTAATTTATATGTTTTAGTATTACTACATTTCCCCGTGGGGTGCCGGGTCAGAATTGCACCCCATATCATCCGGTGGGTGTCGTAAGAGGCGCCTAAAGGAAAAATATTGGAAGGTGGGCAGCTGCGCCTTCTAAAGAACTGCCAAAATACACTGCGATCCCCAAGCCGTATGCCAAGCGTGGGGATTATGGCAGATACCCCCTTAATAGAGGAGGCTGTGTTCAGCAGTGGACCATCCGGCTGTTACAGTACCTACAGTATTAGTACAAAGTTTAGGTAATTTATTATTATCTACACTTTGTTGTCCAATTCATTATCCAAAGCATTATCTCCAATACCCGCATTTTGACCCCCTTAATTTTAAAATATATAAAAATTAAAATTTTATAATTTTTTTTATTAATTTTTATATACATTTTTTTAAAGTTTTTTTTTTTTCAAATTTAATTTTTATAATTTTTTCAATTCAAACTGAGCTGGAATAGATCTATTCCAATACTGAGGTGAGAGGTTCATATATTTTAAGAAAACATTAAATTAAAATTTTAGTAAAACCCTTAAAAATGTATATTAAAATATGTCTAGTGACTATTCCGCCTAATTTTCCTGTCAAGACGACGAGACGTCGTAATCGCCACGCTGTCAAACCGGAAGAATTTTGACGTGTGTCGCTTCTATAGGGAGCATCCTCAGGCGGTCTTGACTCTTCCAGCGCACGATGAGTCAAGTCACGTCGCGTCGTCTTACAGGAAAATTAGGCGGAATTGTCTCTTGCTATTTTTTTTTAATTATTAAGTGTTTTACCAAGAAATGAATTCAATGTTTTCTTAGATATTTCTAAATATTTGTTATTATTAAATATGGATTTCCGCAAAGTAACACCTGAATCTATTCATTAACATTATGTTCCTTTTTAAATTATGACTTTTAATCTTATTATTATACACCACCGTTATCTTTCATTGCTGAATTTCTCACCATCCAAAGATTGTCTGTAAGAGATCGCTTTCTAGCGATAAGAACGCCAATAGTTGTACTATTTTATTACTATTAGTTTACATTATTGTTCATAATGCATTAGTTATATTGGTGTACAATAAAATGTTAGGTATCGTCCGTCCGTCTCTGTTATTTCAAGGGATGTGTCTTGAAACCGCCATAAGTACCTAGCAGGTTGAAATAAGTTTGAACATGGTCCAGAATAGGTGTTTTTTTTTTATTATATATAGGTTCTTAGTACGGTGGATTGCCTTCAAAACAGTAATTATAATATGAAAAAGTTATAAATTAATGGGTACATATACTTTCAGCAAACTCAAAATTGAAAACAAAATTAGAAATACAATTAAAATTAAAATTCAAATGCGAATGAATGTCAAAATTAAATCTCAAATAAAAATGAAAATGAAAATCCATATTCTACGACATATTAACTAGAGTTGCCGCGAATAGTTGTTATAGCGAATAGTCGAATACTTTTATGATTAATCGCCTAACTTGACATTACTATTCGACATAAATAAGGCACATTAAAAATATTTCTAACTTCTTCTAAGGTTGTGAGAAAAAAAAACAAGAACTCTGTTTCATGTTATACATATATGTAACGTAGTAATTTAATTATTATTAACTAATTTAATTTCATGAATATGATAGGCACAGGCAAGTATTAGAGATAATAATTAATACTGTGTATTGTTTTATTAAGGAAAATAATAAAAATTGATAATTTTTAACTCATTAGTTTTGTTGTTCGATAAAACTTTATTTTAGACGAATATTCGCCGAAAGCTATTATTCGGTATAGGACGAATATAAAAAAAATTTCGAGTAACGCCGAATACCGAATAATAGCGAGTATTCGCGGCAACTTTAATTAATACAATATACTTTTTTTTCAACTTTTTATTTACTTACATGAACATATGAAAAAGGTTGAAATACTCAATACAATATACAGTCGAAATTAAATCAATGACAATATATTCTAAAACTAATCGAGTAACCCTCCCCTGAACGTTCCCATGGTGCAAGAGTGCCCATCACACTCGCCGCATTCCCACGCCGAATCGCGATGGCCATCCTCTGCACCAGGAACGAACCGGAGCGGGAGTCACCTGTACATTCTATTCGTCTTTGCCCTATTTCTCTCATACTTAAGCTCTTTAGCCTCAATGACCCAACAACCCAGGGTCTCCACTGCAATCGGCACAAAGTAGTAAAGCAGCATAAAAGTATAAAACCAGTCTGCAAATTTATTTTCGTTAAACGTTTTATCGTTCCATTGAAATTAAAACTGCAAGTTATATATTTTTTTGGAATCATTTTATAAAGCCCTTCATTTTGATAGCCCACTCGAAAATTGGGTTTGGAAAAAAAAATATTGTGTCACTATTAAAAATCATTGATTATTTTCGAAAAATTCAAAAATCAAGATTTTCGATTTTTTGCTACAGGTTTTCTAAAAAATCTAAATTATTGCGTGAAATTGACGGTGGCATATCCCGCGCTTTGTTTTGTTTGACACTTGAGATCGGTTCGGCTTGTCTGAAGAAACGCAAGTTTTCATTAATAAATAGTTAAAAATGACTGTTGGAAGACAGAAGGATGCGATCTGGCAATGTCGTTATATAAACTATTAATTTAAAATTAAGAATAATAACAAATATATTGTTAAAAGAGACAGATCATGTCTCGATCATGCGCTCGGTGAGTCAAGACCTCCTGAAGAAGCTTCGGTTAGAAGCGTAACTAGTCGAATATTCTTCCGGTTAGGCTGCGTGGCGTTTGTGACGTCACGTGGGTATAGCAGGGAAACTAGTCGGAATTGTTACTAGAGATATATTTTTATATATGTTTTTAAGTGTTTCATTAAAATGTTCTTTCATGTTTTCTTAAGATACTTTTATAAATATATTTGTTATTATTAAATATGGATTTCCGCAAAGTAACTCCTGAATCTATTCAGTAAAATTAAACGTTTTAATTTGTGTTACAGAAAGGAAATATATAAACAATTTGATTAACTCAATGATTTTTATTGAAAAAAAACACTTGATTAAATCGTGATTTAAATCATGATTTAACTACAGCCACGGGTCACGCATTGCACTGCGCCCGTCACCTTGAGACATAGTTGTTAAGTCTCATGTGCTTGTAATTTCACTGGCTCCCAAGGACTGCTGCCGGACGGAACACACTGTTAGGTGCTTGGCGACAGATTTTCTACTTGAGGGTGATAGAATTGCAGCACTTGACAGCGTTTTAAGCGTCTAGTTTTCTGGAATGGACCCAGAATAAAAATTGCCTGAAATTTCTTACAGTTTTAGCTGAGGTGTTAAAGTTGAGGTCAAAATATATGGCGCGAAATGTAGGTATCAAAATGAAGGTATGTTTTCGTATAATTCCATTCGCTTTGCAAGGTGATCTAGACCAGATCCAGATCTCGTATTACATTAACATCTCACTATCTAGGTGATAACGACTGAGTTATTTAACTGCACTCATCTGGCCTTGAGTCTGTTTCGATCCACTTGGTAGCGCATTCCTGCATTTATTATGTAACTTGATTAGAAAATTAGAATTAGTATTTTAAGCAGTCATAGCCGAGCGGTAAATGGCTATGGATTGCCGTGACGAAAGTTCATGGTTCCATCTCCACTGCTGCAATGGCTTCAATTTTATCCCATGGTGGAAGGGTGTTTTATACCTTCAAGTGCTTACTATTCTGTGCCTCAAGTAGAAAATCTGCCAACAGTTCTTGAGAGCCAGAAAATTACAGGCACATAAAACTTGCCTTAGATGATTGTGTCTCAGGATGACGGGCGCAGTGCAGTTCGTCACTTATGATGGTATGCATCTGTTATAGGCAGAGGTTACCTCTTAGCATCAGGTAGGGCTCTTGCGTGTCGTCAGAATCACATAAATATAAACGCATTATTCTCAAAAACAAGAATCCTAGGCACCTCCAACACTGACAAATATGACTTGTTGACTTTAAATAGGCACCATGTTGATTCAAACGCTCTGATCTCAAAGTTGTTGTAGGTATTTTTACTCTTTTCAGTGCTTTTTTTTTTATTGATGATAGGTACCTAAGCCTTTTCACCACAAAGGTACAACAAGAAAAGACCACAATCTCACGTGTATGTGATGATGTGGTCGAAGGTGTTAACAGGCTTAACCTAGAATGACTGGCTCTCAAAGGACAGCTGCCGGAACACACCGTTAGGTGCTTGGCGACAAATTTTCAACTTGAGGGTGGTCGCTAGCCAGGCGGGCATTCGCAAAAATGCCCTTCCACCATGCGGTGAAGCTCAAGCCCGCGGCGGGATTCGAACCATGGACCTGCTAAAACTGTGCTGCGTGCCGTGTATGTAGGATTGATTGTATTATTTGTTTATAATAATCGCGACTAACAGAAATAGTTCTAATCATCAGGATTCAGGTCATTGATATATAGCATATTCATCATCATATCTGGAGCGTCCACCGTTGAAAATCGTCTCCCTCATTATGTGGATTTGTCATAATCCACACGCTTGGCAGGTAGCAGCAGGGATCGCAGTAGAAGTCGTCAGTTCTTCAGAAGTCGCTGCTGCCCACCATCGAGTATTTTTCCCTTAGTCGCCTCTTACGACACCCGCGGGAAGAAATGGGGGGTTAATATTCTAACCCCGCACCCAACGTTGTCGGGTGTGTGGTCTGTTATATAACTTTTATAATGAGTAATATTTTCTACTAGCTTTTCGGGTGCGGCTTCGCCCGCGCTTATGTCGGTTATCGCGCGAAACATTAACCTCTTTTTGCGTAGTTGGATAAAAACTATCCTATGTTTTTTCCCGGGTCTCAAACTATTTCCATACCAAATTTCATTCAAATCGGTCCAGTAGTTTTGGCGTGAAAGCGTAACAGACAGACAGAGTTACTTTCGCATTTATAATATTAGTACTGAGTACTGAATACTGATAGACAAGCATTTGACAGCAGTCTCACCTTATGATAAGCGACGTCGCAGTCGACGGTGGAGCATGCTTGCCTAGACGATATCTACTAATTTACTCTAGACTTGAAGACTTCCAGATTATAGCTCTCGGGAAACAAAGGCGGTGGGAGGGTGTACCATTCCTTCGCTGTTCGTATTCTAAAGGTCTTTTTTTATGCCTTTGACCAATATTTCACCTGATGGTAAGTGATGATGTGGTTGAAGGTGTTGTTCAGGCTAACCTAGAATTACTGGCTCTCAAGGACAGCTGCCTGAATACACCGTTAGGAGTTTGGTGATCGATTATCTACTTAAGGGTGGTAGCTAGCCAGGCGGGCATTCCCAAAATGCCCACCACCATGCAAAATAGCATTGTGGGGACAGGCGGAATGTCAAACATATACTGATGCCGTGTCTCCGTACGTCTTCTAGTGCCATAGTGGAAAGGAGATGCAAGAATTAATTTATGCAACTCCATCGTAGACTCTCCGAACATAATTAAGAAATGATAAGCACCTTTAACTGTGCCCGAGAAAAATTGTCTTGAAAGACCGATAGCAAGGTTGTCCTAGACAGTCCCTTTTCTCCATACAAACAAAAAGTCGTAGCTTTTTTCCCTGTCGAAGTGTGACACTTAAAAATGACGCTTGTAACCTTGCACCGCTTTAAGAGACCAAGGCTAACGACATTTTAATAACAACATTGACAACAGGTACTTAGGTAATTCGTAAGGATCTAGCCAATTTGCGTTAGATAACCTATATGCAACTAACGATCACAAATTGCACTATTATGCTCAATATATCTTGAGTAACTACCGTAGCTAAGTGCTTCTTTGGCGTAGTGGAATGAACGGCAGGTATCTGTATGATTTTAAGGTTTTACTGATTTGACTATTAGACCACGTCATTATCTACCAAAGGATCAAAATAGGTGATTACAATCTGGCTTAGACAGTTAAATTTTATAGTTTTTTATAGTAATAGCATAGTTTCTATATTACTATGGTAATAGCCTGGAGTAATTAGGTACAAAAGAATGTTGATCGTTGTTATCACAGAAAAGAGAAAGAAGTTTTATATCTCTATGGTTATTATATAGTTTATAGACTCCCTTTACGTTTATCGAACAAGGACTTTACGAGATATTACTATTGTAAGTCTTAGCAACCATCTCATAGAATGTAAAATTGAATAAAGTTAAATGCATTTATCCCTACTACTTATTTACAATTTCATATACTATGGCTAAAACTTAATTATCTTGACACTAATAAGTATTCACGTTATTTATTTATTTGTAGTTGTCGCCTCAATAGCGTAGGCCTCCGCAAGAGTCTTCCAAAGTGTCCTTAATTTAGGGTTTCTTATATCTTATAGGATTTTTCATTTCTAAAAGGGTTTCTCATTTCTGATAGGGTTCTCACATCTGATAGGGTTCTCATATCTGATAGAGTTCTCATATCTGGGTGCTAATTTTTGTTAAAGGAAAAGGTTAAATTAAGGTATTTGCGATTTACTTAACAATTAAATCTCTTTAGATATGACCTTAGTATTATAAATAGTCTTGTGATGTCTAACGTCTGACCCCCCTCTTACTCTAAATTAACTCTAAACTCTTCTTTAAAATAGATTTTTGACTTATGAGAGTAATACTAATGCTTTATTACAAAACTGATGATATAATCTCAATAATTCAGTAACGATTGGAATTTCAATTAGGTTAGAATTGTGCCAAAATATCGCAAACGACGTGACGTATGTACTTGTAACGTTGGTTTGTTGGATTTTGGAATACTGCGCGGTAATTGCCCCGGCAATTAGTTCCAATCTGCCCAAATTTTCTCGGCAACGAATCAAGCCGAGGTCCGTACTGTAGTGGTGCCCTTGAGCCCGTTGTCAACTCTTTGAAGAGGTAGGTGTCTGGCGCCCGTTGATGACTGAGGTAGAAAACGCTTTACGCCTTCTGCGCCCGTCTTGGGAGAAGTGATTTCAGCGTTTCACCCTCCAGGGTTATAGAGGGAATTCCCTTTTCCAATGCCAAGTAGAGTTGGTTTTTATTTATTTGTTCCATTTTATTTGAGTGAGAAGTAGTACTTTTGTACTGACCGAGTAGTACTTTTTACACAAAAACCAGTGTTTTATATCGATCTTAGTACATCAATCATTCCTTTAGGTACCTAATAGCTTAAATCTTCCCAGCATATGCACAGGCCAAAGTCCAAACTTAATTTGTTTCTGAATGTTTTATTTACATTCCATAGTACTGCATAACGGAAACAGTGTTAATAGCATAAAATCTTGAAATAGCCGAGTATGCAGTTCGTTACAAAGTACCCCACAATGAGCGAAGGGCCATACATCTGTCGTATTATGAGCTTTCATAGACCTACTGCCTGATTTATAACGCTTATTATGTTCTGGACAAGGTACAGGCCTTAGCGGGAAACAGAATAATGTTGACCTTTTCTTTTCCGTGGATAAACTACTTTGAGCAGCCGGTAATGTCATGGGATTGTGCTTATGACCCTACCATTAGTACGAATGCAAGGAGAAACAATGTTCATCATTCTCGACTATACGTCTTTTTACTGACAACTGTCAAATTGACAGATGCTTCTTACTTGGGTTACAAGCGCCGAAATTATAGAAAATTGCCAGTTGTTGATTACCAGTAAAACTCTCTTGGTTTGTGATAGCCGATTCCTTATTTCCCGTGATCCATATTATCTTCCTTATCCCTTTTTAGATTTCCTACGGTTTCTCCGTTTTTATACGAGCTCAACAAAACATCCACAAAGTTCATTGATATGGCCAGAAGGCACTAATCTAATCGTACAATGCCATAGATGACGCAAAAAAGGATACGCCGATGTACGAGTACGTGTAGTTTTGTACCTAAAGTGCGGAGTGAGCCAAGCTGTTCATACCGTGCAAAGAGTATTTATTAACGTGTGCTTACATTGTTCGTTCTCCGAGATTAATCACGAAATTCTTCCTCGAAAATAGTGCCAATTCTAGAGAACAAATCACAAAATGAAGTTCATTACCATTCTAGTTAGACAATATGTCTGCAGTTTAAGTGATCGCTTGGTAAACTACAAAGTAAGTTAATCATTATAACACCGTTAGCTCATCACTTGCACCCCACGTAATCCTCCATCAGTCCGTCTGCATATCGCTGTCATCACAGCGAATCACAGCGGCATTATCCTGGCGACGACTTGCAAACGGTAAAATAAGGCACGTCTGGAATCCTGGGCACTCTCAGCGAAGCTTACCGTCTGGACAGATATCTAGATTTTTAGTCTATGATGTGCTTCCTAGTATGCAACAAAGTTGGCAAGTAATTGCCTTATCTTTGCTTAACTTGAAGGGCAGTTTGCACATTATTGTTTGGTAGCACTGTTTAGTGATTAGTGTTTAGTTGCTGTGTTTAGTAAATCTGTTTAGTGTGAATAGTGTCCAATACTGTTTAGCTATTGCGTTTAGTAGATCAGTATAGTTCGTGCCTCCGATATTGGACAAGCTACTAGATCCCCACCGCCGCGCCGGCTTGAGCTTCACCGCGAAAGCTGGCAATGCTAGCTTCCACCCTCAAGTAGAAAACGCACCTAACAATGTCTTCCAGCAGTAGTCCTTAAGACCCAATAAAATTACACACTTAACAACTGTATGTCTCAGAATGACGGGCGCAGTGCAATACGTTACTTGTGACGAAATGCATCTTTTGTAGGCAGATGTTAGGCCGCTTAGCATCAGTTCCGTTACAATCACATATAAAAAACTGATATTGGACGAATAATCGGCTTCGCAACTTTGAAGAAATTTAAAATGCAGCGGTAAATCAGGAATAGAAGAATACAATAACACAATGTATCTATAATATTGCGGTTCTTTACAAATGTAGACATTGGTATTTTATATATTCTTGCACAATTTGAGAGGTAACTTATTTAACATCAAGATAGGTACCAGCAGTTAGTAAAACACAAATACTAAACACTAATCAGTTGCAGTCCAAACGTGTTTAGTACTAAACACTAAGCACATGCACTAAACACTAATCAATGTGCAAACGGGTCTTAACTTCGAGGTTCCACTTTTGAATCTTACCGGACCTAATCTTGTGAAGACCTTAATGTCTTTTTCAGAGTTCAGAGAGAACAAGAAAAATTGGCCCTTTTATGTTACCACGCTTCGCTGCCTTCAGTTTTTGTCTCATGAATGACAGAAGAGAGCATATTACTTCCTAAAAGTCAGGCAAGGCAACGCATCGTTGAGTCTAGGATGATGCTGAGGCGTCCCGTTGATGTCGGATCATGAAAATGTGATCTCAGAGTGTTTTGAATCAGCATGGCCAACTTTAACAAGTTATTTTATAGTAGTGTAAGAAATCGGTTCCATTTTTAGTATTTTTTTTTAAATATCGATACGGCGCCGTGCGGTGCTGTTTGTGTTTGCTGTGTACGCTACAATACAACCGCCGCCAAAATGTCTTGTGTTGTTCAAGATAAAATATTATACCATATTATTTACACCTTCTTGCGATTTCTATACAAGATTCTTATGAATTAATTTTTATTAATTATCATACCTATTTTGAAGTTTCGCTTCTAAGATAAGGGCATTTATAAACTATTACTTAAGACTTAAATATTCACGCGGCATACAATTTATCATACAAATACATTATTAAAAAACTTTATGAAGCGCATAATGTTTCTTTCTACTAGCAATAAACTGAGTAAATAGCTGATATTATCAGTGAATTAGAAATACATACATAACAACGCGATTAAAACCAATTCACAAAACTATTGTTCGAAATAAGCAATATGGGGCGCATGATATTGACTTCAATTGTGGTTTCATTATTATATTGTAAGTTATTTATCCTTTATTATTAATTTCACTTAAGCGACATCGACAAATATAGAAATATAGTGTTTTTTTTGTATTACCGTATAATAGAACCGAATTCAACACTCAAAGTGTGAAATAACTTGTTCAAGTCGATACCTACCATGATAGTTCAAAAGTACTTATTATCACAATATTGTGCCCATAGTTAGTACAGACTTCGACAAGTTATTTCACACTTTTGGGTATCGAAGTCGGTACAACTTTTTAGTAAAAAAAATTTTTTTTACTTATTTTAGTGACCCTTGTTACTTACGGGATCGATTGTCCTTTATTGTTGACGACTATATCACCAAGATAGGTATATATTTTTCAGTTATTGGAGTGTAACGAATTTTCAAAATCGGTTCATCCAGTCAAAAGTTCTGAAGTAACCTCCTTCTTTTTTGTAAGTCGGTTGAAAGAACATTGGCACAAGGGCATCGGCCGTTAGGGGCCAAGTTAGAATTTCAGCCTTCCCACTTCATCCTGTGGGAGTCGTATGAGGCGATTACAGGAAAAATACCAGTTTGGCAGCAAGCAAAGTGTGGGGATTATGGCAAATACCCCCTTAATAGGAGAGGCTTAGTTCAGCAGTAGATTATCCTGCTGATACCGCACAGTAGTACCTAGTTCAGGGTGCAACTGACACGTCCTTTCCTTACATGGGAGTACCAAATCTTTTACTACTTTTCTTCTACTTCTAATACTCTAACCTTACATTGATCCAAAACATGTGCGGCGAAACTTCTCTGTCACACCTTTTTTTCCTAGAAGCTATCCCTTCTAGGAAAAAAAGGTGTGATGATATGAGAATATTTATTAAAACTAAACCCATAAAGATGTCTACTAGAGCTAGTAACTACGCAATACAAGGCACGCACGCGCCACTGTCTTAGCAATTTCTGATGGTCTCGCGTAATCCACGCAATGCTACACGCCGAGCAAACAGTACTATCTAACAGAATAGGGATGACGTCGTCCGCGCCGCACCGCACGCACCGAACGCGCCAAATTCGATGCCGTCGAACATTTTACTGAAATACTGTTTGTGCGGCTCCAATGCAATGGGCGCGCATCAAGAAAAGCGACAGATTATCCCCAAGCTCCTCCTCCAGCTTCTGTTATACCTAATACTTCATTAATAGTTTTCAGAAAAGCACAATATATTATCACCAAGAAAAAGATGTCAATAGAGTAAATTCAAAAATATTTTAAAATACGACTCATTTAAAAAAAATTATGCCGGCGCGCGCCGGCGGTATGCCTTTATTAACAAAATAATACGACCTATTTGCAACACTACTGCTACTACAATGAAAGCATTTAGACAACCTGCAACTATTGCCCATGTGGTCCAAATGATTACTTAAATATAATTTCTATATGTATTTTTTTAGATTCAATTACTAACATTTTTACTTGTTCTAGACTTGCCCACTTCGCAGGGCTATGATGTCGAATTGGAAGGGCTAGTAAAATTCGGACATAAATTTTTCAACTCATTTATTCAAGACAATTTCATGACAACCTCTGACAAGAAAAATAACATAACAGATAATAATATTCAATTCAGAAGTTTTCAACCGGCTGAAGCAGATAAAATTGCTCAGAAAGATGACAACAAAACAAAAAAAACGAAACTTAAGCCCGAAGCCGTTACTTTTGAGAGTATGTTGCAGCTTTCAGAAATTGAAAAAGATTTTATTCCTCATATAAAGGCAAAACTAACATCTGACAACAGTATCAAATTAAAAATTTTTGGACGCACAATAACGAAATATCTGAATTCAACTGTTCACATACGAAATATTTTAACTAACATTACTGAAGATTATGTTGATAAAATTACAAAAACCATAAACTTTATCATTCAGCAAAAAGTTAAAAATGTATTAGAGAAAGAGTTTTACACCTTAGATATTGTTGAATCCTCAAACAAATTATTTGCATATGAAACAAAGTTATTGGTTGATTATATAATAAAACAGATTAATTATACGAATAATGAAGTTAATAGTACTATGATTAACAATGTTTTGGAACAAGAAAATATATTTATTGACGCTGAAAAAAAGAGAAATTTAAAATATGTATGTGAAGAAGTTTACGTTTGCAGAACCTATCCAGCATTTTCTGATTACGCAGCTAAATTACTGAATAAGATACTAAACCTACCTGATAATAAACTTCAATTCCTTGCTCAGTCATTATCAGACATAATTGAAGCAAAGTCATCTTTCTTTAAAAGCTTCATGACTGACTACGTCGCAGCCAAAATTGGTACAGCATTAAATTCTTATACCGAAAACCTACCAGAGCTAAGGAAATTTCTAAAAGTTCTGAGAGAAATCATCACTCATAGATACAAAATGTTTAGAAGTAAAGATGGACACATTAATTTACGAACGAAGGCTGTGAGAATTTTAATTGATATGGTTGACAAAGCGTTTGAATTGATTGGAGAAGATTATATTGAAATAGAGTTCAGTAATGTTATAGATGGTGTTAATGACTGGTCGATAGGGAAAACAAATGATGTCGAGACGGTGTTGCATGACCACGTGAATAATATTGAAGATGTTCTTAACTTCTACTGGAGCGCAGAAAGTAAGGAAGATGTTAAAATTTTATTGAACGTAATCGCGATGAGTTCAACAGAATATAGTAGCACTGAACGTGAGAAGCTTTATGCTCTAGACTTATTTATCAAAGGCTCAAAATTTGTCAGAGGCGAAGATAGTAATTCTAATATGTCCATACCTAATAATATGATACTATAATATTTTTTGTATTATGATTGCTATAAAAATATTGAGTAAACGATAATAAGTTCAAATTTATTTTGTAAATCTTTTTCTATATGCCTTTTATTTAGGATTTATCTTGATTTCAGTAAAATATTATATGTTTCAATATGATTAAAATTATAATTAAAAGATTAGAAAATATACTCTTTTTCTTGTTATATTGCATCATAAAAGTTAAGTACCTAATTAAAATGTAATAAAAACATATCACTATGTGTAGGACTCAAACATCATCCATCACTGTATTCTCTGTAGGGGTAGTACAGAGGTATCTAAATACTATAGTGCGCGCGGAACTAGTTGGCCCCGCCTTAGGTATGTGAGCGGTGGGACGGAGAGGTGGGGGTGCTTCTCAGTGTACGTATATTACTTCAGTGTGTGTGTACTCAGCGTTGCGAGCAGTAGGCAACCCGCCCCCTCGCCCCTGTCGCCACCTAAGGCGCGGCCAACGAGTTCCGCGCGCGCTATAGTTTAACGAGTTTCACCTAACATGTTTTTGGTCTCATGTAATAGGAGGCGAAACTATTGTCATGGACAGGGCAGAGTTTTAAGCTCTAGTCTGTTACTGAAAGTTTACTTGTCAGAAAATACCCAATATTTTGTCCGACTCGGGGATCGATACGTACTTTAATTTCATTATTAATCTGATGGGCCCCATCCCATGTGGACAATGATGAAATGGGATGATGATGACAATTAAAGTATCCTTTGTCCATAGCTTTAATCCAGAGCCTAAACTATCTGTATTAAAAGTTTCAGCCAAATCACTTCGCAGGAATGTTATGCAATAGAATAAAACATTGGAAACATAGAAATATATTAGGTAGGTAATACTAGTTATGATATTTGTTTTCTCGAAGAGAAGGTGTAAAAAAAGTGTAGGTAGTATTCTCGGCGATGAAAATGTTTCTGACTTGGGTGAGCTTCAATGAATATTTAGGTATCAACCAAAAAATAATGTAAGCACTGATCTATACTTATAGGTAACTATATAGTGTTATGAAGCTCTATTCAAAAGCCACATTTGTTTTGCTTTTAAATCGATTTTTGCAGAGACATGAATCTATTAACTATCTCATTAATTATAATTACATACTAATAAATATTTTTTTACGATGCGATTAATAATGTGTGACGCAGATTAGATTATGCAAATTAATTTTACGTCTATGATAACATTTTAGTTTTTCAATTTAAATCAATAAATAAAAATCATTTGCCTAGAGCTTTATTTTACAAGTTGCAAGTTAGGGGAAAATGAAATTATTTATATTATTTTATTTAAAAATTACGTGGTGTAAGTATTCCATTTACATTTGTATTGATACCATTTATTACTCTTATCCTACCTGGTAGGGACGGTAAAAAAAGTTTCCTAACACAAATATATGCATAAAAAGCCAACCTACTCGTATGTATCTCACTTAAAAGATGTGAAATAAGTTTTGAAATCGGTACCATGCTGTTTCAATCGTTGTGTGTGTGGGTTCATTTTATTGATTATTGTACCAATTTTCAATAACCACAGAATAAAATATACCTAATAAGTACCCCATGATCAGTGGCGAAAGGCACCATGGCGCAGAGGATAGGTCTGTACCCCGCATTTTAATATAAAAAGTAGCACTTTCTTTACGTTAGCTCGAACTAGACTAACTATAGACTAGCTATTAGTTAGTGCCCAACTTAATTTATTAGTCAAATAAATTAGCCACACATTTCCTTTCAAACTGAAACATACGATTTTAGGGCTGATAAATAACCTATGTAATGTAAGACATGACATACTAAAAGCTAATTTTATTGTAACAAATACCTATTTAAAAAATATTTTTATATAATCTCATTCTAATTATGAAATGAAATACAGACTTTTATTGGCATATTTTATTTACATATCTTATAGAAAATTAAAAAATTAAATTAAAGCATTATTCTCCTAACAAAACAATGCTTTTTTAATTATTAAAATACAATGTGTCGCGACCAAGGAGGTTTTGAGCGCGCAGTGCGCTGGTTCCGAACCAATTATTATCAGACTTTTTCCATTTTGACGCTATTTCGTACATACGAATTTGAGTAATATTTTGTTGGATAAAACTTTAGTAGCAAAAATGTCAAGCACCACCGACGATACCGATGAAAATTTAACTCCACCTGACATTCTAGAAACAGCTACGAAACTGACGAATAGTCTTTTGCCAGAAAAATCAAGAAAATCGTACAGCCATAAGATTAAACAAAGCAGTGTATGCAACTGCATATAATTAGGTATTAAAACACTCGTGTAATCTTATTTTGAAACTCACCTGCGGCTCGTTTCAAATTCTAGGTTAGCCTGTACAACATCTTCGACCACATCATCACTTACCATCAGGTGAGATAGTGGTCAAAGGCTAACCTATATAAGGCATAAAAAAAAAAAACTGCACTCATGTTTTAATACCCTCTGTTATATGACAGTTGCATAAACTACTATAGATAAACACTTTAGTATATGAAAATAAATCTAGTGATAATACCGCCGAATATCCCTGCACAAGTCAACGTGACGTCATACACGCCTAATAGCCCAACCGGAAGAATTTTCAACGTGGTTCGATCGAAGGTCTTGATAGCAATCGTGAAAAGATCTTGCGCTCGATGAGTCAGGATGTCGATGAAAATTCTTCCGGAATATTTATATATCATAAGTGTTTTGTTTATTGCGGATATTTTATAAGTGTTTTGTTTATTGATTTATATTTTCTTAAATTATTTTACAAAACCCCTGTTATTTGTATAATATGGACTCCAGAAAAGTAGTGTCTGAATCTATTAATTGCTATTAACTGCTCTAAATTCTTAATGGACACGTAATAAAACCTATGTATTCGTTTTACAACGCCTGGATTATTGATTGAGAATAATATCTATATATGAAATACGGAGACTTCCCACCATACCATTAGGTTATTTAATTATATGTTGTGCCTAATATATATATCTCATAAAACCGATTGAAGTCAGACATTATTTTACACATATTACGTTACAAACATATCGTCTGGTCAATCAGTCAGTCGATCAGATTAAAATTCAAATTAAAAAAAATGTTGATTCATATGACTAAATTGTATGATTAATCAAAAGGGACCTTCTTTGAGGATTTCCTCAGTGTATCTGCTTTATTTTAGATTTATCATCTTCTTGGTGCTCTGATACACAAAAACTAAAAGAAAAATTTTGGGGATCCAGTGAGAATGTTAGTAAAAGCGTTTTGAATGATATAAGCAGAAGACAATTTAATATCACTCTGATGAGCGCCGCAAATGAAGAAAGAGGACGTCAAGATATAGAATATATCAATCCAATGCACATTGATGTAACAAACACTTTAACTGGTTATGACAGAAGTATAGTAACTGACATTGTATCACATATAACAAAAATAGGATGTATAAAGTTGAAGCTAATTATGAACAAAATCAAAAGGCATCTGAGCATTGATGTAGATTTTATCAGTTTGTTGGACAATATAACCGAAAATTACGCTGCGGAATTCAATATATATTCTAAATCGATAGCCAAAAGAAAAGGCGAAAGTGAATTATATAACGAATATTATTACTTAGACTTAGTCCAGTCATCTAACAATATACTTTTAAGGGCATCCAAAATGTTATTAGATGGAATCATAACCCAATCAAATGTAAATGTTTCAATATTTCATGTGTCAAGAATTAAAGAAAAAATACGTATGGTTGTCGACGACGAAAAGAAGGAAAATTTAATATTTATATGCCGGGAAGTACAGATTTGCAAAAGTTATCCAGCCTATTTTGATCGTATAGCACATTTTCTGGATGAGATTTTGATGTTTTCAGATTTACAGGTTGAAGTAATAGTACTAGAGTTAAAGGACATTATTTTAGGCAAAGCGTCATTGTTGAATATAGATGTCGGCATTAAATACATAATAGAAACCGAATTAGATCCATGGAGAGGTAATTATTACACAAACACTAGAGAGTTTTTAACTACGCTTAGAGAAACTTTCATCCAGAGATACAGTATTTTCAACAACACTGTAGAGATAAATTTGAAATCAAAGGCTTTAAGAGTATTGACTGATTTGATAGATCAGACGTTTGAAAAAATTGGAAGTGATTTAACCGAAATACAATTGATGAAATTAACAAAGAATCTGAAGCGTTGGACGACTGATGATGAAAGCGATTTACTTGAAATATTAGCCAAGTATTTTTACCATGTTGAAAAAGTTCTTGGTATATTTTGGCTTCCAAACACTAAAGAAGAGGTTACGATCCTTGTCAAAATTGTAATGACGGGAACTTTTCCAAGTGGTACTGAGAATTATTACAGTTATTTACTGACCAAAGGCTCTAAATATGTACAACGTGAAAATATATATTCGAAGTGGGATTCATTATACACTTATTGATATTTAAAAATTGTTACATAATTAAAGAGTTTAATAAAATTATGGCCTGCATACTATTTAATTTGTTTGTTTTAATCTTGGTCGAACCGATTTCACCAGCATATTTTGATCAGGTTTATTAAATTCAAGATTCCATGGCGACAAGTGTTGTAATTAGAGCATTGTCATTGCAATTGATTGGTATAAAAGTTACAGTTCTTCAGACAAAAAACAAAGTTTAGCTTGTTCAGTCTTGTTTTTGAAATGAGTTTAATGATTACGATGTGTTTCAACACTGAAATAGTCCTTTAGGTTTGGGCTTGTTAGGCCTGTTAGGCCTGTCTTTAGTGAGTCCTTGGGAAATTTATTTTGAATGTAAGTGCCGCTAATGTTGTCTTTAAAAACTGTCGAATTGAAATCTATCTATAAATTTCTAAAATATCAAGGCTTTTTTTTGTATATTGAAATTCCAGAAACCTAACAAATTAAGTTTTTTCTACCTGCGGTATACCTTTATTTAACACAATACTACAACACTACAGCTACAACAATAAAAACATTTGGACAACCTATAAGTCGGGCTATGACTTATAGGTTGCACACAAGCAGTCCAAATTCTCCAGCCCACTACCAGTTGGCAGCGTGCCTAGCATGCTGGCAGCATTGCCCAGAATAATTACGAATAATATATTTTGAAATAGACCCCATAACAATAAAATCCGCCAAGTGCGTGTTGTATTCCCACACCGAAGGTATCAACGCAGAATGTACCAAACATTGTTTTTCATAGAAATCGAAACGCTTAACGGCTGTCCGACCTGCACTTGGCCGGTTTTTTCTGTTGCGCGTTAGATATTATAACTATAAGCAGACTAAGTATGGCGCTTCTATGTATTACTATTATTACGATAGAACAAAAAGAAAAAAAGTCGAAAAAAAAATAAGTTTCTTGTATGGGGAGGGGGATCCTTTTATATTTTGAAATTTTTGTTAATTTATAATTATACTAACACATATTCTGTGAAATTTGCAATCAGCTTCCTAGTAAGGTTCCAAAGATACCTACAGTACAGGCTTTTAAAAGTCAGAAAGACGGACGGATGTACAGGTTTAGTAATAGATAGAAACTCGTTTTTATTCCGCCATTCTGTTTATATTTACTGAATAAATAGTTGCTTACGCACTTAGAGGATAAAGCAGAATCTTACGTCACGGTCGATATTTTGAATCGCGAGCGCAAAATTATCGGTTTCCGGAACAAACTTCTGATTGAATTATTTCCTTTAATCCACCGAAAAAAATGTCTCGATAAAAAAAAGTGAATAGAGTAAAGGAAAGTGATTGTCACGAGTGAAATAGGTAGTTATAAGCTATATATTAGAATGCGGATTTTTTATACTTTAAAATTTAATAATATAGCATTTCGTACGTCTCACAAATATTTTCCGGTCGCAAATTTTTAAGAATGATTTTTTATTCAAATATAAACATGTTATTTTAAATTAAATCTACCTACTAGTAAAAAAAACACGCATTTTTAGTGTACACTTCCTGTTCATTTCACAAAGAATTTTATTTGTTTATATAAAAAAAAGTATATTTACAATCACAAAACTAAATGGAAACACAAAGTACGCACATTTAATTAAAGTGCTGGAGGCGGGTAGCCCAATCGCATATTTACGTACAGCACGGTGGTAGGTAGTTATTTCGACGACAGAGCCGAGTTAAGATACTGTATAGATAACATTACCGTGCCCATAGCGTAGAATTAGTCCCTCAAGTGCCTCAAGGTTCTTGGCGTGGTCCCAAGCCTTAAATAACAAATTAAGTTTTTATTTTCCCTCTTGTAAAATTACTATTAATTAAAATGGTGAAATAACAAACACAAAACCTCATAAAGAAATTTTGTCTAACCATAAAACGATGTAGTTATAGCGTTTTTATGCAGCAAGTTAGAGCTATGTGGTTAGATATTGCATTTTTTCTCATATTTGTGCAAAGTAAGTATTTACCTATTACTTTTTTACTAAGCACGGTAAATCATGTGGTTCCTGTGAAAATATAGTGACTATTATTCTAAACTTTTTAAATCATAGAAAAGCGTTTAATAAATATGGAATCAACTTTAACTAATAGGCCGCTCACCCTATCCTCTGCAACGGAAGTAGCAGGCGGCGGAGCTACGTAACTGACCCGCCGCAGGGCGGCCAAGCCCGGCCGGGGTTAGCTGGTGCCTATTTGTTGGCTTGGTCTATGTGGACGACTCGGCAAGTCTCAAAGGTGTCTGCTCAGAGAGGGCTCTGGAGGCGCAAAGCCGCGGCGAGTTCACGGCCGTGTGCGAAAGCTTTCACGTGATGCGGTTGATGTTTGGTTTTAAGTTGGTCGGTCACTTGTTGCTGTGGGAATAGTTGGTGCCATAATAGGGTGGGTATTTTTTCAACTGTAGATGTCTTCTGGCTTTTGATGTGCTAGATAGACTGTAAGCAATGAGCGATATCTATGCGTGAATACTGCATTCCGCTGTGACACTTTATTGTCATATATCTTTGTCCTAGTAAAATACTATGTACCCTTCTAACTTAGAGTTATTTTGTAACAGATGGGAAAGCTAATAAAAATCTGCCAACAATTGTCGTAAATGTAGGTACATTCAGGCTGATAGGACACAATAAGCTCGTCATCTTTGCCATTTTTTATATATAGGTACGCTAATTATATACTTAATTCGATTTTTTTGTGTTATAGATTCAAACTACTCTTGGTGCATTAACATTGATCCTGAATCAGATTATATATATGACGATATTACACTAAATACCAACAATAATTCCTTAAGTACTTTTCCCAACGAAAAATTTATTGGGCTTAACGAAGATACTCGTTTTAATACGACTGAAATACTTGAAACAATTATATTGATTAAAAATATTACAAAAGATGGCAAAAAACTTAATTTTATTGAAGATATTATTGTAAATAAACTAAATGTGACAGCAAAAAACGAACAGATAAAATCAAGCGGACCTCCTACCGACCCAATCGATATTATGAACAGAAGGTCTAAATATTTAGTAGACAAAATTAAATCATACATAGCAAGCAAAAGTTACCATAAACTAATGGTCTTGGGGAGAAAAATCCGAGACTTTATGTATCCCAAATTGGTGATATTTGAAATTTTACAAAACACAACTCAAAATTATATCACTCAATTAAATTCATATTTCAAATTTATTCGAAATCAGATGCTTAAATCTGAAATTGATTGGGATTTTTACTTCTTAGACATCGTTGAATCGATGAACAGATTATTTTTCAGTGAATCTAAAATTTTGTATCACAGTATCTTAGCGTTAGTTAATAACACTGTGCTAGACCTCGATGAAGAATGGGCTACAAAAAAAATACAAAAGATTGTTGATTATGAGAAAAGAGATAATTTAAAATACATATGCAAAAAAGCAAATGTTTGCCAAACTTACCCTACATATTCTGATTATTTAGCTCAGTTTCTTGGTGAGATTACAAAGTTACCCAAAACGAGACAACAAGCTGTTGTCAATCTTTTAGATGATTTTTTGGGAATAAAGTTAGCCTTTATCAAAACTATTATAGATGACGATAATCAAAATAAAATAAGGTGGAAATTAAAAAACCTTGCTAAGAATCTCCCAGATATTACAAAGTTTTTCTTAGCCGTGAAAGGGATTATTTCAAACAGAAATATTATGTTTGGTAACTATGGGCGAGCCAGAATGAGGACTGTAGCTATTAGAATTCTGATTAATATGTTCGACAAAGCATTTGAAATGGATTCTGATTATTTGATCGAGATAGAATTTGAGAGAATAACGTCAACTTTGAAAGAATGGGTAGAAAAAGACACGAAGCATGTAGAGACAATGTTGTTGAATTTATGGAATCATATAATTGATGTTCTGCAATATCGCTGGGATTCCGAAACCCGGGAGGAAGTTAAAGTTCTAATTGAAATAATGATTACTGGAACATCAGAAAATCATATACTACGTGAAGATTTATTCAGTAAAGGATCTAAATACTTAAATGACGATATTATTTCTAATGTCATATAGTATACACTTGGGAAATATTACGCATTTGAATTAAACATATAAGGAATATTATTTTAAGGCTTCCATATTCTTTTTTTTATTCTTGACCTTATTGAAATTGAAAATATTATCAATAAAATAATAGCAATCTATTTTCAATATAATTTTAGCCTTCAGTATTCAGTAATATTCGAAATAAACGGATGTGAACCTAGCCTTTTAGTGTGCAATAAGTACCTATTGCTTGAAAATAAATTAATAGTAATTTCATATGAGTTACTGAATTTTCGGTAACAGTATTTTTATATTATAACCTTTATTATTATTTTACACGTGTGTACTACACTGAACTACTCATCAACAACTGGATCGATTTTGATGATTTTTGTGTTGGTTCTCGAATGCATGATTCACTTTTGGGTCAGAGTAGGTTGCTGGTGCTACGAGAGAAAAAATATTTTCGCTAGGACACCGTCTGTCATGTCAAACTTTGTAAAAGTATGGAACGTGTATTGAATAATAGGCTCCTGACATACCTGGAAGCAAATGATATCCTTAGTGATCGACAGTATGGATTTCGTCGAAACCGGTCTACTGAAGACCTTCTTGCGTATGTCACTCATATCTGCAGTGAGGTCATTGATATGCACGGAGAAGCGCCTGCCGTCTCTCTTGATATTTCAAAGGCCTTCGACAGGGTCTGGCACGACAGTCTTGCTAATAAGCTTCCATCGTATGGCTTACCTGCTGGCCTGTGCTCTTAGATTTCTGACTTCTTGAGGGAAAGATCGTTACGAGTTGCCCTTGATGGATGTTCGTCCGATCAATTGGCAATAAATGCCGGGGTACCTCAAGGGTCGGTTCTCTCTGCTACCCTCTTCTTGCTGCACATAAATGATCTGCTCAAACCGTGTTTGATTGGTAATGCAGGTGACAGTACAGTTGTAGAGAGGTATATATCCGATGCACGGGCCGGCGATGTACAAATCCAGTCCCATAGAGAGGCGATGGTCGAGCGAGTGAATTTGGCCCTAGAGGCAGTCTGCAAATGGGGTGATGCCAATTTAGTAAAATTCAATGCTACAAAGACTCAGGCGTGTCTCTTTAGTGCTAAACAGAGTCATTCATCTCTCACTCCTCTTCTCCGAAGTATGCCTGTTCCTATAACAGACCAACTATTAGGTGGTAGGACGAGCTATTAGGTGTAACTCTTACACCGAAAATCAATTTCGGGTCATTTATTGAGTCCAAGGCTAAATTAGCTGCGAAAAAGCTGGATGTTCTTAGGAAAGTGCGGCAGTATTTCACATCGAGACAGCTTCTTAATATCTACCAAGCTCAAGTCCGATCTTGTATGGAATATTGCAGCCATCTCTGGATGGTTCGGCTAAATACCAGCTCGAAGCCTTGGACTCCATAGATAATCGAGCAAAGAAGCTCAATGGTGACAATGCGTTGGTGGAGGCTAGTCTCCAAAGCCTGGAGCATAGACGCAAAGTTGCCAGTTTATCGGTGTCTTACAGTCTTCACTTTGGAGAATGTGAGATCGATTTACATAACCTCATTCCCTTTTCTTCTTTCTTTCATCGGATAACAAGACGCACTGGAACACGGCATCCATACATGGTCGATATCCCGAAAATATGCACAAAGTGTTTTTAATCCAGTTTTATAATGCGTACGGCCGAAGTATGGAACACCATACCAGCGACTTTATTTCCGGAAAGATATAATCTGGAAGTCTTCAAGATCAGAGTGAATAGGTATCTGCTAGGCAAGTATGTTCCACCGTCAACTGCGTCGTCACTTTCCATCGGGTGAGACAGCGGTCAAATGCTTGCTTACCAATTAAAAAAAAACTTATTGTGGTAATATTGTGGTATAAATTGTATTAATAAGAAACTCCTAGGTCGAATATGGCATTACGCGTCGTCGCTTTGGAATTATTTCGTGGCTTGGAATGTGAGACCATAGCGGTGTTAAATTGTAGTACCTGCTATAAAATTTGTTTATCTGACAAAAACTGTTATAATATATTGTCTGGTGAATGGATCTGTGCTTACTAGAAGGCTTGACAAGCTTGCTTTATATAGCACCAAACATAATACAATAATGTAGCGTGTCTATGTCTGGGGATTTACGCGTATGTTCGTGAAGTAATTTATATGTAGAATATTTCTTACAGGTTTGTCGGTGTCTGTGAGCTATAAATACGAAATAGAAAAAAAAAGTAGTGAGTTTACAAAGCATAACAAACATGAAGAAGAATCTCTCTGGGTTAAAACAATAGATTTGCGTTTAAATAAACCTAGAAAGGATGGTAACATAATAACCTGGCAAGATATAAAATCATATGGCAACTCAGAAAAAATAATCGATAATATGATCAATAATAACTCACGAGTCAATCAACAATTTGAATTGTTTCTGCATACGATGAAAAAAGATGTTGCTCAAAATACAACATATCTATTAAGATTATTTGGGGATTCTATGTATCATATCAACTCAGAATTAAATATAATTAAAGGTTTACATAATTCAACTGTCCAGTACCTCATTGAGTTGGAGAAATATTTCAATTTCATTGACTCCATGAAAATAAAATACAAAATTGAAGAAGAATTTATTATTTTTGACATAATTGAAACGACATTCAACATGGTATTGAAACATGCTAAGAAATTGTTCGCTGCTATTTGTTTAAGGACTAAAGACACTGGGTCTAAAGTTCATCTTAAATTAGTTTTTCAAGATATGGAACAAATAATTTCCAATGCTAAGAAGGATGGTTTTAAATATATTTGTCAGAAAAAACATATATGCAAACATATTCCTGCCTTTTCTGACCATGCAGCTGAATTATTAAAAAACCTATTGACATTATCCGATGAACATTTTCTTACGACTGCAGTGATAACAAAAGATTTGATAGTGAACAAGACGGAGTTATTCAAATCTTTTATAGATGATGACGTTGCTGCAAATATCAGTTCAGACTTAGGGTATATAATTTATAGTATACCAGATACGAGTGAAATTATAAATATTCTAAGAAGTGCTATTGTTGAAAGATATAAATCATTTTATCTTTATAGAAATGAAATAGATAATTGCACAAAAGCTATTCGGATTCTTATAGATATAATAGATAAAAGCTTCGAAGTATATGGAGAAGAATACATCAAAACTAAATTTCAAAAGGTACAAAAGGGTATCAAAGCTTGGGAAGCAAATAAAATTGATGGCATTAATGATATTTTAGCAGAATTCACTGATACGATATTTGTTGTAATAGAAAAATATTGGAATAAAGAACTTAGAGATGAAATCAGAGTTCTCATAAGAGTAATAATTGCAGGAAGTCCTGAGAATCATGAATTGCTTAGTGAATTATTTACTCGGGGCTCTAAGTTTGGAAGAGGAAAAGCTGTCATATAATTTGACGACGAAAATGCGCAAAATGAGATTGGACATAATATATAAAATGAAAACAATATTTTGATAATAGATCATGGAAATAAATGAAAATAAAAACTTTTACAGTCTCTTTATGGTTTTTTATCGTTATAAAGTAGTAATATATTAACATAATACTTTGTTTGGCTCCATAAAGGGTTCGTAAAACGAGACTCTATCAATGACTCTGTCACTCCGTTCGCCCGTCATCAAATCTTGAAAATTAAATTTCATCCACTTCCCGGTTACTGATAGGGCTGTAATTTTGCATACAATATGTGTTAGTCGCGTGACAATGCAATATTATGGCGCTGATCTGATGATGGAGCTGGAAGGTGGCCAAAGGAACTTCGCAATGTAACGACATATCTAGAACATAATAAAAGCATGTTTATAAAAAGTTTTGTTATATGGAAAAGCTTATTATGATTGTAAATAATTATGTTGTATTTAAATAAATCAACCCATTCTGGACACGCTACATATTTGCCTTAGTGTGCATGCTATAAAGCTTGCATACATGTGTGCGTGAATTTACTAATAGTAATAGCCATAGGTAACTGAGTAATCGCCTTATAAGGCATTAAACAGGAGGATAAGTATGTCACAGTGTTAATATTGTTAAGCCGAGAAATGTACGGTGGTATTGTAAATAATCTGTTTCTGTTATATTATTATCTATGCCTTCAAGTAGAACGTGTCTAACTAATAAATTAATATTATGGTAACTGGGTGACATTACCTTACTTCAATTACTTTTCTATGGCTTCTGGTGGATACTAGTTGGAGCACTAATTCGTTTACGGTTCTCTATATACCTAGTTCAAAATATATGTTTTTTAATCTTTGAATCCTAAACATAAAAAGATAAGTTATTTTGGTGCTATGTAATATGTGGCCAGCTTGCTGCCAGCTACCGGGTACTGTTGTAGACTGCTGCTGAATGTTAAAGTGTTTGTTTTACTACGTGGTCTCTTTCAAAATCTAAACTAGTATTGAAACTGAAATTTCAGTATATTATGTAACATATCCACCATTAAACAAAAAAATAACAAAAGTTCGATTATTAATGAGGTTTTGAAGATCTAATCAAAACAATCATTTTTTCTTACAAATATACAACAAAAGCAAAAATACCTGCGGAAGACGGTTAAACAATAGGAACGAAAGGACACATTTGAGCTATGACTCATTCACTATGATAGCTTAATTGGCAGAGAATTCCCCGCCTATAAGGGCGGAAAGTGTCGGGTTCGAATTCCGCTCGTAGTTTAAATTTTTCCTTTCGTTGTAATTTTCTAAGCTTATTCGCTTGGCAGGCGTTAATTCAAACATTACAATGTTAGAAACATTTTTTATTTAACAGGCTGTTGCTTTACGGAACCGTAAAAGAATATGGCCCGACCAGCAACTGGCTTCTCTTTTACATATTAGATACTAAAGTAAAAATGGAACTGACTTCATCACTCAAAAGTGTGAAATAACTTGTTCAGTACCATGATTCAAAAGTACCTATATTGTGCAGATGGTACCGACTTCGTCAAGTCATTTCTACACTTTTGAGTGTTACAGTAGGTTACATTTTTTGTTAAAAAAAATCACTCTTTTTTTAGTAACCCTTACTACTTACGGGATCGATTATAAGTCATTGTCAACGACTATATCTTCAAGATAGAAAAAATATTTTTTGATTATTGGACTGTAACTCAAAACGGCTAGACCGATTTTGATGAATATTAAATGGGACCAAACGACAAGCTTTCAAATAAAAAAAGAATTAAATCGATTCGAATCAAAACCGATTCAACTACTATAGTTCTGAGGTAAAAAAATACAGACGAATTGAGAATCTCCGCCTATTTCGAAGTCGGTTAACAACAGTAACCGTACACTGAACAACCGGTAGCAAGCAACGCAAGTAATGGCTCTGTTGAAACAAACAAACAATCGAATGTAAATCAAATCACAATCAAACACGGCATTCCACTCGTGATTGATGTTCAAAATAAACCTTCTCGTTATTAGTGGATTAGAGCTTTCACACTTAAGTCAGAAAGTAGCTGTAAAAGCTTGAAGTTACACGTCGTAACTAACATTTCGAGTGGCAGACCTATTGCAGTTTTGTGCAGAATTTTGTGTTAAATATAGGTGGATAGTTAATGCCTTACAATTCCCAATTAACAATATGAGGACTGCACTTCTAAATAATTATATTCGAAGCAATAATTGCCGGCGGTTATAATATATGGACTACGGTGCCGCAGAATGTCACCGCATGGTGGAAGTGCATTTTGCAAATGCTCGCCTGGCTAGCTTTACCATTCTAAAACTCTTCTTATTCTCCTTTTGAATCTAGTAAAATACTGTGGGACAGAATGCGCCTAATAATCAGCATATATACTATCACTCGTCGCGTCGGTGTGATTATTTATGACATATACAGATAAAAGAATCATCAGTAGATATCAATCACAGGCCCTGCTACACGTTGTGTCGGGATGTGCCCAAAAGGGATCCTTACCTTTTGAGGCTCTCGTATACTGAAGCTTGACTAGACTACCCCTGCTGCGGTCATTGCTAGAATGGGTTATCGCTAGTGACATTAATACTAAGAATGCACGTGCTTCGTCGCAAGTTTAAAGCTTCGCGTCGGTCCCGGGTCTCGCTGTTATTGCATGATGGTATGGCATTTTGAGAATTTCCCACAGTAGAAAATCTGTCGACAAGCACCTGACGGTATATTGCAGCAGACGACCTTGAGAGCCAGTTTTCATTTCAGGTTTATCCTGTTTACTATGAATACGGTATGGTATAGTATTTCGAACAATTGATAGATGGGACTTTTTATATCGCCCGGCTTGTCAATCAGCGCGCGCTGTTCCCTTACCGCACGTACACATCTTCTCTTGTCTTCGCGTCGCGTCACCTGTTTGCGAGGAGAAGCTCACTTCTCTGTTAAGATCGCAATTGATATGAGATGATTTCCTTTCCACTCTGCTCAACCGTATCAACTGAACTGCAACAAATATTTTTAAGACTATCCCACCCCCTTAAGAATTCTTAAGCTCCTAGGTCTCTAACTGCACTGTATTCCATATATATCTCCGGGATAAACTCCTGACTCCTGTACAATATCATTGTCAGGATAAGCACAAAAATAATGATTTACTTACTAAGTTCTGCACGACACTTAACGTGAGATTTTTGAGCAGGTGGTTTAAAATACATTTACTAAACCTGTTAACGCCGAAATCGTATCTGTTAGAAATATGAAGGAAGACATGCATAATCATTCCATCCCTTTCCTTCCTAACAAGCATTCCGCTCCCCGTCCTTGTCACGCACAGAACAAATAAGTGTTGCAAAGTACTGCAACCAGTCGTGACCTTGCAAATGCCCTGAATGGACATCTGCGGCAATTAACCTAAAGAAATTATACAAAATTGTTTCGTGTGATTTAATAATCCCTAGTGCAGTTTTAAGAGTGATTAGACGGGCCCGTCTCAGGACTATCTCCGAAGGATCGACTCCACAGCTTCAGCGTGAGTACCTTTCTTATAACTTCCTGTCCATTTCCGTGTGTCTTCCGGAATTGTTTATTTTTACGGTATTATCAGAACTAGCGCATACATATTTTTTGGTCCTCCTCACCGAATATCAATATACACGTAAAATAATTATGCATTCGACCATGTGCTTCTAATAAAGACGCGATGCGCCAGCGCCATGTTGGTTGTTAACTTTGCAAGTTACGAATTAACTACGTAATATTAACCTGATGTGCAAGTTGTCTTCCTGATTAGCTTCTTATAAGTTATTTATAGGTATATTAGGCATTCTTAAAATTAGTCACTATGGCTAAGGCACAGAAGGACGCCAAAGAAACACATAGTCTATCGGACAGGGAATTGTTAAGAATTCAAAATAAAATATCTGTGTACTTCGAATTACTACAATCTATTTATGATCAGATGTTATCTCTTGATTGTAATAACGACACTGATGTGGAGGCATTCTTATCGAGTAGTTATACGATTGATTCTATACATAAAAGTTACACGGATGCTTTAGAAGAACGCTGTGTTTACGAAGCTACTTTGATTGAAAAAAGGGAACCATCATATAAGTCATTACTTGCTTTTGAACAACTTTATACAAAAATTAAATTCAAGGTAGCTGAGTTAAACAAAATAAGAGATCAGAAGGATTGTTCAAACAGTAATTTAAAGCCTAGAAATAATATTCGGATACCTAAATTAGAGCTGGGTACTTTTTCTGGGGATCTCGACGGCTGGTCAATTTTCTATGAGACTTTTCGTACGGTTATTCATGAAAATCCTGAGTTAACTGATGGCGAGAAAATACAATATTTGATAAGCTGTTTACGGGGTAAAGCACTTAACGTATGTTCTGGAATATTGCCTTCTGCACAAAATTACACGGTCGTTTGGAATACGTTGTTAAACAAATACAACGATAAACGATTATTAGCCGCTTCGTATTTAGATAAATTGTTTAACCTTCCTGTGGTTGACTCAAATTCACCCACTAGTTTAGAAGATTTTATTGATAAATTCTCTTCGATTATATCTGCTTTGCATCAATTGCAAATAAGTAGTTTAGAAGATTTATTATTTATACATATTGGCTGCAAGAAAATTAACATGGAATCAGTTAATGCTTTCGAAATGTCTTTAAGTGACAATGGAATTAATAAGCTACCCACTTGTTTCGAGTTTGTTGATTTTATGCGCAACTATGCTCACGTCTTGCAGCGTTCTTGTAATATTTCAAATAATACGAAGTCGTCTAATCAGTTGTATAGAAATACAAAATCCAACACCATTCAGTCATCGGCGAGATCGGGGTCACGCTCTAATAATAATAATGTTAACGTCAAAGCCTTTGTGAGCGTTCAGGATCACGTTAAATGTGTTTCTTGTGGAAAAACGGATCACACTATGTTGGTTCAATGTCCTGCATTCCTGGCAATGTCTCCTCATGGGCGATTTGATCTTATTAAACGGAATAAGCTATGCAATAATTGTTTCAGTGATAAACATACGCTGCTTAATTGCAACTCCACAAGCACGTGTCAATCGTGCAAACGTAAGCACAATAGTTTACTACATTTTAACAATAACGAGTCCTCATTCAATAGGAATTCGTTGCCGCGTACGGGTACTGCTGCTTTAAATCAGAATGTTACCCCTGTTATCAGTAAGAATACAGTTTCCGCGGCATCAGCCGACAGCGCGCCCGCAACTGGGTTTGAACAATGCAGTGTCAACAGAGCGGTCTCGTTGTGTTCTGTCGGCCTTAGCGACGATACTACAAGTGCATCTGACATTAAACCTGCGACGTCTGTTTTATTAGGCACTGCGCAGTGTCACGTAATTGACGATTATGGTAATGTGTCATTAGTAAGGGTTATAATCGACAGCGCCTCCCAGAAGGATTTAATTACACGAGAATGCGTAAAGCGCTTGAATTTACCGTTGCATACAAACTCAAATAAATACGTATCGGGAATAGGTGACGTCACGAACCCGATTGAAGGAGTCACGTGCTTGACTCTGAGATCACGGCATGATGATGAGGTTAAGTTTACTGTTGAGCCATTGGTAGTCAGTAAAATTACTGACGCATTACCAGTCTCACCGATCGATATCGGAAAACTTGATTATTTACAAAACATCCCGTTAGCGGACAGTCGTTTCGCTTCGCCCGCTTCCATTGATATGATTTTAGGCTCGGATCTATTCGCGCGCATTCTGCGCCCACGCACAATATCGCGTGCTCCCGGTGAACCGGTAGCTATAGAAACCGTGTTAGGTTATATTGTAGTAGGTCAAGCTCCAGTGATTAATCCTTCTTGCAATATAGTTCGTACATATTGCACTGTAAGCGAGTCACTTACCAACGATGTGAGTCGATTTTTCGAGTTAGAAGAAGTTCCAACTATGATTAATTCGTTATCACCTGAGGAACAGGAATGTGAGAAACACTACATAGACACCACACGTCGCGATCATAAAGGGCGGTATATCGTGTCATTGCCTTTTAGAGAAAATGCTTCTTGCTTAGGTGACTCATTATGCCGCGCGGAGCGTAGATTCTTATCTCTCGAACGTAAATTGTTATCTGATCCATCTATTAAGAAAGAATATGACAATGTATTCATGGAATATTTAGAAAAGGGTTATTTAAAACGTATTGATAATAGTGCCGCGAGTTTTAATAAACCACATTATGTAATACCTCATCATGGAGTCGTACGTAATAATAAGAAGTCGTCTCGTTTACGTGTCGTGTTGGACGGAAGTAGCTCAACGACCAATGGTATTTCTTTAAATGAAATTTTACATACCGGACCTAATTTACAAAATGATTTATTTAAAATATTATTGCAGTTTAGATTGCTGCCTATTGCATTAAGTGCCGATATACGACAAATGTATTTACGCGTTTTAATGAACAAAGATGACTGGCGTTTTCAAAGGCTATTGTACCGTTTCGATCCTAGTGACGAAATTCAAGTCTTCGAAATGACTCGGGTTCCATTTGGTTTAAGCTGTAGCCCCTTCCTAGCAGTACGAACCGTTCGCCAGCTAGCTAGCGATGAAGGCGACCGCTTTCCGACAGCTGCACGCGTTGCAAAGAAGGACATATATATGGATGACCTTGCCACGAGCTGCTTATCAGCCGAAGATGGCATTGAATTATCTGATCAGCTAATTAAATTATTTGCTGCTGGTGATTTTGAGCTCGTAAAATTCTCAAGTAATTCACCCGAAGTGATGGCAAGTATTCCGCCTGAGAACCGGGTTTCTGCAGCCGTAGAATTTAGTCCAGCTGACCAATTAAAAATATTGGGATTGCATTGGGTACCTGCCGATGATGTATTTACATTTAGTGTCAGTTCTCAACCGTGCCAATGTACCAAGCGCAACATTCTTTCCGTTATTGCCCGTCTATGGGACCTGTTAGGATTGGTGGCGCCAGTTACACTTCTGGCCAAATTAATTGTCAAATCTCTTTGGAATCAGCATATTGATTGGGATGATACCCCTCCGCAACATATTGTAGATCTATGGCAAAAGTTTGAAGCGGAATTGCCCTTATTGCAAAATATAAAACTACCGCGTCACGTCGGAGTTACCGACGATTGCGTCATTTCTATCTTGGGGTTAGCTGATGGCTCTGAAGTTGCATACGGTGGAGTGGTTTATATGCACATATACTTTCCAAAAATTGACAAAACCGTTATGAACCTAGTCTGTGCCAAATCAAGGGTAGCACCCTCTAAATCAGTTGTTACCATCGCTCGACTAGAACTCTGCGCGAACCTTATTCTTGCCAAGCTGATGCGAGTGGTAATCGACACCTATTCATTACCAGCATGTTCCATTTATGCGTTTACCGATAGCAAGGTAGCTCTCGCTTGGATTCGTTCAACACCATCACGTTGGCAGACGTTCGTCGGAAATAGAGTATCTCAGATTCAAGAGAAGATTGACCCTAGTCGCTTCTTCCACATTGCCGGAAAAGCTAATAATTCAGGAGACAGCTTAAGTAGAGGTTTGACTCCTGCGCAGTTACTTGCGCATCCCACGTGGTTTAATGGTCCATCGTTCGCATATGAACCTCGATCCAAATGGCCACTTTGCTCTGACATTAGCATTGCAGGTGAAATTCCTGAAGCTAAAGTGAACGTTATGGCGACAACAGAATTGTCTCCGCAGTCACTGCCACCTATTTATGCACTTGCCAATCGAGTTTCTTCATGGAATAGATTACTTCGAATAGTAATCTATGTTCTAAGATTTGTCAAAAAATTGCCATCGAAATTTGATATTTCTCATCTTGAATATGCGGAACTAATAATCATCAGGAATCTTCAAAGCGTTTATTTTGCCGATGAAGTTGCCAAGGCTAAGGCCGGAAAGATTTTACCACCTGCCTTTCTAAAGCTCAACGCGTTTTATGACAAAGAAACTCAAGTTTTACGTGTTGGCGGTCGTTTAACAAATTCCCAGCTGGTATATGACAGTCGCCATCCAATTATACTGCCACGTCGCGATCATATCGTAGACCTCATTATTGACCATTACCATCGCAAAAATTTGCACACTGGACCGCAACTACTAATGTCTCTCTTAAGACAAAAATATTGGATCATGGCCGCTCGTAACATAGTTCGAAGTCGGGTGCAAAAATGCAATGTGTGTTTCAAGACGCGACCTGTAAATCAGTTTCCTATGATGGCGAGCCTACCTGCATGCCGAGTTACGGAAGCTAAGTCGTTTTGCCACTGTGGAATTGACTACGCTGGTCCGGTATCTGTTATCCCACGTCACGGGCGAGGCGTGCGTAGTACTAAAGCGTACATCTGTTTATTTATTTGCCTAGTCACGAAAGCCCTACACGTGGAACTGTCTTCTGATCTAAGTACCGAGGCATTCTTGAACGCCTTCAAGCGTTTTTTATCTAGGCGCGGACCGGTTAGTGTTTTGTACTCAGATCGTGGTACTAATTTCATAGGTGCTAAATCTCATTTAAATAAAATGTATCAATTACTTGATTCAGAAGAGTACCGCGACAAGTTTGCTAATGAACTACGCGAGAATCGCATAACTTTCAAATTTAACCCTCCATCGGCACCACACCATGGGGGTATATGGGAAAGCAATATCCGCCAGATCAAAACTTCTTTGGTCAAAGTTGTTGGGACTCAGTTGCTCACTTATGAGGAGATGTCGACAGTGCTTACTCAAATAGAGGCCTTATTAAATTCGCGTCCTCTTTCCGTGCTCAGTAGTGACCCTGCCGAGCCACTTGCGTTAACTCCAGCACATTTTCTTGTGCTGACGCCCCTTAAATCGCTTCCCGCGGAAGACTTATCGGATGTTAATACCAATCTCTTGCATAGGAAACGTGTGGTCGATCATCTTGTCCAGTCATTTTGGAAAAGATGGAAGGTCGAATACCTTAACACTCTTCAAGTGCGTAATAAATGGACGAAGTCTACTACTTCTATCCAAACTGGGACTGTTGTTCTGCTGGAATCTGAAAACAGTGCTCCTTTAAATTGGCCTATTGGAGTGATTGAGCGCACGTATCCAGGCAAAGACGGCGTTGTAAGAGTTTTGGATGTCCGTACGAAAAGTGGTCTCTACCGAAGACCTGTAGTAAAGGTTTATCCTCTACCTTCACAATAAAATAATAATAATACAGTCCACACCTGCTCTATTTTAGTTATTAGAATTTAGTATATAATTAGAAAGGTAGATTATATCGTGAGAAATGCTAATATTTGAATCTTAATTGTTAGTTTAGTTGTGTGATAGTATATAGCTATGACTATTCAGTTTAATTAGGTACATTAGAGTGACCTTAAAATTTGTATGCCTATTTGAAGGCTCTTCGGCCTGTCAAGCCGGGGGGGATGTTAACGCCGAAATCGTATCTGTTAGAAATATGAAGGAAGACATGCATAATCATTCCATCCCTTTCCTTCCTAACAAGCATTCCGCTCCCCGTCCTTGTCACGCACAGAACAAATAAGTGTTGCAAAGTACTGCAACCAGTCGTGACCTTGCAAATGCCCTGAATGGACATCTGCGGCAATTAACCTAAAGAAATTATACAAAATTGTTTCGTGTGATTTAATAATCCCTAGTGCAGTTTTAAGAGTGATTAGACGGGCCCGTCTCAGGACTATCTCCGAAGGATCGACTCCACAGCTTCAGCGTGAGTACCTTTCTTATAACTTCCTGTCCATTTCCGTGTGTCTTCCGGAATTGTTTATTTTTACGGTATTATCAGAACTAGCGCATACAAAACCAGTCCGCAATCCGCACCGTCAACCCACAACTTTCCTTCAAGGTCTACCGAGCTACTCCCGCGCCACAACTCGCGCTAATGTGAAAGGCAGTCACCGCAATTGCCCCTATAAAGTGCTATTGTTACGAGCACGTGCCAATCACCAGCAATACACTAGCTACTATTATTACATCTGTGACAATACAGTGAACTTTTATTTTCAGTTTTGCGAAGTAAATCGGCCTTCGGGTCTAATTTTATGTAAGGTGACGGTATGAATGTGGCAAGTAGGGTTCTGTTTCGACTGGTGTTGTTTTTCTAAGTTAAGAGTTTATATGCTAAAATTTTAAAATGTTTGGTACAGTTTCTACACACCATTTTAGGGAGCTGTTTTTCCGCTAAAGCGGACTAAATTTGAGTGTGACAAGATTTTTCTGGCAACTCTGAAATTTACATCCCCTGAAAACAAGCTGGGAATACTCTTCCTGCTGTAGATGCGCACGATGCTTTTTTTTATGCCTGATAGGTTAGCCTTTGACCACTATATCACCTGATGGTAAGTAACGATGTGGTCGAGGATGTTGTTCAGGCTAACCTAGAGTTACTGGCTCTCAAGGACAGCTGCCGGAACACACCGTTAGGTGCTTGGCGACAGATTTTCAACTTGAGGGTGGTAGCTAGCCAGGCGGACATTCGCAAAGTGCCCTACCACCATGCTGTAACGGCTGCTATCCTAAGACAACAACCGGGATCGACGGTTTAACGTGCCCTCCGAAGCACGGAAGCGCCCAGTAGTAATGTCACCAGCGGTCACCCATCCAAGTTATGACCGCGGCGGACGTTGCTTAAGGTGATCACCGTAGTGAAACGCGCACTTTTGGAATCTTCTTTTACCGAAACTATTCGTTCAAAAAGTGCGAAAAAAATATATCATATTATTTAATTCTTTATTGAGTGAATTAGTTGATTAGTTTTTACTAAAACTTATTAGTTCTTCTGTAATAAATTGTAATCGGCGACCCTTTTTAGACTGTTTTTTATTAATTTAAGAGGCATTATTGACGTAATTGCAACGTTTCTTTTTTTAAAAAATAGCTAATACTATACTTTAATGAACTACTTAACAACTTGTGTTGAAAACATTTTTATGAATTTTTGGCACAAAATTGCGTGATCGCGAGAAGAAATCTCAACGAAAATCAGTCTGCCCGCAGCGCTCGGGCCGTTTGGACGTGGGATCTGTGCCGTTCGTTACGCCATCATTTTTGTGCATTTATTTTACGAAATATACAATATTTTTTTACCATACGTTAATTTGCAAGTCATAAATTATTGAAACTCAAGTAAAAAAAATATTGGATAAGTACTTTTCTTTATATTGATTTATATAATCTTTATAACAACGAGTTGATTAAAGTTCAGACACGGCATTGTTAATTTCTATTTTAGTAGGTATCTAGATTTTTAACCCCTAGTAAAATATTTCATTTTGTTATCTATAAGCTACTGTACAATTAAACGAGAACTAATTTCTAATGCACTTAACACACTTTCCGAGACGACCAACTACTTTCTAGGAATTTAGATATTCAATCATTTAAATAAAGGGAAGTTATATATTTTTTATAACTTTGACTTTAATAGTTACTTAGTAGGTAGTTAGCCGGATTGAAATTTGTGTTACTATCTTCTTTCGTCCTACCTATAAAGACATGTGCCCGTAACTTTTGAACCGTAACTTCTGTAGATGGTTTCATAGCAAAAGTGATTATGTGAACTATTATTATAATTGAAGTAACCGACTTCCAAAAAAGGAGGAGGTTCTCAATTCGTCTGTATGTTTTTTTTATGTTTGTTACCTCAGAACTCTGGACTGAGTGAACCGATTTTGAAAATTATTTTTTTGTTTCAAAGGTAATGCTTGGTCCCATTTTATATTTCATCATAATCGGTCAAGCCGTTTTTGAGTTAGTCTAAAATACCTGAAAAATATTTACTTACCTATCTTGATGATATAGTTGTTAAAAATGAATGATAATCGATCCCGTAAATGGTAGGTAGGTAGTAAGATGGCAAGGGTCACTAAAAAGTGTGAAAAAAAAATTTAAGCAAAAAAATGGAACCAACTTCAACACCCAAAAGTGTGAAATAACTTGTCGAAGTCGGTACCATACGCAAAGTTTTGTGATATTAGGTACTTTTGAACTGTCATGGTACCGACTTTAACAAGTTATTTCACACTTTTGGGTGTTGAAGTCGGTTCCATTGTTTTGCTTAAATTTTTTTTAATTATAATTATTATTATAATAAGTGGGGTTCCTTAGGAAAAGTGACTAAGAACCCCGGTACGATTCTTCCCGTATAACTTTTAATGGCAGCAGTCGAATGAGACTTGTCAAAAACCGAAATGACGGATTCAAGATGGCAGGCAAAATTCAAGATGCCCTGATCCGGATGAAAATAAACGCCCTGAGAAACCCAGATAGGGTTGCTTAGAACGTCGTTATTCGGAATTAAGAAATTATTTCTTATGATGTAATTTTTCAAGATGGCCGCCATAAATAGATGTTTTGAACCATTGGCTTAAATTGTTCAATGGGAAGGAGTCATGAAGAAAGAAAGTATTGTAAACCGAATATAACAAAGTGATTTTCATGATATAGAAATAATGGGAAATCATAAAATGACGTCTGCCAAGTGAAGATAGATGACGTATCTCGTAAACAGTTACAGATAAGTAAAGAAGTTTTGAACAAATGTCATAGAGAATCGAGAGAGCACTCAAATGACACGCAACAAAAATCCAAAATAGCAGAATTCATACAACGTGCTGAAGTGCGATCCCGCTGAAGTAAGGTTGAGCTTCAGTGTGGTCGGAGTACGTTATGGTGGCTATCTTGAATTACATCATTCTGGATTTGCCATTTTGCTCTTCTTATTTATCATATTGCATTTAGAGCACGGATGGTGCGTGAGTTCGAAGGGCGAGTGCAAGGTGAGGGTGCAGTCTAAGCCGAGCAGGAACTTGCAAGGCCGAAGGCTGAGAAATTGGGAGTATTTTCCGTATCTCCAAATGTCAAAATCCAATTTCCAAATCTCCAATGTCTCCATGATGAATGGCCGCGATAACCGAAGCACCTACGAGTGGGGTTCTTTAACCAATGTGACTCAGAAACTTGGTGCGATTCTGCCTGTAGCACTTTTAGTAGCGGTAGGGTGAATCTTATATGGTGGTTTCATTACGGTTATCTTTTGTATTGAGCATTGCATTGGGATAATACTTCTATAAACATTTTAACCAATGTGACTCAGAAACTTGGTGCGATTCTGCCTGTAGCACTTTTAGTAGCGGTAGGGTGAATCTTATATGGTGGTTTCATTACGGTTATCTTTTGTATTGAGCATTGCATTGGGATAATACTTCTATAAACATTTTGAACTTTTATTATATTATTATTTGTAGCTATGTTATTTCATACTGCATAAAAATAAATGACACACTGCCTGATAAACTTGTTAGCATATAAGTACATAACAAATAATTAAAAAGTTATGGTTACATAAGAAACGTAATTGTATTTTTTTTTAGATTTGTAATACAATGGGGAATAAACGAAAGTATAAAGTGCTCCATTAACGTCTTGTAGTAACACAAACTGTGAACGAGTTCTTGAGTTCAGTGAGTTATAAATCTCGTAAATAAACTTAAAAATTGCATAATGACTTTCTATAACTGAAATTATACCTATACATTACATTTATTCACCTATAGATTTATAGAAATATGATAAGGTAAAATTGTAAGTTTCTGTTTTATAGTTGGTAAGTATATTACAGTAAGCCAAAACACAAATTATTTGACAGTTTTTTGTAAACAAGGTTATTTAAAATTAAATACACATTCTCACCATTTTCCCTTCAGTCTACACAATTCTTTCTGCTTACCAAAACACTGACACACTTTTTTCGCTTTTTCTACATGAGCGTTACCATACATAATAATAATAATGAATAATAATAATTTTATTTCAAAAAACGTTTAACATGTTGGAGCAGTAAGGAACACATAATGTATACATAGAACTATAAATAAGAACAACAAAACACATGTGTAGGTACAATTTAAGTCCTATAGGCACAAATATGCTCCAGGACGTTATCCGCACCAACCCGGTGGTTGGTTGAATGTCTTTACTGTATTAGTACTGTTTTATGTGTAGTTTCTACACATACAAGCTACGTTTCGTACCGCTTCATGAAATCGAACTACTTTTTTGAGCACAATACTGACTTTTGAACTAACACGGTACCAACTTTGGCAAGTAATTTCACACTTATCAGGAACATAAGTCGGTTCCATTTTTGTTTATAAAATGGATCTCATAATCTCTACTAACCACCAAACAATTAAAACTTTTACTTACAAATTATGTTGATATGGTTCGCAGTAACTGCAGATAAAATGTTGTTATGTACACTTCTGTTCTGCCGCTTCTAATAGCGCACGAAACTCTACAATTTTAGCGATGCTATCCGTGGTACGGCGACTAGTGCCGCCGTGCGACTGAATATTTTTATGAGTTGAAAGTTAACGCCTATTTCTTTTAGCTCCGCCCGAATTAGAAATTATTTTGACTACTGTCTTGCCCTTAACGTTGCTGATCGATTCAGAATGGCTAAGCAAACTTGGCTACGAGCGCTTCAAAACAGTAATATTTATAATATACTTATATATTTTTGTTCATTTGATCCAAAAGAAAAAAGTAATAAATAATATTTAACTTAAAATACTATATGCTTCAAAACAGTGCTGTCTTGTTTCCAGCATATTAATGTGCAGCAACGCCCTACTTAAGTGAGCGTCAATAGCAAGCTATTTATGCAGCACATAATTTACGTTAGACGTAATTAACGATATCCAATGGGAGCATATTATAATGTGTATGTTAGTTTGATTATTAGTTTAACGAGATTTGCATTAGCGTAGAGTCGACTAAAATGCTTCAATGCACCCTTGTGTATAGGGCGTCTATTAAAGGCGGGAGCTTATTTTGTGAAGTAATTAATAGATTTAGGGTGTTGTTATTATTTTAATAATAAAGCCGTAAACACAGAAATAATAATTTTGCAATTTTTGGGTTAAGGGGAACAAAACACCTCATTTGATTTGTTACATATTAGTCTATGATTGTTGCGAATACACTCCGAGTTTTAAAATAAAAACTCGGCAAAGTGCGAGCCGGACTCGCGCACGAAGTGTTCCGTACGATTATCTATACAAGATTAGACACTATATCATATTATTATTTTTAGTTTTCAAGTGTCGCACTTGGCCGATTTTTTGGTCATAGCGGCAACAGAAATACATTATCTGTGAAAATTTCAACTGTCTAGCTATCACGGTTCATGAGATACAGCCTGGTTACAGACATACATACAGAAGAATAGTGGAATCTCAGTCATAGGGTCCCGTTTTTACTCTTTGGGTACGGAACCCTGAAAATGACTTCCCTAAGGTAGTTAGATTTTAGGCTGGTAGACTTTGCCTGCCAACTTCACATCGGTAAAGTCTTAGACGAATTCTGTTACGGGGTCTAAGAACCAAAGTATTTAAGCATGACCGTCTTGGTTGATACCACCGCAGTGTCATAATACTCCGCCTCGAAGCAGTAGTGTGATAACTGATAACACTAGTGTATTGATAGTGTCTCAAAAAAAACTATATGTAAGAAGTTCAATAAAATTCGGACCATGCATAAACCGGTTTTCTAAATGCGACACATTGCTGATTCATAAATGATGCGGTCATTTACACGTGGGCGGACCTTGGCATTCAGGATGCATTTGTGAGTGGCTCAAAATACTTTTGCAAAAAAAGGAAACATAAAAAAGCCATACATATTACGGGGCTTAGTCACCTTTGTGCATTGTACCTCTACGAGCAAGTTTTGTACCTACTGTGTTATTTTAGCGATCCCCACCCAAAGGGTACAACGAAGAGCCCTTACCTCCAAATTATTGAGTCGTGATATTGTTAATAATTATTATGCAAATAAGCAGTTCCATATTTTTCTCTGTATTTATTTACATCTTAGTGTCTTTATTTTGTATAAGTAAATCATGTCATGTCAAATAAACATATTTTCTTTATTTCTTTCTCTTTTTTTCTGGATAGTCGCTATTTAAATAGTTTTTATCCTTTTGTATATGACTTATGATTATATGTGCGCGCGAGTTGACAACATTAAAAATAGGTAAACTCGGAAGGTGCTCGCGCGCACTCGCAAGTTTCACGCTCGCCAGTTGACGAATAAACCTAACACGGTCAGTCACTCTGTGGCATAGGTGTCATTTCTGAATATCAAAAACAGAGACAGGTTAAAAAATCTTAGATCAAAAATTGATTCTTTGTTGATAGTCTAGTCTTTGACTATCTATCTCACCTAATGGTAAGTGAGGTTTTATGTTCAAAAGAAGATTTACTGGCTCTCAAGGATAGCTGCCAAAACACATCGCTAGGTGCGGCACATTTTCTACTTGAGCGTCGAAGCTAGCCAGGCGTATATTCGCCAAATGTCCTACCACCTTGCTCGCTTGGCTTGCTACCACCCTCTAGTAGAAAACATGTCCCCAAGTCTTCGATAAAATATACCCTGTGGTTGTGGTTTATTTTATCGAAGCCCCAAGTACCTAACGGTGTGTTCCGGCAGTAGTGCTTGAGAATGTTTTTTAGTCTTTCTTTGAGTTGCTGGCAAGTGCCATTTGGCTCAACTAATAAGTATTGTAATACTCAATGCTGCCAGCTGGTAGGTAGATACTGGGCTGGGGCATTGTGATTTTGTTTTTTATTTTATTTTAAAAACGAAAATATAAGGGTCACACTTAGAACAGTGATGGGCAAAAACATAGATTATGAAATTTTTAACCAACTTCCAAATAGGAGAAGTTTCTCAATGCATATGTTTTTTTTATGTTTGTTACCTCAGAACTTTTGACTGGGTAAACCGATCTTAAAAATGATTTTTTTGATTGAAAGCTGATGCTTGTCGTTTGGCCCCATTTCATTAAAATTTTATAAAAATCGGTCAAGCCTTTTTGAGTTACACTCCAATAACTGAAAAATATTTACCTATCTTGATAATATAGTCGTTGACAATGAATGACAATCGATCCCGTAAGTAGCAAGGGTCACTAAAATTAGTGAAAATAAGTTTTTATCCAAAAAATGGAACCGACTTCAACACCCAAAAGTGTGAAATAACTTGTCGAAGTCGTTATCATTCGCACAATTTTGTGATAATAGGTACTTTTAAAATATCATGGTACCGACTTCAACAAGTTATTTCACACTTTTGGGTGTTTAAGTCGGAGTTATCCTTCTGGTCCTTTTATTCTGTGCAGGAAGTGCCGGAACACAGTAATATGAATATTACTATGCTTGTCGGTAGAAACAGGTACTTTCCCGGCGACACTGCAGAAAGAGTTTTACTGCTACAAATATAATACATAAAATTTAGAACCTGCAAGTAACATATTAGTAGAGATTTTACCAATTTCAAATAAACCAGTTCGAATGCAAGTTTATATTTAAACATCCTGTCTGAATGAATGTAAACAGTTTATTTTGGGTTTTGTGTTTAAAGTACGGATTTAATTATCGACTGAATGGGGAGTCATTGCCTTGTTATCCGACTGTCTCAGAAAGGAGGTCATTACAAAGAAGTAGCTCAGATTTATTTCAATAAAATTCGTAAACCACGAGTTAGTCTCTCGCCCCCTGGGCTCCGTAATCAAAAAGTAGTAGTAAAGAGCCAACTCCTTTTTGAGAATCGGTTAAAATCTACTCTCCATTCTTTTTTGATTTTGTATAGTTGTTGCGCGGTTACTCTGTTAATTATGAACTGATTTTGATAATATTTTTTTGTTGGGTAGAGTACCTATACCTTCGAGGTGGTCTTATTTAAGTTTCATTGAAATCGGTTTAGTTATTTTTAAGTTATGGTCAAATAATTGAAAAAATGTATTCGCATACCTGAATGATTTGATGGTATTTGCTGTTGTCGATGATGAAAAATATTTTAGGCGAGTGAGTGATCTTGTATGCTTACAAGATCAAGTGCATCAATAAAAAAACAATAAAATAAAACATAAATGAATAAAATAACTTGTGGAAGTCGGGACCAACATAATGTGAGGTCAGTGTTTTGAATCAGCATAGTACCATAGTATTTCTAGTCTAATAGTCGTTTTTAGAAATAAGTACATCATTTTTGAAAATTTAAATTGTCTAGCTATCACCGTTTTTGAGATACAGCCTGGTGACAGACGGACGGACAGCGAAGTCTCCGTAATAGGGTCCCGTTTTTACCCTTCGGTACGGAACCCCAAATGATTTATTTTTCAGGTTTGTAACTCATTCCGTTGAAGAGCTAAAGACCCGTGACACATCTACTTGGACAGACAGCAGGCTCATTTATAGGGCTCCGTTTTGCCCTTTGGGTGAGGAACCCTATAAACCAGCAAAGTGCGAGTCGGAGTAGCGCTATATATTCACAGTTATCTATTTAACCTATCCATCGGTTAAAGCTTGAAACGCGCTTTATCATTCAGTTATTTTATGTGTTGGTTAGCAACCCGAAACTTTATTACGACATTCTGAAACGGACACTTAGTGTGATTAAATCCCACACTAAGACGTATTGTGTAAACAAGACCTTCACTTACAATTGCGTACCAGTTATAGTCTGTGGAGGAGGGCGCCTTTGTAAATGAGTGAACACTGAACAGGCCAAGCGCTTCGAAGTTGCACTTTATTTTACACCTATGAAAAAAAATGTAAAGAAGAAGTATAACTCTCATACAGTTATTGCTTGATTTCGGACTCGACAAGTTCACAACAAAACACACAAAATCGTTCAAATTCTTAATTCATTTAGCGTTTAGAAATGATCGCATCCGATCGGTCGCGACGCAAAAATGTTCTAGTGTTGTAGCGCCGCACGGTACATTTTTTAAACCACGCTCGCCGCGGTAAGTGTTGCGTTCTGCTGTTTCTGAGCTTGACTTACATATCTTTACATATTTATTAATGCGTAGTTTAACGTCTGTTTAAGACGAGGCTGCGGAAAAAATACTCTCATTCGACTAGATTTTTTAAGCAACTTAAATATGCAATCGACACGATAACTCAAATATTTGATTTTTCAAACCTTTTTCTATCCGTTGTCCAGACAGGAACACATTTGAAAGAAATTTACTCGATAGTTTTAATTTTTTTAAATGAAGCCTTTTCTTTAAATTATTGGATTTTTCTGGGAAACTACATCAGTTACATATCAATAATAAATACACATAGAAAGGAAATGTAGTTTATTATCCGCTGTATAAGTAAAATTTACCTAGAGTAATTAGTATTGTCATAAAAAATTAAACTGTGTTTTAGACTTACGACCTTTAGTTCTGTGCAGGATTACGGACAATCGGAAGATTTGATATTCAACCTTATTAGCTTACGATTACGAAATAAAATCAATGCGTAAGAGCTGTCCTTCAGTGCCGCGCTGTGCGCCGTTGGACGTGGACCTATCGCTCGCGCGCTATCACCTCTGCATTATAAATACGTATCTTGGTAGGTACGAGTATATCAATATGGGAAATAAAGATAACCAACAAAATAAAAAAGGATGCAGAAGAGTCGATACAAAGACTTTGCAAGAATTATGAGAGAGGCAAAAGCGTAAGTATTTTTCGTTATTAATATTTCAGTTTTTTTTTACCTATTGTACCTATGCAAATTTAATAATCGTTTGTGTTTTGGTGTTTATTCTATTCATGAAACATAGGTACTATCTCTACCGAACTAAGAGATTCTATACCAACTAGGTTCCTTTAGTACTGTAATGGAGCTATAAAATAACTATATGTCGTACTAATCTAAGTATGATTAGTAGGGTACTATAATAATATCTGGTATATGTATAATTATGGTCTCACCTGATGGTAAGTGATGTGGTTGAAGGTGCCGAACAGGTATAAAGTAAAATTATCTGGCTCTAAAGTACAGCTGCCGTTCAACCGTAAATGGCGTTGAGCGTTGCTAAATAATAATAACACAAGCATAGCAAATCAAAGCATTTAGTTTGGTGGGTAGGTACCTATATCGCAATAAAACATCGAACATTGTTTATGTCCCTCAAGACTAGATGTAGATTTATATCAATGAAAGAATATTCAGAATCAGGCAAGTAGGTATATATTCAAGATATTATATACAAAGTCACCTGCATAGGTACTTATAAATATACATTTTATCACTTAGACATGTACATATAAGTATCGATTTATACATAAATAGAGTTGAATAATTGACTGTGCTCATAAAATGCACCTTCTTCCTCATGAAAAAAATAAAAAATCAGTCGAAGTCTGAGATCACTCGGACAGGGAAAACTGTCGGAGTCGCCATCTCATATAATAAGTTTAGACTGTGTTCTTCCACTACATGTAAAATAAGTGAGTAATTCTTTGAATAAAGTATTGCTAAATTTGCACATTTTATTCACAGGAAATTTCGTAAAGGAAATATTTTATATACTACCTATATTAGGCTAAAAATTATTTTGACCTATCCATAGCAGAGCAACAGGTAAAATTAAATAAAAAAAACGTTATAAATACATTTAAATTTTCTTTTTACACTGAAAAATAACACTTTACATTATTATCGCCCTGCACTTGTCACACCTCTGTAGGGTCGGTATAAACAATATATTTTTTCTGAGTACCTACACAAAAGACAACGCATTGACATAATTGTGCGGAGCAAGACTTAAATTTTATGCCCGGCCTCCTATCTGAAGCAATACCCTTTTGGGAATGCCATCGCTGATATGTATTATACTCGCCTTCGCCCCCTTTTCGATTATTAGGGTATTAGATAGATGGTAAAGAGCGATGTTGTACTCTTGACGTGCAAAGAATCTGACGTGCAAATTATCTGAATATATGTATTTAAATTCATTTATTCATATTCCCAACACCCCCTTTCTGAAGGCCGAACTTCAGCAGGGGCGGAGCAGTTTGTATGGTGGCCGTCTTGAAATCGCCATTTTGGATTTTTGATAGGTGTCATTCGACTGCTCTCTCGACATTTATCCTTACTTGGCACTCGTATACGAACCAACAAATTCTATCTACACATTCTAACAAATTGTGCGAAATTGATTGTCGGACAAACAGATATGTACAGTTGCTTTTCTGAAGGCTTCAGGTAACTGAATGTCTGTAAAATGTATAATTATATATCAATCAAAAATCTGATTGGTATCATCAAACTCGGCTAAATGCACATTTGTAATATAACTAATGCTTATTTGCCGTGTAGTATGGAGACAACAAATCAAAAATAGAAATTCTACAAAAAGAAGAAAAATTTTGGAGGGAAAAAATTGAGACAAAACTAGTCACATTCAATATGGGCTGCCTTCTGCCCGAGCTGGTCGATCCCCGCCACTCAAAGAAAAGAATGATCCGGGATCAAGAATATGTGGAAACTTATATAAAAAGAAAAATCAAGAGGAGGCTGTCGAGGGAGACTTGCAACATCAAAGTGCAAATGCTTCAGTACCTCCTCCCACCGTAAAAAGAAGACTTAACTTAATATTGTCTTAGGTTTTAGTGTTTGTTACGTATGGTAATTAAACAACATTAAACTGGTTTGCTCCATCCCATTACGATGGTTGAAGAATGAGAGCAAGAATTACAGTTATGAGTCATTGTGTCATGTTAGCTCAATTGGTTAGAGCATACCCCGGCTAAAGGGGTGGATGGACGCGGGTTCGAATCCCGCACATGACTATAATTTTTTCTCTCATAAATTTGTAATTTTGTAATGTAATTCGCTTAGCAGGCGTTATTGCAAACTTAACAATATTAAAATTATAAGGTTGCGTCATCATTTACAAGTTTAAAACCAATTGCAAAATTGGTCTTGTTTGTAGTACAACGCAAGTTGGACTATAGATGTCGCTCCATCCCATTACGATGGTTGAAGAATGAGAGCAAGAATTACAGTTATGAGTCATTGTGTCATGTTAGCTCAATTGGTTAGAGCATACCCCGGCTAAAGGGGTGGATGGACGCGGGTTCGAATCCCGCACATGACTATAATTTTTTCTCTCATAAATTTGTAATTTTGTAATGTAATTCGCTTAGCAGGCGTTATTGCAAACTTAACAATATTAAAATTATAAGGTTGCGTCATCATTTACAAGTTTAAAACCAATTGCAAAATTGGTCTTGTTTGTAGTACAACGCAAGTTGGACTATAGATGTCGCTCCATCCCATTACGATGGTTGAAGAATGAGAGCAAGAATTACAGTTATGAGTCATTGTGTCATGTTAGCTCAATTGGTTAGAGCATACCCCGGCTAAAGGGGTGGATGGACGCGGGTTCGAATCCCGCACATGACTATAATTTTTTCTCTCATAAATTTGTAATTTTGTAAAACATTAAACGGTTTAAATCGCGTATATTAATCATTATTTTTGTCATGACGTTTCAAACACTTTGCAGTGATCGTGGTCACGGGGTGACGATCGGGGGGACTGCAAACTTGACTTTCCGTTTCCGATACTCGTTATTTCTCACGCACACTTTTGCATTTCATTAAAATTTTATAAATGGAAAACTATATATTTTTTATTTCATAAATTATTTTTTGTTAATTCATATACATCTTAACTTAATGTGTCTATAACCTCTGTAGACTATCCACGAATATCTGTATTATGATAGTCCACTTACTAACAATCTAAGAATCCACTGTTTTTATTTTAAAGTCTAATTTAGTCACCTGTTCCAGTGCCACTCACTGTCTCACTTGTCTGCTATGTTGCAATAAAAGAAGCCTGTATAACATGTTCTCTACAATGTTTCTGCAGTCGTGTGTTTTTTATTAAATATCCCAATAATTAAACCCCTTACAATTGCATATATACACTCTTCTGCAAACTTGGTAAAAAAAATCTTATCCTGCTGTTTAGAAGTGGCTAGATCTACTTATATCTGGTTGGTCTAATTTTTGCCATAGTTGGTATCTAAAAGCAGAGTGGTAGTAAAATAACACCATTCTGTTTACCACTGTAACTGAAAAATAAAACGTACTAGGATGTATACGAACATATTTTCAACATTAGTAATTAACAGTTAAAAATTATATGATAGCAATAAAAAAAAAATCTACTTTATTTTATTATGGGAACGTGTACAGTAGCACAGTTATGAAAAACTATAATTCATATTTGTATGACGAGTCATGGTATTATGAATGGTCATATTTAATCAAATCAAATCCATTTATTTCAGGTCAATTGTACCCATATTCACCGAATATAATACAATATTATGCTCATTCAATTTGATGATATTTTACTTTATTCTAATTGACTGATTAATCGCATTCCAAGATACTGAGAACAATGTTGATTCATTCATAAATTATCGTCCACGCGGATGCCAAGGGGTAATGAAATTTTTGTAGGTAGTTTAATCAGTAGAAATCACTTTCGTTACTACAGAGAATTTAAAAACACCCCATTTATCAATATATATCGAGCCGTTTGGGCTGTTATGTACCATCATCATATTCCGATATATGATGATGGTACATAATCATCATATGATTATGTACCATCATCATACATGGTGGGACGGACACGTCTCACTTTATGTTGGTTTGGTGCAATACGTTTTCTCTATAAACACAGAAACTGCGACACAACAACATAGCAAAGAAAATTAAAAATAAACAACTTGAAAACATATTTTTAAATTAAAAAGACTGGAATAACTCATTGATATCGGTTCAATATGATCTCAATTTTGTGCTTATGACGTCGACAGGTTATTTGATATACTGATGACTACAGACTTTTCAAGAGAGATTATTATTCACATACTATTTATAGATTTAATCACTGGTTAACAATAACTTTCATCTATATTCACAGTTGCCACTTACATTAGTTGCTAGAAGCACTGCGATTGTCAAGGCATTTTGGCAAATTACTTTTAGTAAGTTGACTGTAACTGGCAAACCGTTCGACCGATGTTGATGAAATTAAAATGAAACCAATTAAGAGTTAAACTGTACTAGCAAAAAATAATCTTCAAGATTGTAAGGTTCAGTAAAAAAGTTATGTGTGGTCAAACATAAAATAAATTTAGGAACCATCTTTCTTTTGGGAAGTCAGTTAAATATGTATAATATATATACCAATACATACATAATAATATATGCCAATAAAGTCGAGCAGACATTATCATATTGTAAAAAGTAAAACTTTTGGCTTTAGTTTTATGAGCTACTGTCGACCGTAAGGATAATTTTGAAAAGTAAATCAAATAATCAATTTCTTACTAAGAAATATTAGTAATGTTGATAAAAATAAAAACGTGACATCAATTGCAGTATATACAAAGTTACTTTATGTATCGAAATTCGTCACGTGAATAAGATTATAAAAAAAGTTGAAATCGTCTCAATGGTATCTGTGTTCGCGAATCTAATATGAAGTACACAAAATGTTTTTTTAAGCGAGACGCGTGCGCCGCTGCACATCGCGTCGTTCGGTGCAGCGGGGATCGTTGCGCCGCATGGGCGGAGCTAGCGTGGGAATTATTTTTGACTGCCTCGACTTAAACTGCAATAGCAAACTACAAGAGTGTGTATTGTGAACTAATAATAACAAATATAATTTGACGGAAAATTTAACACAAGACACGTAAATAAATACCCGAACATAAAAAATAATTTTAGAAGAAAAAAATTTAGATATGGCACGCTGTGTCACCGAGGACAACTAACACGCACGATCAGGGATTTCAAAAACCGCTTCATAAAGGTTACCGCTTAAAACGATAACCGTATGTATTAGTAATAGGTTTATATCTGTTACTAATACATTCGGTTATCGTTATAACCGCAATGAAACGGTTGTACAGTTTCCTGAACGATTACCCATTTGAAACGGTAACCGATACCACTACCGATACGTTTGGATTCTTCGTAACAGAGTTTATTTCGAAGTTTTTTAGTCACTTTATTACGAAGAATCCAAACGTACCCGTAAACGTAACCGAAGAATGGTGTTGGTACAGCACACAGCACAGCTATAGTTGGGGCGCAAATACAAAACTTAAAATATGTGTAACACCTTCATGGACTGAGCTCAGGTAAGCTAATTAGCAAGGTTATGATATGCCACTTTGTGATCTCATGTTTGTAAAATCATTCCAGATAAGTGACAAAAATCGATTAAACTAAGGCAAGCATGTTAGTGTTTGTCAACAAGTGCCACAGATAGCACAAAAAAGAAGTACACAGGGAGTTCTTTGCCCTCCCATATAAGCTAGCACTCGTAGACATAACGAGATTTCTCTTTTCACCCGTGATAAAGAGTAGACTAGAAGACAAAATTTACTCGCGGTGCGCGCCCTATTATGGCATCTACCGGCCGGAAGGATATCCCATGGGAAATTATACGCTTTTAGTCCTGACTATGTAAATCTCTTGTGAAAAAACGCCTGTAAACATAATTCGAAAAACCTGTAAGACTTACGACTAAAATAAAAATGTATGTTTTCATAAAACTAGTGCACCAACACTAATATTATAAAATGTCCGATCAGGAGGGCGTTTGTGATTCCAGTTATAGTCAATCTATGGAGCAATGTAGACAGGTATGCATTTTACAAAATTACAAATTTACTAGAGGAAAAGTTATAGTGATATGCGGGATACGAACCCGCGTCATCCACCCCTATAGCCAATATACAATAGTATCGGGGTATGCTCTGACAGACAGAGCTAACATGACAATGACTTACAACTCTAATTTTTCCTCTCATTCTTTAACCATCGTATGGGGATGGAGCGACATCTATAGTTCAACTGACGTTGTACCTACTACAAGCCAGACTAATTTTTATACTACTTTTTTTTTGCAATTAGCTTTAAGCTTTTTAATGACGATCAAAACATATGCATTTTTCTAATTTAAATTATAATCAAGGGCGTAAGTATACATGTACAGTAGGTACCGAGGTACGAGTATACAAGGTGCACTTTTAGGCGATAAGACGTTGCTCATCTCCCGCCATTTACTATTGCGAGAATTAGCTCATAGATGCATGCACTGTGCAATTAGATATAAACTATAATTTCTCAAGAGATTTAACCAAGGCATACATCTGCGACAGTCTATGAAATTCGGTTCAATTAATTCCTTTAAGACTTCTATAACTATATTATATAAAAAAACGTACTGTAGAAGGCAATAGTAATTGAATTATATCGATATGTGCTGAATATTTTAATTATTACAATGTATAGTCTTAAAATCGGAAATGTAATATTCTTCTTTTTGTCGTATCGATGTTTCAATTCAATGGGATCAAATTTGATTGAATTTCAATACGTGAATACAGCAACTCGATATTTGTGCATATTTTTGCTCATTGACTATTTTAGTTTCAGTTATTGTTATTTTATACATCAAAATATTTAGAACCAGTGCCTTAGAACATCTGCCGCTCGCAGATTTTAATTAATCGCCATCGATAAGGGCCGGAGTAACTCATCTTTTTATATAAAGGTTGAGACAGACAGGAAATCGTGTCGTTTACCATCGATCGGTTTGCATTATTGATGGACAGTGAGATAATAAAGCCTTTTAAGAAAATGTAAAGGCTTGCACGCTTGGATTACAGTTCGTGAAGTGTTGAAATAAGATTTGCTGCGAGAATGAGGATTGAAGTGATTTGTATATCAGACACATACAGGGTTATTGGTAAAATGCTAACAACCTTTCAGGGTAGACTTCTGCTAACTGAGTTAATTATTTTTGTATTTATAAAAAAAATGAATATTTTATTTGAGTGTTTTAATGTCCACTTTTAGCCCACTTATTGGCTCGGAACCAAGAGCGTTCGCCGCGTTTTAACGTTTTCTTTTGAAAAGAGTTTTTAATATTTACATCGAGCTAAGTAATAAAAAATATGAAATAATACATTACAGGCACAAGAGACTTTTGACATCAGGTGGTCTTCGTACTTATTCCGTCAAAACCACATTAAAAAAAACACAATAATCGGTTTAATGTTTTTTTTTCAAATCATAAAAAAAGATTAATCTCAAAATGTTTATTATGACTAGCAGAAGTCAACCCTAAGAGGTTGTTAGCATTTTACCAATAACCCTGTATATTAGGGTCAGCAATATACATGCAAATTTTCATCGAGTTTGAACACTTGTATTTAATATATAATATGACGGAACTAGCGCTACGTGCACTTAGCCTTAAGTTTCCAAATGTTGAGTCCGTGTGTCCGCGCCATTTTCAACAACGGTATTTAAAGATTATTATTAGCATTTAATTTATATGACACATTCATACAAGACATGCTTGGTTCGTCAGTCTGTCAGTACCTTGTCTCCTCTGCAGACATTTCTCTGAAACAATATTGTTTTTGGTATTATGTTGTGAAAAATAAGAAACGAAAAAGAATTTAATTACAAGATTTAAAAAGTTGGTCATACTGTGAAAGGCCAACATAAGTACTTAGTACCAGTAGAACTCTTTGTGCGAGTTTGTCTGGGGAACTACTGCCACAATACCTATTTCTACTGCCCAAGCAGAATTGTTCGCATTTCGGTGCCGCTGAAATTACCAGGATGACGGGCGCAGTGCTCTTTATCACTTTTTTTTATGCCTGATACGTTAGCCTTTGACCACTATCTCACCTGATGGTAAGTGATGATGTGATCGAGGATGTTTTTCAGACTAACCTAGAGTTACTGGCTCTGTTATTGGCAGAGTAAACCGCCTTACACTATAGGTGGGCATCGGGTTAAAAATGAAAAACGGAACCGACTTCAACACTCTAGTGCAGGGTTTCCCAACCTTTATTTCACTGAGCCTCCCCAATTCAAAAATAATATTCTCATGCCCCCTTAAGTTTAAAAACATTAAAACACACATTTTTTTTACAAATTATTATTTATTTGAATTAAAATTAAAAACAAAGAGTTCCATACAGATATTTGTAGATATTTATGTTTTAAGGATCTAATAAGAGAAGATATATGTATCTACACTTGATAACCATTAATTACTTTCACATTTAGATAAAGATGTTAGTTTTATTTTAATTATTAAATATTAATGAGATACTTGAGCTTGCATGTTCTGTACCAGTATGTCGATTCTGGGTTCAGTCTTTGCTAGAGCAATGGTTAAATCGCTATCGACGGCAAGACGATTTCGCTGTTTAGTTTTTATAAAAACCAAAGCTGAAAAACCTGTCTCACATAAATATGTGGTCGAAAATGGAATAATTATTCTCAAAGCAAGTGAAGCAATTTTGGGATTAACAAGAAATCGTTTGACACAAAATTTCTCTAATGTCAAGAGATGGAAGTCATCTTTCATGGTCGAGTCAGCCTTCATTTCTAGAAATTCTTCCTGAATATCTTCAGGCAAATCTGAGACATCGACAACAAAAGGGTTTCTGGTCATGCGCCATATTGGTGACTCGGAATTAACATCTCGATAGTACCGGTGTACTATCTCGAAAGTGAAGACACAATTTCACTTCTAAATATTTCACAAACAACAATTTCACATTTAAATACCTATATGTTAACAAAAACGCAATTTGGAGCGAACGAACTAAGTACTGACAGTACGAGTACGACCCGCAAATGCTCCCAATTGTTTTACGAGTGATAGATGCAAGCGGGAAGGTAGGGCGGGGGTGCGCGTGAGTGTCGTGTTGTGACTTGTCGAAACTTGTATATGTAGAGCGCAATACACACTGAGTCCGCCGGGCCGACGACATATGTCGGCAACTTTTTGTCTTTGATATGACTCTTTTCATACAGGGGTGCGTTCCTCCTACCCGTCGGCCAAGACAAATTATGGTCTAAACGCAGATATACGCCGTTCCAGCACTCTAATCGAACTTAATTTGATCCTGTCAAGATTTGATCATACCCGTTCCGGGCGACCTGTCAGAGCAAATTTTGCTCTGCCTGGCCAAATTTTTACTACCTTTTGAATCGGCCAAATCTTGGCCAGCTGTCAAATGTGACAGATTCTACAATAAATAATAGATGTTGTACAAGGTAAGCCAAGCATTAGTGACATACTGTGTTAATTACGTATTATGCCCTATTTATTAAAAATGTATACTGTATTTTATCACCTAAAAACATCGCTGTCAATTCCATATTTTGAAAGGAGCTGTATAGGTCGTTCCAGGTGCCTTGGAGCAAATATTGGTCGACCAATATTTACTGGAACGCGCCCCAGACCGTCAGCGTCAGGTTGTGTCGGCGGCCCGGCGGGCTTAGTGTTTATTGCGCTTAAGTACTATTTCCGGAAATTAAACCTACCGATTACGCCCCCCCTGGTATTCCACTACGCCCCCCAAGGAGGGCGTGCCCCCCTGGTTGGGAACTCCTGCTCTAGTGTGAAATAACTTTTTGAAGTCGGTACCATGATAGTTCAAAAGTACCTATTATCACAATATGCGCATGGTACTTACTGACTTCGACAAGTTATTTCACACTTTTGAGAGTGGAAGCCGGTTCCATTTTTTTTGTGGTCAGATTTTGATGTAATTTAAATGGGACCAAATGACAAGCATCAGCATTATACAAACAACAAATAAAAAATCATCAAAATCTTTCAAAGTACTGAGGAAAATACAAACATAAAAAAATACAGTCAGATTGAGTACTTACCACCTCTTTTTTTTAAAGTAGGTCAAAAAGTAAAGTTACCTAAAAATATATATTTTTTTGTATTAGTATGCGACTAGGCGCCACTCCATCTGGTTCAGTATCAAATATCCTATACCTACTATTAACGGTAACCTAGTGATCTTCACGGTCGTCGGTTTGATTCCCCGCTTGGACAAACCCGTCGGATTTACTTGACGATAGCGATTAGATTGCCATGCACTATCGCTGCGATATGCCTTGCGCTTGACATTGATATGTTCTTAACTGCAAAGAATATGTAGATGTGAGAACCACCCTTTTGGATGTTTTCTAGTAATCATATCAAAATTAGCTCCTCTCGATCTAAATATCTGGAAAAGAACGCTTTAGAGTGACAAGAAAAAAATACTTTACAGCTGATTAATGATTGGTTCGTGTCTCAAGTAGTTAGATACGTACTTAAAACTTCAGAGAGATCAAAGCTTAAGGTGATGTACTTTTACTTAAATATTACTTACTACCTACATAATTATAACGATTGGCTCGGCGGCGTTATTCGAGTGTTTCGCTTGTAACGAATGGTACGGTGTTTAACTATTTACTTTGTCTTATTATTTTTTGTTCTACGAATAACGGCTCTTATTAGTTCTAATTTTAAACTAAAAAACCTTTTAGTTAGACAGTAAGATCTTTGGTAATATATACATATTATTATGTAAATAGGAAAAAATCACACACAAGTAAAATATAATAAACTTTTCAATAGAGCCTGGCTTAAAAATACAACGATGATTCCATATTATCTGGTGAATCATCGTATTTTGTTGTTTATAACCGACTTCCAAAAACGAGGAGGTTCTCAATTGGTCTGCTTTTTTTTGTTTTTTTTTTTAATGTTTGTTACCTCAGAAATCTGGACTGGGTGAACCGATTTATAAAATTATTTTTTGTTTGAAAGGTGATGCTTGTCGTTTGGTCCCTTTTAAATTTCATCAAAATCGGTCAAGCCGTTTTTGAGTTACACTAAAATACCTGAAAAATATTTACCTATCTTGATGATATAGTCGTTAACAATGAATCATAATCGATCCCGTAAGTAGCAAAAAGTCCCGTGAGGTCATTAAAAAGTGTGAAAATTTTTTTTTTGCAAAAAATGGAACCGACTTCAACACTCAAAAGTGTGAAATAACTTGTCGAAGTCGGTTTGGGTGTTGACGTCGGTTCCATTTTTTACTAAAAAAATTTTTGAAACCTAACGAAGTGAAGTATTCTAGGATTGAATCATGATGCGAAGGTTTCAAGGGAAGGAGATGAAAAATAACCTTGTTGCCGCGCGCAACACAGAATTTTTCACCGATAATATTCACAATAATAGCTTTAGGGCCAGTTTCAGAATGTCCTAATAAAGTTACGGGTTGCTATGCAACACATAAAATAACTGAATGATAAAAATGACAGTTAACATGCAGCGCGTTTCAAGCTTTAACCGATGGATAGGCAAAATCGATGACTGTGAAACGCAAAGATAGTGTTTTATTTATTAAATATGTTCTGGGTATCAAAACTTAGATCAAAACCGGTACTTACTCGAACATTCTGAAACAGGCCCTTAATCATGTAGTATCCGTTAATTTATAGTGAAATACTAAAATTGGTTTTTAAAGTAAATTCGATTAATTTTACTGGAGCTTTGGAAAGGTTCGAATTTTAAAAACCTTTCCACGCTAGCGGATAAAAAGCACTTTTCAACGAAGATTTCGAATGATAAACTGTACCTTTCCGAGCATCTGAAAAAACTATTTCTTGTCTTTTAGTAGGTATATATTTAGAAATGGGATCTGAAAACATGTAAAAATTTACTAACCTGGCGTTAACATGCTGATAACCCAAGAGGTAGCGTTGGTTCGCTACCAACGAGAGGGTTAGCGTCAGGTAATGTTCATAGGTTCTTATGAAATAAGATATTGCTTTAAGATTTTCCAACGGATAATTTCAGAAGCACAATGCGACTAGCCGAAAAATATGTGAACATTTTGAATTTGGGAAATTTATCGAACACATCTTCTGTTTTCTACCTTTTATTATCTTTGAAAGAAAGTGCCACACAAACGAGTTTGTTAATTATTAGACCAAGATTATTCCGATCCTGATACGCTGCTCAATGTGCTCAATAAACCGAAATAAACAGTTTCTAATATGCTCGACATTGTTTATATTGAACCTGTTTCAAGTGTTTACTTGTCACCGTTTAAAAAGACAATTATTTTCGACACTTCGATATATTTAATGAGGGAGTGGGATGTTTTAAAAGTCAGTGTTTGGGCTTCTGAAGAAAATAGAATAGGATAATAATAGGTCTTATCATCATAGTTAATTTCTGAAACTGTTCTGTAAAGCATCGCTTCTTAATTTTTATCTATAGGTATTTACAATCTCAGTGACGTCTATAATAGTAATTTTTTTAACCTACACTGTAATCTTAATTTTCAGCACATGGATATGAAAGCGTAAATTTCTGGTCCACGTCGCTGATATCACAAATAAGTACCTATGTTTTGTCTATAATTAACCTTTTGTACATTTTGTGTTCTGTGTATTGTTATTTGATCAATGAAAATAACATAAATTTTAAGTATGTACGAAAATTCTTATTCGGTTTACCCTAAATCTAATTTGAAAATCTTTATATTTCCTTTCAACGGCAGGTAATTTTTTTTTATTTGGTTCATCAAACTGAACAATGCACTTAATAAACTAAGAAGAAAATAATAATTTGCACATGCTGATAAATGCTCGTCCTTGGCGAGATGAAAACAACATGCTCTATACACTTGCGATACTTAAGAATATAACTATTATGATACAAGGGAGTTAAGTTGCTCATTATACACGAGGCTGTGGGTTGCATTGTAGCCCGAGCCGTAGGCGAGGGCGTAAATCAGTCGTGTATATAATGAGCAAGTTGGTCACGAGTTTCATACGCACTTTTCCAACACCCCTGCCAGGAAAAAATATAATATATAAGTGCACAAATGTGATACAAACATCATACGAAAATTATGGAAAATAGCGCCAGTTTTTTTTTCGTGCGGCAAATGTATCTCGATGGGTTGTTGATTACATATACCAGCCTTAAACCTCTTTGTTGTTACAAATCTGTATTATCGGTAAAATTAAAAATGCTCTGTTTATACTCGCATATAATTTGCAGTTAGGTACTAACTTGATTTTGAAGGGATAATTCTATTACACACTAGTGTATAATATTATTATGCACGAGGGTGTTATAGTTCGGTTTATGGCCCTAAGAACGATATAATAAAGCTCACTTTGCGAGCAAGGGTGTTGAAAACATTTTTATGACATTTTTATGAAGCAATAAAGTGCACTTCAGCGCGCAATGTACAAAGTTCCTAATACATATTTATATTCACCTAAGGCTTCTCTCATTTTCTCGCATAGCCATGCATAGCTCTGGTCTCTTCCGACGCAGCACGAACCGTAAAATAAACCTGTCCGAACGGATACGCTGATGTAACCGTAACTTCGTACATAAAGTGCGGATTGAGCGAGACCTGATTATACCTACTTACCTTTATTAAAAAAGAATACACAATACAAATAAATATAAGTTAACAATGGATATATTTGTACATATATTGTGTCCGTTCAGCGCGTCTACAATAGATTTTCATACAACATTCCTACCCGCATATATTTTATTCCCCGCAGAGTGCCGGGTTAGAATTGTATCCCCATACTTTCCTGTGGGTGAAGCGCGTGTGGAGAAAGGCGAAGAAAAGAAAAATAACAGATGGTGGACAGCAGCACATTCTAAACGACTGCCATCCTCCTACACTCATAGCTATCGATGACGACAAATGAGGTTTTGAAGTAATGGAGTAGTTAGCTACTGGAGTTTAGACTCTAAGCGTGTTTATCATAAACAATAATGCAATGTTAAACCAAGGCGTTGGGCAACCGTGCCTTACTATTTCAATATTTAAACGCGAACAATATCATTGTAACAACAAAGATGCTCACAACTATTTATTCTATGACAAGGTTGATGGACTGTCACTTCTCGCTTGGAAGATTTAGTTCGTAATTTTATAAAGAAAGCACGCCGTCCATCAGTCACGTCGCCGATCAGCCACCTCAGCTTTTTGGACTGATCAGATGTAACGATTAGGCAGGGTTCCGTAGGGCCCACTCTCAACAGTACAACACTGCGGTTGTACCGGGGCAATTAGTTTTAATCCTCCCAATGTCTCTGCAACGACTCAAGCTGAGGTTACAGATGTGCCCTTGAGGCCTTGAGCCCCTTGTCAACTCCTCTCTTAGTAGCGGTACGTGTTCGGTGTCCGCAGACGGAGGTAGAAAGTGAATTTCGTTCTTGGGAGACTACACTCCAGGGCTATAAGAGAGTCTTCCCTCGCCCAAAGTCCGGTAAATTTGAACAGCCGACAGCGGCAGTCCACATCAAGTTCCTCGCCAAACAAACAAACCAAGCAAGGGCTGTCAAGCACCCAAAACATCAGCACAGATTACATATTATGGCATCTGTCGGTTGTCACACGCTCATTCTGGTCGGGAGGTGGTCGCCGCGCCGCCTGTCTGCCGCCGCACGAAGTTATATTATATGATAATGAATAGATCTCGTGGACATTGTTGTGGACATAGATGGGTGACACAAAAAAATTCTAATCAAAAAATTATATTACCTAAGGACGAGGATATGTATTTAGGTTTTATGCCTATGTTACCTTAAATACTTTTTTACTTTTTTTACCTTTATTCATACTTCTTAGATACTATATTAATGTCATATACTAGTACGTAGACTGAAGTAAATATTGTGCGAAGTAGGTACCTGGGCCGCTACTACAATTCTATCGAAGTTTCGTTTTTCGTGTAACGAGTGACACTTTAGACAACGAAAATTGAATTTGCGGTATACCAAGTTCGTCGTTTCATATAATCTATGGTCGGATCGCATCGTTCATCACAAATCGTGCCCTCTAGGCAATCTCCCATACTACTCTGAGAACGCTATTATGCCTCAATCAATTTTAAGTCTTAATTGCGGGAAATTAAATAACATTTTCACATGGTAAGAGTGAGAGTCTTATGTAGTTATGGATCAGCGAGAGGTGTCGCTACTGTTCTAGAAGCTAGATACTCGTATTTAAAATCTACGCTAATTTCTTTGTTTTCCATAGGTATTTATATCCTCATTAGTATTTGTGTTCTTTCTGCATATTTAGAACTCGACTTTGACTATGAATAAATTATAATTTCATATTTTGAAAATGTACAAACCATACGAATCCGATTTAAAAAATATCTTATTCAGAATCTACACAGGCAAATGCTTGCTCATCTATGCTACGAACGAAGTTAAACAAAAGTGAACCAATACGTGTTTTGCGGATACCTTTCTTTCGGAGCCGAAGTTAGAAACTTTGACGAATTAGAGTAGGGGCCTTGAATCCAAGCAAAGCAAAGCCTACGGAATAGATACCCTTCTACCTATTATTTTGGCGGTTACTTGCCATGCGGCACCGATGTACGCTGACCAAATTAATAGAACGAACAACTAATTGGTTAATTGTGTCTAAAATGTTTAAATTGTTTACCAACAAAAATATTGTAAATATTTTGGCTATCTGCATTGGCCCGGTACACTCAAAGTGGGTCTGAGCAAGGTAAAAAATCTAAGAAAAATAAATAATGATGTGACACAACTCTTTAATAAAATACAAACCTATTTCAGACGCGACATCTATATTATAATGATTTAATGTTTCTGATTGGTAAAGTAACAAAGACTTAATGATGTGCAGACTGATTAACCACCCTGTGATACGTATGTGAACGGGTTGCCTGTGATTATTGTGTTGGACATCCCTGCAAATTTCACAAAACATTTTTTTTAATGACTAGATGTAGACGACAGTTGTTTTAGAAAGGGTCGTGGTCATTATCTGTGAACATTATACTTATTAATTTGGAATGTCCTTTATATCGATATATCATTTGATGGGGGAGACTCATTATGATAAAAGTGCGAATAGTTAATTGTTTCAATCAAAGAGGGTAGGGTGAACAAGGCATAACTACTTACTAGATGTGTGTACACCATTGCCTACAATGCTATTGCAAATATATGTGACCTTAATAATAACAATACAGCCACAGGAAAGCAAGAGCAAAAATAAAAAACACCTCTCGCTCTCATACGAGGAAACTGAACTTTTGGTATATGTATATGACAAATAGCGTAAAACCGTGGATTGATGATATTAATGGATCCTTTCGCACAACTGTCTAAGTCTTACTTTGTAAATAATGTCCTCACCAATCCTGGATGGGCCGTTCTCCGTGTTCATTCTCCTGCCACATCAGATTCCCATAACTGGTCATCTGGTTCTTACATTTCCCTCTCACACATGCATTTCACCAGTATCCACCTTTACACACGCTCACACATATAACATACACACATGACACAACACAATTCCTCATCTTGGTACTCAATTCCACGCAACTCTAGTCCTACTAAGATTTCAACTCTTAGTGACTCATATAATTAACCTAACAATTGTTTTTAACCTGAATCATTTTTATTTATTGATATCTGATATTGTTTAAGGGCGCACCGAGCTTTTTAGGCGCGCCGCGTATGTGTGCGTAAGTAAGGCACGCCAACAGCATCCGTCCCCGTCCGACCGCAGAAAAAGTACTAAAGCGGATAGGGACAAAGCATCGCGGCTCTGACTAAAATGGGTGGAACATGCGTGAATTTGAGTATTTCCTTCGTATGATAAAAAAAAATACCTATTTGAAAAATGTAAGTTTTGAGTTTAAATCGGTCAAGCCGTTTCGCAGGAGTTTTGTTACAAACACTGTGCCACAAAAAAATTATATATTAGAAAATACGAGTAGTATGTAACTCATTGTTAAAAGTCATTTAAAAGAATGATCCCGAGTTTCTTGCCCGTTCGTCTCGCAGTCTAAATTTTTTTTGCTTAACGTACAATGTAGAATATTTAATTACCAAAATTTGATATTTACTTTCATAAGAGCGTCGTAGACGCCTAAATTAAATAAATGATTTCAACTCATATATACAATAGCCAAAAAATATTTTATAAATATTTAAATGACAAGGAGGCTCATACAGCAGGCCTGTAGTATCTCGAATAAAATATTTTTGTTCAAAATAAAATTATATCTGCCGTTAGATATCCTTGAGGATAGCATCGAGCTATATGCTTAGAACAGAAAACTAACTCTCAAAAATACTGTCAGAAATACTGTAATTGTGTTAGTTTTGTGTCAGGTTTTTTAAGATAAGATAAGTAAGTGGGTGAGATAGACCATTTTTCACATATTTTTATATATATAAAATGTGTTCTGTGTTCTCAATTTTGCATTCAGTAACGTTCCTACATCCTTGACCGTTTTATTTTAAACAATCTGAAAAAATATGCTAATTATTCTACCAAGAAAACATTTAACAAAAGGAAAACATCAACACCGTGCGAAAGTGTGTTTGCTGACGAGTTTGCTATCTTGACAGCGATAACGTACATTTGTCGTTTTAATTTAATTAAATATATCTTGACGTGTCCTTTCATGGAAAAATAAAACAATGAATGCGTATGTGTGAAGGTGGGAGGTATTCCTTTCAAAGAAATAACTTTTATATAAATATTATGGTGTAAGCTTAGATATTTTTAAGTTTGATAATTAAATTAAAATAAACGGTCAAATGCGTGTCACGCACAATGTAGGGTTCCGTAGAAGCCCTTTATTATAATACAGAACGATTCTGTAGTTCTTTATTCTCCTCCACTTTCTTCTGCTAAATCTAAAAAATAAGAGTACGATTGCCGCCAAGTTATTATTTCAATTGTGATTCAAAAATTAAACAAAACTTGTTAGTGAATTCTATAGGTAGATAATCGAATGAAAATGTAATGATAGCGCCATTCAGAATCCGTTGGTACATTGTAAGAATTTGAATGTCATTTAATTTATTTGCTGTAGCATAAATAATTATTGTATTATAAAATAGTTGAAATATATATGAAAGAAAAATAAAAAGTATACACCGATATATGCAAGTAAGCTTGTAAATGGGCTATTATACTAGATAATAACTAGTCTGGCCATAAATACTGTAACATAAAAACTTTTCAGCTTTAGAATGATTTTGAATTTGGAACGCGTTTATTACTTTCAAATTTTCTTTCGATTTCGCGCCATTACATATATTATTTCTTGTTCATTATCTAATAACAATATTAAATTACTTCGAGGCGTTAAAGAAAATAGGATAGCAGTATTCGCCTTGTACAAAGTAGGTATTGAGCCGTCGCGTCGGTCATATTCCAGACACTTCAAAAGCTTGGTATCAGCCGTATGTTACAAAACTAATAAAGTTATCTCAACCGCATACTTTTCCTTTAAAGTTCATGAAACGCACTATCATTGTTCTTTTATCAAAACACTATCATTCATCATCACCATCAGCTTGAATTTTTTCAGATTTTTCAAGCCAGCAGTTTAGCTTTTAGAGAGGGGGGGGGGACGCCCTGCTGGAACAAAAATTCGCACTTTAAAGTTTAATATTTCGTAAATGGAGCATTAAATCGAAAAATAGTATTACCAACCCCGAAGTCATTTTAAAAGACCTATTCAACCACACCACACACGAAGTGATAGACGACGAAAAAAAATGTCATCCCCACATCACATGTATGGGTGTGGTGTACCATATTTTTTTTTTTTTTTTTATCTCTGTCGGTGTAATTGATTTACATATCCATACGAAATTACAGCTTCCTAGTACTAACGGTCTCGTAGCAAAACCTAGGACAGAAGGACAGACAGATGAACACGACGAAATTATAAGGTCAGAACTACGGAACCCTCAAAAGGGTCAATGCCAGCCATTCATTTACTAACATAAATAAATTAAGTATTGTTGAAAGAATGATAGATGGCGTAAAATCCAACGAAAGTATATGTATCGAATAAGTAGGGTGTCGCTACAACTAGCTCACAAGCTCAACACTTACTGTTCAACGGAAACCTCATGCTAATGCTGATATTATGTTTTAGATAATGAACTAGCAATTCCTGATAAATAAACGTTTGATACAAGCATTCAGATAAATATGAAAAAGCTAATTAAGTTCCATTCGTTACATAACTCATTTGTGATCAAGCAAGTACGTAATGCATGATATTATGCAAAAATAAACGTAAACACTAAACACAAGTTACGTATGCCAAATTGCGCACAGCAATAAAAATAGCTTAATAAATCACGACGTAAAACAAAGATCTTTACATGTCTCTCTTAAACAAACCAGATAAGATAAGGCGTTGTCTGCGTTGCACAGTCGTGTCCTGGCCATGGACAATTTCGGATACCGCGAAATGGGGTGGCCGTCTCCTCTGCAAACTCCTGCGCATACCCCTACGAGGTCCCGCCTCTCAAGCAGCATCAGATCCAGGCCCAGAGAACCAGAAGAGTTTCCCCTTAACAGTTATAAAGTGAGGAGCATCGATCTTCTCGAGTCTGCGCGTGAGCCGGGCAAAGCGAAAGAATATCTATTTGTAGGACCATCACCACCCGCCGAAGATGCGCCGAACATGTACCAAAGTTTCGACATCCTCGCTCCTGACCCTGAAGCCAGACTGACTGAAGAATCAGTTAGAAGAGGTCTGTGTGAAAAAGCTCTCAGCTTAGGCGCTGGGAGGTTCTTCGACGATGTAGAATGCGGCTTAATCACAGGGGATAATATCGAAGAGCACCTATGTTCTGCACCTGAAGTAGTGGTAAACCTAACGCTGTTGTGGGTCACGTTTTTAGCACGGGATGAGCTGCTTCCAGTGATATTAGATACAGGAGCGGACATTCACTATTCAGAGCCTGCTGGGTTAACGGCTTTACATATGGCCGCTTTCAGCGGAGCAGGAAGAGCAGCTGTTTACTTACTTTCTCGTGGTGCTGATGTGGATTTTGCTCCAAAATATTTTGCACCTCTTCATTGTGCTGCATTCGGTAACTCCTTGGAAGTGGCTGAAGTGTTAATAGCTCATGGGGCGTCATTGCATGCCGTCGTTCAGAGGGCTGGCTGCGAAGACAACCTCGTACATTGCGCAGTCAGATCTGATGCCGTGGAATGCATGGAACTCTTTATAGAGAAAGGAGTAGACCCAGCATATGTGACATCTGGAGGACTTAACGCGTTACATTTAGCAGCCGAACTAGGAGCCACACGTTGTCTCGGATGGTTGCTGAAAGAGACAAAGATAAGCGTGAATGGCATGACCAAACAAAGAGATAAGGAATGCACGGCTTTACATTTGGCGGCTGCCAGAGGTTATTCCGAATGTATAGAGTTGTTACTGGCCGATGGAGCAAAAACAAATACAAAAAATTACAGAGGTTTTACCGCTCTACATCTATCGGCGAGGTGCTCGAGTTTAGAATCTGTCGAAGTGTTACTTCGTGATGGAAACGCGGATCCAAATGCAGAAGACTATGACAAAAGGACTCCACTTCACGCAGCAATAAGCCACTCAGAGCGTTCATGTGACATCATCGACATGCTCGTTAGCTGGGGAGCACAAGTCAACAAAAAAGACGAGTACGGCTACTCGCCGCTTCATCTCGCTGCTATGGATAGCCGGATACCATGCGTCGAAACATTAATATTCTTGGGTGCAGACGTGACTTCAAAAACAAAGAAAGGGCACACTGCTTTGAGTGTTATCGCTAGAAAAACACCGAAATCTCTCGCCATTTTGAGACACAATTTGGATAGTGGAATATCAATTAGTCGCACTGTGGAAACTAACGAAGAGGTGCAGATAGAATTTGACTTCGGCAAACTCTTAAAATTTTCCTATCCACGAGAGATCACATATTTGAATAGTTTGATTGATGAAGGACAAAAGGACATACTGTTGCATCCGTTGTGTTCTGCATTTTTGTTTATGAAGTGGCGTAAGATAAGAAAGTTTTACTTGGCTCGGCTCATCTTTTGTTTCTTATTTGTAACTTTCTTATCTATTTATGTACTGACGGCAGTCGTGAAAGCGTGCACCGGTAAACATTCAAAGAAATATGGAGTGCCCAACGAACTTTGCCAAAAAGAATCACTTTTAGGTTTTGTACTGCAAAATAATCCAATAGAATTTGAACGTTGGGTGCTGATTGCGATTACGTCTTTTGAGATCATACGAAAACTCACTGGCATTACCGGGTACTCAAGTTTTTACCAATATTTTACGACATTTGAAAATTTGATGGAATGGTTCGTGCTCCTGTCAGTCTTCTCACTATACAACATACATAATGATTATAGTTGGCAAAACCATGTCGGTGGCTACGCTGTGCTGGGAGCTTGGACCAACCTGATGTTGATGATGGGCCAACTCCCAATGTTTGGAGACTACGTGGCAATGTATCAGAAAGTTCTATCAGAATTTCTCAAGCTTCTTCTTGCCTATATCTGCCTCCTGCTTGGCTTCGCTATCTGTTTTTGTGTAGTGTTTCCCAACGAAGAGATGTTCTCCAACCCGCTGATGGGCTTCATTAGTACACTTTCTATGATGGTCGGAGAGCTGAATTTAAACATTTTAATCAACGATCCAGTTATACAGGAAGATCCTCCGCTAATGTTTGAATTATCATCACAGTTTATCTTTATTTTATTCTTGATGTTCGTCACGATTATTTTGATGAACTTGCTAGTTGGTATAGCCGTACACGACATTCAAGGGCTTAGAAAGACAGCAGGACTATCGAAGCTAGTGAGGCAAACTAAGCTGATCCTCTTTGTTGAAATGGGTATGTTCAGTGCTTTGCTTCCGAAATGTCTTCACAAGTACGTATATAGAACTGCGTTGGTATCACCTGAAGCAGGTAAAGTCATACTGAGCGTGAAACCCCTCAATCCACGCGAGAACAGACTCCCAACTGATATAATGATGGCAGCTTACGAACTAGCCCAGCTAAACAAAGTAAAATCTCCAAGATCTGTCAAAGAAATTCTATACAAAAATAAGTATTCACAGAAACTGAGAAGCGATAATCAATCACCTGATCAGAATTTTAATCTGGAGCTGAAAGGCATGCAAGAGAAGTTAGACCAGACTACTTTCAACCTCAAGAAGATAGATCAGGAGATGAGACATCTAAACACTCTTCTGATGGAACAGCAGACGATGTTGCAGAACTTTTTTAAGTATACTGACGTGATGCCGCATAAATCGACTCATATTGCTACTCCAGCTTATTCAGATTCTCCTATATTCTTCTCGAGCAATGCTTCTGATAAGTTATAGTTCTAGTCTACGTTATAGTTAGGCATATGGCGCTAGGTGTAAGATATAGAGAAAGAGAGAGAGTTACGTGTAATACGACTAAACAGGGTAGTGGGAGGTGTAACTGTCGATAAGAGAAGTAAACAGAAAAATTGAATGTTGTAAGAATCTTTCTTAACAAAAAACTATGTGTAATAAAACACGTGTAACTTAATGTTGTAAATTTATATTTCAGGGTATTCTTATAAATAATTGGCATTTTTTATACCAAATTCACATTTGTATGATTTCTTATATTAGCAGTTTCTAAAAATAATCTAAATCATTTTACTTAGGTACATATTATGTACGAATTCGTCGTGTGATAGATTTTTAAGACGTTTAAGTGTTTTTTAATAAATGTATTTTTTTAATAAGAATCCTTTTTTATTTTTGTTTCAATAATAGGTACCATATATATAAAATATACCTTTCATATATTATTTTGATACATTTCGTTACGGCTGCATTCTCTGAAGGGGTAGGCATTCTATGGTCATATTATGTACATGCTATGGTCATATTATAGAGAGCGAAATTATCGGGTGTAGCGAAAAATTGTTCACTTGCGTTACGCTTTTTACAGAATGTAAATTTAAAAACTTAAAAAAACTTTAGGTTTGTAGCTAGCCAGACGGGCATTCGCATACCCTACCACCAAGCATGATATAAGTGATGAGTTTTTTATCTGTTTACATGCAGATGTCGCTTCAAACGACACGCGTTTATGCAGCGATTTTGTTGTGGCCCCAATTTAACTTGTACCTTGGTCGTGAAAGTGTCGGGAGGTATCGCTATCATGCAAACAACACTATCTGCTGAAATACCACTAATTTGCTTATCTTAAGTACACAGGTAGCGAACTGTTCAGCAACGAATTGAAATCATAATGAGTCCTACTCTTATTCCACAGTGTGAGGTCGGTTGACAATACGTTTTATAACAGCTCAAAGACAATACAAGAACATTTTGTACGTATTGGCTTCGGATTTATGGCCAGTCTTACATCGATATACTTATGAGTGTTTTGTTTGGTAGTATATCTACTATCGGTCGGATAATCAGAGCGTTGTGATGGTAAGGACACATTTTATCACACCCCCACTTACACTTGTTGCTCATTAAGTGCATTTTAGGGTGGCGTGCCACAAAAGGAAAAAGGAATTTAGGATCACTTTGTTGTATGCCTGTCGCATCGAGGAAGTAACTCGAGGCTTAAAGCTCGGTGGTCTGTCGCGTACGGCACAACATAGATAAAGTTTAGATTTATATCAAATATTCGAGTCTACGGTCATTTTAAAATCAAAGTTGTAAATCATCGCTTTCGAAAGATAATATTGTTTATATTACATAGCTTCGTATGACATTTGGCATGAAGTAATGTATTGCACCCATGGAAGTAATAAGTACTACGGTTGTACGTAGCACTTATTACTTCCATGGTTGCACCATGTTTCCAGCATTCAATCTCCTTTCTATGTTACTTTCACACTCTCCATCTTTTGTAAGCATGGGTCCCATGTAGGTCCCATGTATACAAACTCTTTCACTTGTTCCACTTTTTCCAATCATAATATCGCAATCGGTCATTTCTATCATCTCGTTAACCATAACTTTCGTCTTATTTACATTTATTTTCATTCCCTTTGTTTCTAAAGCCTCATGCAGAACATTTACCATCTCCTGCAACTCCTTTACCAACGACGCAAGTATCAAAAATATTAATAACAACATTTCTAAAAGCTATATAATATTAAGTAGCATATTTTATACATGCCATGTTTTTACAGTTTGATATATATTCTACGAAGCGTTTGCCAAAATCCAGTCAGTGAAGGCTCCAACCTTAGTGTTGACCCCTGGATAGTTTTCATCTGCGCAGCCAATACCCCAACTAATGATGCCGACGAGGACATTGTTGTAGTACACGGGCCCACCACCGTCTCCTTGGCAGGCGTCTTTGCCACCGACGTTCAGGATACCAGTACAGATCATGTTCTCAGTCACATTATAATTAGTATACCTGCTTCTGCAAGTTTCCCAGTTAATGGTCTGGACAGTGACATCACGGAGAACAGAAGATGAAGAACCTCCGATCTGCAAATATGAAGAATGTGTTCACACGTCAAAAGTCATTTGGTCGGATATGGTAGACTTGACCACAATTTCATGGTAAGTGATAATGTTGTAAAAGTACGAGTATGTGTTAAAGCCGATTGCCGTTCTAGCCTGTTTAATATTTCCATATTAAACAGGTTAGAACGGCAATCGGCTTTAAGGGACATCTGCTGGAGTACAAGGTTAATTGCTTGGTGACATGTTTTCTACTTGGAAGTGGTGGGTAGGCACTATTCATAACGAGTTTTCAGTAAGTTGCGGCGTGTGAATCCTTTCATTGTTTTGTTTTGATTATGTCTTTACATTATTTTGATTGTGTCTTTATATTTATATTGTATTTGACTTTATAGTGTAAGAATGGATAAAAGCTAAGATTTACATACGAACTAAAAGCAGCTTACCATGGTAGATCCCCAGCCCACTTGGACAACCGGAAGACCATCGCCCAGCTCAAATACACGTGTTGCAAACCCTACGGGCTGCACACCAGAACCGAAAACAAGGCTTGTAGAAGTTTGTAACAGGGAGATGTCTCCATCGTAGTTGTTTTGGTCGTATGTCGGGTGTTTGAGAATTTGTAATAAGGAGTAGATACTTCCACCGGATCCCCGAGTAGTCGCCCCTGCGCGAATACGATGGTAGTTGACACTTGATCTGAAAATGATATTTCCAGACTATAAATTCCTAGCTTAAGAATAATATTCTGAGTTTGTGCGCAACTCTCGGTAACGTGATCAGCCAAAGGTCAGATCCAAATCGGTGGCCAACTCGCCATTGGCCAGTTTTTCCACTATACTCAACTTGCTGGTTGCAGAATCTCAAACTGCTTAAGAGTAGAGTGCATAGATAGCTTTCCATACAATATTTAGTTTCGTCATATTTAAAATACCAAGTGTCCAAACTCGGTAAAATGTTGTATGCATATTGCTGAGCCTAATATCTATGCTCCTGTTTTGCCAGTTTTTCGATTTATTATTTATTATATCCCTAAATGACAAAATAACAATTCCCATACAAAACAATTTTACTGATTAATTTTGAAAATACTTAATTTTACGGAAATCTGGCAAACCAGAAGCATAGCTATTGGGCTCAAGAACATACACGATGATGATGAATGAATGAATGATGACGTTTGTTTGGAAAACTTTAAACTTTTAACTACGTCGAAGTCAATTTCTCAGATCTCTGGTTACAATTAAATTTCATATACTGACCCGTAAATACACGATGCAGCTGTTAACAGGTATCTGGTGTTTATTATATTGGCTCCACAGGTCAGATACCAAGAATATCCGGAAAATACCTCTAGCTGCACCACCCCGGGGTAACGCTCGATGGTGGTGGTTTGTCCCCCTACTATGCGTGGTGCAGCGACGGTGACGCTGAACGGGGCTAGAAAATAAAACAACGTACTATTATGTAGTCTGGAGAGTGTACTGTGCGTAGTACTTGTCTCAGCTGCATTTTAAAAAATGTTTTTGTAACAGAACAATCTCGAGGTCGGAACATACCGTTAGGTGCTTGACGACAGGTTTTCTACTTGAGGGTGGTCGCCAGCCTGCCCAGGCGAGCATGTTTCGAATGCCCACCTGGGCATTCGAAACATGTCCTTCCACCAAGCGGTGAAGCTCAAGCCCCCGGCGGGATTCGAGCCATGGACCTGCTGCGCGGCAATCCATAGCCAATGCCAACACGCCATCACTGCTTCATAAATTTAGCTTACCTACTGTCCTTTATGAGTGATTCAGATAAGTGGATGATTTATCGAATCTAAAATTATTATAGAATCTAAATCTAAATGGTAGATCAATAAGACAAAACATGAACCAGTAATAACTAATATTTGAACTAATGAGGTGAACAAAACTGCAGTAGAAAATCTGACGCCAATCATCTAACAGTGTGTTCCGGCAGCAGTCCTTGAGAGCCAGAAAATTTACAGGCACAATGAGACTTAACAACTGTATGTCTGCAAGACTGCAAGAGTATTGGAGCATTATCACTAAAGTATATATTTAGTCACAGTTAAAATTGGTTATTTACTGGCTGGTAGAGGAAAGTTTTTACACAATCGAATAATTTCTTGCGAAAATGTCATGTCCCTTTTACATCTACGGAAGTGCATTGTAGTATTCGTAATACATATTCAAATTGTATGGAATATTATATATGATTATATATTCTTTGTTTTAGTATATAATATGAAATAATGAACCAATATTTGCACATAAGGATTCTAATTGAATACAGAGAGACTTATTTTATATTTTTTATGCCTAGTACGTTAGCCTTTGACCACTATGTCACCTGATGGTAAGCGATGATGTGGTTGATGATATTATTCAGGCTAACCTAGAATTACTGGTTCTCAAAAACCATACAATTGTACCTCTTTCAGCAAATAAGTATAAAATTTTGGTGTCTATGACTTTCTTGTAAGGATTAGAAGTAATTCGTAAACTCACCAGCTAACACAAAACAGGCGAAGATGAACTTCATATTGAAAGAGAATACCATAACTGTGTCAAAGTACAGTCACAACTAAGTATCTATACTTATAATAAAACTGTAACAGATACAATTCTGTACATGGCAGATATTTTGAAAAAAAAATATGTACAGTACTCTGTAGCTGATACTGATGCCGAAACTGTATTTTTTTTTATTTTTGTCTGTCTGTCTGTCTGTCTGTCTGTCTGTCTGTCTGTATCCCGGCTGCGTATCACTCCAAAACTACTGAATGGATTTCAATGAAACTTAGCATGATTGGAGTTCATACTACAAGGTAGGATAATTTAGCTTTTTATCCCGAAATTCAGCATGGTTCCCTTGGGAGAGGGGATGAAAGTCAAAATATACACTTAGTTGTAAATTATTAACGCGTAGTCCGATTTCATACGTTCTTTTTAGGGTTCCGTACCCAAAGGGTAAAAACGGTCTGTCCGGCTATCCGTCCGTCCGTCTGTCCGTCCATCCGTCCATCCGTCCATCCGTCCACCGTCCGTCCGTCTGTCACCAGGCTGTATCTCAAGAACGGTGATAGCTAGACAGTTGAAATTTTCACAGATGATGTATTTCTGTTGCCGCTATAACAACAAATACAAAAAGTTGGCCAAGTGCGAGTTGGACTCGCGCACGTTAAAACAAAAAAAGGTTAAAATATGAAGTCTAATTTTGTACGGAACCCTTCGTACGCGAGTCCGACTCGAACTTGGCCGATTTGTTTGTTCGAATAGTGGTACTTTAAAATTTATCCCGTAAATATTTCAAAGTCATCGGGTTTTAGTTCAGAAATAACAGACATCACAACCTAAATATGACGCTTACATTTATCTATTTATACCTGTAACAGGTCCATTTCTGCACATAGCAGATATTTTGAAAATATGTTTTGAGAGCAATCTGTAGCTGATACTGATGCAAAAACTGTTTTTTTTTCTGGCTGTCTGTCTGTATCCCGGCCGAGCATCACTCCAAAACTACTGAATGGATTTTAATGAAACTTATTAGCACGATTCGAGTTCATACTACGAAGAAGGACATACGATACTTTTATCTCGAAATTCAGTACGGTTCTCTAGGGAAAGGGGATGAAAGTCAAAATGTACACTTAGTTGTAATTTATTAACGCGTAGTCCGATTTCAATCATTCTTTTTTTGTTACAATAGTGGTAATTTAATTATTTTTCCGTAAATATTTCAAAGTCCTCAGTTTTGCAGTTAAGAAATTACAGATTACACAAACTAAATATTTCGTTTTAAATAACTTGAACCGCGGAATATTGAGAAACCCTTGAACGTACGACTCATCTTAAGCCCACAGGCAGCCCGGAACCCCACGGGAAGCCCGACACCCCACGGACAGACCGGCATCCCACGGGCAGCCCGGCACCCCACGGGCAGCATGGCACCCTTATTTAGTTTTTCAAAGCTACTATAAAACTCTAAAATGTGGTAAATTCACCACAATCAGTTTTTTAAACTACATATCTTTCTTTTGACGGATACATTTCGGAGACTGCGCAATGGAAGTGCACAATGTTGTCTTAGGTTTTCGCGATTGTTACACTTAGTAATTAAACAACTTTAAACTGTTTAAATCAGGTATATTTATCATTATTTTTGTCCGGACGTTTCAAACACTTTGTAGTGATCGTGGTCACGGGGTGACTGTTGGAACAAAAATAATTATATATATACGTGATTTAATCCGTTTAAAGTTGGAAGTGCACAACTTTAGTGGGTCGCAAGGAATTGGTAACTTACACCCGCGGTCAGCTCTCTACTTTTCATTTCAAATTTAAAGAAAGTAAAAAAGGTAGCTTTTCTAAAAATTATTCATTGAAAAAATATCATACTTACTAAAAATTTATTGAGAACTATATTTAGTTTATTTATTTAGTTAGAACTATTTGTGAAATTTTACGTAAAATTTTGTTTGGAATATTTACAGGCGTCTATAGCCTGAATAGGAATCTCTCTGCTTTTCACCACTAATATAAGGAATAACGATATAAAAATAGTATGTTTTTTTTATATTATTTATTTTGTTTTTATTAACATGAGCAGTACCTTTTTAAAATTAATGCGGCTATAGTCCAAGTAGGAATCGATGACTTACATCCGCGTTAAACTCTACTTTTCATTTAAAATATGAGGAGGGTAAAAAAATAGTAGTTGCATGGTGGTAGGGCATTTTGCGAATGCCGGCCTGGCTAGCTACCACCCTCAAGTAGAAAATCTGTCGCCAAGCACCTAAGGGTGTGTTCCGGCAACTGTCCTTGAGAGCCAGTAATTATCTAGGTTAGCCTGAACAACACCTTCGACTACATCATCACTTTCCATCAGGTGAGATAGTGGTCAAAGGCTAACCTATCATGCATAAAAAAAAAGTTTTTCTAAATATTTACTAAAAATAATAAACATGAGTAGAAGATACAAAGATACACTAGGAGTTAGAACAATGAAATTTAGGGAAAGTTTTAGTTAGTTTTTTTTAACCTACACTTTTTACCTTATATTTAGTTACTACCCTGCCAAACATAGTTGTTTAATTGTTTTATAACAACAGAGTATTTTACAACGAAACATCTTAGACATAACTTTGTTTACACCAATGGCTACCATGGTTACAAGTCCTTCCGGCCCAAGAGAAGAAAGCATTTACTATGAGTTTTTCCCGGCCTTAGGTGGGAAGGAGCGTCTCCCACCCGCTACTCAGATCAAACAAACACTACTTTCCGAGAATAGGAAATAAAAAAAAAAATTTCAATCTACCGTCAAACAAACCGCCGTTTTAAAATCGAAATTCTCAAGAAACGCACAAGGTACCTACTTTGCTTCAACATTTATTGTGCGAACCGGGAAAGAATTCTCTGAGTTACTTAACTACTGCCTTCTGGAAAATACAACCCGGGAGTTTTGAAATGCAAAGTAGAAAGCTCCATTCTGAGCTATGGTTTACTATAAGAGTGCTTCACCGCAGACCACAGTGTTGCTTAATATGAGATAAACAGTGCACAAATGTGAATAATTAGTCTGCAGGTACGGCAATCGCGAACGAAGTCGCGGGTACAGCTAGTTTATAATATAATAATTATCGTCGACAAAAGCACTTCAGCTAAGTGTTCCGGGAGACGATAATGACCAAGAAAACACTTCTCGACATCCTTCGAAAACAAATCCTATGAAATAATTATGTAACTGCTAAAACTATAATCAACTAAAAAAAATTTAAACTTGCCATTGTTGCCATAATCCCCACGCTTGGCAGGCGTCTTGGGGATCGCAGTTTAAGAAAGCAGTTCCTCAGAATGTGCTCCTTCCGTTATTTTACCCGTTGTAATCGTATCTTACAAAAATGCACCCTATCGACGAGCCAGTCTAAACAAACTACAATATGAATCGGCATTTTCAGTATTTGTTTATTGAACGACTTCCAAAAAAGGAGTAGTTGCTCAAGTCGACACGTATATATTTTTTTGTGTATGCCACGAATAACTTTTGTCAGAGTAGTCCGATTTTTAAATATCTTTTTATTGGAAAGGGTTAATTAGTTTAAATAAATATTTATTTCATTTATTTATTTAAACTAATACGGTAATATCACCAATTACATTAGTTATCAAACAAACCTAACTATACAATCAATTATTATTAATATTATTTACAAATTATATATAGTATTATATCAGATCAAAATAAGGTACCCTAATAAAATTATGTAAATATATATTTTTAAAGTAATTATACAATGAACTAGTTTTCACCATCATCATGTCATGATTTCACGAAATTACAAATAATCAACAAATTAATCAGTAAATAAATATCAAAATTACTCATTATTAACAATAAATATTAAGTACATCATTGTTGCAATTATGTTAGTAAAAATAAGAAAAATTATGTTTGGTCAATGGATTATAAATAATAGAATTATACATAAAAATTTCATCAAAATCGGCTGAGTTGTTTATAACTTATAGTCAATGCTATTAAAAATGTATTCTTGGATGACTTAATGGTATTTGCTGTCGTCGACGATGAACACTATTTTAGGCGGTCTTGTAAGTAGCCTTTAAAAAATAGATTATTTTTTCAAAAAACAATATAACCGGCTTTCAACACTGAAAAGTATCAAATAACTTGTGGAAGTCGGCTCCATTCTGATTTTAAACACCGACCTGAAATTAGCTTGGTCCGACTTCCACAAACTATTTTATACTTACCTAGTGTTGGAAGTAGGTTCAGTTAATTGAAAAAAAAATTGTACCTATATACTGTTTCAATTAGTGGGCAGAGTAAAATACTGTAAAAATAGACATGACGAATCCATGAACAGAGTACTTTCATCTGTCAGCTTTCAAAACGAATCCAAACTATTAATTAGCTGAAATGCCATCTATAACCGAGCTGTCCCGAATCTCTCGGAATGTGTGACTAGTTGAGTTTTAACCATCGGTACTGATTGTATAGACAGGAGTGCTGCGTTTAATATAGACGACAACCCTGTGGTTTTTTGAAGCAGTGTCCTTGAGAAATATATATGTTAACGGAAATGTGTGTGATCCGTCATTGTATACAATTCCTGGGAAACGTGTACAATTCCTAAAATTGGTAAGAAATGTATGAAATATTTTGTAATAAAATTATATTATTAACTTTAATTCTTCGCTCGCTCGGCTCGCACATTGTTCTGGTCGCAAGAAACCTAACGCTCCTCGCTTCGCTCGTCGTCGCACCTAAATATGACTTTGAGATTTAGTGATCATTTACTTCATTTGGTGATAATTTACTTCCTAGTATCATCTCGGAATTGCATGCAATTCCTAAGAATTACTTCATTTCATTTATAGCTTCAGTTGTATAGTTTGACTACATATCCATACAATCAGATATAGATCAGTGACTCAAACGCATAGTTGTATGACATGCAGTCCATTAGGTGTCACCTACGCGGTTACCTGCGTAATCCAAAATAAACGTAGGTAACTGATGGCTAATATTAACTCCCTTAACTAAATACCTCAAGGGATGTCTGCTTAGATTGCTTAATTATGTATGAATGTAAATGTATTTATTTATTTCCATACAAACATTATTTCATTACCAAGACTAGTGGCTTTTTGGGCAGAGGAGCTCGTGACGGAAATATGTTTTTATTTTTATACACTATATACCTCCGCAATATTGAAAAAAAAAAACAATAACCTAATCGGAAAAAATTAAATATAATTATCGAATCTGCTCACAAAATTTCTTGAGAGCCGGTTTATAAATGTGACCTATAGATGAGAACAAACTGACGTCCACCGTACTGCTATATGAAAACATTTTTTTCCAAGCTGAAACGCAGACGCATCGCTTGATCAATTAAGTTCAAACTTGTTCACAGTGACTATGAGACATTCTTCTAGTCAGTTAGTAGTCACAATAGTGTCATAGTAGATAGGTAAAAAAAAAGAAAAAGTAGAAAGAGAATAGATTTCAACACACTTGCTCTTAAAGGCTATATATAAGGCTATATACGTAGGCCACCAGTATCGAAATATGTTTTATCAACACACTCGCTCGTAACGGGCCTGAATGAAAAAGAACCGATTTTAGTGTCATAACATAGTCTATAACGCACTCGTGCTTTTTGATTACTTTGCCGCACTAGTTTTAAATAGAAATAACAATAACGTTTCCTCACTTCTCACCAAGGAGATTGTAGTTTGTTTCGTTCGTTCTTCATATAAAAACAAACCAAAGAGTTTTTTACCTACCGAAGTAGAACTTTAGAAGATTTAAGTATAAACCTTCCTAATCAGATTATTATTGCTATCAAAAAGATCAAGAAAATATTTTCGTATCGAAATGTTCGTATCCTCGTAAGTCCTCGCAAGTGTGTTGAAAAACGTCGTATGAAACTCGTGCTCTTTGTTTACTACAACCTCTACTCCATTAAGGTTAAACTCCATTAAATCCTAAAACCCGTCTCGATTACATTACAACTCCGCACACTTGTAGCATAATGTACTATTTTCCGCAAACATACTTATCACTTTCCAGTTTAGTTTTATTAAATTTGATTGAGACCAAGGAGGTTTTCGTGTTTTATTACTTTTCCTTACAGAAACAAACCAAGGAGTTTCTCAACTTCGGAGTTAAGTATATATACGAATGAAATATTAACCTCTTTACTGTTAGTGGTATGGTGCGATACATAAGTTATGATGATGAATTTATTTAACGCTGACAGCCCTGGAGACAGCTGCAATTAGTGGTTATTTACGGATGAATAGCTTATACAAATAGACCACGCGTAAATTGCTGGAGAATTTCACACATTCAGGTCTGTTCTCTCTACCGTGGCTGTTATTTTCATCCAAACTTCAGGAAAGAAGTCATTCAATATTTTTTTTCATACCAGACAGGCTAGCTTTAGCATCTGACCTAGAACTACTGGCTCTCAAGGACAGCGGCCGGAACCGGAACACACCGTTACTTGCTTGGCAACAGATTTTCTACTTGAGGGTGGTAGCTAGTCAGATTTGCAATATGCTCTACTACCATGCTATAGCGACTGCCATCCTAAGACAACAACTGGAACCCACGGCTTAACGTGCCCTCAAAAGCACGGAAACGCTCATAGTAGTAATGCCACTAGCGGGCACCCATCCAAGTCATGACCGAGGCAAACGTTGCTTAACTTAGCCGACAGATTAAGAACGGCTAAACAAACTACGCTACGAGCGCTTCAAAAACTTGATAGGTGATTTATGGATTAATTTTTCTACATTTTCTATAGGTAAGTAGGTCACCAAGTAGAATTTTTACAGCTGTTAGGCTAGCCCTTGACCACTATCTACGAGTATCTATCTAACAATAAATACATTTTTATAATGCCTACCGAGGTACAGCTTATCAAAAATATTAGGTAGTAACATGATAACTAGCGTAACGTAACATACCTCCCTATGAATTATTTGAAAGCAGGTGCCTACACGGTCATCGCACGCGGTTGCGCACACCGAACACATTATAGTACAAATCATGCTTCGTCATAGAATAAAAAGATCGCTTCCTACTACTCTTTATTCGGTGACTAGCTAGGGTACGTTCCAAACCTTGGTTAGAGCGTACGCGGTGTGAACTTTTCACTCTTACGTCGTTCACAACCTTAGAGTAGAGTGTTCGGTTGCAACCTTAAATGACAAACTGAAATTTTGATGATGATAGAATTATAGGAACTCATTTGAATTATGCAGGTAACGGTGGTATTATGCTTTACAAATACCATAAAACGAGTATATTTTTGCTCGTTCCCCGCCTAAAAGAAAACACAACAAATAACATAACCAGGATAATTATTTTAAAATCAATGTCGAGATTTGAGGTTATAAAACAATCATGTCATTTCGTGCCTTGGAGTAGGTTGAAAAACAACCAAATAACTACTCTGAGGCTCGGAACGTAGCCCTATGCTTCACCTACTCGAGACAAAAATGTAAAAAAATCTTATTGATTGAGGGTAGTTTATTACACATTTTGACACACAAAGGAAAACCACAATGTTGGTAGGCTTGTGTTCTATTAATTGTAGTGGAATTCTCATTCCATTAGGGTAACGTGTATTAAAATTAATATACTTGCAAGACTATAAATGTGGAAGTTTTTTGGACAAACAGATACCTACACATTACAGATATACATATTGATTAAGAATAGTAAGCAACTGCAGCTCCTTGTCAAAAAGAGGTTTAAATGGAGATCTAGAAAGGTAAATACAAAGCCGGTTCTCTTGATGTTATATATTATTCGTTTATTTTATTGTATCATCTTACTTCCGAGTTACGTATACTTCATTAATTTATTACTGCTAAAGATAAAATAATATATTCACGTATAAGCCAATTGATTGAGTAGTAGTGATAAAATTAATCATAAAGATAAAATAAACTATATTAGGTACTCGTATATGTGTAATGTGATATTTACGTGAGCGCAATAACTGTAGGCATGAAATTCATGGATTTATTGTTTCTGAAAATATTCTCTCCTGTCAATGTTCTTTTAAAACATGACTACGAAAAACTGAACACGAAAACATAATCATTTGTCTATGCTCTGCGCATTTTCACACCGCGCTGTCGGAGGAGGGGGAGGGAGGGTATTTTTTTTTTGTAATCCTGATAGGTTAGCTTTTGACCACTATCTCACCTGATGGTAGGTGATGATATGGTCGAAGTTGTTGTTCAGGATTACCCGGCTCTCAAGGACAGCTGCCGGAACCCACCGTTAGGTGCTTGGCGACAGATTTTCTAATTGAGGGTGGTAGCTAGCCAGGCGGGCATTCGCAAAATGCCCTACCACCATGCAAAAAAAATAATTACAAATGTATTTCAACCAATCACTGAGCAAAGCTACGTGAACCAATGAAATGTACAGTTAGTGGTTCTGAAACAATGTTTTTGTGTATATGCCTCTTGCGCGGATGACGCGATACAAAGTTTTTTGTACAAGCTCAATGTATCGAAAAACATTGGCAAGAGATTAGCTTTAAGTGTCAATGCAATTTTTCATTCAAATAAACCAAACTTGAAAACATTCATTCTACTCTCCTCCGTGATGACTTCTAAAATAGGTTTATCAATCAATCAATCATCGTGATGACTTCAGAAATATGTTTATCAATCAATCAATCATCTATTTCGGAAATCATACATATCATATCGCTATTCTTGAACTGTAACGACTAACGATGTTCCTAGATCGAATCTTTGCACACCATGTTGCCCGGTCTGAATGTCGGAAATTCAATATCGAGTAGGCAGGTCAGTAGTATATTTTATAATCTAAGTATATCTCTTTCATTGGTTAATAATGGGTACCTGCCTATCAATATATTGAATCACGCGTGATCCACGCAACAATAAAATACTTATTTACAATTTTATAAGGGTTCCGTGTATTTTTAGATGACAATATCGCTATTTTAAGAATATCTAATCGTAAGTCATCGTCAGTTGGAAGAGGTCCACTGTTGAGCAAATGTCTTCTCCATAGAACGCCACAATGAAATTTAGTTAATAGTATTTATTATGGTAATAAATATTCTGATTAACAAGATAGTCAGTCAGGAAAAAATGTGCGGTTTAAGATAAATAACAAATATGCAGAATGCATCTCAGCTATTCTTGAAATGCTGAAACGTAATCCAAAACAATGTCAAGAACTTATATAAGTAATGGATGAGTTAATTGCAAGGACAGACTGAGAAATAAAATCTAGTAAATATCACTGTCTGTATCTGGGTAGACGGAATATCAAGTTTACACAAAAAGATCCGGAACTTGATACCAGGATAATGAGTTTCCACAATTGCTGAAGCTGTGCCATTTCCATTTCTTTTAAGAAAGATTACAAAGGACTTAAACCCGCCCTAGACACAGTTGTCGGTAGCTTCCTTAATCCTCTCAGCAGAGTCGACCAATAGCCAATAAGTAACATTGAAATGACTTGGCTTCCTAGTATACGACATCAGTAAAACCTTTGTAAAGTTTTGGTTGGGGCTCACACTTTCAGCATACCCGTAAAATTTAATTAAATCACCATCGATAAAACACAACACACAGAAAAATCTCTTGATGATAATATAGATGTACGTCTCCCCAAAAACCAAATAACCTGCTACTACTTTCTACTTTCAATTCCATGATAAACTAATGCATAGTTAAGCAGAGTGGGGGTGTGGAAGAAAATGTAGGATTAAGACATTATAAAATCTCTTCTACGACGAGACGAAAATGACAGCTATAAAGTGCACCCAATGTGCTTAGAAATGCATAGCTGAACTACCATGAGTGAATTTTTTATCTCTCTTGCCTTAAGTGGCGCACCTTGATATACCATTGGTCTCCTACAAATTGGCCTGTCCAGCACAACCGTAACTTAACGTATCAATCCTCAGATGCGTATCCAAAGGCGGTAGTAGAATCTTATCAAATTTGGGTAAGCAGGGAATGAGGACACTCCTTATGTAGGGATCATCGATGGCATGTTAAAGGGCCCCCACTCTCTGTTGCAACTGTCTCGGTTGCAACTACCAGGCATGACTCGAGCCTCCCCGCGAGGACCCGGCACCCACAAGGCGAACCCATGGGTTCTTGTACATAGGTGTTGAATTACTTCTCAAGATAATTATGAGCAATAATATTTTAAACACACGTCACAGATTCTATGATCTTATACTTGGTCTAGTTTTGCGAAGTACAAGCATGATAAATTTTGGATTTTCCGTCACAGACATGAAAATCATCCATGTTTGGAAACTACCAGAAAAAACAGCAGCTACTTTTGAGGACGAAGTGAGAAAATTATTAAATTTATTAATTGTATTTAATACACAGTTTCAAGTATATGCATAATTATCTAAATTTTAGGTTAATTACACATTCCGGATAAATAGGATAGGGATCTGTGATATACGCACGGGAACACTATTTCTGAAAAATTGTAAACATTTTCATCGTATAGATTATGTGATAAAACAAATAGAACCATTAAATAATTAAATAAATTATATTCGAGTGTTAAGATAAACTAATCTTGCCGCTTATAAAAAGCATTACAACATTGATACTACTGCTGTTTAGTTATTTAGAGTTTAGTTAGGTGACACGGACAATGTCTGCGATGATTTGGGCTCTATTACTCCTTGCAGGTGAGTTTGTTATATCTGGTGAATTGTGGCGATGAAGGTGGAAATGTATGAAGAAACGTGTCTAGTTCAACATACAAAGTTGCAGTTAGTATAATATGTTGTGCGCGAAAAATATTTCAGTGGCCAGCCCTGGCTTACTCCGCACTTTAGGTACAAAGCTACATGTGTGTATCCGTCCGGACGGGGTTAAAGTACGTGCGTGCCGCGTCAGAAGAGATCAGAGCTATACGTGGCTATGCGATAGAAAGAGAGACACTTTGTAGGTGAATATACATATTAGGTACTCCGTGTTTTGCGAGCTGAAGTGCACTTTATTGCTTTGTTACTAGAGTCGCTTATTTCTTGGAATGGCTTTACGGAGTGCTTCTTCTGGTCCTTTTTATTTTATGGTATGGTACGTATTTAAATAAAATAGTAAATATACGTTTCACGGTGTCCCGGACGTAGTTTCGAATGAATCTAAAGTAAATAACGTTCTGAATGGTGCACTGGGGCTAAGATTGAAGCGAAATACCCAAGATTGGCGAATTTTACTGCGACACACTTTGAGGCAAAAGATTTATGTCAATATAGACATTTCTGGGGCTTCACCTTGATGAAGCGCTCGTAGCCAAGTTTGCTTAGCCATTCTGATTCGATCAGCAAAGTTAAGCAACGTCCGCCGCGGTCATGACTTGGATGGGTGACCGCTGGTGACATTACTACTGAGCGCTTCCGTGCTTCGGAGGGCACGTTAAGCCGTCGGTCCCGGTTGTTGTCTTAGGATAGCAGTCGTTACAGCATGGTGGTAGGGCACTTTGCAAATGCCCGCCTGGCTAGCTACCACCCTCAAGTTGAAAATCTGTCGCCAAGCACCTAACGGTGTGTTCCGGCAGCTGTCCTTGAGAGCCAGTAACTCTAGGTTAGTCTGAACAACATCCTCGACCACATCATCACTTACCATCAGGTGAGATAGTGGTCAAAGGCTAACCTATCAAGCATAAAAAAAAAAAATAAAAAAAAAAAAAACCTTCTCGTTCTTCGTTAAGTAATGAAAATCGGTTTTATTGTAGTTAATTTGAGTAAAGCGTTAAGTACTAAAATTGTTAGTTTCGTTTAGTGAAATGTATTGGATTATACTAACGGCTTACCGCTTCATCATTGTCATCAGTTAAACTAATGCCTCTCACGTTAAGGGGAGGGGGTGGGTACCTATAATAGCTGTGTTAGATGGCAGTACTTCAGAAGGCGCTGCTACCCACCTTCACCTATTTCCCCTTTCGGTGCTTCTTACGATTCGCACAGGGTAATATGAAGGGCTGTAATTTTAGACCGGCACCCCACGGGATACCCTTCATACTCTGGTACTCTGATACCCTTCATGCGCGGACAAACCTCCTGCGAGAGGCGCCTCTTACGCGAGCATTTCGCTGTCTCAATGACTTGCTCTGTCTCAATTGCTACACTGTCGCATTGGGTTGCGTACCTGTAATGATAGTTGTAAGTTGGATAATAAATAAATAATAATAATAATAATCATCACTTACCATCAGGTGGAGATAATGGTCAAAGGCTAATCTATAAGGCATAAAAAAGGTCTCCAATAGGTATTTACCATAATCCCCACGCTTGGCAGGCCTCTCATCGCAGTAGACGTCAGTTCCTCAGATAGCGCTGCTTCCAACCTTCTAGTTTTTTTTCTGAGTCGTCTCCTACGACACCTATGGGAAGAAATATCGGGGGTGACATTCTAACCCACGGGGATTCAAACTTTAAAGGATGATAATGTTAGAATACACCTTACTCATCCATCAAGACGTTTTCTTGCTCAAAAGGCCTATTACCTATCTGCTTTAAGTGGTGAATATTTAATTATTAAAATTTAAGGTCGTCAAAGATGAAGGAGCTATCAAGTAGTGTCAAAAAATTTAACATAGCTGGGGTGACTGTAAATTTCAGGAGCAGTCTCTTCGGAAGTCAGGGGCATCCCCTCGAGCATCGAAGAGTTCCCAAGCCTGGCGCAGGTGGAGATCTACCTTGGAGTAGTATGGGTCCAGCAGTGCGCAGGCGTTGTCATCACCAACACCCATATCCTGTCCTCAGCTTATTGCTTCTCTGGAGAGTAAGATATCAGCCAATATTATCTTGACTAGAATTAAAACAAATAACATTATTTTCATTTTATAATCCATACTAATATTATAAATGCGAAAGTAACTCTATCTATCTGTCTCGCTTTCACCCCAAAACTACTAGACCGATTTGGATGAAATTTGGTATGGAAATAGTTTGAGACCTGGGGAAGCACATAGGATAGTTTTTATCCAACTGTGCAAAAACAGGTTAATGTTTTTGCGCGATAACAGACCGCCATTCATGCAGGCGGGGCCGTGGCAGGAATGCTAGTTTTTTTTATTTTTGAAAATATAATGATTGGTCTATAAAAGTTAAATTTAATTTAATTAAACGGTGTCAACCAGAATTACAACACAAGGAATAAGTTAAAAATAGTGATGCCAGGCCTTATATTAATAATGACAAATCAAAAGTCCATTGTGATTTGTGTTTAAGCTACCTACATGTTAAACGTATCACAATAAAAAGCATTTTTAAGTCACCGCCATCCGGCCATCCACCGTATGTAAAAAAAATATTGAAAGAATATCGCAAAACACTTAAGTTACAAATTGTTAATACATTTAAAAAGAATCGCCCCGAGTTTCTTGTTCTTTTCGCAGTGGCTGTATAATTATACCCCTTTTTGCAGTTCTTTGTAACTGAATTTCAAAATCTGAATAATTAATAATGATTTTTTGACTTAAAGCCGGTCAATGTTAACATTTGTGTTCAATATTTGTCGTCCTGACCTTGGTGGCCGAATTTCTAGTGTAAAAATGTCTGGATTAATCGATACTGTTACCCATAGAGATATTTCTCTTTTCAGTGCCGTTACCAATGGTGTGAGCTTTGATCTGTTTCGTTGATTAACTGTTCTTTTCTTAAATAAGAGAAGACAAATACTAAAGAGTAGGAGCGTGGATTGCTAACTTTATGTGAGAACACGAGTGCTTATTGAAGACTTTTCGTCAGATAGAACTAGTCTTCACAGAAAAGCCATTAAGAAGAAATTTCGCAGGACTGGCTTTGCAAGGTTTCTGATTGGGGTAATGCCGACTCAACACATTCCCGGCATGTCCCTTCACCCCTAAACGGAGTCCTTATGAATTGTTTCCGACATATCCTGTTTAAAAAAAATTCCTTGCCAAACTATCCACTTGGAATTCTTGGTTGTCACTTTATAACTGACAAGACTTTGGCTCGTTTATTGATTCTTAGTTGTTAAGATTCCAGATTGCCTTGGCAGGCATGATAAATAGCAGAGTACTTCCACCTATACAACCTGTTGAATGAATCTTAACGGCCCGCGATACGTGGGGCTAAAATTAATACAAGGACAAACAACTTACAAAATTTTCCCGGTGTGGGTCCCTTCGATGTTCACACCCTTAAGATTACCAAACTAACACTACACTGGCCAGGAAAGCATTAATTAAGTAACTTACTGCTCGGCTAGTGTTGCAGACACTCCTCTTGACTTGTCAAAGTTTTCTTTCCAAATACACAACACAAACAAAGTCAATTCTTCACGAAATCAAGATTGAAAGTCCATAATTGAACAATCACTAGGTTATTTTCAAGACAATAATCAATTATCAAAAAATCCAACAAAGGTGCAAGGTGATTGTATCAAGAAGCTATTTTTTACACAAGTCTAACCACAGAGTTTCGCTCTAAAAAAAAGCGTCGAAGACAAAAAATTGATTGCGCCACCGCAAGTTGCGTTCGGAACATTAGTTCTTTAGTTGTACGGAACTGGGTAGCTTAAAGTCCTAAAGGCAAGGCGGTATTTCGCCGGACAGCTTTTAATTGTTAACCAAGGACAGGTTCTAATACTCATGGAATATTGCTGCAGCTTCTGGGACGGATTAAGTTAAACAACTACTCAAAACCGCAGACTCCATCCCAAGACCAGCCCCAGGACTTATTGGCAACGACGTTCTGTCTGAAGCAGACACTTGAGTATCAACGTAAATTAGCCAGCATTATATTGTTTCATTGCGTTCATTTCGAAGAGTGTTGGACGGAATGGAACGATCTAGGTATATGTCTCTTTTCCATTATTGGACAAGAAAGTGCATGGAAGCACGCCATAATTAAAATTATTTCTTGTCGGGCACCACTCATATTATGCGACGAGTAAAGAAAGAGTAGACTTGCCAGCGTCTTTGTTACCTGTATGTATGGCAATATCGTTAAAACCAGCCTAGATTCATCATAGATTCATATTCATATGGGGTTAGTAGACTACCGATTCTAATCGCAATCGACTCGGAATGAATCTATGCTGAATATGAACATGTAATTAGTAGACTCGGCCCCCTGGTAGTTATAACCTGAGAGTCGTCAAGTCTATATTAAACCGGCACTTCTTAGAAAGCATGCTTCGTCTTTGATATCATTGTCACTTTTTATTAGGCGAGATCGTGGTCAAATGCTTGTTTATTTGTGCTTGTACGGCTATTATAAAACACGGCTGATAAAACGGATTTGAAAAATTGTATACCAGTAAACCCAAACAAAAAAGCAAGGATAAGAGGTTTAAACTCCTTCATTAAATATTAATAATATAATGTCTATTTTGATTCCAGTCTATACATGCCTCAATACCGTCGCGTCCGACTTGGATCATCGTATCGAGGCCGTGATGGTGAAGTCTTAGAAGTGAAGGAAGCACTGAATCATCCCGACTTCGGCCTTCTTGGTAAAGATGGAGATATCAGCGTCGTTCGTCTGGCTGAATACGCGATCCTGAGTCCGACCATCCAGCAAGCGTCTATTATTGGTGAGGGTATAGAACTGCCTTTTGGCTTGCAAGTTCAACACGCCGGATGGGGTTTTACTGCTGTAAGTATTTTCTGCAGTATGTTCTTGTCATTCATTTGTTTTTTCGAAGATAATTTTCGAAGGTATTTTTGAACTTTCAACAAACAATCTCCATTTATTGCTGTTTAACTGACATTTTAGCACTTAGTAGTGCCATAATCCCCTTTATTTGGAAAACCATATCTCCAAGACGCGGCTTTAAAGAGGATTTTCTCAAGTTCGATAGGAAACTGTAACTACAATAGTGAGGTCAAAATAAAGCCTGATTTGTATTGGACAGCTGTTAAACTGACAGTTGGAAGTCTTGGAACCGTACTTTTTGTTTTAATTTTACATTTGTTTTTCATTAAGTCCGGAATGGGACAGCTGTCAAAATGACAGTGAATTATGTAATTATTGTTTTCGTTTTTAATTTTCAATGACTGGTCTTAAGCTTAAACATGATAAATGGTCGGAACCTTTAAATCCTAGATTATGTAGTATTTAGCTTACAAACGTGAGACATGTCATGAAGATTATAATTTCTGAGGACTGCTGTCAAATTTAAAGAGTTTTATTTCAGAAAGTACTGATCCTAGACTACTACTCTATTTACGGATGACAGCTTCCAATCTTAAAAGAGCTTTATCTCGAAAACTATTGATTTTCTAAAATCCTCTTCAAAGTCGCATTTGGCCGCGAGAAACCAGTACTGCAAATAAAAAAAAGTGACAGACTAATAATTTTCGGAACTGAGCACTGCACTGTGCCCATCACCCTGAGACATGTTCCTGTAATTTCACGGGCACCCTTGTCCTTCAAAGTTCAAACCGGAACGGAACATAGTAATGTGAACATTACTACTAGGCGGTACAAATAGCGATGGTGGCAGTACGTCCCCGGTGAAATTCGCACAAAGAGTGTCTATTGTTACTAAATCAACGTACAATTTTTAAAGTAACATTCATACTTTTGGCCGGTTTTGATTATTAAACTAAGAGCAAACATTTATTTTATATTGCCATAAGATCGAGAAAAGGCGTATTAAGTACCATTTTTTTCAATATTCAAAGTAGAATGTTTGTCATTCATCAGATAAAACATATTAATCTGATAAAATGTTAGCTGAAGAAAAACTTTTCTTTTAAACACGAAACATAAATTTACGCAGGAACTTGGAAGGGACTCTTAAGTATTAAGCCTTCCGTCCGTTCGTCCGACGACTTTTAATAAAGGACTATGTCTGAATTGTCTGAACCGTAATAATAGATAGTGATTCATTGAAATGTTATAAGAATATGCATAAATTCAAAGTCAAAATCATTTATTCAATTTAGGAGTCTACGACGCTCTTATGAAGGCCAATTACAAATTTCAGCAAATAAATGTATAGAGCCACTGCGAGAAGAACGGGCAAGGAACTCAGGGCCATTCTTTTAAACTTATTTTAACAATGTGTTACATACAACATAATAGAATAATTACAATATTTGTTTAAATTACGTAGGTGACAGGCGATAGCTTAGCAGAGAATTGTAAAAGCATTCTTGTCGTTTAAGTAATCACAAATTGTGTAGAAGGATTTCTTAATCCAAATATTTTTCACATGTTACGTGAATTTTCCTTCTGTGAGCATTGTAATATGTTTGGGAACTTTTATTATAAAACCGCACACAATTAACTATAAAGGACATTTTATTTCTCTTTGCTAATCTAAAAGTTGGCACCGCTATTTTATCTTTAATAGTGATTGTTGCTGTTTGATTTAAATTTACTCAATGTTTTTACGAACATACATAATATTTTCAAATATAAACAGTCTCGGTAAAGTTAAAATATTAATTTCTTTAAATAGATCCCTTTGAGATTCCGTAGGATCCATTTCATATATGGCTCGAATTGCTCGCTTTTGTAAGCTAAAGATTGTCTCTATCTCAGCAGCAGATCCCCACAGCAATACACCATATGACATAATACTGTGGAAGTACGCGAAATAAACTAGCCGTGCAGTAGCTACGTCTGTTAACTGTCTTATCTTACAAACTGCATATGCAGCAGAACTAAGTCTTCCGGCTAGATCATGTAGTTTGAAGCGCTCGTAGCGAAGTTTACTTAACCATTCTGAATCGATCAGCAAAGTTAAGCAACGTCCGCCGCGGTCATGACTTGGATGGGTGACCGCTGGTGACATTACTACTGAGCGCTTCCGTGCTTCGGAGGGCACGTTAAGCCGTCGGTCCCGGTTGTTGTCTTAGGATGGCAGTCGTTACAGCATGGTGGTAGGGCACTTTGCGAGTGCCCGCTTGGCTAGCTACCACCCTCAAGTTGAAAATCTGTCGCCAAGCACCTAACGGTGTGTTCCGGCAGCTGTCCTTGAGAGCCAGTAATTCTAGGTTAGCCTGAACAACATCTTCGACCACATCATCACTTACCATCTGGTGAGATGGTGGTCAAAGGCTAACCTATAAGGCATAAAAAAAATTTGATTCCCAGGAAGACGGTCGCATTGTCAATAGTGTGTTTATCTTTGCCAAGCTTCAACATAAGGAACATTTGGTAACGAAAACTTTAAACATATGGTCTTTTTTAATTTGAGAGCAGATTATTAGCGGCGATCCATTTAGAGATCATAGATAACACATTATTTACATAAATGAGTTCACTATCTTTCAAAACAATATCGCAGAAATCTTTGACCATGGAAGGCAGATCATTAATATATGCTAGAAACAGAAAAGGTTCTATAATTGTTCCTGCGGAACTCATCTTCAGAGCATCCTCATCAGAGCAATAAGTAAGGAAGAGGGAGTCTAAAGAAAATCAAAAGTGAAGCATAAAATTCAGCCAATTTTATGTACGACACAACTCACTCACACAAACGTATCCAAATTCTGCAAATTTTGTCTTTATTCACGACATAATGTGTTGCATAATGTGCAACGGTGCACATTATGCACGTCACAAATAACAAAATGAATAAATTAAAAATGACTTTAGTATTAAAACACACGTAAATATTGAATATAATGTACTTTCTTTAATATTATACAACCCAGTTTAGGTTATAATTTCGGATAAAAATGTAAACAAAAGTGCTACCACATACATTTTAGGTTGTTTCAAAAGGTGTCCAGTTTTTTTAAGTTGGTGTACGTAGCACTAAGTACTTAAATTAAACAAGCCAATGTGTATTAGGGAAATCCATTAGGCTATAGTATCATATAGCGGAAATAGTAAGGAATTTCGTAATTAAAAAAAAACTGGTTGTCTACCTAAGTATGTACCTACTTGCGTAAAGGCCTAAACTATCACCTAAACTATGTCTCCTCAAAATTAATTAGTTTACATACCTACCTACTTTAGTAGATGCCCAGTTTGATGGTTACCTCTATTTTTACCAGAGACGCGGAAGAAGTATTGCCATTTATTCCAACCTTCTGTACCCTGTCTGAGAGATGACTCTATAAAATTCAAAGTTTTTCCACGAATACATAATTCGTTATATTTAGTTTTTTCACCTTCTTTGACCATTTGTGAAACAGACAGACAAAATACAGAACTTCACCCTTACAGGTCTTGAGGTTTCAAGGAAGAATTTGCTGGAAATTTTAAATAGATATTTTTCATACCAATATCTGTGTAAAGTAATGTTTCTGACAAGTAATTCATTGAAACTTTATATCTCCACAGGAGGGCACCACCACTTCCAGCAATGACCTTTACGCCGTAGACCTGTACGTGCACAACATCGATAACTGCTTAGAGAAATACTACAACGAATATATCATCACAGAAAACATGGTGTGTGCCGGTTCAGGGTACTACACTGGACGAAACTATGACTCCCGTGATCTTGGAGCTCCATTGTTCTATAGCAACACCTTGGTAGGACTCCTGTCATTTGGGAAAGTTACAGAGGATGACGACTACCCAGTTGTTGCGACCGCTGTCAGCTCTTACACTGAATGGATCATATCTACGGCTAAATGATTTGATCTGAAAATAAAGATTAAAGATGGTATATTTTGAAAATCTGCAATGTGCATTTTTATTTGTTTTTGAACAACCAACTATTATTTGAGAAATAATATTTGGTTGTTAAACATGAGACGTCATTTATTAATTGCATCCGATAGACTGTTAAAAGTAGTATTGTACAAGGTGGGCCAAAAGAAGTCATCCGATGTTGTTTGGCTCTCTTTTTTTTCTAAATGAAAAACTTCGATTCTGTTTTTTGATTATGTTTATTTGAACTTTTAGAATTTTATTGGTCAAATCGAGAAGGTTATATTGGCCAAATGGAGGCCGTTACAATTGATCGGGACATCAATATGGGCTTGTTTTAAGGCATTTTTCATCACTTTCATCAATGACAGATTCTCGCACTTGTATCAAGTGTTGTCCTTGAAGGCTTCCAGAGTCTCGGGTTTGTTCATCTAAACACGGGACTTCAAAAAACCCCACAAAAAGAAGTGAAATGAGCCTCATAGCCCATTATGATTTTGGTCGAAAAATCGTCCAATTCTTCCGCGAGATTGAGGATGGCTTGGGCGTAGGTTACGCACATTTGGCGATCGGCAGGCTGCAGCTAATGCACGGACTGGACTTTGTACGGGAACATGCACAGGTCTTTGACCAAAATTCGCCTTAAGGACGTCCGGCTGATGGCTAATTGCGTGGTACGGCGTCTGGTCGATGTTTCCGGCGACAGCTCGACATCCTCGGCAACAGCGGCGATTTTCTGGGCAGAACGGGCGCTCCGGGGCCAGCCACTCTTGGAAATGTCTCGTGTGGCCACATACTCTTCAAGGTTTGCGCACTCGGTGTCGGACGGCCGGGGAATCGGCGAAAGAATTCGCGCTGCGCCAACACCACAGACGAATTGTTATGCAAAAAAATAGACACGATTATTCTGCATCTTGGGGAGTGTATCGCTCCATGGATTGTTTACTTGTATTAGTCCACAAATGTCAAAACAGATTTGACATTGGCGGCCATTTGCCAAAAATGAGAGCATCTTCCAAAAGGGTGATTTCTTTTGGCCCACCTTGTAGATAAAGTGCGAGAGCACAATTGATGATTTTTAACCGAGTTGAGCACTTTTCTTTATAACTAAGGTAGAGCAGATAATAAGTCTGAATAAAAGTAGCAACAGCGTTTTCGAATTATAATCGTAGGAATATAAATCTGATGTATAACAAGAAACGTTGGTAAGGTGTAAAGTACTGCTTGGCTCTATTGAGTACCCAGAGGTTTTTTAGAATGTAGTGATTTGGAGAGCAAAGCAGCAGCTTTGCTCTCCAAATGACTCCTAAACTGGACCTCGCTGGATATGTCAACTCCCAAAATGCCGATGTTTATGTGTTTGCGAGATAAACGCAAAAAACAATGAATTTGACGTATGCTACCAAAAAACAATAAATTCAGTTTTATCAAGAGATTGATTCATTTTTTGGTCCCTATCTCTACGACACAATAAAGAACAACAACAAAAAAATACCCGTTGGCAAAAATTTATATTATAGTTACAGCTTGGTTGGCACATACTCAGTTAATCAACTATCTAAACTAATAAGAGGAGATTTGATTGTTTGTTTGTTTGCATTGAATAGGCTCTGAAACTACTGAGCCGTTTTGAAAAATTCTTTCAACGGCGAGAATCCAACATTATCCCCGAAGTACATTGGCTACAGAAATTTTTCAAAAAAGTTCGATGAAAGGATCCGTAAAAAAATACCAAAAAAAACGTTATATCGCGGACGCTGCGGAAATTATTGAAAGTAGAGCAAAGCACCACAATTATATAGAGGACATAAATATGTATTACATAACAGTTCAGAATACTATAAGTCTAACTATTAAAGTTATGTCACAATAACTACTTTTTTATGCGTTTAAATTTATAATTTTTGTTAAAAACCCGTGCGAAGCCGGGGCTGACCGCTAGTTCAAAATATTTTCATATTGAGAGTAACCTGAAAGGTAGCACAAAAGGAAGCAATGTTTTAAAATTAATTGACAACACAATACGTGAAATTTTAAATTTATGATTAAAAGACTATATGTACGAGTATAACGATATAAATTTATTTATACCAATATATAATATTATAAAAACATACACTGAAAACTTTAAAAGATTTTGAAGCAATGATATCCGAGCGGTAATTAACTACTGTGCCGCAGGTCCATGGTTCGATCCCCACAACCGGCTTGAGCTTCATCGCATGGTGGAAGAGCATTTTACGAATGCTCGGTAGCTACCGCCCAGAAATAGAAAATCTGTCGCCACACCGTAAGAGTGTGTTTCGGATCCTTGAGAGATAGTAAAATTACAGGCACATGAGGCAACTTGTGACGAAATGCATCTGTTATAGGCAGAGGTTATCGCCTAACATCATGTTTGCTAGATAAGTTACAATGTCATAAAAAAACATAAGCTTTGGAAAAAATATCTTTGTTAAAATACGTCTTTATGTAAAGTATGGATAGTATTTTTATGCTAGATTTAATCTACCTTAGGGGAGGTTGGAGAGGAGCAAACACAATTGAATAAATGCTTATTATTATTACTATCGTTATATATTTTATAACCTAATTTTATTTTTTTACAACATTCATATATAAAATGATACAATATTATAAAAAACTTCAAACTAGGATGCCGCCGGCAGCTGCCCAAGCTACCAGCGGTAAAGGCTGCAGAGAGAGCAATATCCGGACAATGCGTGTCGTGTCGAGTATCACTGCCTTCTGCATCTGACCCTTGATCCAACCGTCTAGTGAGAGCCTCTTGAGGTGTTGGTCGAGGCTCTTCGCTATTAGGCCGTTCGCCGAAACGACTATCGGGACAATGATCGTCGAGTCAACATCCCACATGGCGGTTACCTCGTGAGCCAAGTCAAGTTATTATTATTATTATTAATTGTGGAGTACACAGAATACACGGATTTCTGCAGGGTTTATTCAGCGTGTAAAATATCATGTTTTTAATCAGTACTTTCCAAAATGTGCAGTTTTGTGAAACCCAGTGATTATACATTTTATCACATCAGATCTCGGAACCGATGTCTGTCCGTACGGAAATCTAGTATACAAGCAAGATATAAGCCGTTTTATTGGAGCCATTCAAGGTTCACTGTGAAATTTAACAACAATTTGATATTTTTATAAAACTATAGGCTAACCCTTGACCACTAACCCGAAGATTAACTACTACAAAGCTGTCATTGGTTATTCTTTTTATGCCTGATAGGCTAATTGCTTAAAGGATTGAGTCGCTAAGCTCCGAGAGAGCATGTTCCACGCAGTCGTGGCAGTGCCGCGTCACTAAAAAAGCTGCGTGTATTACACAGATGACAGCTAACACCATCGACAGGTTTATTCCGAGCGCAATTAAAGCAAGTAGAGAAAATATTAAAAACAACAATTCAAAGATTATCGTATAGAATAAACATAAAGAGGTGGTCATGGAAAGTTTACTAAAAAATACAATAAAGGATGCCCCGGCGCCAGCGGCTAGGCCTTCAGGTCAATAATTATGGAAATTTTATACTGGATTCTAAGTTTCAAATAAAAGAAAACCACCTATATATTGATCTATTAAGAGCTATTACCATTTGTGTATGTGCCAATCTAAGTATGTATAATGTATGATACAACGAGTTTACCAACTTTAGGGAAAGAAATGAATTATAATGACAACTGTTTACATCTGTGTGCGTAGAATTCAAGTAAACATAGCACACACTTACCGAACTTGTAGCTTAGTTTTTGACATAGATTGTTATTGTGAACCGATTTTCTACACGTACCACTTCGATGCATCCGATATCAAATCTACCTTATTATTGACGCAAATTATCAGCGACGCTGACGCTATGATTTCTATTATCTTATTCATGAATGTAATCATAATTAAATTCTTGTTGATCCTTATCTGATTGATAGCCTATATTTCTGCATTGTACAAGTTCATTGTCAAAGTCGTCGAATGCCAAATTATTTTTAGAAACCTAAAAATAATATTTCTATTACCCACTCGTCTACCGCGCCAGCGAGAAAGCGACTATCGACTATTTTCTCGGTGAATAAACCTACAAAAGATACAACCGTGTCATAAAAAGGGATGTATGCGTCTGCTTTTGCCAATAGTTGATCTCTGAATATTCACTCTGCGGCCAGACCTCGCTTTCCCCGAGTTTATCGCAATAACATGTGTTATATTCGCTCAGCGATGCTCGTATAGTGAAAAAAACAGTCACCCTGAAACTCGCTTACTCTCCGAGTGAATCTCGCTTGGTAGGGAAAGAAACCGAACAAGACGATAGAAGAATGTGAAATAGTAAGTAAATTGTACATCGAGGGGAGAAAACGATTTTGCTTAAAGGAAACTCGAGAACAGAAATAGAACTTTCTCCCGAGTGATACATAGTTCTTTATACTACACCTACGAGGAAAGTAAAATAATTAGGTACCTATAAGTTTTCTCGTATTTGCCCTGAGGCTCAAGGAGTAAGTTCTTTATGACTTCTTGAGCTGTATTTTTATTTCTGGTGGCGCCGTCACTATAAAATCGTCACTTTCACTACCAGATGACTTTAAATATTTAGAATAATTAAAAGCATACTGTTATATTATCAATTAAGTAAAAAACAAATAAATTGCCGCGCTTCATTATCGTAGTGCAGAGAAAGGTTGCCAACTTCCATTCATTGAAAATCCAGTACAAAAAAAAATAAGGGTGGGAACCCTTATTTTCCAATTATTTGATTCCTTTTTTGAAATAAGTCATAATCGAAATTCTTCAGCCAAGTCAATATATTCGCTTGCACCGAGGCAGCGATACGTAATTGTGGTTCGTTTGATCCTTTGCTGTATCTTTATTTCCTAATTTTGAATTATGTAAATAATATATATTATGTTTAAGGATTCAATTTTTGGAAACAAAATTACTTAAAATTTTCTCTTTAGATATAACTATATTTCTATATAGTTATATCTAAAAAACTAAATAAACACTTAGTAACGGTGGCGTAAACACTTAACGGAGAGTCATCCGTAGTTGAATAATAAAAAAACAAAATTTTTTCTATAACGTCTACACATTAAATTTTTCAAATAGGTATTTGTTTTTATTATACGAAGGAAATACTCAAATTCACGTATGTTCCGTCCATTTTCGTCAGAGCCGCGATGCTTTGTCCCTATCCGCTTTAGTAATTCTTCGGCCGTCAGACGGGGACGGATGCTGTTGGCGTGCCTTACTTACGCACACATACGCGGCGCGCCTAAAACGCTCGGTATCCCTTTAATTTCATTATTAGACTTCGATTTCAATTTTACCATCTTATTAAGCTCATCTTATCAAGCCACAGGCTGTCTCAAGAGCCGCAATAGTTTCCTTGGCTTCACCAGGGCCTTTACAGGTCACCCAAAGGATGCCCGCTGGAACTATGGCAGAACACGTGTCCTCCCCCACCCAACTACATTGAGCCGGCTGAAGGCTCAGAAGAACTCCCTCCGGGCAAAAATCTGGCCTGGTCCAGTTGGAAGTCGCTAAACCAACTCCGGACTCGAGTGGGTCGCTGCCTGTTTAATATGACCAAATGGGGCTACCTGACGTAAGAATCCAATGTAGTTGTGGCGCTACGCAGGACATGCGTCACTTGCTGTCCTGTCCTCAGTGTTCCAATGCTTGCACTTCGGGTGACCTGTACGAGGCTCTAGCCTTGGGTTGACTACAACCCAGTACAGACAGTCTTCCATCTAAATCGTGAACCGTCGACACGAAGAAGAAGAAGAACATGCTCATTATATAGATGTGGAACCATTACTTGATATCGATTGAACGCATTTAGTACCTTTCTAGAAATCCAGTGTCAGAAATCTTCTTGTAATCCAGTCATATGATTACTAAGACTTTTTCACTCTCCTAGATAACCAGTTATCGCACCTGGTGTTCTACTGATTAAAACAAATTCCTATTTGATAACCATATATATAAAAGCAAGTTTCCTTCGCATCAGTGAACTAGATAATTATGAAACTTGTTATTATACTAGAAAAATCTTTTTTAATTGCTGATAGTTTCGCCTTCCTTTGAGAACAATCTTACCTTATGGTAGATGATGCAAAAAAAATATCGTCATGCTTGTATGCCTCAAATTGCTTGGAAGAAATTTGGTTGGAAAAGAGCTTATTACCATCTACCAGACTTAGCTAAAGACTGTCAGACTGCTACTAGCAAATAACTTGTGATTTTATATACATACAATCGTGGCAGAGCCAGTGATGATGTATTAGAATATGATAATCAGGAAAATGGGTCTCAATTATAAATTACAATATACACCTTAGGTGTTTAGAGACATATTTTCTACTTGAGAGTGAAGCTATGATAGCCGAGCGGTAATAGCTATGAATTGAAATGCCAGGTCCATGGTTTAATGCCCACCGCCGGTTGAGCTTCCCCGTAAGTGCATTTAGCGAATGTTCACATGGCTAGCTACAACCCTGAGGTAGAAAATCTGTCCCCAAGCAACTAAAAGTATGTTCCGGCAGCAGTCCTTGGGTGCCAGTAAAATTACAGGCATGTGAGACTTAACAACAAGTTGGCATTATTCTTGCTCCGTCACAATCAAATAAAAAAATATATAGAAGATAGAATAGAAATCCTATTACTGCTAATAATTGTCTCTTACAATCGAAAACGACGAAATGTTCAAAGCTTTCTCTGGCAGATGTTAATTATGTTGATCCAAACATTAACAATTTTGAAGCGCTCGTAGCGAAGGTTGCTTATCCATTCTGAACTGATCAGCAAAGTTAAGCAACGTCCGCCGCGGTCATGAGTTTCGATGGGTGACCGCTGGTGACAGTACTGCTGAACGCTTCCGTGCTTCGGAAGGCCATCGGTCCTGGTTGTTGTCTTGCAGTCGTTATAGCATGGTGGTAGGGCATTTTGCGAATGTCCGCCTGCCTAGCTACCACACTCAAGTTGAAAATCTGTCACCAAGCACTTAACGGTGTGTTCCAGCAGCTGTCCTTGAGAGCCAGTAATTCTAGATAAGCCTGAACAACATCTTCGACCACATCATCACTTACTATCAGGTGAGATAGTGGTCAAAGGCTAACCTACCAAGCATAAAATAAAACTTGTGATTGATATTCGTAACAACAGCGTCTAAATTGAATAAATAACTTTGAATTGGACTTTCTCCCCACCACCCCGCGGTGAAACTCTGTGCAAACAAATAAACCCACGACGCAGAACCATGGAAATTCTGAACGGTTGTGTTCATACCATAACCTCTATGGAGGACATAGATGCTGGCTAACGACTGTTCGGTCGTCCAGCTCCACCGGATTTTGGGCGAGGAGAGGCCCTACAATAGCCCGGTCACCCTAGTTGTAAAATGACTTCTTATTATAGGGGATCCCCCCCAAAAAATTGTTGCTAGTTGCATCATATCTCAATACAGCTCTTTAATCTCTCTTGGATTATGGTCATCAATTATTAAATACTAAGAAAATAATTTGTTAAAACTTTTAAAACCTAGTATTAATGGCTAAGAGATAAAGCATATTTTTGAGATAGGAAACTTCTTATCTTCTAGAGATTAAAATTGTCATTAATCAATCATTTAGTGAGACCGTTGCGTTGCTATCGCACCCTAACCTGAAGCCACTGGTGCAGCTGACTCATCTTCTTCCTAACCTTATTCTACTGACGCGGAATTGGTATAATAGGACTTCTCTTACAAGACAAGGTACAATAATCTTTCGTCAATGGCTAATCCCACAAATTAACCATAAATAGAACCCATTTCAAAAAAGTCCTATCCTGTCTTAACAATCAATTACTTTCTCTCCCATCGGATCCCACCTAAGGATTCATTGTTTTTTGTAAGGAACGGAATAACTTTGCGATGGATCCATTATTTATTATTATTACCACAAACATGATAATTGTTCCATTGTGAAGTTATCGCATTATCAGAAACCGCAATTTCGTAATGAGTATGTAACACCCACTTCATAGGTAGTAATTAATTTAGACGGCTCGACAAAATTATACTTATTTCGGATTTATGGCCAACCATCGGACGCATGGGACGCAACTTCCACCATGGCTTAGATAATGCTGTGACGAATTACTTAGCATTCCATAGATTCACCGTGTGGGTGCCAGGTCCATAGCGTTGCAGAGGAAGTGGCTAGAGGGGACTTGCAACCCAGGGAGTAAGGGCCCTTTTACGATGTCATCTGTGCCTTCACCGCTCGAGACTCCGCCCTTACCTAACCAAATTTGGTAAGATCCTACTAATGCCGCCTTATATACACGTTCTAGGATGGAAGTTACTAGGTTATTCTTGGCAGACTAAGGTCTTTAAGTAGGTTATATATGGATTTCGCTGATATACATCTTGCTCCAACTTCTACAGCATATGAAATAACCACATAACCGTTTTTGGTTAATTCATTTGTTAGGTTGTAATAATTGTTTGTTTTTAATATGTGGTCTTTAGTATGATTGTTTCCCACGGCAAAGTAAGTTCTATAAGTACTGTGAATTTTAGATTATTTTAAGTATAGAAATATGTCTGGTTTCGAAGACGAGATACCAACTACATCTCCTCTGTAGATGAGTTTTGTAATTTGCCAATTATGTATATACATTGTTTTATAATTTTATTCTAATTTAACATTTTTTATTTTAATGGATAATTTATTATTATTTTATTGCAATATTATGAAGCAGTGATAGTTTAGTGGCTTTGGCTATGGACTGCCACGCAGCAGGTCCATGGTTCTAATCCGGCCGCGGGCTTGAGCATTGGAAGGGCATTTTGCGAATGCCCGCCTGGCTAGCGACCACCCTCAGTTGAAAATCTGTCGCCAAGCAAGTAGAAAATTACAGACACATGAGACTTTATTTGTCTCAAGGTGACGGGCACAGCGCAATTCGTGACTTGTGACGAAATGCATCTGTGAATGGTAGAAGTTAGTCCGCTTAACATCAGGTGGGCCTCGAGCTTGTTCCATAACAATAACATAAAAAAAGTAATATTAATTCATGATTTTTATTACCAATAAATTATGTTATATAAAAAATTAAATATATGTATTAATTTGTAACTTTTTAAAATATGTAATCTGTTGGACATATAACTTGGAGTTATAAATAAATAAATTGTATTGTATTGCATCGGCCTGACGCAATCCTTCCTGGAAATGCTTTCGATGGTAGTAGACCCGCTACTATTAATAAGAGCTGAAGTCCTGCTGTTTTGTCTATAACGTGTAACAGTACCTTACCGGCGTCGGCTCTAGTGGCGGCATGATTTGGCACATTTCCCCCTTGGTCACGATATCGAACGCCCGTTCAAGAATATATGTCCTTATATTCTTGAACGGGCACTAAACGTACGGCATTTTAGCGTAGAATAAATATTAAAATTTTGTTTTAAAACACCACATAGCAGCACTGACTCAGACTCATGTTGTCGCAATTCTGCCGCCTATGGACAACTGAAATATCCTGATGTTGTTTATTAGTGATGCTGGTGTTTAGGCGTTCAGAAGAGGAATTTTTAGACACCATTCTTAAAAAGCTCTCTGTTGTAACACTACGGAAACACCTTCGGAGGAGAGTAAATCCACATCCTGCAGGTCCTCCGAAGAAAAGATCAAGAGATAATCAGACTAGGTGGCTTTTCCAGTTTTGCAAGATGTGGCCTTTTGACTATGTTGGAATATATGGTGGCAAAACTCCATCCCCGGAATAAAGTCAAACATCCTTCAGAGCATTGGAGTATCCGAATCAGAAGTGGTAGAAGACATATAGCAATTTTGCAGCGCTTGTAGCGAAGTTTGCTTAGCCATTCTGAATTGATCAGCAAAGTTAAGCAACATCCTCCGAGGTCATGATTTGGATGGGTGACCGCTAGTGACATTACTACTGAGCGCTTCCGTGCTTTGGAGCGCACGTTAAGCCGTCGGTCCCGGTTGTTGTCTTCGGATGGTAGTCGTTATAGCATGGTGGTAGGGCATTTTGCAAATGCCCACCTGGCTAACTACCTCCCTCAAGTAGCAAATCTGTCGCCATGCACCTAACGGTGTGTTCCAGCAGCTGTCCTTGAGAGCCAGGAATTCTAGGTTAGCCTGAACAACATCTTCGACCACATCATCGCTTACCTTGAGGTAAGATAGTGGTCAAAGGATAAACTATCAGGCATAAAATAAAGCAAGCCCACGTACGCTAGGCTAAGAACGTCTTATTAGTGAGCCCAGTATCGTCAACGAATTCAATGATATCATAAAGCATGGATTGCATGTTTTTGGCAGCACTGACTTATACAAGATCGATTGAGTAGGGATATCAGATTAAATACTAATAATTTCTTCTTTTGATAAATGCTACTAGATAAAAAACTACCTAAAGCATGAAAATTCATTTTAATAATGACTGATGTATTTGTTTTGATGATTGAGCTGAGTGTTTAACAATTTCATACAATATATTAAATAAATGAGTAGAGACACTTAAGTTTTAGGGTTCTGTACCCAAAGGGTAAAAACGGGACCCTATTACTGAGACTTCGCTGTACGTCCGTCCGTCCGTCCTTCCGTCTGTCCGTCCTTCCGTCCGTCCGTCTGTCACCAGGCTGTATCTCAAGAACGGTGGTAGCTAGACAGTTGAAATTTTCACAGATGATGTATTTCTATTGGCGCTATAACAACAAATACAAAAAGTTGTCCAAGTGCGAGTCGGACTCGCGCACGTTAAAACAAAAAAAGGTTCAAATATGAAGTCTAATGATAGATAGATAGATAGATAGATAATGCTTTATTGTCACACCACATAAATGAAAGAGATAAAAATTACAATTCAAATTGATAGTGTTACAATGGGCGGCCTTATTGCTGAAAGCAATCTCTTCCAGGCAACCTTTGGATGGAGAGGATCTGTAAAACCGATTTTAAAGGGGTGTAGTAATGTACATAACTATAAAAGAAATATATGAGAAATAAAAATAATAAATTAAGTACAGTTTCTGAATTTAAAGCACGTGCTTTTATATGTAAACAAATATACATGTAGAATATAGGTACAAAAAACATAGATATAAAAAAATATATATATTTATATATATATAACCCAGTATATATCTTTAAAGTTAAATATATGTATTATTTTACTACAAGAATAATAGCATTTATAAATGAAATAGTAAGGATATCCATAAAAAATTTCAAGCAAAGAGGCAAGAACAAGTACTTACAATGTGACATTTGACAGATAAAACTTTTTTATTTGGTCCTTAAATACATTTAAAGATGATCTAATGTTGTATAGCTAAGGGCACGGAACCCTTCGTACGCGAGTCTGACTCGCACTTGGCCGATTTTTAATAATGGTGCGATTAAGATAAAGAATGCAGAAGTAATTCCAGGTATGGGCCCCTTGATTTTAGTCCAACGGCCCGGGACCAAGCACAATTCAAAAATTTATATTCCCAAGATATTAAAATTTTAATAGGATCTACAAAATATAGTCGACGATAAAAGTGTAAATAGAATTAGTTTGTTGCATATAGATAACAAGAGCTGTACTTTAGTAATCGTCGACACGGCACGCATCGTCGCATCATGAGGACACTCTGCAGCCCTGTCATGATTCGCCTGACTACCAGTAACTTGGATCCGGCCATCTGCTGGCGGAACCCTAAATAGTTATTGTGGTATTCAATATACGACTATAAAACAAATTAAACAATATTATGACGCTGACACATGCTAAATAGCTTTACTTGTACAAATTGTAGCAGTAAGAAAATTGACAGTGTGAAATTATATGTATAGAAAATAATCTTGATCACATTTATCTAGGCAAGTCCATAACACGTTTCCTTAAAATTTACTGTCTAGAAAAACATGCATACGCTTGTAACGTAAATATCTTAAATATTTACGTATGAATGTATATGAAAATATATAAATAAAATATAAAAACTTATCAGGAGGGACAAAAAAGTTACATTTTCGATTAACGTTACCAGTTTTGTGTTATTAAGCTTAAATTCTGATTTTACCTAAACTGATCGCGATATCACCATCGCTGCCTCTCTTTCACTCCTACGCAGTCCGATAGTGTCAAAATTTCAGCATTTGACAGCGTCTTAAATATTGTTTAACGTGAAGAAGAGACCTGAAATTAAATCAGTAAAAAATTTTTTACCAAAAAATGGAACCGACTTCAACCCCCAAAAGTGTAAAATAACTTGTTGAAGTCGGTACCATGACAGTTCAAAAGTACCTATTATCACAATATTGTGCGCATGTGCGCACCGACTTCGACAAGTTATTTCACATTTTTGGGTGTTGAAGTCGGTTCCATTTTTTGGTAAAAAAAAAAATTTCACACTTTTTAGTGGGGTCACTACTTACGGGATCGATTATCATTATTTGTTAACGACTATATCATCAAGATAGGAAAATATTTTTCAATTATTTTTGTGTAACACAAAAACGGCTTGACCGATTTTGATAAAACTTAAATGGGACCAAACGACAAGCATCAACATTCAAACAAAACAAGAATTTTTAAAATCGGTTCACCCAGTCAAGAGTTCTGAGGTAACAAACATAAAAAAAACAGACGAATTAAGAACCTCTTCCTTTTTTGGAAGTCGGTTAAAAATATCAAAACTTATGAAACAAAATTGGGTCAAAAACAGATTTTCATGTTCAAATTATTTTACCATCTTTCTGGGCATTTTTGTCTCAGAACTAGGTAACCCGCGGAAGAAAGCTTACGTCACCAGGATAAAGTGCTCCACGATTCAAACGACATACAAAATTTTACACCTGTACATGAATAGAGAGTGTGTGTGTAAGAGTGAAATATTTTCTATTTGTGCGGTATTCATACTCTAGATGGCAGTATTCACCAGCTTCTATAGACCAGCATTTTTTTATTCTCACACCTAGTTTGGTTTTTCCTTCTTTAAGGCTGCGACGGATCAACGAGGTTCTTGTCAATGTATTTCTTGTAGGAGGTTTGCCTCGGCCTTTCATAATACCGACAGTTCAAGGATATTATTAAAGACATAAAAATACATTTTGACGAAACACTCAAAATAGAACATTGTTCAAATATCAGGTTATTAAAGATGTATTAACTAAAGATGTATAACTTACATACGTTTTATTTGTTGTACGTTTATTTCTTGTGTTAAATATTATCATTGATTGTGTACTTTTATTTATATTGTTAAAGATAGACCTTTGTCCATTTCTAATTATAATTATCTCTTTGTAACGTGTTGTCTGGAAGAAATCACTCTCACCGATAAGACCACCCATTGTCACACCTACTTTTACTATTTATGTTTTTAAGTTCTAAGTTTGTAAATTTGTATTGTGTTAAAAAAGTGTTATCTATCTATCCTCGTAATTGAAGTGAAAATTTGAGTGCACAACTCTCTCGTTGGGATTTATGCTCTCATAAATCCCAACATCCCATTTTAGCCTCGATCTAAATACCAGCCTTCGCCTCTGACTCGGGCTTTTAATGGTCTCGGCAAAAATGACTTGTTTTATGCACTCGTGATACTCACTAATATTAATCTACTATGAATTTTGCGAACAATAGGGTCCCAATAGTAAATATAATACATATTTAATTTGCTTACACCACATCACGTTTTGCATGTTTTACAAGGTATATGATACTACCCTAGTTCCTGGAACGTTTTTCGAAGTATTGACTAGTTGACAGACTATACTGAAAGCTCATTGGTCACCTCACCTGTCGCAACATAGAGTACCATTGACCAATCAGCGTACACTATTTAGTATGTCAACTAATCAAGTATTTGACAAACGTTTTAGAAACTGGGAGTACGATTTCACCTTGAAGATTTTAAACTTACAAATTTGACATAAAACATTATACACGGCTTGCGAGATTTTTTTAGTTTTTATCACTAAGAATTGTTTGAAAATACCAAACCAAACAAAACCTTTTCAAGTGATATCTACTTTTAAACTATAATCTGTTACAGTACAATGTATGCATATCAAATATTTTTTTCTTAGTGGCCACTCTTTTCGCGCCACTTTTTTCTCTGCTTCCTGGTAAGCTTGTAATGGCTTGTAGTGTTATTATCCTATTGCATTATATTTCCAATAAGAAATATGTAATCGGTAGTAAGAACATCGTATAGCCGTAAAGCCAGCGCCTAAATAAACAGGCAGGCAAAGCATTACAATATTTAAATAGCACCTCAAATCTATGTAAATCTAAGGGATGTATGAAAGATAAATAAATGGAAGCCTTCTAAATGTTTTATTCGCTGAATCTACGTATGAAAGATCAAGCCTGGCATGTTTTAATTAGTTAGAAATATTGAGTGAATGTCACGGCAAAGATATCCTAACGTTTTGAATGTGAATAAAGGTCTGAAAGCCCACAAGCGCCTGATAGAAATGAGATAAATTGTCGTCAAAATATATGTTGCTCTGAAAAAGTAAATACTAGAATCAAAAATTATGTTTAATTATAAAGTCCTGCTTTTCCCGGCATTCTGGAAGCTGGAAAAGATAACGAGGCGATCTCTGAATAACCTGTGATTATCCCTCATATAAAATTATTTCGTCTAACAGATTATTAACCATTTAGGAACAATAAGAAGTTTTGTCAATGAAATTGGAAACAATCTCTGGTTTTCAAGATATTCCCTTTATACCGTCCACGCTCATTATGAAATCCTATTTAACACCTGTTCCTGGTCAGGTAACAATATAAATTAATTTAGGAATAATCCTCATTTAAAAGTTTTCTGCATTAAAAAGTTGGGTCGAACACGTGATGATTATTGTTATTATTACAAGGCCTATGTATATGAAAATTTGATAGATTAGCATTGGCATTTTCCTCTTTGAAATTGTATACTCAGATTAGGCTTTAGAATTAAATATTAGAAATAGTACTCAATAATAAAGTGAGGTTATGAAAAAGGAAAGAGATAGCACATACGAGCAAGCGAGAAGAAAGATCAAACTAATGGATGTTACCCTGCCTCCCGCAAGCTGGTATATATACCCCTCATCCACCGATGACACTGAGAGACCTCGTCACCACTCGCACTGTCAGTACGTGCGTACATATTTCGCGTTCCAGAAATTAAATGCCAAGTCAAGGCAGTTTGAGGATACATCTTCATACCCCAAAAAAATCAAAGAAACATTTGATATGCGTTGAGGAGACGTGTGTCGTTGACGCCACGCAGTTTCCTCCGCTGGATTTAGAGGAACGGACAAGGTCCATCAAAATGGCCGCCATGAGGTCACACTAATCCACGAGCAATTAAATGGAGCAAACGAGGACATATTTTTAAGAAATGAGGATCGGCATACATGAAGGACAGGAGCTTCGTCCCTCGTATCAAAAGGTACCTTTGCGCGACCCTATGTGCGCGTTAAAATCTCGTACTTTCCCCGCGCGTAGTAGTAAGCAGCAGTGCTCGGCGTAATAGGACTGATATAGACAATGTAACTTTCGCCAAATAAATAATATTTTGTTAATTGTAAAACTTGTTTCCATCAGTCGTGCCCCTTAGCGAAGCATTCCCTTTTAAATAGGTACTAGCCGCCATCGGCAACAAGACGGCCTGGTCATAAGGTCCTCGCTGCTGCCCGCTGACTATCCAGGACATCTCAGTAAAATAAATATTTGTCGTAAGTATCGCTCTAAACACAATATAGCACCACACCATACGACAGGCTGGTGTACTGACTCATAAAAAAAAAATTTACAGATGAAAGAGATTAATTACACCATAACCTGTCATATAATCGACCGAGGTCATTTAAAATAAAACTATGGGGGTAAGTAAAAGTGGATATCAATGACCTCGGTCGACAATTTCAGTGCTATCTAGTTTTTTTAATACAAATATTGTGTTAAATTGACCTGCACCACAGAAGACTGCACCTAAATTAAATAAATTTCAGCTATAGTACGCTAGATGACGCCACATATGAGATCCACAGTGTAAAGTTTTTTTCATTGTTGATAAGTAATCCTTTAATAATTATAATAAGCATCGAGAGAGGTAGTATATCATGGTTATAAGGCACCTGCAGGTAAGCAATTATGTTATTAAAGACGTCGTAACATTCAGGCTATGAACTTACCCGGTGGAGATCTTTATTTCGCATGACATCTGTCAAAATTAAGAGCTTAATATCTCGGAAATTATTGGTTGTAGATGTTTAGTTTATACAGGGAGTATATTTTACCTCTGATTTCATCCCTCCTGCGGAAAAATAAAAAGTAAAAATACCTACTATAGTCTATTTTTTTTAACAAACGAGTACTGAATATGTCTCTCGCACGTTTCCGATATTGACAGAGTGAGATACGGTCATTGCCGTCATTGGTCAATGCCTTTTGAAATTGTTAAGGCCAGTTCATATTGGATACTTGTAAAATTTACTGTAGAAAAAAATGATGTTATTATTTTATGATTTAAACTTGCATACATAGCATATTCGCAACAAAATTTTCTGTTCGCGTTTATGATATAAAACAATATTGTAATAGTATATAATTATATTATGCACTAGAACATATAAATCAAATAATTCTACTACAATTCTTGTAATCTTAAAAATTATATTATAATTAAATTATTATCCTTCTGATGATCTCTTTGCAGATATATACGTCAATAATAAATTGCTCTAACATATTTTGTACATGAATGTCGACTCCGTACATTTTTGTTTCTATCTTGGCTATCACATTATTGAGACATGATCCCCATCTTTAATTCCTTTTTTAGCTACTTACTCCTTTTAACAAAAGAGTTCAGACTTCATAAATTTTATAACTTTTGTTATTTCCTGCCATAGCCCTTGACTTGAAACCAAACGAGTTCAATTGGATTGAGCTCACAGTGATACGTCGGCAAACGTATGACGAGACGATTTGTTAACTTAGCTACAACATTGTTTTCAAAACTATCTTTGTTTTACTACTATTTCTACCCTAATTCAATAGTTGCAACTTTAGTATATATTCGTTACAAGCAATATTTATCTACGAGCAGGCAGTCGAAGACTCAACAGAATGTACCTACATGTAACTACAGAGTTCGTGAGGAATGGACTTTATGTTGATTACGTTGGCCAATAGTAACGAAATAAAATTTTCAGTACTCGTTTGTTAAAAAAAATAGACTATAGAACATTTTTTAGGGCCTAAATAAACAGTACATTATAAATGTTGGAAGGGGAAGACCTAGGCGAACGTTCCGAAATCAAAATAAAGATATTCTGAAAAGAGGCCAGGTTAGGAGTTCCCTAAACCGACGCTTATGTATGAAAGGATTGATGACTGTAGATGAAGCGAAAGAGATATGCAAGGATCGTGGCAGGTGGAAATCTTTGGTCTCTGCCCACCACAACGGGGAAGAGGAGTGATGTTGTGTATGTATGTATGTACATTATAGATAGATAGATAGATAGATAACTCTTTATTGTACACCAAAATAACAAAATCATTATAAACAATAACATAAACTTAAGTAATGTTGTACAATTGGCGGTCTTATCGCTAAAAAGCGATCTCTTCCAGACAACCTTTGGATGGAGAGAAATTTAGCCATGATAAATGACGGTGGTGTATAATACAAGATTAAAAATAATTAACTTAAATAGGTACTTTATGTAACCTACACTTTATGGTAATAACATTACATAAACATTAATCACACATACAATATACTTAATAATATCTACATAATACATACAATAATATATACATAAATATTCATATATAAATAATAACAATATATATATATATAAACTAATAATGAATGAGACAAACAAAATAAGTATCAACTAATCAACTTTAGAGACGGATTATTAAGCGAGAAGTACCATTCTCTTACTTGATTTTTAAAAATAGTGAGAGACTGTGCTTGCCTTATGGAAACTGGCAATGCATTCCATAAGCGAACTGTTTGGACTGTAAACGATTTATCATAAAAAGAGCTGCTATGCTGAGGCATCTGCAGGCAGAGATTTTCTGATGACCTGAGTGTAAGCGTCCCAGAATGTTCAAAGAATTTAAACCGTTCTTTAAGATAGTGTGGACTGTTGGGGTTAAATAAAACGGTGTACAAAAGGGAAAGAATGTGAGTATTTCGGCGAAGTCGTATAGGAAGCCACTTGAGTTTATTACGAAATTCAGAGACATGATCATATTTGCGAAGACCAAATATGAATCGTATACAAAAGTTTTGAAGTCGCTCAAGTTTATCTAGCTGGTCCTCCGCGAGGTCAAGATAGCAGGCATCGGCGTAATCTAAAACAGGAAGCAAAAGAGATTGCGCAAGCGCAACTTTAGTAGCAGTAGGCAGAAAATTACGCAGTCTTTTAAGAGAACCACCAGACGAAAATAACTTGCAGCTGACGGCTTCAATCTGAGGACCCCACTGAAGACATTCATCCATAGTGATGCCCAAGTTCTTGACACTTTTACTGTAGGGGATAGTGACTCCATTAAATTCTACCCCAGGTAACATTGCCGAATCGACTTTGGCTAACGTTCGTGAGCTCCCGACAATCATGACCTGAGTTTTACTCGGATTCACTTGTAATCCAAAGGCTTTACTCCACTTAGTAATTTGGCGTAAATTATAATTAGTGACGTCTATAGCAGTATTAAGATCGCTAAGTGAAGCTTGAGTGTAAAATTGGAGATCATCGGCATTATAAGTAGTCGCCTACGAATAAATGTGTACAGAAATGTAAGTCACACTCAAAAACAGCAGAACGCAAACCATACCGCGGCGGGCGTGGTTTAAAACGTATACCGTGCGGCGGTACAACATTACCTTGACGTGACTAATCGGATGCGAACATTTCTAAGTGCCAAATCCATTAACCAATCCAATTGAATTAAGAACATTGTGCGTATTGTGTTTTTTTTATTGCTGATAGGTTTTGATAGGTGAGGTGTACCTTTGACCACAATCTCACCTGATGGTATGTGATGATGTGGTCGAAGGTGTTAGCAGAATATTAGAATTACTAGCTCTCCGGAACACACCGTTAGCTAACCAGGCGGGTATTCGCAAAATGTCCTACCAACATGCTTAACTAAAGGTTGACATTTGATGAATAAGTCGAAAGACAAAAATCTACTCTTTGGTCTTTAATAATTCCATAAATGTAATATCATTATAGAGTTTTTCTCTTTAAACAATCCCGCCAACTCTTTCGTAGTTTGACACAGATTGGTTTTCAGCAATTACCATATTTATATATTACAATTCGTTACCTTAGTGGCTGGTCTACCTCGTGGTTCTTTCTACGGATCGAGGTTTCCAATACGAATACGGTTAAACCCAGAGAAAAGAGAAATTTTATATGTATGGTTAAACCAGTGTTTAATGCGTTCGTTAGCCTTAGCCTCTCCAAACCATAGATAAATAGATTGCTACTGCATACATAGAATTGAAATTACGTGCGAGCAGTTTTTAATGCGTTAGCACGCGTTAGTCCCAAGTACAAGGGTACTCTTATTCGAATATTACTATGGTTTTCGCTGTAATCTTCAAGTTCAAAGCTGACAGTCGTAAATCAAAAGTCACATCTATTTTCAAACATAGAATGTTATAGTTTCCGTGTGAAAAAAGTTTCATTCTAAAATTTGACACTGTGCAGGTTGAATTCTTATTCAAAGATTCGTTAAAACAACCTTATTTACACACATCAAAAGTGTCTATTATAGGGATCCACTACATTTTCGAGTAAATCAAGTAAGTTTTAGCCAGATCTCATTTGGATCAGGAGCAACCTAAATGTTCAGATTTATGCGGAGAGTATTGTAGTACTTATCAGAAGTGATCATCCTTTTGCGAAGCCGTTTGGGTTATTCGTTTCGTCTAATGCACGATAATGCACGTCCACACACGGCTAGAGTCGTAACTCTCACTCTTTCCTATGCTCGTATCAAGTGGCCTGCTCTACCACCAGACGTCAACCCCATTGAACATGGATAGAATATGCTACAAAGAAGAGCTCTGCCAAGTATGGATGCCGTGCATACCCCACAACAGCTCTTTGACTTGTTACAAAGAACGTGGGCGGCCATTTCTCAATTTGATTTTGATGAACTAACTGATTTTAAGCATGGCAAATTGCTGTGCTTGTGTGATTAGTGTAAATGGTAGAAACACAGATTATTAATTAATATAATTTTACAATAGACATAGCAAAAATCTTTTTCGTTTTTCTGACAAACAAGTCAGTTATAGTTCAAAGTATACATGATCCCTTGGCACTAATGATGTGTGTAAATACCTCTCTTATTTATGAATGGACAATAAAATTGTCATATGACTTACAAATGGTGGATTAAGGCCTGCCACTTAGTAAACATTTAACTGATAAAATGGGGAAAATCGCATGATAATTCAATACCTAGCACGATTAAAACCATATCCTGCTATTTTTACATATATCTCTGATCTTATCAATGGGCTTACAAAACTAAATCCAAACCGAATTAAATTTTGTCCATCCGGTGATATTTGGCGACGTCACGGCAAATAACTATGGAATGAATTGTTTTTATTACCCGTTTCATAAACATCAAATAATAATAAGGTTTATTGTGCAAAAACATGTAGATAATTGTCTTGAAGCAATAATGGCCGAGCGGTTATAGCTATGGCCTACCGTCCCGCAGGTCCCTGGTTCAACCCCCACCGCCGGCTTGAGTTTCATCGCATGGTGCAAGGGCATTTTGCGATTGCCCGTCTGGCTAGCTACCACCTTCAAGTAGAAAATCTGTCACCAATCACTTAAAAGTGTGTTTCGGCAGCAGTCTTTGAGAGCTAGAATAATTACAGGCAAATGAGACTTAGCGATTGTGTCTCAATGAGACGGACGCAGTGCAATTTGCCACTTATGATGAAATGCATCTGTTAAAGGCAGAGGTTAATCCGCTTAGTAACAGGTGGGCCTCGTGCTTGTTCCGTCAAAAAGATCAAGCAGAAATATTTAATTTAAGTAGAATTTGTACATATAATATAACACACTTAACATGACAGTTGTCTTAAATCACACTAGCTCACACTATAATACCCTGTGAGGGTAGACTAGTTTCTCCCAAAGTACATTTATTTTAGGACAAGATGTCATTAATATAATAATTAGAAACTATTAGAGTAGAAACCTATTTGGAATGTAAAATATATATTGTAACGAAGCTAAGCAAGGACCTGTTTTTGGATATAAAATGAACATATTATAAACGAATGCAAAATAAGGTTTACCAAAATAATAAACATAGTAAAAATTTAAGCTCATTTGATTTAATAAAACGTTCGGAATATTTAATATATAATTATACGAATTTTAACTCTTTTCTTAAAATCTTTGGAAGTATATTTACATTTAAACATTACAAATGTTTTATAAGTTATTTCAATATTACGCAATATTACATTTTACAGATTCTATTCACTTTCTAATAAACATACAATAAATTTCAAACATTTATCTATCCAATACTGGACTTATATAAGCAGTAGCCTGAATACAAAAGTGATTTAGGCAGAATTAAAGGAAAAGGAAACCAACATCTAACATTGCCACGTATAAAATAATCTTTAAGTATCTGCTCAATCAAGCAAGTCTGGGTTATGATATGATAGTGTATATAGACTTGTACAAGCTTTTGTGTAAAAACTGAGTTTTTCTCATGACAAAGAGGTAGAAAGGACCTAACTTCAAATTGATCGCATTTAATTTCGTCTGATTCGAATAGTTTTTAAGTTCTTATAGCCGATATGCATATACCTCGATGATAAAATAATAGACTGGTTGACTTGAGAAACTCCTTATTTTTAGTTGCATATTAAATGTTCTACTTAATTTGCCACTTTGACAGCTGTCACATTGAACTTCTTTAATGTCTTTGTGTATTTTCCGTACACAGAATTTAGCAAAACCGTTTTTTATTTCAAACAGTTCGAGATAATTCATAGCGAGAGTCCCACCCGCACTTAGACGGTTTTTTTATAGTTATTTGTTAAACATTAGATGTTGGACTATAATCGCATCATGTTTGACACTTTTGAAGCAATGAAAGCCGAGCGGTTGTAGCTATGGACTGCAGTGCCGCAGGTCCATGGTTCAATCCCCACCCGTGACTTAAACTTCACCGCATGATGGGAGGACATTTTGCGATTTCTCACCTGGCTAGCTACCACCCTCAAGTAGAAAATCTGTCGCCAAGCACCTAACTACCTAGTGGGTTTTGGCAGCAGTCTTTGAGAGCCAGAAAAATTACAGGCACATGCGACTCAACAATTTTATGTCTCAACAACTATGCGCCCGTCGGCGCAGTGCAGTTCGCCACTTGTAACGAAATGTATCTTTTATAGGCAGAGGTTACCGCTTAACATCAGGTGGGCATTTAGCTTGTTCCGTCACAATAACAAAAAAAAACTTGTATTGGTATTATATAGTTTGTAACACATTGTTAAAACTTAAGAGACGTTTAAAAGAATGGCCCCGAGTTTCTTGCCCGTTCTTCTCGCAGTGGCTCTATACATTATTTTTGCTGTACGTGGCAGTACAATGTATAAAATTTCAATATTAAAAATTGTGACTTGACCTTCAAATGAGCGTCATAGACGCCTAAATTGAATAAATGATTTTGATTTTGACTTTGACGAGTATTACTGTTGTTACGAGAGCAAAAAGAAAATAATAGGGTTTTAAGTATGAAACTGCCGATTTGTACGGTTTTTTTTTTAATTTAACATATTTATTTAATCAAAATAATTACCATTATTATTTATACATTGCTGCCATCTAATAGGAAGATCATTTATTCCTTTGCGATAGAACTCTGGTGCTCTAGACTCGACAAGCTGTGTGAAAGCATTTTGTACTGACTCCTGGGAAGATAACTTTTTATCGATACAATACGGAGGGTAACGAATGGTTTCTAATTGCAGTTCCTGTAGAATTAAAACGGTTTCTCATGATGTATGAGGTCTCGCGTTATCATGGAGCAATATGGCGAAGATCGATTCATGAGTCGGGGCTGTTTCACTGATAGTTTTGCTATCATTGTTCGGAGTTCGGCACAGAAGACTTTATTTCTTCACTTCATATAATAAACTACACAATTAGACTTCAGATTTATTCTTTACCACTGCTGTAAGAGATACCTTTGCCTAATTTCATGATTCTAGATCTACAGGAAGTACCCAATACGTTTTGATTCCCTTGCGAAGTCGCATATGCCATATCTTTTGATGCCATCAACTTACAAATTTCACTTTTTCTCAGCTGAAAGAAAACATAGACCCGATTATTTGAAATACATTTTAGAGAAAGGGTTTTGACAGACAGACGTACAACAAAGTGATATACTAAAAGGGATTGTTTTCCTTTTTTAGGATTCTTGCACTGCAATGGTGCAAGTCCGTTAAATCACGCAGGAAAAAATATTGCATGTTTTGATCTTACTTATGCTATGAATAAGCTTTTTTAGTATTAACCGATTTTAAAAAAAGAAGGAGGCTCTCAATTTTTCTGTTTTTTTATGTTTGTTGCCTCAGAACTTTCGAGTGGGCGCACCAATTTTGATAATTCTTAAATTTTTATTTGAAAGCTGATACTTGTCGTTTAGTCCCATTTAAATTTTAACAAAATCGGTCAAGTCGTTTTTGAGTTACACTCCAATAACTGATTTTTTTTTCCTATCTTGATAATATAGTCGTTGAGAGTGAATATCGATCCCGTAAGTAGCAAGGGTCACAAAAACGGGTAAAATAATATTTTTTACCAATAAATAAAACCTAAAAAAATACCAAAATAAATCGTTATATTGCGTACGCTGCGGAAATTATTGAAAAAAGAGCAAAGTGATGTACTACAGTTTTAAAGACATTCATATCTATAAAAATCTGCAATACTATAAGTCTAACTATTACAGTTATGTCACACACGGCTTTCCATAGACACCTCTTCATATACCTTCAGAAATTTAATGTTTCCCATCTAAAATTGAACATAGATACTATTGAACCCATTTTTGTAAACAATTTATTTTATACTTATTGAGTTCATATAAGTTGTATTTCGTTGCATTTTGTTGTCAAAAAGATAAGCATAATATGGTTCGATGATAACGGGAATCACTAGGCATTAATGCCGAGTTACATAATCGTTAAGATACCTATGGATTTGGTCTCCTGCGAATATATAATGAGTTAACTAGTTATTTTTCACAACCTCGTCCGCATTGTGTTGTATAAACATTGATATTGAATAATATATGTTTGAAAGTCTTATCTGTAAACCTATAGTGTCTATTAAACGACTTCCAAAAAGATTAGTTACAAAATTACAACGCGAGCATAAATTATAGTCATGTGCGGGATTTGAACCCGCGCCGACTCCAGTTACCAGGTTAGGGCGGTTGTTCCTTAATATGAAGAATTTTCTCTATCGATATCAAATAAATTATGATATTTCCCCATTTCAAAAGCTTCTGGTGCTACTAGAATGGTAGTGTAGTCCCGTTAAGAGAACTTTCAAGTCGTGTAGCCCAATCCAGTGACCACGACCAATGCAACTCGGTCGAAACGTCGAGGTAAATAAAGAATATACGAGTATATGTTTTTATCGCAATTAAGTCCCGTTCAGTACTTATAACTATGTTTCAAGGCCCGAAGGTTTCAAAGTTACTATTATAATGTTGGTAAGTAATGATGTAGTGGAGGTGCTTGGCAACAGATTTTCTACTTGAGGGTGGTAGGACCCGGGCGAGCATTCGTAAAATGCCCCAATACATGCGGCACGACAGCCCATAGCTATTAATGCACGGCTCTCAGTGCCTCTAAATTAAATCCTCAAAAATAAATCAATACATTTCTGAGCATGAATTAACCATTTTGTGACAATAGCGGAAACGTCACTAGGTGAACGATTCCTTGAGTGGATGGATACCGCGATCAGAAGTAAAACACTGTTGAATTATGTGATACGTAAATAGATTGATGACGCTAAAATGGTTACCTTTTCTTCATCGGAGTTAAAATAAAGTAAGATTTTCTTACAACGCAATATTATAACATGAACAACGAGCAAGATATCGGAATGAGCCACGTCAAAGAACGCAGCAGGATTCTTTCAGACGGAACTCATGAAGTCTCATGGCTCACTTCTGAAGCGCTCGTTGCGTAGTTTGCATAACCGTTCGCCGATCAGCTAAGTTAAGCAACGTCCTGCGCGGTCATGACTTGGATGGGTTATTGCTAATGACATTACTACTGAGCGTGCACGTGCTTCGGAGAGCAACGTTAAGCTGACGGTCCTGGTTTATTGACTTAAGATGGCAGTCGTTACAGCATGGTGGTAGGGCATTTTGTGAATGCTGGCTAACTACCACCCTCAAGAAGAAAATCTGCTACCAAACACCCGACGGTGTATTCTGGCAGGTGTCGTTGAGAGCCAGTAATTCCAGGTTAGCCTGAACAACATTTTCGACCACATCATCACTTCAAAACCACTATCTCGATGGTAGCCGGTTGGGCTAGCCTTTCAGCTATAAATAAAAAAAAAAATAACATCACGAAAGTACAGAGGTAAAGTATATACATATACATATCGACACGTAGAATTTTTAAGATTGACATCACGTACAGTTGGGATGCAATAATTTTTATCATTGCAGTAATTAATTAATTAGAAAAAAAAACTCGTCGTGTGTAAGATCTACAATATCGATATTCATAAATCCAAGGATCTCTAATTTCGATAAACCTAATCCTTGTCTTTGGTTATCAACTAATTGGGGCATTCATACGTAATTGATAAACAATAACAATGCACCTGCTTTTACTATATAAGTGCTGGTAAATAGTACACCGGCACATTCCACTTCAAACTGGGCGTCAAAATGAAAGTGACTTTCCTGTGTTGTGTGCTCCTCTTAGCAGGTAAGTCGGCAACTTGACAATATTCATGTACCTTCAGGATTCAGACATTACTAAGCGTAAATCTATAGCAGTTTCATTTATTCATTCATTACAGTGGTTATAAGTAAATAATTTTGACCCAATAAACTCTACCAGCATATCTGGTGTGCAAATTTCTTAAAATAAATATGATAACTAGTTAACGATTTTCCCGTGGGTGAGGATTGCACTTCCCCATATCCCCCGTGGGCATCGTAAGAGGCGTCTAAGGGAAAAATACTAGAAGGTGGGCAGCAGCGCCTTCTAAAGAACTGCCAACTTACACTGCGATCCCCAAGCCGCCTGCCAAGCGTGGGGATTATGGCAAATACCCCCTAAATAGAGGAGGCTGTGTTCAGCAGTGGACAATCCGGCTGTTACAGTACTACAGTAGTAAACGATACCAATCTTCATCAGTCAATAAAATACTAATGAAAGTATATCCCCAACTTTAAAAGTAATTTAAAATACAAATTTAATAACTATGTCAGTCACATAGTGACAACTAATTAATTTTATTTCTACTAAAACGTACCCAGATAAGTAACCGATACGGTAAAATCCTTTCATAACCAACTATTTCTCCAATTCAACTCAAAGTGTATGGCAAACCAAATAGCCTTCGAGAGCGAGTTAAAGATGAGAGGTGCAGTATATATACAGCTTTTCTAATAAAAAAGGCAGAATTTGAGATTGGTTGCAATTAATCAAATAAATGTCAGTGAGTATAAATTAATTATAAAAGAAAAAAAAACCCGGCTGTAAATAATTAATTTTATTTTTGTTCCATTGAAATTAAAACTGCTAGTTGTTTAAATATATGAAATCATTTTTTATAGCCCTTGATTTTAATACCCAACTTAGTGGGTCTGAAAGATATTTTTTTTTTCTTTCAATATGGTGTCTAAAATCAGCAAAAGCGTACCCAGCACGCTGGTTACATTGTCCCGTTGGATTGCAATATAAATTCAAATTCAAAATCATTTATTCAATTTAGGCGTCTACGACGCTCTTATGAAGGTCAATTACAAATTTTAATATTGAAATATTCTACATTGTACTGCCACGTTCAGCAAAAAAAATTAAGAGCCACTGCGAGAAGAACGGGCAAGAAACTCGGGGCCATTCTTTGAAACATCTTTTAACAATGTGTTATATACAATATAATTCGACTATTACAATATTTGTTCAAATACGTAGGTGACAGGTGATAGCTTGGCAGAGGCGGAACGACTGTGGTAATAGAAGACTTGGTTATATTTCCTATAACCGACTCAATATTATAAGCTACCAAAGTAGCAATCAGATTCTTATATTTCTTAGGTAGGTACATCCTATCCCGAGTCAACAAAAATTTAGTAATAAATTTATTACAGTCAAAAAATAAAAGTTTGTCACTATGACGACATGTCATATTATATAATATACTATTTAGTGAATGAATATGATATATATAATATATATTCGTTAATAGTTGTTTTTTCTGAGGGAAAATCAAATGCGGACATGGCTGCCACTCTAAATAGTATTTTATATCTCTATGATTAGACCCATGCATGCAGTCTATTGCACTCCATTTTGGTCGGTAGGGGTATTATTACTGTATAATAATTATTATGAAACCTAAAACCAGACAAGTATGAGTTATTATAGTATTAGAGTACATATCGCCAAGCAACCCCCGTTATAAAAAAAATTAATCATGTGTAAAATATAAATATTTTTTGTTCATAGGTACTGCATCTTGCAGCCCTGTAGAGACAAAAAGCATCAGTCTACCTGACTGGTTTCCTGACGTAGTCATCCCTGATAATGTCCTTGAATGGATCAAGGAACTAATAAACAACCCTGTTGATTCTATCCAATCCATCATCGATAAACTGCCGGAGATCGTTGAAGCCATTCCAGGAATCATCGAAAGGATACAGGAGATCGTTGCAGTCATCATCGAAAAGATCCCAGAGATCATTCCCGTTATTCTGGACAAGCTGCCTGAGATCATTGCTCAAATTCCTGCTATCGCAGATAAGATTCGTGAAGTCCTCGAACAAATCATCGAAAAGATTCCTGAGCTTATCCCCGTCATCCTAGAGAAGATTCCCGAGATTGTTGCTGCTATTCCTGAGATCGTAGACAGGATTAAAGAAATTCTTGAGGGCTTGGACCTGCCTGATTGGTTCCCTACTCTGCCTGACTTCGACCTACCCGAATGGTGGCCGGAAGGTATTCCTACCTTACCAGAGTACAACGAGCCTGTTCCCGGCACTGTTGCGGCTATTGAGGAATTCCCTGGTATCGTCCAAGTCGAGGTCGGAACTGGCTACCTATGGGTACAGGGTTGCGTCGCCAGTGTTTTGACTAATGTACACGTCGTATCTGCCGCACGCTGCTTTTCTGGACCGTAAGTAGTTATAATACTATAAGATATCATTATTATTGTCATCATCAGCTGGAATTCGTCTACTGTTGTATGGCTATTAGCCACTTCTAACCAGTCAACCTAGTGCGGGTTATCAACTCTACAGCTTCTGGTGTATTGTAGTAACTACTCGAGAACCTGTCTTTCCAAAATGCTACTGGTTCACCGAGGAACGCCTGCCAAGCAAAATCTAATGTCCTTAGCTTTTATGCTTCGGCCAATTCCCTCGTTCTGCATTTAATAGCGCAAAGCTCTCTCCACCTATAAGATAGATGTTGGTTCAATGATATTTTTTTAACGAGCTAGCGAGACGGGCCGTAAATTTTTATACATCGCAATGTCACCTACCGTGTCCAGGAGTGAATCTTTTCCCATTTAAATACATTAAATCTAGAGTTCGGCGATATACACACGTACAGAAGAACCATACGTGTATAAAGTAAAATAAATCTGTAAAATTGCAGGAGTGGCCGAGCATACCCCGGTATCATTAAAAGCTCTAATACCCGGAGATTTTTATAACTGATAGAATTAAGCCTCTCACATGTTGGTAAATGATGATGCTATCAAAGATGTTGTTCAGGCTAACCTGGAATTAGTGGCTCTCAAGGCCAGAACATGCCGTTATAGGTGCTGATAAGAGAGATTTCCTACTGTTATGTGATTAACAGCCAAGCACAAAATGCATTACCACCGTTGAAAGTGTCGGTGTGTTCAGGGTACCCCTGACCACTAGGATCGTGCTCTCCGAAGCATGGTAGCGCTCAGAGGGAAAATGCACTAGCTGTCGATTTTTTCCCTCGATTATCCATGTAACTTTACGTAAATCTTCAATGCGATTCAAAGCGAAACACAAAGCGTGGGAATTATGGCAAACCTCCCCTAAATGTGGGAGGCTGTATTCAGAAGTGGACAATCTGGCTGATACAGTTTTACAATTTTAAATTAAATTAAATTATTAAATTAAATTATTAAATTAAATTATTAAATTAAATTATTAAATTAAATTATTAAATTAAATTATTAAATTAAATTATTAAATTAAATTATTAAATTAAATTATTAAATTAAATTATTTAATTATTCTTATTTTAAATTACAGTTTTACACTATTATACGGTGTCTAGAATCACTTGCAAAACATTAAGACAGCATAGGAAAATCTTAGTTAAAATACAATTGTTTTGTAAACGCCGGCGGAGTCTTAGTGATTGAGGCGGCGGCCGCGGCTTCATGATTGCCGGTGCCGGTGTTGGTGTGGTTCAAAGCTCTCTTCACTCTGTTGTAGTCTAATAGATCAATGATCGTGTTGAATGTCAGCGCTGCGCAAGGTTCCATGCTGGAGGAAGGGCCGCGTTTATACGACGGCTGATGCTTTCACAAAGATATAAGATAATAACAATCTGTATTTCTGAAGAAAATGCCCTATTCTTTCTTATTGTATTGTAAGTTCTAAACGCCGTACAGTCGTGCAAAATTCATTTGCTCTTTACACTCGTACAGTTAAAACGAAATAAGTGAATGAAAAAATATTGTTGGTTATTTGGTTAGTAAATTTTTGTATACGTAGATATTCCCAGTTAATTCGCAGCAACCTTGTTTACACACAACTAATGTTTTTTTTTTGTTTCAGCACCTTCGCTGTACATTACCGTCGTATCCTCGCTGGGTCATCCACCCGCTTTACCGATGGTGTTAATCTTTATATACAAAGTGTCATCAATCACCCATCTTTCACCGGTAACAACTTCGATGCTGATATCTCTGTCATACGACTTGCCGGCTCCCTCACTTTAGGCCCAAATATCCAGCAGACCCCCATTGTATCTCAAGGTTTTAATCTGCCAGCTGGTATTAGCGTGACTCTAGCTGGTTGGGGCTCAAGTGCAGTAAGTATATATTTAAATCAGTTGACTAAATATGAACTTAATTAATAATTTCTACGTTACAGTACCTAGTAGAGTACTGTGAAATGAGTAGTAACATATTGTCCACCTGCATATACCCTACCGATATGATATCGAACTATGGTGCAGAGATTCGAGGCAGTGATGGCCCAGTAGAAATGACACGAAGGGGTAAATGGTTCGAATCCAGCGGCTTGAGCTTCACCTGGTAGTACGGCTTTCCGCAAATACCAGCTTGAAACTGAAAGTCTGTCACCAAGAACCCGTGTTTCAAGATATAAAAAAAAAACTTTATTTTAACCGATCTCCAAATAAGGAGGTTCTCAATACGACTGTATATTTTTTAAAATGTTACGAGATTATTTTAATGTTTTGTTGGGTCGAGTAAGACATTTACTCGACTCGATTTTTGTAGATCTTATTTAAATTTCATCAACCTCGGGAAGTAGATTTTACGCTTACTTATTGCCTGAAAAAATTACTTGCAATTTTGATGATGCAACTCTCGTCGATGGTGAAAATTTGTGAATAGAGCTAATAATCGCGTAAGCAGTTTAAATCACTAAAATTAGAAAAAAAATAGAATTAAAAAGATATACATTAACTTTGGACTAATAAAATATTTTCTTCTTTCTCCAACAGCAAGGTGGTCTTATCTCCGATCGCAACCTGTACAAGATCGATCTTGTAGTCAGTAACAAGGCTAGTTGCGTAGCAACCTGGGAGCGGATTCCTGGTGGCTCTTTCTCGATTGGTGATGATAAAACTTGCGTTGCCCATCCTTCCACTGGAGGCCGCAATGGCGACGTGCGTGACATCGGTGCCCCAATCTACTACCAAGGTGTCCTCGTGGCTGTATCATCTTTTGGCAATCCCGTCGGAAACCAACAGTTCCCAATCGTCGCCACCAACGTCGGTGATTACACCAACTGGATCATCAGTAACGCTAACTAAAATTGGAATGTCATATTAACATCTGTTGTTTTTTCATTAAAATGTATTTATTAAGTATATTATGATTATTTTATTTATATGTATAGGTACTAGAATTACAAATATCTTTCGAAGGGTAAAACAGATGTCTTTTGAATAATTGTCTTCTTCCATCCCCAAGACGCCTGCCAAACATGGGGAAAATGGCAATTTAGGGCTGTTAATTTAAAGTGATAAATTTGTTAAAATGCATTTTATTAATAGTTGTTGATTTGAAGTGACATAAATTTAAAAATACCTTTTAATAAAAGAACCTATGAAATGTGTTATTTACCAATAAAGGACAAAATCAAAAGTACGGTTTACTTTACGTTTTAATTTGTGTGCAAAAATATCTTATGCTTGGAAAACTTAAAGTCAGATACTACACCTACGGGGAAAATAAAATCATTAGGTACCTAGTTATAAGTTTTCTCGTATTTGTCCCGAGACGTCTAAGGAAGTAAGTTCTTTATGACTTGAGCTTGTATTTTTTTATTTCTGGTGGCGCCGTCATAATAACATCGTCATTTTCACTATCAGATGACATTTTGGAAAATTATTTATAATAATTAAAAGCGTACTATTATATTATCAATTAAGTAAAAATCAAATAAATTGCCGCGTTTTTTATCGTAATGCAGAGAAAGGTTGCCAACTTCCTTTCATTGAAAATCCAGTACGAAAAAAATCCCACTTCTTTTTTCTAATTATTTGATATAAAACCTTGTTTGAAATAAGTTCTGGAGCTGTATTTTTTATTTCTGGTGGCATCACCTTTATATAATTCTACGTCACTTCTACTATCAGATAAAATTTCGGAAAGTTACCTATTTGGAATAATAAAAAGCATTTTGATAAATTATTTATTTAATAAAAAACTAAATTTAACAAACCAAATAAATTGCCGCGCTTATTTTCGTACTGCAAAGAAAGGTGCCAACCTACTTTCATTGAATATCGAGTACCAAAAAAACTCCCACCTCATTTTTTCTAATTATTTGATATAAAACCTTTTTGAAATTTGACGATTGTATTTTCTTTTGTTAGCAGCTAAAAAATACCAATACGCTGGCACAGCAGGTATGGTGTTTCATACAACATTCCTTCACTGTTACGGAGGGAAGGAATGAAATTCCATATAACTTTTCCCGCCGCACATTTATAAGGGAGAAAAGACAAACTTTATACCACGTTTTTGAATGAGCAATGAGATACATTCTGAGTGGGTGTGAACTTTACAAAACGTTTTCGAACGAACAATGAGACACTTTCTGAGTGGGTATAAAATAAGTACTTTTATTTTCCCACACTATTAAGAAAAAAATAATTGTAGAAGTTCGGGTGAGGCATTGGTGTTACTTAGTTAACTACGAAACACAAATAAAAGGTCTCAAACTTGGAATAACTTGATGACTTTATAGACGAATGTCTTACTCTTTGGCTTAAGTGATAGTACTAAAGTTATTTGTTATATTAAACTAAAGTAGTCCATAAGACTAAGCTATCGTCAATTGTTCAATTACGAATTTTAAAGTTCTTCAGGCTGAAACACTCTTACGAGGGCTCACAGAAGGGTAAGGTTGTGAAAGAAATAAAATGTACAGCAGTTATATTACACAATATTTTATTGGGTAACGTGGGTCGTGGGCTTACGTTCACTTTGGGTACGTATTATCGTAACTACCACTCTCCTGCGCTATAACGTTCGAGCAGCCGAGCGTGCAGTGCAGTGCAGACGGGCAAGCAGGGGCCGCTGGACGTAGCGGGGCAGTATTGTACCAGACTGTGGCGTAGTGGTCAGTGGATGAAGTTCTCCCGTTGAATGGCGAGGTGGAAGGCAATTGTGCTGGACGGTGATCCCTGGAATCCATCACAACCAGACAATTTAAGATATGCCTATTATCCTTGTTGACTGTGACATCTTTTACCATGATCAAACGACATTACAGTAAGAAGCAATGGTAGGCAAAGAGTGCAAAATACTAGTCATACAAGGAGAATCAAAAACAATGCATTGTATATGACTTGATATTTTAAGTAAAGGATAATTCTGTTCTTATACTCATGTAATTTATTAACAATAGTACTTCAGAATTCTCTTTTAATAGTCAATGGTTTTACATTCTATGTATATAAGGTTAATTTGAAAATTACAGTTTATGATGAAATGAAAGATAGCGGTCAATGTTACACAAGGATGACCGTTATGTTATGTGAGATCATTGAGATATGGTTTAGTAATAATATTTCAATATGTAAGGTACAGATACACGGTTAAATTGATACTATTACGAATTAAATGGATAAAATCTTTATCAATTAGGCAAATAGTGTTTACCTTTAGATTAAAATAACATCACAACACTCACCCGAGAGGGAAAACGCAGCACTGATGTTAAATACTATTTAGAAATACAATGTTGTAGATTTTTCATTACAGTTATTAGATTGAGGATATAATATTTGTGGTTTAGAGCACAAAATTATTAACGACGCGTAGGTAACAGACAAAATGCAGCCGTTATGACGCGAGCTAACCGTTCTGCAATCGCCTCCGTTCGCTCTTCCCCCGCCTGCTTCACTCCCGTTTACTCGTCACTGTTGTACGATGAGTCAGCGCGCTGCGTCGCCATCGTCAGACTTGCATCATGCAATTTAACATTCGCATGGAGATGGCGCGAGAATTTAATATGATGTAACTTCTCTTTACTGAATTATTTACTATTAGATATTTATATAGAACTAAATGTAACGAAGTCGTTACAAGGCACATCTCCAGGAATAAAGACTCGATGGAACGATTAGTGGTCCAGGGTCAGGTAGCAGGAAAAAGAGCTACAGGCAGATCTCCCACTCGCTGGACTGATCTGAATAAAACGGCAACACAATCATCCATATCTGAGTGAACGCGCAACGCTACAAACCGGAAAAAATGGAGAAGCATTGCCAGATCAGTGATCACCGAAAAGAAGACTGATGGTGTTGATGATCCACCATGTACCTACCACCATCTTAACAACCACGACCACTCTGTCAAAAGTGCCCGACTGAGAAGAATCTATAAGAGGTGGTTTTGTTAGTACTTTTCCAATAAGCCTGTATATCTATATATCTATACTTATAATAAAACTGTAACAGGTCCAATTCTGTACATGGCAGATATTTTGAAAAAAAAAAATGTACAGTACTCTGTAGCTGATACTGATGCCGAAACTATATTTTTTTTTATTTTTGTCTGTCTGTCTGTCTGTCTGTCTGTCTGTATCCCGGCCGCGTATCACTCCAAAACTACTGAATGGATTTCAATGAAACTTAGCATGATTGGAGTTCATACTACAAGGTAGGATAATTTAGCTTTTTATCCCGAAATTCAGCATGGTTCCCTTGGGAGAGGGGATGAAAGTCAAAATATACACTTAGTTGTAATTTATTAACGCGTAGTCCGATTTCAGACGTTCTTTTTAGGGTTCCGTACCCAAAGGGTAAAAACGGTCTGTCCCGCTGTCCGTCCGTCCGTCTGTCCGTCCATCCGTCCGTCTGTTTGTCACCAGGCTGTATCTCAAGAACGGTGATAGCTAGACAGTTGAAATTTTCACAGATGATGTATTTCTGTTGCCGCTATAACAACAAATACAAAAAGTTGGCCAAGTGCGAGTTGGACTCGCTCACGTTAAAACAAAAAAAAGGTTAAAATATGAAGTCTAATGTTGTATAGCTAATGGTACGGAACCCTTCGTGCGCGAGTCCGACTCGCACTTGGCCGATTTTTTTGTTAGAATAGTGGTACTTTAAAATTTATCCCGTAAATATTTCAAAGTCATCGGGTTTGAAGTTCAGAAATAACAGACATCACAACCTAAATATTACGTTCCAAAAAACTTGACACCCAAAATGTACAGAAACCTTTCAACGTACGGCTCATCTTAAGCTGGCGTTTGCACTTTATCGTATAGGTATAATAGATAGGTCTGTAGTCGGACCTCTCCAAAAGACTGATTTTTCAAACGATAAAACACAGTTTTTTTTATTACGATAAGCACAACTTCCCTACGTATATTTTTCATAACATGCAATGCTCTAATCAGTCTAATCTATACCTATAACAGAAAAAAAAACATTCACCACAATCAGTTTTTTAAACTACATAATTATCTTTCTTTTGACGGATACATTTCTGAGACTGCGCAATGAAAGTGCACAATGTAGTCTTAGGTTTTCACGATTGTTACACTTTGTAATTAAACAACTTTAAACGGTTTAAATCGCGTATATTTATCATTATTTTTGTCCCGACGTTTCAAACACTTTGTAGTGATCGTGGTCACGGGGTGACTGTCGGGACAAAAATAATGATAAATATACGTGATTTAAGAAGTGCACAACTTTAGTAGATTGTTATACAAGGGTCGAAAGGAATTGGTAACTTTCACCCGCGTTCAGCTCTGTACTTTTCATTTCGAATTTAAAGAAAGTAAATAAAGTAGCTTTTCTAAAAATTATTCATTGATAAAATAACATACTTACTAAAAATTTATTGAGAGGTTTGAACTATTTGTGAAATTTTACGTAAAATTTTGTTTGGAATATTTACGGGCGGCTATAGCCCGTATAGGAATCTCTCTGCTTTTCACTACTAATATAAGGAATAAAGATATAAATATAGTATGTTTTTTTTATATTATTTATTTTGATTTTAATAACATGAGCAGTATATTTTTAAAATTAATGCGGCTATAGTCCAAGTAGGAATCGATGACTTACATCCGTGTTGAACACTCTACTTTTCATTTCAAATATGAGGAGGGTAAAAAAATAGTAGTTTTTCTAAATATTTACTAAAAATAATAAACATGAGTAGAAGATACAAAGATACACTAGGAGTTAGAACAATGAAATTTAGGGAAAGTTTTAATTTTTTTTACCTACACTTTCTACCTTATATTTAGTTACTACCCTGCCAAACATAGCTGTTATTAATTGTTTTACAACAACAGAATATTTTACAACGAAAAATCTTAGACATATAACTTTGTTTACACCAATGTTTTTCCCGGCCTTAGGTGGGAAGGAGCGTCTCCTACCCGCTACTCAGATCAAACAAACACTACTTTCCGAGAATGAGAAATAAAAAAAAAATCGATCTACCGTCAAACAAACCGCCGTTTTAAAATCGAAATTCTAAAGAAACGCACAGGGTACTTTGCTTCAACATTTATTGTGCGAACCGGGAAAGAACTCTCTGAGTTACTTAACTACTGTCTTCTGGAAAATACAACCCGGGAGTTTTGAAATCCAAAGTAGAAAGCTCCATTCTGAGCTATGGTTTACTATAAGAGTGCTTCACCGCAGACCACAGTGTTGCTTAATATGGGATATTCAGTACACAAATGTGAATAATTAGTCTGCAGATGCGGCAATCGCGAACGAAGTCGCGGGTACAGCTAGTTTCTAATAAGTTTTTACTGTATATCAATCTGTCTTTCTGTCATAAACAGATTAGCGTTGGATTACTTTATCGGTAGTGAGTAGAAAAAAACACAGATTAGTTTTTGTCAGGCCGGTTGTTTCAATTTCATATAATTACTGATCATAGCAGTAAATGTATAAACGTCTAACATACAAAGAAACAAATGTTGGCCGTTTATATGAAAAGTTAATTATTTTTTAATTAAGTCGTATAATATGTAAATAAGCATAATTATTTTATCAGTTTGATATTTTTTATCTGCTGATTAAATAACTATTTCTTAATGGAATAAGGTTTGAACGTTAATCCTCACGCTGACGTAAAATTACAAAGGCCTGCAAAAATAAGTACTAGGTATTAATACTCTAATAATAAGTAGGTACTCTTAAAATTCAAATATTTTCTAAACTATAGAAGTTAAATTTAAAAACGTTTTATAGCATTTTTTTACATCTTTCTTTGAAACTCCAGTAATTAAAGATACATTAGTAACATTTTTAAGTCTACAAAAAGATAAAACAATAAAAATTGCCATTTTAGGCTTAGTGTCATAAAGTCAATTATCATTTACAATTATGTTTTACATGATATTTATTATTTAATAACTGGTATTGTCTCCTTGGACTCTGCTTACAGCTTCGAGTCGATTTGGCACTGAACACGAGGTTTCGGAGCCAATATTGGGGAATATTCTGCCATCCTTCTATCAAGGCCTGTTTTAGTGCCATGAGGGTGGTAGGGAGTGCTGCGACTTCTGACTAGCTTCCCTAGCTCGTCCAAGGCGAGCTCATCATAACTTCTTGATGGCCAAGCCGTCACGCTGATACCTCGTGAATATATTCTTGCACGACCCGAACTGTGTGTGGCAAGCATTATCATGGTCTTCGAGGTTTCAGGTTTGCTTCAGCCAGTCTTCACTGTACTGTCACTTATGTAGTATGCACCTTCGGGTCTGAAGAAGCTGTTGCTCGACTTCAACTGCATTTAGGTGGCGATTTCTCAACACAGTGGAAACAGTATAACGCTCTTCTCCGGCACTTGTGCACCTGATTATGCTATTACCAGGTTTCCTCAAACGGTTTCCAATCTCTTCGTACGTTCGCTTCACCTTCTGGACCGTTCGTGACGTCACACCCACCATTCTTGCAGTACGAAGCGTGAGTGAGTCCTGATCCTAGCACTTCAGGTGAAATAGGCATGATAAATAAGTATATGTGCTGATTGTCTAACTTAGCAACAAGACTCATCGAACTAGAAAAAAATTAAAAACAAAAATATACTTAAACAAAAAAATTATGGTAAAATTGTAATTCGAAAAGAATTATTTCGGATTTTAAAGATAATTTCAGCTATTTGGTAAAATTGTAATTCGAAAAGAATTATTTCGGATTTTAAAGTTATTTTCAGCTATTTCTTAAAAGAAGGTTCCGACTATGAAGTTTCTATGTAAAAAATTAAACTTTTATTCGAGTCCTTTTTGTTTCTCAGTATATGATGTGTAGTTAAATAGTTATTGCAATTTTAAAAGTGAGTTACCAACTTATTTTAACCGACTTCCAAAAAAGGAGGAGGTTCTCAATTCGTCTGTTTTTTTTAATGTTTGTTACCTCAGATCTCTTAACTGGGTGAAACGATTTTGAAAATTCTTTTTTTGTTTGAAAGCTGTTGCTTGTCGTTTGGTCCCATTTTAAATTTCATCAAAATCGGTAAAGCCGTTTTTGAGTTACGCTCCAATAACTGAAAAATATTCACCAATCTTGATGATATAGTCGTTGACAATGAATGAGAATCGATCCCGTAAGTAGCAAGGGTCACTAAAAAGAGTGAAAAAAAAAATTTTAAGCAAAAAATTGAACCGACTTAAACACTGAAAAGTGTGAAGTAACTTGTCGAAGTCGGTACGATGTGCACAATTTTGTGTTAATAGGTACTTTTGAACTATCATGGTACCGACTTCAACAAGTTATTTCACACGGAAGTCGGTTCCATTTTTTGGTAAAATATTTTTGTATATTTAGCCAGTGTATTTTCATTTATTATTTTAGTTATAGTCCTTATAATATGAGAGTAGAAGCCAAAACGTCTGTACATGATATATAAATGAAAAATAAGGCTTCATAGACTTTAAATAGCCTATGCTTGTTTCGGATGGAAAAGATGGCTTCCTGCGGAACTTGAATCTGCAACCACAGAATATCGTCCTGTGCAATTCAAATTTTTGCTATGGAAGCGTGAGCTGGCCAGTCGAATTTTCTCCATCCGTATTTTTTTTTTATTGCTGATAGGCTAAGCCTTTGACCACAATCTCACCTGATGGTAAGTGACGATGTGGTCGAAGGTGTTAACAGGCTTAACCTAGAATTACTGGCTCTCAAGGACAGCTGCCGGAACACACCGTTAAGGCTAGGATATTCGAAATCAACCTATTTTTGATTCACCCGTAAACAATGAAATATTCATTATTTTGATCTGAAAAAAATATATGTTGTAGTTCAATATGCTTGCTAAATTATTTTCTGGTTCAAAACACGATAATTACAACTTCACTCGATCATAAAAAATCACGAAAAGAGAGAAATTTTGATCGTTTTTTAGGTCATACGTATAATCTTTTACTATAAAAAAATATGTCCAAAAACAGGCAATGATGTTTAAAAGAACATTTTGTGGTCACTTTTTCTCAAAACGGTTTATTTATTTTTATATACAATATTATATAACAGAGCGCCCCGTCTGGCTTGATTCAGTCGTCTGTGAGACGTGTCTGAGGTAGGACCTGTGTCGCTTTTGCCGACTCGCTGCATTCCGTCACTAATCGATCGCTTTCCTGTTAGAGTTATTCGTTGTACTTGCAGTTTTAAAAATGTAGCTCATTTTTACGTTTTTAATATCACAGTATACACGTAACAGAAGTGTAACTAATAAACATAGGTAGATTTTTTGCTGTTTCTTTTACTTTGGTTTCCGTTTAAAGATACTTAGATCTTAAGGAGTATTTACAACCAAAAAAAAACACATGAAGAATAAGTACTTACATACCTAACTTTAAACTCGGTATTTTTGACCGAACGAGAACTTAGTTCGAGCGAGTTGCTTCAATTTGGAAAAAAATGCTTTCGTATGTCCGTTTGTTCTCCTCTACAGGTCGCATTTCTTAACCGATTTCGACGAAATTTTGGGAACAGGTTTGATAGTTCAATAATTTTTTTTAATCAATTGAGTTTTTGGTTTTTTTTCAAAATGACGGAGATATACATTATAAGGTGTTGAAAGTATGGACGCCTGCGCTAACTAAGTACTAAGTAGAAAATCTGTCGCCAAGCACTTACCTATCGATGTGTTCAGCAATGTGTCCTTGAGAACCAGTAACTTTGCGTGGTGGTAGAGGATTATGCGAATGCGCACCTGGTAGCTACTACCCTCAAGTAGAAAATCTGTCGCCAAGCACTTACCGGTCTGTTCCGCTATGTGATCTTGAAAACCAGTAATTTTGGGTGGTGGTGGAGGATTATGCGAATGCGCGCCTGGCTAGCTACTACCCTCAAGTAGAAAATCTGTCGCTAAGCACTTACCTATCGATGTGTTCAGCAATGTGTCCTTGAGAACCAGTAATTTTGCGTGGTGGTAGAGGATTATGTGAATGCGCACCTGGCTAGCTACTACCCTCAAGTAGAAAATCTGTCGCCAAGCACTTACCGGTCTGTTCCGCTATGTGATCTTGAAAACCAGTAATTTTGCGTGGTGGTGGAGGATTATGCGAATGCGCGCCTGGCTAGCTACTACCCTCAAGTAGAAAATCTGTCGCCAAGCACTTACCTATCGATGTGTTCAGCTATGTGGCCTTGAGAACCAGTAATATTGCGTGGTGGTAGAGGATTATGCGAATGCGCACCTGGCTAGCTACTACCCTCAAGTAGAAAATCTGTCGCCAAGCACTTACCGGTCTGTTCCGCTATGTGATCTTGAAAACCAGTAATTTTGCATGGTGGTAGAGGATTATGCGAATGCGCGTCTGGCTAGCTACTACCCTCAAGTAGAAAATCTGTCGCCAAGCACTTACCTATCGATGTGTTCAGCTATGTGCCCTTAAAAACCAGTAATTTTGCGTGGTGGTAGAGGATTATGTGAATGCGCGCCGGGCTAGCTACTACCCTCAAGTAGAAAATCTGTCGCCAAGCACTTACCTATCGATGTGTTCAGCAATGTGTCCTTGAGAACCAGTAATTTTGCGTGGTGGTAGAGGATTATGCGAATGCGCACCTGGCTAGCTACTACCCTCAAGTAGAAAATCTGTCGCCAAGCACTTACCGGTCTGTTCCGCTATGTGATCTTGAAAACCAGTAATTTTGCGTAGTGGTGGAGGATTATGCGAATGCGCGCCTGGCTAGCTACTACCCTCAAGTAGAAAATCTGTCGCCAAGCACTTACCGGTCTGTTCCGCTATGTGATCTTGAAAACCAGTAATTTTGCATGGTGGTAGAGGATTATGCGAATGCGCGTCTGGCTAGCTACTACCCTCAAGTAGAAAATCTGTCGCCAAGCACTTACCTATCGATGTGTTCAGCTATGTGCCCTTAAAAACCAGTAATTTTGCGTGGTGGTAGAGGATTATGTGAATGCGCGCCGGGCTAGCTACTACCCTCAAGTAGAAAATCTGTCGCCAAGCACTTACCTATCGATGTGTTCAGCAATGTGTTTTTGAGAACCAGTAATATTGCGTGGTGGTAGAGGATTATGCGAATGCGCACCTGGCTAGCTACTACCCTCAAGTAGAAAATCTGTCGCCAAGCACTTACCGGTCTGTTCCGCTATGTGATCTTGAAAACCAGTAATTTTGCATGATGGTAGAGGATTATGCGAATGCGCGTCTGGCTAGCTACTACCCTCAAGTAGAAAATCTGTCGCCAAGCACTTACCTATCGATGTGTTCAGCTATGTGCCCTTAAAAACCAGTAATTTTGCGTGGTGGTAGAGGATTATGTGAATGCGCGCCGGGCTAGCTACTACCCTCAAGTAGAAAATCTGTCGCCAAGCACTTACCTATCGATGTGTTCAGCAATGTGTCCTTGAGAACCAGTAATTTTGCGTGGTGGTAGAGGATTATGCGAATGCGCACCTGGCTAGCTACTACCCTCAAGTAGAAAATCTGTCGCCAAGCACTTACCGGTCTGTTCCGCTATGTGATCTTGAAAACCAGTAATTTTGCATGGTGGTAGAGGATTATGCGAATGCGCGCCTGGCTAGCTACTACCCTCAAGTAGAAAATCTGTCACCAAGCGCTCACCTATCGATGAGTTCAGCTATGTGTCCTTGAGAACCAGTAATTTTGCGTGGTGGTAGAGGTTTTGCGGACGCACGCCTGGCTAGCTACCACCTTCATGTAGAAAATCTGTCGCCAAGCACCTACCGGTGGTAGCAAGCCAGGCGCGCATACGCAAAACCTCTACCACCACGCAAAATTACTGGTTTTCAAGGTCACATAGCATAACAGACCGGTAAGTGCTTGGCGACAGATTTTCTATTTGAGGGTGGTAGCTAGCCAGGCGCGCATTCGCATAATCGTCTACCACCACGCAAAATGTAGAGGAACACACCTGTTAGTGCTTGGCGACAGATTTTCTACTTGAAGGTAGTAAGCTTGCCAGGCGCGCATTTGCATAATACTCTACCACCACGCAAAATAACTGGTTCTCAAGGACACATAGCTGAACACATCGATAAGTGCTTGGCGACAGATTTTCTACTTGAGGGTAGTAGCTAGCCCGGCGCGCATTCGAAAAATCCACTACCACTACGCAAAATTACTGGTTTTCAAGGACATATAGCGGAACAGACCGGTAAGTGCTTGGCGACAGATTTTCTTCTTGGGCGTGGTAGCTAGCTAGGCGGGCATTATGCCTTACCACCATGCTACCCGCCATCAAGCTACCACTCTCAAAGAAAAAATCTGTAGCCAAGCACCTAGCAGTGTGTTACACTGAAAATCCTATTTGAAACTAATAATGTTATTGTTCCCACTTCCCGTCATTCATATCAAATAATATAGGTACGTGCTAATAAACTCTCCCCCCCGCAGCGTATCGCGCCACCGCATAACCGCACCCCCGCCCGCCTGCTGCACTCTCATTGACTTACATAAAATACATATACCGAAATGGAATTTGGTAATCGTATCGCAATTATGCTAACAGATATATACCTGTTACCCTTATTTCATTACGGTATTTACCGAAATCGTATCGGTAAATACCCATACCGTAATATCCCTGCTACGTGGCTGCTTAAGACGACCACATGCCAGAATTCAATTTTTCAGCTACTTTACTACGTATTGGTAACAAAAATAATAAAATAAATAAAGTCTAGTCCATTATTCGCCGTTTGTTTCGGTTAGGTAGGTTTGTTACTTATTTCGTTTACGAGCTAAAGACCAATGACTTACGGACGGACATACAGACAGACATCGGGCACTCATTAATATGCGCTCCATTTTGCGTTTTGAGTTCGGAACCCTAAAATATATCCGAACCAAATCTAATAAAAATAGGTACGTATTGTGAAACGCATATTTTTATTCTATAAGCGAATAAAAATGTTCACAAGAACAAAACAATTATTTATATGCAGTTCTGGATTTAGTAGCAGATACCTAAAGTTGATCAACTAATACACTGTGACTAATAGCGTGCGGCTGGGGACATCGAGCGAGCGACCTGTCGCGCGCTGTGCGACTAGAGCGCAGCGCTACGTAGTGTTAATAGCCCGCAACTCTCGGACGCTAAATTTGCCTACTTATTGAGAATATAATAGCCTTAAGTGCTTGGCGACAGATTTTCCACTTGAGGGTGGTCGCTAGCCAGGCGGGCATTCGCAAAAATGGCCTTCCACCATGCGGTGAAGCTCAAGCCAGCGGCGGGATTCGAACCATGGACCTGCTGCGCGGCAGTCCATAGCAAAGCCACTGAGCTATCATTGCTTCGAATTGCTTCGCATGCACGAATGTTTGAATGCACGTTCTTTTTTTCTGACGATGGCAACATCTTTCTAAATAGCAGAAGACTAATTACTTAGGCTGGTGGTTTGAGATACCTTTGGTATATGTGACTGCTCAATCAGTATGCACTGAGAAAAAAATGGTTGAACTGACCATAACGCCGCGCGCCGGTTCAATTAACCAAGCAAACCAACGTTAATTTAAATCACTTTAAATTGGTTATTTTTAACCAAGAATTTATTATTTTAGCGGCCTACCTTTTTTTTTACTGAACACAGCAGCACATGACCACTATGTCACCTGATGTTAAGTCATGATGCGGTCGTTGATGGAGCGCGCTTACCCAGAAGGTATCTATTCACTCGCGTTTTGAAGACCCCCAAATTGTACTTAACCGGAAACACAGACTCAGGCAGAGCATTCCATTGCCTAGCTGTTCGTATGATGAACCGTGTATGCCGAACCAATCTCCTGGAGTTTATAACCTTACCGCCACATACGTTAAACAAAACTTTCTGGTTATTGTAAGCATACCCCTATGTGATTTCAAATAAGATTCGGTTGATATAACTGAACAAGAGCAACAGCAAATTCACTACATTATTTTTTCTTATACGTATTTTTTTTCCTAGGTAGAGGAGTAAAATTGTATGTTGCGCCCGTTAGCAAAGTTATCTTGTGTCTCGTACCTTTTGTAAAGATAACATATAAACAACACTGAGGAATCTATATTTTAACCGACTTCAAAAAAGGAGGAGGTTCTTGATTCGTCTGTTTATTATGTTTGTTACCTCAGAACTTTTTACTGGGTAAACAATGACAGTTTCAAAAGGAGAAGACGAGTGACACAAATATTAGACTGGTCCAACCAACGAAAGTGTGTCGGGTGATTCGTTCGGTTCCGAGTTCCGAGCTCCGACCTGTCTCTGTCTCGCTTGAACGAACGTTCATGCGCCTCACTCTATCCTTGTCATACGAGTGCCGTGTCGTTACAGTCGGGAAGTTTCGGAAGTGAGTACTCGAGTGCCGAGCCGGCCCGAAGAGCCGAGCGGAACCTAGGTTTATTATTGCTATGTTGGAGCGTCACTCGTCTTCTCCTTGAAACTGTCATTGTGGGTAAACCGATTTTGATGTTTCTTTTTTATTTGATGGCTGATGCTTGCTGTGTGGTCCTTTTCAAATTTCCTCAAAATCGGTTAAGCCCTTTTTGAGTTACACGCCAATAACTGAAAAGTTTTTTCCTATCTTGATGTTATAGTCGTTGACAGTGAATGACATTCGATCCCGTAAGTAACAAGGGTCACTAAAAAGAGTAAAAAACATTTTTAAGCAAAAAATTGAACCGACTACAACACTCAAAAGTGTGAAATTACTTGTCGAAGTCGGTACTACTATACGCAAAATATTGTGATAATAACTACTTTTGAACTGTCATGGTACCGACTTCCACAAGTTATTTCACACTTTTGAGTGTTGAAGTCGGTTAAATTTTTTGGTTAAAATTTATTATTTACCACTATTTGTATTTCTGCATGGTGGTAGGGCACTTTGCAAATGCCCGCCTGGCTAGCTACCACCCTCAAGTTGAAAATCTGTCGCCAAGCACCTAACGGTGTGTTCCGGCAGCTGTCCTTGAGAGCCAGTAACTCTAGGTTAGTCTGAACAACATCCTCGACCACATCCTCACTTACCATCAGGTGAGATAGTGGTCAAAGGCTAACCTATCAGGCATAAAAAAAAAAAAAAAAAAAAAAATATATATTTAAATGGTGACAGTTATTCAAACTCAATGTTGTATCGTTTCGCTAGTAGTATGAGGCGTATGAGATAATAGAAAAGAGATTATCTCGAGCTTCAGTGGGGTCGAAAGTCTGGTATAGGTGGTAATTGATTAAATTTTTTGACAGGTGTCATATAGTACCATTCCCTATATTTCAAGCTAGCTCCCAACATACTTCTTAGCGCTTCTAAGACACTACTAGTTGCAAATTGGCAGACATGTTGTTTTTCCCATACTCACCAAAACTCTCAATACAGCTGTCCTATACACTACTGTTACCCCATGTCTATTTTGGGAGAACATTTAACGAACTTGCTTCGTCGTGGACGGATCGTAGCACTTTTGTATTTCAGTCACTCTGTAAGTGACTCAACAACACATTAACAATAATTAATTTGCATGACTACATCGAGTTGCAGACAATATAGAATATCTGTTCCATAGCAAAATTTAAAACAGTAGGTACCTACTATTGTTCGATCTGTGTTATGCGAAAACAAATGACAACAATTACAATAATTCCATAATATATTAATCTTAATTTGATTTAAGATGACACAATTTATTGAATATAGTTTAATTGACAATTTATTAATATTGAGCAGGTATTTAATAAGAATGACATAGTAGGTATTAGTAATTTAAATAAGATAATTGGATTTCATGACTTTATAGGTATTATGAATTCAATAATGAAATGAAATAATGCAGGTATATGGTTATAAAAGTAATTGCAATATTTATTGACTACACTATTGTATTGGGGTTAATCCTGTAAGAATAGTTGTAATTATTGAATAAATAAATGTATTTTTTCTGCCCGCTCAGCAGGATTTTCATATTCATCTTCATATTCATTTATCTTGTCCAGATGTACATTACAATGTATAAAGGTCTTATAACCATAAATAAAAAAAGCGTTAGGTAACTCCATTTACCAAATGAAGTTATTCTACCTGGCATATCGCCTAACTCAAAGAGGAGTAAACAACTGTTTTCCTCCAAGGAAGGATATGCAAGGCAGCAATGTTTTTATTTGACGCGAGTACTTGTTTGAAACCTGAGGAAGTGAACGAGTGGAATATAATTCCGCGACCATCTATCCCACAGGCATGCTCTGCAAATTTGAGCTACCGTGGTGAAGTTGTATCATAGTTGAATTAACCTTTTGTTCTTGTAGTCTTAGGGGGGCGGAGCGACATCTATTGTCACGGAATTAAACTACGAAGTGGAGTTATTTTACAATTATCTTTGTTTACGATGACGGACCACCGTAATTCTAACATTTCTAACAATTCTAACATTGTAATTTTCGCATTTACGCCTGCCTAATAGACTGTCATCTGTGCGCCTAATAAGCGAATAATATCGAATCGGCAGCCCAAAATAACGGATGGCAGCAGGTTCGAATCCACTCGTTGTTAAAATGTTGTCCTTTCGTTATAATTTAGTAAGATTTCGCTTAGATTATTAATCTCTGAGGTTATAATTAATTATAATATGTAATGAGTGGGATAACCCTGCGCTTGTTGTATCGAACATATATCATGTGTATAGCAAGCAATGCATGCTAGGCACATGAAAGCAATCGATTTCAATCTTACAGAATAATATTAAGTAACATAAGTGTACATAAAACTCTGGTAAAATTGAGATCCTCCTTAAATTTAGGTACACTAGTAAAAATGGGTAAGGCAAGCGAAGCCTTATGTAGGTACGAGTGTTACCCGATTACTATACTTGGTGAGATTTTAAAACTTGGATTGTATTGTAAGCCTTGAAATGACGTGCATTCAATGATTTTCTATTATGATATCACCTGTGCACAGCACATTGTATGTGATAAACTTATTTTGTATAGAAGTATATTTACATATTTGACGTATATAAGCGTCATCTGTACAGAGCTCTCTACACTAAGTTAGATAGCAGACTAACAGAAACCCGCTTCACGCTTTGCTCGTAAGATGTCTCTGTTTACAGCATAATGTTAATTTCAATGCCTTGTAAAGTGCACAAATGAAGTAATTTTTAATAGACTTCATTTTAAAAATAGACAAGGAGGTATGTACTTGTATTGTGTTACAGGTGTAAAAGACCGATTTTAATGGTTTTTTTTATATTCGAAAGCTTGTCATATATTCCCATTTAAATTTGATTGAGATCTGACAAATAGTATATGAGTTATGCCTAATAATGAGTATTTTATGTTAAAATGCGGTTATTTTATATAAATAAACTTGGTTAAATAGGAGTAGAATATTATTGATACGGGTACGGAATAAAATAAGGAACCTCAAGCAGGCAGCCCATAGATAGTTAGGTAATACTTAATAAAAAAAACTGCTTTTCCAGCTAACAACGACTTATCAATTGTGGAAAATATTCAAACAGATATTCTTATAATTATACTAGCGGCCCGCGCCGGCTTCGCATGGGTAATTACGACTATAAATTGAGATGTAAGCTATATGAGATATAAATATATTCTATCTTTCAATTTAATTCAAATTACGCACGGTGTGTAAATCAATTTTAAAATCGGTTCAGTAGTTTAGGAGTCCATCGCGGACAAACAACGTGACACGTTATTTTTATATATAAAGATAAGTATATCTGAGTTTCAGATGATGGAAGATCATCGTAATTAAGTAACCAGCGATTTTATTACGAAGAAGCTACTTTTAGAAACGGGCCAGTATGGTTATGCCATAATGATTAGTAAATTCTGATAGAAATCGTCATTGGGACAATGCCAGTTAGCAACAGTACCAACTGCAATGGATCTATCAACCTCCATGTTATGCGTGTACTAGTGATGATTGAAGCCCGAAAATGACGGCAACATTTTTCTACCAACCGCCTGAGAATGATATCACCTTGACTTACTAGCTGACGGAGGCATGGAGAGTTCCTTTTACCAACATAAAATATTGCCTTAAAAAGCTTTCAGGTATAATAATAAACCTTTAATTCAGATTGTACAAAAATAAATAGAACAAAATTGAAAAAATAAAATAGGTATACAAATATATCAGGTGGCAATGGCCAACCAACGTCCGTACGTTGCAGTCTGCTGCAGGCGGTCTGCCAGACTCCTCACAATGGCATTTTTACACCTGTCAACTCTGGACATGAATGAAGCTATCCTTTTACTCTGGATTGCGTTGAAAGTATCAATAATGTAACAAGTGCAAGTCCAGCGTACGTAGCTAAATAATAGAGGTCAATGAATCATATTATAAAAACTTACGCTCATATTTATATCTAATATATGAAAAACACGGGTGTTTGAGCGTGAACTTACTATGAGTCGATATCGCTATCGACAATGTTGTGTGAAGCGTGACGCGACCGCGGCGGTCGTACCACACTCAAAATCCTGAGGAAGGCTTCCGGTAGAAGCCGAAACATTGTCGATAGCGATATCGACTCATAGTAAGTTCACGCTCAAACACCCGTGTTTTTCATATATTAGAGGTCAATGAACTTAAAACATATTGTACATTTAATTGATGAGAATCAACTAAATACCATCTATTTATATAATAGATAGATAGATAACACTATTGTACATTTCAAATTATTAGTATTACGAGAGAAAAAATTTAGTCATGTGTGGACTATAATTTTTAAATTAGTAATGTAATCCTCGGAGCATGCGTCATAACAAAAATAAAAATATTAAAATTTATATTTTGTTTATAAAAATCACAGATAATTTTCCATTTAGCATTGCTGACAGACAAGTAACGCTGTTATCGCTACTCGACGTAATGAATGCTTTTAACAATGTCGACTTGGACTTTCCATTAGGAATACTCCGTTTTCTTTATCCTACAGTAATTTAATGGTTTCACAGGTACTTTTACGGATACCAGCAACGTATTTGGGTTGATAACACTTTTTCATCATGGCAAACTACGACTGCTAGCGTTTCTGAGGGCGGCGTTTTGTCTCTCTTCTTTTTAATATCTTTACTCTATATCTAAACAAACTATGTCGTCCCATCACCTAAATGTAGATAACCTTCAACTTATAGACTTCGAGTAAACCACTCGTAGACACAGATCATAGCCATTGAAAGCTGAATAATGATAGCTAAGATCGATTGCCGGCCACACAGTTTTAATTTATGGCGTACAGTTAATTAAGGAAGTTGTTAAAAACCTTGGGATACTAATTGATTGGCAACTATTATGGGAATTCAAAATGGCAGGAATTTGTCGAACAATTTTTGCCTCAGCAAACTCTGTCCGTAGGTTACGTAACTTTCTTCCAATTAACACAAAAACTGCGCTAGTACAATCGCTCTTACTCCCAATACTCTATTATTTTTTATTTTTTTTATTGCTGATAGGTAAGCCTTTGACCACAATCTCACGTGATGGTAAGTGATGGTGTGGTCAGTAGGGGAGAATTGGGGGTTCTGCATCTGCATCGCTCTCGCTTCGCTCGAGCTCGCGATGCATGACCCCCAATTCTCTCCGTTATATAGATCACAACTGGCATTCTTCTTGATATCAATGGGCTAAGTTCGGATCGAGCTGTTTGCACAATCGTCCATCCTTATTGTAACTTTACAAGATTTAAGGATTCTAAGAGTGCTTATGCATTAGGCACCCCTAGTTATTTTTAATCCGAACGGTTATTTTTTAAAATTAAATAGGATAGGATTTTATTAAAAAGATAGGTAATTTTAAAAACATTTATTTTCTACATTCCATTTCTGAAGACAAATTACATTTCTTAGAGCACAGTATGAAGTATGATATACACAACAATAAACATCGGAACATGAAATATACTTTCTATACAAACTTAGTAAACTAGGGCAACCATAATCCTCTAGATCGAAAATACACTTACTAATTCCGTCATACATTATATTATCTTGTTCTAATATTTTCCTTAGCCATCTAACTTTTTCTGAACCTTTGACATATATTTTACAGTTCCTTAAAATTTCTGCAATATAAATCTTATGATAATTATACGGTATAAGTCCTTCTTTCCAATAAATGTGTCTATTTCTTTCAATCCAGCATACTTTTCTTTTTTCTGTTTTTGTTAAGTCATAAAACGGGAAGGGTGGCTTAAATACAAGATTTATTATTTGTTTATCAAATTGTAGTGCTATTTCTTTTACAATGAATTCATTAGAATCAGTTTTGAAACCTTGTACGTCTACAATTGCATTCATGTTAGTTTACGTACAATATTACTTAGTGGTTTGTATTCAACAAGCCGGTCGTTCACAATAAGGCAATAGGCTGCTGTATTATTTGGAATTTCTTGGGCACTTTCAATTTCTAAACGTACATCCACTGGTCCTGATTTTAAATTTTCATTTTGTCGTGAACAGTCTATTATAAACAAAGGAGCTTTCTCTTTAAATTCGTTAATGTTTAACAACGGATCAGCTGGGAGGTTGTAATAAGACTGACGGAATTTGGCATATAATTCGTATAATATATTATACTTATTTTCATCGAACTTTATGTTTAGTGAATCATAAGGATAATATTGGGAATTTAAAAATAATGTAACGTTAGTCAAATTACAGTGATCAAATGTAGAACTATCTTTAGTTTTGTTATTTTTTCTATTAGTTTGTAAACCAAATATAACATATCGAGGCTTTTCTAATTGAGAAGCCGTTTTTACAGACCATGAATGCTTTGTGGTTCTTGGCAACAAAGGATATTCATATAAGTCCCAATTTCTAAAAGCCATTTGTATAGGTTTATCTTTTTCTAGAAATTTAAGTAATGAAAGCCTTTCTCGGTCAGAAACTTTCACATGTGGTACGCGCCATTGAACTCTCAGTATATCTATTTCAATACTGTCATCTTTATCAATAATAACACTGTTATAGTTAGTGCTGCTTCTATTAAGTACCAGTTCATGTTTGCAGTTTAAAATTATTCTATTATAATCTTCAGCAAACCCTAACATTTTATTAAGTGGTATAACAACACTAAAGAAATCATCTTTGGAATTTTGACCATTTATATTCCAACCCCATACAGCAGCAACTTTGCTCTCACCGTAATTCATAGAAATATATGATTTTATAGTAGAAGAAATTCCAGAGTTCCTGATACGATCTATTTCTACGCCATTTATTTCATATCGAATGTCTTGAAACAGATATGATATTGGATTATTAGTAAAATTGACAGGTTTTTTAGTAGGATGGCCTGCAGCATCTTTTCCAGTTACCGTAGCACGTCCTTCGATGTAAATAGAGCTGGCAGATGGTAGTACATATATGTCTTGTTGTTGGATAGATATGCGTATTTCATCATTGGCTTTAAAACTGTTATTGTATGGATTATATGTATGTATTTCGTAACTCTCAATAGAGTTGTCGAAATGTGGTGAATTATCAATATCGAGAATATTCATATTTTGAAACCCAGAGCTCGTAAAAAATCTTTATTCTTTTTTGTTATTTTTTTTACTTTGGGATTTCTGATACGTCTATGCCTTTTGAAAGCATAGCTGATAATACCGTTTTTTAATTTTGGTTTTGGTGATATAATATTATATTTTTTTGTGTTTTGACCAAATACAATCATTTCTGCTTGCGTAGATGAAGGCTCATCTGAATTTCTTCTGCACCGAAATCAATGAGATTGCCTTCTTGATCAACAACTTTTACTGTAATTGATGATATGTTGTTGTCTTTTACGGGAAAATATATAATATTTTTAGGTTTTTCAATAAACCGAAAGCTTGGAGGAACGTTTGGTACAAATTCATAAATAATGTGGGAAGATAAACCATTAATGTACGAGCCGTGTATTAAATCACATTCGATCCTTATGACTGTTGTTGGAAGAATGTTCACTGGATTCTCTGATACATGCCATTTATTAGCTTCTAGTATTTCTTTTCGAAAACCTAACATGTTTCCCATACTATTTATTACTTGGAAATTAACAGGTTTTGTGCAAAAAAGAGAACATTTTGCAGTATTTGAATTGGATTCAATATTGAGTTCACAGTCATCCAATTTGCTATTTAAATAGTCGGCAATGTCTTGTAAATCATAATTTCCATTTGGAATTTTTAATCTTTTATTTTTTTCACCGTAACTAAATATATTGTTAACATCTGATATATTTGGTATAACATTGAAAACAGAGAAATATAATAATCCGCACTCATAGCTATGATTTAAAGATAGAGGTGGATGAAAAGTGGTTTCTAATATAGATTTCTTTCCAGAAAAACTTAATGAGATAGACATAGTCGTAGACTGTTCTACAATTTATACTAAACTGGAGAAAACATAAAACACATCCACTATTTATTTGTTTGTATTACACCAAAACTGTTCTAAAAATTTAAGGCATAAATGACCGCAGTTATACGTATTATTTTTTTGATGATTATTATAGTTATATAGAATGTTTCCCTTCATCATATATTTTATAAATTCCTTAGGCGGCCTCAAGTTCCCATAGCTATCAAAATATTCAATGTAATCGTCAATTTTCACATAGGCTACCCAATGAGTTCCAGGATTTATTGAGCTATCTAAATTGACGACACCACACTCAATAGGATATGGTCTTTTAGGTAAATTATCTCTCATAAAAACACCTCTAAAGTAAGGAATATTATTACAATATTTCAATAAATCTATATTTGTAAGAGCCCGACTAGGCAACCGTTGATTTAGTTTTTTTTTTTTTTAGATAAGTATAATCCAAAACCTTTTTTATATGGTTTAATGCATAGCCCTTTGCCTATAGTTAAACCTTCCAATTTATCATGATGTCTCTTTAACTCCGAAAGACGTTTTTTTGCAGCTTTGTATTCGTTGTACGTTTTAAGGATTCCGGATACTCCACCAGCCAGACTTCCAGCAGCTGATAATCCCGCAAAAATAGGTATTAAAGGAAGAACACCTCCTGATTTTGGTAAAGGAATAATTCGTGGTAGTTTAATAGGTAAATCTTTCGTTAAATCTTTTGCTGCAGCAAATGCCAGTTCTATTGCCATTTTTTTACATTTTGGTTTCATTTTACGAATCTGCTTTTTAGTGTGAGATACAATGCTTTTAAAATTCTTTTTCATTCCAGAACCAGAAGCAACTTTGGCCAACATTGCTTTATTAACCAATGAAGCTGCTATTTTTTCTCCGGGACTAGCATTAGCAGAAGTAGTCCGTGTCTTCGCCATTTTTAGTAAAATTATATCTGCCTTACGCCGTTTATGTAAATTAGATGAATTATTGTAGGCTATATCGTGTTGTTTGCAATATTCGTCCAGCTGATTGATGCCTTTATCCCCACGAGCCAGTCTTTCTTTTAAGCGAGTTCCTGGTCCACAGAAATTATATCCTGGTAGATGAAGTTCAAATGGCAATTTGTTGATTAATCTATTCAGAAGACTATCTTCCGTCATAACCAGATGGAGACTGAATTACAATTATGTATAATCAATCTTTATAAAACATTCGTTTTGTTAATCCAACTGTTTTCACTGGAAGGGAACCCGAGCCATTTAACGTAACACCTTTTAGCTTTTTTTTTTCAAAACTTTTTCGACAAGATAAACATCAGGGTGCTGAGTTTTTTGTAGTTCTTGTATATAAAATGCACCTAGTATTGGACGATGCCTCATGTCCGCTAATAAATAAGTTATTGGGTCAGTGTTTTGCACTTTGATGATTTTGAAAATTTCTGTTGACCAATTCGGCGTATACCCTTTTTCAAATGTGCCTTTATATTTACTTATGCGCACATAATCATTGGCATTCAATTTCTTTCTATATTTTTCTTTAGGGATAGAGGTAAGATTCTTTTTGAACCTCTCCAGTAATATATCTTTATTTTTTTGTTTTACTTGTGCTGGAGACATACCAATTGTTCTATGAATGGTATTGTTGTATATGTCAATCACTTTATTAAGAACTTCGTCATACCATATATAGTTTCCTCTGAAACTGAATTCTTTGTAGAGCTTATTTTTCAATGTTCGGATTAATCTTTCTACAATAGATGCTTTTTTAGTAGAGTAAGTGGAGTAGTGATTTATTTTATAACTATCCACAATTTTTTTGAATTTGTCATTATAGAACTCATTGCCTCTGTCCGTTTGTAGGTGTTTAGGCACTCGTCCTTTATGTAATAAAGATTGAAAAGCTCGAGTGACAACTTCTTTTTTTTTACTTTTCAGTGGATATGCCCATGCGTACTTTGAAAAAGTATCGATAACGGCTAAAATAAAATTATGACCACCGTTAAATTTAGAAACAGCTTGCATATCTATTAAATCAGCTTGCCAAAGGTCATCAATATCTTTCATCACAACATGTCTTCGAGGAAAATTTACCCTTGCATATTTATGAATCTCATTTACCACACTTTTTTTGCTCATGTTTATTATAATGTTTAAATATTACTTCTAATTTATTAACTCGATTATTTAATTCAATAAGCAAGTTTGTGTTAGATGAAATTTTATTCAAAATATTAATGAGAGATTTATCAACATATTCTTTGGTTGCGCTGTCATTCAGATCAATTGGATGTTCCAAATTTTTAAGGATCTTATTTTGGGCGTTTAAATTTCCATCACTAGATTGTTTTATAGAACATTCGCTTTGGATTATATAATCTTTTTTCTGTTTTTTATATAGGTGATGGCCGAATTTGTTGACATTCATGTTTGAATGATTCTTAAAGACTAAACAAATATTCGCAACGCTTAGTCATTTTATTCTTTAATTATACCAGCTTCTTTTAACTCTTCTATGATTGAAATAATTTCATTGTCATGATTACTGTTACCAGCATCTCTAGATGCCACCAAAAGCATAAGTCTTTCAATTAATTCATTAGGATCGTCCCAATAAATAAAATCTGTATTTGATTTATAGGTTTTTTTAAAACTTGGGGATTTAACTCCAGTTCCACGCTTGATAGCTTTGTTTTCCACTTCATCTCGATCAAAAAATAAGGGTTTTATAATTTGGCAGTACTTCATGCTTTTGTCTCCTCTTATTTGGCCTAAACGATTAAAATCTCTTTTGTGAGCATTAGTATTGTGTAACATATCTTTATAAACTATTTTATCTCTCTCTGTTACCAAATTTAAATCCGGCTTTTTTTTAAATAAAAGTTCCTTAATACCAGGTGTCATTTCGTAGTTTATATTTCCAAGGGTCATTAAAGAAATTTCATTGTCGCTAGAAGTTTTACCAAAAACCTTAAAAGAGATTGGTATGTTTCCCATGAATAATTGCTTGTTTTCATCCCGTACTCCAAATGGTACATTTAATGTATTATTTTCATCAAGCAAATTTTGTTTTTCTAATATTGATAGAAGGGGAGTGTCTAAATTGGTTACTTTTTTTTCATTTTTAAATGGCGTTGAATGTATTTGTTTTTCTGATTCACTATCGGTTAATGTATTTTCACTTTTAGCAGAGTTATAGCTTTGAAATTTGTCGTCGGGTGAACCGTTGGAATAATTACACAGTGATGAATCATTTGTATCAAAAGTGCATTTAATATCACTTTTATATGAATTAGATTCAGCCATTTTATTAAGAGGATCAGTGAGAGGTTTAAATATTTTATTTAAATTTAAGTTTGTGTTGTCTTCTTCATCCTTTATTTGTTTTATTTTGTTTTTAATTGTTTTAACTGAGGCGAGTATTTGGTGTTTCCATTTTTTTTCCATGTTTTATAACGATGTTACCACATCCATTAAATTATAAGAAATGATGACTTTAGTAGTTATGACTTGTATTTAAATGAAATCAATCGAACTTAATAAATGTATCAAATCCACTTCTGTATCTACCATTATTTAATTCACTATATTTATCTATAATTAAGAATGAGTGCGGATAAGTCCATGTTTTTAAACATATGTTTTTAAATTTGGACCAATCAATGTCTGAATTAACATGTTCATTATAAATATGTTTTAAATTTATATCATCCTGTTTAAAAATTATTAAAAAGTTTGCATTATCTCGTATTAATTGTTTTGGTATTTTCGAATAAGTTTGGGACAAGTAAAAGCAATCTATATTTTTATGCCGTCCCATTGAAAAATAGTTACGTATATTTGTCTGATTCTCGCATGCCACATCGTCAAAAATAAAAACAGAATTTGGTAAAGCAATATCCGGGTCAATAACGTCTTTGTTATCATTAAATATGTTAAATTTTATATCTGGAATTTGATTCAAGATTTCATTTAAAAAGCAGTATTTTGGTTGAAATGTGGTTTTTGAATACAGATAAACATTCTTAAATTTTAAGCCGTTTTTATGTAATAATAAGCCTATCATTACATTGGTCTTTCCACAATTAGATGGACCGCAAATTAGACAGCGAATCGTATTGGGAAGTAATACGCTATGTCTGTTAATTCCGGAATGTGATTTTACTTCTATGTTGTTAATTTCTAAAGTTGTGGGTTGCTTTATCAACCTCATAATGATATCTGACAATACTGTATAGGGTATTTATATTAAATAGATAAATCATTACAATGTCCATTTCTATTGATCGAATGTTAGCGGTTCTAATGTTTGCTTTCCAAGAAATTTAGCTTTTAAAAACAACCTTTGTCCACGTGATCTATTACCAAAAAAGGTAAGTACCTAGTTATATTTTAGTTATTATTTTTGTAATACTTATTAATTCATTGTTGCACCAGCTCCACTGTATAGCAGACAAATTTGCATTGCACTGTTGGTTTACATATATCCTGATTTTGGTAAGTGTTTATTTTAACTTTTTACTAATAATATCAGTTAAAACTAATTGGTAGTTCATATGAAGGTTAATTTAATAAGTATTATTTTATTTTGTTACAGAAACAATGACAAGCATAGTTTTTGCTGACGCTGATCCTTTCTATCTACAAGAGGCTCAAGACATGAATTTAATCTGGAACAGTCATGAACACGATAGAGATATTGTTCGAGAAAATAAAGAAACCAATACAAAAAATAAATCATTCAAAACAATTCATAAGAAAGGAAAGTTAAGTTTTAAGAAAAAAATATCACCAGATTCATCATTCGTTGTCAGAAAAATACCAGGAAAAGGACATCACTTAATAAAAATTGAAATCAGTGAAATTAACACCCTAGCAAGTGATGATTGTTGTGTAAGTGTGCAGTATGTAGTTGAGGATAAATATGATAACATTTTAGACGCAACGCAAGATTTAATAAGTAAGATGACAAAAAAGTTATGTGTCCCAGAACCTTTATAAATCTATCTAATTGTATTTATTGATATTTTATTTTATTGTAATATTATTGAATATATAACCTAATAAACATAGTTACGAGTCACGTACTTGTTTTATTTATCTTGCTTACGCAGGGTTTACCTACACATTATTTCGGTGACCGATGTAAATCTGGATTCGGTCGAACACTAACAATAATCTTATAAAATCAGACAGGAATTAGGATAGGTTAAGAAAAATGCAAGGAATGATATTTTATGCGATTTCAATTTATTTCATATATATTTCACATATATTATATATAGCAAATTATAACTTTTACCAGTAAATCAAGACTTACAGACTATATAACTTTACAAATGTATTACTTATAAATATATATATATAGTTATTATGTTAGGAATTATAGTAAACATTTACCAAAATAAAACGGTTTTCAGTTGACAAGATATATAATTTTGTCATTATTTACAGTTCAATGTTGCTTTTAAATGTCACTTTTATTATTATGATATATTTCTAATATAATACAATATTATTATAATATATTGCTGTAATGTCCCCAAGGTACAGTTTTTACTATATCTTTCGTGATCTGTCTCTTATCATCTGATTTATTTAAAATCAATTTATTCAACCTCTGAGTAAATATTTTATGATTAATTGATTTAATAATGTACATACTATCTCTAAAATCAATATTCCTAAACAAACATCGTTTATATTTTGCCATGTCAAGTTTCCTCGTTACACATTTTTTTGTGCCTTTGGCTTTCTTAAGTGAAGATGTTTCAGTATTTATGCAATAAAGTTTTGCGCGAAGTCCTGTGAATTCTGTAATTAACTCACCAGCCATTTCATCTTTAAAATATCCAGGTTGTTTAATATTAACATGAGGTATACCATATACATTATCTTCTTTAAAATTACTAGTGTCAAAGTATTGTAGGTTAAGTTTCATATCCTTGTAGAAATCATCAGTCCTTATCAAATATAAAAGACTATCAGTATCTGTGTAGCAAAGGCATATATTTTCTCCATACATTTTTTTCATAATCGCGTAATGGAATCTATATAAATGTCTCTTCGCGAGTTCTAGAACAGTAAAGCCAATATATATTGGTCGGTCTAGATTGATTTGTGTTGGCTGCATTTGAATAGCTACCAAATTTTCTGTAAAAATCGAGAGATTCATAAAATTTGGCGCACTTATATATTTTTCAGCGCCGCAAATTTTATTAGTTCTGTTAGAACAATCTTTCCATACATTAACTAGTTTTACATCAACTTGATTTCTTTTGTTTTCTATCGTTTTACCAAATATAGAGTTATTCTGTTTTTTAAAAAAATCCCTTTCAAATTCGGAAGTTGCATTTTGTCGCAACAATGTGTTTAATTCAATGTAAGGTTTTAGAAATTGTTTCTGATCGAAAGCCAATACTCTGTGTATTTTTAATAGTACAAGTCCGTTTCTCAAACATTCTTTTAAATGAGTATAATGTATGACATATTTATATTTATTATGTAGGTTTGCTATTAGCTTTTGAGATTTTCCATTAGGCGGAATACATTTTTCTGGCGCGAATGGTAAATCAGAATGATGATCATGTATTTGTGGAGGATATTCAAGGTCCACTTCAAGTATGTATCCGCGATTGTTACTATCTGGTATCGATTCAATGTTGTTAAGGGTTTTAATTTCGTCTTCATTTAGAAAGGAAAAATTATTGGTAGGAAGACATTTCATCATCGTATATCCATAAAGATTTACACAATCGAGGTACATTAGATAAGAATTGGGCTCGTATTTATTGTAATTAGACACATATTTATTATTTGCTTTAGCATTTCTGAGAGAACATTGTGCTAAACCTCCTCTAATGCCTTTTTCAAGCATTTGATACATTTCAACATCGGAAATTAAATCAAGCTCAACTTTTGTAAACAATAACATGGCATCCCAACTTAATGAAGGTGATGATACATAATGACAAGGATCTAAGTTGTAGTAAGTCAAGCTCATTGTTCTGAATTTTTCAAAAACGTCACATAATAATAATACATCGCATTTTAAATATAAATCGGTGTACTCCCCTAAATCTTTTATGTTAAATTCATTCCAAATAGTTTGCGCATGTTCGTAATCTTTATCTGATATATCTTCAGAAGAAAGCCTATTAAAAAAACTACTCTTGTCAGGAAGATTTGGTTCATTATAGCGTTCCATCGAATTCAAATAATCATAGCAATATACTCCTTTTTGACACAATAAATCAAACGATTTACTATCAGGATAATATTTTTTTAAATTTTTAAAGTCACTTTTCTGCAGTGTTTTTACTAACTTATCCAAGCCGCAACTAAGAAAATTGAACGAATCAATAAATTTCAACTGAGCGGCATTGTTGGAATCAATTGGTATAAACTTTGTGATTGATATGTATTTTTCCTTTGTTTTTGAAATAAGATTAATACGTCCTATGATCGCAGATAGCTCGGTAATAAATAAATGACAGTCATATCCGGAAAGATTGTGGAATATGATTGGAATAAATTTACATGTCCTAGCATTCAAATTACATCCCACGTGACTCGGACCTAAATAAGCTGAATCAAAATGATCGTGGTCTGCGCATTTTACGTCATCAGCTACAAATTCCTTTTTACACAAGTGACAGATGGTAGCATGTTTAAACGATGCCAGCTCATTTTCAGTTAGCGGCATCATTTCATGTTTAATTGATATAATTTGATATAATTCCATTACATCATTAGTTAGAGCTTCAATAAATTTTTTTACACAATTTGGGCCCCGATAAGACACAAATTTGTTTAGACTCGGTTTAGACTCACAGCATATGTAATAAGCAAAGCAAGTCGCTTGATGTATTTGCACGTTCTCAACATGTTGTGATTTGCTTTTATCCGAATATTCTTTAAGCAAACTTTCAAAATCACCATATATTACGAAAGGAATTCTACGAGTTCGTTCAACATGCGAAAATAATAACTTACTACCTGGTTGAGGCAGAATTGTTTTTACTCTAGCGCAATCGTGATTTACCAGTTTTTCTTGCGATGGAAAATAAATAAAACATTCGTCACACAAAAAAATTCTGCATTTATGTTGTGTAAGTTGTCTATGTACAAGCTTTCCGAAATCTTTTATCAAACAGAAATGGTTTTTCCCGTTTATCTCAATGAGGAGCAGGCTAATATGCGTCAACTTACGATGTTTTGTTTTGTAGAGGGGACCAGATACTATATTGTTTTTATCCAAACCGTACACATTTACCGAAATTAAAGGATTTATCTTTTCGAATATTTTAATATCATTTAAACTCAAAGGAAAAGTCATTCCTGAAGTGTTCAGAATATGTTTATAATGTGGATATGACGACACTCTATTTGGATTATTTTTTGCTGGATACATATGCGCAATTATGCTCCATAAGAAACATCGATCATCTTTGTTTTGAATGTTTAAACATGATTTGGTGTTTTGAATTTCTCGCGGCAATTTCACGTATGAGCCCGCCCGTAATGGATTGTATTGATTAATATTTAATTCTAAATGACTGATAGAATTTAGTGTCCAACCACTCCCCGACATTTCGAATTCTGAACATTTCGTTATCAGCTTTTGGACACATGTTTTATAAAACGATATCAAATCAGAGTTGTAAAAAATCTTTACAAATGGCACATTAAATGACTTAAGGGCTTTTTCATCATTTTTAGGTAAATAATATGACACAAAAAATTCCATGTTGACTTTTAATGCATTGTGTTGGATCAATGATTTTTTTATTAATTGTAAAACTGAAGTAGAGGCTTTATTCAAAAATTCCTCAGGCAGCATATTATTCGAAATAGGGTTTATTTTATAACTTACAATTCTAGATTTAAATGCACTAGCTATAATCTGCACATCTGGGAACTCAGAGTTGATCAAACAGTTTGATTTATGAATACTACTTTTATAATGCGACGAGATACGAGACACCTCAATATTACACTCTCTACAATATACCATTTTGCCTCACTTGTTCCTTAGTAGGTATACTTGATAACAAACTTGAACTGATAAAAAATATTAAAAAATATAGGTAAATATTTGAGGTATTTACTTAATATAATAGTTGCATGAATTGATATGAAGCGATTAACCTGCCTAGATGTCGGTAATAATATAAATGCATAGTTTCGTAATCTGAGATTTAATTTTACTGTTTGCAATTAGTTTTCAGTAGTATATTTCAGTATTTCAGTTTCTATATTTAAATTTTTCAATATTCCAATATTTCAATATTCCAATATTTCTCATTTATAGTTTTGCTGTAAATAAAACAATCATTAGACATAACATAATAATAACCAGTTAAAATTTTATTCATGAAAATAAAACTTACATTTGTTGATTAAAAAGTATTGTAAATGCTTTCCTATTATAAGGTATAAATAAAATAAAGATAACAGTTAAGTAAAGATAGCTAGATAAAAGTGAAATAATTGAATATTATTGCGTCAGTATGTTAGAACATATTGTTCATTGCGGTATCATGGGATACTTAAATGTATAGTTTGGTAATCCTAGTTTGCAATTTACTGTGTAGATATTATTATAATGTTTGCAATTAGTATTTCAGTTTCTATATTTCAATTTTTCAATATTTCAATTTTCAATATTTCAATATTTCAATATTTCTCATTTTTAGTTTTGCTGTAAATAAAACAATTATTAGACACAAAATAAGAATAACCATTTCAAATTTTATTCATAAAATCTAAAACTAACATTAACTAATTCAAAAGTAGTATATATGCAAGTAATTACCTATTATAAGGTAGAAATAAAAATATCAAGGTAATATAATAAAGTAAAGACAAAATGAAACAATTGCGATTGTACCAATCTGTTAAAACATACTGTTCAATGTAATTTCATGGGATACATTATTGGCTGTATAGCCTTGAATTCATTTTTCCCGGCTTCTACAAGTGTTGACAATGCGCGCCATACAGGTGTTTGGGTGTCAGTACACAATTTTAAAGTAACCAGGGCTCTTTTCCAACGTTCTTCGCTAGGCTGACATTCAGCTTCTCGGGAATTATAGACCCTTAACTCGACGTAATACTCCCCGCCACGTGTGAGATCTCGTTGTGTTGTATACCCGCTCGTTCCGCGCTGTGAAAAGAAGCTCCGCAATGTAGCCGCACGCGCTGGTTTCACCTTGCTGCTTTCTCCGATCTCCTGAAAAAAAATCAAACAAATAATAAGTGACCTTCATACGTAACAGTTTATTGATATAACTGCTGTAACAAAAGTAAGTTACATAAATGTTTACAAAAATAATCTAGCCTGCATTAAACAACGCTTATCCACCATCGTAACTAAAAAAATACCCTGCCTAAGAGGGCCATGGTGCCGTAAACAATCATCACACACACACACTGAGTATCACACCCATAAAAATAAGTAAACGAGCGAATAATATTTTTTCATTACCTGTGTAATCGAGGGCTGCGCCAGAGGTAATTCTACGTCATCCGTGTCCGAGCCAAAGAAATGGGATGTCGTCAACAGTTCTGTTGACACCGCCGCTGGCAGTTTTTTCTTTCTCGATGAAGACCCAGCGCCGCTGCTAGCCGTCCGTTTCTTTGATGCGCCTCCGTCTTTCTTCTTTTCTTGAGCCACCTTTTTTGCAGGAGGTTGTGGTGTAGGTGGAGGTGCTACAGGCTCGGACCCCGCCGGTGTTTCGTCGTCCGATACATCAATCTCATCGGCCCAGAAAGGATTTTGCGACCAGCCCGGCCTGAAAGCAATAATTTAAAATAATTATAATAGAAGATAACTTCGCAACGAGTTAACACAACATTGTTTCTGAACATTGTTTTAGCCTAGCATAGCAAAATGCTTTATAAATAAAAAATCCATGAGTTAACACAAGTTAGTTTGCCGATCAACACAGGTACCTAAGTCACATTACACTTTATACGTTTACATCCTCACACTCACAGTCCACACTTAGTTCAATGACTTGTATAGCGGGTGCCAGAAACATTCACTTCACTCATAATCTCACCTTGAACCAGAAATACAAATTTCCCTTGGGGAAGTAAATTGAGCTTCTGTCAGGAATCGAACCCGAAACTCCCGGTGTAGAAGGCAATTACTTAACAACTACGCCAGCATGGCATCTAATTTTTTTCACCGAAGTTATAAGGCAATTTGCACTCACTAATAATTCATTCATACTAACAATAAATACTTTAAGGTCACTTACTTACATAGTTAGGTTCCTTGAAGTTCCGAATATGTAAATAACTGCACTTTTTTTGGATGCTGGAGCGTCGTCGCCCACCACTGAATATCCGCTTTTAAATGTAGATGCACCAAATCAGTCCTATTTATAATCTCATTTTATAAAGATGCATTCACAAGTCGAATCTTGACTAAAACGTACAAAAATAAAAAAACAGAAAGGTTAAAGTTTTAACGATTGTATACCTTAACGATCTTGTAAACAAAGTTCATTTCATCTTGTCAACCGATAAACAAATCTGAATGAGACTTTATGCTGTCGTCAAGGGATGTAAAGCGATGACTGCTGCACATTCTCGAGCAACTGGAGACAAAAATCCTATAAGGAAGTGGCAGGTACTTATACCAATTACGAGTCTTTTAAATTACAGATCTCACTTAACTGGTAAACAACATATTTCAATTGATCACCAGTAATGAGAGAACCTCTCGAATAAAACAATGCTTTTTATGAAAATCCTTATAACTAAATCTTTTAGATATTAGTAGCGAAACAAACATCAATAAGTCGATTTGTATTTTTTGACGATACTAAAAATGTATTGCTACTTAAGTAAATATTTAAAAATCACATAATGTTCTGATCACTACTGTTACCTATTTAGTATTTTTATTAGACATTAATATGTAGGTACCTACGTTAAATTTTAACCAAAACGTATATTATAATTTTAATTATGTAAAATCATGAAACGAAGGTTGTATCTTTGAACCATAGGCCGTCATTTATTTATTTATTCATTATAATCAATCTCTTTTTTAACTTTTTTTATTTTCTATACAAGATGATTACTACAAAACATCAAAAGAACCAAAAGCCCGTAAAGTAACCTATGGATAGTGACAATGGAGTCTTATCGCTAAGAGAAATTCTTTTCAGAAATATTTGTATCGATATAATCACAGTAATATTGTTGTTTGCTAAGAAGCTATTTAATAGTATAGATAGTGAAAAGTATAGATATCTTAGAAAATACTAAAAACAAAAACTTTTAAACTCATAGCCCACACTAAATTCATAGACTTGTATCTTAGGTGCTAGAAACATTCACTTCTTCACACACACACACACAATGACACCCAGAACCAGAAGTGCATATTTTCCTTGATGAGGAGATTTATGCTACTGTCGGGAATCAAACCTAGTACCCGCAACATAGAAGACAAGAACTTACCAACTACGTCAACATGACAGTCTGACTAATCGTATCTTTGATAAAAAAATATGACGAAAAAAATATCGTTGAATCACGTACGCTAGAAAATCCAAATATAGGCTGACTTGATAGCCTAGGTACATAGGACTGCACATATCATTGACATGAGTACAAAATAATAAAATGTAATAATCATAAAAAGTCCCCACTTTATACGTACTCGTACGTACTCTAGGTAACATACCACGGCTGTATAACCCACACTTAAATCGGGATACTATATACCTATGCCTTATAAATGTGTCGGTCGCATCTGTTTCACTAGACAGACAAAGTATTATGTTCTGAACTGATCTGTCTTGAACGGTCTAAAATAAAATGAACTGCTCAGATAAACAAATGCAGACTGACCAGATAAAACGATAGCGGTTTATAAGCTAGAGGGAACCTCGCTTTTTTTAATTCAGTGCGACGAATATAGTGAGCGAACATAATACATGTTGTAAAATGCGCTAACGAGACGATTATAGAGAATAAAAACATCTGACACATGATCCGTGCGCAAACAAGTTGTCGGTTCCCTTGTAATTACAATACTACTTATTAATCGTATGTTTGATGTGGATTGGATAGCAGATAATCGAGAGAATTGGGGGTCATGCATCGCGAGCTCGAGCGTAGCGAGAGCGATGCAGATGCAGAACCCCCAATTCTCCCCTACTGTGGTCGAAGGTGTTAACAGGCTTAAATACTCTATTATTCTGTCGCAAGCTATCTAGATACCGAAGAACAGTTTAAATTATTAGAACGTCTACAGAATTTATGTATTCGTTTCATACCCGGTTTAAGAGCCAATGATCTGATGCCTCTCCTAGACCCATGCGCTCCACAAACGTACTCTCTCCTTTTCCGTACTTCCTGAATAGTTTTCGGAAATTGGGACCAGATCTCCATCTCTGCCGGCTCACCCCGTGGATGTCGTAAGAGGAGACTAAAGGTAAAATACCGGAAGGCAAGCAGCAGCGCCTTATGAGGGACTGTTGTCTTACACTGAGATCCCCAAGACGCTTGCAAACCACCCTCCTCATCATTTAGAATGAGATGCTGTGTTCAGCTCTCGACGGGTATCTTTGGTGTTGTCATTATATCAACTCTTCGACTTCAGGACAAATCAACCATTTGAAAATGCACTTTAATTTATTTTAATTACCTTTATTTAAGTACTGGATCTCCACGACACAGGGAATCCTACTATGGAGAACAGAGTCCAAACATCCAAAAAAATTATACTAACACTTGTATGTAGTAAAATTAGTTTAAAGATTGTAAAACGATTTGTTTGCTGAATAAATGATTATTATTTGTTAATTAATAGATTCAGGCGTTACCTTGCGGAAATCTATATTTAATAATAACAAATATTCTAAAAATATTTACATGTTTAATAAACGCGTCGAAAATTCTTCCGGTTTGGCTGCGTCGGTTTGTGACGTCACGTCGGCTTAACAGGAAAATTAGGCGGAATTGTTACTAGATAAAAAAAATTTATTTAAATACTAATTTAATATTTTCTTAAAATATTTTTATTGTGTTATTATTATTATTTGTGGAGTAAATTATTGAAATAGGCATTTAACTTCCTTATAGCCGTGGATTTATGGAAAATAATAATGAACATTATCAGTTATAACTTATATCTGTTGTGGGTTTATTCATTATTTAATTTAGCATTTTTTGTATTACAAGACATTAGTAAGAGTGAAAAGTCTTAACATTTGGTAAACAAATAAAAATTTACTAAAGCCAAGTCATTAACGAGCAGTGGATAGAATCCAGCTAGTATAGGAGGAGACTCTAGTACTGACTCCAGGGAATCTAGCCTGACCACATCCCCGACCCCAGGAGACGATACCAATGAGGACATCTAGCAGGTACAGTGGACCTCCTGAGTCTCCCTGGCAGGCGTCTCTGCCACCCACGTCGAGGACACCAGCGCAGATCATGTTGACGGTGATTGAACCTCCATAACGTTGATTACAGGTCGCACGGTTGACGGTGTAGATGGTTACATCACGGAGTACTGAAGATGCAAATCCTGATTCCTGTTAAGGGAAAGCAAATGTTTCATTTGCTGTAAGGAAAATAGCGTCGTCCTGTATACATATTATTAATCCTATAGCAATGTCCATATAAGTGTCATCTCTAGGGAAAAAAAAACTCGTTTACTTTAGCACCGAGCAGACATGGATTGTTTTGATTCTTGTTATAATATATACAGGGTTATTGGTAAATTGCTAACAACCTCTTAGGGTTGATTTCTGCTAGACCTAACAAACATTTACAGATTTTTTTGCACTTGTTCTTTTAGTCGAGTCTCATAGTAAAAGACAATGCCTACTCCGAGCCAAGAGCGCCCGCCGCGGCAACACTGGACCACGCAGCGCTCCTTTGAATAAAGTTTTTAATGTTTACATCAAGCAAACATATAAAATATATGAAATAATACATTACAGGCACAATACACTTTTAACATCAGGTGGTCCTCGTGATTATTGCGTTAAAAACACTAAAAAGAAACGAATCATCTCAAAATGTTTGTTAGGACTAGGAGAAGTCAACCTCAAGAGGTTGTTAGCATTTTACCAATAACCCTGTACATAACAAACAAAATTATTTTAAAGTGACCATCGATAAAAATTATTACTATAATGATATAAAATCAATCCTCAAATCACGAATAATACAGTCACTTAAAAAAAATAACGGTACAGAATGAAAGCTTCACTACTACACGCAGAGCTGTGTGCATAACTAGTCATTCTCCAGATGTGTGGTGCCCGATCAGGTGCAGAACCGGTTTGAACCAGCTCAAAAGTGGGATGTGTTCGTAGCTTCCATTCTGTTCCTTTCTTTATTCATGTGGTACAGTTACCGAAGTCCAATTATGATTGAACTCTTACAAATAGTTTTAGCTATCTGTAATAAGCAGTCTTAAGACTTGTTGGGCTTCAGTTCGAGATAATGAAACCCTATTATGCCTACGTTGTCCTTCGGTCCGGCCAGTCTGATGAATTTTCGACCTATTAGTATTTGCTCTATCTGTCTAAAGGGAAAACATTAAATTTGACGGGCTTATAGTACAAGTCTAGAATAAAACACAACACTACAAAATTTCTATGGTATTAAAATCTAACTCATATTTACACAAACAATTAATTTAGGTGTTCGAGCCTTCGCTTGACCCACTGTGAGATTAACCCTCGAATTTTATCTAGTTGCAGTGTAATTCTACCTCTTTTAACAGGATGGTGACGTCACATCACGTCATCACCTTACTCTTTGACATTGACATAGGGCGGCCATCTTGTCGGTGGCAGTTTCTTTCGTCAGTACGTCTTGAATTTTAACATAGTAAGCAGTGTGTTATAAATAATAAATAAAAAGTGAATAATTATTGGAAAGTATATATACAATAGTCAAATAATTATGATCAGCGATTGCTCGCTCGCTAGACGGCAAATTCGTTCAATCATTTGGGAAAGCCCCAAACAACATTATTTGAATAACATTTTCTTAGTTTGGGTATGCCCCAAACTGCAAAATGTATCTGAAGTCCGCATTTGGGAAAGCCCCAATCAATCGTTGACCTAATCGGATAACCATGTCTGAATAATCAACAAAATTAAAGTCGAGCCGCCATCCGCGTTCGATATTAACCAATGTAGTCAAATTCTAAAATCATAATGTCATCTGCACAAGTGACTAACGTCCGCGTCGGCTGCGCAGCCGACGGCTGATGGCTGCGCAGGCGACGCGGCGACGGCTGTCGGCTGCACAGGCGACGGCTGTCGACTGCATAGACATCGAATGTCGACTGTACTATTCCCGCATATCGTTACAGTTCATGGAACGCACAACGATGGGTGAACTGGCAAGTCAGGAACCTACCCCAGCAGAGAAAGAAGAGTTCCAAAGACTGATAATGGTTTTAGACGAATATTACTCAGAACATGGTGGCTTTGGGAAATCAACGACGAATCTTATGCCGATCTCTTTGGTGCCAATATATCTACCGACGACGAATGTAGTCTGCGCTTCGCAGTGCCAACAATAACATTAGCACGAATCTTTGGAAATACATCACTCAGCGAGCGAAAATAAAAAATTATAAAAAGAATACTTTTATCATGGCCACTTGGTCGAGCGTTGATATATTGCCCTTTATCAACTATGAAGAGAATTCTTCCAGAGGACGCGTTCGACGGCTTCTGGACGGCAGTATCGGATCTGAAGGTTCATTTTATCTCTCGAGTCGAGGCGAATAAGCTACTCCAAAGATCCCCAACGCCTTTCTCGCCATCTTCGACGAACCTTAGAAAGCGAACACATAGTCCTGAGGTTATGGAATCCAAGAAATTTAGAAGTGCCAACGAGTCAATGATAAATTTCATAATGAAGAATAACTCTCTTTTAGAGAAGTTGAATAACACTATTGTATCTCTACAAGCTCAAATAGAAAACCAGGGCCGTCCAAGTTCCAGTAACGAATCGAGTGACAGCAATGATAGTTGGGTAGCTCCATCATACGACCAAGGCTTTAGTGAAACGCACACCGAGCCAGATGATTTAACCACTAATGGTGAATCAGGTGACGTTCTTTTTGACTTCGCGCCTACAAAAAGAATCAGAAGCTATAATAAGTGCCACCGATGAAGGCCTGGCACAACAAGAGGCACAATGTCAACGACTAGGCACAGAAAACTGGCAAAACATAAGATAGTCTGATGTGCAGAAAAAATTTCACACAGTTCCAGTTTTTACGAATCCATCCGTAGATCTGTTTGCGAGCTCCAAGTCAGCGGTCCTAGCCACTTATGTAAGCGAAAACGTCAAAGACCAGAATTGCCTGTTTGTAGATGCATTCAGCAGACCATGGCACTTCCATCTCGGGTGGATATTTCCTCCTCCGGCCATGATACCGAGAGTGTTGCGTCACTTAGTAAAGAGCTCCGGCACATATCTCCTAGTCGCCCCAATATGGGAGCGAACGTTTTGGAAAGCAGAGCTGAGGCAACGAGCACTGAACCCCCCATTTACCAATGAAAATCTCCGCAATCACCTGATCGACCAGAGAACAATGAGTCCTCCACCAGCAGTGGAAGAACTTTGTTTGCAAGTATGGAGGGTTCAGGCTGAGCCCATCTAGTAAAAACGTGGCCCCCAGAAAACCAACTAATACTCGAAGGATCTTGGCGGAGAACTACACTGAAGACATATAGATCAGCCTGGGAACGGTGGAAGATGTGGGCTATGAGCAATTCCTGTAAAATTAATAACCCAACTGCAGAAGAAGTGGCTAAATATATATGTTTTCTACACAAAACATATATATTTAGCCACCAAATTAGCACCAAAGACAGTATATTTACATAAACCCGTAGTTACGACGTTCGCTAACACAGAAATCACGGACAAATTAAATTCTCATTCATTAATAAAGCAATTGCTAAAAGAAATAACATTAACGAAGCCACCCCAAAATAAACCACCAACGTGAAATATATACCAGCTAATGGACTATTTAAAAATATACTCACTATATACAAATAGCCTGTTTCAGGTGTCCCGCCACACCTCGGTCTTACTGCTTTTAGCTACAGGTCGACGGGTACATGACCTAACACTCTTAGAAATAGGTCCAGGCTCTTTTGAATCCTCCGAAGATCACATGATATTCTGGCCGAAGTTTGGATCGAAAACAGATTCGACTACCTTTAGGCAATCTGGCTGGAAATTTACAGTGAGTGAGCTACAAAGGCTAGACATCGTCTCGTGGGTCATTCAACTACTTGACTTGACTATGGATAGAAGAAGGGCTTGCTCTAATTTAGGTAATCTCTTCATTACGACAAGAGGTAGAGTCAAACCAGCATCTCGGACAGTAATCGCGGGATGGTTACGCGCATTATTTCGTGAAGCAAATATAGAAGCCTCTCCCGGTAGTTTCAGATCAGCAGTTAGCTCTGACAATTGGTGTAATAGAAATCTCAATCTTGATGACATAATGAAGAGAGGAAATTGGAGATCCAAAGATACCTTCATCAAAGATTATTTTAAAGAAATTCCTATAATAAGAAATAACACTCAATCTTATAGTGTTGCTCAATCATTTTCTCCAATATCATAAATAAAATTCTTGTATGACTTCTTAGGTAAAATAATTAATGTAAAAGACCTGATTTAAGACTGATTCTTTAGACAGTAATAAAACTGAAATATTATAATATCAAGTTATCCACTATTTTACACGAGACTGGCACATCGTGACTTCCATACACAGTACGTCGGCCCATTGCCGGCAGATTATAAACATATCTCACAGTGGGTCAAGCGAAGGCTCGAACACCTAAATAGAACCGTTTTCCCCTTGAAGGGAAGAAAACGGATATTTAGGTTTCAGCCGAAGCTTGACCCACAAAACCGGCTGGTCTTGCCGGCCGGCTCAAATGAGAGTACTGACGAAAGAAACTGCCACCGACAAGATGGCCGCCCTATGTCAATGTCAAAGAGTAAGGTGATGACGTGATGTGACGTCACCATCCTGTTAAAAGAGGTAGAATTACACTGCAACTAGATAAAATTCGAGGGTTAATCTCACAGTGGGTCAAGCTTCGGCTGAAACCTAAATATCCGTTTTCTTCCCTTCAGGGGGAAAACGGTTCTATTAGTGCGTTAACTGAAAAAAAGAGAAACTGTTTCGCTGTTGTTTCTTTCTTCGCTTGAAATACCATATTTTAGCCCTTCCTGGCCAAAGGCAAGTATATTCCATACTTGCCTTCGGACCATTTCAGACAAATTTTTTTGAATGTGTCAATATATTATTGTGCCGATTAATTTATTCAAATATTATATATACCTTATTAATATGATTTGCATCTTGCCCGTGGGGTGCCGGGTTAGAATTGCACCTCCCTATTTCTTCCCGTGTGGGTGTCAAAAAAGTCGACTCAGGGAAAAATACTAGAAGGTGGGCAGCAGCGCCTTCTTACGAACTATGCCATCTTGTACTGCAATCCCGAAGCCACCTGCCAAGCGTGGGGATTATGGCGAATACCCCCTATAATGGGGAGGCTGTGTTCAGCAGTGGACGATCCGGCTGATACAGTAATATGATTTGAGTTTAGAAAACTTTTGAGAAAACCTAATTGGCCTCGATCTTAGTAGTACCATGAATTAAATACATTGAAGGAATTCAAAATTGCCCAGTCCTTCGGCGTAGTAGTATTATGCTGTATATGTATGTACTTACACGAGTCGCTCCCCATCCTGCATGTACAACTGCTCTGTTATCAGGCGCCTCAAAGCCCTGGGTCGGGATAGCAATCTGCCGAATGTTAGTGGAGTAAGTCAGCGCTGACTGCAGCTCACACACACATATATCACCGTCCATTCCCCTGGAGCCATATGAAGGGTGGTTGACACGACGTCTTAGGTAAATGACAGTGCCGCCGGAATTGCGGTTCGTGGAGCCAGCCCGGATGCGACGGCTGTTGATGCTGAATAATCTGTAATTATACAAAATGATAAAGAAAGAAGACTGTTTTAGACCACCAGGCGACCAACCACCGCGACCATCCATCACACGTCGTGATCGTTCTAGTTCTTAGTATGCGTCGGTTTATGTCTTAAGAGGATGGAGTGACATCTGTAGTTATGATAATAGATCAGAATATGAATAGTAATAAATTATTTGCTGAAAGACAACAGAACTGAACGGAGGGAAAATAATAATCTGATTGAGCCCGATGTAGATTATGAGTCGATCTCAATGACAAGGTAAGTTGGTCATGGGTAATGTTGGTGGTATGTATTGTTCAGTAGTACTTAATTTATAAGAATATTTTTTTAAGTGGGGTCTTCTTACACGTCATGCATTAGCTCATACACTTGTTTATTTTGACTTGTATTTCCTTAAGGATTTAAGAAACCTGGCTGAATTGTATCTGTTGTTATTCATTCTATTGTTTTCGTTACATCTTTTCAAATCTTCCTGAATATGGCACCTAGCCCGGCGATGGGGGAAGGCTGTGTTCAGCAGTTTTTAAATTATGCCAGTATGATAGTATCACATCAAGCTGCCTGCAATTATGCCCCTGCTCAACACCAGTAGCTTCTGAGTGATGCTTCTTTGATACTTTTAGGAGCTAGAAGTTTTAGTCATGTCGAATCTCACGAAATTAAACACTTAAAAATGTAACTGATTATGCTTACATGCCCTCGAAGCAATGTGCAGCTGAGATAACGTGTCTAGTATTGAGAATATTGGCAGCGCAAGATTGGCCCCAGATTACTGCGGTCCTGAAATCCACTTGCACGATGCTGGGGTACCGATTGATAGTCGTGGGTTGTCCACCAACAATGCGCTCAGCATTGATACTGCAGACAGCAGCTACAATATAGAAGAGGGTTAAATTTAGGTAACACATTTACTTCATTAATCTAATGCATAAAATATAAAAAAAAACAATTGTTAATATAAATTACCTACTAATAACTAAAAATTTAAAAAATAGGTGATATAATAGTTATTATACAATAAATTATTATGTGTCATCTATATATGTTATTATATCTTAGAATAAGCCATTCAGTATAAATTAAATAATATAACATATTTCATTGCTGTTGATGGGCTAGACATTGTTAGATATCAGCTGATTTTGTTATTCTATTTATGTTGGTAAGCAATATATTATCTATTTATCTACGAGAATCTAGGGGTATCAATCCTGTTTATATTTTCTATAATACTAGAAATATAAAATAATTTAGGAAAGTTATATAAACATTTTTTCTTCTAAGCGCATAGAGTGACGTGTTAAAATTAAGGGCTTTTAAAAGCGATTTCATAAATATATATATCTTGCTGTTTTAATTTCAATGGAACGATAACTAACTTAACAAAAATGAATAAATTGCAGTCGTTTTTGAAAAGTCGCAGTCGAAAAAGGGGGATAAGTGGCTGTTTTATGGCATTATTACGTTGGTTATAATAATATATGATTATGGCAAGGACTTGAATTTTACAATCGTTTGTTAACATCAAGATCATCTTTCAACTCGTGATTCTCGTGAATTGAGTCTGTAAGACAAATGCCGTTCTACGAAAATGATTGGAACAGTACTTGTGTTCGACGTATCTAACAGCACTTCATCTCCCGGTTCAGGAGGTTATGTTTTAGTAGGTTCCCAGACGGCTGGAAAGGCCAGTTCCGTCATCGCATATTTTGAAAATGCACGTCTACTCAGCGCTTTAAGTGCCGTGTAAACGATCAAACACGTTTCCTGAACTTCATGTGACTCGCAACAGCCAGGTGTATGTATTTTAACACGACTGCCCAAAAAATTAGTGTTATGTAATAATAACAAATATTTTTAAAAGTATCTTAAGAAAACATTAAATAATATTTAAATAAAACACTTAAAAAAGTATAACTACTTTTTTCATTAATTTATACATGTTTTAATACTTTTTTTGTAATTAACCGACTCCTAAAAAAGGAGGAGGTTTAATGCGTCTGTTTGTTTTATGTTTGTTACCTCAGAACTCTGGACGGGGTGAACCGATTTTGAAAATTCTTTTTTATTTTAAAGCTTGTCGTTTGGTCCCATTTAAATTTAATCAAAATTGTTTTTGAGTTACACTCCAACAATGTATGACAATCGATCCCGTAAGTATAAAGTAAGTATGGGTCACTAAAAAGAGAGAAAAAAAATGTAACCAAAAACTGGAACCGACTTCAACACCCAAAAGTGTGTAACTTGTAGAAGTCGGTACCATGCGTACAATATTGTGATACTAAGTACTTTTGAACTATCATGCTACTGACTCCAAGAAGTCATTTCAAACTTTTGGGTGTTGAAGTCGGATCCATTTTTTGGTTAAAAATTTTTAAACTCGTATTACAAATTTTAATATTTTCATTTTTGCAATGACGCATGCTCCGCGGGTAACATAACAAAATTACGAGAGATTAACCTAAGTCTTAATGGTCAAATTACTGATGCCGCTAATTATACTTCACAACAAAAAGCCTTACAAATATAAATCAAGTCATTTTAAGGTGAGGTTATGAATACCTGCTATCAATAGACCCCATATAAGTTTCATTTTGGACGGCGCACGGCGTTCTGGTTTTAAAATACTAGTTTTCCAGTTCTTTTATATATTATTTTTAATCAGTTAATCTACGTGCATTCTATCAGATTCTGATGATTTACTACATATACTTAGGATAATGCCAGACATATAGATAAATTGTAATTAATCATACTTGCGGATGATATTTAGCCATGTTGGGCAGAACAGAGGATATGTGTTTGGGGTTACGGTCGTATGTATACTGCCACCGTCACCAAGTCGTCACTGTCGAGATGACGGCGCCGAAGTAGTACCACAGGAATAAAGAATGGTAGAGAATGAAAGCTTCACTAATACAAAAACAGCAATGTGTGCGTGACTAATACTGACAAGACGAGCGGGGGTTGCAGTGGCCGCAGCGGCGCCCGCTTGGATACAGAACTGGTTTAAACCAGCTCAGAAGAGGGAAGAGATCGTAGCTTCCATTCTGTTCCTTTCTTTATTCATTATATATTTACTTTGCCCGTCACCCGAGCTCTGCCTACCCGGCCGCCGAACTTTCGAGTACTTCGGTGCGCTTAAGCCACAGTAAATATATGCACAGTAGTTGGACTCGGTCATGAATTCAATGACAAATGATGATCAGTGGACTAGGATTATACAAAATCAGATTTTTAGAAGACTTTCATTTCATATTTTACTTTGTCGCAGTTTTGAAGCAAAGGTGCTTTTTACTCGACTCGCGTCATGAGAAGGGTAATATTTTTAATTGTTTAACATGACACTATTAAGAAGTAAATAACAGTAGGGCCATAGTAAATATATGCATATATGCTTAAAAATGTTCGGACCCGTCTACACTAATCTACATCTACATTAATATTATAAAGAGGAAATATTTGTATTTTTGTATGTAACAAATATACTTAAAAACTACTAGACTGATAATACCATTAGAATCCTGCATTATCCCTGATGAACATAGACGACTGAATATTTTATACAAAAAAGTATATTAAATTATTGTTAAATACTTATTTATTTATTTATTATTAAAACAATACATCTATCCTTACAGGTTATGTCCTAATACAATAGAGTAGTTATCAATATACGATTTCATCAATATATTACAGGTTTAGTCAGAGGCCTTACAATAACAAAAATAGTACATTGTAGCCCTTACGAACTCGCTCTGCGAACAGTAGAAAATGTCAATGTTTTCCGCCACCCGATTAAGAGCTCGTATAGTAGTAGTCAGTGGTGCTTTGTTGAGCAGGTTAGTTCTTTCGCGAGGTACTTCGAACAAAGGTGGCTGCCTGCGCCGCTCCACGTACTCATCTGGCACGCTCAGCCTCATCATTTCTAAGATGGTCGGATTGGTTGTGATACCCCGGAACACCTTAACCACATACACCGAAAGCGCCACCTCTCTTCTTATTTCCAACTTGTTGTAACCAACCATGCCCAAAACGAACAAAGTTGGATACATCAAGGGATAGAACGGGTAGACGCCATATCTCTTCCAGTACAGGTATCTAGTGAACTTGTTCTGAATGCGCTCTAACATTAGACTATATTTAGTTTCATTAGGATCCCATACCGAAGCCGCGCTCTCCAGCTGGCTTCTGACTAGAGACTCGTACATTGCTGTTAGGGCCTTATAGTTCTTAAAACCGTTCGCTCGGCGTAAAATAAAACCTAGATTTCGCCTTTTTGCAAGCATTAACTATGTGTACTCTAAACCTCAACTCTGAATCTAAACGAACCCCGAGATCCCTCACTGATTCCACTCGCTTCAACTGCGTTTCTCCAATCTTGTAGTTGTATTTGAGTGGTGCAATTGCTCTACTGAATGTTATTATGGAACATTTGTCAACGTTAAACTGCAATTTGTTCAACTGACACCACTGGACTACATTATCCACGTCTTTTTGAAGACGTACACAGTCTCCCTCCTCTTTTATTGATAATATCAATTTTAGATCGTCCGCAAATAATAGACATCTGGCTTCTGTGATGACTTCCGGCAGGTCGTTGATCATTACTATAAATTCTAGCGGCCCCAAATTACTACCTTGGCTTACTCCTGTCCTCGTGAAATACGGTTCCGATTTGTATCCCGCGTACTCAACATACTGTTGCCTGTCTTTCATGTAGCTCGCGAAAAACTGCAGCAGTTTGGTTGTGCAGCCGATCTTCGCCAACTTTGTAAGTAGGATGTCATTATCGACTAGGTCGAATGCTTTTTTGAAATCGAAGTAGGCGACGTCGACTTGAACCCCTGAGTCTACATTCGGGACCATGTAAGCCATGGAGTTAAGGAGATTGCTGGTTGTGCTGCGAGCCGGTCGAAACCCGTGCTGAGCGTCCGAGAGACATATACATGATCTAGCTGGAAGACTTAGTTCTGCTGCATATGCAGTTTGTAAGATAAGACAGTTAACAGACGTAGCTACTGCACGGCTAGTTTATTTCGCGTACTTCCACAGTATTATGTCGTATGGTGTATTGCTGTGGGGAGCTGCTGCTGAGATGGAAACAATCTTTATCTTACAAAAGCGTGCAATTCGAGCCATATATGAAATGGATCCTATGGAATCTCTAAGGGACCTTTTTAAAGAAATTGATATATTAACTTTACCGAGTCTGTATATATTTGAAAATATTATGTATGTTCGGAAAAATTTGAGTAAATTTAAATTAAACAGTGACAACCACGATTACAACACTAGGAACAAATATAAATTAACGGTACCGTGTTTTAGATAAGCAAAGACAAATAAAAGGTCCTTTTTAGGTAATTGTGTGCGGTTTTATAATAAAATTCCCGAACATATTACAATGCTCACAGAAGGAAAATTCAAATTACACGTGAAAAACATTTTGATTAAGAAATCCTACAGTGTTTTTTTTTTTTTTTTTATGCCTGATAGGTTAGCCTTTGACCACTATCTCACTTGATGGTAAGTGATGATGTGGTCGAAGATGTTGTTCAGGCTAACCTAGAATTACTGGCTCTCAAGGACAGCTGCCGGAACACACTGTTAGGTGCTTGGCGACAGATTTTCAACTTGAGGGTGGTAGCTAGCCAGGCGGGCATTTGCAAAGTGCCCTACCACCATGCTATAACGACTGCCATCCTAAGACAACAACCGGGACCGACGGCTTAACGTGCCCTCCGAAGCACGGAAGCGCTCAGTAGTAATGTCACCAGCGGTCACCCATCCAAGTCATGACCGCGGCGGACGTTGCTTAACTTTGCTGATCGATTCAGAATGGTTAAGCAAACTTCGCTACGAGCGCTTCAATTTCGCTACGAGCGCTTCGAAAGTGTGTGTAGTAGGATTTCTTAATCAAAGAGATTAGATTAGAAATAGATTTGTGATTACTTAAACGACAAAAATGCTTGGAAAATTCCACCTCTGCCAAGCCATCACCTGTCTCCTACGTAATTTAAACAAATATTGTAATAATTGTATTATATTGTTTATAACAAATTGTAAACAGACGTTTAAAAGAATGGCCCCGAGTTTCTTGCCCGTTCTTCTCGCAGTGGCTCTATAATTTTTTTTTGCTGAACGTGGCAGTACAATGTAGAATATTTCAATATTAAAGTTTGTAATTGACCTTCATAAGAGCGTCGTAGACGCCTAAATTGAATAAATGATTTTGAATTTGAAGAGATGGGCCGATATTTGTTGCTGCATACTGTGCTGCACTGCCGACTCGAAAACTTTTGCTGGAGTTGAAAGTATCGCTACGGGTCTGAATTCGCTTATCTCGGTGCCGGCAACACTTTTAGGTATTGGTATTACCCGGGTAACCCTCCATCGTTCGGGGAAATATGACACCTCCAGACAGATGTTAAATAAATGTCTGAGTGGCTCAACCAAGACTCGATGACAGTCCCTCATAACAAATACTGGAATACCATCCGGACCCGCAGATTGTTTGGGTTTCAGCATTGTGAGTGCCACCCGCACTTCTGCTTCCGTGAGTCGCGGAACGTGGACGCGCGCGCTGCGTTAAAATACCTGTACTGACTACTTGTTTGGTAGTTAAAACGAAAAAACACAGCGATAAAGTAAGCATAAGTTTTAGTATGCCTAAGTAGGAAATAATTGTTAACTTGAAATGTTAAGCGACCTAACCAAACCTACCGTGTTAACCAGTTCACGTGCTCAAATAGGTATATTTAGTGAGAATATTTTACACGAGAAAAAAATTAAATCACAACCTGGTACAAAAAAATACCTACGTTGATTGGCAATAAACTTAACTTACCGAGCCGCGCGCCGCATCGAGCTAAGCGCCCGATCGGCCGCCATAAGTACGTACAAGTTCTATAACGAATTTCACTGCGGGTCGTACCTACCATATCGAATTTTGGTAGAAAATAACACTGTGAAATTGCATACACAACCACTGGATATTAACTAAATTAACGAACTGTCTATATCGTCTTGTCTTGAACTGTCTATACGAACTGTCTTTACACGAGATAAAGCAGGAAAGACAGATTTCGTGGGCACCTACAGGCCAAAAAACATGACAGAATAATCTGCAAAAGTTAAATTATAGCGCTCGTTGGGGCGATAGTTACTTCTTTCTACTAACGTGAACCAACCAAGCAGGTAAATTAAATCCAACTGAACAGTAAACACACATAATTAAGAATTCCCGTCATAGGTAACTACTTTTCTGTACTTTTCTAGATGATTTCTTTCTCACTTTCTCACTGACGAAAGGCGACAGGGCTAACGAGCTGCGCCGAACTACCCCGAGTTCGCTTCGTTTAATTCGCTATTTTGATTTTGACTATTGCGGTTGATTACTTAGATTGATAAGGTGAGAGGTGAGTGAAGAAAACATTCAAAAGATTTAAATGCATTTGATTTTTGCCAAGAACTAGCCGTTTTCAAAAATCTAGTAACAGAAATTTGCGAAAAATCGAGTGCATTTGATCTCTTAGAACACCTGTGCAAGCACAACTTGAGAGAAGCATTTCCAAATGTAACGATAGCTTTGAGGATATATTGTACTTTTCTTGTGAGCATTATTTTGACAACCTTCTTCGAGATAAATCGAAATTGCTGTACTGGCCAAATACATGCGCGCAGCGACCGGCAAAAAATTTATGAAAATCTATATCTGTCGTGTCTAGCGGCCAAATAAATTGCATAGTAAACTCATATCTGTCGTGTTATTTAAAAATGGAACGACCTTTTTCTTCGATGCATGGCAACCAAGGAAGTAACTTATCAAAGGTTTTATTTAAATTTCGATCTGGCTTGCAAATAGAACGCTGTTTATTGAAAAAAAAAACTAATGAACACTTTAACGCGGACAATTTTATTGTTGTTTGTTGATAGTAATTGATTTTGAAAAGTAATTGTTTCGACAAAATGAGTTCAAGTGAAGACAATGACCTGAAATTCTTCACCTCTTTAGAACTATCCCAAACCAACATAATCCCCGGAAAGTCCACTTTAAAATTCATAAATTGTACATTTAACAACTGTCTCTTCAAATAAAAAATTCTGCCTAGGTACTACTTTGTTTGAATTTCCGCGCATCATTTGAGAAAAGCACTATACAAGCCTTGGCCACAACTAGGCATTGATGGACTTTCGTATGTGTGCCTCGGCTTCGCCTCGGCCCACATTTACACGTTCGTCCATCAATGCCTCCTTTGCTGGCCGCTGCAGTAATGTACTATTTTCTCTTTGGTGGGGGGAGCCAAAACAAGTTTCTGCCCCGGTTCGAAAAAATCGTAGATCCGGGGCTGCGGCTCGCCGCCTCAGCCTCGCCCACGCTCAAGGATGCGGTAGTTGTGCCATAAACCGAATGAAAAAACTTAGCGAATGCATCCGCACATTCTGGATCTGAAAGTGTGCTTCCATCTTTGGTGATTGTTTTCCTATCTACCGCACCCCGTTTTGATCTAATGTAATCCCAGAATGATTTTGGGTCCACTGCTAGCCGGCTCTGCACTCGCTCCAGGTGATGATCATGCGCTGTGCTTATCATTTCTTTGATCATAGCTCTCCATTCTGAAAAAACCTGGTAGTTTTCTTTCGACCCACTCTTCTTATACATTTTATGCATCCTCGCCTTACTTTTAATTCCCCGAATGATATCTGCCGTATACCACCTCGGGTAACTATATCTTGAGTTTACTGTTACAGTCCTTTTCTCAGGTACACACGCATTCAGTATATCATTTATGGTGGTATAGAATAAATCTAAAGCTTCCTCTGGCTCCTTGATCAGATATAGAGCGCTCCAATCAGTGGCTGCTATTGATGAGTACAAAGCATGGTAATTCGCTTTATAAAAATTCCAGCTATGTTGTGTGGTCGGCTGAAGCAACGGAGGCTGCCCCGAGGCAGATTCTGATCGCGCGGCAATATGCTGGTGCACTGTTACTGCAAGTGGCGGGTGCTGTCTATCTATTCCTACAAGCGCCTCGTCGGCTTCGCATACCTGCACATCATGCATCTCTAATGAGACCAATACTAAATCCAACACCCTAACATTGACATTTCTCACTTCATTCTTCTGAGCGAATTCGCAAAAGGCTACAAAATATTCAAAATAGTTAATAACGTTGTCATTACACGAATATAAATTAAAATCTCCTATAACTATACTGGACTTATAATTTACACACCATTTTTCAATTATTCGAAATAAAATCATACAATCATTTTCTGTACTATCAGGTGGAATATATACAACACAACAAAAAAATAAAAACTTGTTTTTAAAAAACACTGTCGCGCCTACTAATTCGAAGGCACAGTCGTCAATATTAACTCCATCCGGGATCTTCACTTGTAACGGAACAGACCTTGAGTAGGAAGTTCCGTCACTAAATATGAATAATGTAATTGAATATGGTAGATAATCTAAAGATCAGAAATAAATTATTTATCCTAAGTAAGACATTTTTACAGTCAATATTTGTGTATGCTAAACTTTTTGATGTCTTAAATCTGGAAAGAAATTTTGTGACCTCATTTTATGTTTAAAAAGAAAGAGGCATAGAATAGTTTGAAAATGTTGAGAGGATCTGTCAAGAATACAAAATGACATGAAAAATCAAAACCCTCATAGTATTTTTTAAGTAATTTTCGCTTAAATCTAAAATATAAGAAATAATTATGATTTGCCTACTATGAGAAGATACTAGAAAGAAATCATACTAAAAAAACGATTTATGGAGAGCATAAAAATTATGTGGAGAAAATTTATGTACGTAAGTTTATATTGAATTATTTGAGTATTATAAAATTTACGGGATTGATACACTACTAAACTAGTATAAACTCTTATTCTTGGGTGTATCAGTTCTAATCTACTGAAATAGTAAATTATATTGATTATGTGATTGTGTATTGATGTCTTCTGAATATTGTTCTAGAAAAAAAATATTTTGTCTAAGTATTCATGTATGATAAACGTGTATGATGATTCTACTCAAGTATTTAATTTGATATAAAGAATGCTTTAAGTTTGTTCAACTAATATGGATTGACACTCTTACGACAACATTGAGGCATGTAAGTCCTCGTATATATGTATTCAACAATACGAAATATAAATTCTATTCAACCATGATGATACATTGTTGAATATTGGTGCAAATGCGACCACACGACCACACCTTCAATAAGTCTTTCTGCTGTAAGGATGAAAGATGTTATATTCGACATGAGAAAATCAGAGGGAATATAAATAACTCCTCTAAACTTTATATATTCATATTTGAGTACTTGAGTCAGAGTATAAATATAATTCACTTTTGATATCACAAACACGTGATTTTACAAAACTTAGGCAAAGTAAGTCCTAAAATATATAACCAAATTTTTCATTGAAATTAAATAATAATATGGATTGTACCATAATACTTTAAATAACATTCTATTTCAGACCGAAAGGTATCATATCAATGATATTAACTAACTAGACATGATGTCATGTACGAAATATGTAAAAGTAAATTGAGAAATAATCAATCAATGACTCTCATTATATGGATATTATGAATTATTCAATAATGTGTTCAAATTAGGAAGTTAAGCAGTATTTGATTTAAGGAGAAGGCTTTACCTAAGTGAACCGATGAGCATTGGCGTCGTGCGCCGTAAAGAAGGCCTTCTGAAACGTACTCCAGGGGTTGCAAGTCCCTGGCACTTCAGAATTTGAACTTTTCCTTAAAACTGCTAACTAAAATACGATGGATCCATCTAATTATCAAAGTTGCAACTTATTAAATAATAAAATCTTACAATAACAAAATGTTATAAAATACCTATTTGCTAGTTTATTTCCAATAAACGTTATACTTACAAAATTTAATAGTGTCGAAGTCAGAGTCAAAATAAACTATGAACTATCAGTCTAGTCCATTCTCCTACTCTTTTAATTAGACCAATTTTAGAATAATTCAATTAACTTAATCAAATTTCATCAAACAATTTTGTGCAATACTTTATCTTATATTAATATCCATTTTACTGTACGACGTTGTGAAACTTTTGAATATAAGTTGAGGAAGTAAATGGTCAATTTGTATTTTAGAATACAATATTCAATATCTCATAGTTTCCTTTATATTTCCGATAGATATAAGTTCGTTTAGAAAAACATAATACGGATTTTGTAGTATATAATTTAAACTAATTTATGTCTTTTCTTTCCTATTTAGATCTTCAAATGATTGAAGTCGCCTAAAATATAAGGTGATTACGGAGTTCGTTGATTATCCATTTTGGTATATTTCCTTTATCAGCCTCTCTCACAAAACATAATAATAATATAATTAATTCATACATCTTAGTTTCCTAGAGTTAAAGTCAAGGTAAGCTAACCTAACATAGTAAGGTATTTTAGAGAAAATATCTTCTTCTAATATATTTCACTAACTATACTAGATAAGCAGTTATGGATTTTAGGTTCTTATTGTTAAGCTTTAATATGTTTTGCAATTTTTGAGGAAATCTTAGGAAGTCTTAGGAGTCATGACCATATATTATTATGAGTACAAAAATTCAAGTAAATTCTAGTTTCATATTGTTTTCCTTACAATAGCCAATACATACCTAATTTATAGTTATTTATACTCATGCTATTTTAAGCCAAATTCTATATTACTTATTTTATCTAGATTTCATGTCAGGTTTTCTCGGTAACTATTTTTAATTTGAAACTCTACAATAATAATTTATATACGTGGTATTAGATTTGGGTTCTGTACAAATTACTTTAGGATTCATATATCTGCTTTTATCTAATTGTAAAATATATTATTTGATTTTCATTTCAATTTCCCGTAATTTCTATTTTGTTCTAAGAAACAATTATTTACTTCCTAACAAAAATTATTTAGCCGTTTAATGGTTTCATACTCTAACGATTTAATTATTTTTTTTAATGATTTAATACCATAATGGTACTTCGCTTATAAATGTTTTGCCTTGAATTATGGTATAGAAATAAATACATAATATATCTTCTATGTAACATCTCTTACAATGAATTTCCTAGTTTTAGACTTCAGTTTCTCTAATAATGTCCTATTGGTGTTAGATAGCCAATTTCAATATTTTAATGAGATATTTATTATTTTCTATTAATTTATTCAGAATATCTACCTTATTCTAATACTACATTCAGATTCTATTTCTTTTACTTCATCAAATGAATAAGTATTATTATATATTAGAGTGAATTGCAATTATTTTACTTTAAAAATACCATAGGATAAAAACTAGTTTAATAGATTCATTTAGAAATCTTTATGATTCTTATTTTAATTTGTTAGATTATTTTTTTTTAGGTTAAGTAGGATTTAGGATTATTATCTATTAGGTTAGACTAGTTCTTTCTTAATTACCTTAAAAGAAAATGGATTACTACAATAGGTCACTTCTTAAGGTCCTACCACTATACTAGACGATTCACATGCCATATTTCAAATCACAATAATTTTAGATTAAAGAAAAATATTTAATATGTTATTTTAGGCTTCTTTAGTAATTTGAAAATTTGGGATCAGAATTTTTAGTCAAGCACGATCGTTTAGGTTAAAGCAAAAATAGGATCATTTTTAGGATCATTTTCAGTATAGGGATCAGTTCAGTTCAGTGTAAGTTAGGTGGTATTAGTAAGTTATATTTTTTTTTATTAATGTTTCTTTATTATTTATTAATTAATTTTAAAATGGTTAAATTTGAATTATTTATTTATTTTGTATAAAAAAAAAAAAATGTATAGGATCCTGGGGCCGTTACACACTCTTCGTACCTCAAGTCGGTGCGACGCTGCTAGGAACACACCACCCTGCTTCCGCCCATCCACTCGCATCTCTGCATCATATATTGATACTATACAACCAGTCTCTGTGATTGCAAATAGATTTGCGCCTGAGGATTCAATGCTACTGTAAATTTGATCTAACTTTGTCCGCAAGCCTCTTGCATTTTGATAGTATATCTCTATGGTACTATTTTTCTTCAATTGCCCTATTTGTCTGTCTCGAAACCAGACCCGATCGATGTTGATTTGCAACTTGCTTGCTTCTCAATTCCTACTATCATACCTCTTTTAGACTGTGTCCGGCCGGTGGGGGTCACTTGTATGTCTGATATAGAGGGAATTTTCTTGGCAGACTCGATAGGAGTCGATGGTCTAGGCTGTGGCGTAGATATATATATTTTTTTTTTTTTTTTTTTTTTTTCTTTTTTTTTTCGGCGGTAGGTGTGAAATAATACACACGCTTTTATAAATTTTGCACATTTTATTTTTGGTTTTAATTATAATTACTTAGTTTTGCTTATACATTTTATGGTATAGTAAATCTTCAGAGCACCCTACCTGCCGGTCAGTGTTTATTCTCCTAAATAACACTTCACTTATTAAAGTTGACACTATCACTGCATTATGGAGGAGGTCAAGGAATCAGTGGCACAGATGCAGCAGCTTTTTGTCCAGCAAATGGAAGACTTCCAGGCTGAATTACTGAAGGCATCCACTCCTGTCACCACCTCTGCCTTGGCTGCAGACTTCGCATCTTTTAGGACTTTTATCCTTGCTGCACTTCAGGGTCTTCAAAAGCAAGTGGACGTGATCGCACGTACTCAAGATATGATGGAGATGCAAAGTCGAAGAAAGATATTGCTGTTCCATGGTTTGCAAGAGGTCAAATCAGAAGATCCCGCCGCTATAGTTGCTAAAACTATCGTTGGAAAGCTGAAAGTGGCCGACTTCTCTTCCTCTGGCATAAGTCGTTGTCATAGAATGGGGCGTATAACTAGCCCGGATAAACCTCGGCCAATATTAGTGAAGTTCCGTGACTTGTCGTTACGCAACAAAATCTGGGGTACTAAGGCTAGCTTCAAGGCAACCGGCATCACATTGAGCGAGTTCCTCACTAAATCTCGTCACGACGTTTTTATGGCAGCGCGACAGCGGTTTGGTGTTAAGAAGACGTGGACTAGGGATGGCTCCGTATATGTGTTGGGTTCTGATGGAGTGCGCCATCGAGTGACCTGCCTCTCAGAGTTAGACAAAATCGATGAACCAGCTGCAAGGAGGCAAGCACCTGTGGTCAAAGAAGTCACAATAGCAGCGACCAAGAGCAGGCGCACTAATGCATCGAACAGGAAATAGTAAATATAAAATCACTTCACTAGGTATACGTATGTTTAGGTTCTTTTAGTATTTGTTTCACAAATAATTTCGCATCGATATATGATATTGCCACTACCTACATCTTACACTGACTAATCATTTAAAATTTGTGTGGGTAGCTTCAAGTTCTTCTTCTTCTAATTGGGTTTAACGTGACGTCTTTGCTGTCAACACCAATCAACTGCCAACAAATTGTCATACGCGTGATTGATAAGTCAATGTCACGTAAGGTTTGTTAATGATTTTGTATATGTAAGGCTGCGTTCGAATTCACACTGTAGTCAAACATTTTCAATTATAAGTAAAGCTGTAAGCGATGTGTAAAATACATCGAAGTGGTGTGTTAGTTCGATGTTGTGTTAACTTTTTTAAGTTATCTATATAATATTTAGTGCACAACCGGCGGGTAGGAGAGTAAGATAATAACAATATTTTACTGTTTGTACTTGATAATTAATATTTGGAGTATATACTTGTCATATTTATATATACTATTTATATATTTATTATACATATTATTTAGATAATACTAAATGTTAAACATATTTCAAACTAGTAACAACGATAGTGACGATTATTATTCCATTTCATCTTCTGAAAGTAGTACCACTGACAGCTTTGAAAGTGTACCTTCACTTTCTGATTCTCTTGAAAATGAATTTTCTGATGTACCGAAGAATCTCAATGTTATCTATATAAATGCTCAGAGTATTCCGGCTCATTTTTCCGATATGCTGGCAACTTTCGACAACAAAAACATTCATGCTATAATAGTCTCCGAAACATGGTTAACTCCTAGTCTCCCGTCCATTTACTATCCACTTCCAGGTTTTCGCCTCATTCGTAATGATAGAATTGGCAGTCGTGGTGGTGGTGTGGCCATTTATTTACGTGCTCATATTCCTTTCTCTGTGGTTACTATGTCAGCACAGCCACCATCCGTAAATACAGGTGAACATTTATTTGTAGAAGTGATCCTATGCCATGCCAAAGTTCTACTCGGAGCCTATTATAGCCCTTCTGCGCGTCTTAATTATTTCTCTTCCTTCGAAAAGATCTTAGAAGATCTTACTCCCTCTTACAGTCATTCCATTATTATGGGTGATTTTAACACTTGCCTTCTAAAAGAAGATTCGCGCTCTATATCCTTGAAAACAATCATTACTTCTAGCAACATGCATATATTACCACTTAACGCAACACATCATGCTCCTCATTCGAATCCTTCTCTTCTTGACCTTATCATTGTTTCTTCATCACAGCATGTTGCTAAGCACGGCCAGTTTTCTGCTGATGCCTTTTCTTATCATGACTTACTCTTTTTATCTTACAAAATTCGTCCTCCAAAAGTAAAACCTAAAATAATTCTTCAGCGTAACTTTAGTGGCATGAATCAAGATCTATTTCAGAAAGATGCACAGAATATAGATTGGACGCCTGTCTTTGATGCTAAATTGGTGGACGATCAAGTTGCAATTTTCAACTCCATAATAACCACGTTATATGACGTTCATGCCCCTTTACGAGCCGTCAAAATTAAACATCTTCCTGCACCCTGGCTCACTGAAGGCCATAAAACAATGATGCATAAAAAAGTCATGGCAAAAAGTAAATATAAATTGAACCCTAATGATTTCAATAAAACTAAATACGTACAAGCTAGGAATCGTTGCAATACAGTGCTTAGGGATGCTCAACGGCGCCATATACATAAATCCGTTGAAAACGGAGATCCATGTAAAATTTGGAAGTTTCTGAAGTCTCTAGGAGTTGGCAAATCACGTCAGGAATCTTTTTCAAATAATTTAGACATAAATGCCCTAAACAAACATTTCTCATCATCGTTTTGTATAGATGATTCAAACAAAATTTCTACACTTCAACATCTGTCTAAAGTTTCAACTCCTGACCTTGATCCATTTGTTTTTAGTCAATTCACTGCTTGTGATGTTAGGAAGAGCGTTTTGTCGATTACATCAAATGCTGTCGGAGAAGACGGTATTAGTCGAAACATGTTGATCCCTATACTTGATATAATTCTACCTATCCTTTGTCATATTTTAAATACTTGTGTATCAAATAGTTTGTTTCCTTCCTTATGGAAAGAAGCTCAAATTATCCCATTACCTAAAAAAGCTAATCCTACATCCATTTCAGAGTATCGCCCTATTTCTATACTTCCTTTTCTTTCTAAAGTCTTTGAGCGGCTTATCCACAAACAAATAAGCAATTTCCTTTCTAGACATAATCTGCTCAATCCTTTTCAGTCCGGTTTCCGCCCAGGTCACAGTACGGTTACTGCGCTACTTAAAATCACCGACGATATACGTTTTGGCATGGAAAACGGCAAACTTACTGTCTTGACATTGCTGGATTTCAGCAACGCGTTTAACAATGTCAACTTTGACATTCTTCTCGCAATACTAAGCTCCATTAACATATCTCCAACAGTGGTTGATTTGTTTCGTAGTTATTTATATGGTCGCCGACAGAGAGTGCGCCTCGAAGAATCCTTTTCTTCTTGGTGTAACACTTCAGCCGGAGTTCCTCAAGGTGGTGTGTTATCACCTCTCTTGTTTGCAATCTTCATTAATTCTATATCAAACCATATTACTTCTCCCTATCACTTGTATGCCGATGATCTCCAATTTTACACTCAAGCTTCACTTAGCGATCTTAATACTGCTATAGACGTCACTAATTATAATTTACGCCAAATTACTAAGTGGAGTAAAGCCTTTGGATTACAAGTGAATCCGAGTAAAACTCAGGTCATGATTGTCGGGAGCTCACGAACGTTAGCCAAAGTCGATTCGGCAATGTTACCTGGGGTAGAATTTAATGGAGTCACTATCCCCTACAGTAAAAGTGTCAAGAACTTGGGCATCACTATGGATGAATGTCTTCAGTGGGGTCCTCAGATTGAAGCCGTCAGCTGCAAGTTATTTTCGTCTGGTGGTTCTCTTAAAAGACTGCGTAATTTTCTGCCTACTGCTACTAAAGTTGCGCTTGCGCAATCTCTTTTGCTTCCTGTTTTAGATTACGCCGATGCCTGCTATCTCGACCTCGCGGAGGACCAGCTAGATAAACTTGAGCGACTTCAAAACTTTTGTATACGATTCATATTTGGTCTTCGCAAATATGATCATGTCTCTGAATTTCGTAATAAACTCAAGTGGCTTCCTATACGACTTCGCCGAAATACTCACATTCTTTCCCTTTTGTACACCGTTTTATTTAACCCCAACAGTCCACACTATCTTAAAGAACGGTTTAAATTCTTTGAACATTCTGGGACGCTTACACTCAGGTCATCAGAAAATCTCTGCCTGCAGATGCCTCAGCATAGCAGCTCTTTTTATGATAAATCGTTTACAGTCCAAGCAGTTCGCTTATGGAATGCATTGCCAGTTTCCATAAGGCAAGCACAGTCTCTCACTATTTTTAAAAATCAAGTAAGAGAATGGTACTTCTCGCTTAATAATCCGTCTCTAAAGTTGATTAGTTGATACTTATTTTGTTTGTCTCATTCATTATTAGTTTATATATATATATATATATTGTTATTATTTATATATGAATATTTATGTATATATTATTGTATTATGTAGATATTATTAAGTATATTGTATGTGTGATTAATGTTTATGTAATGTTATTACCATAAAGTGTAGGTTACATAAAGTACCTATTTAAGTTAATTATTTTTAATCTTGTATTATACACCACCGTCATTTATCATGGCTAAATTTCTCTCCATCCAAAGGTTGTCTGGAAGAGATCGCTTTTTAGCGATAAGACCGCCAATTGTACAACATTACTTAAGTTTATGTTATTGTTTATAATGATTTTGTTATTTTGGTGTACAATAAAGAGTTATCTATCTATCTATCTATCTATCTATATTGGAAACTGATGTATCTATGGGTTTAATTGTATTTAATTTCGTCTCTAAAGCAATTATTCGTCCGTTCAACTTATCAATGTGATCCATCAAAACTATGAAATTGTCGTTCATCTTTGTAGAAACCTGCTGTTTTACAATATTACTTACAGTATACTGCATGCGTTCAAGAAGTGCCTCTGTGCCCTTCTGCAGTTCCACTTGAATGATATTACGGACTACCGAAGTCAACATATTTATTTCCTGTGTTGTTTGAGGATTGGAAGGAGTTTGGTGAATACTAAGGTGGGTATGCTCAATATCATCTGCACAGAAATCCCTACTATCCGTAATACCCAGCTTCTTCCTATGGGTCACATTTGCATCACGAGTCCTCTTGCAAGAACCCACTGGAGTCAGGCTATTATCACCACCTTTTTTTGAAGCACATGAGCATTCTGGACAGATCCAAATTTTGCGATCTTCTGCAGTAAGCTTTTTCCCGCCGGTACATAAGGCATGGTATACCTTATCACAGTCGTTCCTTGTGCATTGTAAAAACCCATCGTCTTCGTAGATTGTGCTTCGACAAGCAACACAGTTCATGATGTGGAAAATTTTAGCACGCAAAGCAATATGCAAGCGCAGTGAGTCTAATAGTGATTTTCCTTATTATATTTGAATATGATGCCAATGTGTCACGTAAAAAGTAAAATAAAATCTTTTTACTTACCCGTGCCGGCGGGCCGCTTGTAGAACATAAAAACTTTCATCTAAAATATATATGTATATCAAAACTGATATTATTCCGTGACACTACATACTTCGAATAAGAAATATAATGCGATAAAAACGCAGATGGAGACATCAGAGATTTATGTCTGAAACCATTTAAAAATCTCACTTATTTGTTCGGTGTTTAATAAATTTATTACTCACTTTATGTTGACTCAGGATAGGATGTACCTGTACTTTACTGTATCAGCCGGATCGTCCACTGCTGAACACAGCCTCCCCTATTAAGGGGTATTTGCTATAATCCTCACGCTTGGCAGGCTTGGGGATCGCAGTGTAAGATGGCAGTTCTTTAGAAGGCGCTGCTGTCCACCTTCCAGTATTTTTCCCTTAGTCGCCACTTACGACACCCATGGGATGATATGGGGAGGTGCAATTCTAACCTAATATCCCCACACGGGGGATTAAAGTATGTAGGATGTACCTACCTAAGAAATATAAGAATTTAATTGCTACTTTGGTAGCTTATAATATTGAGTCGGTTATAGAAAATATTTATAACAAAGTATTTTATTGACGCTAAAGATTTTAGTACATGTACTAATACTAATGTTCAGTCAAACTGTTTAAACTCTTAAGGCAGACAACAGGGAAGTGTGATAACATAGCACTGTACTATCAAAATATAAATCGCTTCCCTAGCAAAGTACTTGAAATTGAAATATTATTAGATACTCGTAAATATCCATTTGATATATGTTTCACTGAAACATGGCTATGGCAGATAAAATGTTATTTAATGTAAAGAGTTTTAGTGTTGGCAGTGCGTTTAACAGATCATCTGCAGAAGGAGGAGGGTGTCTTATTCTTGTAAAAGATAATTTAAAATTTAAAGACCGCCATGACATAGATGTTCTGTCGAACGTGTCTGTCAGGTTGCTTGTGTAGTGGTGGACAGGCATCTTGTGTTGTGTGTATATCGACCACCAACAGATGAAGGTCGTGCACAAAATACAGAATTTTTAGCCACTTTGGAAAGTATACCTACTACAGAGAATTTCTAAATGCAAAAAACCCATATTTTTATGTAGTGATTTTAATAGAGATATTTTATTGAATAGTAAATATAATACTGATCTTATTTCATTGTTTAAGTCATTTAATTTGAATTTCTATTCTGTGAGCCAACTAGGATATCAGACACTTCAGCTACCTGTATAGACAATATAAACTCAAACTGTAAGACTAAAGAAAAGTCAATATTGAAGGGATCTGATCATGAGGGCCTTGCGATGAAATTTGATGGAATCAGAGAAACAGAGAGGTATGAAATTGAACATAGACCGTTAGCAACTAGTAGGCTAGAAATCAGTACCAACATAGAAGCAAAGCTTGGCATTCTAAGATTTTTTTACCTGTAGATGTGTTGTATGGCCTCCATATTTACTAGACGAATTCAGGGTAATCACCTGAGTCACTACCAGTCTTGCACTTCCAAGCGTCCGGTGAATACATCGCCGCTAATCGTGTTTTTTAGGAATAATCTGTGGACAATATGCCTTTCTGGTGTCTTTAGACTCTGCACCAATTATACAGGCACTGTGAGAGATAAGAAAACTGTTTCATTTCACGCGTAATTATTGCTTTTATTGATGAAATAGAAAATATCGTCATTTTGTTTTATCTTAGGAACTAATCTCAATGAAATGGATGAGCGAGATATGTGTATCGTTTGGTGTGAGAGAGTGAAAGAGATCGCAGCATAATGGTGATCGTAACGTCTCGTGGCGGTTCGGTGGTAACACGAATTGCTTATTTATCTCTTTCTAACAACAGATATGACGCATAATATTTGAACGTTCTTTCCTTGTCATTACAAACTGCATATACATGTGCGTAGGTATGTATATAGGTAAATTCTAGTAAGCTTTTAGAGCAGTGGTGTTCGGATATAACTAATCTAAATATTTCAAATCACTGTTGGCATTACAAGTTTTTCTCACAATGACCCGAATGACATTTATATTAGCTTATTTTCTTTAGTAAATACTGAGTTTCTAAAAGTTTGTCCAAAAATAAAGACACAAATAAATGGAAGGTTGAAGTTCGGTGATTGGGCAACTATAGGTAGGTATTCGAAAGGTTTAGATTATTTGTTTGATCAATATCACAGGAAAAATTTAACATCTTGAAAGCAGTTTCATAATAATAACAAGTATTTTTTAAATATTTTAAGAAAACATCAAATTAATATTTTAATAAAACACTTAAAAAATACAAAAATATATCTAGTGACAATTCCGCCTAATTTTCCTGGTAACCCGACGTGACGTCACAACGCCACGCAGCCAAACCGGAAGAATTTTTTTCTTCCTGGTAACCCGACGTGTCGTCACTAACGCCACGCAGCCAAACAGGAAGAATTTTTTCGACGCGTTTCGCTTCTACACGAAGCATCCTCAGGAGGTCTTGACTCTTCGAGCGCACGATCGAGAATGAGCGGCCGGATTTTTTTTTTTTTTTTTAGGGAGGACATAGATGCTGGCTACCGCCTGTGCGGTCGTCCAGCTCCACCGGGTTTTGGGCGAGGGCCTGGCCCTACAATAGCCCGGGAAGGCCTGGCCCTACAATAGCCCGGCTCAACACGCCTTTATATAGACGAGATGAGTCATCACGCCTTTATCTAGACTCGAGCGTGAGTCACTGCGCTTTGTTGTAGCTGACAAATGGTGAGTAATACGTTTTTAAAGTGACAACAGTGCTGCCAGATGACCAGGTGAATTACCCCCCAACTTTTTTTGAAATCCCCCCGAAAATTAGCTTTTGGAGAAAAAAACCCCGAAACAGTTTTCCCTTATTTTATGGGAAAAATAAAAAAGCAAAAATATTATCTTCAGTTTATATTCAAACTAGAAGCTCTCCCATGGCTTCACTTCAACCATTCCTAAACAATTATTTCCAGATTCACTTCCATTTTTCATCTGTTTCATTTAACAATGTAGGAGCAAAATATATGCAACCGTTTGGCAGTGATTAGCGTATCCTAAGAATCGCTTCCGCAGTTTTTATTGATATTCCGTTGCGTGATTTGTCTTTCATAATATTTTCTTGCGGCCCTTTCTACAATCGCATTCGTAAATAGCTGGGACAGGATACCAATGGCAAATTTAGCAACAAGTCTGTAACATCGTTCACCAGCTGCATTTTTTAACTTGTAGACTTCAATCCAAAATCTATCCGTTTGATCTATACAAGTCTAGAGTTCCATGAAGTGAATTTCATTTTTGAACAGCATAATCAACGTCACCAAGCGGAATTAAAAAACTTCGCCAAATTTGTTATGTCTAGTTTAACTTGGCTTGTCGTATTCTTTGGGCTCATCAGTTTGCAACTTTCCAATAATTTCATATTGTTAAGCAATCTCTTTTGTATTTTCTTGCAAATTTCCACCAAGAAGTCTTTACAGCGCTTCTTTACTTCTTTTAAATCATCTACTCTAATACCTTGTGACAGATCAGTAAAAGTGTGTCCAGAATTCATGCAGCTGGGGTCCACATTGCTTGGGAAGTAGGTAGTAATTAATGAGAACACAAACAAATGCTACCACTAGTGTTGGAACTGTGTTTGTGGATAAATAATTGAGGTACTCAAAAACCTCAAAAATGTCTCCCGATTAATTTTTTTCCCCCCGAATGTCCCCCCAAATAATCTTTCCCCCCAAATCTCCCTCCCAACGCCGAAAAACCCCCCGAATTTGCAGGGAATCCCCCCCATCTGGCATCACTGAGTGACAATGACATCATAATGGCCATAAATTGATTACAAATAATATTTTATTTATTTGTTTTTTACATGATATATATTATGCAATGTTGCTATCGTAAAAAATATTACAAAATTACTTCCTAAAAACAATACATGTTTAACTATTTTGTAGTGGCAAATTATCACTAAAAATACGTAACAGTGGTGATGAAACCAATTGCGTCTGTTCATTCAACAGTGCAACACCTGTACTATGTTTTAATATTTCTAACTGTTCCAATACACACAATCGAAATCCCTTATCACAACAATGTAAAATCTTAAAAGTATTACTATCAAGGAGTTGATGACTGCTTTCAATTAAATGTTTTGCAAAGTGAGACTGTTCGGGATGGTCGTTCCTATACGCGGATTTGTGTTCTTTATATCTAATATCAAAATTACGGCCAGTTTGACCAATATAAACACTGTTACATTCGTCACAGGTAAGTTTGTAAACTCCGGATTTTTTATAGTTTTCTAAACGATCTTTTCCGTTACATAAATGGCGCAAATTTTGGTTTGTTCGAAAAGCTACATGGACTTTATTTTTCTTAAAGATATTGGAAATTTTTTGAGAGATTGGTCCCATATAAGTAAGGCTACCTACGTACTTGATATTTCTATCAGCAGGGCAAGAATATAGGAGTGACATAGCTCTATTCCGTTGTTTATTATGAATTAATCGATCAACTAATTGTTTACTGTAGCCGTTGGAAATAGCAATTTGGTATATTATATTAAAATCCTTATTATAATTTTCTTGATTAAGAGGAACCGATAACAGTCTATGGACATAACTTCGAAAAGCTGCTAATTTGTGTTGAATGGGATGACAAGAAGAGGAGGGGATAGCAATATCTGTGTGTGTCGGTTTTCGATATATTTGAAAATCTAATTTATTGCTAACTCTTGTAAGCGTTAAATCTAAAAAGTTGATAGATCGATTTAATTCTAATTCCAGTTTAAATTTAATTTTAGGGTGTACATGATTCAGTTTCTTAACAAAGACATCAATCTGGCGAGAAGTGCCAGTCCAACAAATGATTATATCATCAACGTATCTATAGTAAAATAGAATATTAGGTTCCTGTACTATGTGTTTACGCTCAAAGTCGTCCATAAAAAGTTCGGCCATTAGTGGACTTAAAGGTGACCCCATAGCTAATCCCTCCTTTTGAAAATAATACTCATTATTAAAGCTGAAGTCATTTTGTTTCATACAAATAGTAGTTAAATCAATAAGGTCATTTACTTCCCCGGGATGTAATCGTTGTTTCTCAAAGTGATTCTCTAAGACGCGCAAGCAATTTTCGTAAGGAACGTTGGTGAATAGACTGTCTACATCAAGGGACAATAATTTGGCACTGGAAGGAATGTTAATATCTTTGACTTTGTGTATCAGATCCAGACTATTCTTTAAACTATATTTGGGTTTGAAAGATGATTTGCTACACAACAAAATATTAAGATGTTTTGCTAGGTTGTACGCGGGAGCGCCAACATAAGAGACAACGGGACGAATAGGAATGTTCTCCTTGTGTGTTTTTGGTAAACCGTAGAGACAGGGAGACCTAGGGTTCATTGGCACTATATTATTGAGCAAATGTGTAGGGATAAATGAAGTAGCCTTGATTGCATTTTTAATATCTCGAGTGAATTTCTTAGTTGGGTCGGAATTCAATCGCTCAAACTCCTCACCTTATACTGGTAATTAATTAAGTTATAGGCTTATTATCTTCAACACTAATTATCAAAATGGCAGTGAGCACACTTACATTAGGCTATATCACAATGATGTACTGAATTATAATAACTAGGTAAATCTTACACTAACAATTTTTAAAAACTAATCATTATCAATTAGCAGAGTACACACTAACATTATGCTATATTACATAATGTTATACTGAATTTGTAGTAACTAGGTAAATCTTACACTAACAATTTAAAAAAACTAATCATTATCAATTGGCAGAGGGCACACTTTCATAATACTAGTTGTTATTACTGAACCCTTTGCAGTTTTTACCTGCAGGGCACGCACTCTTCCATCCTTGCCTGACATCACAGCAACAATTCTGCCTATGGGCAATTGCAAGGGGGATATATTTTCACTTCTGATAATGACCATGGTACCTACTTTGATGTTTGGTTGGACACCTTTCCATTTGGGCCTGCTTTGTAACATAACTAGGTATTGTTTGTGCCATTGGTTCCAAAAATTTTGTTGCATTTGAGTGCATTGCTTCCAAAAGGAAAGTTTTCCAACATTTTCTCCTATAAGGTTTAGATCTGAATAGGTTGTTAAAGAAGAACCTGTTAGGAAATGTGCAGGTGACAGGTAAGACATGTCTTCATGATCCACTGACATAGGAGTCAGTGGTCTCGAGTTCAATATTGCCTCTATTTGCACTAAAACAGTATATAGTTCTTCACAAGTGAGAACAGTCTGACCAACCACCCGTTTAATGTGATACTTTACACTTTTAATACCAACTTCCCACAAGCCACCAAATACAGGTGAATAAGCTGGAATGAAGTGAAAATCAATTGTCCCTCTGCATAAAAAAGGATCTAAGTCACAAATTGATAATTACAGATCCATCTCCATTCTGAATGTTCTTAGTAAATGCTTCGAAAAAATTATGTATGACTCTATCTATCCACTCATAGCTCAAAGCATACCAGAGCAGCAGCATGGTTTTATTAGAGGCCGTTCAACTACCAGCAATCTCGGCGTTGTTGTCAGTGATATTTTGAAGGGTATGGAGTTAAATGCGCAGGTTGATGTGATCTATACAGATTTTGAAAAAGCCTTTGATCGTGTGGATCACGTCATCCTGCTGCGAAAGCTGCAAGAACTAGGCATACAGGGTGATCTTTTGAGATGGGTGCAATCGTACGTTGATAATAGGAGTCAAGCAGTGGTGATCGGTGGGGCCCGTTCCGACTACATTAGGATCCCATCTGGCGTTCCGCAAGGATCGTTGTTAGGCCCATTATTTTACACAGCTTATCTTTATGATATTCGGTTATGTTTCCATAACGCAAACTTTTTACTTTATGCTGATGACAAGAAGGTTTATTACAAAATACGAAATATCAATGACTGCTTTAAATTACAGGAAGATTTAGATAGATTAACAGCATATTACAATAAAAATAGAATTGACGTGAATCTGAATAAATGTATATCTATAAGCTTCACGCGCACCCTATTTGCTTTTCGTACACACTTAATAATACATTAATTATCAAACAAGACTGCGTTAAGGATTTAGGAATATTCCTCGACAAAAGTCTAACGTTTGCGAATGCACCTCATGTTGAATATATTGTTGATAAAGCGTACAAAAATTTAGGATTTATACTTCGTGTGACTAGGCCATTTACTGATTTACTGTGTTTGAAAGTATTATATTTCGCGTATGTGCGCAGCGTACTTGATTATTGCAGCCCAATTTGGATCCGCAATACGTTATTTACGAGAATGCTATAGAATCAATTCAAAGAAAATTTATTAAGCAGTAGAATTCCGTAGCAAGACTATATTTAACGATTATGTAGCCTCTTGTCAAAAACACGGATTGATGACGTTGCGAAATAGACGTATTTTAAATGATATGTCATTATTTCATGACATTTGTTCAGGCACACTCGATTGTTCCTTGTTAAGACGAGGCTGCGGAAAAAATACTCTCATTCGACTAGTTTTTTTAAGCAACTGAAATATGCAATCAACACGAAAACTTAAATATTTGATATTTCAAACCTTTTTCTATCAGTTGTACAGTCAGAAACACATTTGAAAGAAATTTACTCGATAGTTTTAATTTTTCAAAATGAAGCCTTTTCTTTAAATTATTGGAGTTTTCTTGGAAACTACATCAGTTACATATTAATAATAAACACACATAGAAAGGAAATGTAGTTTATTATCCGCTGTATAAGTAAAATTTACCTAGAGTAATTAGTATTGTCATAATAAATTAAATAGTGTTTTAGACTTACGACCTTTAGTTCTGTGCAGGATTACGGTCAATCGGAAGATTCCATATTCAACCTTATTAGCTTAGGATTACGAAATAAAATCAATGCGTAAGAGCTGTCCTTCAGTGCCGCGCTGTGCGCCGTTGGACGTGGACCTATCGCTCGCGCGCTATCACCTGTGCTGTGCAGTATAAATACGTATCTTGGTAGGTATATCAATCAATATGGGAAATAAAGATAACTAAAAAATAAAAAACGAAGCAGAAGAGTCGATACAAAGACTTTGCAAGAATTATGAGAGAGCGTATAATATTTCAGTTTATTTTTACCTATGCAAATTTAATATTCGTTTGTGTTTCGGTGTTTATTCTATTCATGAAACATATTATCTCTATCGAACTAAGAGATTCTATACCTACTAGGTTACTAGGTTCCTATAGTACTGTAGTGGAGCTATAAAATAACTAAATGTCGTACTAATCTAAGTACGATTAGTTGGATACTATAATAATATCTGGTAATGTATAGTTATGGTCTCACCTGATGGTAAGTGATGTGGTAGAAGGTACCAAACAGGTGATAACTAAAATTATCTGGCTCGTACAGCTGACGTTCAACCGTAAATGGAGTTGAGTGTTGCTAAATAATAATAACACAAGCGTAGCAAATCAAAGCATTTGGTTTGGTGGGTATATCGCAATAAAACATCGAACATTGTTCATGTCCCTCAAGACTAAATGTAGATTTATATAAATGAAAGAATATTCAGAATCAGGCAAGTAGGTATATATTCAAGAGATTATCTACAAAGTCACCTGCATAGGTACTTTTAAATATACATTTTATCACTTAGACATGTACATATAAGTAACGATTTATACAAATATAATAGAGTGGAATAAATAGATTCTGTACATATATATAATAAAATAGACTGTGCTCATAAAATGCACCTTCTTTCTCAGGAAAAAAAATAATAAATCAGTCAAAGTCCGAGATCACTCGGAACAGGGAGAACTGTCGGAGTCGCCATCTCATATAATAAATTTAGACTGTGTTCTTCCACTATATGAAAATAAGTGAGTAATCTTTGAATAAAGTATTATTAAATTTGCACATTTTATTCACAGGAAATTTCGTAAACGAAATATATTAAATATTATTTCGTTTACGAAATAATATTAAATATATTATTTAAATATTATAATACCTATATTAGGCAAAAAAATATTTTGACCTATCCATAGCAGAGCAGCAGGTAAACTTAAATAACAAAAACGTATAAATGTGTATATACATTTTTTTTTTATTGCTGATAGGTAAGCCTTTAACCACAATCTCACCTGATGGTAAGTGATGATATGGTCGAAGGTGTTAACAGGCTTAACCTAGAATTACTGGCTCTCAAGGACAGCTGCCGGAACACACCGTTAGGTGCTTGGCGACAGATTTTCCACTTGAGGGTGGTCGCTAGCCAGGCGGGCATTCGCTAAAATGCCCTTCCACCATGCGGTGAAGCTCAAGCCAGCGGCGGGATTCGAACCATGGACCTGCTGCGCGGCAGTCCATAGCCAAAGCCACCGAGCATCATGCTTTTTACACTGAAAAAAAAAACTTTACATTATTATCGCCCTGCACTTGTCACACCTCTGTAGGGTCGGTATAAACAATATATTTTTTCTGAGTACCTTCACAAAAGACAACGCATTGACAAAGTTGTGCGGAGTAAGACTTAAATTTTATGGCCGGCCTCCTATCTGAAGCAATATGCCTTTGCGTATGCCATCGTTGATATGTATTATACTCGCCTTTGCCCCCTTTTCGGTTATTAGTTAGGGTATTAGATAGATGGTAAAGAGCGATGTTTTACTCTTGACGTGCAAAAAATCTGACGTGAAATTATCTGAATTTATGTATTTAAATTCATTTATTCATATTCACTACACCCCCTTTCTGAAGGCCGAGCTTCAGCAGGGGCGGAGCAGTTTGTATGGTGGCCGTCTTGAAATCGCCATTTTGGATTTTTGACAGGTGTCATTCGACTGCTCTCCCGACATTTATCCTTACTTCTACCTTTTAACAAATTCTATCTACACATTCTAACAAATTGTGCGAAATTGATTGTCGGACAAACAGAAATGTACAGTTGCTTTTCTGAAGGCTTCAGGTAACATCAATAAAAAATTTGATTGTTATTATCAAACTGAAGGCTAAATGCACATTTGTAATATAACTAAATGCTTAGGCCTTGTACGTGGCGATGGTAAAAGGCCGGACGGCATGACTTTGGTTCCGTGGAGGATGGGAAGGCCTCTGGTATGGGACGCTACCTGTGTCGATACCTTAGCACCTTCTCATATTCCTGCTACCCAAAAAGTGGCCGGTGCGGCGGCTGAACTAGCAGAAGGCCTCGAAAGGCGCAAATATAGTAATCTCAGTAGTTGTTACATGTTTGTGCCTTTTAGGGTCGAAACGCTGGGACCGTGGGGACCGAGCGCCAAACTATTATTCAAAGACGTCTCAAAACGTCTGGTCGACGCTACTTGTGACCAAAATGCTGGCATATACTTTGGACAAAGGATAAGCATTGCCATACAACGTGGCAATGCGGCACAAAAACACGTATTTTGCAATATCTCAGAAACTGTGCGTTTTATAAAAAAATTGTAAGAACATAATTTGTAGCAAATTGTGTTGCCCACAAACATATTTATATAACTTTTTGCCCTAAATTAAATATTAAAGAAGTTATAAGCAATAATAAATTTTTTTGCTCTATAACTTTTTTATACATTTTACAAAAAAAATACCCTAGAACAATGTCGTAGATGATCTGCTCAGGATTTTTTTATGAAACTCGCAGGTTAATTGATAAAACTGAAAATAATATCCACAATTTTCAATACGTTTACACGTTGCAAAAAATGTAGCACAACTAAGAGAATAAAATGAGATAGAAGAAACAGCTAAGCCTACGTATAATAATAATAGTCGTAGCAGGCAGATGTTCCTTTGAACCCAAACGGTTACTCAGACCTTTTCTACCTGCTTATCCTTCCGTAAGTTAAATTAAGTAAGTTCTATGGTAAGGAAAACAGGAATGAAGAAGTAAAGTTGTACGAATTCAACAATTTTTTTTAAGAATATATTTACAATAAAAAATATAATAAGTTAAACATTTCTTTTTGACCGGATTCTCATGAGCATTGACGAACCTGGTCAACTTTGGAGCGCTGTAACAGTGTGTTAAATGAATTAAAATAAAATAAAAAAATCGTCAAAAGATAATCAAAAATGTTGGTCTGAGGTATTATTTTGTAAAATAAGAAAAAAAAGTTATAGAGCAAGAAAAAAATATGAAAATTTTCTCACTTTTTTGCTTATAACTTCTTAAATTTTTAATTTAGGGCAAAAAGTTATAATAACATATTTGTAGGAAAAATAATTTGCTACAAATTATGTGCAGTGGAATTTTTTGTAGGACACATCGTTTCCGAGATATCGCGAAATAAGTGTTTTCACCCCTTTTATCAAGATGGTGGCCGGGGCACAAGGGTGGCGACCCCACAAACTTAGATTTGTCTCAAAAGTAAAATTGCGCCCTCTAGGAATTGCAATATTCGGTCCTTAAATTGTAACATTTAAATGGACTACTATGTAGGTATCTATATTTGATTATGTCCTTCTAACCATAATTGTATACATATAGGCAAATAACTTAGTTTTGTAGTTTGTATACCTGCTTTGTGCATGCATACCTTGGTTCATTATATTTGTATAACTGCCCTGTTGGCGGAACGGCTTTAGATAGATAGATACATATCAAACAAATTATTGGAGTACAAAATTTTATGCCCAAGGCGGGAATCGAACCCGCGTCCTCCGATATCGCGTCGGATGCTTAACACCATCTCAGCCACCTGGACATTGGCATTTCTGCCGAAACTTTGTGCTCCAATTGTATTACTTTAACCATCATAGGGGACGGTGCGCGGCCATCAACCAGACTACAAGACTTCATCTGATCGAAAGAAGTGTTTTTTCAAACACTTAACTCTCAGTATGATGTTGCTACCCTTCTATATTTCTAAATATGATTACAAGCACTATCGCGTGCTAAGCGAAATCATATCAAACAAATTATTGGAGTACAAAATTTTATGTCCAAGGCGGAAATCGAACGCGATATCGGAGGACGCGGGTTCGATTCCCGCCTTGGGCATATAATTTTGTACTCCAATAATTTGTTTGATATGATTTCGCTTAGCACGCGATAGTGCTTGTAATCATATTTAGAAATATAGAAGGGTAGCGATATCATACCGAGAGATTGTTTTGGCTAATGCACTCAATTACAAAAACAATAAACTTTCTTCCTGCATCATTTAAAAAACAAAAACTTTTATACTTTAGCCGCACCAGCCTTGAGAAAAGGGCTGTAAAATGGCTTTGCTGGAATAAGGGCTCTTAACTTAATGTTGTCTTAGGTTTTCGCGATTGTTACACATAGTAATTAAACAACATTAAACGGTTTAAATCTCGTATATTTATCATTATTTTTGTCCTGACGTTTCAAACACTTTGCAGTGATCGTGGTCACGGGGACTGCAAACTTGAAAAAAAACTTGACTTTCCGTTTCCGATACTCGTTATTTCTCACGCACACTTTTGCATATCATTAAAACTGTATAAATTGAAAACAATATATTTTTTATTTTATAAATGATTTTTTGTTAATTTATATACATCTTAACTTAATTTGTCGATAACCTCTGTAGACTATACCACTTACTAACAATCTAAGAATCCACTATTTTTATTTTAAAGTCTAATTTAGTCACCTGTTCCAGTACCTCTCACTTGTCTGCCATGTTTCATTAAAAAAGCCTGTATAACATGTTCCCTACAATGTTTCTGCAGCTGTGTGTTTTTTTCATAAAATATCCCAAAGTTTAAGGCCCTTACAATTGCGTATGTAGACTCTTCTGCAAGTTTGGTAAAAAAAAATCTTATCCTGCTGTTTAGAAGTGGCTAGATATATATCTGGTTGGTCTAATTTTTACCATAGTTGGTATATGAAAGCAGAGTGGTAGTAAAATAACACCTTTCTGTTAACCACTGTAACTGAAAAATTAAACGAAATAGGATGTATACGAATTACGAACATATTTTCAACATAAATAATTAATAGTCAAAAATTATATGATAGCAATAAAAAAAACAACCTGCATTATATTATTATGGAAACGTGTACAGTAGCACAGTTATGAAAAACTATAATTCATATTTGTATGACGAGTCGTGGTAAAATATATTGCCCACAACTAACATTTAATGAAATCAAATCAAATCCATTTATTTCAGGTCATTTGTACCCATATTCACCGAATATAATATAATATTTTGCTCATTCAATTTGATGGTATTTTACTTTATTCTAATGATGTGTAACATGTAATCTGATTAATCACATTCCAAGATACTGAGAACAATGTTGATTCATTCATAAATTATCGTCCACGCGGATGCCAAGTAACATTACTTTCGTTACTACGGAGAATTTAAAAACACCCCATTTATCAATATATATCGTGCCGTTTGGGCTGTTATGTACCACCATCATATTCCGACCCTTGTCTCACTTATGTTGGTTTAGTGCAGTATGTTTTTTTTTATAAACACGGAGACTGCGACGCAACAACATAGCAAAGAAACTTAAAAAAAAAAGACATGAAAACAATTTTTTAAATTAAACAGTCTGAAATAACTGGTTGATATCGGTTAAATTTTTTTTTTTTTGAGACTTTTGGTCGCTTAGCGACTACTTTATATATCGAAATTCGTCACGTGAATAAGATTATAAAAAAAGTTGAAATCGTCTCAATGGTATCTGTGTTCGCGAATCTAATATCAAGTATACAAATATGTTTATAAGCGAGACGCGTGCGCCGCTGCTGCACATCGCCTCGTTCGGTGCAGCGAGGATCGTTGCGCCGCATGGGCGGAGCTAGCGTGGGAATTATTTTTGACTGCCCCCACTTAATCGCCGATGTGCTAGCCTTACGAGCTCCGCCTCGCAGAACAAGACACACACAACTGTTTCAAGTGCCTAGCCATCGCACTAATTACTCGGCAAATAGCCTGACAAGTTGAATGCCTAGAACTTTCAACAAATTATTTAGCGAAATTGATCCCTTTTGTACATCTAAACATGTTTTTAAAAATGCAGTATCTAAATGTATTAAAGACAATTTTTTTTAAGGTATAAACATTTTCGTGAAACAATACCTATTCAAATTATGTGTATAATAATAAAATGCAATGAAACAAAATAAAAATTAAAAATGTATATATAAATAAATAATTTCATTAAATTAATAAAATATATTAAATCAATAACGTAAGTAACGAAAAAATAAAATATGTATATATCTTTGCGCCATGTAAGCCTCACTAGCGCCCCGCTAAAACTGGTCTGGACGGTTAGCTGCACCACTCAATATAAGTTGTAGTTGTGAGCTGTAATTGTATTATAGTTAGTAAACATTAGCACTTGCGTTGTTTTTCGTACAATTTGAGGTATTCCTACTTATTAACTTAATACTTGTTCACATCGAGTTGAAAGTATTAATTAATTCGTTTTCTCGGACGAACACCCGAATGGACATAAACAATATTGTTTATGGAATTGGTTGTAATGCTTTTTTATTTAGCGGTATTTTTTATAGTTTTATTGTTCGTTTATAACTAAAACTTACAATAGCGTTTGCCTCCCACATTGACAACACATACACACACACACACACACCCTCACACACACGACACGCAATACATACATACAAAACATGATACTTATTGTAATAGCTTTCATTAATAATTTCTGCTTGATGTATTAATGTTTGTATTAATATTTTTCTGTAATTTTAATGTTGCATGATTACCCTGTTAAAATGTGACGTGGGAGAATAACAAAATATGTAAATTTCTGTAGGTATATTATTTTATTGTAGTCCCAAATTATTTTTGTAATTGTAATCGTTGGCACGGGTATCCGGAGCGGTCATGCTCACAGAAAGGTGTTGTCTAGCGGCGGTGTTGTGTGTCGGGTCGCCATCTTCCCTCAAAAATGGTTGAGGAAGGCGATGGCTGGCACATGCGTCAACTCGTGAACGGGTGCTGCTAGAGGATACTGGTCTGCTCTGGATGCTGGTGCTAATGACATTAACGGAAAAAAAAAGAAAAAAAAAACTTTTAACACTGTTCCCCCTTGGAATGTTGCATGTTTCCTATTTCATATTTCTTGTTTACTAATAAATTATGTCATAGTTAAAAAAAGTCACAGACCCTGGAGTCTGTGGAGTGTAGATTTAAAATAAAAAAAAAAAATAAAATAATAAAAAAAAAAAGATCGGCCTTCTCCTTTGCGGTGTGAGCCAGTGTGTCATTCTCTCTGTGCAGAGGCGGTAGGGATGACTGACAAAAATTCCCCTGGACAGCCCTGGCAAGAGACCAGAACGCACGTGTTCCCGAAGGAAGGCGGGCTAATCTCTCGCCAATTCTGCCGATAAGCTCCGACTTCGCTCTTGCGATTACTCTTTTGAAGGACCTGGAGGCAAAGTTATATTTCTTTTTGAGATCGCTGGTATTTAAATCCTTAGATGCCACTGAATCGGCCCAAGCTTGGTAACGCTCTCGTTTATGGCCAGAGGCCATTTTACAAGAGCGACCAAACCAGGCCTGTGATCTGCCACCGATGGGCACTGCAGAATATGGAATAAAGAGTTCCATACCCTGAAGCACTACATCAGCAACATAGTCAGCAGTGACATCTGGATCATCCGGCAAGAAGCAAACTTGCCCCCATGAGTAGGATGCAAAAAAGGACCGCATCCCGTCCCAATCTGCTGACCTATAGTGCCACACGCGACGACAACCTACAAAACGGGGTCGAGTTGGGCGTGTAACCGGCACTGAACTCCGGATCAGGCAGTGGTCCGACGATCCGAGGGTTAATAGATACTGTATAGTTGTGTTAGTGAAGCTTTTAACAACTTTTTCTCTCAAATCGGAATAGAATTAGCCAACAAAATACCCAACAAATACCATACACACTCAGGTAATACTCTAATGTACGATGACACATATTCACACCAGACATTACTTAACGAACTATCGCCGTGTAGTATAGATGAAGTTTCTAAAATTATTAATGATTTGGACACAGACACTAGCACGGGCATCGATGGAGTTAGTACTAAAGCTTTCAAATGCCTCAAAGATGTTATTGCAGAGAGGTTTACAAAGTGCATAAATAAATGTTTAGAAACCGGTTTTTTTCCTGACACTCTTAAAATAGCGAAAGTAAGTCCAATATATAAATCTGGAGATAAAACTGATCCCAGTAATTTTAGGCCCATATCGGTGCTACCAATAGCTTCCAAAATTTTTGAAAGAATATTACAAACGCGCTTAAACCGATATTTAGATAATAAAGATTTCTTAATACCACAACAATATGGATTTCGTTCTAAATCAAGTACACTCTCAGCCGTTACGGATTTAATTACAAAAATTAAGATTAATATTGATGAAAAAAACATTGTCTTGGGTATATTTATTGATTTAAAGAAAGCATTCGACACAGTGAGTCATATAAAACTATTACAGAAATTAAACAATATTGGTATTACTGGTACAGCTTTAAAAATGTTCACGTCATACCTACAAAACCGAAAGCAAATAGTAAAAATAGAAAATTCTTTTGAAAGTACCCCCAAAAACGTAACTTACGGAATCCCCCAAGGATCAATATTAGGCCCATTATTTTTTCTGATATATGTTAATAATATAAGTAACATAGGACTCACTGGACATCTAACATTATATGCGGACGATACCTGTATCTTTTATTTTGGTAAATCCATTGACGATATTATATCTAAGGCACAAAAAGATCTTGATATACTACAGGAATGGTTTAAATATAATTTACTAACGATCAATACCGCCAAAACATCTTTCATGATTTTTGCTGCAAAAAATAAAACAATACCTAATTTTACTCCACTCAAAATTAATAACTCAATAATACAGCGATCACAAAAAGAAAAATATCTCGGCTTGTGGATAGACGACAAACTCAATTGGCGAGCGCATATTGGGCATGTCCGATCGAAGCTGATATCAGTCTTAGGAGCACTAAGGAAAGTCGCTAATTGTATTCCATTCAAAATACGCACTACGATATACAACTGTTTAGTAAAATCACACCTGGAATATCTCGTCGAAATTTGGGGAACAGCTTCAAAAACTAACTTGGATCCTTTACAAAGAATACAAAACAAAATAATTAAAGTCCTATTCCATTATCACTATCTTACACCAACAACATTATTATATGAAAAAACTAAACTTTATAATATCAAACAAATTTACACATATAACACATGCATTCTCATAAAAAATATCATAACTCAATCAATTCACTCAAACATTCAGTTCACACAACACATAAATACACACAATTTAAGAAATAAAAATAAATTACGATTGATAACACCGCGTACTAACTATGGGAGGACAACGTTATTATTTGAAGGAGCAAAGCTATACAATCAGTTGCCAAATGAAGTGAAAGAATGTGAGAGTATTAACGCATATCGCAGTAAACTTAAGCACTATGTAAATAGCTTGTTACATAATATGTAATGCCTACCAAGCCAGAGGACTCATTTTTAATTATATTTAAGTGAATCTCATTCTAAGTGAACATTTGTTCTTATGAGAAAATAAAGTTCTTTAAACCTATAAACGCACGCGTAGATTCGCGGATGGTCATCGCAGTCTACGCGCAACCAAATGTCAGATAGGCCCCGTCCTTCAAGGCTGCTGAGACGACGAGCACAGATATCCTCTCTGACGTAAAGGCACACCCCCGCCCGCGGCAAAAAGGAATGTTCCAGTTTGTACCCAGGGTATGTGAGGAATGAAGTGTCTGCCGGAGAGCATATCTGTGTTTCGGTCAAAAAGAGCAAGGCCGGCTTAGCAGTCTCCAGGTGGTAGTGGACATCGTTCAGGTTAGAACGGAGACCCCGTATGTTGCAATAGTCCACGGCTAGAGTGGTGTGGGGTGACTTAAGCCTCCTGCTTCGTTTACCTCGAGCAGCAGAAATAGGGTTGAGCACGGTTTTGCCCCCTCCAGAATACGCAGGGCAGCCCGAGCATCCACCTTCAGGTTCAGGTCCTGGAGGTGGATGCTCGGAGAGGGATTCTCCAACGATTTCACAGCTGGTACCCTCCTGGAGTAATGTCTCTTGAAACTGTGCCGCCATATTCCTTAAGGGGCGGGGGGGGGGGGGATTGGGCCTCCGGGTCTCCCACAAATCGATCGAAACGCAATGGCAAAGCCACTACTTCACGTCGATATCATGTGGGAGAGTGGTACTGCCCCGGTCGTGCCGGCCCATTCAGCTGTAACCCGTAAAGCTACAGCGTGGCATTACCACTAGGAAAATCATCATGATATTATGACACAAACCTGGTATGAAAAAAGAAAATGAAAAAAAAAAAAAAAGATGAACGATTCGGAGTCCGAGATGCAGCTGCAGCTATCATTCGCGAAGATATACAAACCGCAGTGTTTGATAACTGTTCGGTAAAGTATGCGGTCGGGTTGAACCCTATCTATAGCAGTATAGTGTTCATATTCGCGAGGATGCGATCTGTTGTTAATGTGATATTAACAACAGATAGTTGATATCTCACCTGATGGTAACCAGGTGAGATAGTGGTCAAAATCATACAAAATAGGTGTAAAACAATATTGAAAAAAAAATACCTCATGATCGGATAATTTTCATTTTCTGTTCCCTTCAACAAGTAAAATCACTGTTTACATAATATTATGATAAGGTAACATAATATCTAGGTTTTGGATATTAAGGTAGATTTTAGTAGGTAATTTAAAAGAACTGAGTAATAAAAGTAAGCATCACTGTGAAAACTCGGAAAATAACGTGGAAAGATGCTCCTGACCTTGCTGTTTATTGTACATACGAAGGGTCATTGCTCCTCGCAAATACACAAGTTGGACGATGTATGATGATTATAGAAAGACTACCTGAGTTTAATTATTATCTGTGATAAGACTGTGCGGACGTTATCTTCAGTGGACGATGCCACAGTTATTACGCCGCTCATCAGTGAGATTGCTACTTCACATCGCATTAAGTTATCAACAATACTACTAGATGGCGCTTCATCATAAAAATCTGAACTAAAGCTTCTTTTAACTTGGTTGTTGAGTAAGATCACAATGATATCGTGTAATAAATAATAGAATGTTTGCTCGTGATCATGGCGATTGCAACAGTGCCAAAATATCGAGATTATCAAGAGCTCAAAAACAATCGAAAGGGCGGTAAATATTCCTTTTCTAATAATAACTATGGAACGAAGTAAGTATTAGGATATAATTTTTCAAATTGCCGCAAATAAAAAACAAATCACTATTGAATGTTTTTTTAACAGGTTTCCAAATTTATATTTTAAAAAGTTGAAATTAATTTTTCATTGGCAGTGTTTCATACTGGCCACATTTTGAAACTTTCACACGTATAATGATTTGTGTATGGGAAAGCATAATTTTTTATAATAATAACGTAACTTTATAAAATTTAATTGAACAATCGTACAAAATAATCATCTATAACTTTGTCAGCAGGTTTCTGACAGGGTTGACTTTTATTTCGTTGATTGTTAGAATTTTGTACTTACAGTCAATAAAACAGTGATAGCCGAGTGGCAAAAGCTATGGACTGCCGTCTGCCATACGCAGGTCCATTGTTCGAACTCCACCACAGAAAATATGTCGCCAAGTACCTAACGGTCCCGGGCTATAAGAGTGTAAACTGTTCAAGGTAATACGAGCATAATTATTTTAAACTTTATTTAATTATCTTGAAGCAGTGATGGCTCAGTAGCTTTAGCTATGCATTGCCACGCTGCAGATCCATGGTTTGAATCCCGCCGTGGGCTTGAGCTTCACCGCATTGTGGAAGGGCATTTTGCGAATGCCCGCCTGACTAGCGACCACCCTCAAGTAGAAAATCTGTCGCCATGCACCTAACGGTGTGTTCCGGCAGCAGCCCTTGAGAGCCAGTGAAATTACAGGCACATGAGATTTCACAACTATGTCTCAAGGTGACGGGCGCAGTGCAATTCGTGACTTGTGACGAAATGCAGCTGTTGTAGGCAGAGGTTGGTCCGCTTACCATCAGGTACCCACCTCCTCTCAGGGCCTCGAGCTTGTTCCGTCATAATAACATAAAAAAAACTCGCCAATACTACTTTCTTGTAGAATGACTACGAAACTTAGCTACAAGCGCGAAGCAGCTGTTTAAATTCTTACCAAGGGAAGAAATCGGCTGATTCTAAACCGGCACCCCGCGGAGTAGATCTTATTTACACATAATATCATTCATATTGAGTGCGGGCCGCGTTTTGTTTGACTGGACCGCAGGACGCAAAATAATCTAGTGTTGCAAGTCTTATAACTTTTTTTTTTAAAACTGTACCAAAGTTAGTTACAACAACCAAAAGAGTAGATCGCTGTCCTGTTCCAAAATCCAGACGTAAATTTAAACAAAAAAAAATTAAGTAATTGTACGGGCATGCCATACATTAGGTTAATTATATTTTCTGCAATAGATGCATTTCGATGACCTACACAAGGCGTCGACTGAGCGGTAGCGATTGTCACATTAACCTAGTTTGTAATTTTCTTTATATTAGCAAATATTAGTAATAAACAGTGCAATAAAAGTACTCAAGCAATCCACATCTTTCTCTTCGAAATGGAACCTCGCGCGTTGATACCTCTTCGTGCGAGGTCCCGGAACAACAGTGGATACAGTGGAGTTCACTAAAACTACTCAAACAAGTCACATCTTTCTCTTCATAAATATTTTCTTCAAAATGGAACCTCGCGCGTTGATACCTCTTCGTGCGAGGTTCCGGAACAACAGTGGATTCAGTGCAGTGCATTTGCATCTAAAGTAAACATATATACAACTTTACAAAAACTCTAACATTAAGTAGCCAGGGCAATACAGCTCGGCTACAACAAGTTCTGTGGGCACTACAGCTCGCAGACCTACAACCAGCAGCCAGGGCAATACAGCTCGGCTACAACAAGTTCTGTGGGCACTACAGCTCGCAGACCTACAACCAGCAGCCAGGGCAATACAGCTCGGCTACAACAAGTTCTGTGGGCACTACAGCTCGCAGACCTACAACCAGCAGCCAGGGCAATACAGCTCGGCTACAACAAGTTATGTGGGCACTACAGCTCGCAGACCTACAACCAGCAGCCAGGGCAATACAGCTCGGCTACAACAAGTTCTGTGGGGACTACACCTCGCATACCTACAACCTGCAGCCAGGGCAATACAGCTCGGCTAAAACAAGTTCTGTGGGGACTACACCTCGCATACCTTCAACCTGCAGCCAGGGCAATACAGCTCGGCTACAACAAGTTCTGTGGGGACTACACCTCGCATACCTACAACCAGCAGCCAGGGCAATACAGCTCGGCTACAACAAGTTCTGTGGGGACTACACCTCGCATACCTACAACCTGCAGCCAGGGCAATATAGCTCGGCTACAACAGAGAATCCGTGAGCTAGACAACTTGCGGTTCACATGTTGTTATCCTACACTCACCTCCGGGTTGCGGACAACACAGCTCCAGCATCCTACAGCAACAATTTCCGGAATGTTCCAACCACATGAAGTAGTTCTCCTAACGTAACAGGTTGTTACTTGCCTCATCATGGAGTCTTAAAGCCGGAATTTAGTACTACAAAACTGCGCGTAGCATTTAACGCATCAGCAAAAACAAAAGGATTTAGTCTACGAAAATGGACGAACAATGCACCAAACTTACTTGAAACTCTATTACAGGACCAAGTTAGTGAAAATACGGTCGACTTTAAACACTCACAATCAAACAAAACGTTAAGTATAAAATGGAACCCCAAAGCGGATTGTTTAACATTCACACAGAACATAAACAAAGCTAAAGAAAACAACCCTTCTACAAAGAGGCCAATATTATATTCCATATCAAAACTATATGATCTATTAGGATGGTTATCACCTGTTACAATAAAGGCAAAACTTCTATTCCAAGACGTCTGGGCTACTGATATAAATTGGGATAGTCCCCTATCCCCTCACTTTGAGAAGGAATGGAATAATTTGAAAAATTACATAACAAACATTGACGCACTGACTATACCGTGGTGGTTGGGAAACAACAGCCCTTCTATTTTGAAACAAAATTACATAAATTACAAGACGAAGACAATAGATATTTCGGAAATAGAGGTCGAATCAAAACAAACATATATGACGCAAACGTCTCCAATAATATTTATCGGGGAACCTCTACATAATCAAGGCCAGTTAATAAAGCTTACTCGAATTACATGTTGGGTATTACGCTTTATAAGCAAACTACAACGTAACAATGTCATTTCAGCGAATTATTTGACCGCTGATGAACTCGCGACGACTGATAACCTTGCAATCAAAGCAATTCAGTCTGCTAATCCCTCAGATGACCTTGAATATATTAGGAAAAAAGGAATAAATAATATAACAAGTAACCTGCTCAAATTAAATATTTTCTTGGACACCAACGGGATGTTAAGAGTGGGTGAAAGATTAACTCACTCCCATATACATTATTCTACAAGACATCCTCTCATTGTACCAAGGAGTCACAGACTGACTGAATTTCTTATTGAAATAGCACATAAAAGAACACTTAATCGGCAGCTCAGCTCAACAGTTCACCAACATGAATCAACTCCTAAAGTAGAATTACCAATATTCTCAGGAAACTACAATCAATGGCCGACATTTATGGATCTATATATCAAGACAATTCATAACAATGGTTCGTTGTCCAAAGCGCAAAAGATGCAACACTTAAAGGGGAAATTAAGGGGTGAGGCATCAGCTCTCGTTCAATTTCTTAATATTTCAGACAATAATTATGAAATTTGCTGGCAAATTCTCACACACAGATACAATAATATTCAACTGCTGTTCAATAACCAAATTCAAGTGTATATGAACCAATCGAGAATCATTGGTTCATAAACACTTCAGTTCTTCAGAATCAGCAAATCCGCATTACAGTGAGATCCAGCGGGATCAAGTGAACGCTACGAACAGACATTTTAGTGCAGTGCGTGTAAAAATGGACAAGGCGTCCCCTTGTTCTCAAGTTGACAATGAACCTTACATGGACATTCATTAGATAATAGTTTAGACAATAATTCTACATTTTTTCCCTACAATTTTAATATATTACTAATTTACCTTTCATAAGTCGGCAGTATGTACGGGCATGCCATACATTAGGTTAATTATATTTTCTGCAATAGATGCATTTCGATGACCTACACAAGGCGTCGACTGAGCGGTAGCGATTGTCACATTAACCTAGTTTGTAATTTTCTTTATATTAGCAAATATTAGTAATAATCAGTGCAATAAAAGTATTCTAACAAACAACATCCTTTCTCTTCACAAACAAATACTTTCCCCGTTCAGTAATAGTACCACTTATATACAGGGTTATTGGTAAATATGCTAACAACCTCTTAGGGTTGACATCTGCTAGCCCTAACAAACATTTTGAGATATTATTTCTTTGTTTAAAAAAAAAGAAAAAACTGAATATTTATTTTATTTTTTATTTTAATGCTTACTCCGAGCCAAGAGCGTTCACTGCGGCAACACTGGACAGCGCCGTGCTCCCTTTGAATTGAGTTTTGAATATTTACGTCGAACAAAGTTATGAAAAATATGAAATAATACATTACAGGCACAAGAGACTTTTAACATTAGATGGGCCTCGTACTTATTCCGTCAAAAACACATAAAAAACACGGACAAATTAAAAAAAATAAAAAATAAAATTCAAAATGAAAATACATTGAGGTTGGTAAATTCGCAAAATGCCCTACCACCATGCGAACCAAGCTACCACCCCCAAGTAGAAAATCTGTCGCCAACCACCTAACGGTGTGTTCCGGCAGCTGTCCTTGGGAGCCAGTAATTCTGTAGGTTAGCCTGAACAACATCTTCGAACCACATCATCACTTACCATCAGGTGAGATAGTGGTCAAAGGCTAACATATCATGCATCAAAAAAAAATGCAAAATTTTAGTAAGTAAGTATTAGTAAACATGAAACTGTAGATGCAAATATTGCTGAAAACCACTTTCTGGTTGTAATTTAAATTTTACCTATATTTTTTTCTGTCAAGACAAAGCATTTTTTCAGCACAAAGTTTCTTAGTATTATTTTTTAATATTTATTCGATATTTTTCCCACAGTTGTCAATTATACGTCATCATGGGTAAGCCTTAACAAAGAGTTAGTGATCGAGCTGCATACTCAAAGGAAAAACTGCAGGAAGCCATTCAAGCTGTTAGACAAGGGATATTAATCGGTTATAAATCTTCGAAGCTACTTATATAAAATTCCACGAATGACTATAATGGAAGATTCAAATCGAAAACTCTTGGACGAAGTACAGCTTTCTCGCAAGACAGAAGAAAATCTTGCTTCATGCTTGCGCACTATGAAAAAAAATGGCTTTGGTTTGAGTAGGCACGAAATTTTGGAATTAGTTGAAGAATATATTACCAAAAATAATATATCCACTACATATTTTCCATGTGGTAAACTGTTTAGCTGCATTTAAGCAACGTCATAATTTGTCAGTAAAAAAACGCAAGCTGCTGAGTATGCTCGTAAAACTGCCATGGACCCCTTTTTGATATATTACTTACTTTGAAAATATTGCATTAAGTTTTGTGGGTCTGAATATATTATGTCTATGTTTATATCATGTTTGTATTGTTAGTATACAATTTATATTCAGTTTGATTGCCTAATTTTTTAATTTTGTTGCCAGCCATACCCAGGTACAAAAATAAATTTCTCACCTACGTTAATGAGTTGTGTAGCTCTGACTGCCTAAATATGCCGGTCTTAACCAGTTTATCATATTTTTGTTGAAATCAAGGCATTTTGAGCTTAATTTAAATGGACGAAGGCGCGTAATGGTTAGTATATACGCTACTGCGCGTAGCTAATTTATCCATACGTGAAATAATTAAGATTTTATTAGTAAACATGCTTCTAGACGGTCTTACCCGACACTAGCGGAGAAGATCGTCTACTCGCTCTGTTTTAAAAAATAAGAAAATCTCTTGTACTGAAAGCAGATAGAATTACGTTAATACTAGAAACTTGCTAGTAAATACATTTCCTAGCACATGGTATATCTATTTTTGCAATAATCCTCACGCTTCATGAAATATGGTCCATCAAAGTAAACTTTTTAAAAACTATGCCGGTCTTCGCCACATTGACCTTACTGTTACGTAAGGTCCGCATAAAATTGGTCGGCGGTCCGCATCCGGACCGCGGTACGCCATTTGGTGACCCCTATTTTATACTATGTTGATGATAAAGTGATTTGAATAAATGTTGCTGTGTCAGCAAGAGTTCCATTTATTAACAATAAATATTGGTGAGTATACTTTTATCACCAAATAGGTAAACATTTAAACAACCTCATAAGGTTGACTTGTTTTAAATTCAACAAACATCTTTACTTGAACGTTGTAAATAATTATATTTTTATAATTAATTTGCTTGATATTAAAAATAATTTCATAACTCTATTCATATGGCGCGAATCGCATTCGGCCAGTTTATTTGATGCATAATAATATGCATGTATATATGCAACTCTCTCCTTCGTCACGTGAATAAATAAATTTGAATTTGAACATTTACACAGGCTAATTTAGAAGTTTGACTCATTTACCGAAATGTATGGAAAAAGATTTTCGCGATTTCTGACGTTTCTAGTACTCAAACCGCAGTCGGTCCAGTAGAGACTTTTGATCCCTTATAAGTAACAGGATGCATTAGCATAAAAAATCGTTTTTGTGTAAAATTACAATTTACTGGCTGTCTGTACATTTTTTCCAAAATCTGTGAATGCAGTTCAGAATACCTTAAAAAATTATGGATAGTCTCCTAAAAAAGTTTTCCTGTAACTATAGCGGTTAAAGAACCTGCTCTTACTGCCCCGTCTCAAAAATTCACCCTGTGTATAATTATATATGTATATATATATATTAATTTATTGTAACTAGTAAAAATAATCTTATGGGGAAGGAGCGACATCTATAGTTCAACTTACGTTGTAACTACAAACAAGACTAATTTTGCAATAAGCTCTAAACTTGTTAATGATGAGTTGATGACGCAACCTTATAATTTTAATATTTTTATTTTTGTAAACGATGCTACTGCACTAAATCCGGGACCAAAGCCGGATTGGTAAAGATTCAGAAAATTGTTTCTTCTTAGGAAGGAACAGCTTGTTCACAAGGCTCTCTCTCTCTCTCTATCTCTCTCTCTGAGACCTAATTATATGATTTAATAAGAATATTTTACATACATATTATACCTTTAATTATTTTGTCCTTTTTGGGTGAAAATATTCTGAAACAGTTTCAGGACAAAAAGCTCACAGCATTTAAAAAATATACAATCAGTGGGTTATGATTTTCGTTGAAACTTGGCTTGTCGAAGTTGGAGTGTCGAACTCAAAATTCTGTGAGTAGGTATGAAATATTCAGGAACAACTTAAACCCTACAGAAATCAGATTTTTTTATTGAATAACTGTGTACATAAGGATGGTAACATAACAATGTAGTTTCAACAGTCTGCCCATTGCGAGCGTTCAAAAAATTAATAGTAGGTATCAACTTAACTAGGAAATAAAAATCTAGGGTAGGTACAATAGTATAAAATAAAATAAAATGTATCTTAATGTCTTAATTAATTAACTAGAATTGCACGATCCACAGTTGCACCGGGAGAAATCGTTGAAATATTATTTCATATCATAATACACTTTTGATGTAAGCCATGCTTTTAATTTGTATTTAAATGTGTTGTTTTTTAATATTTTTATTTCATTGGGTAGTCTATTGTACACATATAGACCAATTACATATGGGCTATTGCGAAATATGCTGTTATTAATTTGTGGCATACATATAGTATGTTTCAGTTTGGATCTTAATAAATCGGAGCGGCTTGACTTAATCTCAAAGAAAATATTTTCATTACGCTTAACAAACATACATATTTCATATATATAAATACAGGTAATAGTGAGAATATTATTATTTTTAAAAACCTCACGTAAACTGTCCGTATTTTCTAGTCTAAAAATAATTCTTAAACATCTCTTTTGTAAAATAAATAATGATTGAATTTCGACTGAATTCCCCCAGAATATCACTCCATAACTTAATTGAGGATAAACATAACCGTAATGAGCGTTCATTACTATTTTTTTAGTTGAAATGTTGCTAAGTATCGATAACACGTAACAGTACTGTGATAGTTTATTATTTACTTTCTTTATATGTGATTTCCAGTTTAAATGAGTATCTATACTAACACGCAGAAAGTTAGATTCTTCTACTATGTTAACTTTACTGGTATATAATTTCTAAATTGAATAACTTTAGTTTTATCTACGTTTAGTTTAAGATTTATGTTCTGTAACCAATAATCTGTATTATTTAATGTTTTATTAACTTCCATCTCAAATTCATGTCTATTTTTATTATTTTTTGGGATATATATAGTGGCATCATCGGCATCTGGAACAATCAAAGACTATGAACTGCGTTTTTGATCTGTGGGTACAATAATGGGTGATAAAGTTATGATATGTGCGCATAGAAATCTGATACACAGAGTGTTGCCGTACGTACCCTGTATAGTATAGGTACTACTGCGTGAATACGTATTCTTAAATATAAAAGTAAGGCCCATGGAATGGGCAAAAAAAACAATAACAGAAGTGACACACTTCTCACTTTTGATATTTTTTTCCATATAGTTGAATCTGAGTGTTTTAAGAATAAACAGAATTGGCACAACATTTATAAATGTCCTGAATTTCTTTGGAGCTATGCAAAATAAGAAAGGCGATCGTCAAGACCTTTTAAAGTATTTTTTTATGTGATTGAGACGGACCAAATACTAGGCCCACCTGATGTTAAGCTGCAACCTCTGCCTATAACAAGTGCATTTCGTCACAATTGAAGAACAGCACTGCACCCGCCACTCTGAGACATACAGTTATTGAGTCTCACGTGCCTGTAATTTTACTGGCTGTCAAGGTCTGCTGTCGGAACACATGTTCGGTGCTTGGCGACTGATTTTCTACTTGAGAGTGATAGCCATATACAAAGAGCCAGGCAAGCATTCGCAAAATGCCCTCCCAACATCCGAAGAAGTTCAAACTGGCGGTGGGGATAATACCAAGAACCTGCCGCACCGTAGTCCATAGCTAATAATAGTCGCTCGGCTAAGATTGCTTCAAAATGGTTACAGGACTTACTATGGAGGAGAAGCTATTACATATGGATTTAATTATTTCTTTTAAGGTTGAGTTTATCTTCACAGGTTTTTGAAGCGCTCGTAGAGAAGTTTGCTTTGCCGTTCTGACCCGATCAGCAAAGTTAAGCAACGTCCGTCGCGGTCATGACTTGGATGGGTGTCCGCTGGTGACATTACTACTGAGCGCTTCCATGCTTCGGAGGGCACGTTAAGCCATCGATCCCGAATGTTGGCTTAGGATGGCAGTCGCTATAGCATGGTGGTAGGGCATTTTGCGAATGCCCGCCTGGCTAGCTACCACCCTCAAGTTGAAAATCTGTCGCCAAGCACCTTTCAGTGTGTTTCGGCAGCTGTCCTTGAGAACCAGTAATTCTAGGCTAGCCTGAACAACATCATCGACCACATCATCACTTCCCATCAGGTGAGATAGTGGTCAAAGGCTAAACTATCATGCATTAAAACAAAACACTCTAAAAAGGGTCAACACACTCAACAGTATAGTGGAACCCTCAAAGCAAACACGTAATCAAATTTCATAGTATTTCAGTATACAAAAACGTTGTCATGAACCTTCTTCGTCGTGTACATCCTAACAATGGCGTAGAAAACGACATGGAACACCCATACTCTACATATTTACAAATGCCGAAGACTTTTTGCTATGTTACATATCACACAAGAATAGCGTCTCTTGAAGGAGGCACATATTGTCCCTATTCATAAAAAGGTTCCCAAACAAAATTGAGAATTACAGATCGATTTTTAACATATACACAATATTGGTTGAAAATAACTTAATCTAATTATAAATATTTTCTTAATCTCTAGCATTTCCAGACAACAACACGGTTCCCTAAAACGGCTAAATCAAATACGGCTGACCTGTATCTGATTTAGCTGATCTTACAACCTTTCTGAAACCTACGGAACCGACTACTGTCGAGTGAAGATAACGTGGCTTATACCAACTTCGATAAAGCGTTCGACCGATTTGATCACATCATCCTGATTATAAAGCTTCACAGGAATACACGGTGGCTTTTTAAAATGGGTGAAGTCACCTTGTGAATAGGCCTCATTATTTATATTTATTCAGTATGGGTAGCTCTCGGTAAATTTTTACTAAAATCCGTTTGATGTCCCACAAGGATCACATTTGAATCCTATTTCATAAGTTTTCTATCCTTATGACATTCCAGAGTGCTTCGAATATACCAAACACATTATTTATGCAGATGATAAATAAATATTTGTATTTTTTTATGTTATTCAGGCGGAACAAACTCGAGGCCCATCTAATGTTACGCTAACCTCTGCCTATAACTAATGCATTTCGTCACAAGTCACGAATTGCACTGCGCCCGTCACCTTGAGACATAATTGTTTAGTCTCTTGTGCCTGTAATTTCACTGACATATTACAAATACATTTTAACCGACCGAAAAAAGCGATAAGAAGACCTCCTACGCTGAACTGTAAGTGAAAAAGAGATATGAAGTATTTCTCTTTTAGTCGCGTAACCATATAGGTATGTACCTATTATACATCACTCCTCCTTTATTCAATTATTTTTATAATAATGGCAGTTTGCAATCATAAAACCTCCATTCGCGGGCTAGTTAACTCAAACTAAATCAAAGGTTTGTAGTGTAAAACAATATCTAGCCACATTTTAACCCTGTGATAATTACAAGAGAATTAGTACAATTAACATGAGCTTTGGTGCAATTGGGCCTAGTCAGGCACAAAAATGTAAAGGATAATGAATAGATTCAGGCGTTACTTTGCGGAAATTCACATTAAATAATAACAAATATTTTATTATAACAATTAATTTTCTAAGCCGACGAAACGTCACAAATTTAAATTAGGTCTAAAATTAGGCGGAATTGTCACTAGACAAATTTTAGTTTTTATATTCTTTAATTGTTTTATTAAAATAATAATTTATTGTTCTCTTAAAATATGTTATTCTTTAAATGTAGCATATTAAAACGCCATTATTGAACACTGGAAACTAAATTATACTATACTAAATTATATTGAGTGACATAAAACAGGTAGCTGCGTGAATACTTTGCCGATTAATAATGTAAGTCCTTGGATTAACTATATTTTACATTAATGATGAGATCAGATAATGGTATCTTGTTTAATCAAATATATTACCCGGATTATGGTTTATCTGTTGAAGTTGATTGTTTTATTTATGTTTTGCATATTTTCGAAGTGAGGGTGACCGATATTTTTGTAGTTAACAGGAGTAATAAAACTTTTAAATACAATATTGCGAAACAATGCGACCACTATCCCATAGAAATGAACTATATTGTAGCGATTATTATTGACTAACCGGCTAGGACTCGCGAAATATTTACCGGATATTGCTCTGACCAGTTTTGATGTTATTTGAAGTTCTTCGTCTGTGATTTCGAACTTATTTGAAGTTCTCTGTGACTCCCTGACGAAGAACTTCTAATAAGTTCGAAACAGGTCGGAGCGATATCCGGTATATTACGCGAGTCCTTGTCTGTTCAAAACTCGCGACAGTTTTTTAGCTTATATTGCAGTGGATTTAAGTTATTATATTTTTATGGAAGGCCAAGTCGAGTGAGATTATAAAAACAGATATTGGTTGCAATATTTGACTAATAAACACTTTTATTCAGAAACTATTTTGAATTACGATACACACAAAAAAGCCTACAAGGAAAATATACCTAAGTCCTCTCTTCGAAGACTACAACCAATTTCAAGCGCCAACAGCACAGAATATATAATAATACGATGTACCGAGAGAAGAACTCTGTTGAGTCTCCGTGTGCGTGTAAAGCAAGAAAAGTGACCACGTGTTTATACACTAAAACTTTAGAAGTATATTTTATTAGTGCAGAATGTGGTAAATATCGCTCTTTCAAATAAAACTATTCTCTTATTGCTAAATAGAGATTTGACTATATGTTACTACTAGTTTAGACATGATAATTTTTTACTAGGGAAGTCCCTCCCACCTGAACAGAAAGCGTAAAGGGACAAAGTACAAATACGTATACAAGTTATTTTCATGTATCAGTCAAATGTACGTCCAAAATTCGTAACGTACTAGCTTGTCTCCCTACAGTAGGTATTTAAAATATATAAATTATGATCGATGATTCAGGACGTAAAAATTAAAAAACAATAATGATAAAAAAAGATAATTTTATTTTAGTATACCAGCAGTTTTAACCATATCTGTAGAACTCTTTGTGAGAAAAATCCTCAGGAGAATTCTCGAGTATTCTCGATCGTGCGCTCGAAGACCGTTTATAACGTCACGTGTATTTCTAAAATATTAATTTAATGTTCATATTTATTATATGAATATCAGCAAAGTAATGCTTGAATCTCTTCATTCCAAACATTACCAGCTTTTAGTCTTCCATACACAATACTTACATACTTATAAGTAGGAAAAACTCTCGCCCATCTTTAGGCTCTTTTGATGTAGTATATCTGGCCGAAACAAAAAATACGCAAAGATTGGCATGTACAAATATTGAATATTCTAAGTTATTGTCCTCTTAAGACGATGGCAGAGACAGCAAAGAAGAAATCTCTTTACTTGTTTTAGCGTACCAAGTTGTTTTCGTATTTTCGCTGTTTCTGTGTGTTAATCTGGTCTTTGGTTAACCATAGTCATTTTATTCATTAAAAAAATACATGTCGAAACATAATACATTAAAATATTGCGGTACATAAGAATATTTACACGTTATATAGCAGGTATACACGTCATAATATAATTCATGATTGTAACATCAATTAATTATATGTCAATACTATTTTCATTTAAACAAATCGTCATATTATACCTACATAAAATGTCTGCTCATCAAGCCATTTTTTAAGTTGTAATTTAAACGAATTTGTATTTATTAAGTGTGCTGGTGCCCGGTTGAAAACCGCCCGGGCCGTGACATGCACTAGCTTGGATGTTTTGGGAAGCGCCTGCAGCCACTGACTATTGCGTGTGTTGTACCCATGTTCGTCATCCAGTCTGGGATATTCTTCCCGGTGGTTCTTAGCATAGAGGGAAGTATTATCAAAGGTACTGTCAGAATTCTCATCGAGCGAAACAATGGTACCGCTGTTGTATCTTGTGGCACTCGCATGATAGCTCGTACGGCTCTTTTTTGCATCTAAAGACACGTTCCCAATCAGAACCACGTCCACATAATACAGTATGCCATCGAGCTCTGGAGCTCGATGGCATACTGTATTAATGAGTGCACTGGTACGTACAGGAACAGAGGCGTACCGTTTCCATTCGAAGAATAGCAGATATACGCCATAGAGAAAAACGAGCTCGTCCAATCTTTTCACATGGTATTCCTATATGAGACTCCCAAGTACGCGAGAACTATCAAATTTAAAATCTAAATTTATTGACTTGTTTAATTTCTTCTTCACCTACTCTTACTCTGAACTTCTTTTCTAGATGTCCTGCCAAGTTAATGGACATATACTGCGTTTTACTTATTTTTAAAATAAGGCCATTTATTTAAAACCAGTTATACAGGGCGTCCCACGGCGATGCCACATGGAGGGAAAGTACCTTGAATATTCTATATCTAGATGAAACATTTTACTGTAGGAAGACATTATTTGAATTTAAAAAACAATTTAAATTGCATTCATAGATATTTAAATAATTACATGGTTGAACCGAGAATCGAACCCGTTACACGAGAAAAAACATCACTGTAGTTTTATCATACTGATCAAAAGATTTTATCACAAGGATTATATTATATTATTTTTTGCTGAATAACATAGTGTCAGAAATAAAAGGAAGACCATGATTTTTAACATTTGATCTCTAAATGTTGATAAAGATTTAGTTAATGAGCTTTGCGAGCCCTCTGGGCGAACTACGGCGGGACCGCAGGAGTTCTCAGTATCAGTAAATACAGTTCCTAAAGAACCCGCCATACCCAGTAAGTACACACCCCATAGTTACGCGAATGCTTAAATCAATTTCGATACAAAAACCGAGACAGCCTAAACCTGCTATTTGGGATATACTCGTAGATAAATTATCTTGCTGGCTTTCAAATTCTGAATTCACTTTTTACGAATGTTCTCACATAACTGCATGCATTATTCTATTATGTTCTGGTCGCAGAGTAGGTACACGACTTATCAATAGAACCTAGCCACTGCTTCATCTCAGATTCTGATGAATCCATTACATTATGGCCCCTTTATGGTTCAAAAACAGACTGCTATAATTATGTAAACTTGCCTTTTTAAGATATAAACAATTATTAATTATAGACAGTCGGGTTTGCGATTATTAAAACTCTAGCAATAATAGACTTAATCCCATTTTTTGGGTTAAATCGTTAATGTAATAAAAAATAAGGAGAGATACGTGTAATATAATGCATTTATTTTTAACAGTTCGTGGTGATGTTAAGGCTGCTTCACGTACGGTGATTGCGAATTGGATCAAGGCTCTTTTAAGCAGCGCGGGGATAAAATCATCTGCGGGCAGCACGCGGTCGGCGCACAGTGGTCTGAAAATTGGCCTTCCATACTCATAGAATTCCATACTCAAGAACATTTAAACTGGGGATTCCGTTCGCTCATTTCGAGAAGTGTTTGTCTGCTGACGTCTGGCCAATAAATGCAAGAATAAAGGAGTGGGTCAATTTAAGACGACCAATGGACCAACCACATCGGCGTGTTTCTGTTGAAGAGAGAGTCTCTGACTTGCAGACGTTTCGTGAATATAACGGTTTGGTTGCCAGAGTTGAGCATTCCTCGAAACGACAGCAGCCCTTTCGGAAGCCAGAATTTACTTCCGTTTTCAGAGAATCATCTTGGGATGAACAATGAACCAGTGATGCATCAAAACTGCAGTAAAAAAACTGCCTATCTAAATGTTTTTTATCAAAACGTACGGGGTTTAAAAACCAAACTGAAGTTATGGAGAAACAGTTTAGTTCTGTCTGAGCACCACCTTGTCGCAGTTACTGAAACGTTTCTAGATGGGTCGGTAGAGGACTCGGAGCTCACCGACGAAGAATGGAGCCTACTGCGCCGTGATAGGAATTCACCTTGCGGGGGAGTTTTCCTTGCAGCGCATGCACCTATCGTGCTGTGTCGACTGCCCGCTTTGGAGACTGCCGAGGGCGAAGACTTGTGGGCAAAGTTTGAGTGGCGTGGTCGCACTATATATGTATGTGTCGTCTATATTCATCCCCGGGCAAAAGACAGTGATTAGATGAGCTGGTTTTGTCAAGTAGAACATTCAATTAATAACATTAGGGGACATGTTATTATTTTAGGTGATCTTAATTTAAATGGTGCCTCTAACTTAATTCGTAATTAGTATTGTTATTTCAAATCGTTTTGTAGACTGACTGAGAGGAATGACGTGGTGAATACGTATGGAGGAATACTAGATGTTGTCTTGGTTCAGGAGGAAAATGTTTCACTAGAGGTTAACGTTGAACACGTCGAAGGCTTCGTTAAGCCCGATCTTTATCACCCTCCTCTAGATATCAGAGTGAGTATAGACTCGGTTCAGTCTTCGGACCGTATTGAACCCAGCAATATAGATCCTACAAAAGATTGGAATTTTAAAAAGTGTGATCCCCACCTTCTATTTGACCTGCTTTCCAAAACTTCTTGGACCGATGTACTTCGATCTAACGACGTGCAATCTGGCATCAATTATTTTTATGACATTATTTATAATATATTTGACATTTGTATTCCTAAAAAACGACGTCATAAAACCACTAACAGACGTTATCCTGTATGGTTTACGTATGATATAATTCAGGATACCAAACTTAAATTAAAATTGCATCACCAATGGCGACAAAGAGAATCCGAGGAATCATATAGAGCCTTCTCTGATCTGAGAGCTTCCTTAAAAATTCGTATCGCTGCAGCCCATGACTCTTACTTGCAAACCATTGAGGAAAATATATCGTTCAACCCTCGCAGTTTTTGGCAACATATCTCTAAACTTCGCTCAAAAGGTGGTTTTGAACCTACCGTTACCTATGGCGGTAAGTCTTACAGTGGAGTCGAAGCCTCGGAGGCATTTGCTCGATACTTTTCTAGCGTGTTTCTGTCTGATATACCTGTACTGGATGCAGAAAGTGTAAACCAAATGGATAGAACTGTCACAAGTAACATTATAAATATTCTTGAGGTAGCACCTACGGATGTGGCATCAGCTATAAAGTATTTAAAACCCGTCAGTTCAATAGGGCCTATTGCGTTCCACCGTGGCTCCTAAAACAAGGTATGAAATTTCTGGTCCTACCACTGTGTCATATTTTTAACCTGGCCATAGCCACGGGAACCTATCCTACGCAGTGGAAATTGTCAAGAGTCACGCCTATTCCTAAAAGCTCTAACAAATTATCAGTCGAAGAGTACCGGCCAATTGCAATTTTATCTTCACCAGCAAAAATATTTGAACGAGTTCTTCATTAGGAAATTTATAGGCAGGTTGAACATAGCTTATGCAATGTGCAACATGGCTTCAGAAGGAAAAGGTCTGTAAACACAAACTTATTAGAGCTAGTCGATTACTTCTCAACTACCCTTGATCGGGGAGGCCAAGTTGACGTCCTTTATTTTGATTATCGTAAAGCATTTGATCGTGTAAATAACGATCAATTGCTGATGAAATTAAGCGCCATTGGTTTTTCTCCAGGACTTCTAAAATTAGTAGCGGATTATCTTCGAGACCGTAGGCAATTTGTTAGGTTGGGCATCTACGATTCTTGTGTTTATCATACGCGATCTGGGGTCAGTCAGGGGTCTATTCTCGGACCTCTTCTGTTCATACTAATGATTAACGATCTTCCTGCTGTCGTTAGGCGATCTAAGTGTCTTTTGTATGCGGACGATCTGAAATTGGCCATAGAAATAAAGTCCTTGAAAGACTGCCATGACCTCCAGTGCGATGTTGATGCAGTCTACGAGTGGAGTGTAGCTCATGGAATGGAGTTTAATCTATTGAAGTGCCAGACTATGACGTTCACTCGGAGATTGCACCCAGTTTAATTTGAATACCAATTGGGCTCTTTTAAAATCACTAGAGCCGATACTGTTAAAGACTTAGGGGTTACTTTTGACCAAAAATTGACTTTTAATGATCACATTTCCGCCGTGGCCAAAGAATCGTACAGAAGACTTGGATTCGTTTTGAGGAACTCTGGAGATTTTAAAGGAGCCCATGTCATCAGGACAATCTTTGGAGCACTTGTTCGTAGTAAGCTTGAGGCTAGCTCATGTGTGTGGCATCCACATGAACAATCGTACACCCTTGTGCTAGAAAAAGTGCAAAAAGCATTCCTTCGCTATCCCTACAAACGGGTGTATGGTTATTATCCATTTTTGTACCCAACCAACTTTCTCCTGGGCTGCTTGGACTATAACTCACTGGAGGTTCGGCGGGAGCATGGTCAAATGCTTTTCATGTGCAAGGTCCTTCACGGAAAAATTGATGCACCCAACCTACATAATTTTTTGTTACGGTTGAATGCTCCCGACCCTAAAGTAGGATCTACATGGTTCGCGACCACGGGCTCCGCCCATTGGCCTTGGCCAGAGGCTTGTTGCAAACCACCGTCGGAATTTGCTACTACATAGTTCGGGACCACAATGTGTTTCGAACTCCCGCGCCGATAACACGCATCCACCTAAGGCCAAACTATGTGTAGTTTCGTCGTGTGCGATATCGATTAATTTATACGTTTTAAAATTACTATCTATATATGAAATTTGGAAGAAAAATATGTCATAAATAATACATTATATTTGGTCGTGGCTTTTATACCTACGTATCTCAAAGAACTGTCTGGCACGCTCTTAAAGAGCGTGCCAGACAGTTCGCGACCATGGTCCCGAACCATGGTCGCGAACTGTGGAGATGATGGTTTGCGACCAAATTACGTTTGACTTTCCAACGCCCTTGGATTGCGAGCATGCGTTGGCGACCGTGATTCGGGACCACTATTTCTCACTGTGTAGACGCTGGTCCCAAACCACGCGAGAGCAGTATGCTGCTGCCGCCGGCGAGAGCGCACGCATGGCGGGAGCGCACGCATAGCGCGTTTCCCTCTTTGAGATACGTAGGTATAAAAGCCACGACCAAATATAATGTATTATTTATGACATATTTTTCTTCCAAATTTCATATATAGATAGTAATTTTAAAACGTATAAATTAATCGATATCGTGTGTAGTTTGGCCTTAGGTGGATGCGTGTTATCGGCGCGGGAGTTCGAAACACATTGTGGTCCCGAACTATGTAGTAGCAAATTCCGACGGTGGTTTGCAACAAGCCTCTGGCCAAAGCCAATGGGCGGAGCCCGTGGTCGCGAACCATGTAGATCCTACTTAATGGCCTGCAACCGCGTCGTGGCGGGTGTCACAAGCTGTTCTCTCTCCCGCCAGCCTGAACAGTCGCTCACAGAGTTTCTCCCATTCCACGTACTCTCAGAGCACTCAACAACCTCCTGGCCATGGCACCTGATTGTGATTTGTTTGCGGATGTATAGAAGAGCATTGTAACATTATGTTTGGAATTCTGTGAGAAGAAAGCGCGCAATGTAAATGAAGAATGTGAATTTGATTAATCAATGTGAATTTGATGAGCGAGCAATGTGTATGAAGATTGTGAATGTGACTTAATCTTATGATATTTACTGTATAATTCTAATATTTTTATAATCCATTGACCAAACATAATTATTCTTATTTTTTTATTGACATAATTGCAACAATGATGTACTTACTGTAAGCTATAACATAAAAAAATACATATAAACTACTTAATATTTTAAACCAAATAACCATGTCTGAACGCAGATAATGCATAACTAGTATCAATTGTTTTTATTAAGGTATATATATCTGCAATAGATAAAAAAAAACAGCCAAGTGCGAGTCGGACTCGCGCACGAAGGTTGTCATACCATTAGCTATACAACATTAGACTTCATATATATATATATATATATATATTTTTTACTATTTAATTTATTTTAATAATATAAGAAAAAATTAACAGTACATATACTAATACAAAAATAAATAAATAATTTAACTATATCTACTTATGACCTAAAAATATTAAACTTAAAAATTCTGAGCTCTGTTTTCTACCAAGAGGCAATCATAAGTAGAAAACAGAACTCAGGTCACTGTCCACGGGTAGAGTGCCTAAAAGGCTGGCAGCATAACCCCGTTGTATGGCAAGACTAATTCTCTGGCCGAGGTAAGCGCCAGCCCTTTGGTCGTTTGTCTTTTCTATGATGTACTGAATATTTATTATTAATAATGTAATTTTGACATTTATTTACTGATGAATTTGTTGATTATTTTGTAATTTCGTGAAATCATGACATGATGATGGTGAGCACTAGTTCATTGTATAATTACTTTAAAAATATATATATATATATATATATATAGTTTTATTAGGTACCTTGTTATGATCTGATATAATATAATATATAATTTGTAAAATAATGATAATTGATTGTATAATAAGGCTTGTTTGATAACTAATGTAATTGGTGATATAACCGTATTAGTTTAAATAAATAAATAAAATAAATAGAAATCAAAATTCCAAATTAGTGAAATATTTTGCTGTAAATAGATTGAGTTCACTATAAGCTATAATATATTCTGATAACACCTCAAAAAAATGGCGTGAAAAAAAGATAAAAAATATTTTCGAATTTTTTGTATTGAAAAAATCATATTTCTTGCTTTTTCTCGCAGCTCGGTCAAACTGGGAGCATTATCTCTATAGGGATTAATAGTACCTCTGAGGTGGTTCATATGAGATATAACACGCGCGCCTACGTCTGCCTATGCTCCTGCAAAAAAAAAACATGTTTTTTTTTTAAATTCTTTGTTCTAAATTGCTATAGAAAAATTGACTTCAAATATGGATAAGTAAAATAAATAACTTATTCACATTATCACGGAAAGGTCACATGGTCAATGTGGCTATTTTCGAGCATTAAATGTAGTTTATACATTATTATCTAGCGCAGGCGTATCATATGCCTTATTGGAAAGCTGCATAGTATTTTAGTGTAGATATTGTTTTTATTCTTATGTGATGTACTTTTATTCTTATGATCAAATGGTATAATTCTAAGTGAGACCATAATTAGGGTTAAATTTAAACAAGTAACCCTACACTGAGGTTCAAACAAATAAATCGCTTACGTTTTTGTGTCACAGTTTTATACAGGATTAGTGGAAATAATTAAGAAATAAAATAGATAACTGAAGTTATGTAAAAAGTATTTTTGATTTGATGTGTCAGACAGATGAGATGTAATTATACCATCTATCAATGAATGTTATTTCCTATAAAAGACGGTTCTAACACGGCTATTTTATCGTCAATCTTTGCCTTCTCTTGCTTTATATTTAGTTTATTTTCATGTGTAAATTCAAAAGAAATTGGTCTGCACAAACTCGTAGATGAAGGTTTCAAGTTTTCCCACATTATATTTTCTCCACTAGTCAAGCGCAAATGCACAAAAGAGCACATGACAATGCTCGAGTCATCGCCTTTCATTGCTCATTTGTAGATACTCCGGCCTGACACTCCATCAAAGCCCCACTTGCAAACAAACGTGAGCTCTTCTATTTCGGTTGAAATCTCAACCACTTTAGCTAATCTTGCAACTGTCTTATCTAAAATAGCCTGTATCTTTACTCTCACTTACCGAATAATCCCGGTAATAGCTATAGCTTCTTTTGGTGGATAACACTGTTTTTTAGCATCAAGAACCGTGTTATATGCTGGATACAGTTACAGGACAACTCCATCCTCTTTGGCACAACCTCTCAATGTCGAATACTGTCACTTCTAAAGCTAAAGAGACACTAGTATTGCTAAAGCTTTCTCTGCTGAACCAACACATTAGGTTTAGAAAAACAACTATTATTTTTGATAAACATGAATGAATCCAAATTTGTAACAAAGCCTTCCATAATAGAACGGTTTTAAGAAGCGTATGATGTCAATGCTTATAAGTGCAAGAGGTGACTGATATGTTTCAGAACCAAATATCAGTATTTATTTGAATTTGCACTCGTCAACAAGCATTATCCATACAACATACGTCAATGTTATTACATTATTCGATAATTGTCACTTAACTATTTAAAAAATGTATTGTTGTTAATTAGCAATTGTCAGTAATTTCGCGTTACCTTATTCACCTATAACCATAATATAACTCATTAATTAGCGAAGGCATTATCCGATAACAGAAAACTTATTATTATAGCCTATCTGTTTTGTAAAGCGTTTATTTTATTGCCATATCATTGTAATTACTTCTTGGTAACTGACAATGCTATTCCCAATATCCATATATAACCTGGCATAATTCCAAATTTCAATGTACCTAACTGATAAGAAAGTAAGTACCTACCCAAAACCCTTCCTAAATCGTTTTCATGGTGAGGTATCGTATTTATTGATAAAACATTTTAAATGTCTATACTCTCTAAATACTGCAATCTTTATAAGTATACTAACTGCTGCGGGATATATCTTAATTCTTTAAAGGTTAAATTAAAACTATGTACCTTTTTTACATAATAATATGCACTTACAGTATAATTTGTCGATAGTAATATATTCACGCCGTTTTTTTGAGGTGTTATCAGAATATATTATAGCTAATAGTGAACTCAATCTATTTACAGCAAAATATTTCACTAATTTGGAATTTTGATTTCTATGAGTATGGAAGGCCAATTTTCAGACCACTGTGCGGCGGTAGCCTCAAAGGATTGGCTTCTAGACTTTCCCTTGGATGAGATCCTCTCCCGGGGAAACTGGAGATCACAGAACGTCAGATTCACTCGGAAGTCCCCGTAAATCAATCAGTATCTGGATTTTTCCAGCCGGCTTGAATGTTCCGAAAATGTAAAATAATCTTAATCGAAATATGTATGTAAAATAACAATTGTTTAATTTCTACCTGAATGTATAATGTACTTTACAGAATATGTTTATATTACACTGTGTTACAGAATATGATTATAATACATCGGTTATTTATCACGAGTTCTTTATTTTACTCTTCTGTAAACCAACATAACCTAAGTACACGGGTTTATATTTTACTAGGTACCTACCTAATTATATTTCTACCTTCAGTAATTTTAAAATTACTCTTACTTACGTGAATATCATGAATAATGATTGCAACATAATATTCCACTCATGATTAATGGCATGCAATAACCTTGTCACACTATTTTATATTTAGCACTTTCGAACAACTTACTTGCGTATATATAGTACGGAACTTCAAGTATATATCACATTGGCGTACCCTCCACAAGGCGATATCAGACACGTCTCAAATAAAAGGCTTCGAATAGCGGTACATTTGTATAATGACAACGTTTTACAACTTACCATATTCGAAGCCTAAGTTTAAATTTCTGCCTGGTGCCAATTTGTCAATAGAAAGCGCCAAAATTGAATTTGAGACACAATGACTCCACAAACGTTCGGAATATTTGATCGCCTAACTGTCTGGTGGGGGGATATAGAAAGAGATCGGGCGTCTAGGAGAGGGATAGAGATATAAAACGACCAATCAGGGAAAAGCAGTTTCCTACTCTCAAATAAAAGGCTTCTGTCACCTTACCTACCTAGCAGGGGTAGTAGGAGCATGAAGAGAAACGAGAGAAGAATTAAAAGACATTATAATGAGAAGAAAAGGGGTCGTGGATCTCAGACCGGTATGGCAAATGGTAGGCTTCCTTGTTGAAGGACTTATCTCCTGTCCGCTAGTAGAGAGTAGATGCTCAACAGCAGGTGCTGCGATGCAATCCGCTCTGTATTCAGCCTATGAACCGCGCTGGTAGGTCGTCCCAGCTAGGTGCTGTAGAGACCGGTCCGTGGAACCTTAAAATGGCAGCGGTCGGTGCAGGAGGTGCTGGAGCTAGCACTGGAAGTCTAGATGCGTACTGGAAGTCTAATTTCGTACTTGAAGTCTAGCTGCGTACTTGAAGTCTAGCTGCGTATTTGAAGTCTAGCTGCGTGCTTGAATTCTAGCTGCGTACTTGAACCTTGGAATGCACATGGGCTCCGGTTATGGTAGGTCCAGAATGATATTTAGCTGGTGGGTCCACTGTCCTTCTGCTACTGAGCATTTATGGACTCGCAGAGGGCCTTTGAGGATGTGGACCGCCAGCAAACATTAGGGTGCCTGAAGGGCGTAGGTATACAGGACACAAAGATTTCATAAGTTAAAGATAATATGATACAGAAAAAATAGACAAAAGGTTAAGTACATAATAGTTAGAATGTATTAGGAGCTTGAAAAGCATTCTTGCATATAGATTGTTGAGTGATTGATTGCTGTTGAGTGCACTGGTCAGTTATAATAACAGCTACATACCAGTATGTATTTGCACAGGTACATACTACCATATATTACAAGATAAAAATCTGGCAGCTTGAAGAGCTTACTAACATATAGAAATCAACATTATGTTGAGCACATGGTAAGTGTAATAAAAGATTACATACCAGAAGTACCTATATCATACAAATTACACGGATGTTAGATTAATACAATGATGTTTGTATTAGAAATAGATTGGTCTAGATCACTGAATATTTATATCACTCACCCTAGAACGGGGTTGAAGGCAAGATCAAGTAAGTCTTATTCAATATTCAGGAGATATATCCTGTTATCAGTTGGTTTGAAGTTTATTTTAGTTGCTATTCCATGTGTGGTCACGTAACAAGTGACGATGGCTTCGACTGTTTTTAATGGAAAAGGCTTCACCGAATGTTCGACAGCCGAAATGTTACCATATAAGGCAATGTTTCGCCACAGAATCCGTGGTGAGGGTCAAAGCCAATGAAAACATTGAATTTGAAACTCTTTTTATATTAGCAACGTTCGGTAGAACGGAAGTGCAAAGACCGTGGTATTTTTCTCTGAATTAATTTTGGCATGACAGGCGAGCAAATGTCACTACGTACAGTATTTGCGACCTCTATCGGCTTATTGATGAATTACTTCAGTAAGGTCTGCTGGCAGTGAAACTGCGCTGAGTAGCCATCGGATATTCCATACTATAGTTTAGTAAGAACTGAGCAGATGACGTTGTTCTTGTTAATTGTAAGGAGATATTTTTTGGGGATTAATATATATTATTCTGTGTACCCGGCTTAAGCCAAGTTACACTTCGAATATGGTAAGTTGTTTAATAAGCGTTTTATTGGTAGGCAAAACGCTGTCATTTTGACATCGAACAGCAGGGAGAACATTATGTTTGAAAGCGACAAGTCTTGTACTACTCCTATGAACGTCTGCAACAAATTCAATTGGCCTCTCTCGCCAACGACCATCTGATTTTAACTTATATAAACTAACAGTGAGTCAAGTATAGGTCCGTTGATTTCATAGTGCTTCATTTTGGTATTCAGCATATCATGATCAGCAACATCGAAAACTTTGGAGAAGTCACAAAAAAATATCCGCTACCACCTGTCTTTGGCCGGCGCGACTCTAGTATATTATATGTCCTAACTAGATTAATCACTCAGCCCGTGGTCGATCTGCCTGTGCCACAGTAATATTATCTACGTAACATTATCGTGCCTGTGCAGTTGGCATGAATTTAGTTTTCGAATTTAGGTGGGTACTTATTACACCAACAAGCTAGGAGATGAGCCAGTAAAGCTGCAATGAGGCAGAGAATGGATATACTTATAGATATATCGTATACACATCCTTAGATTGGTAGTAAAAAACTATCCTTGCATTAAGTACTGGAAACCTTATAGATTTGCCCGCGTTTCGTCTCGCCATCAGCTTACTGGTTTATGCTATTTGGTGCATTTGTTCTGCCCATCACTGCCAGTGTAGTACTACCATAGAGATATAAAATTGCTTTCTCTTTTCTGTGGGTACTACAGTAGCTCATTTCGATTGTTATGGCCTCTCTTGAACTCGAAGTGCTGGACGAATATCCTGCCACGCCAGTCTTAACGTTATCATTCGCCGGACCTTTATTAGCGCAAATGTTGCAGGTATTCTCGAACCAAATTAATCGAAATTTTATTTTCCAGAGAGTATAAATTTATGTTACATTAAAGTTGCTAATCTCATCGTGAATACTTTCATTTACATTGCGATAATGCATATTATTAAAGATAATGTAGCACAGACTATATTATTTCTGGGCTCAAACTCTGCTGGACATATTGTTAATATATAGTTGATATCTTGGGGAGACCAATCGGGAAACCCTTCTTTCTTCAAAATAAGTCATGAAATATTGGACATTGACATTGGCTTTAGCGATGCCACATGTGTGTTTCCCATGCACTCTCCTGGGACAAACTGATTATCTTTTGATGAATTTGTCGTAAATGTAAGTACTTATCAAAAAGTAGTATAAGCAAGTACGTATGTCAAATCTATAGGTGTAATATAATATTACAAAAGGAGAATGCCCATTTCACTAGGAGACTTAGGTCCTCTGAAAAAGTTTTGAGTGTCCTGATTATTTCTTCTTTAATTTGTTTATCAAAACGTCTAATTTTAGGATCAGTAGTCATTTTTCATATTTTTACCCTGGTTTAAGAGTAATTTAATTTTTAGTTATAAATATTATCAATCATCTAAGTAGATATTAAGACTATAATACTTTTTAGACAAATCGATAGCATAAATATCAAAATCCGCAACCTGATAGTTTAAGAGGTAGTATCAACAACTTTATTCTGGTCCTCATTAATTATTCAGATCTAATATTAATGCCAAATCCCCTTCAAATTAATTGCTTTTTTCTACACAATATAACAATAAAATGGTACTTTTTTCTCGCACGTGCTCCCCGTTGTAAGATTTTGCCTGTTAGTATTGATAAGATCCTAATGCGAATCTGCTTAAATCATTTACATTTTATCCAGATGTGGAGCAGTGCTATTAATTTTTTAAATGGAATTATCGTGAGTTTCACACATTATTAAAGTTATATACTAACCGGCAAAACACTCACGTTGGGGATCGAGTAAGTCGAGCCAACGTGAATTTTTTGCCGGTTAGTGTATAAACTTTTAACAGTGCTATCAATGTTTTGTAAAATCGCACGTCTGCTATGTATATTTCTCCTCTGAATAACTTCTGATAAGTAGTATTCATATACTTCGCCAAGAAAGATGGAGGGTCGTTCTATTACGAGCTGGAGTCATTTTTCATTTTACAAATGTCACGCTTGTTATTTCATTAAAGAATAGTCCCAATTGCAACAAAACAATTACAATAGTTTGAGTGAAATATCTCAGTTACTAATGCACAAATTGAGTTCATATTATTAATACGGATTACGCGAAATTAAGCAGTGGGATAAATAGGCATATTCAACTTGATGATATTTAGGAATAGAATAGACATTTCAAAAGAAACAATTATTTTCTTTCACGCTTTCAGCACGTCATTGACTTGACACACTTGACGGTAGCACGAAAACATCAGTAGTGTTGCCAGTTAACATTTTTAAATCAGGACACACCATATCGATTTTTCCTGACTTAAAAGTGTGTTAAGACAGCCGTTCATCCACGCTGTACCATCACCGATGCCTTTATATGTGGCTGCTATATATCGTTATTTTATTATTTTATATACTCGATGAATTCGAACGTTTACCTTGCTACTAGTCCGGCGGCACAACTAACAGCAAGCCACTGTAGTAGGTTACCAATCTGTTTACTTAACAATAGTATTGAATACCAGGCATCTATAAATATACATCTTGGAGCACTCGTAGCGGAATTTGCTTAGCCGTTCTTAATCGATCAGCTAAGTTAAGCAACGTCATAAATCATGACTTAGATGCTTGACAGCTAGTGACATAACTATTGGGAGCTTCCGCGCTTCGTAGGGCAAGTTAAGCCATCGGTCCCGGTGTTGTCTTCAGATGGCAGTCGTTACAGCATGGTGGTAGGGCATTTCGCGAATGCCCGACTGGATAGCTACCATCTTTAAGTAGAAAACCTGTCGCCAAGCACTTAACGGTGTGTTCCAGCAGCTGGCCTTCATAGCCAGTAATTCTAGGTTAGCCTGAACAACATCTTCGACCAAATCATGACTTACCATCAGGTGAGATAGTGGTCAAAGGCTATAAAAATAAAATAAAAAACATACATAAACTATCAATAGTACCGATAGTATATTCAATAAGTATACTTACGATATGGATTGTTTCTGCGCTGTCGATAGATATTCAATTAAAGGCAAAACTAACAACGTGTATAAAACTATAGAAATAGCAATGAATTCTATCATAGCTATGTATTTTGAATCAATCTAAGATTCTGGAAAAATGGGAACTATAAATAACGGGCCATTTTAAGTTGGCAATATTTTAGTGAGGCATACGAACTATGTATACAGTTGCCAATAAATAAAAAAAATGTAGTGCATATTATCTTTGGTTGCTACTTGCTAGTGTTGAAATAACAGGAAATAAATAATTTATAAAAATAGTACTCTTTAAGGAAACTTTTAATGCTAGGGTGAAAATAAATATGCTGTTAATGAGAGAAGAGCAAAAAAATATGTTACGATTTTAGCATAATATTTTAATAGGACACTCCGCCATATAGGGGACCTGCCTTTGAACATTCTCCTTTGCAGTAGTTGATGCTTGATTCGTGCTATACTATATATAGTTTGACCTATACCGCTGTACCGCGCCTTAGGTGTTCGCGCGGCGAGACGGGGGGAGGCTCCCCCCGTCACGTCAACGTTCATGGCGGTCGCTAATGTCATTTGTACCGGACTGTCTATGTCAGAAGCACATGAGATAAAAATCAAAGATGAGTCGTACGTTATCTCGAGATAACCATCATTTTTAATGTGGCCGAACATTTTAAGAAAAGAATGGCAGACAAAGAAAGCTTTGAATTTAAAACTGATGCGAATATTGCCAAAATCGTAATCTTAAACTAAGTATTATATATGAAATATAGTTCAATTAAATTAAATATTTAGGTATATACAAATATATACAATTAATATCATATTCAATTAAATTATTTTATATGTACGACTGGAACTGTAAACTGATATCGTAAGATCTATACCACAATATCGATCTCACGTGAACTGCTCCTGCTCTTTAAAGCGCGGTACAGCAGTATCGGTCTAATTATACTAACTATAACTTTATATTGATGCGTAGTAAATTAAAAAAAACATTAATAAAAAAAATAAGAAACAATAAAATATATGAGAACAAATTAGGTTCGAAACAATAATCAAATAATAATTACTTATTTAGTTATGTAAATTTTGTTGTCGTCCAAAATTATTAGGTATAAAGGAATGGTAATTATGAAGATACTTAGGTCAGAAAATGATAAAAAGGTATGAACTACATATACTTCAAGCCTGGGAAAGTTCACATGATGGTATTAGCGTATTCTGTGATCTTTTCGAGGCATTCGACTGTGTTTAGCACCGCACTCTGATATTCGATAACTATCACACTTAGGTATTTCTGGAAATGCTTTGAATTTTCTAGAGTCATATCTGTTGGAAATGGGAGTAACGCAAGGATCAATTTTAGGACATTTTTATTTCTAGTGTATAACTACTCACTACCGGATCATAATAGGTATGAACCTAAACAAAACTAAACTGTCGTCTAAGTCGAGTGAAATTAAAAAGGGAAGTCGATGTAATTCAAAACAATCTCTCTGGAATCGACTGGACTGTAATCTCAGATGGAGTAAATGAGGCAACACTACTTTTACTATTATTTTAACTTATTGTTTAAGCTAACCTAGAATTGCTGGCTCTCAACGCAGTTTTGGCATTGGGACTAACAAAAAATCCTTCTTGTTTAAAGTCGTTCAAAACGATGAGAAGAAAGTTTGCAGATCACAAAAGCAACATTTCACGGTCGATAAAATTGACATTTCTGGAGCAGCGTCTGTCACCTGCCTACCTAAGGTTGGTAGAAGGGAGCATAAGAAAAAACAAGAGAATAGAATTAGAAGTATATTAGACAGAGAAAGGGGTCGTGGATTTCAGACAGGTGTGGCAATAACGAGCTTCCTTGTTCGAGAACTTATCTCCGGTCCACTAGCAATTGAGTTGATGCTCAGCAGCAGGTCTGCCGTGCAGTGTCTCAGCTCCAACACTGCCGCGCCGGTAGGTTGTCCCAGCTAGGCGCTGTAGAGACGATGAGTATGGCAGCGGTCAGTGCAGGAGTTCAGGGGACGGCCGGAGTCAGGAGGTCAGGCTCGTCAGGAGGTCAGCCTCGTCAGGTACTGGGCCTGGTACAGGAAGCCTGGTAGAGGAAGCCGGTACTGGAACCTGGTACTGGAACCTGTTACTGGAAGCCTGGTACAGGAAGCCTGGTACAGGAACCCTGGAAGGATGTGCTCCGGTCAGAATCGTTCCAGTGAAGGTGTTGAGCTGGTGGGTCCACTGTTCCTCTGCTACTGAGCATAGCTAGGAACACAGAGAAGATTTGTGTGTTGTGAAGCAACCAAGAAAACACAGAAAAACACAGATAAATAGAGATAGAATTAAACAATGCTTTAGTTAGAAGAGCTATAAGCAAAGTTAGGACATAGGGAAACACAGTAAATAACAATGAGAGTACATACCAAGAACAATTTACAAGGAAGAGAGGTTAGTTTTGTGGTAATAGGTCAACACATATTCACTGACCCGTTAAATGGGGTTTCTTTATATTTAATTTATAATTCCAATTAGGAATAAATACAGTAAAACTGTTATATCAAAGTCTGAGCTCAACAATTTCTAACAATTTTCAGTTGTAGTTCTTCTTCCTGCTGGGTGAAAAGTGACGCTAATTTGCCGTTTTGGCGCCTAGCCACTCCACTGAAGTTGTATTGTGAAATCCATTACCAAATATGGTAATGCAAGCGGTCACTAGACCGTTGGGATTAAATAGCCCAATGGCTCACTTTTATTTTGTTAATTTAAATTTACAACGTGCTTTGCAGAGGAAATAAGAACTATGACCGTGGCCATATTGACATGGTTGAGATCTGACGTTCGTGACAAGACAATCCTGTCAGATACTATTTTTGGACCTATAGTTATTTTATTGTAATATAGTCCTATTAAAATTCGTTATTTATTTTAAGATTTTATTATTATTTATTTTGCAAGATATATTATGAAAATATTATATTTCTTATGGCAATATTTACATACCAGATTTGGTTTAAGAATAGGCGACCTCTCTCGGATCATTGATGTACTACTTCAGCGAGCAATGCATGCACAATAGTAGCGAGATCCCTTTATAGGTATTCCATTCTGCAGCCTAATGGTAGATAAATGGGTAGATGGCGCTAGTAGTAAAATAAGTAGTTAAGTTAAATAATATTTGTTCACCGTTCAGGAAGGTGACATGTTTGTTGGTTTGTGGTGGTTGCATGTTTGTGACCTATACCTGTGGTTATGGAAGGAAATGGTTTCTGTTTTATTGCATTTGGATAAACATGTGAAGAAACGATTTCAGATCAAGTGATGACAATATCAGCGAGCAGTTAGAAATCACACGCCCTACAGGGGTGTATCAGGATCGTTTCATGTAGAAATATTACCAGCCTACCAGACAGTTGAAATACTAGAGTAGTTATATCCGAACACCACTGCTCTAAAAGCTTACTAGAATTTACCTATCTACATACCTACGCACATGTATATGCAGTTTGTAATGACAAGGAAAGAACGTTCAAATATTATGCGTCATATCTGTTATAAGAAAGAGATAAATAAGCAATTTGTGTTACCACCGTACCGCCACGAGACGTTCCGATCACCATTACGCTGCGATCTCTTTCACTCTCTCACACCTAACGATACACATATCTCGCTCATTCATTTCATTGAGTTTAGTTCCTAAGATAAAACAAAATGACGATATTATCTATTTCATCAATAAAAGCAATAATTACGCGTGAAATGAAACAGTTTTCTTATCTCTCACAGTGCTTGTATAATTGGTGCAGAGTCTAAAGATACAAGGAAGGCATATAACAGGGACAAAACAAGGCCGCTATCGATGAAATTTCGTTTTTCGTGTTTCGAGCGACTCGTTAGACAACGAAAATTAAATTTGCGTTTCGAAGTTCGTTGTTTGATATGGTCTATGGTCGGTTTATCACAAATCTTGCCCCGCTATGGAATCTCCCATACTACTCTAAGAACGCTGTTATGCCTCAATCAGTTTTAGGTCTTAAAAGAGAGAAATTTAAGAACATTTTCACATGCTAAGAGTCTGATTGTCCTAGTTATGGATTAGCGAGAGGTGTCGCTACTGTTCAATAAAATACAGGTTAGATATTTAGAATTTACGTATATGTCTTTATTCTCCTTAGGTAAGTATTGATATCTTCATTAGTAGTTGTGTTCTTTCTGCATATTTAGAACTCGACTTAGGCTACTTATAAGCAAACAAATAATTTATAATTTCATATCTGGAAAATGTACAAACAATACGAATCTGAATTTAAAAAAATGGTATTCAGAATCTACACAGGCAAATGCCTGCTAGTCTCTGCTACGAACGAAGTTAAACAAAAGTAAGCCAACACGTGTTTCGCGGATACCTTTCTTTCAGACACGAAGTTCGATACTTCGACGAATTAGAGTATCACCCAGTATCGAACCGAGCAAAGCTATTGAAACCAGTGCAGCTCGTCACTAGTGACGATATGCATCTGTCATAAGCAGAGGTTACCGTTTAACATCAGGTGGGACTATTGATACTAACGTCACAATCACATTTTGAAAAAACTGCTATTTAGCTAGTTAGCTATTATGAACTCATAATACCCGTAGTTGAAAGAAAAACATTAAAGATCAAAATAATTGACTCACAAAATACTGTTATTGTAGTAGTCCAAACGTGCAAGGACAACGTCATCTGTACTTACAGGTGGTAAATATCGTCTGTCCAAATGATAATTTCGAAATTATCGACATGTATGGCATTATACTAAGTATATGTAGTAAATCATTAGAATCTGATGGAATGCACGTAGATTAACTGATTAAAAATAAAGTATAAAATATGTAAAAGAAAAAGTAAAATTGCATTTCAAGAGCTAGTCGTTGGCCGAAATGAAACTAATCTGGAGTCTATTGCTAGCAGGTAGGTATTTATAAACTAACTGAAAAATTAATTAGTTTATGTTTGGAAATATTATGTATGTTCGCAAAAAATTTAGTAAATTTAAATTAAACAGTGATAATAACGAATACAACACCAATAAATGGAATAAATATAAAATTGCGGTGCCAGGTTTTAGATAAGCAAAGACAAATAAAAAGTCCTTTTTTAGGTAATTGTGTGGGGTTCTTCTTATGATATAGTTCCCAAACATATTAAAATGCTCATGCTCAGAAGAAAAATTCAAGTTGCTCGTAAAAAAACATTTTGATTGAGATATCCTACTACACGCTTTGTGATTACTTAAACGACTAAAATTCCGCCTCTGCCAAGCTATCGCCTTTCACTTACGTAATTTAAACTTAAACAAATATTGTAATAATGTTATTATATTGTACTCGTATGCGAATTTCTTGCCCGTTCCTCTCGCAGTCGCTCTATACATTTTTTTTGCTGGACGTGGCAGTACAATGTAGTAGAATAGTTCAATATCAAAATTTGTAATTGACCGTCATAAGAGCGTCGTAGAGGTCTAAATTGAATAAATGATTTTGAATTTGAATTTCAAGGCTTTTTGCTGTTAAGTCTGAAAAGCTGAAAAATGTTAATAGCATCCTGAAATAGTGGCATCAGTCATCATCATCATCAACCAGATGACGCCCAATGTTAAATAAAGGCCTCGCCTATAGAACGCCACACAGAACGGCTATTAGCCGCTTGTAACCATTGGTTGCCGCTAACTTTTACCATAGAACATATCTTTTACGATGTTGTCAGTCCACGTAGTAGGGATCCTACCAACTCTACGTCTTCCGATGTAAGTGGTAACCACATAACAACCTTTTTTCCCCATGGGTTATCAGTTCGTCGAGCAATGTGGCTCGCCCATTACCACTTCAACTTGCAAATTCTGAGAGCTATGTCGGTGACATTGGTTCTTTGGTGTATATCCACGTACCGGATTTAATCGCGCAAAGAAACTCCGAGCACAGTTCTCTCTATAGCTCGTTGACTCTCAGTAATTTTAAAATATAATATAAGTGTCATAAACTGTCAAAAACTAAACCTTACTATTTATTTAAGCTGCTGTCTGCAGCAGCAATGGTGAGCGCATCGTTGGTGGACAGCCCACGACCATCAACCAGTACCCCAGCATAGTACAAGTGGAGTTCAGAACCGCAGTAATCTGGAGCCAATCTTGCGCCGCCAATATTCTGAGTACGAGATATATGGTCTCAGCTGCACATTGCTTTGAGGGCGTGTAAGTATAACCTACAAGATTATTCAGTGTTCAATTTGAACTTCGACACCAGTAAAGCTACTAACTCCTAAAAGTATCAAAGAAGCACCACTCAGAATCTACTAGTGCAGAGACGTGGTATAATAATGCAGCTTGCATACTTATACTACTCATATACATTGACTCTTTCGGCGTATATTATCACGCCGGTATTTTTAAATAACATAAATAAATAATTGATTCAAGCATTACTTTGCGGAAATCCATATTTAATTTAAGACATGTGACGTTTATTACGTCACGTCGCTTAGACGGAAAATTGGGCGGATTGTCACTAGAAAATTGTTTCATGTTTTGCAAGTGTTTTATAAAATATTTTATAAGAAATGTTTTCGTAAGATCTTTTTAATATATTTGTGATATTATAACAGAAATAGTAAAATTCTAAAAATTTAATTGGAATGCTATGTCGGACTGTTATTTTTTCGGGTAACAGATAATAATAATAATAACAGACACAACTCTCACAGAAGGAAAAAGTCAAGTTGCACGTGAAAAACATTTTGATTAAGAAATCTTACTACACAGTTTGTGATTACTTAAACGACAAAAATGCCATCCAAATCATAACCGTGGTGGACGTTGTTTAACTTAGCTGATCGGTTAAGAACGGCTAAGCAAACTACGAGCGCTTCAAATTAATGCATGTAGGTCTGTTCACATGCATCAACCACCCTTCATATGGCCTCAGGGGAGTTTAAAGATGTCGCTCCATCCCCTCATGATGTAAACCGGCTTAAGGAGACTGATAATAAGAATAAAATAAAAATAATGATAATATAGATTGGCCGTGCATTTGCTGAACCACCCTGGTGTACAAAAAATAAAACCATCTTTCTTTCTTTACAGATTTTTCAACATCGAAAGTCGTCGCATCCGCGCTGGCAGCACTAACCGTAATTCCGGTGGGGTTGTCATTAACCTGAGACGTCGCGTCAACCACCCTTCATATGGCTCCAGAGGAATGGATGCTGATATATGTGTGTTAGAGCTGGTGTCAGTCCTGACTTACTCCAATACCATTCGGCAGGTGTCCATCCCGAACCAAGGCTTCGAGGTGCCCGATAACTCAAATGTTGTACATGCCGGATGGGGAGCAACTAGTGTGAGTATGAGGAAACAAGGGAGATAGGTAATGGAGGCGTGGCATGTGCGAACGCATCTGGCCTAAATCAGGCTTGTTCGTAAGAAAACCATTGCGCGCTTAGTACAAATTAACAAACTAATCAGTGCTTCCAACGACGCAATGGATGAGTGGTTTAATAGCTGTATCTTTGTGTATAACTTGAGACCGTAGCTACGGGTTGAAGCGCAACCCATTTTTTAACCGACTTCCAAAAAGGAGGAGGTTCTCAATTCGTCTGTATTTTTTTTTTTTTTTGTTTGTTACCTCAGATCTCTTGACTGGGTGAACCGATTTTGAAAATTCTTTTTTTGTTTGAAAGCTGATGCTTGTCGTTTGGTCCCATTTTACATTTCATCAAAATCAGTCAAGCCGTTTTTGAGTTACACTAAAAAGATTGAAAAAAAAAATTTTAACAAAAAATGGAACCGACTTCAACACCCAAAAGTGTGAAATAACTTGTCGAAGTCGGTACCATGCACACAATATTGTGATAATAGGTACTTTTGAACCATCATGGTACCGACTTCAACAAGTTATTTCACACTTTTGGGTGTTGAAGTCGGTTCCATTTTTTGTTAAAAAATTTTTTTACATGTGTGCTATTAGTTAGTGCATTAGTTTGCAGTGAAAATCTAGGTGAGTGTGACAAAATGTGCGTATGTATGCCATACTTACTGTTTTTATTGATGTGTGATCGAAACGGGTGGGAGAGATGCGGCGACACTTTTACGCGAACAAACTCGAACTGAAGGCAAATCTTCCTTGTTTCTCTTATCTGTGATGTAAACAGATTATTAGCAAAATATATTTAGGTTGAAGCAGTAAGAAAATTATATGTTATTTTTGATCACAGAGAGACGAATTACTTAGCATTCCATGGATTCACCGTGCGGGTGCCGGGTCCATAGCGTTGCAGAGGAAGAGGCTAGAGGGGCCTGGAACTTGCAACCCAGGAGTGGGGTTAAGGGCCCCTTTACGATATATCAATGCTCCCCTTCAGCGCTCGAGCCTCCTCCCCTACCTAACCAAATTTTGTAAGATCCTACTAATGCCGCCTTAGATACACGTTCTAGGATGGAAGTTACGGTTGTTCTTGGCAGGCCAAGGTCTTTAAGTATCTACGGCCAAGAAAAGTCCGAAACACGTTACCTTAAAATTTTCTCGAAAGAATAAAATTGCAAGGTTGAGACACTCATTATGCTTGTAACGTAAATATCTTAATTATTACATATGAAAGTGTATGAAAATAATTTAATAAAATAGCAAAACTTTATCAAGAGGGACAAGAAAAGATACATTTTCGAGTTTTGTGTTAAGCTTACCTAGTTTCGGATTTTGCCTAAAATGATCGCGATTTCAACATCGCTGCCTCTCTTTCACTCCTAAGCAGTCCGATAGTGACAAAATTTCAGCATTTGACAGCGTCTTAAACGAAAATTTTAATAGGTTTGCTTCCTAAAGTAGACGAACGGATAGCACATGAGACTTAGCTACGTATAATTACTATGTCTCAAGGTGACGGGCGCAGTGCAATTCGTAACTTGTGACGAAATGCATCTGTTATAGGCAGAGGTTAGTCCGAGTAACGTCAACGTCGAGCTTGTTCTGTCACAATAACATAAGACAACATTAAAAACATTATGTCATAAGCGCAGTATGCCACAGGTCATACTGAAGCAAATATTACATTAATTCAGCAGTTTCCATCTCCAAATACTTTTTTGTTTTTTACTTCCCATATTATAACTAGCATCAGAAGACCACTCTCCGCTCGGTGCCAATGTTAATGAGCAATCCAAGAAATGAGACAGAAGAATTTTGTTAAGAGATCAAAAATAGTTATACAGGATACGTCAGCTGCTGATGCTGTTGTTCTATTAGAAAATTTAACCTTTTTTTTCCCTCAACAGCAAGGAGGCCCGGCATCTTCAGTACTTCGTGATGTGACCATCCGTACCGTCAACCGTGCGACTTGTACTCAACGTTACGCGAGCGTAGGGATGACAGTCACCGCCAACATGATCTGCGCTGGTATGCTCGGTGTGGGCGGCAGAGACGCCTGCCAGGGAGACTCGGGAGGTCCTCTGTACATGGGAAACGTTCTCGTCGGTATCGTCTCCTGGGGGCGAGGATGTGCTCTGGCTAATTTCCCTGGAGTCAGTACTAGAGTTTCCTCCTATACTACCTGGATTTTAAACACTGCTCGTTAAAAACTTGGCTTTATTAAAATATTATATTATTAATGCATTTTTTTGTAGGCTATATGTTGATAAGTTCACTTTACAATGGTGCATGTAGTTTATTCACATCGAGTTTTCAAGTTAAGTATGAAGTCTGCACTTAGCTTGAACCAAGCAATACCATATTTTAAAAATACCTCTTTCTTGGGCTTTAGACCATCTTGGCTATAATAAAAAGCGTCCAAATGCGAGTCACAAGTCACAACCGTGCTCCAAGGGTTTCTTCCTGTATGATAGAATGGATGCAACAAACATAGCTCCAACAAAAGGTGAGACACATTGAAGGTAAAATTTACTAAACTATGAAAATAAAAATACAAAATGTTTGGTACACCAACTGCAAATGTAAGTTACGAACAGGGATACAGTAGGAAGTGACGTTAATGGGTAAACGAGACAATAACTAACGTTTCAAAAAGACAAGCACAGTGCATCTATCAGAAAGTGAAAGGAGGCACTGGAACTGTGATGGTAAGGAGGCGTGGCGGTGTCAATGAGGCGGGTTGACATGACCGTCTTCATAACAACAACAACAATCGTAAATTTTATACTTGCCGTACCCACGAATTCGTCCGCGTGTGGCTACATGACGATTTAGGGGAAATCACTTCACAAAGTGCTGATTGTGTGGTTGCCCAGGCCAAGACTCCTGCTCCTGGGACTCCTGGGCTTCGGGAGGACTCCCTCCAGGATCGTGGTTATCACTGGAGAAGGTCCTAGTCCCAGTTGGGACCCAGATGAAATATTTGGGTCTCATCTTGGATGGGAGTGCTAGCTACATCACCGGTACACACTCACTTCTACACTGTATTCTGAAAAGACAAAGTTTGCAATTTGTATGTTTGACAAGTTAATAATTAGGTTAAAAAAAACAACGATTTTATACGAGATAATAGGAGCAAGACAAGTCTAAAAATTTTCTGATATACTTCTTTATCGTCGTGTGTTGCCCATATGGTTTTAGATAAGCACATGTAGAGTCAAAATAAACACATTTGATAGGTAAACAAAAACTCCTTGACCGTTCATACCTGCTCGCATAATATGCGATATTATGTAACTTACAACTATAAACAATAATATATTTGTGTCATGTAGGTCGTTTTGAGGAGAATTTTTTTTTATTTATTTATTGCAATATGTACTTACATAATAAGACGACTACATACCCTGTTAGGGTGTAGCAAATACATAATATTAAGGCTATACAATAATAATTGTTAATCTATAGGTATTACAGTAATTTGATACATAGCTTAATTATGTCAATAGAGTAATTCAAATATGTTAACAATAATTTTCGTATTATGTTAGCTACATATATAGTCAATGTATTAAGATTAACATTATCGTGGTTAGCTAGATCAGGATCGAGATGTGTATGTCTCCAGCTTACTCAATTGAAATTTCTTAATTCTGAATATGCCAATATTTAGAGCAGATTTGGTGCAATTATGAATACCACCTCAAAATTTAGGTGCCAAATAAACTTCGGTGCTACACGTGATTATAAGTGTGTTAGCTGGCGTTATGGTCTCCAGCTGACACATGCTGTATATACGAAACGGCTAAAGGTGTGATTCTATACTTTAGCCAGGGATTTAGCGCATAATTTGTGCCATTGGCACAAAAAAATTTAAAAACCCTACTTGAAAACTGTAGTAGTAGTGACCCGATTACAACGTGTAAGCTGGAGACCACGTGTCTACAGCTGCTCATCTGTATCTTCTGAACGAATGGGCCTATGACTTTGTTTAATATGTCAAAATTTAGAGCCAAATTTGTGCCATCGGCACTAAAATTTTCAACTCTGTGGCTATTAAGGTTTTGGCTACAAGCTCAAATAAACGTGTAAGCTGGAGACACATGTCCCCAGCTAGCACATGCTGTACAGCTCAAACGGGAAAGGCTAGACTACTTTTTAATAGCTTAAAATGTTGGGTAGAATTTGTGCCATCGGCACCAAAATTTTCAAAACAATGGGCCTCATAGTTTTTGCGTAATAAGCAAAAACATTTCTTCCCGCCTAAATATTTAAATATTTCGTTAAAAACGTTACTGTACGCGGCGTTGCCGTTCCGATGACTGTAGCTACAATCTGCCTTGAACCTTATTTCTATAGGCTTGGAACCTATTATCGCTTTCATACAAAATAAACGCCGTTGAGACATAGGCTAGGAGCATGAAGGTTTAAATATAATTTGACAAATATTTTATACTATGCATGCTTTCCGGATTTCAAAGTTATTGAAGCCGTCACTATTTACGAGTGGTCGTTTTAAAACGTTACTGGTTTCGAAAACTATCTTCCCATCGTTGCAATAGGGGTTTATCAGTTTTCGTTCTGAAATGAAACTATTTAGATATTCTGAGTTTTGAAAATCCGACGTATTGAATAAGGATATATTACGCGGAAGTCCACGTTTGTAGCTAGTTAGCTCGGCTTTACATACGAGTAGGTACGCATGCATGTAGGCATGCATACCTACTCGTATGTATAGCCGGTATGTACCTATCTCACTAGCTTGCTGTTGTTTGTATTATTTGATAGAACGCGTATGAATGACACTGTAGCGAGTAATATCCCCTTTCCCGAAGTGCCACAGTGTCAGCGAAATTCAGAACAGGATTGGTGTTAAGCTCACACCATACTGGTAGGCGTGATGAGGTAGGGCGGGGGTCAGGGAGACCCGGTGAAACGGCTGACCACTGGCCGCCCGCCAGTCAGTAGGGGACCCGAACCCGGACTAACCGACCAATGGGAGGCTGTCCCGCCAAATGGAGTATAATCTCGGGAAGCATTGTCGTGCCGGTTGGTGACCGGATGTGGACCCGGCAGTGCTTTCCGGGGAGGACCGGGGGCCCTTCCGTGCCCCGCACTAGCTCCTCACATAACCTGCAGGTATGTGTGACTAATGCACCTTCCATTTTTTCTCCGTTTCGCTGACTCTGTAGCACTTCCTGACTCCCTTTTTAAATTATAAAAATATGAGAATAAGTAAGTAACAATAAGAAAAAGCGTTTTTCCACATTTAAAGTGGACTTCTGCAACATTAGGGGACTTCATGCTAACCTAAACGCAGTCCATCACCATCTAGAGACGACGAAGCCGGCCTTATTGTTTTTAACGGAGACGCAAATTTCAATTCCGGGTGATACATCATACCTAAAGTACCCAGGCTACAATATAGAACATAAGTTTCTTTCAAAAGCCGGGGTATGTCTGTACGCCCGGGAGGATGTTTGCTGTCGCCGTCTACACGGCCTTGAAAATCGGGACACTTCCACACTATGGGTACGAGTTGACTTTGGAGGATCCACCAGAGTCTACTCGTGTCTGTACAGGTCCCATGACAGAGAGTGCGACGGAACTGGAAACACTCATTTCTTTGGGCATGTCCAAAACGCAACCGACAAAGTTGTTGAGCACGATCCTTCCGCGGAAATTATCATCCTTGGAGATTTTTATGCCCACCATACCGAATGGCTGGGTTCTCCTAGGACAGATATTCACGGAAGTACTGCCTAAAAGATTCGCACGCACTTATGGGATTGCACTTTTTACATTGCGATCTTATAACGTTTCCCGCACCACAACCGTAACATCGAATAGCACCTTTTTCACTTTTATTGTTCTTTAATTTTTCACAGTTTAACTTTGTGTGACCGCGACGCTTGCAGTATACGCAAAATTCCTTTTTATCCGAAGATGAAGACGGCGCGCTCGGTTGCTCGTCAGACCGGCGGCGGCTCGCACTTGGGACGTTATTTGTTTGCTCGCCTCGGAACACAATACGACCTGATAACCCAAACGACGACTTCGAAGATATTTGGCGGCGATCATTCACTTCTTCCAATGAATCTTCTACACTACGTGCTCGTCGTAATAACTCGTCGAACGAAGATATACTGTCTCTGTCGACCCTTTTCCTTATTCTTCGGTCGAGTAACCCGAATGTCATGTCTAACTCGACTTTTTCGCTGAGATCATTAGTAGGTAACTTCGCTAGCAACGCTCTTACTTTGGCAATAAATAAGTCAGTGCTTTCATCACCTTGTACCAACGAAAACAATTCCCTGTAAATGCGATGAGGAGGGCGGCGTTCTCCATAAGCAGCTCGCAATCGAACCAAAGCTTCACTCCAGGAGTAGGTACTTTGCCTTACGCCCGCCCACCAAACAGCGGCTGACTTAATAAGCAGCATCGATAATCCTTTTAATGCACACTCGTCGCTAATACCTAAGCAAGTTTTGTATACTTCCACAGCATCTATAAAGTTATCTAACGAATCTTCCTTGTTCCCGCTGTACCTAGCGGTGCATTTTGTGAAATTGGCGGGCGCATTGACTGCAGGCGAGCCCGCTGCGGTAACGAACGAGCCCCTCGCATCGGCTGCCGGCGTCGACGAACGCACCTCACGCAGTAACTGCTGGCAAAACTCCTGCTGCGACTGCTGTAAGGTCATAAAGAGGGCTGTCAAAGTCTCTTGAGACATGGTAACGTTGCCTTCCGTTTCGACTCCGGTGTCCTGTTCCAGTGATTGCCGTTTTTTCGGCATGTTCATGACACGTGTTTCCGCCCAGAAAAAACCCGAATCCCTTAAAGTTAAACACGTTGGGCGTCCAGAATGTAGGGGCGTGGGCCTGGACGGCAGTAAAACACAGGAGTGTCGTTAATAGTATAGTATATACTGTCCGAAAACAAATCACAAAAAAACACAAACACAAAATGAATATAATGGCGCGTGAGCCGTAAAAACGCGTGCGCACGACTCTCTAGCGTAGAACGACTGGCGCGGGGCGCGGGGGTCCTGTTGCCATAGAGACGGCCGCTGGGCCGGCATGCGTGCGTGACCTCACTGGCAGCATACAGGAACCCCAGGGCACCGCGCGAGATTTAAATTTAGAATCTTACTTACGAGTTTAATCTAAAACAAAACGTAGAGGCTTCTGACCTCTGTTTGCACGAGGAGGGAGCTTACTACTGTTATTGTGTAGGTCGCTTGCTACACCTTCTGTTAACTCGTTTCCTGTTTTACTGGATAAATGAGTATTCTCTTCTTCTGTTAATGCGATTCTTATTTCCTTTACAAATTGTCCTGTTAACCGGTTTTTTGTGTCTTTCTACCAAACGAGAAAAAGTGTGTTCCACACACACATAACCACACGCTCCACACACACAGACCAGAAATCAAAGCGTAAAGTTGTAACTATAGCGACGTGACAGACACTTACTATCAAGCGGCAAGAGAAAACATGACACCTAAAATTTTGACCAATGTTTTACTAGAAGAAATATATGCTTAACGTAATATATGTTCTATGGCTTAACTACAAAAAATATATGATATAGCGATACATACATTTGCTATTCGTCCGCGCGTCTCTTGCTTGCGGCTGCTTTATTAATCTTTTATTTTTGATTCAGTAAGTCAGCCCTAAGAAAGCGCATCAGTCATATGATGGTCAATGGTGAATGCTGCTATCATCGCGGGCTGTACATAGCGAAAATTAACGCTAAGTCTAGCGCATTAGACACGTATTTGCGTTTACTGATCTGAGAGTGGTAGCGATTAAATTTGTAGGTATTTTTTCTCTTTGAAAGGCCAGTGTTATATCTATTAGTAGGTAATCTGTGCCCTGGTCTTGATTAGTAAATAAAAAAGAACCGAACTTACCATTTTGCTTTCGATCAACGTTGCACCGTGGATCCACCTTGAAAATCGAAATGAGATTCAATGACTGACTGAATTCTTAGCCCGGCAGCACTTTTCATGCCACAATCGGTATCCTACTAGATTGTATTATAAATATGTATCATAATTCATAATGTGCTGTAATTGCGTTGGATATACTAAGGATGACTAATTGATTTGAAGTTTTGATTGAATTGATACTAAATCAGTATGTAACATTGCGTTTTTATTTGTAGTATTCGGAAACAATTATTCTATTGAATACTAGTCATTAACATTTTACGTGGATATAAAGTTCCTATGCTTATTCAGCCTTTGAAAACGAATCGAATAATCCCAAAGATTAAATCACATCTGCTCTTACGCTGCTTATGCTTAGGATCTTTGGTAGAAATGTTTAACGCATAGAGCAATGCATTGTTTCTCCTTAGAAGAAATATAAATATATTGCACTTTAGGTTAAAAAAAATTGGGTAATTGATTCAAATAGATCTCGTTCCGTAGATTCCGAATATGTATACAACTCAATTTCACAAAAAATGTCACATGCGTTGTTTATAGTTAGCTCGGCACAGTTAGTAGGTACTCATAAATAACAAAATTACGATAGAAAAAAATATAGTCTTGTGCGGGATTAATACCTACGATTTTTTTTAAACAACATTATTTACTTCCCTTACACATTCCGTATTATTATTCATTTACCATAGCAACGCCGTCGTTTGGTAAGTACCTGTTCTGTTACAGCATGCGGCATACGTAGGGCTGCCATCCGTCCGGGATTCCCCGGATTTGTTTTCACGGGTCTCACTTTCACCCAAATGTCCGGGGTTTTTAAGATTTTGTCCGGCATCGGTGGTTAAAGTGATGGCAGCCCTAGGCATACGGCATCTGTTATTGAATATGTGTACATCCTGTTTAAGCTTATTTGATTAGACTCGGTGAGCATATTCTGTACCTAAATAAACTCCTGAGGTCTAATGACGGAAAAGAACTAGATCGTAAGGACCTGTGCATGCATATAGCAAGTACACTGTGTTTAGGTTTATTTGATTGGGCTCATTCACTTTATTCTGGACATGAAATTCTGAGATCTGATGAATGATAAGAAAACATCGAATGGACCAGTAACCTTTGGAATTTCGCCACTGCATTGATTTATGATGATGCCAGTGGCACAAATTATGCGCTAAATCGCTGCGCTAAATCTCTGGCTATAGTATATAATCACATCTTCAGCCGTTTCGTATATACAGCTTGTGTCAGCTGGAGACCATAACGCCAGCTAACACACTAATAATCACGTGTAGCATCGAAGTTTATTTGGCACCTAAATTTTGAGTTGGTATTCATAATTGCACTAAATCGGCTCTAAATATTGGCATATTCAGAATTAATAAATTTCAATTGAGTAAGCTGGAGACATACACATGGATCGAGAGTTCGTTACGTTTTTATCTTCAATATATTCATTAATAGTGTAATAACATTTTTTTGCTAATAAATCCTTAAGTTTTATTCTAAATTTATTGTCATTTGTTTCGTTTCTTATATCTAAAGGTAATTTATTAAATATTTTTATTATTGTATACTGTGGCCCTTTTTTAACTAGTTCTATTTTTGGTTCTGGTGCCAGGAGTTGATATTGATGGCGAGGGATTGGGTTAAAGGTAAAAATATTCTGATGTTTTCTTACGAATTTTGACGCTTCCATGATATAAATACTCGGAAGTGTTAGTATTTTGTGTTTGATGAAGTGAGGTTTACAACTATCTCGCGAATATTCACTATTATGCGGAGACACTTTTTTTGCATAATAAATAGGTCCTGGGCATCAGTGGCATTACCCCACACCACTATACCGTATGTAAGCCAGGCACATGCGTAAGCATGGTAAGCAGTAATTGCTGTTTTTAAATTTGTGTTTATTTGTGTTCATTTTTGGGATCACAGTAGTAACCATTGGGAAAAATGTTATTTTGCCGTCTTGATAATTTCATTTAGATAAAATTTGCAATTTTTGTTAATAAACTTTAGAGGATAATGTAAAATTCTGCATTGGGGGTCCGCTGTTCTCTCAGCATCACATGAACGAAGTAATGTAATGTTGCATTGTTGGTATGATTAACATCACTCGCGGACATCCTCAACACCAGAAGACAAGAATTCGTCGCTGGCCTTTGAAGTGCGAATATGCTCTTTCCTTGTAAAATCTTAAGTTATATAGGTTCAGAAATACTTCAGATGGCAGCTGGTTTCACATAGCGGCAGCACGAAAGTGATGTAAAAATGACATGGTTACAGACATCCAAACTTTGATATAAAATTGGTGAATCATCATGCTCTGTCGTGACATTCAGCGGCAAAATTCAGCTGCAAGTATTAAGGCGATTAGAGTCGCCAATGGCCTTGAGCATCTGGACCTAATCGAGCTTACTTTACTCGCGCATCGCCGCATACGTTCCGCGCTCGCTGCACAAATATAACGGTCAAAGAATATGCAGATGCGCGATGCGCTCCGGTAACATGGCACTTTATATTCCTACCGTACGATTCTAGTGAGTATCCGCAATTGCAACTGCGACTGAGATCAGTCGTCAAATGAAAATGTATAGTGTACCTACCTAGGTTGTTCTGGACGTCTTTATTCCTTTTCTTTATTTTTCAATGTCATCTGCCGAGTGAAGAAAGTTACTCAGATTTGTCTGATACTCGATATTTAGGCTGTGCTGAGAGTCATTATTCCGAATTTGGAATTATTTTTTCAATGTCATCTGCCAAGTGAAGAAAAATGCTACGGTTTGACTGAAAATTGATATCTAGGTTGTTGTAGACGTTATTATTCCATGTTAAGAATTTGTTTTACGTTGACGTCTGCCAAGTGAAAAATGTACTTCGATTTGGCTGAAAATCGATATCTAGGTTGTTTTCAGTTCGCACACAGACTCTTTAAAAAATCTGCAAATTTTAGTAATATGCTACATAAACGAGTTTTCCAATTAAAATAACCTGTCATTCGTACAACTTTTGCAAGAAGATTTAGCCCTTTTATTAAAACATATTTATATAATCAAGTCCTGAATTTTTCAGTTTATATATCACCATATAGCATCATACATACAAACACGTAAATAACACAAATTTAGTTAAAATATAAATACCACCTGTGTGGATAATTTATAAAAAAAAAATGTATGAAACTGAACAAGATGTTATTTTATGGACAATTTGTAAGTTAAATTTATGTTTATAACTATTTTGCGTGAAAAATTGTACTGAAGTCAACTGTGCACTGTACAGCTATCAATTAAGGTCTTAACGATACAAACTTCAACGTCGAAGTGTGAAGACCACCAGCAATACAAGATTTGAAAAAAGTGTTATTGGCTTAAATAAAGATTTATATTATTGTTTATATTATTATTATTATTCTGGACCTTTTTATTCCAAATTTGGAATTTATTTTTCGATGACGTCTGCCTAGTGAGAAAAGTTACTAAGATTTGGCTAAAAATCGATATCTAGGTTTTTCGGGGCGTTCTTATTCCAAATTTGGAATTTACTTTCCGATGACGTCTGCCAAGTGAAAAACTACTTCAATTTGGCTGAAAATCGATATCTAGGTTGTGCTGGGCGTCATTATTCCGAATAAAGTTTTTTTTTTAATGGCGTCTGTCAAGGGAAGAAAGTTACTCCGATATCTAGGTTGTGCTGGGCGTCATTATTCTACATTTGGATTTCATTTTTCAATGACATTTGCTAAGTAAAGATAGATGACGTATCTTTAAAACGCTAAGATATATCGGATAAGAGTAAGAAAATTATAATAATCAATCGTTTATTCAAATCTCCTTATAAATGAAATTATAGCCGACGCGGGTTTACCCGTTTAAAAACGACGATATAAAAGGAAGATTTGTATAATGGCGAAAATACATTGAAAAATAAGAATAGGGACGACTGTGTCGTACGCAAAAATACAAAATGGCCAACGTTTGTGCTATTGGACATGTCGGCCCTTCAGAAGGAAGTGTTTACCTTTAGATTTTCCCGCCCATAGGTGGGAAGCAGTCTTCCACCCGCTACTCGCATCAAACAAACACTACTTTCCGGGTACGAGATATGAGATGAATAATTTCTTGTCTAGGAAATAATAATATGGGCAATTTATCTACAGCTATATTGTAAAGATTGGTTCCATCGTGAAAAGGTAACCGATATACTTTCTCATTTATTAGGAGATTTGAATAATTGATTTATAAGTACTTTTCTTTAAACTTTCGTGAACTAAACTCATGTTTCTAAATTACATTAACGAAAACCAAGCGGGGTAGATTTAAATCGCTCCCGCCGCTCTTCAAGACGATGACACCCGCTTCTTCAGTCTACTCGTGACCACGGTCAATGCAACTTGATCGAAACGTCGAGGTTAGTCAAAATATTATTTTGATGTTCATTCGTGCGTCTTTGATAAGTAATCATAATTTTCCTACTCTTATCGTACTGCGGCGATAGGGAACTGCTAATCATCCCACGGCCAGCAGGTAGGTAGGTAAACTCAGGGAGTAGGTTTGAAAAGTTTATTAGGCCAAGCCTTATCAGGTTGCACAGCCGCACAGTTCTACTGAAGTTACATAGACCGGAGGGAGACACTGGCCTGATAGTACACGTGATCCAGGTCCCAGATGTGGCGGTCTTGGCGTCAGCTGATAGTTCTGGATCTCGGTAGTGAGTGCTCGAAACACCCGTCCTCGGATTAAATCAGTGAAGTGGAATCCTGGAAGGAAGACACCGGCTTAGTAGCTGATATTCCTCAGCCAACTGTTGCCAAGCCGCGCCGACACGATCGTGGTACTGTTACCAGCGACTCACATTTTAAAACTCACAGTCTAGCGCGGTAGGGCAGCACAGCTGTTTACGTTACCTAGGTTTTAGTCAGCACTATGAAATAACAATAATAAATAAGGAACTCACCCTAGAGGGATACACGCACTTCACAACAAGTTAATAACAATTAAGATCGATAGTACGAATAGAAAAGCGTCCAGGAAAACCAAGATAAGTATCGATTTGTAGCCAAATCAAAGTAACTTTTTCCACTTGGCCGACGTCATTGTTAAATAAATTCTAGATTTGGAATTAAGACGTCTAGAACAACCTAGATCGATATCTAGTTGTTCTAGACGATCGATCTTTTCAGCTAAATCGAAGTTACTTTATCTACTGGGCATACGTCATCGTAAACAAATTCTAAATTTGGAATAATAACGTCTAAAACAACCTAGATATCCATTTTTAGTCAATTCTGAGTATTTTTCTTCACTTGGCAGACGACATAGATAAAATTATTCCAAATTCGGAATAATGACGCACAGCACAACCTAGATATCGATTATCAGCAAAATCGGAGGAACTTTTTCACTTGGCAGACGTCATCGGAATATAAATTCCTAATTTGGAATAAGGACGTCCAGAAAAACTTAGATATTGATTTTCAGCCAATTCAGAGTAACTTACTTCCCATGGCAGACGTCATCGAAAAATAAATTCCAAATTCGTAATAAAAACGTCCAGAACTACCTAGATTTTGAATGATAGCCAAATTGGAGTGACTTTCCTCACCTAGCAGATGTCGAAAAATGTATGCCAAATATTGAACAAAAACGTCCAGAAAAACCTAGATATCGATTTTCAGCCAAATAGGAGTAACTTTTTTCACCTGGCAGACGTCTTCAAAAAAATAATTCTTAATTCAGAATTACGATGTCCAGAACAACCTAGATTTTCAATTTCAGCTAAATCAGAGTTACTTTCTTCACTTGGCAGATGTCGCCGAAAAAATAATTTCAAATTTGGAAAAAAGACGTCCAGAAAAACCTTGATTTCGATTATTAGCCAAATCGGAGCAACTTTTTTTACTTGGCAGACGTCATCGTAAAATACATTCCAAATTCGTAATAAAAACGTCCAGAACTACCTAGATTTTGAATGATAGCCAAATTGGAGTGACTTTCCTCACCTAGCAGATGTCGAAAAATGTATGCCAAATATTGAACAAAAACGTCCAGAAAAACCTAGATATCGATTTTCAGCCAAATAGGAGTAACTTTTTTCACCTGGCAGACGTCTTCAAAAAAATAATTCTTAATTCAGAATTACGATGTCCAGAACAACCTAGATTTTCAATTTCAGCTAAATCAGAGTTACTTTCTTCACTTGGCAGATGTCGCCGAAAAAATAATTTCAAATTTGGAAAAAAGACGTCCAGAAAAACCTTGATTTCGATTATTAGCCAAATCGGAGCAACTTTTTTTACTTGGCAGACGTCATCGTAAAATACATTCCAAGTTCGGAATAAAGACGGCCAGAACTACCTAGATTTTGAATTTCATCCAAATTGGAGTAACTTTCCACACTTGGCAGACGTCATAGAAAAACCCGTTCAAAATTCGGAATAAACACGTCCAGAACTACTTAAGAGTTTGAATTTCAGCCAAATCGGAGTAACTTTCTTCACTTGGCAGACGTCATTGAAAAATAAATACCAAATTCGGAATAAAGACGTCTAGAACTACCTAGATTTTGAATTTCAGCCAAATCGGAGTAACTTTCTTCAATTGGCAGACGTCATTGAAAAATAAATACCAAATTCGGAATAAAGACGTCTAGAACTACCTAGATTTTGAATTTCAGCCAAATCGGAGTAACTTTCTTCACTTGGCAGACGTCATAGAAAAATAAATTCCAAATTCGGAATAAAGACGTCTAGAACTACCTAGATTTTGAATTTCAGCCAAATCTAGGTAACTTTTTTCACTTGGCAGACGTCATCGGGATATACATTCCAAATTCGGAATAATGACGCACAGCACAACCTAAATATCGATTTTCAGCCATATCGGACTAACTTTTTTCACTTGGCAGACGTCATCGAAAAATAAATTCCAAATTTGGAATAAGGACGTCCAGAAAAACCTATATATCGATTTTCAGTACTGTAACAGTCACTTCGTCCACTGCTGAACACAGCCTCACTTTTTAATTTGCCATAATCCCCACACTTGGCAGGCGTCTTGGGGATCGCAATGTAAGTTGGCAGTTCTTTAGAAGGCGCTGCTGCCCCCTTTAGGTAGTTTTCCCTTAGACGCTTCTGACGACACCCACGGGATGATATGGGGAGGTGCAATTCTAACCCGGCACCCCACGTGGCTGCCCACCTTCCAGTAGTTTTCCCTTAATCGCCTCTTACGACACCCACGGGATTATATGGGGAGGTGCAATTCTAACCCGGCACCCCACGGTGCTAATCTCCCTTACCTATCTCTCACTATTTTCGAGATACGTTATCCATCTTCACTTGGCAGACGTTATCTTTATGTAGTATTAATTAACCTATATCAAAACACCTAATACAATTATCAAGAAAAGCTTAGAACTCCAAAAGATGTATGTAGCCCCATACAAACTCTAAATGTAGTAGAGAACCATTTTGTACCTTACAAACTACTAAAGCCGGAAACTATTTACCATAATATAAAAAAATATATTATCTTTAGTTAACCAGTTATAACATGAGAGCGTTATAGATATTACTAATTAATTTTGTACATATATTATAAAACTTTTCATTGATCTTATTGATAAGGCCGCCCATTGTAATTTACCCACAACATTGTCAATTTCAAGTTTTGATTCTTTTCATATGTGAGACAATTCGAATAAAATTTGTCTACAAAATACCAATAATAAAGCGTCACCGCGCATACTTCACGTCGCAATCAAGTTGGCCCTCTGCAGCGAGCGAATCATTGCACGCACACAGCTACGAATCTCGCGTGTCAATGCACTAATACTAAGACAAGATCGTTATCAGTCGAAAGCGCGAGCGGAGCTACGAGCGACACAGCCTCCCCGTGCCAACGCTTGCGCAACACTGCCGCCCGCGTCCGCGCAGAGCACCTCGGAACCGCAAGCGTTCTGAATCTGAATAATTCGACATTTTCTTAGGAAAATATCAATGGATTTACAAATGCTATGTTATAATTGTAGTATAACAATCTAGAAATTTAATGGTACAATTTATTTTTCAAAAATCGTAGCCGTTTAGAAGGAGTTTGCCATATAAGTCAAGAAATAGTATGTAGTTTGAATTTTTTTTAAGGCAAAAGTAATAGTAATACCGTAAAATCATATGTTGCAAATGTTGTACTTGAATTCATCTATAAAATATATTTTTTTCAAGTCTTCAACTTCAGCGGTTACGGAGGAGTTCGCTTTAGAAAGTACGAATTTGACGTACCCAAGGGCCGTTCCGCGGAACACTCCCCTTGATATATACCTTAAAAGATGCAGCCTGATCCAATATAGCTATGCAGTGCTAAAGGGTCGAGCCGATCGGAGAGCTTGATCGTCGATGTTTTGAGTCGCTCTGCGATGAATGTTGTCTAATGGAAGGAGCTAATACTGGTCCAGAGCTCTATGTGGATTGTGGGCCAACCAAGCTTCTTTGATATACCTACTAAGTAATTAATCCATCCCTTACAAGTGAAAGCCATTTTGCATTGCCTACTTCTGCCACTATATAATATTTCCAATCTTCCTGATTCATAGTTAATACACACATTAGTCACAGTTGTTCACACAAGCGAAAATTTCAGGGTCCAAATAAACAGTATGCTACATTATTCAATGGGTGCTACTACCTAGTACCTACCTTGTACGTAGATATTTTTGTGGGATTTTTTGTGCATTACAAATCAAAATACCACAGTAAAGAAAAAGTTAAAATGCGTTTACGACGACGCTCCTAGGGTCAATTAATTTTTTTGGCTTATTTTTAACTTACCACCATATATAGGAACTTATAACTGACAAAAATAGTAAATGATCACCAAAATTAAACCCGCATTTTAATGTCAATTTATAACCAAAGTTTTAACATCTCGCTATCCTATTTAAGCAAAATGACGCCAAATAAATCATTGTTAACCCAAAAGTAGTAAATGATCACCAAAATTAAAACAGAATTTTAATGTTATAATTCTACTGGCGCATCGCCGGCCGCTGCCGCGGCACGCTCGCTTCGCTCACTCGGCTCGCGCGTTGTTGTGGTCAGGTCTAACCTAACGCTCCTCCTCGCTTCGCTCCTCGTCGTCGCACCTAAATATGACTTTAGTGATAATTTACTACATTTGGTGATCATTTACTACATTTGGTGTTCGATTACGCTTTTTGGTAAAAGAACTAACGGTATCAATGCATTTTATGGTGGTCATTATAATTAATCCCATTTTTTTAAATTGAAATAGGAAATAGTCTACAGTCTAGTAAAGAAGATTTTTAAATCTTTACTGCGATGTTTTTATTTGTAACACTCCCACAATCCTAACAAACCCACCTAACCTCCGCCACTGGTGACAGTTTAGTGGGGTAGGTTGAAAGTTGAAACCAATATTTTTCTAATGCCCAACGAGACGCTCACACGACCATCACTAGCGACCGTTTTAGTGAGGAGCGTTGGGAGTAAGCCCAAAGCTACGGTCACTGCAGTCATGACCTGAATACGTGACCCCTAGTAAAATTTTATAGTCAGCGCTTTCATGCTTTGGAGGGCACGTTAAACCAGCGCGCTGTAACAACCTTATTTGCGAGTATATACCTGTCTTCGCCTTCAAGTAGGAAAACTGCAATCTCTAGCACCTGAAGATGTGTTCCGGCAGCTGACCTTGAGTGCCAATAATTCTAGGTTAGCCTGAAGAACATCTTTGACCGCATTATTACTTATCTTCCGGTGAAATGTTGGATAAACAACTACTTATAAGTTTTTGTACCATGATTTTCATGCATGCTAATTTATGCCTATTCGATGTGTAATTAGCGCCATCTGTGCAATGCTCAATACACTGTCTTAGCAAGATAGCAACTTTAACTGATACCCATTCTGTTACACGGATATCTCGTCAGATGTCTCTATATATGACACAACAGTTTCCGTCTTACCACAAAAATATCATAAGACATGGTTTCAACGCCTGTTTAGGTAGACAGTGTCTAAAAGTTAAACAGCGCCTAAACGCGTTTTAATTTTTTTACCACAAAACCATGTTTAACACGTGTTTGCCTAAACACTGCCTAAGTCGGTGCGCGTTTCATCTGCCTGTTTTGTAACTTTAGGGAACGTTTTGTTACATGTAGAAATTATTTGAAATACCAGTATCCTTTTGCACCAAAATTATATATTTTAGTCATTATTTACATTCATTATAGATGAATATTCAGTACATCAGAAGGCTTGAGTGTAGCTATTAGATTAAAAACACAAGCAAAGAGTACAAAAATAATGCTCTCCTATGAGTTATCAATCAATTCGAAGTTTCGGAAAAATATTAATATTTTAATTTGTAAAATAATAATGTTAAGTTTATTGCGTCTATATAAAATCTCTAAAAAATTCATTATAATTTAAAGATAGATAAAATGTCAAGTGATGTCAAGTAAAAGCTATGAATTAGGCTTCAAAAACTATAATTTTAAATAAATATTATATTATTAGATTTATAATTACACATACAACCATAACATTCCGTGCTTACCTAATGACGAGCCCAGCACCGTGAGGCGCACGCAACGTGTAATTGGGGACTTACGAGGATCCACCCCGAGGATCACATTGTAGGTGATCCTTTAATAGATCCACAATTTTATTTAAAACAAAATCGGTTAATCTGTGTCGTTTCCACTATAATACTCAAATGGGTTCACGCGTGCACGATGTATTATATCTATATAAGTTGTCCATATCCACTGCAATTATCAATATTAAAAATGATAGAACTGAGTTAAACACTTGTTAAACCAAGGCTTGCGTCTGTTTAAATATAAACACGTGACTAAGGGATGTTTAAGCCTAAACGCGTGTTAGGCGCCGTTTTGTGGTACAACATTTTTGAAACATCTGTTCAACACATGTCTAAGGCGTTGTGGTAAGACGGTTTTATTCTAAATTACAGTAACTTTTACGGACTTAAATAAACACATCAAAAGTACCTAGGGATTATGCATATTTTGAACTGAAGTATTGTTCTATGTTCTATGTAGGTACTAGTCAGTTATATCATTTATGATATAACGCTATGCTCGTTTGGCAGAAAAACGAAATAAATAGGCTTTTTGCTGTGTATTGTAAAATTACATTAATTAATAATCTGTGTTTCAACCATTTACACTAAACACACAAGCACAGCGATTTGACATGCTTAAAATCAGTTAATCAAAATCACATTGAGGAAGGGCCGCCCACGTTCTTTGTAACAATTCAAAAGCTGTTGTGAGGTATGCACGGCCTCCATACTTGGCACTCTTGGCAGAGCTCTTCATTGTAGAATATCCCATGCATGTTCAATGGGGTTGAGGTCTAGCGATTAGCTGTGTGTGGACGTGCATATCGTGTATTAGATGAAATAAATTACCCAAACGGCTTCGCAAAGGGATGATCACTTTTGAAAAAATACTCTCTGCATAAATCTGAGCATTGATGATGCTCTGATCCAAATGAGATCTGTTTAAAACTTATTTGATTTACTCGAAAACGTACTTGATCTGTGTGTAGTTCAGAAAAATTGGTGTTCTTGACATATTCTACTTATTTATAGGTTGGTATTGATGTAGAATGTAGATTTCCACAAAGTAATGCCCAAATCTATTAATTATAATGTCTGTTTAATACCTTCATACTTAGAGTGAGTGAAAGTGAGCAACAGCGACATTCCCGATTCAAACGAGGGTAGGTACTTCTGACTGAGTCAGATGTCTCATGACTGAGTAATAATTATCATCATGTTATTATCACTAACGTTAATTAAACTAATGTTTTACATGGACGTGTAGTTGTAGATAGTTACACACTTATGAATAGTGCAATGCTATACCTACTTAACTTACTATGTATTGTTTAATAGTTCAATAGATCAATAGTTGTTATAGTGCATACATACATCAATAAGTATTTTGTTTCATCGACTTTGCGCTGATGTTGGTATAAATGTGTACTAGACAAAGGGACACATGAGTGATGACACATTCATTCAACGTAAGTTATGTGAATAAAATCATGAAATATTTTCGTTGAATATAATAAGTATACCTATGTAAAAAAAGTTAAAATTTACATTAACAGGTAAGTACATCTGTATGGTTCAAAGGCTTTAACAAGGTGATGTTAAGCTGCCATTCCATTGTACAATACTTGAAATAAGTACACTTGACAGTGTCTTGCAATTTTTTGATAATAATATTTTAAGATGAATAAAGATCTTATACAACAAAACCAAACTTACAGTGAAGTGAATAAATCTGAAATGAATCTCAATGTTTTTATAGAAAGAGTGTGTTTCCAGATATTAATAAAATAGTATTCCAGAGGATGTGACAAATACTGCGTCTGATACGAAAATACAATTCCATATATTTTTCTCAATGGAAAAAAAACATGAATGACGCTCTAAAATTTATATTGTGTCGATACAAATTTTATTTCTAATTAAGTAGCAACCCTGTAATAAAGGACCTGAAAGTATTTTCCGTTTTTAAAAGCTCACTTTTATTATTATTATATGTTCTATGGTTTTATATGAATTTATTTAGACAAAAATATTCTCGCTATAAATATTGCTTAGTTCTGTTTCGCTCACTCGCATGCGAAAGAAAGTCTCTCAGTCATACGCCCTCACATATTTTTCAAAACCACTTAGTACTATATTGTTAACCGAGGGTGGTAAGTAATCAATTGCTCCTGATATTTTTAATATTGTTAAGTTTGCAATGACGCCTGCTAGGCGAATTACATTACAAAATTACAAATTTACGAGAGAAAAAATTATAGTCATGTGCGGGATTTGAACCCGCGTCCATCCAACCCTTTAGCCGGGGTATGCTCTAACCAATTGAGCTAACATGACACAATGACTCATAACTGTAATTCTTGCTCTCGTTCTTCATGCAACCATCGTATTGGGATGGAGCGACACCTATAGTTCAACTTGCGTTGTACTACAAACAAGACCAATTTTGCAATTGGTTTTAAACTTGTAAATGATGACGCAACCTTATAATTTTAATATTGTTAAGTTTGCAATGACGCCTGCTAGGCGAATTACATTACAAAATTACAAATTTACGAGAGAAAAAATTATAGTCATGTGCGGGATTTGAACCCGCGTCCATCCAACCCTTTAGCCGGGGTATGCTCTAACCAATTGAGCTAACATGACACAATGACTCATAACTGTAATTCTTGCTCTCGTTCTTCATGCAACCATCGTATTGGGATGGAGCGACACCTATAGTTCAACTTGCGTTGTACTACAAACAAGACCAATTTTGCAATTGGTTTTAAACTTGTAAATGATGACGCAACCTTATAATTTTAATATTGTTAAGTTTGCAATGACGCCTGCTAGGCGAATTACATTACAAAATTACAAATTTACGAGAGAAAAAATTATAGTCATGTGCGGGATTTGAACCCGCGTCCATCCAACCCTTTAGCCGGGGTATGCTCTAACCAATTGAGCTAACATGACACAATGACTCATAACTGTAATTCTTGCTCTCGTTCTTCATGCAACCATCGTATTGGGATGGAGCGACACCTATAGTTCAACTTGCGTTGTACTACAAACAAGACCAATTTTGCAATTGGTTTTAAACTTGTAAATGATGACGCAACCTTATAATTTTAATATTGTTAAGTTTGCAATGACGCCTGCTAGGCGAATTACATTACAAAATTACAAATTTACGAGAGAAAAAATTATAGTCATGTGCGGGATTTGAACCCGCGTCCATCCAACCCTTTAGCCGGGGTATGCTCTAACCAATTGAGCTAACATGACACAATGACTCATAACTGTAATTCTTGCTCTCGTTCTTCATGCAACCATCGTATTGGGATGGAGCGACACCTATAGTTCAACTTGCGTTGTACTACAAACAAGACCAATTTTGCAATTGGTTTTAAACTTGTAAATGATGACGCAACCTTATAATTTTAATATTGTTAAGTTTGCAATGACGCCTGCTAGGCGAATTACATTACAAAATTACAAATTTACGAGAGAAAAAATTATAGTCATGTGCGGGATTTGAACCCGCGTCCATCCAACCCTTTAGCCGGGGTATGCTCTAACCAATTGAGCTAACATGACACAATGACTCATCATTTTTTCTTCTCAACTCAACTCATTTTTTTTCTCTCGTAAATTTGTAATTTTGTAATGCTCCTGATATATTTAAACGCTTAGAGTTCAAGGTCGCTTATGGTGTTTTTTATGTTATAGAAAGACTGAATTTAATTGGAAGCGCTCGTAGCGAAGTTTGCTTAGCCGTTCTTAACCGATCAGCTCAGTTAAGCAACGTCCGCTGCGGTCCTAGCTTGGATGGGTGACTGCTAGTGGCATTACTACTGAGCGCTTCCGTTCCAGGATGTCAGTCATTACAGCATAGTGGTAGGGCATTTTGCGAACGCCCACCTGACTACCTACCACAATCAAGTAGAAAATCTGTTGGCAAACACCTAACGGCATGATCCGGCGGGTGTCCTCGAGAGCCAGTAATTCTAGGTTAGCCTGAAAGCCTTTTTTTCATCATTTCTTCGACTACATCATCGCTTACCATCAGGTGAGATGTGGTCAAAGGCTAGCGTATCAGCTATAAAAAAAGGCAAACGAGCAGGTGGCTTACCTGGTGATAAGTGATCACAGTCGCCTTCGGATATCCACAACACCAGAGGTCTCGAGGATGCGTTGCCGGTCATTGAGGAGGGAGTATGCTCCCTTCTTAAAGGTTCCTAAATCGTATTGGCAATACTTAACATGGTATCTTTTAAGGATCAGATGCCTATTGTCCAATATAGATTTCATACTTTCGCCAAGTATTGAAGTGATAAATTTTTTTTTTGCATAATTTGATGCCTGAGTATTAGTGCGGTAGGGAAATATGATGTAGTGTAGGACTAGGCCCAGCGTTGGTGGATTGTTATTTATGACAATTCCTGCAAATTAACTTGGTGATATCGTGTTTATTGGCATTATTTCGAAGTTAATTGTTTCGTAACATAAAATAAAAATAATAATTTAATTGTTAATCTAAATTTTAACTTTGTTGAGTATAAATAACTTCAGTTTATAAGTTGTTTTGTCGCCTGATAAAAAACACCATTCAAAATACTACGAGTATCTATACTTATAATAAAACTGTAACAGGTCCAATTCTGTACATTGAAGATAATTTGAAAAAAATAAATGTACAGTACTCTGTAGCTGATACTGATGCCGAATCTGTATTTTTTTTTTATTTTTGTCTGTCTGTCTGTCTGTCTGTCTGTCTGTCTGTCTGTCTGTCTGTCTGTCTGTCTGTCTGTCTGTATCCCGGCCGCGTATCACTCCAAAACTACTGAATGGATTTCAATGAAACTTAGCATGATTGGAGTTCATACAACAAGGTAGGATAATTTAGCTTTTTATCCCGAAATTTAGCATGGTTCCTTTGGGAGAGGGGATGAAAGTCAAAATATACAGTTAGTTGTAATTTATTAACGCGTAGTCCGATTTCATACGTTCTTTTTAGGGTTCCATACCCACAGGGTAAATACGGTCTGTCCGGCTGTCCGTCCGTCCGTCCGTCCGTCCATCCGTCCGTCCGTCTGTCACCGGGCTGTATCTCAAGAACGGTGATAGCTAGACAGTTGAAATTTTCACAGATGATGTATTTCTGTTGGCGCTATAACAACAAATACAAAAAGTTGGCCAAGTGCGAGTTGGACTCGCGCACGTTAAAACAAAAGAAGGTTAAAATATGAAGTCTAATGTTGTACGGAACCCTTCGTGCGCGAGTCCGACTCGAACTTGGCCGATTTTTTTAATTAGAATAGTGGTGCTTTAAAAATTATCACGTAAATATTTCAAAGTCATCGGGTTTGCAGTTCAGAAATTACAGATATCACAACCTAAATATTACGTTCCAAATAACTTGACACCCAAAATGTACAGAAACCTTTGAACATACGGCTCATCTTAAGCTGGCGTTTGCACTTTATCGTATATAATAGATAGGTCTGTAGTCGGACCTCTCCAAAAGACTGATTTTTCAAACAATAAAACAGTTTTTTTTTTATTACGATAACCACAACTTCCCTACGAATATTTTTCATGACATGCAATGCTCTAATCAGTCTAATCTATACCTATAACAGGTTGCAGAAAGCGGGTAGGGAAGCGCGAGGGGTAAGACGCTTACATTTATCTATTTATACTTATAACAATACTGTAACAGGTCCAATTCTGTACATTGCAGATATTTTGAAAATATGTTTTGAGAGCAATCTGTAGCTGTTAATGATGCAAAAACTGTTATTATTTTTTCTGGCTGTCTGTCTGTATCCCGGGCGTGCATCACTCCAAAACTACTGAATGGATTTGAATGAAACAGCACGATTCGAGTTCATACTACGAAGAAGGACATACGATACTTTTATCCCGAAATTCAGTACGGTTCTCTTGGGAAAGGGGATGAAAGTCAAAATGTACACTTAGTTGTAATTTATTAACGCGTAGTCCGATTTCAATCATTCTTTTTGTTACGATAGTGGTAATTTAATTTTTTCCCGTAAATATTTCAAAGTCCTCAGTTTTGCAATTAAGAAATTACAGATATCACAAACTAAATATTTCGTTTTAAATAACTTGAACCGCGGAATATCGAGAAACCCTTGAACGTACGACTCATCTTAAGCCCACAGGCAGCCCGGAACCCCACGGGAAGCCCGACACCCCACGGACAGACCGGCATCCCACGGGCAGCCCGGCACCCCACGGGCAGCATGGCACCCTTATTTAGTTTTGCAAGCTTGCTACTATAAACTCTAAAACGTGGTACATTCACCACAATCAGTTTTTAAAACTACATATCTTTCTTTTGTTTTAGATACATTTCGGAGACTGCGCAATGGAAGTGCACAATGTTTTCTTAGGTTTTCGCGATTGCTACACTTAGTAATTAAACAACTTTAAACGGTTTAAATCACGTATATTTATCATTATTTTTGTCCGGACGTTTCAAACACTTTGTAGTGATCGTGGTCACGGGGTGACTGTCGGGACAAAAATAATGATAAATATACGTGATTTAATCCGTTTAAAATTGGAAGTGCACCACTTTAGTAGATTGTTATACAAGGGTCGAAAGGAATTGGTAACTTTCACCCGCGGTCAGCTCTCTACTTTTCATTTCGAATTTAAAGAAGGATAAAAAAGTAGCTTTTCTAAAAATCATTCATTGAAAAAATAACATACTTACTAAAAATTTATTGAGAGGTTAGAACTATTTGGGAAATTTTACGTAAAATTTTGTTTGGAATATTTACAGGCGCTTATGGCCCGAATAGGAATCTCTCTGCTTTTCACTACTAATATAAGGAATAACGATGTAAAAATAGTATGTTTTTTATATTATTTAATAACATGAGCAGTACCTTTTTAAAATTAATGCGGCTATAGTCCAAGTAGGTATCGATGACTTACATCCGTGTTAAACACTCTACTTTTCATTTAAAATATGAGAAGGGTAAAAAAATAGTAGTTGCATGGTGGTAGGGCATTTTGCGAATGCCCGCCTGGCTAGCTACCACCCTCAAGTAGAAAATCTGTCGCCAAGCACCTAACGGTGTGTTCCGGCAGCTGTTCTTGAGAGCCAGTAATTATCTAGGTTAGCCTGAACAACACCTTCGACCACATCATCACTTTCCATCAGGTGAGATAGTGGTCAAAGGCTAATCATACATAAAAAAAACAGTTTTTCTAAATATTTACTAAAAATAATAAACATGAGTAGAAGATACAAAGATACACTAGGAGTTAGAACAATGAAATTTAGGGTTTTTTTTTTAACCTACACTTTTTACCTTATATTTAGTTACTACCCTGCCAAACATAGTTGTTATTAATTGTTTTATAACAACAGAGTATTTTACAACGAAAAATCTTAGACATATAACTTTGTTAACACCAATGGTTACCATGGTTACAAGTCATTCCGGCCCAAGAGAAGGAAGCATTTCCTATGAGTTTTTCCCGGCCTTAGGTGGGAAGGAGCGTCTCCCACCCGCTACTCTGATCAAACAAACACTACTTTGCGAAAATGAGAAATAAAAAAAAAACGATCTACCGTCGCAGTTTTAAAGTCGAAATTCTAAAGAAACGCACAAGGTACTTTGCTTCAACATGTATTGTGCGAACCGGGAAAGAACTCTCTGAGTTACTTAACTACTGTCTTCTGGAAAATACAACCCGGTAATTTTGAAATCCAAAGTAGAAAGCTCCATTCTGAGCTATGGTTTACTATAAGAGTGCTTCACCGCAGACCACAGTGTTGCTTAATATGAGATAAACAGTACATAAATGTGAATAATTAGTCTGCAGGTACGGCAATCGCGAACGAAGTCGCGGGTACAGCTAGTATTAAATACAATATCAAAATCTTGAATTTATTTTATATTTAGAATTTAAATTTTTATTTTTGTTAGGTACCAGAGTGACATAATTACAAAAAGTTACTGCGAACAGTTTTATTCTTGCCTGATATAGGTTAGCCTTTGACCACTATTTCATCTGATAGTAAGTGATGATGTGGTCGAAGGTGTTAACTGGTTTAACCTAGAATTACTGGCTGACAGCTGTCGGAACACACCGTTAGGTGCTTGGCGACATATTATCTACTTGAGGGTGGTTGCTATCCAGGCGGGCATTCACAAAATGCCCTACCACGATGCAAAAAGTTTAGTTTGTCCCTCTTCAGCACCGATTCTGAACTGTACTGTCTATATATAAGGTTAATATTAATTCATCAACAATACTGCGGGGGGTGGTGTAGAATCGATAACTGAATGTGATCCACACATTTTTAATTTTATCATAAACAAAATCAATACTAACTATTGCCTAATCTGTGGCGCTTTAATGATAGCGACGAACACACTCGCGGCCGCCGTGAACTCCACTCACACATACACACACGTTCTAGGTATTTTAACCTACGTATTGCGAGGGCAATGAACTCGGTAGGTATTCTAACGCATTGCGAGGGCAATGAACTCGGTAGGTATACCTACGTATTGCGAGGGCAATGAACTCGGTAGGTATACCTACGCATTGCGAGGGCAATGAACTCGGTAGGTATACCTACGCATTGCGATAGATACCTCGCAATGCGTTAGAATACCTAGAACGTGTGTGTATGTGTGAGTCTAGTCCACGGCGGCCGCGAGTGTTGTCGTCGCTATCATTCTCAAAGTCAAAGCGCCACAGCTTAAGCAAAAGTTAGTATTGATTTTGTTTATGATAAAATTAAAAATGTGTGGATCACATTCAGTTATCGATTCTACACCACCCCCCGCAGTATTGTTGATGAATTAATATTAACTTTATATATGGTTATCAGGTTTTAAATATATATAATATATATTTTTAAAACCTGTATAAGCTAGGATTTTTAAGCCATGTAAAGAGCAAAAATATTAAAACTTTAATACGTTTTGGGTGACTTATATTAATAGGTATACTTGCTTGTCCTCAGAGCAGCATGTAGCTGAGACCAGGTATCTTAAATTGACAGCGCAAGATTGCTCCTAAATTATTTTGGTCCTGAAATCTACTTGCACGATGGGGTACTGTTTGATGGTCATGGTATGGCCACCAACCATCCTGCTATCAATAAACCCCAAACTAATTACTGTTCAACTTTTGAAATGAAAGATTACAATTTCTTTTAGGACATTTATAAAGTATCTTTATCAACTTATCCTATGATTTATTATACTTAGAGTATCGCCGTTTTTGTAGATAAAATTTTAATAGTCATGTGGTATTTGATTTAGATAAAGTTTTGATGCGCTCGTAGCGAAGTTTGTTTACCGATCATATAAATCTGAATTTGGTGTATTTATTTAGTAACTTATTTTAAGAGAATACGTACGAGTAATTGACATAATATAGTTATGAAGAGAATAATAAATATGCTCCTTGGAGTATTCCAGCCATTTGGGAGTTATGTTGATAAACAGACACGTCAAACTTTTTTCATCGTGAGTAAAAATAGGTAATTTACTCAATGTTGCTAGTTGTCATATCTGTCCACTTAATCTATGAATTTCACTACGTCAACATGGCTGCCTATGCTGTGTCGTGAAGCATTGTCTTTCGCGGTTACAAATCGACAAAATAATAATGTATTCGGGCGTGTTTAATTCCAAAATCTGAACTTACTTGTGAAAAGTGATTCCATCGCTTTTATTTGTTTTTCCCGACTAGTTTCGACAGTATCTAAGGACGCAGGATGGCATTTTGAATACACAATTTTCGTCGAAAAGCGCGTGTGATCTCTATGAATGCCCAGCTGCGTGTGGGTGAGGAGAGGACATGCCGGCTGGCTTATCCTACCTATTTGACTTTGCTCGTTTGAGATGTCGAGTCCAGTATATAGAGGTCAATGGCGCGCACACATACAAGCCTCGTTTGTAAAAGCCTCAAATGTAGGTCCTCTCACTCGGAGATCGTTAGTTGAGAACCCAGAAGAAGTTACTTCTGCTGAATTTAATACTACTTTTCGCCTGATAGGTTAGCCTTTGACCACTATCTTACCTGATGGTTTGTGATGCAAATGCTACTTGGCTCCGGGTGGACTCACTGTTATCATTAATTAAAGGTTGATGAGAAAAAAATAAGAATAATGCTTTGTTCTACTGGTGATTCAGATGGTTGGCCAAACTTAATAATGAATTCAGAATAGAGATTTTAAGATTAGAACCCATTCTGAAAGAAAACAGTAGATCTAAAATTATTTCTTTGCTATGTGGTAAGATTCTTCGAGTCGAGAATCGAGATAGTCCGTAGTGATATTTCCTACAAGAAATAGTAATCACTCGTATCGCCTATATTTTGTAGTTTTTTTTGTTTTCAATTTTCATTACGTTTCATTGCGATACGTTGCTGGCGTGTTCCATTCAGGCGTTGCTTAAAGTGATTCAGTATTAGGTAGTTTACATTGTTTATCAATCTCCGCACACGCGCGCAACTTTAGAAATTATCATACAGAAATTTTCATACTGGCCCCTGGCCAATATGTTTTATCAACATCTGTAGAAATCGGTTTAATATCGGGTCAATTAAACTCAAATTGAATGAAGAAAACATAAGTCATCAAGCCATGCATTTATTTACATAATACCATCTTCATCATAAATTTTTGAGTCATAGGTTTCATATATCATCCTTGTCTTTAAAACACAATATAAGAATGAATCACGTTTAAAAACCTAATTTGTTTTGATTTTTCATTTTAAAACAATTACCAAGTATCGCAACACTTAATTGTGATGACATCGTAGTATCAATAGCTACAATACCTTGGAAGATAAAACTATTGATGCTTATAATATAAGGCTAATTTCAACAATGTAATCAATATTTCATAACAAGTGGGCTGCCCAGGCTTCACACGGGTACATAATCGTGCAAACGAAATTATTCAATTGTTTTATTTACCTTTTGAAAATATTCTATCGCCTATGTTCATCAGGGATAAAGTAGGATTCTAATGATGAAAGAACTTTTCAAATCGGTCCAATAGTTTCAGAGCCTATTCAATGCAGACAAACAATACATTTTTTCCTCTATAAAGAATTAGTTTAGTTTAGACTAATTCTTTATTTTTACCGAGTTCATGTCCATAGTTCGTAGTCGTTAAGTTCTGCCTCCTTCCAAATAGCGACATTTTTATGTGTTTGTGAAAATATTGCTTAAAAACACCAATTTTTAAACGTTTGACAATTAAATTTATGTTTAAAAGCCACTTTGAGAGGTATTAAGTTAAATATACTATTTTGATTTTGATTTGTGAATCGGAGTATCAAAGGCACTCAAAGGTGTCATTAATATATGAATCTTCACATCTCATGATAAAACCTGACGATTTCTTTCATTACGATTGTTGCACTAACTCCAAAATCTTTTAGATTGTAAACATATTGAAATTAGAAAATATAAAATTGAATGTCAAAATATCGTTATTCAAAGTGCACATAATTCATTAAGAAAAAGTTTTGGTAATCTAATACTTAAGACGCTTCTTTTTTCCTGTTGCCAAGAACAGGGTAAATAAGCGGAATTTCAATTATTACTTTCTTTACTACCTATATATTATACTAGCGGCCCGCCCAAGCTTCGCACGGGTAATGATGACTATAAATTGAGATGAAAGCTATCCTATGTTTCAATTTGGATTAAATGGCACACGGTGTGTAATGCAAATTTAAAATTGGTTCAGTAGTTTAGGAGTCCATCGCGGACAAACAACGTGACACGTAATTTTTATATATAAGGATTTATATATTTTCTTATAGTCAACATAAGAAAATATATAAATCCTAAAAAAAGTTGGAACAATTTTAATCAAAGCTAATGATCATTGTAAATAGTACGAGTAAGTAAATGTAAGTATAAGTAATTTAAAGTAAATGCCTGCATGAAAAAACAGGTGGAAGTCATGAAAAGGTTGGATTAAAAGCGGTTTACAATGTAGTAATTGATGCAGGAATATCGCTTTCACGCATAGCTTTTGCTATTATATAACTTATTCTCTACCAAGTTACAAATTATCCTCAAGAGTCAAACAACTGCCCATCGGTATCAGTTTTCAACTGCCCATCCTCATTTTTAATACATTGCGTGTATGCATAATGCGTATTTACGTTATTTTAGAGGTTCAAATATCATCTTTTAATTCAGGCTGATTTTATATGTTTGTTAACTTGTCTTTGATTATGTCTACCAATGTGCCTCTTTGTATCGCTGCGCTGGTAGAACTCTGGCAAAGTCACCATGTATAAAATGACTATTACTCTTATTTAACAAATTATTGGAGTGCAAAATTTTATGCCCAAGGCGGGAATCGAACCCGCGTTTCCAACTATTACTCTCCCAGTGTCAATTTGCAAGTCCAGGTCAAAAATCGATTAAACTAAGGGCGCGCATGTTAGTGTTGGTCAATAAGTTGCCGAAGGTAGCACAAAATATAGGTAAACACGGACGTGTTCTTTGCTCTGCCATGTTAGCATTAACATTATAATAAAATAAAAATAAATAAATAATCAATGGCAATAAGCTTTTACCAAATTTACAAGGAATTATACTTAAAAACTATCTTATTTAATTTTAAGGGCAACAGGATTATGCTCAGCTTGTGCAGATTTAGTCCCTTTTCACAGGAAAAAAAAGCTTCGCTGTTTTTCAGCATAACCCTACTCGGGCAGATGTTTGCCGATATATAAGTAAAAGAGCAGTGTTATGTAGCTTAACAATATAAAAATAAAAACAGAAACAGCTTATACAGACAATATAACAATATGAAAAATGGTTTTTCGTAATTGGGTTATGAAAAATAAACGTACCGTTAAAATAAAATACTGATGACTATGTGGTAGGTGTGTTTGGAGTGTGAGTGATTGAGTGTGGTGTGTACCAATGAGTGAAAATATAAATAAATAGAGCTATGTGTGTTTGGAGTGTAAGTATTTGAGTGTGGTGTGGCCTTTATTTTCTGTATTTTAAAGGTTGCTTCATAGTTCTGATTTTGACGGTTGAAAATAATTATTTTCAGTTGTTTTTTAAAAACGTTACTGCTTACTTTTAGTCTAAGAGGTGGCGGTATATTATTCCAAATCTTTGAAGCGCTGTACTTGACAAACCTTTAAAACCAGCTGTGTTATGTTTAGGAATGGATAGAGTATTGTTCAGCTTCGAGCGTGTATTTAATTGATGCATATCTCTGGACCAAATTAACTTTTCAAAGAGGTATTCTGGTCTCTTACTCCAAATGACTTTTTGTGTAATGCCCGCGAGGTGGAGTTCCCTTCTCAACCATTGACCTCTATATACTGGACTCGACATCTCATACGAGCAAAGTCGAATAGGTAGGACCAGCTAGCCGGCATGTACTCACCCACACGCAGCTGGTCACTCATAGAAATCACACGCGAAAATTGTGTATTCAAAATGCCATCCTGCGTCCTCAGATATACTGCAGAAACCAGTCGGGAAAAACAAATAAAAGCGATGGAATCACTTTTCACATGTAAGTTCAGATTTTGGAATTAAACACGCCCGAATACATTATTATTTTGTCGATTTGTAATCGCGAAAGACAATGCTTCACGACACAGCATAGGCAGCCATGTTGACGTAGTGAAATTCATAGATTAACTGGACAGATATGACAACTAGCAACATTGAGTAAATTACCTATTTTTTACTCACGATGAAAAAAGTTTGACGTGTCTGTTTTTCAACATAACTCCCAAATGGTTGAAACACTCCAAGGAGCATATTTATTATTCCCTTCATAACTATATAATGTCAATTACTCGTACGTATTCTCTTAAAATAAGTTACTATATAAATACACCAAATTCGGATTTATATTTTTAGTTCAAAAATATTAAAAAGCTTTAATTAAAAAATCTAATGTGTATTTTATTTTAATATTATTTACTTAAATGTATGTATGCAAAATACGATAATTAACTTTTTTAATCTAGATTTTATATTATTATAATATATAATCTAGATTTAAAAAACTTAGTAACACTTTGTTTCTAGTAAAAAGCCAATTGTACCTTTAATTTCAAAAACTGAATAGCGTAGTTAGTGACCCTCAGTAATACTTAATTTTTAACTTAATTTTACTATTTTTTAACTAATATACTCTTCACAATGTTTCGTAGGTACAAAAGCCATGTCCGTTCTGTGTGCTTATAGTCTTTGATATTGAGAAACCATACCTCAGCGTTGTGGCGCTGCGTGTTTGGATATTTGGTTAGACGATATAATTAGTTCTAGACTGCAGTCCGATCTCGTAAAGCGCTGAAGCTCACTTGAGTTTAAAATAAGCAAAAATGGCAGCGACTTTTGTCTCAAATGTCTTCTCTAGTGTAACGTATATCTCAATGTTCTCAACTTCATGTTCATTATTCCTTTATTTACCAGAAAAGGAGTGACGTGCTCTCTTTTTGGTATCCTAAAGCAGAACCTAGCACATGCGTTTGAACACGCTGGATGGCTTTTTCGGTGTTAAGGCGTATGGAGTCGCCAATGCCCTTGAGCATCTGGGCCTAATCGAGCTTACTTTACTCGCGCATCGCCGCATACGTTCCGCGCTCGCTACACAAATATAATGGTCAAAGAATATGAAGATGTGCGATGCGCTCCGGTGACGTGGCACTTTATAAGTATGCCTACCGTACGATTCTAGTGAGTATCCGCAATTGCAACTGCGACTGAGATCAGCATGAAAATGTATAGTGTACCTATCTAGGTTGTTCTGGACGTCTTTATTCCTTTTATTTATTTTTCCATGTTATCTGCCGAGTGAAGAAAGTTACTCAGATTTGGCTGAAAATCGATATCTAGGTTGTGCTGAGAGTCATTATTCCGAATTTGGAATTATTATTTCAATGTCATCTGCCAAGTGAAGAAAAATGCTACGATTTGGCTGAAAATTGATATCTAGGTTGTTGTAGACGTTATTATTCCAAGTTAAGAATTTGTTTTACGTTGACGTCTGTCAAGTGAAAAGTTTACTTCGATTTGGCTGAAAATCGATATCTAAGTTGTTCTCAGTTCGCACACAGACTCTTTCAAAATCTGCTGATTTTAGTAATATGCTACATAAACGGGTTTTCCAATTAAAATTACCTGTTATTCATACAACTTTTGCAAGAAGATTTAGCCCTTTTATTGAAACATATTATAGATATAATCAAGTCCTGAATCAGTGCGATATAAAACATTGTTCAGTGTTTGAAGCCAAAAGCATCATTGTTAACAACCAATGTTCACGTTTAACTATGGGACTGAAAAAGTTTTATCGATTAGTTCTTAAATTTATTGATAATTTTAAGAAGTAACCTTTTAATAGAATATGATTTCTATGTATATGTATATATATATATATATTGAACATTTTCTTTATGTATATTATAAGTAATATACATAAAGCATCATACATACATGCACGTAAATAACACAAATTTAGATAAAATATAAATACCACCTGTGTAGATAATTTATAAAAAAAGTGTATGATACTGATGTTATTTTATGGATAATTTGTAAGTCAAACTTGTTTATAACTATTTTGCGTTAAAAATTGTACTGAAGTCAACTGTGCACTAACCCTATTACTGTACAGCTATCAATTAAGGTATTAACGATACAGAAGTGTTATTGGCTTAAATAAAGATTTTTAAGCTATTGCATAGCTTCTATCGCGGGCCTTGAGCGTGGAGACCGAATCCAGAAATTCCGTAACGAAAATAACCTAACACCCCCCACTCCGACCGGCACAGCGGTGATACTATATTTGATCAGCGCCTCTACAGTGCGTAAAAGGAACTAAATTTTGGCAGAAAAATAGGTTTTGACAACTAACATATCATTGTTAAAACTTACGTAAGTATTCGACATATTAATTTACTATATACGGTTTGCACTTACGGTTATTATTATAGTCGAGAACGCGACGACGCCCGACTAGTTTCGTGGGATTCGGACCCACTTCATCAAGGAGCGACACGGGCGGGTTCGATAACGTCCGCTCGAGCACTGCTGGCGGCGGCCGCGGGATGATAGAACGGAAAAGGTGATGAAAGATATTAACAGAAGACATGTGAAGAAATTTAATAACTTAAAACGTTGTGATGCCGGACCAGTTCAGCAGCTGCAGAGGGTAAACAACATAAGGGCGGTTTCAGACTCGACGTCAAATGTTATTAATCTGTCTTCGCAGCAACTCAATGAGAATGCCGTGGCTGTGTTGTCCCGTGGTTTAACTTACGCACCTGCGCCGCAAAAGATACCATATGAAAACATTATTGCCAGTGTGGAAGACACGATATGGCGTAATCGTATTCCCTACCAGGAGGCGGATTGTCTCACACTGTTTACCGAAAACCAACACATACAGACCGGTATTTAAGAGCTGACTCCCATCACCATCCATCACACCTTGCGTCGTTACCAAGAACATTAATTAATCGGGCTTTGAATTTATGTGATCCACAATATCTCAAAACTGAACTGGAACACATAAAGCAAGTATTAATAAAAAATGGGTATAACTGGAGGCAATGTACACGCTGGGTGAACAATACAACTCGCAGGAAGATGTCCAAAGCTGATCGGGTAAGTACCAGTTTATTTACCATTTTTAAAGGGAGTGACCGATAAAATCGGTGTTTATCTAAGGCGGAAATATAATATACGCACATTCTTCCGCCCCCCCGGTCAGCTGAGACAGCTACTAAGGTCACCCAAAGATAGCGAACCGCTTAGCATGCCAGGCGTTTACAAAATCCCATGTGAGTGCGGCAAGAACTATATTGGGGAAACATGTCGAAGTATTTCGACTAGGTTGTCTGAGCACATAAGAAGCGTGAAGAACATGGACACGAGCAGGTCACCCATAGCGGAACACGCACAGGAAGTCAACCATTTTTTTACGTTTTGACAAAGTTTCCGTTTTGGCGAAGGAGAAATTCCTTGTTTCTCGGAAGGTGCGGGAAGCGATTGAAATTGCTCGTTTTCCCAACTTCAACCGGGACCGGGGATGGAATTTAGCACCAGCGTGGAGACCGGTTCTTCAAAAAACTGCCAGTTTTACCAACTGGGTGGAAGACTTGCCGCAGGACACGATAAGTGTAGTGTGCACGGGACTTTACAATAGCACAGACATGAGTGATAACGATGACAACAAGAGTGACCATAGCAGCGAGGTGCAACCGGTTCCGACATTGTCTAGCAGGGCTGAGCGGGCCGCCGCCCGCGCCAGGCGCGCCGATGCCGCGGCCGCCGCCAGCAGTGCTCGAGCGGACGTTGTCGAACCCGCCCGTGTCGCTCCTTGATGAAGTGGGTCCGAATCCCACGAAACTAGTCGGGCGTCGTCGCGTTCTCGACTATAATAACAACCGTAAGTGCAAACCGTATATAGTAAATTAATTTGACAACTAACGTGACGTTTTGACAACTAACGTATTCAATTGTGATAAAACTTCGAAAATTCATGTTAATAATGTGCTTGTTCATTCATAATTTACCTATGAAACATGGCAGCAAGATTACAAGTAAAATGTACCATTTCGTTTACCAGGCACAAAGTAGGAGGGAATGATGCTTATGAACGATGGACCCTATTCAGGGCATTTTCCAAAACTGCATCAAACAGCGTCTATATTCCACCCTTCCAGCCCACATTTACACCAATTTCGCTCGTTGGATATGTCTTGCGGCGCACTAATGATCCTATGAAATTCTTCATTGTGCATGGTCAAATCGAAAACAATAAGGCTCGTAGCAGATCACCTATCCATTCAAGGTTTCAAGATCAACCAAAGCTGTCAACAACTGCACCAAAAGAACACAGGCAACGACACGAAAGGAATACAAACGGATTGTCAGATTAGCTACCTATGAACTCTGAGGTGATAACCACATGGTGAGCATTCACGCCAACATTCTAACCACTACTACGAAGAAGATTTTAATGTGAAACGTAGCAGCTGTGTTATTGAATTTTTGGTTCTTAATAAAAATAAAAGAAAGTAACTTTTGCGTCATTTATTGATATAAACCGAACACTTCGTGGCTTATGAATAATATGATCTCCTGTTGGATGCCGTGAAACGCGACTAAGACAAAATTCGTGGCAGCATGCCACTACTTAGGTCGGTGTGAGTGGGATGTTGCTACGCATTAAGCATACAACAGTGATGATGACATGGATCAGTGTGTGCTCCTATTGGTGGCGCATAAAAGACTATTGGGTGGCGAACTCATAGCAGTGCCGTGAGAAGCATTTTTCTTCCCCCTCTGATCTTGTTATAGGCCTAGGTATGCTCGATATTATGCTCTTTTGCCACACTATGCCTTAAAACTAAAGGAAAGTAGATGAATAAAAAGACAAAAATACACCAACATTTGTAATTTCTTTATATTTGGTAATGTAAAGACAGACAATCATAAACCAAAAAAAAATCCAGCCATAAGCTGACTCATACAAAATAAACATTCACAGCATTCTTTTTTCCCAGGACAATCGGTAAAATACCGCTGGAGACGAAAGTTCTGTCGGGAAGCACCTCTAGAACGCATCCATTTCTCACTACAGAAATTACTATTTCATCCAAAATAAGTATGACTCACAAAAACCTATCGTACCTACCTTACAACATCCAAAATAAAATACTCATACATAGTTGATTAGCAATAATGTACAAAGACAGGGCAACATACATTAAGAAAATACCTACCAAACCAATTATGCATTACGTATTGTACCTACACACATACTTAATTCACATAATATGCAAGTAGGTGACTACTTATGCATCTCTTATGCACATCCAATATGTACCAATGCTTATTGTGGATATGTTACTCCATAGCTGAGGTGAGGATATGAGTGGATAGCAATGGATATTATGTCATCTAACACACACTAAATAAAGTTTTGTGTAAACAGACGAAAGCAACTTTATATATTACGGATTGTGTCGGTACCTAAGTATATCTTATCACTTAGCCGCTCGTCTGGAAGACTGTTTAGGCAACTTCACTGCCGCAACTGATGAGGACTGGCTTCTTCCCGGAGCCAAAACTTTTTCATTATTTTCTTGCGAGGGATATTCGGCCATCAATTGACGCAGCTCCGACATCATTTCTATCTTACGGCGTCTATTATTAGCTAGTAAAATCACAATTTTACCCTCGGAACTCCAACAATTCTTAACTCCGAAATATTTGCGAGCAGCCATGAAAATCTCATGTCTTGACTTAGTAAGGAACCCGGAGATAGTAATTTTAGTATTCTTAAGTAATGTTTTGGCATTCCACACTGTACTACGGAGTCTATAATGTACAAAACGCACAAGGATCGGCCGAGGTTTGCTTGCATTAGAACCCAAGCGATGGCAAGCCGCCAAATCGTCAGATGTGATATCCGTGATTTGTAACTTGTCGGTTAACATACTGATGATAGATTTAATGATATCAGGTCCATCAACATCAGAAATGCCATGGAAGAGTAGTACCTTTAGACGTGATGTAGTTTCATGCCGATCTAACCCCAACGTAAGGAGTTCAATTTGTGATTTTAGCATTCCAACAGACTTCCATATAAGGCATTTAAAATCACTGAACTCACGGGACAGAGTAGCAATATCTTTATGAGATCCTTCTCCGGTCTCCAGACGTTTCAGATCGGCATCGTATTGTTTCATTCTAGACGAAAACAAATTCGTAATGTCCTCCATATTGGATGTAAGTTTGCTGTATAAGTCCATTTTGAAAACACGTAAGTTTATAGGTTTTATGGTAAGTGCAGAGGAGAATTATATATAACGGTGAGTGGGCTGGAACCCTTGCTTTAGTTTTTACACTAATATATCATTGAAATGGTTTCAGAATAATTTTAAAATATAAAATTCACCGAGCTAAATATTTTCGCAGTAAACAGAACGCCTACCATGTCATAGGGGACGGTGCGCTTAGCACGCGATAGTGCTTGTAAATATATTTAGAAATATCAAATTTGTTGGTTACTTATTACCAAAACTTATTATTTAGCGGGACCAAAGCCAACTTCAATTATATGCATGACGCATGGAAGTAATAAGTACTACGTACAACGTAGTACTTATTAGTACTTAGCATGACCATAGAACATTATGGCATCACCATATTTTTTCCGACCTCCTTGAAAAAATATCATCGTGAACCATCTCTCATGGAAGAAAGACAAACGTCAAACTGAAAAAGATTTCTTTTTTCTTCAGAAAGTAAAAGAAATTTTAAATTGAAAACATGCAAAATCGTATGGTTAGTAATGCTATCCCAAAGGAACTACATTTTTTTTTCGGGTAAAAAGTAGCCTTGTTTTCTTTCCAGGCTTCAAATTCTATCTTTGCCAAAAATCAGGTCTCTATACGTTACTCTATCGCAGCTTGAAAGAAGGACAAACCAAACACACTTTCGCATTTATAATATGTGTGGTGATTTGGGAATAGTCCCGTGAAAAATTAAGACTGTTTTTTTACATCTTCATGACGAATTAAGTAGGTAGATACTGAACCTTCTTTTATATGTCCTTCGTTTAATCTAACATAACAAGAATTTTATACTTGTCATGAAACGCAATAAAGCCTTGTAAAACACCTTACAAATTTAACTCTTTTCTTAGTCAAAGTTTATGAATATATGCTAATTATAGTGTCCCCAAAGAAATTTAATCTTGGCCACTGTTCATTGATTACAGTGCAAATTTACATATAATAAAAATATACCAGCTAATCTGTCGATATAATGGCATTATCCGTAGTATAAGCTGAAGATAACACATCACGAACAGATATGTTTGAAGAATTATACCTAGCATTTAGCCACGGTTTCAACAGGTACATTTTGGGTGCAAACATTATTGTACTCATTATGACTTTTTTTATGTTATTGTGACGGAAGCTAGAGGCCCACCTGATGTGAAGCGGACTAACCTCTGCCTATAACAGATGCATTTCGTCACAAGTCACGAATTGCACTGCGCCCGTCACCTTGAGACATACCTGTCAAGTCTCATGTGCCTGTAATTTCTCTGGCTCTCAAGGACTGCTGCCGGAACACACCATTAGGTGCTTGGTGACAGATTTTCTACTTGAGGGGGGTCGCTAGCCAGGCGGGCATTCGCTAATTGCCCTTCCACGGTGCGGCTAAGCTCAAGCCCGCGGCGGGATTCGAACCATTGACCTACTGCGCGGTAGTCATAGCCAATGCCACTAAGCCATCACTGCTTCAAATGAACATGACTACATAAGGCAATGAAGCGTGACGCTTACAATTCCACCTGATGGTAAGCATCATGCTTGTCCATTACAGTTGCTTACTGCTCTGAGTAATCAGCAATAGTTTGGTTACTCTGACTAATTAGTTCTAATGTCTCATTTGCTGAGTAAATTATATTTGTTTATACTTTTTTTAAAATATATGTTTATGATGTTCTTTTAGGTTTTCGCGATTGTTACACATAGTAAATTAAACAACCCTATGATAAATATACGTGATTTAAACCGTTTAAAGTTGTATAATTACTACATATTTTTATGTTTGCAATAACACATGCACTGCGCTCTCTGCTCCATCCCAATATGATGGTTAAAGAACGATAGCAAAAATTTGAGTTATGACTTATTGTCATGTTCGCTCAATTGGTCAGAGCATACCCCGCCTAAAGGGGTGGATGGACGCGGGTTCGAATCAGCATGAATTTTTCCGCCCGTAAATTTGTAATTTTGTAAATTATATCTACTTGTCTTAAACACTGTAGAATAAAATATTGAAACAAACTCACTGTATCACCACGTTTTCCACATTTCACGTATTTTTCATTATTAAACTAAACGACAAAAATGCTTGGAAAATTCCACCTCTGCCAAGCCATCACATGTCTCCTACGTAATTTAAACAAATATTGTAATAATTGTATTATATTGTTTATAACACATTGTAAAAAGACGTTTAAAAGAATGGCCCCGAGTTTCTTGCCCGTTCTTCTCGCAGTGGCTCTATAAACTTTTTTTGCTGAACGTGGCAGTACAATGTAGAATATTTCAATATTAAAATTTGTAATTGACCTTCATAAGAGCGTCGTAGACGCCTAAATTGAATAAATGATTTTGAATTTGAATTTGACTGGGTTCCGCGTGTTAGATAATCTAAAGCCATCTACAGAATCGCATTTTCGAAATTTGGTGATTTCAATAGCTTCTTAACTAACAGGTGGTCTTACGTTACGTTCTCTTACCTTACTGTTTTTCACCCTGAATTCATTTTAATCCAGAATCTTTACAATGTGAGCGTATATTAGTGAGATGTTCAGAGTCGCATTATAAGCACAATTGGTGTGTGAGGTCATTAAGTGTGGCGATGTGAGATAGCATGCACAATTACTGTCGGTTCTCATATTTATTTATGGTATATTAACTGTTATAAAAAAATAATCAGTGAAACATTTACAAATTAAAGGAGCACAAAATAAAAAGAAAACATTTTCCATACTCGGAAAGTAGTGTTTGTTTGATCCGAGTAGCGGGTGGAAGACGCCGCTTCCCACCTAAGGGCGGGAAAAAACATTTTAATTGCGTCCTTCTATAGGGCCGCAATATTTTGAAAGAAGGTTTGTAATAAATTACGCCCTGGTACTATATATCTATGATTACTTGTAACGATGGTAACCAATAACCATTGTTGTGCACAAAATAAGATAGATATCTAAGTTTTTTCAATCTAAAATACTATGCTGTAATAAGACAAATAATAACAAGTATACGTTTGTGTTTGTGCAAAAGCAAAAATAAATAGTTTATAACATAATGAACTTTCTCAAGTTATAAAATTTACGTTTCTAATTCTGTATATGAGATCGAGAGACCTTGTAATATAAAAAAAAAAACCTATTATGCTAGCTGGCCCGCGATGGTGACGCAATGTGTTCCATACAAACTAACTAAATAATTTGGCGGTATACTAACTAAATATTAAGTACCTACCTAATGTTGTCTTAGGTTTTCGCGATTGTTACACATAGTAATTAAAGAACTTTAAACGGTTTAAATCGCGTATATTTGTCATTATTTTTGTCCCGACGACGTTTCAAACACTTTGCAGTGATCGTGGTCACGGGGTGACTATTAAGTACCCCTATATATAAAAAAAAAACCTAACAAAATTTTAGGTAACCTTCACCAATTCTTCTTTTATTATTTATTTTGACGGATCCAGCTCGTGGCCCAACTGATGTTAAGTGGACTAACCTCTGCCTATAACAGATGCATTTCGTCACAAGTTACGAATTGCACTGCGCCCGTCACCTTGAGACATATTTGTTAAGTCTTATGTGCCTGTAATTTCGGTGGCTCTCAAGGACTGTTGCCGGAACACACCGTTAGGTGCTTGGCGGCACCATGCGGCGAACGTCAAACCCACGGTGTGATTTGAACCGTGGACCTACTGCGCGTCAGTCCATAGCCAATGTTACGAAGCCATCACTGGTTCAAAACTTATTAATCAAATTATTTAATTTAAATTGGTATCTCATGGTACTCATGTTATTATCAGTACTCAGTACTAATATTATAAATGCGAAAGTAACTCTGTCTGTCTGTCTGTTACGCTTTCACGCCAAAACTACTGGACCGATTTAAATGAAAATTGGTATGGAAATAGTTTGAGACACGGGAAAAAACATAGTTTTTATCCAACTGCGCAAAAAGAGGTTAATGTTTTTGCGTGATAACTGACATACGCGCGGGCGGAGACGCGCCCGGAAAGCTAGTTATCAATAAAAAATATAGTAAACCTACTATTTTTACTTTCCTTATATGATAAATAACGAATTATACGAATGATACCCAATGTACGATAGCTCAGCTATGTTATATTGAGTATACTTATATAGGATTAGGTATATGTACCGACGTATTTCCATGAACAAACAAAAATTATGTTCTTATTTTAATCTTATCAAATAAGTTTTGATATCTCTGCGGTAGGTGTTGCTTCTTTTGCAAATATAATAAAATATATGCCTAAAAGGTAAAAGGAATTCGCAGAACAATTTCATAGCCCTTAAAAACATTATAATATATGAAGACACGGGTGTTTGAGCGTGAACTTACTATGAGTCGATATCACTATCGACAATGTTTCGACTTCTACCGGAAGCCTTCCTCAGGATTTTGAGTGTGGTACGTCCACCGCGGTCGCGTCACGCTTCACACTGCGGGCGGCAGCTCGCTGTGCTCGAGCCGACGGCGCTGGCGGTGGGGGTCGTTGCGGGGAGTGTTGTGGCGAACGCTGCTTTTTCGGTAAAGGATGCGACGCACCATCTTCATCGCTGCTGCTTTCTTCTGATGACACCATCGCAGTCCGACAAGCAAAATTAACTGTGTCCACCATCTCCTGCTTCTTATTCTTCAAACCACCATGAAGACAAGTTCTCCAGCTTTGTGACAGCGCCCACTCTCTATCTCTGTTGAAATTAGGACGACGACTAATTTCTATAGCCTCGCGGATTTTGCGCGGAACGTAAAACTTCTTCTTTGCTAAAACCCGGGCTTTGTCGAAACGGATGTAGTGCGTCGTCCCAGATGTCAGGGCGTGTTCTGCCACAGCAGACTGATGGCTGTCCGCATTTTTCATGGAGCGAATGTGTTCTCCGAGCCTTGTGGACACGTTCCTTTTTGTTTCACCTATGTAGCAGTCACCGCAATCGCATGGAATCATGTAGATTAAGGGGGTTCCCAGTGAGTCCTTATTTTTCGGACCTTATTTTTGTTATCCGGTTCCGTGCAGACGTGTTTGCAATCCTATTTGTCCTATTGCTTTGCTTCCAGCTATACCCATTGGACTCTAGTACTGATCGTACATGCGAAGTTCTAAGTCCACATGTTGAGGATCACACAATCTTAGCGCTCTGTTAATGAGTGACCTTGGCACGGAAGCTAGGTGTTATTTATTGTGTCATTATCATGTCCTTCTTTTTCCTGCATGTTAGTTGCGAAATATTTCTAATTGTTGTTTTTTTGTGTATTGGTTGTCATTGTTTTTTATTTATGTATTATCTGTATATTTTTTATGTGGCAATAAATGAATTTTGATTTGTTTTGAAAACAAAATGACCCCATAACCCGAAAGATGTCATAATATAATGAATATTATACCCACCCCTTTAAACTTTTTTTACTTACTTTAAACTATATGCCCGTGTGGTTAGCCTTTGACCACTGTCTCACCTGATGGTAAGTGATGATGTGGTCGAAAATGTTGTGCAGGCTAACCTAGAATTACTATACAAACATTTATCAAGCATTTTTATTCTTATGTAATACTTGCTTTCCGGACGCGGCTCCGCCCGCGCGTTTGTCGGTTATCGCGCAAAAACATTAACCTCTTGGATAAAAACTATCCTATGTTTTTTTCCCGGGTCTCAAACTATTTCCATACCAAATTTCATTCAAATCGGTTCATTTTTAATAATAATTATCCTGTCTATAAGAATCTTTGTGTAAGAATCGATTATAAAGCACTTGTTGTTATCACGATATTTCGGGCTATAGACAAAAAGACACTAGAAATAGTAGATTGTTATACAAGGGTCGAAAGTAATCGATTCCCATACGAGGCTTAGACGCCCGAGCGTAGCGAGGACGGCTATAGTCCGAGTAGGAATTGATGACTTTCACCCGCGTTAAGCACTCTACTTTTCATTTCGAATATAAGGAAAGCAAAATATACTAGTCTTGCTAAAATATTTATTGACAAAATTAAAAAAGTGAGCCTATTTAAAATTAATTGAAAAGTTAGTACAATTTGTGAAAGTTAAATTTAAATTTTTGTATGGAACATTTACGCTGTTTGATATATTGTGACAAAATTGGCTGTTCTGGATGTCAGTAAAAGTTGGAGACTCTGGTATTTGATTAGACGGTGAAACCCATGGCAGCGGAGATTCCCTTAAAGTTGTAGGTTGTGAAGAACTAGGCCGTAAATTCATAGTCTCAGTTATTTTGCTTGAAATTTTCGTTTTATTTTGGACAGAATCTTCTATGTAACCTTCGGCGACTGAGCTGGATTACCATCCTCCATGTCTTTTTAACATTATCAAGTTCGCTCCTGAATCGGCTTACAGTGTTGCTGACGTTCTTCTGTAACAGTGCCCCGTATACTGCTCACAGTTTGGTAAGCTCAAATATGTTGCTATTTGCTGTGGCATACTTGATATTTTATTTTTACCGATCACTTGTTCATAACATTTTCCCTTTTGGTAGTTGAGAAAAAAGCGATTAGTTTTAACATCATTAGGTCTGATATTTTGATATATTTTTACTATATTTGTGAACTCTTCTCGTACTACAAATGTGCGCTCTATGTTTGTTCTTGTTTTAGTTAATTTTACTAGCAATAACTGGCCTTGACTTTCAACGTCGTTAATTGTTAAATTTGTCAGCTCACTGCTTCTGCAGGCGCCGCTTATACCGAGTATTAATGCCACCTGTCAAAAACATAATATTGTCAGAATTTATCTTTCGGGTAGGTATGTAGCTAAAATAAACAGTTCTCAGATATCTTCTACTCTAAAACTGTTAAGCAAGCAAACGGCAGCTACGTCTTTCAATCAATATGCGTAATCTGGTTAATGTCAGTGGTTCTTTTATCGCCAACTATCTATAATACATATCAGAGTAAAGACGTTGGAATGACGTTCATTTTTAGAGTAAAAGACCTCCTGTTAGTATAATAAAAGAGCTTACCTTTACTGCCAAATATATCTCATCAGGGGCTTCATTTATAAATTTTTCTATTTCGGATGAAGTGAAAACCTTAGATTTTTTGCTCTTGAATCCCTGAGACTGTCTTTTCAAAAACGATGTTAGGTTATGGATTTTTTTCAAATCTACATTGTGTTTTACACTAAGTGTACTCTTGAGCATTAAATACCTGCTCCATAGCGTAGAAGGTTGTATTTTGTTAGATAGTGCATTGAAATATGTAAGAAGCACACTTTCGGAAAATGATTTAATTTTCTTGTCTGCTCGCCACTTCATAAAATCGTTGTATGTATTTAAGTATCTATCCTTTGAAATTTCTGGCAGAAGATTTTCAATAACTGTATTTGCCTCATCTTTAACCGAATCTGGGGTTAACATTACAGAATCGCTTGAACTCATTTTTATCAAATATTAGTCCATAAAAACACGATTTTGAATTTCGGTGCAGCTTACAGAAGTACTTATTATCCCGCCAAATTATATTTTTTTTAAATTTCACATATGAAACACACCTGGTCACCGCCGCGGGCCATCGCGCTTAAAAGTTTTTTTTTTAATTCACACGGCCGGCCATTGCTTTATTTTTATAGACTTTTTTCCTATTTTTTTTTGTATATCCATAATCTAAATAGATTTGGTTCTATTTTTAAAATTCATTCCTGCCCTTAAAAGGGAAGCAATTACTTTGCCTTTCCTTAGGTGGGAAGCAGCGTCTCCCATCCGCTACTCAGATCAAACAAACACTACTTTCCGAGTATAAGAAATGAAAAATATTTATTAATCGTAATGTAGCAAATGTAGGTATATAACAAACGTAGTAAATGCAATTCAATCGCAAGTCTGTATTTTCGATTTAGATTTTTTATATTAATAGCCATAATTGGAACTTATCATTTCGTTCTTATTATTGAATATCAGTAGACGTTTGTTATTAATATGTAACTAATAGGCTAACTTAGCTGATGATAAGTGATGTCGTGATCGGAGATGTTGTCCAGGCTGACCGAGAATTACTGGCTCTCAAGGGTAGTTGCCGGAAAACACCTTGGCGATTGATTTTCTACTTGAAGGTGGTAGCTAGCCAGGCGGATATTCGCAAAATGCCCTACCCCCATGCTATAGCGACTGCCATACTAGGGCAACAACTGAGGGCTCCGAAGCACGGAAGCTCTCAGTAGTGATGCCACTAGCGGTCACCCGTCCGTAAATACTTCCAAAGGATATCTTCGTAGGCTCAAATTTCTTGGTACTGACATATTGGATACCATGCATATTCAGTATGTACAGTCTGGATACGATACAGGGTTATTGGTAAAATGCTAACAACCTCTTAGCGTTCCTCTTCTCCTAGTCCTAACAAACATTCTCAATTGTTTTTTAAAAACAAATTAAAAACACTTTTTTGTGTTTTAAAGCCTACTCCGAGCCAAGAGCGCCCGCCGCGGCAACACTGCACCGCGCCGTGCTCCCTTTGAATAGAGTTTTGAATATTTACATCGAGCAAAGTAATAAAAAATATTAAATAATCCACAAGAGACTCTTAACATCGGGTGGTTCTCGTGCTTATTCCGTCAAAATAACAAAAAAAAGTTAAAATAATTCTTATTATTTTATTTAAAAAAAACATCTCACTAAGTTTTTTAGGACTAACAAAAGTCAACCCTAAGAGATGGTTAGCATTTTTCCAATAAACCTGTATATCCTACACATACAATCCAATATGCAATATGCTGCATGGTGGGGCATTTAGTAAATGCCCGCCTACCTAGCTACCACCCGCAACTAGAAAATCTGTCGCCAAGCACGTAACGGTGTGTTCCGGCAGCTGTCCTTAAAAGCCTGTAATTTTAGATTAGCCTGAACAACATCTTCGACTACATCATCACTTACCATTAGGTGAGATATTGGTCAAAGGCTAACCTACACTACATAAAAAAAAGTCCAATATATTACTTTCAAATTTCATTCCGCCGAACTACTGCAGTTAATTATCGCATCCTCATTTTTTTAATAAAAATATTATCATAATGAAATTGATAAGTATAAAAAGCAACCAACAATATTTGGCGTTAAAACAAACTCCACAGAGATAATTTGAAATCTTCATTTCAGATGACAGCTGTCAAATTTAAATCGGCTCTATCTCAGAATCTATTAGATCATTACTCGTATGATATACAAACTATTCAATGAATTTTAAGGTTTTCAGTTATCAGCTGACATGTTCTTATAATATTGTGGTTAATCTACACTAATATATAAACTTAAAAACTACTGGACCGATTTGAAAAATTATTTCATCATTAGAATCCTACATTATCCCTGATGAACATAGGCTATAGAATGTTTGAAAATAATATTAACTTTTTTTTGAAATTTTTGATAAATAAAGCGGGCCGCGCCGACGTCACTCGGGAAGCCGGCGCAGTCCGCTAGTTACAAATAAATGTAATAAATACCTAGGTATGTAGGTAGGATCTCTTGAACTGTATGTCTATGAATCTCTGCCTTTCTCTATTCTATCCTATATTGCAGTAGATCTAAGTAACTATAAGCTACTTCGCACTATGACTTGTCATAATGCACTAAGTCCTGCAACACATTAGGTACACCGATTTAAAAGGAAATATTTCTTGGATTATATTCTTAAATATAATGAGATTATACCATGATATCCAGTATAAACAAAATATATTATCCGGATTATGGTTTATCTGTTCAAAGCTGATTGTTTATATATGTTTTGCGTATGCTCGAAGTGCGGGTGACCAACATTTTTGTAGTTAATAACAAATTTACTGTAAAGAAAACCTTAACTTCAAAATTTTGAAATGCTATTACTATATGCTACAAATAAAACAAAGTAGACATTTTGAAATTGACGATTTTTTTTTTATTTTGTACTAAACATATATTAACGACTGCATACCAAAACAATGCAAACAACATTAAAAGATGAATTGTTCAAAAAATAAAACAACAGCAATGTGGTTTATAATCAAAAGAGTAAACCTATGACTCAAAGTGACGGGCGCAGGGCAGTTCGTAACTTGTTCCGTCATAAAAACATAAAAAAAAACCTAGAAAGTACCAGGAATAACCTTCAAATATTAGTCTACGCAAAACCTTGATTAACTCCGCTCAAAAAGTTGGTAACAAGTTCAATGACTGCTTTGCTTCCATAGACTGATAAGAGTCATGACATCATGTGTCAAAGCTCCACAGCTTTGACACATGATGTCATGACTCTTGCTGGCCAAGTGACCATCAGTAGGTACTAAAACCTTCGATTGCCTCGCTTTAAAATGGAAACAGGTTCAAATGGTGAAGCGTGCAACATTATTCGAATGTATGACAAAATAGTTCGACCTGGACGAAACTAATTCAATAATGATAATAATAAATGCATGAATGAACTTTCATCCACATTAATCATATTAATAAATGAATAATGAATCCCCGACTACGAAACTCCCACCATTACAAATAAATTTGAAGAAAACTGTGAAAGTTTAATGTGTAAATTTGAAAAATAATTAATTAAAATCACTTGTACACTCAGGTGTATATTCATGTCGGATATATATACTATTAGGGTAACAACCATACAATAAATTAGTTGTTCCACACTGCGCTTGTCAGCGATCGACAAGCTGGCATTTTAAAAAGTTTATCAACGACTCAACAGTTAAACCACTTGAAGTCGTTAGTGTTGCCACTTCATGAAATATAATGTTGCCGCTTCGTAATGCAGCAGTGCCATAGATTAAATATAATGGTAGCGAACGGCAGCTTAGAGCCTAGATTTGATGTATGAGATATCGAATATCCCATACAAATTTATAATATCTGAGTAACAAACATATAGCGCCATCTGGGTGGAAGTAATTTGACAGTGGTCTTCCCCATTTAGAACTAATTTATACCAATTGAAAGTATGAGTTTGAACATTCTTTTAATTGTGAATACAATACCTATTATCTAAGTATCAATAATAAAATTTGTCCCCCAAGAACATTATGACTATTATACTGTTTTACTTATAAACTTGGAGTAATCTGTGCGTAACCTTACTCCGAGGGATATCCTGATATAAGACAAAATTATTATTATTAGACATGGCTCAAACAAGGAATAGCTGAGGTTTAGTAAATTTATTCCTACGATCAGGTAGGTTTAGTTAGGGACTGCAAAAACAACAACAATTTCATGAGTTTATTTATTTTGTTGTATAATATAAAATTCAGCAACCATTAAAAGCCTCGTTTGTGGCGTCTAATACAAGAAATAATATGAAAAAATCAACGAAGTCCGAGTCGCACAGTCTTCCGTACCTTTATCTATACAACATTAGACAATGTATTATATTTTTTTAGTTTGCACGTGTGTGAGTCCGACTCGCACTTGGGCATTTTTTGTGTTTCATATAGCGGCAATAAAAATTCATCATGTGTGAAAATTTCAACTGTCTAGCTATCACGGTTCATGAGACAGTCTGACAGTGGAGTCTTAGTAATAGGGTCCCGTTTTTATCCTTTGGGTACGGAATCCTAAAAGAGTTGAGTGCTTTTTTTGCCGATCGCGGTGTTGTGCACTCAGATTTAACGCTGGAAGGTTGAAAACTTTAAAGAATATTATTTGAGGAGTATGCAGCGTCAAAGATAGCAAATTCAACGAAAAAGGCCAAATTGAAAGGAAAGAAAATTCCTAAATATTGCAGCGCCTTCGAACAAAGCCAACATTGTGAACGATACTTTGATCAAAAAATACCATCAAGCAGGTCTGCCTTGTTCACCATGACTCCAGCCAACTTTTTTCATGTTCCTAAAATCATAAAATCAAATTACAACTTCATGAAAAATAAATAAAAAAATGCACATGAGATATAACTTCTGTATGTATAGGGTTATTGTATGTGTGGTGACACAGAATGCATCATTGTTCATAGAGCCGAGTGACGTGGAGCAGTTACGTGACCTGGGATTGACCCTAGACACCGAGAACTAGGTACCACATTGCTGACATTACTGCCAAAGCTCATAAATCACTTGGTTTTGTCATCAGGCAATCCAGGCAATTCCAAAATAGGAGTACCATTATCACTCTTTACTATGCTTTTGTCAGGAGTAAGCTAAAATACTATTCGATTGTATGGGACCCTCACGAAGACCAGTATAAACTCATGGTCGAAAAGATACAAAAACCGCTCGCTAGATTTCTTTACAATCGGATTTATGGCTACTACCCGTCCTTATGCGTATCGGGTATGTTAGGCATGAACACCTTGGAGCTGCGGCGCAAATGCGCACTCATGCTACACTACTTTCATTTGGTGCGCGGTGGGATCGATGACCCCTCAGAACTGTCCTGCGTGGGGCTGGTGGTGCCAGAGCACCTGCTGCGCCCGAGCCGGCGGCGACTGTTCACGCTAGTTGCACCCTTTGCGCGCACCTGCACTTCACAGTTTGCTCCCACAAGTCATGCCATCTCTTTACTCAATGCCCTGGTCGCTCAACTAGCAGATCTTGATAAAGCCTCCGTATTAGCCAGAGAAAAGTTTTATGTACCTCGTAAAATACGTGAGGCTATAGAAATCAACAGACATCCTAATTTCAACAGAGATGGGTGTTGGACGCTACCACCAGCCTGGATTCCTACCCTTAATGTCACCTCAACGCAGAAGATGTTAGGCAATCTAGAATGCGACACGGTCAGTACTGTTTGTCACGGTACGTGTGCGGATGATGATGATGCGATCACAGACGACGAAATAGGCCCACCGTCTTCCGCCGGGCACGCTAGGAGCTCGTCACCTAGCACCAGCAGCGCTGGGCTCGCTCCGCCCCCACCCAGCTCCCCGCTGCCGCCGGCGCCGCTATCGCGCCGAGCCGCGCGGGCCGCGCGCCGCAGTGCCCGTCGGGAGCTCGCAGACGCAGCTGTGCACTCGCCCTGATGATGAGCATCTGATATGCTCGAAACCCGGGTCGAAGTATTCGATCCCCAACGTGAGTCTCATTTTGCTGGTATTATTTATAATATTTAAACATGTGTGAAGCTCACGAGAATTTCATTTCAAAAATAGCAGATCTTGACATTTTTAATATAAAATTATGGATGTTTCTGAATATATGTTTGAATAATTTTACTATACCTAAATTTGGATTAATTTTATGATATATAAAACTTGACATTATTAATTTTATATAATAGTTAAGATGCTTGATAAAGTGACTGTATGATAGTGTGTCATAGAAAAATAATTATTCTAGTTGTTCTCTAATTGTTGTCTTGTTGCTGTATACGCCTTATGCTGTATATGCCTTGGCGTCGCTGTACACGTAAATGTTAATTGAAATAAATAGGCAGTGAAAGTGATGGTTATATAACCAATGGTATTTATTGTATAATTGCTAACATTATTGGTAATTTTTATATGACTGTGGAAGAATATTGCTGTACTGTAAATTCTACCCTCCTGCTATTTGAGGTTGCCCGTAGTGTTGTTAAGCGCTATCTGGTGTTGAGTAGCAGAATTAGAGAGGCATCGCCATCTACAGATTTTTACTCGAACCATATAGCTACGCTAGATCATTGGTACACAATGCTAAAGTGTGCAGGATGCGGTAAATTTTTATCATCGCAAGATGGCGCTAAGTATACTGAATGTTCCGGGTATATTATAGAGCCTGCGTAAATATTCTGGATAGAGCTAAACTAGCGATGGGCGATTGCGAGAGGTTTTAACAATCGAAAGAATCGTCAGTCGTCAAAATATACAATCGAGTCAACAATCGACTCGCCGTTTTACAAAACAATCGAGAGGTTTCTCGATTAAACTTATTAGCCGAGGTGTATGTATCGCGATTCAAAGTCAAAGTCAAAGTCAAAATCATTAAGTCAATTTAGGCGTCTACGACGCTCTTATGAAGGTCAATTACAAATTTTAATATTGAAATATACTACATTGTACTGCCACGTTCAGCAAACAAAAAATATAGAGCCACTGCGAGAAGAACGGGCAAGAAACTCGGGGCCATTCTTTTAAACGTTTTTTAACAATGTATTAAGTACATACTACATAGTGAAATTATTACAATACTTAATTTACATTACGTAGGTGACAGGCGCTAGCTTGGCAGAGGCGAACCAGTCCAAGCATTTTTGTCGTTTAAGTAATCACAAACTGTGTAGTAAGATTTCTTTATCAAAATATTCTTCACATGCAACTTGAATTTTCTTTCTGTGAGCGTTGTAATATGTTTGGGCAATTTATTATAAAATCGCACACAATTGCCTAAGAAGGAACTTTTATTTGTCTTTGCTAATCTAAAACCTGGCACCACTATTTTATCTTTATTCCTAGTGTTCTAATCGTGATTGTCACTGTTTGATTTAAATTTGCGCAAATTTTTACGAACATACATAATATTTTCAAATATATACAGACTTGGTAAAGTTAAAATATCAATTTCTTTAAAAAAATCTCTCAGGGATTTCCTAGGATCCATTTCATATATGGCTCGAATTGCACGCTTTTGTAAGATAAAGATTGTCTCTATCTCAGACAATACACAAGACATAATACTGTGGAAGTACGCAAAATAAACGAGCCTAGCAGTAGCAACGTCTGTTAGCTGTCTTATCTTACGAACTGCATATGCAGCAGAACTAAGTCTTCCGGATAGATCATGTATATGTGGATTCCTCTGTAAAGTTGAATCCATTTTAATTCCCAGGAAGACTGTCGCATTGTCAAAAGAGAGTTTTTCTAGGCCAAGCTTAATGTTTGGTTCAACATAAGTAACATTTGGTAAAGAAAACTTTAAACATTTGGTCTTTTTTGAATTTAAGAGAAGATTATTAGCCGCGAACCACTTAGAGATCATAGATAACACATTATTTACATGAGTAAGTTCACTATCTTTCCTATCTACTTTAAAAATCAGGGAGGTATCATCTGCGAATAAAACTATATCGCAGAAATTTTTAACCATGCAAGGCAGATCATTTATATATGCTAGAAACAGAAAGGTCCTAAAATTGATCCTTGCGGTACTCCTATTTTTACCAAAGACCCGGAAGAAGTATTGCCATTTATTCTAACCTTCTGTAGCCTGTCTGACAGATATGACTTTATAAGATCCAGAGCTTTTCCACGAATACCATAATGTGAAAGTTTTCGAATCAGAGTGCGGTGCTCTACACAGTCAAATGCCTTAGAAAGGTCACAGAATACGGCAATAGCATCCTGTGAACTCTCCCAGGCTTCAAGTATATGTGACATCAATTGAGCACCTGCATCTGTTGTGGATCTGCTCTTTGTGAAACCAAACTGATTCTCATTCAATATATTATGCTCATTAAAATGAGATAAAAGTTGTTTGAGCATAATTTTTTCGAATACTTTACTCAGAACAGGTAAGATAGAAATAGGTCTGTAATTGCAAGGGTCAGATGTAGCCCCCGACTTCAAAATTGGAGTGATTTTACTTTGTTTCATTAAGTCGGGGAAATTTCCTTTATCAACACAAAGATTGAATATTGTTTTTAAATATGGTGCAATAATGCATATTATAGACTCTGCCACTTTAACTGATATACCCCACAAGTCTTCAGTGCTCTTAGTGTTTACATTTTTAAATCTCTTTATAATTTCAAATATTGTTGTGTGTCTGAAAGAAAAGTCCGGCGATTTGCAGGAGAAATTATGTTTTAGCAGAGTTTCTGCTACGTCGGGACATGCATCCAATGACTAAGTGACTTCTAGGGGTAAGTTAGAAAAAAAAAATTCAAATATATTTGCCACTTGTATTGGATCAGATATTTGATTTTCATCAACATTTAAGACATATGTAGAATCTCTAGGTTTATTTTTACCGGTCTCAGTATTTATAGTCTTCCAAATGTTTTTTTTTTTATCTTTAGACTTGCTAATTTTGTTTCTAATAAAAAGAGATTTAGCACACAAGCAAACAGACTTAAACATTTTTGAATAGTTCCTAACATAATCACGAAACTGCTTGCAGAATGTCAAATTCTTCCTGCGATACAGATCAAACAAATAATCTCTACTTTTTGTAGTTGCCCAATCACCGAACTTCAACTTTCCATTTACTTGTTTCTTTATTTTTGGACAAACTTTTTGAAACTCAGTATTTACTAAAGAAAATAAACTATTATAAATGTCATTCGGGTCACTATGAGAAAAACTTGTAATGCCAAGCTTAGCTTCTATATTGGTACTGAGTATTTCTAGCCTACTGGTTGTTAACGGCCTATGTTCAATTACATACCATGCTGTTTCTCTGCTTCCATCAAATCTAATTGCCAGGCCCTCATGATCAGATCTAGCACCCTTCATTATTGACTTTTGTTTAGTCTTACAGTTCGAGTATATATTGTCTATACAGGTAGCTGAAGTGTCTGTTATCCTAGTGGGCTCACAGAATAGAAATTTCAAATTAAATGACTTAAACAACGAAATAAGATCAGTCTTATTTTTAGATTTCAATAAAATATCTACATTAAAATCACCACATACAAATATGGGTTTTTTACATTTAGAAATTTTTAGTAGTATACTTTCCAGAGTGCCTAAGAATTCTGTAAAATTTTGAGCACGACCTTCATCTGTTGGTGTTCGATATACACACAACACAATATGCCTGTCCACCTCCACACAAGCAACCTCACAGACACGTTCGACAGAACATCTGACTAAGTCATGGCGTTCTTTAAATTTTAAGTTGTTTTTAACAAGAATAATACACCCTCCTCCTTCTACAGATGATCTGTTAAACGCACTGCCTACACTAAAATTCTTAACATTAAATAACATTTTATCTGCTCTTAGCCATGTTTCAGTGAAACATAATATATCAAAAGGATATTTATCTAAGAACATTTCAATTTCAAGTATTTTGCCAGGGAAGCGATTTATATTTTGGTAATACAGTGCTATGTCAAAACACTTCCCTGTTGTCGGACTTAAAAGTTTAAACAGTTTGACTCAACATTTGTATTAGTACATGCACTAAAAGTATTAGTACATGTACTAAAAATTGTACTAAAGATTGTGTGTCGAGCCGCCCGCCACCCCGTGTGTGTTATTCATTTTATTAAGGGTATATTTTAGACGAACGCCCCCATGCAAATAGTGAATAAAACTCAATGATTTTTTACCTACGTAATCACTACCCTAATATCTAGGTTTGTGGTGCATCAGATTTTCAGTAAATTATACAGTTTTGAAATTACACTAGCTCAAAAACTCGTAATTTTAGATAAAAGAAAGACCCAACTTTAAGCATCTCTTTCAAGAAAAATAAGCATGTTTTTAATATTTCTATTGCACCACAAACATGGGGAATATAATGAACTTTCTATAATGGGAAGTTATTTATACATGGGCACTATACTTTTTAAATAAATCTGGAGCTACGAATAACTGGCTCAAACTCCTAAAAACGAGTGCTATTACTTAATGCTATATAATAAAAAAAAATATTATTAGTCCAAAAGAAAAAGGATTTCAGCCAGAAACGATAGGTCTAATAATACACTATATTTACATGCGAGTTTTTTTTAAATAACAAATTGAGTTTATATAAAAGTTCACGCTTTGGCTGGCGGGTATATGTCCTTAAATATTTATTTTAAATTGACAAAAATGCCTTATATTTTCAAAAAATCAATAGTGTGGGACTTTTTTAACAAGCAATCGGATCTGCATACATTGCAGAAGCTTAAATAGGTAATAAAAAATAGATGATTCGTTATAAACTTCGATTAAGTATTTTAATTATTTTCATGATTCCATTCTCTTATAATACGTACGTAAGTTGGTTGGGTAAGTAATAAGCTTGCTGCTTTGCTTGCTTAGTGTGAACTTGCAAATCGGAATCACAAAGCTTAGTCCGGCCATCGAGATCTCGTTTTGAAAACAATCGACTGAAACCTCTCGCCATCGCAAATCATCGCAACCACAAAGCTGAGTTGGAATCAGGCCGAAGATGAACACAACAACAATCGAAATCAATCGAGATGTTTTTTTTAAGACACATAGATTGTTTTAATATCAAGTATCAATAAAATTATTTTTTATCACTGAAACTTGGTTAGCGTATTGCTGATGAAGAGGTCGTACCCACCGGATTCTCCATAGTTCGAGCAGATCGCCCTGGAACGGTAAAAAAGGTGGTGGTACTGCGATTGTTATGGACAGCTATACACCTCAACACAAGAACCCGTTGTCAGTGCAGCTCAGGACAAGAGAGCTAAACTGACCCGACACTATACCGAAGACATCCCGGACATCAGCCTATACGAGATTAGAATGGCTCTCAAACAGCTTAAGAACAACAAGGCGCCAGGTGATGACGGAATCACGACAGAACTTCTGAGAGCGGGTGGAAAACCGGTACTCTCAGTCCTCCAGAAGTTATTTAATTCCGTTATCCTTGAAGGTAAAACGCTAGAAGCGTGGAGCAGAAGTGTAGTGGTACTGTTCTTCAAAAAAGGTGACAAGACCTTGTTGAAGAACTACAGGCCCATTTCACTTCTGAGCCATGTTTATAAGCTGTTCTCGAGAGTCATTACGAATCGTCTTGCTCGTAGGTTTGATGACTTCCAGCCTCCCGAACAAGCCGGGTTCCAAAAAGGCTTTAGCACCATAGACCACATCCATACGCTCCGCCAGATTATACAGAAGACTGAGGAGTATAATCGGCCATTATGTTTAGCGTTTGTGGACTATTAAAAAGCCTTCGATTCCATCGAAACCTGGGCCGTACTGCAGTCTCTTCAGCGATGCCAAATTGACTATAGGTACATCGAAGCGCTGAAGTGTTTGTATAGGAACGCCACCATGTCGATTCGATTACAGGACAAGAGCACGGAACCAATCCAACTGCAACGAGGCGTGAGACAGGGAGACGTTATTTCTCCGAAACTGTTCACAAATGCGTTGGAGGACGTTTTTAAGCTCTTGGACTGGAGAGAATTCGGCATCAATATCTATGGCGCCTTCGTTTCGCCGATGACATAATCATAATGGCAGAGTCGCTTGAGGAACTCAGTACAATGCTCAGCGACCTCAGTAGAGTTTCCCAGCAGGTGGGTCTTAAAATGAACATGGACAAGACGAAAATTATGTCTAATGTCCATGTTGCACCCGTACCAGTAGTTGTTGGAAACGATACGCTTGAAGTTGTGGACCATTACATATACCTGGGACAGACTGTCCAGTTAGGTAGGCCCAACTTCGACAAAGAGGTCGCCCGAAGAATCCAACTCGGATGGGCAGCGTTCGGGAAGCTTCGCGACATCTTCTCGTCCAACATCCCGCAGAGCCTAAAGACCAAAATCTTCAACCAGTGTGTGTTGCCAGTGATGACTTATGGCACTGAGACGTGGTCCTTAACTTTGGCCCTTATGGATAAGCTAAGAGTCGCTCAACGAGCTATGGAGAGAGCTATGCTCGGAGTTTCTTTACGCGATAAAATCCGGAACGTGGATATTCGCCAAAGAACCAAAGTCACCGACATAGCTCTCAGAATTTGCAAGTTGAAGTGGCAATGGGCGGGCCACATTGCTCAACGAACCGATAACCGATGGGGAAGAAAGGTTCTCGAGTGGTTACCACACTACACCGGAAGACGTAGAGTTGGTAGGCCTCCTACTAGGTGGACTGACGATATTGTGAAAGTCGCGGGTAGCCAATGGCTACAAGTGGCTAATAGCCGTTCTTTGTGGCGATCTATGGGGGAGGCCTTTGTTCAGCAGTGGACGTCTTCCGGCTGATGATGATGATGATGATGATGACTGCGATTGTAGCAGTCCCTGGATACGATCTCAGGGAAATTAAAATATCGCTTTTACCTGAGTCGGGAACTGATGTCATCGGTGCAGGGGTGTATAGTGGTAATAATTTACTGTTAATAGCAGTTTGTGTATACATACCCCCTCGTTCAAATAATTACCCTTGTTTTATATTGTATGATGCTTTAGAATCACTTTGTATAGAGTTTGAATATTGTGATATTGTTATATGTGGAGACTTTAATTTTAATTAATCGTCAGAAAATGTACTGCATCGGTTCCAATATTCATTATCTTTCTGTGAGCTCAAACAAGTAAATGATGTTAAAAATTATAGAAATGAAATGCTAGATTTGTCACCCACGATGTTGTCGTTCGAGCGCGCGCGCTAAGTGTTTGTTTACACAAACTGGGTCATTGCTCATGTTTTTGTTTATGAAATTGAACAGACGTTTATAGTAGTGTAAGATGTTTAGATTTGATGTTTGTTTATTGAAATAAACCGCTTAAAACATCGACTTCTGTTTAAATGGCCTTATATTTTAGTAAAAAAATAATATTTTGAAAAATTAAGCTGGTTATGCCAATATTTTTAATTCTAATATTGTATTACATAACTCAATAATATGACGTTGTTTACTTCAACTCCAATGGACCATACAAGGGGAGTTACTTATATTTGTACGACGATGAACCCCGTTCTCGTCGTGTCACCCGCGTCTCGCCCGCGCCGCCTGCGCCGGGCAGTCTGCTGTGGGAACTAGTACTGATGGTGAAAATAGTAAGAAACGGTCCACAATTTGCAATAATATATTGAGAGTTTCATTGAATATGCCGACCCTCACGATCCAAGAATTCAGCTATGGAGTAAAAAGAAGTCGATCAACCATTTGTGTAAATGAGATTTAAGTCTCACTGTTGGCATTGTTTTCAAGTCATCTGGAAGGGCGTTGAAGATTTTAATCGCCATAAAAAAAACATTTTTTTTTGTCAATGTAAGTTTACAGAATGGAATCATTAAGTCGTTACCGAATTGGCTTCTAAGTTGTCTACTACTAACCTCCTGGTTCGTATGAAAGAATTCTGGGTGGTTCTTAACAAATAGAACAGCGTTTTTTATGTAAATGCTTGGTAAAGTTAGAATTTGCAATTGCTTGAATATTGGTTTACACGAGTCTAACGGTTCAGCCCCCCAGATTGCTCTTAAGCATTTTTTTTGTGCTATAAATGCTTTATCTATATCGGTAGAATTACCCCATAATAATGTACCATACTGAAGCACGGCACCGACATAACCATGATATACCTTAAGTGCCGAGTCAAGTGAAGAGGTTTCCCTTATACGTCGCAATGCAAACAATCGGTTTAGTTTTTTGCACACTTCTTCTATATGATTTTTCCAGTTTAGATGGTTATCTAAGTTAAATCCTAGAAATTTAGTACAATGTACATCGTCAATGTTTGAATTGTTGTATTTGACTTTTAGATTGAGGGGAGATACATTTATTGTATAGAATTGCATTATTTTAGTTTTGTCAATGTTTACTTTAAGTTTATTGGTAGTTAACCATGTAACGATTTCACTTATAGTATCATTAATATCTAATTCAAATTTATTTATGTCATTATGATTATTGTTAATTAAAATTGTTATGTCACCAGCAAATAAGATAGATTTATGTGTGGTCACTGCAGGTAAATTATTTATGTAAAGAAGGAATAGAACTGGTCCAAGAATAGAGCCTTGTGGTACTCCAAATGAGTTTTTCTTGTAAACTGATCGGTATCCTGCTTTTATTTTGTTTTTTTTGTCAATGTGCATTGCCTCAGTACATTGCATTCTGTTATTTAAGTAGCTTTTAAACCAGTCGTTCGCAGATCCTCTAATACCATAATTGTATAATTTTCCCAACAAGAGCTCATGGTGGACTAAATCAAAAGCCTTGCTCATGTCGACTAGATACACCATCGCCGGCTGATACCTTCCAGAGACGTGGTTGATTCTTCTACAAAGGTCAGTAGCTCTCTTCATGGTTTTCTGGTATGTTGGGCTAGCAACGTCATTTACATCTAGGATTTCGGCGAACCAGCAAAGTATCCTGTTCCACATTTCTAATTGTGGTAAGCGCGCATCATTCCCTTTTTTTTTTTTTTTATATGTCTGATAGGTTAGCCTTTGACCACTATCTCACCTGATGGTAAGTGGTGATGTGGTCGAGGATGTTGTTCAGACTAACCTAGAGTTACTGGCTCTCAAGGACAGCTGCCGGAACACACCGTTAGGTGCTTGGCGACTGATTTTCAACTTGAGGGTGGTAGCTAGCCAGGCGGGCATTTGCAAAGTGCCCTACCACCATGCTGTAACGACTGCTATCCTAAGACAACAACCGGGACCGACAGCTTAACGTGCCCTCCGAAGCACGGAAGCGCTCAGTAGTAATGCCCAACCAGCGGTCACCCATCCAAGTCATGACCGCGGCGGACGTTGCTTAACTTTGCTGATCGATTCAGAATGGCTAAGCAAACTTGGCTACGAGCGCTTCATAAGTCTGGCAGTATGAGGTATGAGCCGGTCGAACCCAGAGGTTGTATGCACCTGAAGCGATGACCTAAATTTTTTTATGCGTTTTATTAATTAAACTATCCAGTGTTAATGTGAAAAAAAATATAACACATTATTCTGGACTTAAAATTTTTATTTACAAGCCTATGAAAGTCTGCCAAAAATATTCGTAGCAAAATGGCGCGAAAAAATGGCGCGAAAAGGTAACAACATCGTAAGAAATGGTTATTACAGGCATACATTGGCATATTTTGTTACATTTTGGGCATACAACTGTTCAAGCATTATTATTTTTCATTATTATGGCGTGATTAAATCATTTAGTTTGGTGATGACACCTAAATTTGTAAAAATCGAATTTTGTTTTCACCAAAATATATTCTTATTGGAATCTTCTCAAATTATGATGGAATATCACGATTCTAATTAGAATCAGTTAAGAAATGCCTAAAGAAAACACAGTTTTATTCAATACACAGTTTTTTTATACACAAAAACACGTTTTTTTTTCATTTATATGAATTTTTATCACACGTAACAAAAACAAAACACAAAGAAAATGACTCACGATTTTTTTTCCTCAGTAATAGTAGGTATATTGTTGTGCATCAAATTGAAGCTACGTTCAGTGCAAACAAGATAAAGTAATAATATATGTAGGACAAATTTTATAAGTAACCAGACGACAGGTGGTTTTTGAGAGCGCAACCGCCCTGGGACACTACAGTCCCATGGCCAAATGACGGGATTTTTTAACTTTAAAACAGTAGGTAGGTACGTCGAATAGCCGTAAGAAATTTATGGAATATAGAGCGATAGTAAAACTTAATTTAAAAGAAGACTGTCACTTCTATAAACAGAAAATGGAAAAAAAAATTACGCGAGATCCTCGGACATTTTGGTCTTACATAGCAACTAAAAGACCAAAAGGGAGAAAGTAAACAAAATTTTCAATGATGGCAAAATAGTTCCTGATGAACAAACTGCGACATGTTTTGCTGAATTCTTTCAATCAGTGTATAAATCGAGCCCTCCAGTATTAGATGTGGAAAAGGTTTCAAGCTGGCTACCACCCTCAAGTAAAAAATCTGTTGCCAAGCACGTGTATTCCGGCAGCTTTCCTTGAGCAATCCAGCCAATAATTCTAGGCTAGCCTGAAGAACATTTTCGACCATATCATCATTTACCAGGTGAGATAGAGGTCAAAGGCTAGCCTATTAGCAATAAAAAAAACACCTGCACTTTTACAGTATGCCTACGGCATTTTTTCCGCTGCGCCATTTGGACGATTGCAATTTGTGGCGAATATAGAACACAGTAGAGAAAATAGAGTACAGTGGAATAATTAAGTAGAAATCAATTTTCGTAAAGATTTCGGGTAGATAATTCGGTCTATGTCTAAACACGTTACATTAGATTAGTTCCAAAGGTTATGTTTTCTAGTTATGAACCGTAGATGTGTAGGTAATCGTCAACTTTTATCATATGTTTTTGCACTAGTTCACTATGAAATCACTGTAAATAAGAACTGTAGAATCGTTGTTTTGTTTAGTGGTGTGTTATCTACTCAAATCAAAACAAAATTTAGAGATTGATAACAATTAAGTTCTGGATTCTTATTTAGGTTTTACGCTTTTATCACTCGTACATAGACCACATTAATACGGTTAAAGTAGAACTTATTTTTTTCAAATTCAAATATTTATTTGTTGAAAGTTGGTACAAATAGTTTTCAGAATACATACATCAATATTCATTTCGTTAATCTATATATACAATGCATTAAATAAAACGTGAAGTAATTAATATCATAAGAGTTTGAATAAATAAATATCATTATCTTAAAACCTACAACGCATTTCTGTATGCATAGAAGCGACACGAACCTTATTTGTACACATTCGCACTGAATTGAACTTGTACCTCAACTTATTTTAATTTTATATAATTTATAAATCCAGCGACTACCTACTTTTTTTGCAGCGCTCGTAACTCGTACACATAATAACATTATGTCATACCACAAAAATCTTCCCTATATGACTATGTTGATGGATAATTAACCTTTTTGCGTTTTATCCCATTATTTATCTGGTTCACGGGAAAGTTAAATTCCCCTTGAAATTACCTCTGATCCCGGAAAACTTCCCGAGTTAAATTCTACACAGAAGAAAATACAGGTTTTGGCTAGTCATACATAATAATTAGGTACAACATTACCTTTTCACTGTGGCATAACATGATGGAATAAATGAAGAACTCACGGATTGTGATAATAAAAAAAATATCTGTATATTTACGTGTGAATCAAAGAAACAGAAAAAATTTCAATGGATACATGAATTGAATATTAATTGAAGAGGCGAAAAATATATCGATAAATCTTTATTATGAATACTGGTGTATTTTACGTCGTTATTACACATTTGAGGGAAGTGCGACCGTAGCGCTTTGTTATACTAAAGTACTGTACTGCGTATCACCCGGATTGTCTACTGTTAAACACTGCCTCCCCCATTAAGGGGGGTTGCCATAATCCCTAAGCTTGGCAAGCGTAATGGGGACCGTAGTGTAAGATAGCAGTTCCTCAGAAGGCACTACTGCTCACCATCTGGTATTTTTCTTTCAGTCGCCTCTTACCATACCCGCGAGTGAGAGGTGAGGGGGTGATATTGTAGCCCGGCAACCCACGGAAGCCCGCAGGTAGAGACAGGGGAAAAGCAAAATATGTTATTTAAATATTTTTATATTTGCAATAACGCATGCTCTGCGGATTACATTATAAAATATGTAAGTTTGAAATACTCATATCAAAATGCCTATGGGATCGAGAACGTTTTCGAGTATTGTCGAATATAGAGAGAGAGAAGAGTCTCGTTTCGGTATGCGGCCTAATACAAGACATACTCGATTTTGGAGGAGCTCTGGACGTCAAGAACGTTTAAAATTCTGTCAAGAAGTTAACCCATATGGAGGGGGAATAAAAATGGTTTGGGCCGGTATTTGGATCGGTGGAAGAACATATCTCATATTGATCAGGGGCAACCTCAATGCTTAAGTGAAATGAAACAATACTCTCCGCATAAATCTTTATACGTAGACTCGTAACTCGTACTCTTGCTGATGCTCACATCAACGTTCTGTCGTGGCCTGTCCAATCGCCAGTCCTCAGCCCCATTGAACATGCATGGGATTTTCTACAAAGAAGAGCTCTGCCAAGTATGGATGCCGTGCATACCCCACAACAGCTTTTTGACTTGTTACAAAGAAAGTGGGCGGCCATTCCTTAATGTGATTATGATGAACTGATTTTAAGCATGCCAAATCGCTGTGCTTGTGTGATTAGTATAAATGGTAGAAACACAGATTATTAATTAATATAATTTTACATTAAACATAGCAAAAATCCTAATTTTTATCGTTTTTCTGCCATTTGATTGACGACATTAACTTAGGTTACATTTCTTCAAATTGCAATAATTAAAATTTGTCATTATTCATACGCAATCTAGGGATTCGTTGTAATTTTAAACATAGGAATAAAATGTAAAAACCAGTCTGCATAATTAGATTTGGTAAATATCAATTGAGTATGTTTTTATTGTTTAAACTAAACATGATCCTCAAGCACTTTTGATGCGTGTAAGTGACACAGAAAATTGAGTCAAAATGGACAAGCATATAATAAAATTTAAAACTCGTGTGTGATAATGATAATTGTCAATTTATCTAGATGTCCACTGTCCTAAGTATACGTTATAAATCATCAGAATGTAATAGAATGCGTGCAGATAAACTGATTAAAATACTGTATATATAACGTAAAGCAAAGGCCAAACATGCATTCCAAAAAGCGATCGCTGACCACAATGAAACTGATTTGGAGTCTATTGATAGCAGGTATTTATAAACTTAGTTAAAATTTTGATGTCCTTAAGCTGTTTAGTCTGAAAAGATATTTTTTTTGTCATCCTGCAATTGAGGCTACAGGAATTTTATATAAGTGCAATCTTCAAATAAAAGTTTTCACCACGAAGGCGTTTAAACTAAAATCGCACGGTGCGTTCATTATGCAGCAGTCCCCTCTCCAAACGCAACATTCATATTGCGATTTGTTTCTGCCGCATTAGTTCCGCGTCGGAACTCGTATTTAAAAATCATTTGAATTTTCGAAGTAACCATCTTTCTTGTCGAAGTTGAATAAAAAAACAACTGAAAGTCTATAATCGAATGTAGCATATTTTTTAGAAGAAGAACCTCATTGGTACCATGTGAAAAAAGTTTCACTCAAAAATCTCAAACCATGTAGGTTCTATATCAATTCGAAGTACCTATTACAATAAACCTGCAATTTCATACGGGTTAATGTATATCTATTATATAAGTGAAATCAACTGACAAAAACTAAATCTTCATCTTCTAGCTGCTGTCTGCAGCAGCAATGCTGAGCGCATTGTTGGTGGCCAGCCCACGACAATCAATCGGTACCCCAGCATCGTACAAGTGGATTCCAGAAGCTCAACATTCTGGGGCCAGTCTTGCGCCGCCAATATTCTTAATACGAGATTCGTGATTTCAGCTGCACATTGCTTTGAGGGCGCGTAAGTATTATCTATGAGATTTTTAAGTTTTAAATCTAAAGAGCTTCAACAGTGCTAAAACTCCTAGTAGCCCACTACTGTGGGTAAAGCAGAGGTATAACTGTGCAGCTTGCTTCACTTTCAAAATACAAAATTCCACTATTATAAACATAACAACAATATTGAAATTTGAAAATATAACCGGTACTAACAAATTATACTGAAAATATATTAACAGAAAACACAAATTCATATATAATAAAACAATACAAAAATATATCTCATTCTATTTCATATAATTTCATCTATGTTTAAAATGCAATAATATGTACAATCCTTTTTTTGAGAGTATATAGTACAATCAATTATATTTTTGAATGAAATCGAGCTAGATTCAAATTAATATAAGCAATTAAAACATAATATTGGATGCTATAAGATTATAAGAAGTTATACAGCGTTATTGGAAAAATGCTAACAACCACTTAGGGTTGACTTCTGCTAGTCCTAAGAAGCATATTGAGAGTTTTTTTGCTATTTATTTTTTTTGTGTTTTTTTTTATGGGTTTTTGACTGAATAAGTACGAGGAACACAGGCTCTTGTGTCTGTAACGTATTATTTCATATGTTTTATTACTTTGCTCGATGTAAATATTCAAAACACTATTCAAAGGGAGCAAGGCGCAGACCAGTGTTGCCGCAGCGGTCAATGTCAAGCATGTCAAAATGTTTGTTAGGACTAGCAGAGAGGTTCTTTGCATTTTACCAATAACCCTGTATATAAGAAGTACTCATCAATTGAATGCCAAACGAGTTTTAATAAGAACGTCTCAAGAGTGAGTCATTCTAAGGCGGCAATCACCACATCATAATTTCCCTCCCGTTTAGTTCCAAAGACTTTCAGTAATAACCTAAAGATACTGATTATATGTATAAATGAAATAAAACAAAATATGTACTTACGTCATTTTGAAGCGCTCGTAGCGATGTTTCCTTGGCTGATCTTAACCGATCAGCAAAGTTAAGCAACGTCCGCCGCGGTCATGATTTGGATGGGTGACCGCTAGTGACATTACTACTGAGCGCTTCTGTGTTTCGGAGGGCACGTTAAGTCGTCGGTCCCGGTTGTTGTCTTAGGATGGCAGTCGTGATAGCATGGTGGTAGAGCATTTTGCGAATGCCCGCCTGGCTAGCTACCACCCTCAAGTAGAAATTCTGTCCCCAAGCACCTAACGGTGTGTTCCGGCAGCTGTCCTTGAGAGCCAGTAGTTCAAGGTTAGCCTGAACAACATCTTCGACCGTATCATTACTTACCATCAGGTGAGATAGTGGTCAAAGGCTAACCTATCAGGCATAAAAATAAAAAATAAATTATAAAAAGCAGGAGAAACGGCGCCCATACCTGGAAGATGGCAATGTCAAATCAGGGGACATCTCCTGATTGAGTCTCTGTAGTAAATGAATGAAAGTAATTTACTTAAGACGGTGCGTAACATTAAAAAATTGACATACCTAATTAAAAGAATATGTTTCACAAACAAATAAAGCTAGTAATAAAATAAAATGTAAACCCAATGCTAAGTAAACGCGATGCTGTCAAAAATGGGATCCATGTCAGCGTATCTTGGTTGAGAACCAGAGCTGATCTTCCGATGGATCCATCGTGTGACGTGTGAATCTGTCAACCGGTTCGATAGTGACTGTAACCTGAAATTATAATAGTAAGTACATGTTTATTTATAATAAGGTGTACAAGTACACAAGTACAGTGCATAAGAATGCGACATGCATGACGAATAAAAAATAAATAAATCTATATAATACTGGAAAATTCATATTTTTTTTTGTTTTTATGTTTTTTTGACTGAATAAGTATGAGGACCACCTGATGTTAAACGGACTCTTTGAAACTCTTTTGAACTTCTTTCATATTACTTTGCTCGATGTAAATATTCAAAATTCTATTCAAAAGGAGCACGGCGCGGTCCACTGTTGCCGCGTCGGGCGCTCATGGCTCATAATAGGCATTAAAACAAAAAAAAAACAAAAAAAAGTTTTTTTTCTCAAAACAAAAAAAATATCTCAAAATATTTTTTAGGACTAGCAGAAATCAACTCTAAGAGGTTGTTAGCATTTTACCAACAACCCTGTATATTCGTGTAGCATTTTCTCCACATTACATTATCCTGATAATAGAACGTACCCTATTTTCCTTTTTTTATTTAAGTCGAGAAATAAATAATATAATATCTTCTAAAAATAAATGATACTTACAGACAATTCAACATCAACAACCGTCGCATTCGCGCTGGCACCACTAACCGCAATTCCGGTGGCGTTATCATTAACATGAGACGTCGCGTCAACCACCCTTCATATGGCTCCAGAGGAATGGACGGTGACATATGCGTGTGTGAGCTGGTGTCACCCCTGACATACTCCACTACCATTCGGCAGATTGCTATCCCGAACCAAGGCTTCGAAGCGCCTGATAACACAAATGTTATACATGCCGGATGGGGAAGAACTAGCGTAAGTGCAAACATACAGACCGTAAAAATAGCCTAATCTAAAGTAGACTCTCCGTATCCCCTCTCTAAGGTTGGTGTGCGAATACCTACACGGTCAATGAGACAAGCAATTTACCTACACACTCCGGATCATTCCACTAACTATAGGCAAAACTTGTTCTTTATTAGGTCAGCCAGATACTTTAACCAACTGGATGGTTGTTCAAACCTAGATTTGTTTAATTCTTCTCCACAAACATTCAACAAATATATCTCCTGAAACTGGTTTAATGCCATCTCTTGGTAACCCTATTATATCTTCTATAAATCTTACATTTTCATATGTAATCATTTCATCGTTTTAAAACCTAACGATTTTAAGCTTTAGTCTTTTTCTTTATTTGACTTTACATTTAAGTTTTCTCTTCCAACATTATTGATTATGCAAACAAGTTTGTATTTTAGTTGCAATATGCGGAAACACATAAATGGTGTTAAGATTTTTAAGTAATTTAACATTGGGCAAAGATATTATAAAAACTCTTGTTTCTCTTCTACTTCATTCAATCGTAGTACATTATTATTTATCTACTTTACTCGTAGTTCATGAGTATCAAGTAGGGTAAGGGAAATCAAGGTCCCGCCAATTTGGATTTGACATAATTCTGTTCATTTTTTTACCTTTTTGGCTTCGTCCTTTCTCCTAATTCTAATCATTGATCGAGCGAGCACATTGTGCGAACGAAGCGTCTTTACTTCTTTTCAACACAACAAAGAAATTTTGTGAGCAGATTTGATAATTCCATAGATTTTTTTGTCGATTCAGTTTATGGATTTTTTTCTGAATGACGATGATATGGGGATTAAGAACTTTTAATAATGATATAATATCTGCTATATCGAAATTATTTACAAAAATGTGACATATCTTTTTTGATACCCTTATCAAGACGCAAGTCTTTTGTCCAAATAACCATTTTATCCGATAAACTTTGAACGGGGGGCTCGATGCCAAGGTGATGAAACAAAGAAGGCTTTTGCTAAAAGATCAAAAACCTGTACACAGAAAACATCGATTGCTGATCCTGTCTTCATAACAGAAAATTAATCATCTTCTTTGTCTCAACAGGAAGGGGGCTCAATGTCTTCAGTTCTCCGTGATGTGACCGTCCGTACCGTGAACCGTGCGACCTGTAATTCACGTTACGGAGGCTCTATCACCGTGAACATGATCTGCGCTGGTATGCTCGATGTGGGCGGCAGAGATGCCTGCCAGGGAGACTCGGGAGGTCCTCTGTACATGGGAAACGTTCTCATTGGTGTCGTCTCCTTCGGGCGAGGATGTGCTCAGCCTAGATTTCCTGGGGTCAGCACTAGAGTCTCCTCCTACACAAACTGGATTCTATCCACTGCTCGTTAACAAATATTTTGGCTTCAGTAAATTATTACAATATTCATGTAAAACATTTTTTTGGTTTCAGTGATTTTTTATATTTTTAATGCTTCTTTTTGTGGACAAAATGTAATTGGGTTTCAGTAAATTTTTATATTGTTAATGGTAGTTTTTGTGAACAAAATCCTGTTTCCCCTTCCCATGTTGTGGCCTATTCACATCAGGTTCACAAGTCAAAGTAAAAATCATTTATTAAATATAGGCACCTACGATGCTCTTATGAGGGTCAATAAAAATATTTAATGCTGTAACACACTCTATCACCACGTTTAGAAAAAAAATAGCCACTGCGAGAGGAAGGGAGAAACTTTACATTCTTTTTAAACGTTTTGCCGCAATGTGGTAAAAATATATAAAACAAAATTGTTACAATATAGGTATATATTACAAAAGGTGTTTACTTATACAGGATTATTGGTAAAATGCTAACAACCTCTTAGAGTTGGCTTTTACGGAAACTTTTACTGCAGGATTTTACGGAAGGGACTTTTTAGACATAGACATACCTTTAATTGTGGCAAAAACACATACACAAAAATAATATACAAACCTAAAAATAAAAGTAGGTAACCAACTTGATCATAGTTTTTGCCACAAGCCGGCCCCAGCTCAGCATAATGCTGGTTGCGAACAACCAACGCTGGTCTTCCGTTGGGGACGGCAGGTGACGTCACGCACGGTATAGACCACATACATACATCGAATTTAATTTTTGTATAGATATGCACACATCTACTCAATTATACTGTTTGGGAAACAAAGACGCGGGCAATGAGTTCCACTCCTTCGCTGTACGGATGATAATTTGATTTAACTTATTGTATTGTTTGTTGTAGCTGCAACACCGCATGGGTTACCGCTGGTGACATTACTAAGTATTTGCCATAATCCCCACGCTTGGCAGGCGTCTTGGGGACCGCAGTGTAAGTTCGCAGTTCTTTAGACGGCGCTGCTGGCCCACTTTCCAGTAGTTTTCCCTTAGTCGCCTCTTACGACATCCACGGGATGATTTAGGGAGGTGCAACTCTAACCCGGCACCCCACGGGGTTATAAAACATTACTTCATAAAAAAAACATTTTCATTAGTAACAGAACTTATGGCCCGACTAGGTAAATATATAAAATGGCAGACCGACGACGTATTGATGCTTTTGAAATGTGGTACTAGCGGCGAATGTTACGCATACCGTGGACGGCCCGTAGGACAGACATATCGATCCTCAAAGAGCTGAAGATAACACAAAGGCTATAGATCATCTGCCTCAAAAGAGTGCTGCAATACTTCGGCCACATAGCACGAAAACACTCCGACAACTTAGAGAAACTAATGGTCACAGGGAAGATGGAAGGAAAACGACCCAGGGGACGTAGTCCAACACGATGGTCCGATCAAGTAACCAAAACCCTGAATCACAGATGCTCTGAGCCACGCCAATGATCGATGGAGGTGGAAACAGCTCTGTAGTAAAGAAACAGATGGTCGGGGACATCATGACGCTCAGCAGTGACCTATGACTTGAGGAAAAGGAGGAGTAACTTATGGTGCTGACTTATCTAACGTTTTTTTTATGAGAAATGTGATGGAGCACGCACTGGGCCCACTGATGTTCAGCGGTAACCTCTGCCTATAATAGACACATGTGACGAACTACACTGCGCCCATCACCCTTAGACATACAGTTGTTAAGGCCCTATTGTAGTTATTTTAAACATTTTTTAAATTCTGTAACTCAAATAACACTGAAAATTTAGAATAAATAAAATCATTTACATAAAGTTGAACATACTCTCCAGGAACGTATGAAGCCGAAAACGTGATTTTGAATAATTTCTTCGATAAAAAAAATTATCAAACATGACACTATTTCGGTTTTTAAATGACTAGAACTAAAAGATACTATCATCAAACCATGTGGAAATTATACCAATAGATAGAGCTTGTTATTTATTAGTAACGTATGAAGCCACATTTTCTAATTCAGCTATAGTTTTTTAACAAGAAAAAAAAAAACTACAAATCTAACGATTCAAGCTCTCACGCACTCCGTTTAGTGCCCGCCTAGGCGCCATCGAGGTAGGACGCGTGTCGTTTTCTCCAACAAAATTCTGCCGGTCAATTACGTGCTAGAAATAAGTTAAAAAAATAATTAAAAATGCAAAGTACGATGGAGTTGAACAGCCAACAGCGGCAGTCAACATGTATGTTCTCCCTAAATAAAAAAAAAAACTTTCTCGATGGCATTGTTTTCACGCGCCATAGTAAAAAAGTATAGTATGGTTTTGGAAACAGAGCATTAGAAGGCCGCTTGATAAAGGTTACCGATTGTTTACCCGTATGATAAAATTAACCGATGCAACTATGTACCGATAAGTTTGGGTATTTTCGTAATTTGAAATATTATTTCAATCAAAATATCCTATTGTAATATATATTATAAAACTTGGCCTGGTTATATATCACCCTCGAGAAGAAAATCTGTCCCCAAGCACTTATCGGTAAAAACCACTATGTGTCCTTCAGAACCATTAATTTTGCATGGTGGTAGGGCATTTTGCGAATGCGCGCCTGGCTAGCTACCACCCTCGAGAAGAAAATCTGTCGCCAAGCACTTTTCAGTTTGTACCGCTATGTGTCCTTAAGAACCAGTAATTTTGCATTGTGGCAGGGCATCTTGCGAATGAGCGCCTGGCTATCTACCACGCTCAAGTTGAAAATCTGTCGCCAAGCACATCAGTGTGTACCGCTATGTGTCCTTGAGAACCAGAAATTATGTGAAGAAAGTTACTCTGATTTGGCTGAAAATTTATATCAAGGTTGTGCTGGGCGTCATTATTCCCAATATGGACTTATTTTTACACGACTGCCCAAAAAGGAGAGTTATGTTTTCAGGGTTCATGTATGTATGTTTGTGAGTTTCTTTATTCCACCATAACTTCTAAACGGCTTGACCGATTTTTATGTAAGAGATATCGTTAGATTCCTCTTGATAACCCAAGTGTTACTAGGTACATAAAAAATAAAAAAAACAAATTGGCGGATTTTAGACCCTATTTGTGAGGTAAAAAAAAATTTTTCTTCCATACCCATCCATAAAACAAGTTCATAAATATATATATTGCAGTTTTAATTTCAATGTAACGATAAATAGCCTAACGAAAATAAAAAACTAGCAGTCGGGTTTTTTTACTTTTTAAATTTATCAATACTTGTTTCGATATCATCTGCCAAATGAATAAAGTAACTCCGATTTGGCTGAAAAATGATACCTAGGTTTTTCAGGAAGTCCTTATGCCAAATTTTGAATTATTATTATTATTTCTCGATGACATCTGCCAAGTGAAGCAAGTTACTTCGTCTGGCTGAAAATCGATGTCTAGGTTTTTTTGGACGACTTTATTCCAAATTTGGAATTAATTTTTCAATGACGCCTGCCAAGTGAAGAAAGTTACTCCAATTTGGCTGAAATTCATAATCAAAGTTGTTCTTGACGTCTTTATTCCGAATTTGGAATTTATTTTTCGATGTCATCTGCCAAGTAAAGAAAGTTACTCTAATTTGGCTGAAAATTGATACTGAGGTTTTTCTGGAAGTCCTTATGCAAAATTTGGAATTCATTTTTCGATGACGACTGCCAAGTGAATAAAGTGACTCCGATTTGGCTGAAAATCGATATCTAAATGAAATGAAATGAAAATGAAATGAAATGAAATGAAATGAAATGAAATGAAAAATATATTTATTTATGACATCAGCAATACTTATACATAAAAACACAAAAGATATAAATATAATTCATACGATTAATTGCTTAACATCATAAACTGGTCTCCAACTCAGCATTTGCTAGTTTAATTTAAAACTAGCGCTGGTCTTCCACTGGAGCCACTTCGTGACGTCACGGAGGATTAATGCTACAACAGTTCAAATAAAACTCTTAACACGATAACCGTTACATACTATTAAAATAATGATTTAAAATGCAGTTACAGAGGAAAAAGAAACTAAAAATTTACATTGGCTAAAACCTTTGTCACAAAAATATATATTCAGAGGATAACATATAAAAACAAATAAAAGAAAATTAAATTGAAAAACATGTGTACATCGTTACCACGAATCCCACTTGGTATCTAGGTTTTTCTCGACGTCTGTATTCTAAATTTGGAATTAATATTTCGATGACGCCTGCCAAGTGAAGAAAGTTACTCTGATTTGGCTGAAAATTGATAATTAGGTTTTTCTGGAAGTCCTTATGCCAAATTTGGAATTAATTTTTCGATGACGTCTGCCAAGTGAATAAAGTTGCTCCGATTTGGCTGAAAATCGATATCTAGGTTTTTCTGGACGTCTGTATTCTAAATTTGGAATTAATATTTCGATGACGCCTGCCAAGTGAAAGAAAGCCGAAGAAGCTTAATATCAAGGTTGTACTGGGCGTCATTATTCCCAAAATGAACTTATATTTTCAATACCATCTGCCAAGTGAATAAAGTTACTCTGATTTGGCTGAAAATTTATATCTAGGTTTTTCTGGACGTCCTTACTCCAAACTTGGAATTTATTCGTCGATGACGTCTGCAAAGTGATCAAATTTCAGTCAAATCGGAGTAACTTTTTTCACTTGGTAGATGACATCGAATAATAAATAACAAATTCAGAATAAGAACGACTAGAACAACCCAGATACCGATTGGTAGCTAAATCGATGTATTCACTTTGCAGACGTCATCGAAATATTATTTCCAAATTTAGAATACAGACGTCCAGAAAAACCTAGATATTGATTTTCAGCCAAATCGGAGTAACTTTATTCACTTGGCAGACGTCATTGAAAAATGAATTCCAAATTTGGCATAAGGACTTCCAGAAAAACCTTATTATCAATTTTCAGCCAAATCAGAGTAACTTCCTTCACTTGGCAGGCGTCATCGAAATATAAATTCAAAATTTAGAATACAGACGTCCAGAAAAACCTAGCTATCGATTTTCAGACAAATCGGAGTAACTTTATTCACTGGGCAGACGTCATCGAAAAATGAATTCCAAATTTGGCATAAGGACTTCCAGAAAAACCTAAGTATCATTTTGCAGCCAAATCAGAGTAACTTTCTTCACTTGGCAGGCGTCATCGAAATATTAATTCCAAATTTAGAATACAGACGTCCAGAAAAACCTAGATATCGATTTTCAGCCAAATCGGACTAACTTTATTCACATGTTTTTGTAGCCAGTATATTAATTCGAGATAAATACATTAGCAAGTATGTAAAATTATTGTATGTTTACTACTTACCTACATATTTCTGATACAACTAGCCTTGGCTGGGGCCCGTGTCATTGATTTTCTTTGACATAAGTAAAAAAAAACATTTATTAGCTACAGCAAGTACGAGATAAAAACTCGAAATCTGTACTAATATTAGAAATGCGAAAGTAACTCTGTCTGTCTGTCTGTTACGCTTATACGCTTAAACTACTGGACCTATCAAAATGAAATTTGGTATGGAAATAGTTTGAGACCCGGAAAAATAATTAAATAAATAAATAAATTTCAGAATCGTATTTCTACGGGCACAGTGTTGATTTATTTTAACCCATTTATCAATTATATACAATAACAAAATAAAATAATTCCTTTTTATAATATTAGCATCGATTAGTTTGTTGTATTTCAGAATATCTATGCCGAACTAAAGTTACAAATCATCGAAAAGTATGCAATAACTTGTTAAAGTACCATGCTCATCTAAAATATTCTATTTTCAACTTCCGCAAGTTATTTCATACTAACTAAAACTAATTTACTCTACAGGTGACCACATGCCAGTATGCAATTTCTCAGCTACCTTACTACGTATTGGTAGTAAAAATAATAAAATAAAAAAGTCTAGCCCATTATTCGTCTTTTGTTTCGGTAAACGTTCTACACAATATATCAAAATTTCAGGTTTGTTACTTATTTCGTTTACGAGCTAAAGACCAATGACTTACAGACGGACATACAGACAGACATCGGGCACACATAAATACGTCTCCGTTTTGCGTTTTGGGTTGAGAACCCTAAAACAATGTATCCGAACAAAATCTAATTAAAATAGGTACTTATTGTGAAACATAATTTTATTTCAACAGCGAATAAAAATGATCTCAAGAACAAAATAATTATTTAGATGCAGTTCTGGATTAAGTAGCAGATACCTAAAGTTGATCAACTATTTTAGTTACACTGTGACGCTAATAGCGTGCGGCTGGGGACATCGAGCGAGCGACCTGACGCGCGCTGTGCGACTAGAGCGCAGCGCTGCGTAGTGTCAATAGCCCGCAACTCTCGCACGCTAAATTTGCCTACTTATTAACTAAAACAGGGCCTTGTCTCTTGTGCCTATAGGCACATTTGTCTTCACCCAGCAAAGTTTGAAGCGCTCATAACGAAGTTTGCTTAGTCATTCTGAAACGATCAGCAAAGTTAAGCCACTTCCACCGCGGTCATGAGTTGGATGGGTGACCGCTAGTGACATTACTGAGCGCTTCCGTGCTTCGGAGGGCACGTTAAGCCGTCGGTCCCGGTTGTTATCTTAGAATGGCAGTCGTTTTAGCATGGTGGTAGGGCATTTTGCGAATCGCCTGGCTAGCTACCACCCTCAAAGAGAAAATCTGTCGCCAAGCACCTAACGGTGTGTTCCGGCAGTTGTCCTTGAGAGCCAGTAATTCTAGGTAAGCCTGAACAACATCTTCGACCACATCATCACTTACCATCAGGTGAGATAGCGGTCAAAAAAAAACTGGGACTCTGGAAATGCACTCGTCTAGCGCATTCCCAAAATGCGGAGTTCTCAATAATTCTGAGGTCACAGTAACCGGTTTTTATATATTTCTAAATATTATGATTACAAGCACTACCGCGTACTAAGCGAAAATCATAAATTTTTACAAATTATTGGAGCACAAAATGTTTTGCCCCAGGCGGGAATTGAACCCGCGTCCTTCCGATTTCGCGCCGGATGCTTTATCTTTAAGCTACCGGGGAGTCGGCTGTGTCGCCGAAATTTCGTGCTCCAATCGTATTTCTTAAACCGTCATAGGGGACGGTGCGCGGCCATCAACCAGACTACTAGACTTCATCTGATCGAAAGAAGTGTTTTTTCAAACACCTAACTCTCTGGATGATGTCGCTACCCTTCTATATTTCTAAATATTATGATTACAAGCACTACCGCGTACTAAGCGAAAATCATAAATTTTTACAAATTATTGGAGCACAAAATGTTTTGCCCCGGGCGGGAATTGAACCCGCGTCCTTCCGATTTCGCGCCGGATGCTTTATCTTTAAGCTACCGGGGGGTCGGCTGTGTCGCCGAAATTTCGTACTCCAATCGTATTTCTTAAACCGTCATAGGGGACGGTGCGCGGCCATCAACCAGACTACTAGACTTCATCTGATCGAAAGAAGTGTTTTTTCAAACACTTATCTCTCGGGATGATGTCGCTACCCTTCTATATTTCTAAATATTATGATTATAAGCACTACCGCGTACTAAGCGAAAATCATAAATTTTTACAAATGATTGGATTTTCGCTGGAAAATATATATATTTCGCTGGAGAAATACGATTGGAGCACGAAAATTCGGCGACACAGCCGTCCCCCCGGTAGCTTAAAGATAAAGCATCCAGCGCGAAATCGGAAGGACGCGGGTTCAATTCCCGCCCGGGGCAAAACATTTTGTGCTCCAATAATTTGTAAAAATTTATGATTTTCGCTTAGTACGCGGTAGTGCTTGTAATCATAATATTTAGAAATATAGAAGGGTAGCGACATCATCCCGAGAGTTAAGTGTTTGAAAAAACACTTCTTTCGATCAGATGAAGTCTAGTAGTCTGGTTGATGGCCGCGCACCGTCCCCTATGACGGTTTAAGAAATACGATTGGAGCACGAAATTTCGGCGACACAGCCGACCCCCCGGTAGCTTAAGAGAAAAGCATCCGGCGCGAAATCGGAAGGACGCGGGTTCAATTCCCGCCCGGGGCAAAACATTTTGTGCTCCAATAATTTGTAAAAATTTACGGTTTTTATATATTTTCAAGTTTTACATAAATGAGGATTATTGCGTACAAACTTGCATATTTCGAAGATGTATATGCAAGCCGTGGTAAGGATTTTGTGCCTTACAAAATAAAATTTGCTTATATCAATCTTTTCTTTGTTAATTGCTAAGATACGAATGATTTTTTTCTGAATTCTATATATGATAATAATAAAAGCTCACAACGATGCCGTTTATTACTCTTAAGTCTAAAGTATAATTCTATAATTAAATCTGCACTGAGAAAAAAGACCTTCCGAAATACGGAAGGTGTTACCGTCCCTTTTGACTCAGCAGGAAATTTACCTTTCTACTTGGACGGATTAAAATAAACATTTTTACCGTCTAAAAATTTCCTTCCAAACAATATCCTTCCAATCTACCTTCTGTTTTGGCGGGTTATACGAATCACAATTTACCTTCTATATTTTGGTTGGAAATTCCTGCTGAGTCAAAATAGAAGGTAAATAAAGGTCGGAAAATATCAGGTGGTAAGAGAGCCTTGTTTCCTTCTACTATGTTAACCTTCCATATTTTTCCTGCTAAATTAAGACAGAAGGTAATAAACCTTCCAATCTAAAAGGTTAATACAGAAGAAAATTGGATGTAAGAGGAAGGTAATTCCAGTATTTTCCTTCTAACTTATAGACTACCTACCTACGATGGAGGAAAAATCAGTGGGTATATCATCATTATCCTTCCATTTTAAAAGTGTTTACCTTCTGCTAATCTGAAATCCTCCTAATCTAAAAGGTTAATACAGAAGGAAATCAGATGTAATGGGAAGGTAGCTCCAGTATATTCCTTCTAACGTATAGACTACCTACCAACGATGGAGGAAAAAACAGTGGGTATATGAACATTATCCTTCCGATTTAGAAATATTTACCTTCTGCACATTGGATATCACCCCCAGTCAAAAGGTAAATTCAGAAGGTAATCGGATGTAATAGGAAGGTAATTCCAGTATTTTATTTCTTAATTATGAACTACCTACCTACAGGGAAGGAAAACGCGGTAGGTATGTGAGCATTTCCGATTTATCCTTCTAATTTAGTAGTGTTTACCTTCTGCTAATTGGAAATCCTCCCAATCTTAAAGGTAAATACAGGAGGAAATCGGATGTAATAGGAAGGTAATCCCAGTATTTTCCTTCTAGCTTATGGACTACCTACCTACGAAGGAGGAAAAAGCAGTGGGTATATCAGCATTATCCTTCCAATTTAGAAGTGTATACCTTCTGCTAATCGGAAATCCGTCCAATCCTAAAGGTAAATATAGAAGGAAATCGGATGTAATGGAAAGGTGATTCCGGTATTTTCCCTCCAACTTATAAACTACCTACTTACGATGGAGGAAAAAGCAGTGGGTTTACAGCATTATCCTTCCATTTTAGAAGTGTTTGGAAGGATAAAGGGTGCCTTCTGTCACTGATGACACGTAGCAGCGACAGGCAACACCGTCGTTTCTGTGTGTCATAAATGACCGAAGGCAACCTTAATGCTGATAAGACACATTGCATTTTCGCGGTTTAGGTATTTCATAAATTAGAAGTAAAATACTGAAATTACCTTTTATTTATAATACCCCATTTACCTTCTATATTCAACTTGCAGATAAAAGAGTTCACTGTGATTCTCAGACGATAGCACATCTTAACTGGAAAGATAATAATGCTGATATAACTACCTCATTTCTTCCGTCATAGTAAGGTAATTCATAAATTGAGACAAAAATCTTCGAATTACCTTCATGAAACACCCAACTTTCTTCGGTATTTACCTTCTATATATGTGATATTATTAACCAGAAAGAAGCAGAGTTCTGACTTCTGAAATGGAAAAAAAGCTTCGGTTATAAGTTTTTATTATTAATATTGATCAACATATTAATTATTATAAATTTCAAATATTATAAAATTAATGGTGATAACAATGCAAGTCTCGTAAGCGATTTAATTAAATTATATAATTTACATAACGGATAAAATATAATTTAAATAACTATTTGCCACTTTAAAAACAAGATATTACACAACCAAAGTGAAATTAAAATGACTATCTGGACCTCTAGACTAAATATTGATTATTATATTATCTTGCAAAATCAAATAAACACAGAACAGAGCCTCGCTGCAGCGAGGGTGGCAGCCGGCCGCCCGTGGCGTGGCTCTGCACGGCCTTGTTCAGGGACACTTGGGGCGTTGAGCGGCGAGTGTGACGTCACGATGCGCGGGTAATAGAAGCATAATATTATGCTCATGTATGAGAGCGTTCGTTCTGATCTGAAAGGACAAGAGAGGTGATTATATTGTACAGTCTTGGTTTACAAATTATATTGTATTGTAGGCGTATAATGTCGTTAAACTTATATTAGTTGGGCCAATATTAGGGGCATGGAAAGCTTTATATGATTTAAAATAATCCCAGGGTTCCTTTTGTTTCTTTTAATTCTTTCATGAGATAATCATGACTTTTTGTCGATGTTTTGGTATACTGTTCGGCAAATCATAAATTTGACTTTTTATTCCTTCATCAGTTTCTGGAAATAAAAAAATTACATCAAAATTCAAATATCGTTAATTATTTATATATATAAACAAACTATTTAATATGTGTAATGTTACTATGGATGTCCGCAGCGAAATGTATTTTCACAAGTTGTACGTAATTGCGAGCTTCATAAGACGTGAAGATTAAACTTACCCGAATGGTTTTATTTCACATGTTAGAAATATCTGTTATAGTAGCTACATTATTAATTGTCACTATCTAAAACACTGATTAGACTAATTTTAAATACAGCACTGTTTTTAATTGGTATTTTCAAGGTAAGAGATAAAAATCTAACATTAGAAGTCTCCAGTAAATATACGGCTGCCTGTGTAGAGCGCGTCCCGCGGTACAAACGATTAATGATGACGGCACGGCGTGGATGTTTGGCCGCCGCCGCCAGGTCGACGCCCACTATCGCTAGTATTGCCAGATCTCGTTTCCAAATCCAGGAAATGACAAAAAAAATATAATTCAAACGGATAAATCAAGATATCTATTAAAAGATTCATTGTTATTTAAATTTTGTATACACTTTGGTGTTAAGCTCTGAAATATTTTTTTCATTGACCAACAAAACCACAAAGAAAATTGGTTATATAATCTTACAAAAAATACCAGTAAGATGGATAGTATGTTTTGCAATTATGTTTTTGTGATATATATTTTTGTGTATATAATATTTTTACATTGTTCTTTGAATGCAGTCAGTATAAAAAAGTTAGAAAACAATAATTACCTACCACTACAATGCGTTTGAAACAGGGTAAAAATAAAGTTAATCATACACAATTTCAAATGTTTCAATTCCTTTATTTAGTGTTGTAATTAAGTTATACAGGTTAGGGAAAGTTTTGTTAGTTGTAACCTATCGGAGTCTTCCATGGTGGACCCGATTTTCTTATATGTAACGGTTCGTCTGGATTATTATTAATATGTCAGCATTTGGAAGGTGGCGCCGTTTGAGGCTAAAGATAATAACTAGCAATGGGTTATCAAACCTATAATGTATAATTAATCAAACCTATGCATATAATCATAATGATACAAGCAACGAGAGCAATTATAGTAAAATCACTTTAACGTTATCGTCGTGTTAACACTTAATAAAGTGTCAATCTTATGAACATCACACAGCCTACAATTTACTGAAAATTATACCAACTACCTAATGCAACAATACCAAAACGAAATGATGATGAGGCCAGCAGCACCTAAATAGGTAATTTTCGTATTCGCTTAGATTTTTCCTAGAAAATAACAACATTTTCTACTTTTTGCGTCAACATTATCTAGTTCATAAACGGTGCTATGTAAACTTATTACTAACCTTTACAGAATCATATTACCATCTTTGAAGATGTGTTTTTAATATCATGGTATACTAATAATGCACCGAGGCTACGGAACAACACCGTGGCATGCACGATATGCATGACGATTTATAGTAATAACAGACTAAAATATATATTTTTTTTTAATCCACATTAATTTTAACCATACATATCTTTTGTGTTTTCATAAATGGATTAATATCCATATAATATCATATTGAAATAATTAAATTAAAATTTGTAAGGTTAGGTAACTAATTGATAAAACCTACGTAGTCCCAAATTATCTATTTCCCTTGTTAGTTTTAATTTTAATCTAGATTATCAGGATGGAAGAAAACGTATACGTTACAAATAGTCAGACTACCGGAAATATGTCCGAAAAGCTGGCAACACTGCGATGCAAGCATAATATTGGAAATCAGAAGGTAAATTCAGAAGGATTTTATCTTTTTCCGTCTAAGTTAATAGAACAAGTTTCAACAGGATCCATCATAGAATTTGACGGCTTAAAAACGGTAATTGGCTGAGCGAAGCGAGGTCTCCCAGTGTAAGGGAACAAATTGTCATTTGTAAGTATGACTGTATGTAGTACCTACTTAATGTTGCATAGAGTGGTATAGGAGTAGGGCGATCATGAGCATGATGACTGTATACGTGTACACACTAATAAATTAAGTGGTTCAGTATTATTTTATCAGTACTAATCAGTACTATATCAGTACTATAATATTATAAATGCGAAAGTAACTCTGTCTGTCTGTCTGTCTGTTACGCTTTCACGCCAAAACTACTGGACCGATTTGAATGAAATTTGGTATGGAGATAGTTTGAGACCCGGGAAAAAACATAGGATAGTTTTTATCCGACTGCGCAAAAAGAGGTTAATGTTTTCGCGCGATAAACGACATACGCGTGGGCGGAGCCGCGCCTGGAAAGCTAGTCAGTACTATAATAATATTATAAATGCGAAAGTAACTCTGTCTGTCTGTCTGTTACGCTTTCACGCCAAAACTACTGGACCGATTTGAATGAAATTTGATATGGAGATAGTTTGAGACCCGGGAAAAAACATAGGATAGTTTTTATCCGACTGCGCAAAAAGAGGTTAATGTTTTCGCTTGATAACCGACATACGCGCGGGCGGAGCCGCGCCCGGAAAGCTAGTCAGTACTAATATTATAAATGCGAAAGTAACTCTGTCTGTCTGTCTGTCTGTCTGTCTGTCTGTCTGTTACGCTTTCACGCCAAAACTACTGGACCGATTTGAATGAAATTTGGTATGGAGATAGTTTGAGACCCGGGAAAAAACATAGGATAGTTTTTATCCGACTGCGCAAAAAGAGGTTAATGTTTTCGCGCGATAACCGACATACGCGCGGGCGGAGCCGCGCCCGGAAAGCTAGTATTATATATGCGAAAGTAACTCTGTCTGTCTGTCTGTCTGTTACGCTTTCACGCCAAAACTACTGGACCGATTTGAATGAAATTTGTTATGGAGATAGTTTGAGACCCGGGAAAAAACATAGGATAGTTTTTATCCAACTGCGCAAAAAGAGGTTAATGTTTTCGCGCGATAACCGACATACGCGCGGGCGGAGCCGCGCCCGGAAAGCTGGTTTTAAATGAATGGTCTTTATAACACACAAAAATTAATTGTCTTTATAAAACACTGAAAAATTCCCAAAAAGCTTCATAATGTAAAAATAAAGCGCTTGTATTGTTATTCGTTACGTATGTAAAAGTATTATTGTGTTTATTTTACGTTTTTACCGAAAACCAATCTTAAGTCAGGATTCTAAGTAACTAGTAGAGATTAGGACGGAATCTGGCATATTCGGACAATAATTAGCACAATCCACACTTATCTTTTCAAAAAAAATTATGAATACGACTTATGATATTAATTATTCTTTGAATAGAGTATATAAGAAATGAAAAGAGGTACAGTTTATTGATTTTGGACTAGGGAAACATTTTTCTGATAAAATAAAGTTGGCAATTCTACTAAGTGGACAATAACAGACACCCGAGTCCTACTTTTGTAGCCTACGACTTTCAATTTGTCCCAAATGTTTGAAAATAAGACTTTACACTAGAAAAGTCGTATTTTCAGCGTTGCGGCCTGATTTTAAAATTATCTATCACAGAATACTAATGGATGGTAATTTCTTCCAGCATTGATCGAATAGTGGTGCTGTTATTTTCCACTAGATAAGACGGTAACTATTCTCCACAATCGTAAGATTAATCTTCGCTTTCCTCCCAAAACTGAAATATACCAATTCGTTCGGAGGGATATTATTATTTCGTTTGGGAGTACTTTCCCATTGATATTCAGTCCATATATTATACATCTAATTTGAATGGTTTCTCTTATATGCAAGCCTGGCTAATCGTCTGTTTTTGATGGAATAGTGGTGCCAATTTTTTTTCAATAGTAAAGTGGGTAATTATTATTTAGGTAATTATTTTTCGGAGGTTTAAAACTACATACTCTTACTTACACTGATTTTCAAGGGAAAATTATATTATTTGGAAGGAAATTAATATTTGACAAATGTTCCTTGTGATGATAGTTCCTCCAAATGTTATACACCTAATTGGGTTGGTAATCATTTCAAGCAATACTATCTAACCCTTTCGTTTTTGATGGAATAGTAGTGCCTATTTATATCCCACTAGTTAAGAGAATAAATATCCTTCAATAACGGAGGGTAATTCTGGGCTTTCCTATTGACTTTTTTCTAACGAAAACTTACAATTGAATTGGGGGATATTATAATCTGATTTGGAAGGATGTTCCTTTTGATATTCCCTCTAAATGTGAAATATCTAATTGAGATGATACATAATTTCTTCCAACAAGCATGTCTGATCCTTTTCTTTCTAATGAAATGGTAGTGCTGCTTTATTTTCTACCAGTTAAGGTGGTGAAAATTCTTCTATATTGAAGGGTTAGTCTACATTTTCCTTCCGTCACTTTTCTTACCGAAAAACTACAATTGATTTGGGAGTATATTATCATCTAACTAGGAATAATGTTCCTAGAAACCTTGCCTCCAAATATGTTACACTTAATTGGGATGGTAATTCCTTCCAGCAACCTGTCTAGTCTTTTCGTTGCTGATGAAATAGATTTCCCACCAATTAAGCGGGGAAATATTCTTCAATATTGAAGGGTTATTCTGAGTTTTCCTTTTGACGCTGCTTCTACTGAAAATGTTTTATTGATTTGGAAGGATACTATCATCTATATTGGAAAGATGTTTCTTTGCAATATTCCCTCCAAATGTAACACATTTAATTTGGATGGTAGTACCTTCCAGCTAGCCTGTCTAGTTCCTTCGTTTCTGATGAAATAGTAGTGCCACTTTATTTCTCACTAGTCAAGAGGGTCTTCAATATCAGAGGGTTTTTTTGTTGTGGTCGAAGATGTTATTCAGGCTTACCTAGAATTACTGGCTCTCAAGGACAGCTGCCGGAAAACACTGTTAGGTGCTTGGTGACAGATTTTTTTCTGACAGATTTGCTTAACTTTTCGCTTAAGAACAGCTTGGCAAAATTCGCTAAAATGGCTTCAAAGGGAGCTGAGCTTTCCATCTGACATCGTTCCTTCCGAAAAATTTTTATTGCTTTGGGAGAATATTGTCCTCTCATTTGGAAGGCTGTTACTTGTGATGTTCCCTCCAAATACGGTACATCTAATTTGGATGGTAATTCCCTCTCACCCATCCAACTAATCCTTTTGTTTCCGATGGAATAGTGGTAATATTTTTCCGCTGAATATTTCCCACTATTTTAAAACGAAACATTTAGGAGGAATTATTATTATCCATCCATATTTAGTAGGAATATTTACCTCGAAGGAAATTCCTTCTTGGTTATTTCCTTCCAAAAAAATCCTTTCTTTATGTTCTTCTGTTTTAGATGGATTATCCTCTCATTTGGAAGGCTGTTACTTGTGATGTTCCCTCCGAATATGATACATCTAATTGGGATGGTAATTCCTTACAGCAAGCCTGTCTAATCCTTTCATTTTTGATGGAATAGTAGTGCCACTTGATTTCCCACTAGTTGAGAGGGTGAATATTCTTCAATATCGGAGGGTAATTCCTTCCGACACTGTTCCGAACGAAAAATTTCTATTACTTTGGGAGAATATTATCCTCTAATTTGGAAGGATGTTCCTTGTGATGATCCTTCCAAATGTGATACATCTAATTTCAACGGTAATTCCTTCTCACCCATCCATATAATCCTTTTGTTTCCGGTGGAATAGCGGTTTATATTTTCCTGCTGAATATTTCCCACTATTTTAAAAGGATTCATTTAGGAGGAATTATTAGAATCCATATATATTTAGTAGGAATATTTAGCTGGAAGAAATTTCCTTCTTGGTAATTTCCCTCCAAAAAAAATCCTTTCTTTATGTTCTTCCGTTTTAGATGGATTTAATCCATTACCTTCTAAATTTCAGAAGGAATTTGGTAGTTTTCCGATTTAAAAGGTAAAGCGAGGAAGGAAAAGACGCAATTTTGGAAGGAAACGGTTTTAGAAGGTAATATTCGGAAGGTATACCAGGAAATTTTTCTCAGTGTGGAATGTGCATTCGCGTTATTAGAGCGTTGGCGCGCCTTCTAATTTACATATAGCAACGTAATACGCCGTGATGTTGCAAAGATAGTTTTATGTTAATTTAAGGCTGAAGTGCTCGTGTCGCTTTCTACACAAATTTAGTTTCGTCATAATATTTTAAAAGCCAAGTGTTTAAACTCGTTGAAACTTTGCATGTGTGTCCTTGAGCTCAGTGTCTATACTTCAGGTCTGCCAGATCTCTATAAAATAAAGTATTTTCAAAAATTATTCGTAAAAGCGTTTTGTATGGGAATTGTTATTTTGACATTTAGGGATAAAATAAATAATAAATTGAAAAACTGGCAAACATTGATGTCGAGGTTGTCGAAATGCATATGCAAAATTTCACCAAGATTGAACAGTTGGTATTTAAAATATGACGAAACTACGAATGTATGGAAAGCGCTCCATACAATCTACTCTAAATATACTAGTCGCTCTGTGAGCTGAAAACCTCGTGATTGAAACATATTTTTTTACCTTTATAAAAAAGTAAAAAAAAAATGTATTATATATTCCCACATATATTGAAAAATGTTCAAAAACTGAATCGGTAAAAATATTTTATTTTAGTACATAATTGATATATTCAGGAGTAACTTTGCGGAAATCCATATTTAATAATAACAAATATTTTTAAAATATTTTATCACTTCTATTCGAAAAGAGCTAGTTTATTCTTCGTGAGCAGTGACTAAAATAGCTTTTTAATCCCTGAGGGACTATAAGATAAGTGATTTGAATTTAGATTGTGGATATTTTTAATAAAAGTTACGGTCACCTAAGAGATCAATCACAAACATTGTATGAACAAGATACAGGCTGTTTATTAGGTTTTTTTTACCTTTATTTATATATTTTTTACAACCCAAAAACAAAATATAGTTTTTCAAAAACTACATTCTGATAAAACGTTTTCTGAGACTATTTCATGATATATATTCTGAGATATGTAACGTGCAGCATCCATGTGACGCTGAACTAGGTGCACAAATAACAGCTTGCTGTCTGTCGTCTGTCAGGGGACTACAGTGGGGGTTTTTGAGGCACTGTATCACAGCTCTCAAGCCAGTGGCTCAGCTTGTGATGCAATACACAATCTCAATTTGTCACCGGGACAACAGTAAACATGTCATTAGATCTAATTTTTGTTTTTGTTATTCTGGTAATTTAAAATTTTTTCACATTTTATGGGCCTACGTGCTTTATATATTTTTAAGTTTTACATAGAAAAAACTTCGTTTCATTCCTTGTTTAGCTGAGAGGAGCGTTTTACCTAATGAACAAAAGGTGGCAATAACAGCATAGGTCAGATATACCTATAACCTAATATGACCTTCCTAATTAATACACTATCCCCCTTACTTATAAAAAATCCGCTAAGTAGTTACTAAGTAATGGGTAACTTAACAGTGCTTAACTAATGATTTAATATTTCATACTTATAAACGCTACATAGCACCTATTTAGCGAAACAAATAGTTAATAAGGTTTAAAATATTTTACACTGACAACATTGACCTTAAAAGCATTAATATGACCCAAATTGCCAAAATGCACGTTTCCATTGCCAAAATACATAAAATTAAAAAGTAAAAATGACGTCTATTTTATACTGACTTTCCCGTGCAATTTTCGCGGTACCTTTAAGATTTTGATCAGCCACATATGTTTGTATTTATTTCTTTTTCTACAACAAAATAGATTCCAACTGCCCGAATAGTTAAAAGTTTGTATTTGATTTTAAACGTGGTTGAAAACTATAATCGGTCGAGCTATCTGACTGATTCACGTAAGTTATCCCGTATTATTTACTAAAATGAGTGAAAACCACGTTAGTTTTTATAATAAAACTACTAACATCATTAATTTTAAAACAAAATTTATTCAAGTGATTGCTACCTGCCATGAAGTTATAGCATAATATAACTATCACTGTATTATAATTATACTGTTACCAAGTATCTAACGATGTGTTCTGGCACTTCTGGCAACCGTCCTTGAGAGCCAGTAATTCTAATAAGCCTTAATAAGACCTACGAATGCATCTTGCTATTCAAGCGCCATCTTGCTATTCAAGCGCTATCTTGCTATTTAAAATTTTAAACAATGGTGGGACGGTGTTTAATTTGACAGCTGATTTAAGCAGTACTCAAGGTGCTTGATAAAGTTATGTAGCGTTTATAAGTAGGAAATTTCGCTGAACAGCGGCTAAGTAATGCTTAAAATTTAAGTAAGACTGTATAACATTATATACCTTATTCATTCTATCACTAGAGCAACATCTTCATCAACACGAACAAAATCTACAACATCTACTAGAAATCGCGCACGTACGCGACTTTTCTATGGAATGTAGGGACGATCATATAAAAACTAAAAGTACCTTTCTCTGACTTTTCCTTTCTAAATATGAATAAAATAAAGGATTATCGCGTGCTAAGCAAAAATCATAATTTACCATAGACTTGTACTTGTCGGTTACATCCGTCACTAAGCAGCTACATGTGATTGAAACGTGTTATACTATTATTTGGTGTTGCAGAGTAGGTATACCCAATATCTTGATTACTGCAAAACCCTGATTTAAAATATCTCAGTTAAACATGACGTTATTTTGCAAATAATTCAAGCATTATATGCGACAAAATTGCCAGGGGATGATCGTTAACCACTTCACGACATAAAATCTTGTTAGATCGAATCATAGCAACAACATTGCTTCGTTTACCATCTAATTTCAATGCAAAACTTTCTTTTACCAACGAGAATCCAGCACCAGAATCGTAAAAAACCGTATCAATCCACTTTGTGTAATAACGTGCCCGATGATGGTTGCACGACGCGCGCTTCGCCGACGATCGGCCCGCTATCTATCCCGCTGCCGCGCTCGTACGTGGACGGCTGTGATCAGGCTTGCCACACCCACACTTGAAGCAAACCAAAAACTGCTGTACCGCTTGACACATCGATGAAGCTGGTCTTCCTAGTGTATCCATTGGCTTGCTTCTGTACTCAAATTGCTTATGACGGGATTTACCGGAGTTAAAACGTTCGATTGTGGTCACCATTTTTTTATCACTGATAGGTAAGTCTTTGAAGGTGTTGTTAACACCTAGAATTACTGACTCTCAAGGACAGCTAGTTTTTTTTTTCTTTGCTCGCTTAAAGTCAATTGTGTTGGGTGATTCAACCGTAGTGCTTTCTTTTCGCTTTATATGTGAAAAAGCGTACAATTCTTGCTCTAGTTTATCTCTAGAGATAACATTTGTAATGAATGCTATATTACGCTAAAGTCGCGGGTTGACCCGCGACTTTAGCGTAATATAGCATTCATTTTAGCTACTTTAGCGTAATATATCTGCGATATGTGAGCAAGTAATGTTGCTACCACTATCTCTTCTTTGTTCACATCCTTCCAAGAATTAGTCAGCGAAGTAATTAATCGACTCGTGAATACGGGCAATGTTTGCTTCTCCATCAATTTTTCGTCATTCATTTTAATGAAGGTACCCGCCAATGTCTCGTTAGAAATAAAACGTATTGTGATAAGTACCTTGAACTCATTCCATGTGATTCCTTCGTTGGCAATTTGAGATCGCCACGTCGATGCTTCACCTCGCTAGCTTACCGCTAAAATAACTCGAACGCCGCTTGGTGGATTTTCAAAGAAGCACAAATCTGCAGTCGCGAACCATGTTTTCGCGTCAGTATTTTACTTTTTAGGATCAAATGTAGGTAGTTCTTCATTGTAGGCTGGTTTCACTGATTGCAGCAATGGAACAATGCTCGCATGTTATTTTTTTCTTCGAACATGGCACGCTAGTATGCCCTGGCAGGGTAGTCCCTTACCATCCTCATCATTAGCACTCATCGTTCATCCTTGTACTGTGGGCGTCGTCGGTGGGTAGTAACAACTTTACTGTAAAAAGTAATCGATGTTTTCAGATATTTGTTGGCTAAAAAGGCGAGTTAGTACATAATGTAGTACCGAGATTTCAGAATAGATTTTTAGATAGGCCACGCATCAAAAATAGTAGGCACTGTTTTGTTATTTTTATAGATATGTAATAAGAACAATAAATTATATATATATTAATATATACTCTAGATTGTGTTCTAGACGATCTCTCACAAGCTGGGGTGCGTAAAATTTTAGTTTCGGCTACCTTCGCATGTATTCCAGTTCTGAATATCCTAATATACTTTAATTGAATTTGTAATCAAAAAATTATGGGTTAACATTATTTACGTTACATCGGTAATTATAATACCTACTATTTCAGGTTTGTAACTATTCCGTTAACAAATTGTTATCTTTATCTTAAAGGATGGCATCTAAATAGACCTGGCAGTGGATGCTTCGTAGACCTCTTAGGACGTTGTTTATTGTCCATTTAAAAGCCGCTGGGGTCGCCTTTAACCCAAATGGCATATTGAAGAATCTAAAATGTCCATTTTGTATCGAAAACAAGTTTTCTCTCTATCTGCCTCCTCTATTTCTATCTGATGGTACCCTGAAGCCAAATTTAATGTTGAATAGTAATTACTCTTCCCCAGATCATCGAATAGGTCACATATATTAGGTATAGGGTACATATCGTCAACTGTGATGTCATTGAATCTACGTTAGTCCACGACCATTCTATACTTAACCTGTCCCGAAGCATCAAGTTTTTTTGGAACAATATGAAGAATGTGACTCTTTAAAAACAATGTCCTCAAGAAGTTTTTCGACTTGCTGCTTAATTTCCTCGGCTTGAGTCGGTACCTGCCTATAAGGTTTGATATAAATGGGGTATTCGTTTTTTGTCCTAATACGATGTTTCGCCTGGTTGGTAAAGGTAAGAGGTAAATTCTCGCTGTGAAATATGTCTTTGTATTCATGGCATAGCTGTTGAATTGCTTTAGTCTCTTCCTAACCTCTTCGTTATAAGGATGGTCTAATCTCAACTTTGATAAGTTGTCAGTTAAGAGTTTATCTACTTCCACGTCAGTAAAGTCAGAGTTGTGATTAACTTCACACATGTTATTATTATATGCGGTCACAGTATATAATGCCGTTACTGTCAAGATAGCTAAGTCTTCCGTAACATTTTGTATTACTGTAGTGGCAAAATAATTTTCGCACTTGACTAATGCGGAAGGCATGCGTATGCTGTTTTGAAACTGCTTAAAGTTCAGAATTGTATGGCCATTTTCTAAATTTACTGGCAGTTTTACTCTGTGTACTGAGCGTGGTTGAATTTTTATCACCTGATCGTCATTATATACAATTGGTATTTTTGTACAATGTGTCTCTAGTGTCTTGTCTTTTAGATTTATATTAGCTTTAAGTCGAGACATGAGGTTGCATCCTGTTACTCCATCGTATCGCCCATTTAACGTTATATATATAAAACTTATGATGCCCATCTACGTTAAATATAGAGAAAAGTGGTATATCGACTACCTCATGATGAACGTGTAAAAGGCATGATGAAAATGCCTTTTATGGTCACAAGTACCCATGCCTCCAGGCTTGGGTACTTGTGACCATAAAAGGCTCAAAAGATTTACGTGTTGCAAAATCCAGCACGTATATGCCGTCTATATCCTAGGGGGGCTAGGATGGTCTAAAGTTTACCTCTCGGGTTTTATTTTAGGGGTCACAAGCTCGATTGCTACACATTCCGAGAATCTCCGAAATGCTGAACCAACAGAGCCTCGAGCTGATCGTATGTTTCAAAGTGTCTCCTTTCACTTATTAATGCCGCTGTCTTACCAGTCAACTTACTAGTAATGCACTGCATCAAAAACTCATTGCGTGCTGGTGTGCCTTGGTGGCTCATTGGTGCTGTGAAATAACATAAGTACATTTTCTTAAAAATAGACTTAAAGGTTTCGTCTCTCTATTAAATTTCGGTATTAAATTTAAAATTTACCGTGGTATCTTCACATAACAGGCTGCAGTCTAACAGCACGTGCAGTTCGCTAGCTCTTGTGGTTGAGCCATCTTAAAGAATATAGAATGCTATAAACGTATCGCAATATACTTAACATAATCTAAGATATAAGATTTACCTCACTATATCTGTTTAATTTGGGCTTTTATTACAATGAAACAATTATATTTAAACTAACAGTTCTTAAAATTAACACCGATTTAAGGAATTTGGCAGCGGAGGAAAGTAGAAAAATTTTACATAATTATGAGATTATTACTACTCACTGTCCAACCGCCGCTACCGTAGCCATGCTCCACTGTTTTATTTTATTTATTTAATGGTTCGTTTGGATTGCTGCGGAGAGTGCGATACTGATTTAAGGCATATACTTTTAGCACTCTTACAGATAGTTACCACTCGCGATTCACTTTTTAGAATTTCACTAATACTTTACGCGATGGAGGCAGCCAGCAATCCTACTGGCTGCACCAGATAGGTTTTGGGGGCGCTTCAGTTGTTTTAAAAAACTATTAATTCGAATTTTACGAATTTATTTAATATCAAATTATAGTCTCTGTCAAACTGTGTTTAAATACAAAACGACTGCGTTTAAAACTATTCATCACTCACAGTCCCAGCTACGGATGCGATAAGATACTGCTGACCATGCGTCTGAGACGGAGGCATGATTATCTACTGCGTAGAAAAGAGCCTGTTATGGATAAATAACTAAATTGCCCAGCGAGTCAGCCAGTTACATAAATACAATGACTACCCAAAAAAATAATCTTACATGTGTGGTATTAGCTTTTAAGTATAATAATGTATTGTAAATCAACAGTTGTGTTGATAAAAAATACTTTATGTATGTCCTAAAAGAAGTGTTAATTTTTCATTTCACTGTGGTTTCACTCGCATGCTATAAAAAATCTAAAGTTTTTAGATACAAAAAGTAGATTATGTTAAATTAGTTTGACATAACACAAATCAAGGATTCATTTAGGAAATGGACTAATAGCGTTATAGTCATATTTCGGTATGGACCAAGTAAGAAATAGACCAATGGATAAATGGTCATTTTATCAAATTTTTCGTATGATAGTAGTTGCATATTACCTCGGAAACTACTGAGTCTTTAGTTTTTTTTTTTTTTTGCCTTATAGGTTAGCCTTTTACTACTATCTCACCTGATGGTAAGTGATGATGTTGTTCAGGCTAACCTAGAAGTCGGAAAATATTGAAGTTATAAGTTTCCTCTTCTTTCTACCTTCTTATTGTTAACAGTAACGTAATTTAGTGTCTTCACTACACTTTCTGATAGCCGTAAAGTCTGGAAACTTGTTCATGGTTCTTCGTCCATAGCATTCAATTCTACTCTAGATCCACGAGCGTAATGCGTATATCGTCAACAAACCTTAGTTATAACTGCGCTATAAACGGACATGAAGGTGGAGCTACGATTTCTTGCGAAAACTTTGCACTTGTGGAAGCAGAGACAAGGTTCTGTTACTACAATCCTACTCCTAACTTCAAAAACAACTCATACAAGCTTTTGAGCCTGAATTCAGCCCCAACCACTTTAATTCGACCCTGTCGCAAATTCGTTCTTACCCGACTTCTGCCGCCTATAAACTACCCGACTTCATAATATGTCATGTAGTATTCGAGATTTCTTGTTTAATCAGTGCGTGAATGACGTTTTGCTTTTAAATAATAATAAATTTAAAATCCATAAGGATTATAAGCTGATTGGATGATCATGCATACCTTTAAGCATATCTTACATTCTTGGGCTTTAGTTATCTATTAACTTTTTTGTATAGTTGATAACACTGAGTTAGTAATACTACCTATTGATATCCCATAGATAACAAGCCTCATACCATTTATCTATTCTAGACAGATGAAACCGGCTGATTTTACAGTTACTACAGTCAAACTTCCATCCATGAGGAAAGTTACTCAAGTAAAGGGCGTTAATGACGGTGGTGGATGCTAGAATCTGCGTTTAAAATATTTCACTCAAAGTTCTCCCGTTGACGTCTCCTGGAACCTAGGGCCAAAGTACTCTTTTTTTTCTTTTTTTATGTTATTGTGGCGGTACAAGCTCAAGGCCCACCAAGGTTAATGTTAAGCGGACTAACCTCTGCCTATAAGGCAGTTGTCACACCGGCAACGATGAACGAGTAACGAGTAGAGCTAGAATTAGAAACGAGTTGGCGATCAGCGGGAAGCGAGTGTGTAGTTTCGATAGTTTTGTCGCGGGGCTATATGCGAGTGTGCAAATGCGACGAGCGGTTACTCGTGCCACTCGTCGGTCGCTCAGTTCTGTGTCACTTTCAAAGCCACACTGTTTAGAAATTATCATAAAAGAAATGATCAAGCGAGCGAGCATCGCTGAGCGAGTATCGCTGAGCGAGTTTATTTTAGAAAGCTCTTGTCGCTCAGCGACAGAACTAGTAAAGCGAGTCGTCGCCGGCAGTGTGAACAGTCAGTGATCAACTATTTGTATATGCATCTCTCTTATTTACATGGTATGTATATCTATTGTACGTTTCTTGAGCGAGAAAATAGTCGATATAGTTACTCGTTTTCTCGTCGGCGGTGGGACAAGTGCCTAACAGGTATATTTTATCACAAGTCACGAATTGCACTGCGCCCGACACCTTGAGACATAATTGTTAAGTCTCATGTGCCTGTAATTTCACTGGCTCTCAAGGACTGCTGGCGGAACACATCGTTAGGTGCTTTGCGACAGATTTTCTACTTGAGGATGGTCGCTAGCCAGGCGGGCATGAAAGCAAGAAAGGGCATCAACCCACCTTCTGGTGTGTTACCCTTAGATGCCTCTTACGACACATGTTTGAAATAAGTGACTCTCAGAAAAAGTTTATTCTTATAGCAAAACGGGCAAGAATAAAATAAAATGTTTTGTCATCTGTGAAAATGATAATGGACAATTTATCTTCATATAAGGCAGTATCCTAAGTATACGTTATAAATCATCAGAATGTAATAGAATGCATGTAGATTAACTGATTAAAACACTGTATATATAACGTAAAGCAACTGGTAAACTTGCATTCCAAAAGGCGAACGCTAACCACTATGAAACTGATTTGGAGTCTCTTGATAGCAGGTATTTATAAACATACTGAAAAATTACTTAGTTTCAATTTTGAAGGCCTTTAGCTGTTAAGTCTGAAAAGCTGAAATGTTTGATGTCATCTTGCAATAGAGGCATCAGGAACTTTAGCATATACGTTACACATCGGCAATTTCATACTTTAACCCCAATTAAAGTATGAAATTGCCGATGTGTAACGTTACACCATGCCGCTAGTTCCTGGGTAGTTTGGCTTGGGTCGGCTTCCACTATCTCTTTCAATTCATTTTTATCCACCTGTGTGGGCGGTCTTCCACGTGGTTGGTTCTTCAATTCAAAGTTTCCATTACAAATGCGTTTAAACCAAAATCGCACGGTTCATTAGCAGTCCCCTTTTCAAACGCAAGACTGATACTGGGAGCTGTTTCTGCCGAGTTAGTTCCGCGTCGGAACTCGTTTATAAAAATCATTCTAATTTTAGAAGTATCCATCTTTGAGCTAAAAAACTGTCGCGAGTTTTGTCCATAATTATTATTTAGTAACCGGCTAGGACTCGCGTAATATTTACCGGATATTGCTCCGACCAGTTTCGAACTTATTTGAAGTTCTTCGTCTGGGAGTCACGATTTATGCTTGATAGGTAATTGTGCACAATCGTGACTCCCAGACGAAGAACTTCAAATAAGTTCGAAACTGGTCGGAGCAATATCCGGTAAATATTACGCGAGTCCTAGCCGGTTACTAAATAATAAGTATCCATCTTCCTTGATGTTGAATAAAAAAACAGCTGAAATCGAATAAAAAAAATCATGAAGGTTCTATGGCAATTCGAAATACCTACCTATTACAATAAACTGGTAATTCTCTATATTAATCCCTATTATATAAGTGTAATCTACTGACAAAAACAAAACCTTTATCTTTTAGCTGCTGTCTGCAGCAGCAATGCTGAGCGCATCGTTGGTGGCCAGCCCACGACCATCAATCGGTACCCCAGCATCGTGCAAGTGGATTTCAGAACCACAACAATCTGGAGCCAGTCTTGCGCTGCCAATATTTTGAATACGAGATTCCTGATCTCAGCTGCACATTGCTTTGAGGGCTTGTAAGTATAATCTATATGATATTTAAGTTTTAAATTTAAAGAGCTTCAAATGGATTTTTATAACTCTATCTTACTTGAATCAAAGAAGTGGCACTCAGAATCTACTGTGGGAAGAGCAGAGGCATAACTATGCAGCTCACTGTCACTCTTTCAAATTAACATACCCCACTAATATTTTCTATAACAATGATATTTAAATTTAAACTGGTAGAAAAAAAGAGTTTAATTTTTTATAAGAAAACGTCCAATTCATATATAATAAAACAATTAATATAAAAAATATTTTTCATTCTATTTAATCTCTGTTTAAAATTCAATAATAAGTACAATTCATGTTTTTGATGAGAATATAATAATATAATATAATAATAACATTATATTTTTAAATTTATATGAGCCAGATTCAAATCCATAAAAGCAATTGAAATATACTATTTATTGTATGCTAAAAAATATCCTTATGAATTGAAGAAATTCTCAATTACGTTCCATTGTAGTGTAATTGAGAATTTCTCACAAGCGTGAGTCATCCTCACGCGGTCATAATTTCCCTTCCGTTTAGTTTTAGTTCTATAGTATTGCAGGCAATCATTTATTTAGAACTTATATATTCTAGAAGTTACTCCATCCCTTTAAAACGTCAACCTAGTTAAAGAGACTGATAATAAGTATAAAAGGAAATATTTAAACCACAGATTTATTAACTTATAAAAACAGGATAAACGGCACCTGTATCTCAAACATAGCAATGTCAAATCAGGCAACGTCTCCTGATTGAGACAAATACAGGAAAACAAACGCACACTACTGAAGGTTTTTTTTTTATGCTTGATAGGTTAGCCTTTGACTACTATCTCACCTGATGGTAAGTGATGATGCGGTCGAAGATGTTGTTCAGGCTAACCTGTGCTAGCTGTCGAAACACACTGTTAGGTGCTTGGCGACAGATTTTCTACTTGAGGGTGGTAGCTAGCCAGGCGGGCATTCGCAAAATGCCCTACCACCATGCTATAACGACTGCCATCCTAAGACAACAACCGGGACCGACGGCTTAACATGCCCTCCGAAGCACGGAAGCGCTCAGTAGTAATGTCACCAGCGGTCACCTGAAGTGTGCGTTTGTTTTCCTGTCTTTGTCATTGTATTATATTGTCTTCACATTATATTATCGTGATTTTAAAGCTCATCGTATTTTCTTTTTTTTATTTAAATCGATAACTTATTCATCATATTCCTAAAATATATATTACATTTACAGATTATTCAACATCAGCAACCGTCGCATTCGCGCTGGTACCACTAACCGCAATTCCGGTGGGGTTGTCATTAACCTGAGACGTCGCGTCAACCACCCTTCCTATGGCTCCAGGGGAATGGATGCTGATATATGTGTGTTAGAGCTGGTGTCAGTCCTGACTTACTCCAATACCATTCGGCAGGTGTCCATCCCGAACCAAGGCTTTGAGGCGCCCGATAACACAAATGTTGTACATGCCGGATGGGGAACAACTAGTGTAAGTGCAAACATATAGACCGTAACTCCTATAGAGGGAAGGATTGGTGATGATGATGACGTTCGCGCCGTTTTCGACGATGGCGACCTTGGCTATCTTCTGGCATGAGCTCGAACGTGGCTGGCGAACCAGCAATTCATCTGGAACACTCGGTCACAAGCCCGTGCACAGCACGGGCTAGCTGCACTGCCCGACTGTAAGTGTAGTTGTAAGAGGGTTAAGGCTGATCCTTTCTAATTTGACGCTTCAAGTCTAAACCAGAAAAGTGAGCGTCCTTAAAGGAAGAAACACCTTTCTTGACCTTAGAACGTCAAACTGATCTAGTGCAGGCTTTCTCTTCCTTCCTGTCAGTTGGTAGGCTGCAACTAGTTAAATTTCGTTTAAGAACGTTATTATAACGGAGGTACTGCCCAGCGAAACTCTACTTTCCACTCGAGAGCTCTGAGTAGAATACCCTCTTCGGTAATCTACAGTCATCCATTCGTTGAACGTGGCCGCACTAACGCAGTTGACCTCTCATCAACAGGGCCTCCATACCGCGAGCTTGTAAGCGACGGAGAACATCAGCATTTGTGACGCGATCCTGTCATTGAATACGTAATATTGAACGCAGGCATTTCACGTGAAAAGCGTCTAGCTTCCGTATATCAGCCTTATATGGGCACCAGGTCCTCATCTTTTTTACCTTTTTGGCTACGTCCTTTCTCCTAACTCTAATCATTGACCGAGTGAGCACGTTGTGCAAGACGTTATTCTTTTTTCCAAATAACCATTTCATCCGATAAACTTTGAAGGGGGGGGGGGGGGGGAAGAAACACAAACTCTACCTGTGCGACAGCAAATATCACCCCTCCCTGTTTACCCGATGGTGTCATAAGGGTAACACACCTCCCTTCTGAGGTACTGATATCTTAAACTGCGATCCTCAAGATGACTGGGAAGCGTGGGGACTATGGCAAACCCTCTCATAATGGGGGAAGCTGTGTTCATCCGGCTCATACAGTATGAATATTTAGAATTCATTATTTGAGTTTAGTATTATATCATCATACAAAATATTAGTACAACACCAACAGAGTATGCTGCGACCCAGAAATTATACCGAATCAAATATTACATTTATTCAGCAATTCTTAGTTTCAAAAACTTTTGTTTTTTACATCCTATAGTACCTATAACTAGCATGAGTGTGACCAATCTCGGCTCTGTGCCACGGAGAAAAGGGTTTCGCTAGATGATAAAAAATCTGTATACAGTAAAGAACGATTTCTGACCCTGTTTTCGTAACACAAAATTAATCATCATCATTTTTCAACAGCAAGGGGGCTCAATGTCACCAGTTCTCCGTGATGTGACCATCCGTACCGTGAACCGTGCGACCTGTAATCAACGTTACGGAGGCTCTATCACCGTGAACATGATCTGCGCTGGTATGCTCGATGTGGGCGGCAGAGATGCCTGCCAGGGAGACTCGGGAGGTCCTCTGTACATGGGAAACGTTATCATCGGTGTCGTGTCCTGGGGGCGAGGGTGTGCTCAGGCTAATTTCCCTGGAGTTAGTACTAGAGTCTCCTCCTACACAAACTGGATTATAGCTACTGCTCGTTAATACAAATTTTGTCATTCGTTGAAATTTTGACTTTAATAGAGTTAAAACGTGATTTGGTTTCAGTAAATTTTGAATTTTTTTAATGGTTGTTTTTTTGTGAACATAATGTTTACTGTTTCTTACCTTACATGTTGTGGCCTATTCACATCGGATTAAGAAGTTAGTGATTTTTTTTATTCAATATAAGCGTCTTCGATGCTCTTATCATCATAGGTCAGTAACAATATTGAATGTTGTTATATCGTACATTCTACCACCGCGTTTAGAAAAAATAATTATTATAAAGCCATTGTGAGAGGAAGGATGAAACTTTACTTTCTTTTTCGTTTAAAAAGAATGTAAAGTAGTATTCTTGACACAGTTATTGAAACAACTCGCAAAACACCAAGGCCACATAATCTACATTGTCAATACAACTACGTTCCTACGTACAGAAATAAAGAAATGGCTCACCTAATCTAATAGTACCCTTCTCTGACGATTGCCTTATATCTTTAAATATGATTAAAATATTTACAAGAACTGATGCGTGCTAAGCAAAAATCACAATAAACAAATTATTGGAGAGACCGATTTCGCTCCGGATGCCTAAATCATTATTAGCCGAATGGTTTAGACATTATTGTAAAATGTGATATTGCCTTATTATGTTCTACTACTCCTATGTTTAAGAAAGCTTTGTCGACACTGAATAGGGAAGTTCCAAATTCGCAATCGCCTGTAATATGCTGAAAGTGACAGTACAATGAAGAATATATTAATATTAACATTTGTAATTGATCTTCATAAGAGCATCGTCGGGTAAATTGAATAAATCATTTTCACTTTTGACAATTGAAGTCGGGGTGGGATTCTCCATGCAAATGTATTCCCTATTTTCCTGGATAGTGGAAAGTAGAGCAATCATTTTAACATAAAATCTAGGCCTCCTATGTCTATACACGTCGCTATTGTTTCTTTATTTCAGCAAGTAATGTTAAAAATACCTGATATTCAAAACAAATAGCCCCGTTATACCGCCATGATCAGAATACTGTAACGGAAAATACCTTGGAAAGGAAGTTCCGACACTTAAAATATGAAGTCTAATGTTGTATAACTAATGATACGGAACCATTCATGCGCGAGTTCGACTCGCACTTCGTCGGTTTTTTATTTATCTGCCGGGAAGACGAAAAATATAGGTAAAGAATCTAAAGAACAGAAATAAATTATTCATTCTTAGTAAAAACTTTTAATAGACAATATTTGCGAATACAAACTTCTTCAATCAATAAAGAGATCCAGGAACTCATTTTATGTTTAAAAAGTAACTGGCAATGAATATTTTGAAGAAAAAAAAATACAAATAAAATTCAATTTAGAGAATCTGTCAACAATGGAAGGATCGAAAGAAAAATTCGTCATTGTAAATTCTCGTGTCTTACAGCTAAGGTGATCCTTATTTTGCTAACATTTTTTTACTACGGTTTTCTTATGTGAAACATTGCGAAGTGAAGTGTATATCTTTGTTGCGATCAAGTGATTGTGAAATTGCAAGACCTTTTCTTAGGAAAAGCATTTGATCGTGATGGGAGAATAGCTTCATGGATACAAGTGAAGTATTGGGAGAGTACTTGAAATGAAATCTTATGCAGTTTATAGATTGCTTAAGCAAGATTCTTTCCGACAAGGAAAGATAGTCTTTCCTTGTCGGAAAGAATCTTGCTTAAGTAATCTGTAATAGGAGAGTATTTTCATTTACGATACAGCATTTTACTTATTGCATTATAACCTAGGTGAGGTGTTGGAAGAGTACCTGAAATGAAATCTTATGCTGTTTATAGATTGCTTAAGCAAGATTCTTTCCGACAAGGAAAGACTATAACCTGTAGTAGGAGAGTATTTTCATTTACGCTACAACATTTTACTTCTTAGATTTTAACGTAAGTCTGGTGTTGAAATAGTACTTAGTATGAAATCTTATGCAGATTATAGATTGCTCTAGCAAGATCCTTTCCGACAAGGAAAGACTATAACCTGTAGTAGGAGAGTATTTTCATTTACGCTACAACATTTTACTTCTTAGATTTTAACGTAAGTCTGGTGTTGAAATAGTACTTAGTATGAAATCTTATGCAGATTATAGATTGCTCTAGCAAGAACCTTTCCGACAAGGAAAGACTATAACCTGTAGTAGGAGAGTATTTTCATTTACGCTACAACATTTTACTTCTTAGATTTTAACGTAAGTCTGGTGTTGAAATAGTACTTAGTATGAAATCTTATGCAGATTATAGATTGCTCTAGCAAGATCCTTTCCGACAAGGAAAGACTATAACCTGTAGTAGGAGAGTATTTTCATTTACGCTACAACATTTTACTTCTTAGATTTTAACGTAAGTCTGGTGTTGAAATAGTATTTAGTATGAAATCTTATGCAGATTATAGATTGCTCTAGCAAGATCCTTTCCGACAAGGAAAGACTATAACCTGTAGTAGGAGAGTATTTTCATTTACGCTACAACATTTTACTTCTTAGATTTTAACGTAAGTCTGGTGTTGAAATAGTACTTAGTATGAAATCTTATGCAGATTATAGATTGCTCTAGCAAGATCCTTTCCGACAAGGAAAGACTATAACCTGTAGTAGGAGAGTATTTTCATTTACGCTACAACATTTTACTTCTTAGATTTTAACGTAAGTCTGGTGTTGAAATAGTACTTAGTATGAAATCTTATGCAGATTATAGATTGCTCTAGCAAGATCCTTTCCGACAAGGAAAGACTATAACCTGTAGTAGGAGAGTATTTTCATTTACGCTACAACATTTTACTTCTTAGATTTTAACGTAAGTCTGGTGTTGAAATAGTACTTAGTATGAAATCTTATGCAGATTATAGATTGCTCTAGCAAGATCCTTTCCGACAAGGAAAGACTATAACCTGTAGTAGGAGAGTATTTTCATTTACGCTACAACATTTTACTTCTTAGATATTAACGTAAGTCTGGTGTTGAAATAGTACTTAGTATGAAATCTTATGCAGATTATAGATTGCTCTAGCAAGATTCTTTCTGATAAGGAAAGACTATCATCTATATTAGGAGAGTATTTACATTTACATTTCAACATCACAATTCTTTGCAATAAAGATCACCGAAATTTCCCGATAGGACCAATCATGGTATTGGAGATGGTTTGGTAAATCTAACGGTGCCAACTGAGAACCATCTGATAGGGACCTTTCCCCTTGTTAGGCTGTGATTGTTGAGACGAGCCCAGAGCCGTTTATACCTTTTGCATTGAGGGACGGCTAAGTCTCCCATCTTTGTATATCTTGTAAATTGGAGGACTCGGGTCTCACGTGCGGACCATGCCATTGCACCAGAATCTCTATTTGCAAGTTCTATAGAGTTGGTCTATACTTACAAGTATTTATTTCCTTTATATACTAGGGCTACAGCACTCTGGACATCCCCAGCGTCGAAATCTTCGGATTATTTGTCTGGAGTGTTGTGTAGGGCAATCATAGGCAACATCAGGATGATGACCTGAACGATTCCAGATTAGTCAGGAAAACCTCCTTGAAAGAATCATTGCACTAATGATTTCTTTCATGCACTTTTAAATGTAAATGTGAGATACGTCTCTAGTTTTGAATAAAACACATTTTAGAAGATTAGGAATCCATTTAAGAATCAGGAATTTAGTAGTAATAATTGAGACAGGGATATTCATGTTTATTAGGTACATTTAATAGGTTAAAACGTAAAACACAATAAATCAAATAATACGTTTTAAAGGATTACTTGTTCTCATAATTTTTCTTCTGCATTCCGTGCCAAATGCAAAGCGACCCTGATATTGTTTGGAAATTGACATGGTCGGAAGTTAATATTTCCGTGCGGATAATTACCTTCCATTACGTGGTTGAAATGTCCTTTCAATATGAAGATGAGTAGAAAGCGTAGAAAACTGCAAAGCGACCCTGATATTGTTTGGAAAGCGACATATTCGGAAATTGATATTTGAGCGAATATCTAACTTCCTTTATATGGTTGAGATGTCCTTTCAATATGAAGATGAGTAGATTAGTAATATGCATGGAATAAAATATAGCAAAGCAAAGCGTAATTATATCTAATATCGTTTGGGAAACAACATGTTCGGAAATTTGTGTTTTCATATAATATGCGGATACTTAATTTCCTTTGCATGGTCGAGAGGCCCTTTCAATATTGATATTTTGTAGAAGATTTGTCATGGGAAATTGATCTTATAAAAGGTATTAAATTCTTTTTAAAGATGAATATGTATCTTAGAATTATTCTATACATTTTCTTACATCAATTCACATTCCTATGTCAAATCACAGAGGAGAAATTACCAGAATAAAGTTATCCTGACAAAATTATATTCATAAATAAAATCAACACTTTAAAACTATCATAAAATTATTCAAGCCGATAAATAAAACCAAATATGCAAATGAATGCCAATGTTATGAGCCTTTCAGTTCTAATCTAATACTATAGTAAATTATATTAATTTTGAGTACAAATCTTATCCAATGTTTTATGAACATTATTCGAGAGAATTTATTTTGCCTAAGTACTAATGCTAACTTATAAATGTGTATGATTATTCTACTCAAGTATTTAAATTGATGTAACTAATGCTTTAAGTTTGTTCAACTAATATGGATTGACACTTTTACGACAAGAATGAGGTATATAAGTCCTCTTATATATGTATACAACAATACGAATTATAAATTCTATTCAACCATGATGATACATTGTTGAATATTGGTGTAAATGCGACCACATCCTCAATAAGTCTTTCTGCTGTAAGGATGAAAGATGTTCAATTCGACATGAGAAAATCAGAGGGAAAATAAATAACTCCTCTAAACTTTATATATTCATATTTGAGTACTTGAGTCAGAGCATAAATATAATTCACTTTTGATATCACAAACACGTGATTTTACAAAACTTAGGCAAAGTAAGTCCAAAAATATATAACCAAATTGTTCATTGAAATCAAATAATAATATGGATTGTACCACAATACTTTAAATAACATTCTATTTCAAACCGATGATGAAATGATATTAACTAATTAGACATGATGTCGAGTACGAAATATGTAAAAGTAAATTGAGAAAAAATCAATCAATAACACTCATTATATGGATATTATGAATTATCCAATAATGTGTTCAAATTAGGAAGTTAAGCAGTATTTGATTTAAGGAGAAGGCTTTACCTAAGTGAACCGATGAGCATTGGCGTCATGCGCCGTAAAGAAGGCCTTCTGAAACGTACTCCAGGGGTTGCAAGTCCCTGGCACTTCAGAATTTGAACCTTTCCTTAAAACTGCTAACTAAAATACGATGGATCCATCTAATTATCAAAGTTGCAACTTATCAAATAATAAAATCTTACAATAACAATATGTTATAAAATCCTATTTGCTAGTTTACTACCAATAATCGTTATACTTTCAAAATTTAATAGTGTCGAAGTCAGTGTCAAAATAATCTATGAACTATCAGTATAGTCCATTCTCCTACTCTTTTAATTAGACCAATTTTAAAATAATTCAATTTACTTAATCAAATTTCATCAAACAATTTTGTTCAATACTTTATTTTATATTAATAACCATTTTACTATATGACGTTGTGAATATAAGTTGAGGCAGTAAATGGTCAATTTGTATTTTAGAATACAATATTCAATATCTCATAGTTTCCTTTATATTTCCGATAGATTTAAGTTCGTTTAGAAATACATAATACGGATTTTGTAATATATAACTTAAATTAATTTTAGTCTCTCCTTTCCTATTTAGATCTTCAAATGATTGAAGTCGCCTAAAATATAAAGTGATTACGAAGTTCATTGATTATTTATTTTGGTATATTTCCTTTATTAGCCTCTCTCACAATACATAATAATAATATAGTTAAGACATCTTAGTTTCCTAGAGGTCTAGGTTACTATGCTAGGTATTTTAGAGAAAATATCTTCTTCTAATATATTTCACTAACTATACTAGATAAGCAGTTATGCATCTTAGGTTATTATTGTTAAGCTTTAATATATTTTACAATTTTTGGGGAAATCTCAGGAAGTCTTAGGAGTCATGACAATATATTATTATGAGTACAAAAATTCAAGTAAATTCTAGTTTCATGTTGTTTTCCTTACAATAGCCAAAACATATCTAATGTATAGTTATTTATACTACGCTATTTTGAGCCAAATTCTATACTACTTACTTTATCTAGATTTTATGTCTGGTTTTCCCGATACCTATTTTTATTTTGAGACTATCTACAATAATAATTTATGCACGTGATAATAGATTTGGGATCTGTACAAATTACCTTAGCATTCATTTATCTGCTTTTATCTATGTATTTGTAAAATAAATTCATTGATTTTCATTTAAATTTCCCGTAATTTCTATTTTGTTCTAAGAAACAATTATTTACTCCCCAACAAAATTTATTTAGCCGTTTAATGAATTAATACTCTAACGATTTAATTATTTTTTAACGATTTAATACCGTATTGGTACTTCACTTATAATTGCTTTTCCTGAAATTATGGTTTAGAAATATATACAGTTATCTCTTATGTAACATCTCTTACAATGATTTACCTAGTTTTAGACTTCAGGTTCCCTAATAATTTACTATTGGTCTTAAATACCTAATTCCGATATTTTACGAGATATCTATTATTCTTTGTTCACTAATTCAGAATGTCTACGTTAACTTAATAATACATTCAAATTCTATTCCTTTACATCATTAAATGAACAAATAATATTCTAAGTTATATTGAGTGATTGTCAATTATTTTACTATAAAAATACTATAAAAAAAAAAATAAATAAATAAGCCTTTATTGCTGTTAACCTATTTAACTAAACATTACATATTAATACAGAAATGAAAATGATAATAATATAATAGAACTATATAAATTAACTAATATATATTCCCGACCTTCGGCTCATCTCTCTCCTTAACAGCTTGTCTTTCGACAAAGGCCTCCTCTAAGGATTTCCATGTGTTTCTGTCCTTTGCTATACGTAACCATTCTGGCCCAGCTACTTGCTGCAAGTCGTCTTCCCATCGCTTCGATTGTCTTCCTCTACTTCTTTTGCTTTCTCTAGGGTACCATTCCGTTATTATTCTAGTCCATTTATCTTTCTTTTCTCTCAGCATATGACCTGTGCAACGCCATTTTAATTTTCTGCATATTGATTGCACTTTTCCAAACTTAGTCTTTCCTTTGATCTTTTTTAATCGTATTTTATCCCTTCTTCTTACTCCCAATACGCTTCTCTCTATCCCATTCTGACATATATTTAATTTATTTTGTTGTTGTTCAGTTAAAGCCAAAGTTTGGCATCCGTATGTAAGACATGGCAGTATGCAAGCATTGAAGACTTTTCGTTTCTCTGCCATAGGTATTTCTTCATTTTTCATAATTTCGCTCAACGACCAGAATCTCTTCCAAGTGTTTGCTATTCTTCTTTCTATTTCTTTTTGCATGCTCTCTGTTGGTGATACTAATTGGCCCAAATAAACATATTCGCTTACATATTCTAAATGTTGATTGTTAACTGTAATAGCATTTTTTTGTGAGGAGTTGCTCATTACTTTAGTCTTTGTTATATTCATTGTGAGCCCTGCATTTGCACTTTCGTCTGATAATTGCTGTAGCATTTTTTCCAAGGTCATCGGGCATTCAGAGAAAAGTATTAAATCATCAGCGAATCTCAAATGACTCAGTTTGTCTCCGTTCACGTTGATTCCGAAATCCTCCCAACCCAGTCTCCTAAAGATCAACTCCAACACAGCGGAGAATATCTTTGGCGAAATAGGATCACCTTGACGGACGCCTCTTTTTATCGGAAACTCTTCGCCTGACCTTTCCAGTTTTATTTGTGCTTTACTTTTCCCATAAATATTTTTCAGTATGCGTATGTACTTTTTATGGACCCCTTGTTGTTCTAATGATTCCCATATGTAGTGGTGTTCCAGGGAATCAAACGCCTTGTTGAAGTCTACGAAGGCCAAGTAATATGTTTTGTTGTATTCTTTGTATTTCTGGAGTATCTGGCGTAGGACGTGTATGTGGTCAATAGTTGAGAAGTTGCTCCTAAATCCAGCTTGCTCCCTCGGCTGGTTTTGATCAAGGGTGTTTGTTAGTCTAAACAATAGTATTTTAGAAAATACCTTATATATATTAGACATTAAGCTTATTGGCCTATAATTGTTAATATCTCCTTTGTCTCCTTTTTTGTGTAACAAAACTATCACGGATTTTGTCCAATCCTCTGGGATAACTTCTGCTGTTATTATTTCGTTAAACAAATTGGTTAATTTAGGGACAATTACCGGCATGGACATTTTGAGTAGTTCATTTGTGATTTGATCGGGACCAGGTGCTTTTCCTAACTTCTGCGTAGTAATAGCTCTTTCTGTTTCTTCTTTTAGAATAGGTGGTATAGGTTCAGAATCTTGTGCGTCGTCTATCATAGTATTAGCAAGTTTATTATTTTTGCTTGTGTACAACTCCTTGTAATATTCCGTAGCAATCTTTAATATATCCGATCTTTTTGCAGTACTTCTTCCTTGTTTGTCTTTCATATTTGGCATCCAATTCTTTTTCGATTCTAATTCTTTAAACGCTTTCTTTACTCCGCCTGTTTTCTTAATATGATATTGGAAAGTATTTGTCCTTTTTTGCTTTCTGTCTTTCCTAATATTTTTATTGATATTTTTACTTATTTCTGCGATATCTTTTCGTGTTTTTTTGTTTTTATTGCCTTGTAAGAGCAATTTTCTTTCTTTGAGTAATAGAATTGTTTCGGTGGATAGCTTGGCTTTATCATTTGTAGACGCTTTGCGAGCTTCAGTTTTGAGAATATTCACAAAATCGCAGTATGTCGCTTCAATTGTTTTATTGTATTCTGTTTCTTCTCTTCTGTCTAGGATTTCTTTTAAGCTCTTTATTATCTCTACATTATTTTTAATGTTCACATAGGGAACCGATTCATGATGCAGCTTTCGACTTTTATTTATATGTATCCCTCGTAACGTTGCACGAATGATTTTATGGTCAGAGTTAAAATTGAGATTATGTAAAACTGATAGATTTTTAAAAACCTTTGGTTTATTGGTCATAATGTAGTCGATTTCATTTTTAAAGAGTCCATTTGGGGAAGTCCACGTCCATTTCTTATTCTTTTTCTTTTTGAAGAAACTATTCAGAATACTTAATTTGTTTTCCAAACCGAAGTTAACCAATCTTTGTCCATTTTTGCTCCTGTTGCCATTACCGTATCTTCCTACCGTGTACTCTTCGCTACTTTGACATTCTCCAATTTGTCCATTAAAATCACCCATTATTATTATATTTTTATGAGCAGTATCAACAGTACTTTGTAATAGTTGATAGAATTTTTCTATTTTGTTCATATCTTGTTTTTTATCTGCTTCAGTTGGCGAGTAAACCTGAATAATTGACCATAATTCATCTCTGCTGTTTTGTATGGGAAGTTTGATGTTGAGTATTGCTATTCTTTCGGATATGCCTTTCAATTCCTCGATTCGGTTGATGTATTTCCTTTTTATCAAAAAACCAACGCCGTATTGCCCTGGTGTTTCTCCTTTGTAATGCAGAATATACTTCCCGTGGTCTTCTATTCCTTCTCCTAGTCTTCTCACCTCGCTTATTCCAATAATGTCCCAATTAATTTCTTTGATTGCCGTTTCTAGTTCAATGAGTTTCTCTGGGGATCTTAACGATCGTGTATTAAGTGTCGCTATGTGTATGTCGTAGTTATTATTTCTTTTTTGTCTGTCTAACCTTAGAGGGTGTTGGTCGTTTTCCCCCACGATGACCAGTCGGCTTGGGGGAGGGTGTGATTTTCCTATTGAATGTATTTTTGTTTCTTTGTGTTGTTGTATTTTTTTCCGATTGCCGGGAATTAGTTGCTACTGTTGCTTGTTTGTAGAGACGTTAGTAAGAGAATTGGATCTCATTCTCATCATGTCAAATGCGTTGGTTCTAAGCTTTTTCGCGGCAAACATTCGCAAAAATTTCGTAAATCCTTGCTGTCATTGTATTTTCACCAAATACGACCAATTTTCCTCATATATCGTCGTTTTAATCGAAAAAACCTGCATCGGCTACAATAGCTTACTGCGTTGGAAATAAAATCAGAGAAAAATAGACCAAATAGCATTACTATAAGGACGTTCATTCTTACATCATCGTAGGTATTAGATCTCGACACGGGCTTGTCTAGTGTAAGATCACAAATTATGGAATTTATGTAGTTATCTCAGCGATAGGCAACATTAACTATGTACCTACTTAGTAATAGATAAGTATTTATATGAAAAAATATATTTTAACCAACTTTAAAAAAAGGAGGAGGTTCTCAATTCACCGGTTTTTTATGTTTGTTAACTCAGAACTTTTGACTGGGTGAACTGATTATGAAAATTCTTTTTGTTTGAAAGCTGTCGCTTGTCGTTGTCCCATATAAATTTCATCAAAATCAGTCGAGCTGTTTTTGTGTTACACTCCAATAAATGAAAAATATTTAATATCTTGATGATATAGTCGTTGACAATGATTGACAATCGATCCCGTAAGTAGCAAGAGTCACAAGATAATGAATAGATTCAGGCGTTACTTTGCGGAAATCCATATTTAATAATAGCAAATATTCTTAAAATATTTAAAAACATATTTGTTATTATTAGCAAGAGTCACTAAAAAGAGTTAAACATTTTTTGTTCCCAAAAAATTGAACTGACTTCAACACCCAAAAGTGTGAAATAACTTGTCAAAGTCGGTACCATGCGCACAATATTGTGATAATTGGTACTTTTGAACTATGGTAGTACCGACTCCAACAAGTTATTTTACACCTTTGGGTGTTGAGGTGTTCTATTTTTTTTTTCCTATTATATATTCCATGTGAATCGCTGCAAATAAATATACTTATTTTCTTTTTACAAGATCAGAATATTTTTTTTTGAAGCGTTCGTGGAGAAGCTTACATAGTCCTTTTTGACCTATCATCCAGGGATACGCCACGATTCCTTGCTTCAAAGGACACATTAAGAGCCGTCAGTTCCAGTTTTTATCTTAGGATGCGCGCTGGTAGGGCATTTTGTTAATATCCACTGGCTACACCTTCATACTTCATTTCCAGTAGAAAATCTGCCGCTAGGACCTAACGGTGTCTTCCGGCAGCTGTTCTTGAGAGCAAATAATTCTAGGCTAGCCTGAATAACATCTTCGACCACATTATCACTTATCTTCAGTACAGTTAGTAGATTAGAAAATTACCACCACCGAATATGTGTTTGTACCATGCATCGAAATATATTCTATGCCTATTCAAAGTGTAATCAGCGCCATCTGTGCAATACTTAATACACTGTATAGTATGATAGCAGCCTTAACTGATACCCATTACAAAAGTAGCTCGTCAGATGTCTCTATATATAACACAGAAGTTTTGTTTAAGTGCATCGATATAGTCATTTTTCTATAATTTAGAATAGTGTTCTGGGTGGTATATTTTAGCTACGCAAAGTATATAATGCCAAGAAAATCTTCGTTCGAAAATTATTTTGATAAGTACACTATTAATAAACAATACTAGGTAGGGCACCTTGCTAGTATTATTTGTGTTGTTTTGGTGGTATATTTTTGGCACTCAAAATATATAATGTCAAGCAATTCTTCGTTTGAAAAATTGATACATTTTATTTTTTTTTTTATGTCATTATGACTGCACAAGCTCGAGGCCCACCTGATGTTAAGCGGTTACCTCTGCCTATAACAGATGCATTTCGTCACAAGTGACGAATTGCACTGCGCCCGTCACCTTGAGACATAGTTGTTAAGTGTCATGTGCCTGTAATTTCACTGGCTCCCAAGGACTTCTGCCGGAACACACCGTTAGGTGCTTGGCGACAGATTTTCAACTTGAGGGTGGTCGCTAGCCAGGCGGGCATTCGCAAAAAGCCCTTCCACCATGCGGTGAAGCTCAAGCCCGCGGCGGGATTCGAACCATGGACCTGCTGCGTGGCAGTCCATAGCCAATGCCACTGAGCCATCACTGCTTCAAAAAAATACATTATTAATAAAAAATACTAGGTAAGTAGCTGCCCTACCTTATTTTGCAGTAACTGTTCGACACCCACGGGCAGAAATAGGAGACGGGGGTGACATTCCTTAACCGGCACCCCACGAGGGATAGTTTAAAATAACTACAGACAAACGAGCATACATATACCACTAAAAGGGTGTGCCGCAATCCATAGCACTTGTTTATTTAATTCATTATTATCACTAAAAAAAAATACCCATAAAAATACCGATGAGAACCTCCTCCTTTTTTTTAAATCGGTTAAAAATGGAACCGATTTCAACACTCAAAAGTGTGAAATAACTTGTTGAATTTTTTGGCATTCACTGTCAACGACTATATAATCTATATCTTAATGGATAGGAAAATATTCTACAGTTATTGGAGTGTAACTCGAAAACAGCTTGATCGATTTTGTTAACATTTAAATGGGACTAATCTACAAGTATCAGCTTTCAAATAAAATATTTAAAAAAATATCTAAATCGGTTCACGCAGCCAGAACTTATGAGGTAACAAACATATAAAAATACAGACGAATTGAGAACCTTCTCCTTTTTTTGAAGTAGGTTAAAAACTTTAAAAACCCGTAACTCCCACCCACCAGGAGGGATGCTTGGAGGAATCCTCCTTTCCCGAAGTATATGTATTGTACCGATTCTAAAGTCCTTCCAAACAATTTAATGAGAACCAGAGAGTTGAAATACACAGAGTAGTTATACCCAAACACCACTACTCTAAAAACTAACTAGAATTTATCTACGCACATGTATGCAGTTTTGAGGACAAGGAAAGAATTACCTATATAACTTTTTTCTAAAAAAACACGATTAGCGGTAACGTATTCACCGGACGCTCGGAAGTGCAAGATTGGTAGCGGCTACGGTAATTGCCTTGCATGCGTCTAGTAAATTTTAGGAGCTCACAAATAAATCATCTACAAGTAAAAAAATCTTACATTAGAACATTGTCCAGTGAGTCAGCCAGTGACATAAATGCAATGACTACTCAAAATGGATAGGGACAACGTTGTAGTGTACAATAGTTGTAAATAAAACATATCTAAATTGTTCTATCGTCAGTCAAATTGATAATTAAAAATTAATCTTACATGTGTCGCGTTAGCTTAAATATAATAATATATTGTAAATCATGAGATTAATTGATAAAAAATACTTTATAAATGTCCGAAAAGCAGTGGTAATATCATTTCAAAAGTGACCAGTGTCAGATATGAAATTAGTTTGGGGATTATTAATAGCAGGTATTTATATACTTTCAAAAGGCTTTATGTTGACTCGTTTATATGCCAGTGAAAAATTTAAACGTTGTTCTATACAATAGCATTACTTATAATACAAAATTTTACATGTCTTTTTTTATTATTAAGCCTTTGACCACACTCTCACCTGTAGGTAAGTGATTATTTGGACAAAGATGTTAACAGGCTTATCTTAGAATTGCTGGCTCTTAAGGACAGCTGACGGAACACACCGTTAGGTGCTTGGCGACATATTTTCTACTTGATGGTGGTCGCTAGCCAGGCGGGAATTCATAAAATGCCCTTCCACCATTCGGTGAACCTCAAGCCCGCGGCGGGATTCAAATCATGGACCTGCTGCGCAGCAGTGATGCCGTTGGTCAGTCCATGACCAATGGCATCACTGCTTCAAAGTTCAGTCTATAAATATCTCAGCAAACACACCTCACTCTTTTCTTTAGCCGCTGTCTGCAGCAGCAATGCTGAGCGGATCGTTGGCGGCCAGCCCACGACCATCAACCAGTACCCCAGCATCGTGCAAGTAGATTTCAGGACCGCAATAATCTGGGGTCAGTCTTGCGCTGCCAATATCCTAACTTCGAGATTCCTGCTCTCAGCTGCTCATTGCTTTGATGGCATGTAAGTATTTAGGTCAGCTTATACGTTTTTTAAGTTTCATTTATCTGCGTTTCTCTAGGACTAAAAATCCTATTATTCCGAGAGAGAATTCTCTTACCAGTAGATATAGATAGAATCAACCTTCAGAATCTATTTGTGCTAGGTAGGAACTTAATATGCAGCTTGCTGACTCTTTATTCTTGTTTTCTCTTAGCGCGTGACTCTTTCGGTAACTAAGAAGAAAAACTCTAAATTTTAAATTAAAATGATAATAATTGTGTGGAACGTCGCTTTTATCAGACAAATAAATAAAGACTGGGGGTATTTATACTCAATAAGATAAACATCAAGTTGAAAATCTGTCGCCAAGCACCTAACGGTGTGTTCCGGCAGCTGTCCTTGAGAGCCAGTCATTCTAGGTTAAGCCTGTTGACACCTTCGACCACATCATCACTTACCATCACATGAGATTGTAGTCAAAGGCTTACCTATAAGAAATAAAAAAAAAAAACTTTTAAAAATTGTTCTGATTTTATGTTATGAGATCTAAAAGAAAGAAAGAAAAAAAGAAAATACTTTTATTTCTGACAACACACAGCATCAAAAATGTATAAACTTAAAACTTATAAATTATATGCCATTTAACACGGTTCGATCAAATTACCTTGTAGTTGTAATTAAAAACATTCCACAAGTGCGTGCGTTACGCTAGAGCATATATCCTTACTGTCTCTATTGAGTATAGAAATCGCTCCATAACAATCTACTTAAACAATCTAACCAATATATGACGTTACCACTGTAGTTCATATTGACCGTCCCTTGGGATGAATGATCACATTCCTTCCATTTATTTCAGTATATACAAAGGTACTTTATTATTCCCATTAGTAGGTCAAGAACACGCCAAGAAAACCTTCTTTTTGTTCTAATTTTAAGCTTACTTACAGATTATTTGAGATCAACAACCGTCGCATCCGCGCTGGCACCACAAACCGCAATACCGGCGGCATAACCGTCGCTCTAACACGTCGCATCAACCACCCTTCGTATGGCTTCCTTGGAATGGACGCCGACATCTCTGTGTTACAGCTGGCGTCAGCTTTGACATACTCCAACGTCATTCAGCCTGTGTCCATCCCGAGCCAGGGTTTTGAGCTGCCCGATAACCTACCAGTTGTACACGCTGGATGGGGAGCAACTAGTGTAAGTACATGCAGAACATTACCTACGTGTATAGACCGAAGGACCATCATTCATCGGATACAGTACTTATAAACTGATCTGTGTAGAACACTGCTCAACCATCCTCTCTACTAGCTCAACTTGACAAAAAAAAAATCTTATTTGGTATACGTATCTAATCTTTGTAGATCGATTCACTTCAGAAACAGTTGTATTGGATCATTCAGATAAATTTTGTCTGAAGTCCTCGTGCTTACATCTGATCTGCCTTTCTCTAGACTAGAAAATTACCAGTGACTATTTAATGATAAGTGACTTAATGTAGACTACCAGACAGGTTTCATATTGGTGACCCTTGACATAAAGTGACACGTGTTTTGCGAAAACACGTGTCATAATTGACTCAGGAGTCAGGCTGCGAGTATAGCACGCGCCTGTTGTCAAGCCTGTCAACGTGCCTGATCCTGCGACTTGAGGATCATATCTATAGTCCCTACTCAACTACAAGTAAAGGCTGTGTAACTTCCACCTTCAACTTTGTGGTGGACCGTACAGCCATGTCTAGAAGTTTTGAGATGAAGCCAAATTTAAAATCTTTGTATCGAAACTAGCGAAGGAGACCACATGTAACGGATTTATTAAAGACTTACAAATATCAAATAAATTCAATGCATTGTGTATTAGGCTGTAAAATTTTGCAGAATTGCAAATTGTAGAATTACAAATTTGCGAAAGGAAAAAATATAGTCATGCGCGGGAATCGAACCCGCGTCATCCACCCTTATAACTATGGTGTGCTCTGACCGACTGAGCTAACATGACATATGACCCATAACTCAAATTTTTACTTCGTTCTTTAACCATCGTATTAGTATCGTATGCAACATTATTTTTATAGGAATCATGGAAGCTATAAAATGTATCAGCCACATATACTCTGTCAAATGTTTAACCGGCCAGCTTTTACAAAGAAAGACGTACTGGCGACAGCACAGGTTTAGTAATAGGGTTCCATTTTCTCACACGTATCAGTGAACAGATTTTACTAACAACTTTCTGTGACAAGGTCCAATCCCGTATTTATTTTTGCACAACTAAAAGAATTGACACACCCTCTTCTCCCCTAACAGCAAGGTGGCTCAACATCTCCTGTACTCCGTGACGTGACCATCTTCACCATTAACCGTGCGCTATGCCGTCAACGTTACGGGAGCGTTTGGCCATTACCTCCAAGAGTCACCGACAACATGATCTGCGCTGGTATTCTGGACGTGGGTGGCAAAGACGCCTGCCAAGGAGACTCCGGAGGTCCTCTATACTACGATAACTTCCTCGTGGGCATTGTTTCCTGGGGGCAAGGATGTGCTCAGGCTCACTACCCTGGAGTCAGCACTAGAGTCTCTTCCTACACCAACTGGATTATAAGTACTGCTGCATAATAACTTAAGTAAATTGGAATATTAGTTAATTATTGTTTTTTTTTTGTGGTAAAAAAGGCATAGATTAAATGGCGGTGGCGCCTATGGTCTGTGGGTAACATTTGACACTCAACTCGAATTGGAGCGAAACTTTTTTGTATGTGGCATCACTTTGATTTTTGAAAGATATCGACTTGTTGAAGTAATTCTCGTGTTTGATTTTGTTCTCATAACCTTTTGATTTTGAAAAATGGCTAATTGTCTTTTGATTGTTACAACTTGATAATTTGGATATTATAATAATAATTTGATAATTTGAGGAAATTGTCAGTGATCTGGCCATTTTAGTATTAGTAAGTAAGCGTGAGGCTGCAACTATTGAAAGGAAGAGTAATTTTATGTGAGTTGAATGTCATTTAGTTTTAATTATAGCTCCTCGTATCGCGGAAATTTAGGTTCATAAACAGACTGTCTAAGAAGAAGACTCTGCTATTTATCATACCTAGCTAGGCTAGGCAAATCTAGAATCTAAACAATTATTATTAATTAGTTATCTTAATTAGATCGAAATAATTGACTTTCCATGAAACCCTATTCAAAGCTTTGTTATTCGAAATAGTTCGAAAATACCACGGGAAATCTATGCTATCGGAAGTACAGGTTCAGGCCAAATTTTAACCCAATTGAATCACTGGAAGCCCGTCAAAAACGGTTACAAAACTTTACCGTACAAATAAGTTCTGAAGCAATGATGGCCGAGCGGTAATTGTTATGGACTGCTGTTCCGCAGGTTCATGGCTCGATCCCCACCGCCGCACGTTGGAGGGGCAACTCGAATGTTTGCCTGGCTAGCTACCACCATCAAGTAGCACATCTACCGCCAAACACCTAAAAGTGTGTTCCGGCAGCAGTCCTCGAGAGCCAGTTAAATTACAGGCAATTGAAACTTAAGAATTTATTTGTCTTAGTGTAAGGAGCGCAGTGCAATTCGTCAATTGTGATGGAATGCATCTGTTATAGGCAGAGGTTCACTTAACACCATGTGGGCCTCGAGCTTGTTCCTCAACAAATACATAAAAAATAGTTTCTGATACATTTTTAAACTCTTCGCGAAACGTAATAAATGTTTGTAAAGAAACAATATTATAAATTTCAATCTTGCCTTTTCTCAGTCAGTGCTTGCTTACCTGCTATCAATAGTCCCTAAACGATTGTTTTTGCTACCGTTCACGATTACCATACGATTAACGAGCAAGTTTTTATGATAAAAGAATATCAGTTAATCTGGCGAATTACTAGGATTTAATTTAAGTATATGGTGAGGATAATACTTCACGACCAAATAAGTTTTCAATTATAGTACTTACTGTACATAATAATATGACTATTTAAATTACTAGTTTTATTTTCTTACTGATAGGTTATCCTTTGACCACTATCTCACCTGATGGTAAGCGATGATGTGGTCGAAGATGTTGTTCAGGCTAACCTAGAGTTACTGGCTCTCAAAGAACACGCCGTTAGGTGCTTGGCGACAGGTTTTTGACTTGAGGGTGGTAGCTAGCCAGGCGGGCATTCGCAAAATGCCCTACCACCATGCTATAACGACTGCCATCCTAAAACAACAATCGGGACCAACGGCTTAATGTGCCAGAGCACGTAATGTCATTAGCGGTCACCCATCCAACTCCAAACCGCGGCGGACGTAGCTTTAACTTTGCTGATCGGTTTAGAACAGCTAAGCAAAATTCGCTACGAGCGCTTGAAACAAAACTAGGCGGAAGACATACTGCTGATTTAGTGGTAGGGCTAAACTATAAGGTACTACCAGAGTAGGTGACATGTATACAGCAAGCAGTGCATGAGCTCGAATCAACATAATCGAGTGAAGAGAGTGAGAGAATCGAGACTGCACGCTGCCAACTGTCAAACTGTTATGCTCTAGTTCTGTAAGATGGCGCCAGCAGTTTCCTTCACATAGTAAATAAGTACAGAGATTTGTCCATGAGGTAACAATTCGTAGGTTTTCAAGTACCTACTTAAAATTTGAAGCAATGATGACCGAGAGGTTAAAGCTATGGACTGCCGTAGCGCCGGTCCCTGGTTCGATCCCCACCGCCGGCTTGTGCTTCGCTGCATGGTGGAAGGGTATTTTGTGAATGCCTGCCTGGCCAGCTACCACCTTCAAGTAGAAAATCTGTCACCAAGCACTTAGTAATGTGTTCCGGCAGCAGTCCTTGAGAGCCAGAAAAAATACAGGCACATGACAGACTTAACAACTGTATGTCTCAATGTGACGGGCGCAGTGCAATACGTTACATGAAGAAATGCATCTGTTATACTGCCGTCCGATTTCTTAAAGGCCGCTAAGTGACATTTTTGCAAATTTGACTTATATACAATACAATACAATACAAAACACTTTATTGTACACCAATAGAAACATACAAATAACTAGAAAAGCTTAAAACTAAAGTACAAAGGGCGGACTTATCGCTTAAAGCGATCTCTTCCAGTCAACCGTTGGATGGAGATCGTTTAAGGAGTCAGAGAGGTTGGCGAACACAATAAATTTATTACATATTATATCTACTTAAATAAATCAAATGCTTAAATTCGGTACATAAATACTAATTAGGTACTATAACAGATAAATATATATAATACATAAACATACACAATACTACATACTATAAAACTAAATACATATACTATTTAATACTAAATACTACATACCGTTAAACATTACGGATACAGACTAAAATTCAATGAGATGGTAAAGTAGATAAATAATGGTCTTTAATTTGATTTTTAAATACAGCAATAGACTGAGCTTGTCTAATACTTAAAGGAAGCTTATTCCAGAGTCGCGCAGCCTGAACACTAAAAGAGCTGCCATAGAAGTCACTTCGATGGCTTGGCAAATTCAGCGTAAGGTTTTCAGATGATCTAAGGTCACACGAGTGGGAGCAATGCAGGAATTTAAAACGTTCCTTCAAATAGAGGGGGGTAAAGGGATTAAATAAAATGTTGTAAAGAAGAGACAGAATGGGAGTATCCCGGCGAAGACAAATAGGCAGCCACTTGAGTCTTGTACGAAATTGAGATACGTGATCATATTTTCGAAGACCGAAAATAAATTTTATACAGTAATTCTGGAGACGCTCAAGCTTATTTAACTGTTCCTCCGTAAGATCGAGATAGCAGGCATCGGCATAGTCAAGAATGGGCAAAAGTAGAGATTGTGCGAGCGTAACTTTAGTGGCAGTAGGAAGAAAATTACGTAGCTTTCTAAGAGAGCTACTGGAAGCAAAGATTTTACGGCTTATAGATGCTAAATGAGGTTTCCATGAGAGATTATTGTCAAGTATAACCCCAAGATTCTTAACTTCCTGACTGTATGGAACGACAACCCCTTCAAATACAATTTTGGGAAGTGTCGATAAATCCAATTTAGGTAACATTCTGGAACTTCCTATTATAATTGCCTGTGTTTTTGTGGGGTTAACTTTTAGGCCAAAACGCTTGCTCCAAGCAGCTATACGACATAAATCACTGTTAGTGTTAAGAACAGCTTCAGTCAGCTTGTCAACTGGAGCCTGTGAATAAATTTGGAGATCGTCTGCATTGAGGTGATAGGAAGAAATTAAAGAATTAGAAATGGAGTTGATAAATATAGCAAATAGAAGAGGAGATAGCACACCGCCTTGAGGAACACCAGCAATTGCGTTACACCACGAGGAGTAAGAATCCTCAATGCGAACTTGTTGCCGGCGTATACAGATAGCTGTGAAACCAGTCAGTCACCGAAGGAGATATGTTAATAGAGCCAAGCGTCGCTAAAATAATGTCATAGTCAACGTTATTGAATGCATTACTAAAATCTAGAAGTATAAGGATTGTAAGCTGATTAGTTTCCATACCTAGTCTAATATCATCTGTGATTTTCACGAGGGTCGTTACAGTGCTATGACCAGGACGGAAACCGGACTGAAAGTTATTCAAAAGGTTGTTTTTAGAAAGATAAATGTTTATTTGATTATGGACCAAACGCTCAATGACTTTAGACAAGAAAGGTAAAATAGAAATAGGTCGATATTTGGAAAATGAGACAGGATTTGATTTTTTGGGCAAAGGAATGATTTGTGCTTCTTTCCAGGATGCAGGAAAAACACCGTTAGTGATGGAGAAATTAATAATGTGACAAATTATATGGATAATCTCATTTAAAATGAGTACAATCATCTTGCGACTGATGTTGTCGCAACCCATTGCATTAGACTGAATTGAAGAGTAGTAGTTAGTTATATTAGCATGCAATTAAAAATATTGACTTTATCATCGATACTTGTGGCATTCTTCACTTGAGCCCAATCAAGATTCCGTGCATCATTACGAAGTAATATATACACCATTAGAATCAGAATTTCTTTGTCTATTTTCTAATTTGGGTCTTATTTTTTAATTTTCATTTATTGCTGAGTTACGGGCACTACTTGCACAGCTAACTAAACAATTTTAGGAATTTTCCAATACTTGAACACAGTTTTGTCATCTTACAACACCAAAATATTGCTAAGCGCGCGTACCTATGGTTATAAGGTATATATCTATTCTGGGTTACAAGTTTATAAAACGTTTACATAACTTTGCGTAACTATTTAATCGCTACCTGACTGTACACGTATTTTAGTAATTTGTAATAACTCCGGCTTATGTAGTACGTTCAATGCTTAAATAACGGTTTTGTTTTATCTACTATTTTAAAAAATGGTTACCTCTACTCTACCAAACCATCGTAGGTAAACCATTACAAAAACGCTATTATTTACAATTCTAAAAGACGGTGACTGTTCTATACCTGTGATTTATCCTGAATGCGTAACATCAAAAACAATATAAGAAAACAGTTATATGTCATTCCGACGCTATAAGACGTTTAACTTAAGAGGCATTTCACATTTTGATGCGTGTGTCGAAGATTTTAAGCGCTTAATTTACTATCATAGGAAAGATCTACAAATTGTTGAATAATTGATAAAAATAGAAAAATTTGTTCCCTTTTCAGTTAATGTACCACATTTACAAATATTACTTCAAGTATTTTGTAGTGACCAATCTCCCGCACCTTGATTTACGAATTAACGTACGCATAGCCATCTTTTGAGCTCTATCTCTTGTATAAAAATTCATTAAATTAACTTTTTTTAAAATCTATACATCTATAATCTTGTTGACACATAGTGTACTACAATATCGATAATTTATCATAATTGTGGAATAAAAATTAAAGACCTTGCGCCAATTTTCACGAATTATATACGCATTTTAACACGATTTATTGCGTTAAATAAAGAGTAATTCCAAACAGATATTATATCAGAAGAAAGTGCATTCTCCAATTAATCGAATATCAATTAACTGTGATACTAACTCTGTTTTCTTGGTCAGGAAAAAATATTTAACATAACTCTAAATTATCATGATTTACTCATGCCATTTACACATTTTTTTATATCACAACTTATATTTATTTATTAATGAGTGCAAATATCAAAATAAGTTACAGTCATGCTATTCCGTCCTCACTTCTTTCGCTTCTGTAACCGATGCGCTGGCATTTACCTAAACGTCAGTAGCGCGATTTTGTGAAATGGCTCTTAAAAGACGCCCGTGCTACCCAGCCCGCACCCACACACCGCTAATTCATCGTCAGGGCGTCATGGTAGTTTGATAAACGCATGTTATGGTTCCCGCCATTATGGACGCAAGATCTTGGTAATTTGGTGTACTGTAGACTTAATACACTTTATTAAGGCTAACCACGCTGACGTTTGTACGCTAGTAAGCATACAAGTATGCTAATGTGCCCGAATCCCGCAAAGACATGACTTTGTGTGGGTTGTTGACACATACGCATATCCACACTGTTGGCCTCCTCCCTTTGCCATGGCAATTTATACCAACAGTCACGACTTGGATAAAATTTGGAATGGAAGTTTATTATACATTAAGTAAATACACTTTTTACCATCTTAATTATCACTAATTTGTAACAGCACATTATCCTGCTAGTAAATAAATATTTTGTTGCAAAAAGAGGATTCATTAGTCACCATTATCATTTTGTTTGTAAAATAATATACAGAATACTTAAAATTTCAAGTTAAAAATTTGATTTTATTAAATTTGAAGTATGATAACAAAGAAAGTGAGCCTTTGCTTTATCCAAGTCAAACAACTATTATAAACCCAAGGTAAATTTTCCATGCAAAGAAATAAATTTAGTAAAAAATAGAATACCAAAAGATCTACGATTCTGTAAAGTCTCTGGAATATTAAATAACAACATCTCTTTTTCAAAATTCAAACCCTACTATCTGGAATCCGATATCTCCAATCCTATTACAAAGACAAAAGCACCTTTCTCGTGGACATATAACCAAACATCTTTGCAATGTAATGATACACTGCTACCGACGACGACGTCATCACCACGCCTTGCCACAAGTACATTCCTGGATCTTTTACCAAAGTTTTCACAGAATTATCTAAGCATATTCTCACCAACACCATGACATAAGTCACCAGCAGGAGATTATTCATGAGACGATTCGGTCAAAGGTTAAGATACAAACCTGTCCAAGCCATGAATATTTATCAGAGATGAAGACTCTAGTGATGAAACTAGAAGCAGAATATTTTGAGAAAAATGGCCTATTGAGACTAGTAATAATAACATCAAGCTTCATCAAGAAAACAATTTCATGGAACTAAAAACTGGTCCGTCTTCAAAATATACTGATACTGCGGCCAGTTAAATAAAAATTAAGTCTACGAGAGAAAATAATAGAAAAAAAAACACAAGATATTAACGTAACAAGTAAAGATTGACTACATGAGAAAAAAAAAATTAAATACCTTATTACATAAATAAATCAGAAATCATTTATTGAATAGGTAAACAGCATTTAAAAACATCGTGCTTTTAAATAAGTTACTTTAGTTCCTTTATCTCTGCTATAAAAGCATGCAAGGGTTATTAATACATATGAAATATTGTTTGCAGATAACATTATAAGAAAATATCAATACAAAAAATGTAACGCTTATAAGATAATTTACTTATTTTCAAAACGAGAGTTTCAAAACGCAAAACAAAAAAAGCTTATATTTAAAGAAATGATTTGGTATAAAAAATACGATATTGTGTGCTTTGGGGCAGCAGAGTTATTATTCCAAATCAGTTGAAAAATAAAGTGTTGAACATGTTTCATGAATCATATCCAGGGGTTGTTCAATCTAAAATGTTAATTAGGGAGTATTGTTGGTGGCCAAATATAAATGATGATATTGAAAAATTTGTGGCTAATTGTGACATATGTCAGACTAATAGAAATTTTACAAAAAACTATTCAACATACCAACCTTCATGTGGATTTTTTTATAAAAAAATCTGTAACCTATTTATTGATTGTGGACTCAAATTCAAAGTGGCTTGATGTGCACATCATGCATGGTACTTCGGCATATCAAACTATTGAAAAATAATGTAAAACATTTGCAGTTACAGGCATACCAGCAGAATTAGTCCAGCACCATTTTTGTCAAGTGAGTTTAATAACTTATTTACGATATGTCTTGTCAATTTCTAGGTACATAATTTCCCACCTTTTTGCCAATATCTCAAAACTTGATTTATTCACTTAACGGCTTTCTAGAAATCGTACGGCAGTATAGGCAGAGGTTAATCCTCTTAACATAAGGTGTGCATCGGACTAGTTCGGTCACAAACCCATAAAAAAAAATTATGCGTATTATGTTTGGTAATAAAACGTAAACAAAAATGTATTAAAATGTAAAATAACTAAATACCTTACAACATTGCATTCAATATATATATGTTCATATAAAGAGTATAGGTATATGCAAATATATATATAAAATTATATCTACATAATATATAAAGTTCGAGATACATATTATATTAAATAGGTCTAGGAAGTTCTAGAATCTGACAGAATAGGTAGGTAATAGCATCTGACAAAAATGGATGTGTAACTGAAAATTAAACTGGTGCATATTTGGAATTTGAGCCAAGTAATTCTAGGCTAGCCAGAACAACATCTTTGCTTCGATTACATCATCAATTAGCATCAGGTAAGATAGTGATCAGAGTGGTCAGGCGTAAATAGAGTCCTTCCAACGCACCAGTAATGCTGCGGATATTACAGGTGTACATGGGCGGCGGTGACCACTTACCATCAGGTGGACTGACTGCTTGTTTGTCACCTTTGTGTAAAGAAAATCGCTATAACAAAACGTAATAAATATAATTAAAATAACATGAAAATTTTATAAGAAAGGGCTCGCATATGATTGTACGGTGACTATGAGAACAAAACGCAAGAAATACTCTATTGTTATAAACTTTGTATGTTATAACATCCACAAGCTTTTCTCTAAAAAAAACTTTTTAAAAACAAGTTTTATTATGTTCGTGTAACAAAAAAAACAAAAAATTTAAAAAAAACTCGTCTAGTCAATTCAAATGAGCCCAAACTCGATGAGGTTGTGTCGTTTCATTGCGAAATTCCTTTGGTTTATACCTTCCAGCTCCAACATCTGATCAGCACCATATCATCAGAAAATCGAATGATAAAAAATAATGAAATTCAGGTTGTACCAAAAATCAGATTAGCTAAAGTCCAGAAACAAGGTAGTTATTAGAAAATCAATGTATTACTTATCAGTACTAATATTATAAATGCGAAAGTAACTCTGTCTGTCTGTCTGTCTGTCTGTCTGTCTGTCTGTCTGTTACGCTTTCACGCCAAAACTACTGGACCGATTTGAATGAAATTTGGTATGGAGATAGTTTGAGACCCGGGAAAAAACATAGGATAGTTTTTATCCGACTGCGCAAAAAGAGGTTAATGTTTTCGCGCGATAACCGACATACGCGCGGGCGGAGCCGCGCCCGGAAAGCTAGTGTATAATAAATTACCAAAAAGCTTGACCACCTTAAAATACAGTTTGTTCAAACTAAAGCTTAAACACTTTTTTGAAAACAATCCCTTCTACACATAAAAAAAATATATGTTAATGTAGCTTTTAGAATCTTTGTTCTTAGGCAAGTGCAAACGTGATAATTGTATTTAACTGTATTCATTGTAAAACATTATGATTTTTTAATTTTAATCAATTATTTACATAGAAGTAATTAGCATTTAATTTAATATATTTAAGTATTATAAATATGTTTAAATGAACCTTAGACTTGCCATTAAAAAAATTTAAAAGGGCCAATAAAACTTTTATATCTTTATATCATCAAAATATTGCATTGTCACGCGATTTACACATTGCAAAATTTCGCCTCAATCGGTAAAACTAAATAGTAGCTTGTAAAAATAATAGAGAATTATATTTATCGGTTTGCTATTTTAGATAGAAAGAAATCTCTTTATTTGTACTAGGTATAACAAGTACAAAGGCAAAAAGGGGCAATCCGTTGTTTAAATATACCTACATTTTTATTCACTTCTTTAAACAAACTGGCTGCGCTTCTCAGTTTCCCTTGCGTATTAAATTATGAAAAGTGATGTTCAATAGCATCCTGGGTTAATGTAATTTTCATCCGAATTGTACCAGCTGTTTCAGCACACACAAACAAATTTACACACTCAAAAAATTTCGCATATATAATGTTTTTAATTTTTTTTATGTTATTGTGACGGAAAATGTTCGAGGCCCACCTGATGTTAAGCGGACTAACCTCTGCCTATAACAGATACATTTCATCACAAGTCACGAATTGCACTCCGCCCGTCACATTTAGACATAGTTGTTAAGTGTCATGTGCCTGTAATTTCATTGGCTCTCAAGAACTGCTGCCGGAACACATTACTAAGTGCTTGGTGACAGATTTTCTACTTGAAGGTGGTAGCTGGCCAGGCAGGCATTCACAAAATACCCTTCCACCATGCAGCGAAGCACAAGCCGGCGGTGGGGATCGAACCAGGGACCGGCGCTACGGCAGTCCATAGCTTTAACCTCTCGGTCATCATTGCTTCAAATTTTAAGTAGGTACTTGAAAACCTACGAATTGTTACCTCATGGACAAATCTCTGTACTTATTTACTATGTGAAGGAAACTGCTGGCGCCATCTTACAGAACTAGAGCATAACAGTTTGACAGTTGGCAGCGTGCAGTCTCGATTCTCTCACTCTCTTCACTCGATTATGTTGATTCGAGCTCATGCACTGCTTGCTGTATACATGTCACCTACTCTGGTAGTACCTTATAGTTTAGCCCTACCACTAAATCAGCAGTATGTCTTCCGCCTAGTTTTGTTTCAAGCGCTCGTAGCGAATTTTGCTTAGCTGTTCTAAACCGATCAGCAAAGTTAAAGCTACGTCCGCCGCGGTTTGGAGTTGGATGGGTGACCGCTAATGACATTACGTGCTCTGGCACATTAAGCCGTTGGTCCCGATTGTGGTTTTAGGATGGCAGTCGTTATAGCATGGTGGTAGGGCATTTTGCGAATGCCCGCCTGGCTAGCTACCACCCTCAAGTCAAAAACCTGTCGCCAAGCACCTAACGGCGTGTTCTTTGAGAGCCAGTAACTCTAGGTTAGCCTGAACAACATCTTCGACCACATCATCGCTTACCATCAGGTGAGATAGTGGTCAAAGGATAACCTATCAGTAAGAAAATAAAACTAGTAATTTAAATAGTCATATTATTATGTACAGTAAGTACTATAATTGAAAACTTATTTGGTCGTGAAGTATTATCCTCACCATATACTTAAATTAAATCCTAGTAATTCGCCAGATTAACTGATATTCTTTTATCATAAAAACTTGCTCGTTAATCGTATGGTAATCGTGAACGGTAGCAAAAACAATTGTTTGGGGACTATTGATAGCAGGTAAGCAAGCACTGACTGAGAAAAGGCAAGATTGAAATTTATAATATTGTTTCTTTACAAACATTTATTACGTTTCGCGAAGAGTTTAAAAATGTATCAGAAACTATTTTTTATGTATTTGTTGAGGAACAAGCTCGAGGCCCACATGGTGTTAAGTGAACCTCTGCCTATAACAGATGCATTCCATCACAATTGACGAATTGCACTGCGCTCCTTACACTAAGACAAATAAATTCTTGTTTCAATTGCCTGTAATTTAACTGGCTCTCGAGGACTGCTGCCGGAACACACTTTTAGGTGTTTGGCGGTAGATGTGCTACTTGATGGTGGTAGCTAGCCAGGCAAACATTCGAGTTGCCCCTCCAACGTGCGGCGGTGGGGATCGAGCCATGAACCTGCGGAACAGCAGTCTATAACAATTACCGCTCGGCCATCATTGCTTCAGAACTTATTTGTACGGTAAAGTTTTGTAACCGTTTTTGACGGGCTTCCAGTGATTCAATTGGGTTAAAATTTGGCCTGAACCTGTACATCCGATAGCATAGATTTCCCGTGGTATTTTCGAACTATTTCGAATAACAAAGCTTTGAATAGGGTTTCATGGAAAGTCAATTATTTCGATCTAATTAAGATAACTAATTAATAATAATTGTTTAGATTCTAGATTTGCCTAGCCTAGCTAGGTATGATAAATAGCAGAGTCTTCTTCTTAGACAGTCTGTTTATGAACCTAAATGTCCGCGATACGAGGAGCTATAATTAAAACTAAATGACAATCAACTCGCATAAAATTACTCTTCCTTTCAATAGTTGCAGCCTCACGCTTACTTACTAATACTAAAATGGCCAGATCACTGACAATTTCCTCAAATTATCAAATTATTATTATAATATCCAAATTATCAAGTTGTAACAATCAAAAGACAATTAGCCATTTTTCAAAATCAAAAGGTTATGAGAACAAAATCAAACACGAGAATCACTTCAACAAGTCGATATCTTTTAAAAATCAAAGTGATGCCACATACAAAAAAGTTTCGCTCCAATTCGAGTTGAGTGTCAAATGTTACCCACAGACCATAGGCGCCACCGCCATTTAATCTATGCCTTTTTTACCACAAAAAAAAACAATAATTAACTAATATTCCAATTTACTTAAGTTATTATGCAGCAGTACTTATAATCCAGTTGGTGTAGGAAGAGACTCTAGTGCTGACTCCAGGGTAGTGAGCCTGAGCACATCCTTGCCCCCAGGAGACAATGCCCACGAGGAAGTTATCGTAGTATAGAGGACCTCCGGAGTCTCCTTGGCAGGCGTCTTTGCCACCCACGTCCAGAATACCAGCGCAGATCATGTTGTCGGTGACTCTTGGAGGTAATGGCCAAACGCTCCCGTAACGTTGACGGCATAGCGCACGGTTAATGGTGAAGATGGTCACGTCACGGAGTACAGGAGATGTTGAGCCACCTTGCTGTTAGGGGAGAAGAGGGTGTGTCAATTCTTTTAGTTGTGCAAAAATAAATACGGGATTGGACCTTGTCACAGAAAGTTGTTAGTAAAATCTGTTCACTGATACGTATGAGAAAATGGAACCCTATTTCTAAACCTGTGCTGTCGCCAGTACGTCTTTCTTTGTAAAAGCTGGCCGGTTAAACATTTGACAGAGTAAATGTGGCTGATACATTTTATAGCTTCCATGATTCCTATAAAAATAATGTTGCATACGATACTAATACGATGGTTAAAGAACGAAGTAAAAATTTGAGTTATGGGTCATTATGTCATGTTAGCTCAGTCGGTCAGAGCACACCATAGTTATAAGGGTGGATGACGCGGGTTCGATTCCCGCGCATGACTATATTTTTTCCTTTCGCAAATTTGTAATTCTACAATTTGCAATTCTGCAAAATTTTACAGCCTAATACACAATGCATTGAATTTATTTGATATTTGTAAGTCTTTAACAAATCCGTTACATGTGGTCTCCTTCGCTAGTTTCGATACAAAGATTTTAAATTTGGCTTCATCTCAAAACTTCTAGACATGGCTGTACGGTCCACCACAAAGTTGAAGGTGGAAGATGCACAGCCTTTACTTGTAGTTGAGTAGGGACTATAGATATGATCCTCAAGTCGCAGGATCAGGCACGTTGACAGGCTTGACAACAGGCGCGTGCTATACTCGCAGCCTGACTCCTGAGTCAATCAGGACACGTGTTTTCGCAAAACACGTGTCACTTTATGTCAAGGGTCACCAATATGAAACCTGTCTGGTAGTCTACATTAAGTCACTTATCATTAAATAGTCACTGGTAATTTTCTAGTCTAGAGAAAGGCAGAACAGATGTAAGCACGAGGACTTCAGACAAAATTTATCTGAATAATCCAATACAACTGTTTCTGAAGTGAATCGATCTACAAAGATTAGATACGTATACCAAATAAGAATTTTTTTTTGTCAAGTTGAGCTAGTGCAGAGGATGGTTGAGCAGTGTTCTACACAGATCAGTTTATAAGTACTGTATCCGATGAATGATGGTCCATACACGTAGGTAATGTTCTGCATGTACTTACACTAGTTGCTCCCCATCCAGCGTGTACAACTGGTAGGTTATCGGGCAGCTCAAAACCCTGGCTCGGGATGGACACAGGCTGAATGACGTTGGAGTATGTCAAAGCTGACGCCAGCTGTAACACAGAGATGTCGGCGTCCATTCCAAGGAAGCCATACGAAGGGTGGTTGATGCGACGTGTTAGAGCGACGGTTATGCCGCCGGTATTGCGGTTTGTGGTGCCAGCGCGGATGCGACGGTTGTTGATCTCAAATAATCTGTAAGTAAGCTTAAAATTAGAACAAAAAGAAGGTTTTCTTGGCGTGTTCTTGACCTACTAATGGGATAATAAAGTACCTTTGTATATACTGAAATAAATGGAAGGAATGTGATCATTCATCCCAAGGGACGGTCAATATGAACTACAGTGGTAACGTCATATATTGGTTAGATTGTTTAAGTAGATTGTTATGGAGCGATTTCTATACTCAATAGAGACAGTAAGGATATATGCTCTAGCGTAACGCACGCACTTGTGGAATGTTTTTAATTACAACTACAAGGTAATTTGATCGAACCGTGTTAAATGGCATATAATTTATAAGTTTTAAGTTTATACATTTTTGATGCTGTGTGTTGTCAGAAATAAAAGTATTTTCTTTTTTCTTTCTTTCTTTTAGATCTCATAACATAAAATCAGAACAATTTTTAAAAGTTTTTTTTTTTTATTTCTTATAGGTAAGCCTTTGACTACAATCTCATGTGATGGTAAGTGATGATGTGGTCGAAGGTGTCAACAGGCTTAACCTAGAATGACTGGCTCTCAAGGACAGCTGCCGGAACACACCGTTAGGTGCTTGGCGACAGATTTTCAACTTGATGTTTATCTTATTGAGTATAAATACCCCCAGTCTTTATTTATTTGTCTGATAAAAGCGACGTTCCACACAATTATTATCATTTTAATTTAAAATTTAGAGTTTTTCTTCTTAGTTACCGAAAGAGTCACGCGCTAAGAGAAAACAAGAATAAAGAGTCAGCAAGCTGCATATTAAGTTCCTACCTAGCACAAATAGATTCTGAAGGTTGATTCTCTCTATATCTACTGGTAAGAGAATTCTCTCTCGGAATAATAGGATTTTTAGTCCTAGAGAAACGCAGATAAATGAAACTTAAAAAACGTATAAGCTGACCTAAATACTTACATGCCATCAAAGCAATGAGCAGCTGAGAGCAGGAATCTCGAAGTTAGGATATTGGCAGCGCAAGACTGACCCCAGATTATTGCGGTCCTGAAATCTACTTGCACGATGCTGGGGTACTGGTCGATGGTCGTGGGCTGGCCGCCAACGATCCGCTCAGCATTGCTGCTGCAGACAGCGGCTAAAGAAAAGAGTGAGGTGTGTTTGCTGAGATATTTATAGACTGA